>CM024592.1:15674375-17006498 GCA_014182565.1 Eucalyptus marginata | reverse complement strand
CCATCTACCGCAAATGGTAGCTTTACCATCTTCCCAAACCCTAATACCCAAATCCCCCTCCTAATCGGTGGCCCTTTCCCTTTTCTACCCTCAGTTTTCGCTTTTAGCTTCATCGTCACTCTTGACGTCTCTTTGGGTGACTCTTTCTCGTGCCCTTCTCTTTGTGGCGATGTCCCCTTCATCGGCATCTCCGCTGTCCTTGCAAGGTCTTGCTCTGTTCAATTGCCACTCTACGTCTCGCTAAGGTAATTTCCATCTGGTCCTTCGGAGTGGAAATCGGCAATTTTTGCATGTTCGATTCTGGCGTCTATCATATTGTCCCTGCAATCTCCTCTGCCTTTGCTAGCCTCAACATAGCTTTGGTAGCATTGGGCCTTTTACTTTCTCTCTCAGCGGCTCTTTGGTAGAGTACCCAGCCCTGTCTTTTTGCATGTTCCTGTATCGCTGTAATGGCGAATCCTGACCAGGATGATCCTGTGCGACTTGCTGCTCTCTGTCATAGACTGGGTAAATTATGGTCTGAGCAGGATATCGACACATGGGACGAATCGCCACCACCTGAGACATTAGCAGAGTGTCAGCGGATGTTAATTGGGAAGATAGTCTCCAATTCCGCTGTAAATGTTCAAGCTTTTCAAACTACTATGCGACGTGCTTGGCGTACCAACCAAGTAGAGATCACCCAACCTGAAGCGGGTATATTCGTAGCTAAGTTCGAACTTGACAGTGAAAAACAGAGGGTTCAAGATGGGGGGCCATGGCTCTTTTCTAGTAATCTAGTCATATTCCAGCCTTGGAAACCAAATACACCTCTTTCATGCTATGACTTTTCAAAATGTGCCATATGGGTCCAGGTGCTTGGTCTCCCTATTGAATGGTGCTCAGACATGATCTTAGCAAAGGCTGTCAAGCGAATTGGGTGCATGCTGGAAGTCAATGTCGAAACTAAAGATAGTCGACCTTAAGAATGGGTCGTGTTAGAGTGGAACTAAACCTCAGTGATCCTCTACAGCCAGGCCAACTTATTCGCCTTGGTGGCAAAGCCTTTTGGCTTGATTTCCGTTATGAACGGCTCCCCCATTTTTGTTACTCTTGCGGTTATATCGGCCACTATGCCATGTATTGTAAAGCTATACCTTTTACTGAAGCAAAGATGGCTGGTACGGAACCAATGGCTTTTGGGAACTGGATGCGGGCTGAAGCTCGGGAATATAGCCCGTACTGGAAGACGTTCTATGAAGGCAAGCTTCCCGACGACTTCTCGACTGAAGTTGTTCCTGAAACCCCGCCGGCATTGGCTGCCACTGTCCCTGCTTTGCCTCCTCCTGTAGCGACGGCACCCACAATGGGTAATCTTGACAGATCTGACAAGGCAAAATCAAATACTACGGACTGGATACCGCGCCCTCAAAATGAAAGGTCTTCAGCATCCTGGTCCTCCCACAGTCAGTTTACCCTCACCCCTACCTCCGAAGCCCCTGTTGGATATGGCCCGACATCCTCCTTTCATGGACCATAAGGCGGTGTCTCCTCTTGCAGCATCTCCTCTTCGACCCACAATTACCTCAGGTGAAGTTTTCTCTGCAAAAGTTCAAAACCAGCAGAGTACTAAACAAAAAACTCTAGCAGCAGAGACACACAAGAAACTCCGGCCTTCCCATCTAATCACTAAATCAGGAACAGCGAAGAAACTCAAAAGGTACAACCATTATGATCTGAGTTCCCAGGCATCTGAATCTATGGAAGACCACCACTTGCTGGACGCTCCTATCCTCTTGGCTGATGAAGTCAGCAAATGGGCTGAGATGGCTTGCCCGGAAAAGCCATCGGTAGCAAAATGAAATTTCTATGTTGGAACTGTCAGGGACTTGGCTCACCCCTGACAGTTCAAGCCCTTAAGGCCCTTGTGGTCAAACAGAAGCCAGACGTGGTTTTTTTGATGGAAACAAAAAATAGGGAGCACGTTATCTCCTCTCTTCAGAACAAGCTCCGGTTTTCTCATTCCTATATACTAAATCCTGATGGCCTTGCAGGGGGGTTAACACTATTTTGGCAACCTAATATCTCTATGAAGGTGGAATTAGTGACTTCAGCTTTCCTTGATACTATTTGTTCCGACTCGGAGACCGGAATACCTATGCGACTCACCTGTGTCCATGCGCCGGCAACTTTCCCTTTGCGACAGCATTTATGGATCGCTCTCAAAAGGATAGCAGCTACTAACTCCTTGCCTTGGGTATGTGCGGGTGACTTCAACGAAATCACCTATCCATGGGAGAAGATTGGTAAGCGACCCCCTGATTTTTCTCGTATGCAATCCTTTCGCGAAGCCCTCCATGATTGTGCACTGCTGGATATTGAAAGCAAAGGATGCGCGTTTACCTGGATGAATCATCGTGAGGGAGACGCGCTGGTGAAAGAGAGATTAGATCGGGTCCTCTGCAATTGGAACTGGCGAATCTTGTATCCCGAGGCTGAAGTTATTGCTTTACCTGCCGTGGGGTCGGATCATAGTCCCCTGGTGTTAAATACGGAGGTCAGACAACATCTTTCCGGGAAGGCATTCAAGTTTGAAGCTTATTGGTTAGAGGAACATACCTGTCGAGACGTTATTGCACAAGCCTGGTCATCTGTTCCAAGCAAGGGTCTCAGCCTACATCATCAATTAACTTCGGTCAGACTGGCCCTTTTGAGGTGGAGTAAAGCCACGTTCTCCCAAGCCAACAAGCAGATTCAACACTTGCAGCAACAGTTACAAAGCTTAACCAATCGGACATCTCCCTCCTATGATAATAAGCAGGCCCAAGAATTGAAAGCGAAATTACAAAAGGTATGGCAGCAGGAGGAACAGTACTGGGCGATGCGCTCTAGGCTAAATTGGCTTAGGTGGGGTGATCGGAATACGAAATTTTTTCATGCAACAACCATCCAACGCAGACACCGAAACAAAATCAGAATGTTGCTTGATGATACTCAACAATGGGTTAGTGATATCCCCCGCCTCCAAGAGATGACATGGGATTTCTTTTCCAAGCTCTACCAAACGGAAGGCACTCGTGCTTATGACCCAGTTCTAGCAAAGTGTGAAAGCGTGGTCACAGCTGAGATGAATGAGCACCTCATATCCAACGTTACTAGGGAGGAAGTCAAACGGGCTGCCTTTCAATTGGGGAAAACTCAAGCCCCAGGTCCTGATGGTTTTAACGGCCTCTTTTATCAGCATCATTGGGACATCCTGGAAGATCAGGTATTTTCTACAGTGCAACAATTCTTTCGATCCGGTCTCTTACCCCCAGAGCTCAACCGCACCAACCTCACACTTGTGCCTAAAGTCCCTAGCCCTGAATGCTTAGATCAGTACCGTCCCATTAGCCTCTGCAATTATGCGTATAAAATAATCTCTAAGGTGCTTGCCAACCGATTGAAACCTCTTCTTCCTAATCTAATTTCAGTGGAACAAAGTGCCTTTGTTAGTGGCCGTCAAATACAGGACAATATTTTAATTGTATAGGAAGTCCTACATCAGCTAAAGACGAGACGACGAAAGCGCAAGTTTCAGGGAATTGTCAAATTGGACATGAAAAAGGCATATGATCGTATTGAATGGGACTTTCTCAGGGATTATTTTCTCAAGATAGGTTTTCATCCCACGTGGGTACAATGGGTTTTGCAATGCGTCTCCACAGCTTCCATTAGTATCAAATTCAATGGGGGCCAACTGAAATACTTTCACCCAACGCGTGGACTTCGTCAGGGAGATCCTCTATCCCCTTATCTGTTTATTCTAATAGCAAATGTGTTGACTACGCTAATCCATCAGGCTGTCCAGATAGGGAACTTGAAAGGAATCCAGCTGAATAGGTGGTGTCCCACACTCACTCATTTGTTCTTTGCTGATGATGCAATGTTTTTTATTGATGGGTCCATCCTGGAATGTCAAGAATTGGCCAACATCCTTAATCGGTATTGTTTCGCCACGGGACAAAAAAGTCAACCGCAATAAGTTCGGTATCTTTTAACAAGGACTGCCCTCGGGTTCTACAGATAGATTGGCTCGGGAACTCTAATACCATTGCTCACAACAATGTAAATACCTTGGTCTCCGTCGACCGGGGGCAAGTCTAAATGTGAAATGTTTGCGTGATATCGGCGAAAGTCAATGCCAAGCTTGATGGTTGGAAAGAACACTTAATCTCAAAGGGTGGAAAGGAGGTCCTCATTAAAAGCGTTGTACAAGCCATACCCCAACATGCTATGTCCATTTTCAAAATTCCTCTTTCGCTTTGTAAAAGTATTGAGAAAAAGATTGCGCGATTCTGGTGGCACGCTGATGGTAGAAAATCAGGCATCCATTGGCAGAATTGGGAAGTACTAAAGAAGGGGAAAGACTTGGGCGGCCTTGGGTTTCGGGACCTTGTTGACTTTAATAGAGCTATGTTGGGAAAACAGGCATGGCGGATCTTGCAACAGCCTACTTCCTTATGGGCGACTCTTTTTAAAGGTCTGTATTTCCACTCCCAAGATTTCTTAAAGGCGTCCAGAGGTTCTAAACCTTCTTGGGGTTGGCAGAGCCTCCTAGCAGGTCGGGATACTATTCTTTCTAAACTTCGATGGTCTGTCGGCGATGGCACAAATATCCATATTCGGGAAGATTGCTGGCTTCCTAAAGGTAAAATCACTAGTCCAATTACTGTTGATGAACCCCCATTAGTTGCTGATTTGATCATCCCACATACTAATCTTTGGAATCGCCTTTTACTTGAACACCTATTTGATGCGATATCGTTAAATCCTTCTCATCCCTATCCGCCCTCGTTCATGAAAGATCAGCTCATTTGGCCTTGTACTACTACTGGTCAGTATAGTGTAAAGAGTGCCTATTGGTCGCTAAGATATAGCTGTACTTCGCCTACTCCTGACCGAGCCTCTTCCTCATACAACCCACCTCAGCATATGTGGAAACTGCTATGGAAGCTACCCGTTCCCCCCAAACTAAAATTCTTTCTATGGTCTGTGTATCAGAACGCCTTGCCTACTCGACATAATCTCTTTCGCCGGAACATTACTGCTGATCCTCTTTGTTCCCTATGCTCTACTTGCCAACCAGAGACACTGGAGCATCTATTCCTATTCTGCCCATGGACCTTGCAAGTCTGGTCGCATTCTCAGATCAATATAGCAATATCCCCTACAGGATTCCACAGAATAGAAGAATGGCTATCCACTCAAATTGTTGCAAGGAAAAATGTACCTGATTTGCTGCTTCTAGTGCACCTTTTATGGCAGATTTGGAAGGCGCGCAATCGCTTCCTTTTCTGCCGGCACTTTCCCGACCCAAATCACCTTGTTCAACTAGCTGTTGCAGATGCTTTCTCGCCTAATGCTAAGGCTACAGGCTCGATGTGCAGCGACCTCACCGTGGCGCCACCGGCTCGCCTCCTCTCCCCGTCTATGTACACGCCACCAGCTGGACAGGATCGATCAGCCCTGACTTCGGTCACTGCGCCAGTAGGGGATCTGGTCCTCCCGAATGCCGAGTTTCCGCATCAGGTTCGGATCGGCCCATCTCTCAGCAGCGACCTCAACCCTAACTCTTCAGCTCAGATCCCTGCCATTCTGGTTCCAACTCTCAGTCGTGCAAGCCCTTCTCTTCCCGGCAGCATAGCGAGCTCTCTTGCTCCCCATGGCCACAACGATTTGCATCGTTCTCAGCCATCCCGAACGCGGTCTCACTACTCCGAGTCTGCCCCGATCTGGACGCCCCCTGAGTGTGGAGTATTAAAAATTAATCTTGATGGGGCTTTTCAGCCAGGCGGCTTCATTGGATCCGTGGCCTATCTCTGCCGTAATTCTTCTGGACAGCTACTCGATGGGTTTACCAAATCAGTCCCTGCTTGCTCGGCCTTGGAGGCGGAAATCCAGGCATTGACAACTGCGTTGCAGCACTTGAAGCACGACAATCACACAGCAACTCCTTTGTTATTAGAGACCGACTGTCTTGTTCTTGAACGTGTGGTGAAGGAGCCTGCGACAATCCCATGGCCAGTCAAACCTTTGATCGCGGAAGCTGCTTCTCTCTTGCACTGGTTCACGAACGCGTCGATTAGGTTTTGCAGGAGAACAGCCAATACTGCTGCTGACTGGGCCGCTCAGAACCATAATGCTGGCTTCTTAATTCTGATTGGGCTTCATTCCCTCCTCCTGCTTTGTTATCAATCCTCGCTCGGGATGCTTTTTTAGCTGGTTGTACAGACTATTATCATTAATGAATCGTGGCTTTCTAGACCAAAAAAAAAAAAAAAGGATTCACTGTAGATTTTTTTGAAAAATTGAAGAACACAGTGAGGTCTTATCAGAGTTACGATTTCCAAAAATTGACTCCAATTTTCCATATTCTGTCCTAGATTTCGAAATGAATTTGGCCTAATAAATTATTTTCAATTTTGGCTGATGACCTAGCTTAGGTTGTGAGGTGTATTTTTTTTAATTCATCACTTTTCTAGAATAGGTCATTAACTAGGTTTAATTGACTAATTAAACTCTTTGACTTAGAGGATGCCGAAATTGAAGAACTTCCTAATATGTCTTCTACTGATCAACAAGTGTTCCATAAGCTCACGGTCAGTAAGGAATTTCAACAATCAGCAAGTTCTAACATATTCCGACAAGTCATAAACACATTAGTTATGAATCTGGCAAACTTAAGCGAAAATTGAGCAAGTTTAATGAAGTTCAAGTAAATTCGACTGACCTTCAAACTGTTCAATATATCCAACAGGTTTCATTGATGATTTATGCTGTCATGAAGCTGTTTTCAACAGAAGATACGGAGAAATCAGTGAAGAATCTATACAGATTCGTAGCCAAAACCAGAGGAAGGAAGAGGAGCAGTTAGCTTCAATCCATTGCCGTGATCTTCAGAATTGCTGGAAAACGAAGAACCAGCAACTTCAGATATTTTGACGATCGGAGGAGCTGATGGTCAGCAGAATCTTGCTAAAGGGAAGCTTCATAGATGCTGCTATGCCATGATAGCAATCTCTTAGTCATTGTGCAGTTCGAATGATGCAGATTGACATCATTGACGTACAGGACTTCTGGAAGAGATGACAACGATACTGGAAATACAAGAAAGTTGTAGAAACGGGATACACCCTTTTCATTTAGATAGAGGCATGTTCGTTTCTTCGTGATGGCTACCTTTGGTTACCAAATGCAAGGACGAATGAACGTCTTAGTTTATAATTAAGTTACTTTAACTTGGAATTAACACACCCTTTTATTTCCGCAGAGATGGTGTAACTCCAAAATAGGTCGATGTCCTCCAGGGGATTGTCCAAAATTCACTCTTCTTGTCCTGATTACAAAAAGGATGGACGAAAAAGTTAATTTCAATGAGAGACCTTCTGATCGGAATGATTACAATTTTACCATTTTGAAGTATCACTCCTTAGGTCACTCTGTCAATTTTGACGAGAATAAAAACAAAACGAAGTAATATTAGTATGATGAAAGGAAAGAAATCCATCCCTTCAATTATATGGGAAATGTACTAAAAAAGTCCTAAACCTATTATATTGGTACCAATTTAATTCTAAACTTCTTAATTTGACCAATTCAGTCCTAAACATTTTCATATTAGTACCAATTGAGTCATTCGGCCAATTTGTATCGAAAATTGCTGACATAGATGCTAGCCGTCCTACGTGGCATGAACAGTGCTAAGGTGGATATTTTTATATAATTTGTAATCATTTTTTTGAATTTTTATTAACTTTTTCTTTTCGTTTTCTTTTTTTTTTTTTTTCCTTCTCTTTTCTTTCATTTATTTTTTTCCTTTATTTTTTTTCTTTCTTCCTCATCTTCCTCCACCCACCTCCAGTTGGTAGAGGTCACCAGCTACTAGCGAGGGCAAGGGTCAAGATGGTCTCGCCAGCTACATGTGAGACTGGCCCTTGCCAAACTTCAAATTGGACAGGCGAGGGTTGGGCAAGGTCACCCCTAGCCAAATCTAGCAAGGGGACCCTCCCCTACCTCACCAACCTCTAGCGAGGGCCGGCGAGCGTTGGGAAGCCCTCGCTGGCCTTGCCCAGACAAGGCCCCTTGCTAGCACTAGAAGTTGGCGAGGGGACCCTGCGGCATGGGCGGCCTCGCCCGAATGGCAAGGGGCCTCATCCAAGTGAGGTAGGCCCTTGCGAACCTCTAGCGAAGGCTAGGCGAGGGTCCTCTTTGTTGAATCTGGTAAGGGGCAACCTCACCAAGCCTTCACTGACCACCACCAAAGGCCGGTAAGGCATCCCAACCCTCGCCCTCGTCAATAGTCGATGACCGCCACCGGCCGAAGGTGGGTGGAGGAAGATGAGGAAGAAAGAAAAATAAAAGAAATGAAGGAAAAAGAGAAGAAAAAAAAAGGAATATATTAATAAAAAAATTCAACAAAATGATTAAAATTTATATAAAAATATCCACATTAGGACTAGTTATGGCATGTAAGATAATTGACATCCATGTCAATAATTTCTAGTATAAATTGGTCAGGTGGATTCAACTGATACCTATATGAAAAACTTTAGAATTGAATTGGTCTAATTGAAAAGTTTAGAATTAAATTGATATCAATACAATAGGTTTATGATTTTTTTGGTACTTTTTCCACAAGTGTATTGTCTCTTATAATGAAATAGAGACAAGGGGATCCTTCTAAGAGCCTAGCCTCGTAGAATTAGGCTATTCCCAAATTTCATTCATAAAAGGAAACAATATCGAATGGGTAATACGTGGTAATTAATCAATTACCTTTACTCATGAAAAGGTAAGCGATATTCCTTTAATAACAAGTTTGATCATTTTATTGTGAAAACACTTATCCTGACAAAAACCTATATAATCAAACTACATTTGAAAAATATGAAACATGATGTATAAAGTTTTTCTATGACTTGATCTAAATCCAATAGAACCAATGTTACTTCAGGTTAAGCTGTTTGTTTACTAGGGACAAATGAGTGTCTTCAATACATGCCTAAGCCCATTTCCCCCTTTGTCACTTGAAAAGCGCTTTCTTGGGGATGTAGATGATTTGAAGGTCCAATCGTTCTACTGTATCTGGATCAAAGAAGGTATTTTAACTGATTATCACGTATTACAATAGGAAAGTACATAATGAAAATTCAAGCGAAATTGTAAAAAATCTACAAACTAAGAGAAATATATTTACAATTGATGAAGCAAAGAGGGACTTCTATCACATAGACACAAGCATGCAATAAAATGGAACTTGAAAGATACTAAAATGACTCTTTTTGGCTGAGAAACAGGTCGTCGCAATTAGAGAGTCAAGTCTCGAGTTTCTACCTATATTGAACTTGTCGGTGAAAATTCAAGTGTCAACTATACTTGTTAAGTTGTTAACTAGTGTTAAAAAGTGAAGGTGCAAAAGGACATCTTCACACATGAACGCCATGGAAAGATATCCACAAACTAAATTAATTTCATTCAAAGGAGGAGCTTACAGAATGTTACTCATAGCCAAATATCATACTAGTACAAACAAATATAAGCACAAATTTCCGTAGGAAATTTTTGGAGTTCCATTTTTCACAATAATTATGATTAGGCTGCACAAACCAACGACACATATCATTACATCATTCAATATCTCTTTCATCCACATATATATCAGAATGGTGAAATTGACTAAGCTATTGCATGTTGCAAAAGAAAAGGGTTGTAGCCCATCGACTGGACCGGTAATGAAATTCCCACATGCCATTGGGAGGGATCCACAGAACATCGAGATCATCACCGAGTATTTGCTAAAAATGGTGAGCATTACTCCTCCAAGTAAGATGCTGAAGATTTGGAGATGGGTTTTATCGGAACAAGCTTGTAGGAGGGCAGGAATGATCATGAACACCACGAAAAGTCCAATCAATGAGTTCATATTTGTAACTTTTGTTTTTCTTTTGAATCACAACCCCAATGGCCACTCTTCTCTCATGGAAAAGGAGACGTGGGGGATTCAAATTCTCACCTTCTCAGAGGGTTGTGGTGTGAACGATTTAGTTTTATGTATGGGTTTTGACTCCCACATCTTGCAAGGAGGCAATATAAAAGTCTAAGGATGAAAGTTAGAGTAGAAGTAAAGTAAAACAGACAAAAAAAAAAAAAAACCTTAATTTTTCTTTTGAAATATGAATATAGAGGCACAGTGGACCAATCAATTGAAAGAGTAATAAAGTGGCTTCATTTAATAAGATTGGACAGGGCTATCTCCACTTCTTATATAACTAAATCCAACCCAATTTTTATCAAAAAAAAAAAAAAAAAAAAAAGAGATAAAAATTGCCCTTAATCATTCCATTACAATTTAACTTGGTGGCTCCAAATTATTTTCTTTCCCTTTTTCTTTTTAGTTTTCTGATTTGGTTCTTTTCTATGTTGTCAATCAAATTTTATGGATAAATTTTTAAGCAAAATCTAGAAGTAATTTAATATAGACGATTTTTTTAGTGTAATCATTTGTTTATATATATATAATATTATAATGGGATGATTTGATAAAGAAAAAAAAGAAAATTCTCAGAAGAGTTCCCAAAATAAAATCACAATTACATTCTCCAACATGAAATTTTAAAGATGAAAGTTAATAAAATAAATAAATTGAATAAATTGAGAATTTTTTTAAATGTTAGTGCAATCTCATTATTTTGGATGAACAAAAATTAATATCATCTACAAAGTGTTTATGAAAAGATATCAATATGTCTTGTTGTGCATAATAATTTTAGTTTATAACTAGATATTCCAGTAACATCTTGCATGCTTTGTACAAAAATTTCTCCTCAATAGTAAGGATAAAAGATAAATTCTTTAACATAATTAATAAGGAGACTTTATATATATTTTAGACTAATGAAATTAAAATATAAAAAGAATTCGCTAAGAAAGTCAGCTCTAAGATAAAAGAGACAAAGAATAGATAAGCTATTATAATAGTAATGATGAAAAAGAGACTTCTCATATAGTTAAAAAGTTTATCTTTTTTCCTTATTATAGACGAGATACTTATACATGGAGCATGTAAAATGTTATAGGAATATATAAGAATACATTAAAAAAATTTAATACACTATAGAAAATGTAAAATGCTTAATTATGGCAACTAGATCCTATAAAGAAATAAAAAAAAAAAAAAAAAAAAATGGAATGGGGCCATCACTTTACATTTGAATGACTGAGGGCTATGTTGTTTTTTAGTGTAAATCGAGTGGATTTAGTCATATAGGGTTTCGAAATAGTGTCACCTAAAAAAAGTGTACAAAAAGTTGAAATATAGGCCCCGAATGAGAATTGCAAGAAATCAAATAACTAAGGTTGAAGATTCTTAACGTTTCTAGACCTGCAGGAAAACCAAAATTCGCCCAGTCGAATTTTGCATAAGATTGGACAAGAATCAAAACGGTAAAGAAGAAACCCGATGAACATGTGAAACAGCCATCAATCCAACCAAAATGTTATCTTATTCATAAGATACATTCAAGAATCCTAAGACAGGGCAATTGCTTATTTTTGTCCGTATAAAATCTGGGAATAAATTGCAGAATATTTGATTTGGTATCCTTTGATTTGAATTTCTGAATCACATAATTTTCTTTTCATTCTTTTTGCCATTTTTTTCTTATTTTATCCATATCTCATTATTCTGCATAAATAAGAAATATTTTGGTAAAAGGCAATCCAAATTTTTTCTAACGAATATTGCATTATAAAGTACTATATTTGTTGCCTAAAATAGGTAAAATAACTTCATTATTATAGAGTTATGAAAACCAATGTCCAAATCTACAACGGCTTAGTAACGCTGACAGTTCATTGAAAATCCATAAAGAGCAAGGATTGCGGCAAAGATCTCAGCGTTTAAAGATTATTTCTAGTGCATGTGTGAATTTCATTTCAAGTCTCGTTCCGCCCTCTTCTCTTGTAGCTTCCAATGGCCTGGTCATTATTTTGACATATTAATATATATATGACGAGCAATGTTTTGACAAGTGTTGGTGGTTTGTACTACCTATTGGTTTGTGTCTTGAAAGGACAATGTGTTAAAAATGGAACTCCTAGAAATTTCCAGAGCCATTGTGCTTATTTCAATTTGTAATGATTTGATATTTGCCTATGAATAAGACACGGACCGATAGGCAGTCTCATCTTAGCGCTCGAATAGCTAACCTTCAAAATTGTCATCTTAGCGCTTGAATAGCTCACCTCATACATGTTTTAGTCATCTTACCTAGTAAAGCCACATTATTACATATAGATATATTCAATACAAGGTATAGATGTTTCTATAAGCCTTGCTTCTTTTTGGGTTTCAAGATGCAACCTCCCGTGGCAAAATAGGTCGTGGGTGGAAAATTTACAATGGGCCATAAAATTCCTCTCAGGCAACGAATTCTATCAAGCTATTGCTCGGTTCTCCTTTGGCACTCTTTGTTATATAATTTGGAAGACTATGAACAATATACCATTCCGTGGACAAGCCTTGTTCGTTCCGGCATTGAAGCAACATCTCACCAAAGTCGTCAAGGATAAGGCTCTCACTTTCAACCATGTTGTGGACTCTCCAAGAAACAAGAGGATACAAAGAAGTTGGGGACTTGATCCCTCTATTTTCTCTTCCTAGGTATCAGGTCTTCCTTAGAACTTGCTTGAGGGTTGCCGCTGTTTTGGTTTCCCCTCGTTCTCTTTTATTCTCGACGCCCTTCCACTCTTAGTGACTTGTTTGTCATCGAGAGTGCAAGTTTTTAGGTGCCGAGATTTACTTTTTGTATAATTCCGTTGGTTAAAAGTCAATATACATCTTATCTTACCAAAAAAAAAAAAAAAAAAAAAAATACAAGGTATAGATGTATATCTTTTCTCCATGTATTTCTGTGTTGCCATTTTAAGTGGCCTTCACAGTTGTCGTCTTAGCGCTTGAATATAGCTAAAGTATATCCTCATTCTTGTTTTAGCCTTCTTACCAAATAAAGCCACTGTGTTCCCCCTTATATAAAGTGGTCCACCGGTTCTCTGTATTCATATTTCAAAGAAAAAAAGAAGGTTACAAATATGAATTCCTCCATTAGACTTTTTGCGGTGTTCATGATCATTGCTGCCCTTCTACACGCTTGCTCCGGAGAAACCCATGTCCAAATCTACAACAGCTTACCCGGAGGAGTAACACTAACGGTTCATTGCAAAGCCATAGAGGGTGAGGATCAAGGACAGGATCTTGGCGCTCAACAGATTACTCCTAGTGGCATGTGGGAATTTCATTTTATGCCTAGTTCCGCCCTCTTCTCTTGCAGCTTTCAATGGCCTGGTCAACTTCACAATTTTGATATATATGAGGAGAAAAGAGATGATGAGCGATGTTTTGACAAGTGCCAGTGGTTTGTACAACCTACTGGTCCGTGTCTTGAGAGGACAATGTGCGAAGAATGGAACTCCTAGAAATTTCCAGAGAAATTTGGGCTTATTTCAGTTTTGTAATGATTTGATATTTGCCTATGAATAAGACATGGTATGCTCCTTCTTTGGGTGAAATTAAAATAGTTGATGGATATCTTCTCAGGCTATTGATGTGTTAAAGATATATATTTTTTTTGTGCCTTCACTTGTTAACACTTAACAAGCATGTATGCAATTGATGACACTAACTGACTATTTAAGCCGTTAATGAGAAAAAAAAAAAAAATAGGAGAATTGTTATTCGGTCAGAGATAAAAGAAGTTGATAATTTAAGGAATGACATATTAACGTCCGTAAGTAACTAAAACAAGAGTTCCTAACTCCAAAGTACTTGGGAACTTAACTGACAAAAGTTCATAACCACTCTAATTGAGATTGGTATTTTCTGAGAAGGGTTGGTAAATTTAACAATTGGCAAGTAATACAAATAAAAGTAGGAACTCCATAGAAATGTTAGTAGAGTTAATAAATAAATAAATATAAGTAAGCAACTCAAATAAGAATTGGTTACCCAAAACTATAGTTGGTATCCTAATTGTATGATAGTTGATAAGTTACACAAACAAAAGTTTGTAATTCCATATATTGGTTGGCTGATTTAATCTGTTAGTATAATAAAATAAAATAAAAAGATAAAGAAAAGGAGGTTCATAATAAGTTTGATTTTGTTTGAGATAAGAGAAGATGGTAGTTTGAGGAAAAAAAAAAAACTAAATTAGAATTGGTTGCTAACTCAAATAAGAGTTGGTAACACAAAGTATGTAGTACTTTAATTGGAAAATTTGTAATCACTCTTAATAATTGTGATATGTAATTTCTCTAAAATAGTTAGTAAGATTCGAAAAAATACTTATGATCATTGGAAAGTAACTCATATGATGAGTTGTTCGCCTAAATCATTGTTGTGATAAGCATTTTTTCATTCACATATCGAGGAAGTTAGACATGTTTGCCAAAATTGAAGTGAGGATTGAGCGCGATGTAGTAGTCATACACATCTGTGACATTAAGCATTACCTATACTATTTCCTTGTAATCTTTATCCTTCGACAATTGGTGGCACTTGCTCGAACCGTCTTTAATTTGCTGGTACTTGGAAACGCAGGTTTCAGCATCATTGTAAATTTGAGCAGTAAACAGCATCGGCCTCTTTCATTGCCAATTCAATGGAAATAAGCGAAAGAAAAGGATTGTCTGCCGATTTAATGTGCGGATCACTCAAGGAAAGCATCGTGCAGAATCGAGAATCTTTTGTCTCGTTAAAAATTTCAGGTGTTACATCCAAAGAAATTGTAATGGAAGCAGGTAGTGAAGAAGAAGAAGAAGAAGAAGAAGAAGAAGAGAGATGATGCAAGAACAACGATTACGGGAGGTGGAAAAGAAGGCGAGGCCATTTCGGTTGTTGGTTCGGTGGAATTTGTGTGCGAAGTTATATTGATACTTGTCTTAGCGAAAAAAAAAAAAAAATGAAGAAAATATAGTCAATTAAATTGGGATTGGTTTAGCAAGTAAAGAAGCGTGTAAAGTATAACTAAGCCCAGGAAATGACGGGGGAGTGACTGCCCAGAACACAGCCAATATTTTTGCAAAATTACTACTTTTTCACTAGAAAAAAAAGATTGAAAAAGGAAAAAATGGAATTTATATATATTATTCACTTAATTAAGCTTCTCTGTTTAGGACAAACACATTTGAATTTATTGCTCAACATTATTAAAGATATTTAGGATGATTCTGATGGTTTTCTGTAACTTTTAAGATTGTGTGAATATTTCTATTTAATTATGCGAATCTTGACTAATATGTCATCTTATTTAGTCATTTCATAAAGCCTATATATAGATTGATATAATCTTCATTTATGATATATTGATATATACGCAATTCCTCTTTTCCGCGTATCTTTCTAATTTCTTAACTAATATAAAACTAAAATTATTGTTCAATTGGGAAGGAAGAAAAATCCATTGAGAAACATCTTGGGTAGAGTCGTGAAGCGTTCTCCCTGATAATTGGCCTCTCTCGTTAGAACCGATGTTCAGCTTCTTCTTCTTTTTTTCCCCTTTTCTCTCTTTATATAAAGAAATGACATATATGTTGGAGATGGTTTTCGAATCTGAAAAACTAGAAAACCCATCCATGCCTTAACCATTTTGCTATGAATTGTTCAACATGACATATCTTTCAAAATTAACAATAATATTACTTGAAGTTAGGCCCGAATCCAGGGTTGATTCTGAAGGAGCCGGCCAATCCGTTTCCATGATGATTTGTAGGGGAACTTACTCCGATAAACATCTTGGGTAGAGCCACAATAAGGCCACTACTATTTGTTGAAGTTCATTCAATGTCTAGGACGCATACCGCATAGAAAACTGCGATGAGCCGGATCTTGGATCTCAAAGACCAGTCAGCAACATTACATTTAGTAGCGGCACCAATGATCGAACATTCAATGCTAGCCATGAGACACATTAGCATTGTGGTAGTGTAAGGAGCTGGAAATTTGGGACTCAATTTTCCCTAAATTTATTACGAAACAAGCGTCAAGAGATTGAAGTGAACTCTCAAACTCTCTCTTCTATATGAGTTTGTTCCCCCATAAGAGAGATATAGAAAATGATTGTAAAAGGAAAAAAAAAAAAAAGGAAATGTTTCACTTACTTGGATAATGAACCAAAGTGCACAGCTACAAGTGCTACAAAAAAGAAGAAAAGGTCCCAAGATGGAGTGGCTTTTGTAGGTTGAGCGTTTATCTGTCATTTTCTCTGCATAGTTCCAACGAATGCCAGAGTTACTATCTGCAATGGTGTGCCCATGGTAAAACGAGAGCAACATCGCTCCACCCACGCATAGTACCGTGACTCCTAGCACATCACTGAGAATAGAAAGGCAATAACATAATTATTCCAAATCAATGCAAGATCAAGAGATGGAAGCTTACTGATGATATAAGAATTTGAGGTCCCGGTGAGAAAGGACAATAACATAATTATTCCAAACTTCAAAAAAGATATAGGGAACTTAAAAAGATATAGAACAAGATTGGCACTGTAATCTTGGGTCTTGTCTTCCTGCGATGGACTGAATTGATATCAATGCAATATGTTTATGACTTTTTTGGTACTTTGTATTGTCTCTTATAATGAAATAGAGACAAGGGGATTCTTCTACGAGCCTAGCCTCGTAGAATTAGGCTATTCCCAAATTTCATTCATAAAAGGAAACAATATCGAATGGGTAATACGTGGTAATTAATCAATTACCTTTACTCATGAAAAGGTAAGCGATATTCCTTTAATAACAAGTTTGATCATTTTATTGTGAAAACACTTATCCTTGACAAAAACCTATATAATCAAACTACATTTGAAAAATATGAAACATGATGTATAAAGTTTTTCTATGACTTGATCTAAATCCAATAGAACCAATGTTACTTCAGGTTAAGCTGTTTGTTTACTAGGGACAAATGAGTGTCTTCAATACATGCCTAAGCCCATTTCCCCCTTTGTCACTTGAAAAGCGCTTTCTTGGGGATGTAGATGATTTGAAGGTCCAATCGTTCTACTGTATCTGGATCAAAGAAGGTATTTTAACTGATTATCACGTATTACAATAGGAAAGTACATAATGAAAATTCAAGCGAAATTGTAAAAAATCTACAAACTAAGAGAAATATATTTACAATTGATGAAGCAAAGAGGGACTTCTATCACATAGACACAAGCATGCAATAAAATGGAACTTGAAAGATACTAAAATGACTCTTTTTGGCTGAGAAATAGATCGTCGCAATTAGAGAGTCAAGTCTCAAGTTTCTACCTTTATTGAACTTGTCGATGAAAATTCAAGTGTCAATTATACTTATTAAGTTGTTAACTAGTGTTAAAAAGTGAAGGCGCAAAAGGACATCTTCACACATGAACGCCATGAAAAGATATCCATGAACTAAATTAATTTCATTCAAAGGAGGAGCTTTACTCGTAGCCAAATGTCATACTAGTACAAACAAATATAAGCACAAATTTCCGTAGGAAATTTTTGGAATTCCATTTTTCACAATAAATATGATTAGGCTGCACAAACCAATGATACATATCATTACATCATTCAATATCTCTTTCATCCACATATATATCAGAAGGTGAAATTGACTAAGCTATTGCATGTTGCAAAAGAAAAGAGTTGTAGCCCACCAACTGGGCCGGTAATGAAATTCCCACATGCCATTGGGAGGGATCCGCTGAACATCGAGATCATCACCTAGTATTTGCTAAAAATGGTGAGCGTTACTCCTCCAAGTTAGATGCTGAAGATTTGGAGATGGGTTTTATCGGAACAAGCTTGTAGGAGGGCAGGAATGATCGTGAACACCACACGAAGTCCAATGGATGAGTTCATAGTTGTAACTTTTGTTTTTATTTTGAATCACAACCCCAATGGCCACTCTTCTCTCATGAAAAAGGAGAGTTGTGGGATTCGAATTCTCACCTTCTCAAGGGATTGGGGTGTGGACAATTTAGTTTTAGCTATAGGTTTTGACTCCCCCACCTTGCAATGAGGTAATATAAAAGTATGAGGATGAAAGTTAGAGTAGAAGTAAAGTAAAACGGACATTAAAAAAAAAAAAAAAACCTTAATTTTTCTTTTGAAATATGAATATAGAGGCATGGCGGACCAATCAATTTAAGTAGTAATAAGGTGGCTTCATTTAATAAAATTGGACAGGTCTATCTCCACTTCTTATATAACTAAATCCACCCCAATTTTTATAAAAAATAAAATTACCCTTAATCATTCCATTGCAATTTAACTTGGTGGCTCCAAATTATTTTCTTTCACTGTTTCTTTTTAGTTTTTTTCTGATTTGGTTCTTTTCTATGTTGTCAATCAAATTTTATGGATAAATTTTTAAGCAAAATCTAGAAGTAATTTAATATATAGACGTAATATTTTTTAGTGTAATCATTTGTTTATATATATAATATTATAATGAGATGATTTGATAAAGCAAAAAGAAAAATTCTCAGAAGAGTTCCCAAAATAAAATCACAATTACATTCTCCAACATGAAATTTTAAAGATGAAATTTAATGAAATAAATAAATTGAATAAATTGAGAATTTTTTTAAATGTTAGTGCAATCTCATTATTTTGGATGAACAAAAATTAATATCATCTACAAAATGTTTATGAAAAGATATCAATATGTCTTGTTGTGCATAATAATTTTAGTTTATAACTAGATATTCCTGTAATATCTTGCATGCTTTGTACAAAAATATCTCCTCAATGATAAGGAAAAAAGATAAATTCTTTAACATAATTAATAAAGAGACTTGATATATATTTTAGATTGATGAAATTAAAATATAAAAAAAAAAATCACTAAGAAAGTGAGCTCTGAGATAAAAGAGACAAAGAATAGATAAGCTATTATAATAGTAATGATGAAAAAGAGACTTCTAATATAGTTAAAAAAAGTTTGTCGTTTTTCCTTATTATAGACGAGATACTTATGCATGGAGCATGTAAAATGTTATAGGAATATATAAGGATACATTAAAAAAATTTAATACACTATAAAAAATGTAAAATGCTTGATTATGGCAACTAAATCCTATAAAGAAATAAGGAAAAAAAGAAGAAGAAGGAATGGGGCCATCACTTTACATTTGAATGATTGAGAGCTATGTTGTTTTTTTAGTGTAAATCAAGTGGATTTAGTCATATAGGGTTTCGAAATAGTGTCACCCTAAAAAAAATGTAGAAAAAGTTGAAATATAGGCCCCGAATGAGAATCGCAAGAAATCCAATAACTAAGCTTGAAGACTCTTAACGTTTCTAGACCTGCAGGAAAACCAAAATTCGCCCAGTCGAATTTTGCATAAGATTGGACAAGAATCAAAACAGTAAAGAAGAAACCCGATGAACATGTGAAACAGCCATAGCAATCCAACCAAAATGTTATCATATTCATAGGATACATTCAAGAATCCTAACACGGGGCAATTGCTTATTTTTGTCCGTATGAAATCTGGGAATAAATCGCAGAATCTTTGATTTGGTATCCTTTGATTTGAATTTCTGAATCACATAATTTTCTTTTCGTTCTTTTTGCCATTTTTTTTTTATTTTATCCATATCTCATTATTTTGCATAAATAAGAAAGATTTTTGTAGATAGAAGGCAATCCAAATATTTTCTAACGAATATTGCATTATAAAGTACCATATTTGTTGTCTAAAATAGGTAAAATAACTTTATTATTATAGAGTTATGAAAACCAATGTCCAAATCTACAACGGCTTACCTGGAAGAGTAACACTGATAGTTCATTGAAAATCCATAAAGAGCAAGGATTGCAGCAAGGATCTTGGCATTTAAAGATTATTCCTAGTGGCATGTGGGACTTTCATTTCTAGTCTCGTTCCGCCCTCTTCTCTTGCAGCTTCCAATGGCCTGGTCATTATTTTGACATATTAATATATATATATATATATATATATATATATATATAGAGAGAGAGAGAGAGAGAGAGAGAGAGAGAGAGAGAGAGATGACGAGCAATGTTTTGACAAGTGTTGGTGGTTTGTACTACCTATTGGTTTGTGTCTTGAAAGGACAATGTGTTAGAAATGGAACTCCTGGAAATTTCCAGAGCCATTGTGCTTATTTCAGTTTCTAATGATTTGATATTTGCCTATGAATAAGACACGGATTGGTAGGCAGTCTCATCTTAGCGCTCGAATAGCTAACCTTCACAATTGTCATCTTAGCGCTTGAATAGCTCACCTCATACATGTTTGGGAAAATTCCAAAAAGGGACTTGAAGTACCATCTTTTTCTCAAATAAGAACCCAAAGTGGACTTTGTTTCAAATAAGGACTTGAAGTAATTTTAGTTATTTCAAATAAATGCCCGAAGTGGTTTTGGTTGTTTCAAATAAGGACCCAACCTCGCTAGTCGCTCGCTGTATAAATTTTCCGACCAATCAAGGGTATTTTCGTCATTTGGCATCCCCCCTTTTCTTCCTTTTTTTCTTACCCTTTTTTTTTTCTTCTGATTCTTCTTCTTTCTCTTCGCTGGTCACCTAGCCCTTGTTGGCCGTGGGCAAGGCCACCCTCTCCAGATCGGTCTCACCTAGGGCCGCGAGGGTCACCTTGCCTAGGCAAGGCCATCCCTCGCCCATGGCCAGCGTGGGTGGCCCTCGGGCGAGGGCGACCATCGCCTAGCCCTCTGTGGGCATTGCCGGTGGTTGGCCGGCCACTGGTGAAGAGGAAGAAGAAGAACTAGAAAAAAAAAAAAGAAAAAAAAAAAAAAAGAAGAAGAAGAAGGAAGGAAAAAGGGGAAAAAATGACAAATCACGAAAATACCCTTGACCGTCGAAAAGTTAGGTCCTTATTTGCAATGGACATAACCACTTCAGGCCCTTATTTGAAACAAACATAACTACTTCAGGTTCTCATTTGAAACAACATCCACTTTATATTCTTATTTGAGAAAGTAATGGCACTTTAGGTCCTTATTTGAAACAATATCCACTTCAGATCCTTATTTGGGGAAAAGATGGCACTTCAGGTCTCTTTTTAGAATTTTCCCTACATGTTTTAGTCATCTTACCAAATAAAGCCACATTATTACATATAGATATATTCAATACAAGGTATAGATGTATATCTTTTCTCCATGTATTTCTGTGTTGCCATTTTAAGTGGCCTTCACAGTTGTCATCTCAGCGCTTGAATATAGCTAAAGTATATCCTCATCCTTGTCTTAGCCTTCTTACCAAATAAAGCCATTGTGTTCCCCCTTAAATAAAGTGGTCCACCGTATCTCTGTATTCATATTTCAAAAGAAAAAAGAAGGTTACAAATATGAATTCCTCCATTAGACTTTTTGCGGTGTTCATGATAATTGCTGCCCTTCTGCACGCTTGCTCCGGAGAAACCCGTGTCCAAATCTACAACAGCTTACCCGGAGGAGTAACACTAACGGTTCATTGCAAAGCCATAGAGGGCCGGGATCGCGGACAGGATCTTGGCGCTCAACAGATTACTCCTAGTGGCATGTGGGAATTTCATTTTAGGCCTCGATCCGCCGTCTTCTCTTGCAGCTTTCAATGGCCTGGTCAATTTCACAATTTTAATATATATGAGGAGAAAAGAGATGATGAGCGATGTTTTGACAAGTGCCAGTGGTTTGTACAACCTACTGGTCCGTGTCTTGAGAGGATAATGTGCGAAAAATGGAACTCCTAGAAATTTCCAGAGAAATTTGGGCTTATTTCAATTTGTAATGATTTGATACTTGCCTATGAATAAGACATGGTATGCTCCTTCTTTGGGTGAAATTAAAATAGTTGATGGATATCTTCTCAGGCTATTGATGTGTTAAAGATATATATATAATTTTATTTTTTTGTGCCTTCATTTGTTAACACTTAACAAGCATATATGCAATTGATGACACTAACTGACTATTTAAGCCTTTAATGGTAAAAAATAGGAGAATTGTTATCCGGTCAGAGATAAAAAGAAGTTGATAATTTAAGGAATGACATATTAACGTCCGTAAGTAACTAAAACAAGAGTTCCTAACTCCAAAGTACTTGGGAACTTAACTGACAAAAGTTCATAACCACTCTAATTGAGATTGGTATTTTCTGAGAAGAGTTGGTAAATTTAACAATTGGCAAGTAATACAAATAAAAGTAGGAACTCCATAGAAATGTTAGTAGAGTTAATAAATAAATAAATATAAGTAAGCAACTCAAATAAGAATTGGTTACCCAAAACTATAGTTGGTATCCTAATTGTACGATAGTTGATAAGTTACACAAACAAAAGTTTGTAATTCCATATATTGGTTGGCTGATTTAATCTGTTAGTATAATAAAATAAAATAAAAAAGATAAAGAAAAGGAGGTTCATAATAAGTTTGATTTTGTTTGAGATAAGAGAAGATGGTAGTTTGAGGAAAAAAAAACTAAATTAGAATTGGTTGCTAACTCAAATAAGAGTTGGTAACACAAAGTATGTAGTACTTTAATTGGAAAATTTGTAATCACTCTTAATAATTGTGATATGTAATTTCTCTAAAATAGTTAGTAAGATTCGAAAAAAAATACTTATGATCATTGGAAAGTAACTCATATGATGAGTTGTTCGCCTAAATCATTGTTGTGATAAGCATTTTTTCATTCACATATCGAGGAAGTTAGACATGTTTGCCAAAATTGAAGTGAGGATTGAGCGCGATGTAGTAGTCATACACATCTGTGACATTAAGCATTACCTATACTATTTCCTTGTAATCTTTATCCTTCGACAATTGGTGGCACTTGCTCGAACCGTCTTTAATTTGCTGGTAATTAGAAACGCAGGTTTCGGCGTCATTGTAAATTTGAGCAGTAAACAGCATCGGCCTCTTTCATTGTCAATTCAATGGAAATAAGCGAAAGAAAAGGATTGTCTGCCGATTTAATGTGGGGATCACTCAAGGAAAGCATCGTGCAGAATCCAGAATCTTTTGTCTCGTTAAAAATTTCAGGTGTTACATCCATAGAAATTGTGATGGAAGCAGGTAGTGTAGAAGAAGAAGAAGAGAGATGATGCAAGAACAGTTACAGGAGGTGGAAAAGAAGGCGAGGCCATTTCGGTTGTTGGTTCGGTGGAATTTGTGTGCGAAGTTATAATGATACTTGTCTTAGCGAAAAAGGAAAAAAAAAATGAAGAAATTATAGTCAATTAAATTGGGATTGGTTTAGCAAGTAAAGAAGCGTGTAAAGTATCACTAAGCCCAGGAAATGGCGGGGGAGTGACTGCCCAGAACACAGCCAATATTTTTGCAAAATTACTACATTTTCACTAGAAAAAAAAATTGAAAAAGGAAAAAATGGAATTTATATATATTATTCACTTAATTAAGCTTCTCTGTTTAGGACAAACACATTTGAATTTATTGCTCAACATTATTAAAGATATTTAGGATGATTTTGATGATTTTCTGTATCTTTCAAGATTGTGTAAATATTTCTATTTAATTATGCGAATTCTGATTGATATGTCATCTTATTTAGTCATTTCATAAAGCCTATTTCATAAAGCCTATATATAGATTGATATAATCTTTATTATGATATATTGATATATACGCAATTCCTCTTTTCCGCGTATCTTTCTAATTTCTTAACTAATATAAAACTAAAATTATTGTTCAATTAGGAAGGAAGAAAAATCCATTGAGAAACATCTTGGGTAGAGTCGTGAAGCGTTCTCCCCGATAATTGGCCTCTCTCGGTAGAACCGATGTTCAGCTTCTTCTTCTTTTTCCCCTTTTCTCTCTTTATATAAAGAAATGACATATATGTTGGAGATGGTTTTCGAATCTGAAAAACTAGAAACCCTATCAATGCCTTAACCATTTTGCTATGAATTGTTCAACATGACATATCTTTCAAAATTAACAATAATATTACTTGAAGTTAGGCCCGAATCCAGGGTTGATCTTGATTCTGAAGGAGCCGGCCAATCCGTTTCCATGATGATTTGTAGGGGAACTTACTCCGATAAAGCATGTTTCGCCGCGTTTTTTAAATCCGGAACTTATTCATCCTAAAATTAATCATCCCAATTTCAGAGACGATTAAGATGATCACAACGGTGGCTAATCGTTGCAACATGTGACCGCTGATTTAATGGTTTCCTCTGACTGAGTGAATGTGGGCGCTATCGAGATTCAGAGAGAGCGATCGTTAGGGCTCAACGTTATTTGTATGGTCTTTTAGAGACTTTTACCTGGTCCTATCCTGTTACGAGCTTGGTGACTTATTGGGTCGGACCAATTCATGTTACCAACGAAACGTAATACAAATTTATATGATGCTCGGGCTCCCAATAATTACGCAAAGAGATGAGATCTCGACGGGTGCCCTTCGAGCGAATGACTTTCGATGAAGGACTGCTCTCCAATTATGCCAGGAGTCGTGATTCCTGAGGTGTCAGGATGTGCAATCGCGTGGAATTTGGGGAATACCCGACCCGAGAAGTCGAATCGGATTGGATCGTTATTTAAGCAACACATGAAATTCAGTTTGGATCTCGCTGACTTTCGTCGTTTACGTGAGGACGAAGCTGCAACTCCGAGTCTTCTTTCTCACGGTACTTGCCCGCTGCTTCCATCTCGTCAGCAATTCTCGCTTGCTCTGCTTCCTTGCCCTTGCCCCACAGAACGGAGTAGAGCCCGACAATGATGAACACGGCCCCTACCAATCTGAAATTTGAAAGGAAACGAAAAAATTTCAGTGAATGCACCATAACCAGTTTATAGATAGTCTTCAAAAAGTGTACAACTTCACATTTCATATATCTTAACCTAACGTTATGGTGAAAGGGATACGTACGTTCCGATATATAGTTTCTCGCGAAAGAATGCCCAGCTCAGGATGGTCAACATGACTAGTAACAAAGGGCTGAAGATGGAAGTGTAGAGCGGGCCTTTTCTATGGACACACCAGAACATGATGCAGAACGCAAGTGCAGAACACACAATACCCTAAAATTGAAAAACCGTCAGCATTATCTTTGTGCAAAAGATTTCCCATAGTATCGATGCATAAAGAGCCACAATAAGGCCACTCTACTATTTGTTGAAGTTCATTCAATGTCTAGGACGCGTACCACATAGAAAACTGTGATGAGCCGGATCTTGGATCTCAAAGACCAGTCAGCAACATTACATTTAGTAGCGGCACCAATGATCGAACATTCAATGCTAGCCATGAGACACATTAGCATTGTGGTAGTGTAAGGAGCTGGAAATTTGGGACTCAATTTTCCCTAAAAATTTTTAGGAAACAAGCGTCAAGAGATTGAAGTGAACTCTCAAACTTTCTCTTCTATATGAGTTTGTTCCCCCATAAGAGAGATATAGAAAATGATTGTAAAAGGAAAAAAAAAAAAAAGGAAATGTTTCACTTACTTGGATAATGAACCAAAGTGCACAGCTACAAGTGCTACAAAAAAAGAAGAAAAGGTCCCAAGATGGAGTGGCTTTTGTAGGTTGAGCGTTTATCTGTCATTTTTTCTGCATAGTTCCAACGAATGCCAGAGTTACTATCTGCAATGGTGTGCCCATGGTAAAACGAGAGCAACATCGCTCCACCCACGCATAGCACCGTTCCGATCACTTTTGCTTGCCCTGCCTTTGTCTTGATACCGAACGATTCTTGTCTATCCAAAAACATTCATTGATCATGTGGTTGCATTTTGCTTAATAGTTTCGAACAAATAGATTGTGGATGAAAATATACTATACTTGAAGATCAGGGCAAATACGAATGTCAAGGCTGGGAGGGTATTGGTCATTGCTCCGGCGATCATGGGACTCGAATTGTTCAGGCCCATAAAAAATAAAACTTGGTTCAGGGAAGCCCTGCAAAGTTTGGTTGAACTTTCAAATCCATGAAAATCTTTCCTTTTTTCCTTTCGATTCTTAAGGTGCGGAGAAGAGCATAATTTTATATGCATCAAAACAATTATTTTTTCTGGATTTGCATGTGTGTTTCTGATGATATAAGAATTGACAGATGAGGTCCAACTAGTGACTCCTAGCACACGACTGAGAATAGAAAGGCAATAACATAATTAATTCCAAATCAATGCAAGATCAAGAGATGGAAGCTTACTTACCCGGTAAGGGAACTTAAAAAAATATAGAACAAGATTGGCACTGTAATCTTGGGTCTTGTCTTCCTGCGATGGACAATAATCAGGAATAATAAGTAACCTGGAGATCATTCGACTATAGTATGATAATCAGTATAAGGGTTCTCATGTATTCAATTTGCCAAAGAAGAGAAACTTCTAACGTATTGAAAAAACCTAAATACTTCTCTCCTGATAGCACTAATTCTAGTGCAAAGCCATATTGCTACTTTCATTTCTCTTTTGCTTAAGGAAGGAACCTTAAAATATACATAAGCATCTGGTCCACGAGAAATTCCTTAATTTTTCGTGTTTCCAGATATTCACTTTATTAGTCATTTTTCTTCAAATATACGCCCCTTTATTTCATTTCTTAAAAATGTTACACAATAAATTAAAAAATGAAAGTCGAGGAAGTGAACAACATCTTTTTTTATTTTCAGAAAACCCTTTTTTGAAATATGGATAGATTGCCTAAGCCAAAAAACGTGAAAATTATCAAAAAAATCATAAACCTATTGTAGTTTGTTTTATCAGTGGTCCTTAAACGGCCTCATACTATGCCTCTAGCTTCGCTTTGCTTAGGGTTTCGACCTCACTCGAAGCTGTCATCCATGCTTTGATCAAGTTTGAGCAGAAGTGAAAACACCATCCAGAGAGCATGCCTAGTCTAACATCCCACGATAGATCTTGTGAACGAAGAAGCATGCATGACGAATGAACACTAATCGTGATAGCCAAAGTTGACTCACCATCATCACCCGAAAAGCAGTGCAACACGCAGTCATGTAAAAAGGAATGAAAAGAATATCATTTTTCACTTCAACCCGAGTGCTTTTTTCTTCCCCGTGGAGAGGCTATTTGCGTTGAAGATCATCAGGACGGAGTTGCTCGGTAATTTTAACTGCATACCTCTCCAAGAAAAGAGCGAAAGGTGTGATGGCGACGGTGGCGATGATCTGGCGATAAGCGATGAGCACAGAAGGGTTCATTCCGTCGTCCATGGCCAGCTTGGATATGAAGCTCATTACTGCGAATGCCACTTGCACAATCACCATGGTCGCGAATGACATCACATCAAAACTTGCCATTTCTTTTGTGTAATCTCTCTGCGTCTCTCTCACGAACTCTATCGATCTTCTCTGGACTGATTCCAGAGATCAGCGAGAGGGAGATGGAAAGAGAGGGAGAGGGAGATATGCAGAATGCAACAGAAACGTAGCTCCTACGGTTTATGAACGACGAAAGTGATGGTTCCGCAATAAATGAATTGTCAGACGGAGAGAGACGGAAAGAGGGATGCACCGCAACACCTGTCGGCATGCATGGGACAAGGTTGCCAGATTGTGAAAATCAAGTGATGGCACGGCCTTCAGTTATGAGCTTTCCTTCGGTTTTGGCTTCTTCTTCATCTTGTTCTCTGTGGCTTGCATAAGCATTCAAGCGGCCAAACGGCTTTGCTAATTTGGCGAAAGCGGTGAGACCCTTAATTGCATTCGAGATGAATGTGTCGCTTGGAAGATGAGACACAGAGCCCGGGCAGCAGAGCCAGCAAAGAGAAGTAAAGGTCTCGAGAAAAAGGTTGCTTTTTGTTGGTGGGGTGTCTGTCTGTCATTTTCTTTGCATGCGTCCAATGAATGCCCAAGTTACCGATTCCCATGTCGTGATTCCAAGCGATTCTCTTCTGTCCAAGACAAATTTCGGAACATGTGAACAGGTTTTTCAAAATCCGATTGTATAATGACTAGTAGTGTACTTATTAAGCTTGTGAATAGTACCAAATGACTAGTTTCATAAATTGAGAGATCAGACTGAACAAATCAAAAGTTTATAAACTAAATTGAACATTTAAAAATTATTCAAGGATCATGTTGAGCGAATAAAAATCAAAGGATGACATTACATAGTTGGGATAATTGTCAAAAAAGTCTTTACTTATTGTATGGCGGTCAATTCAATTCTAAATGTTTCAATTCAACCAATTTAGTTAAACAGTTTGACGATTTTCCATTCTCTCACATGCACGCACACTTGGGACTTACTCCCTCGCCACACTCTTGGTACCCTTTCCTCTCTCACTCTCGCGGTCACCCTCACTTATCTCAACTCCCTCGCCCTTATTTCCCCATATGACTCCCTGCTGGTTCTCATTCCCTTAAGGTCGCAAGTCCTCAACCTTTGTCAACACCTAAATTTCGATGGCCCGTAAAAAAATTAGGAATCGACTTGGCCCTACAAAAGAATTTTCATTAAATAGCACATCATGTAGGTATTAATACTATTTGCATCAACTAAGTTTTATTTCATTTATATTTCACGTTCCTTTATTTTACTTCATTTCAAATAAATAGAAAATTAATTTTAAAAAAAATTAAAAATTAATTTAAAAAAAAATTTGGGAAAAGGAAAATTAATTTCTCTTTCTGTCCGGCCCCTCCTTCCTCCTTCCTCACGTCCGACATTTGCGATGAGAGGACACAAGTTTCCGCTTCTTGCGATAGCACTATCCGTATCCCGAGCCAACTCCCGCTCGTAGCCAAACACCCCCCGAAAAACTCCAACTACAAAGCAAGTCCAGCTCCTTCGCCATCGCATTCTTGTCGTTTCTCTCACTATGTCCGCTTCACCTCTCTCTCTCCTCCTCCTCCTCTTCTCCGTCGTTTCGCTCTCTGCGCCGCGCTCCGCCGCCTCCGGCTGCGGCGGCGGCGGCGACCGGCCGGTCGTCTTCAACTTCGGCGACTCCAACTCCGACACTGGCGGGCTCGCCGCCGGCCTCGGCTTCCCGGTCAACCCCCCGAACGGCCGCTCCTTCTTCGGCCGGTCGACCGGCAGGCTGTGCGACGGGCGGCTGGTGATCGACTTCCTCTGTAAGCGCCCCTGCATCTCTTAAGGCTTTTCTCCCTTTCGCGGGGATCACTGGGTAGTCACTTGCCCCTCGGTAGTTCGGTTGTTTTTAGCTCGAATTCCAGCGGTTAGGAGCTCCTGAGGCCGTGCGGTACGCCGGAAATCTCGCTGCTTGGGCGCGTGTTCTGGATTAGAAGTAGCGAGTACCTCGTTTGCCTCCGGGATCGCGAATCTGGTGATGTTGTCGTTCTCTTTTGGTGGAGAAAGGAGTAAGGATCACGCTCGTGAATGATTAACGTGGGAATCTGGTGATATCGTATAATATTGACCGGGGAATATGTCGTTTTTCTTTATTCAATTGGGGATTTTGAGAGGGAGGTTTTTGTCGACATTGTACTATTTTACTAGTCGGACAGTGGCGACAGGGGTAAGCGGGGGGGCCCACCATTGCAATTGCTGATGAGGAGGCCTCTTTTGGGCATGAGAAAAACTTTCTAATCGCTGCGTGTTAGACGCTAATATGGATAATTAGTTGATGAAATCATCACGAGCTACATTCAAATCTGGTAAGTAACAAATCTAAAATTCTGGGTCTTTCTTATGAGCGATAATTTGTAAAAATAGATAGCCGGTGTATGGTTGTTTGTGAATAATATTCTATTTGTAAAAGGTATTATTATGCGGGTAATGGTACCAGGGATTCATCTATCAATTTGTTCTGACCTCATCTTTTGTCTTTGTTTTTTTCTTTGCCACTGTTTTTACTTCCACTAAATAGCTAATTTTTTGAGATTTCAAGTGCTGGCACTGCTTTGAATTTCCTTAGAGTTGTTTTTCACGTATTGAAACGATCACCTTCAAGATGGCTAATGAACCAGAGCACCCTGTGCATAGGCAATCCATGTCATCTCAATTTTGACAAATGGTGCTCCTCAGGTTTCATTTTAATACATTTTTAAAAGGAAATGAATGTAGGTGCTTTAGTCGTGGATTCTCCTAGCATGGAGGTCACATATCCATCAGAAATGGTTTGGAGATAGTCTTGACAGAAAGGGGTCAGGGAATAGAGAAGAGAGCGTGTTTAGAGATTGACATCGTAAGAGTTTGCTTATCATGGTTCCTAGCTTGCCATTTTAGCTCAGCTTTCCCAATATCGAAGTTGTTTGTTTTTAAGGGAAGCAGTAATAAATTTGGTCAGGTGATAACTCGATAAGAAATGACTTTGTATATTTTTATAGGTTGCATAAGCTAATTAAAAGGATGAAAAGTTATAAGGGACAAAGTCATGTGCAATTCTTTTTATTCTTGTTGTATACAACTTTCATGCCGATAAAGTTGGGGTTGAAAATTCCTTTGTTGGCCAATATGTCTAATCTTGCAGGCCAAAGTTTGAATACCAGTTCTCTCATTCCTTACCTTGACTCTCTGGCGGGATCCAAGTTCACAAATGGCGTGAACTTTGCGGTTGTAGGCTCGTCGACACTCCCTAAATATGTTCCTTTTTCGCTGAACATTCAGGTCATGCAGTTTCTCTATTTCAAGGGACGCATCACTGAACTGGCATCTGCAGGTGTGAATTTATGAATTCACGCATTGATTCAATGGTTCCCTTGATAGATTAGCTAACCTTTACAGATGAAAGTGATACTTGTTTTCAGCATCAGTAACTCTGCTGCTCCCTCTCTCAAGAAACAAAAGTTCAGAAAAGAAAATTAAAGAATATTTGTTCAAAAAGAATGCTGACAATGTATGATTAATATATCTGTAGGTTCAGAAGTTCCTGTGAGTGTTGATGAATTTAGCAAAGCACTTTACATGATTGACATCGGGCAGAATGACCTCGCAGATTCATTTTCCAAAAATCTCACCTATTCAGAGGTGATAAATACGGTTCCATCTATTATTGCAGAAATTAAGGCTGCTATTAAGGTGAGTTCATGCTCTTAAGTGGATAAATTATCTTAAGAACTCTTTGAATAATATTCCTAAGTTCTTTTCTCAAATCGTTAGTTCTCGCTACCTGCACATTTCCTTTCGAAGGGAATGGCCACGTGTCATCTATGGACTTTTAACTATAGAAAGCTTTGCTTTCCCATATTTTCTCTAAATGATGCCCAGAGTGCTTTTATCAGTATCTATATTCCACAATTTATGCAGACTCTATATGACCAAGGTGCGAGAAACTTTTGGGTACATAATACTGGACCATTGGGTTGTCTTCCTCAAAAGCTTTCATTAGTTCAGAAAAAGGATCTGGATGAAAATGGGTGTCTTTCAAGTTATAATTCTGCTGCCAGAATTTTCAACGAAGGACTACTCAAATTATGCCAAGAGACGAGATCTGAGCTGGCTGATGCTACTATCACACACGTTGACATCTATGCCATCAAATATGATCTCATTGCTAACGCCTCTAAATATGGTGAGCTTGTTAGTGTCACCCATCTCTTTTCCATTGAATCATTTGAAAAGCTATTGAGAGTTTTCTGAAAATTTTAAAAGCAGCATATTAGCACAATGATTGTAACTTCTCATCTGAGCAGTGCATGTAGCTGGTTCTACCTAATCCTTCTTTTGGTCTAAATCTAATAAGACTACACCATCAGGAAGGCATTTTGAATGTGAGTCTAGCAATCATTTTCAGGAAGCAATGACCACTTATATCACTCTGCAGGTTTCTCGAGTCCGCTAATGACATGCTGTGGTAATGGAGGACCTCCATATAACTACAATATCAGGGTCACCTGTGGTACACCTGGCTGTGAGGCCTGCAGTAATGGATCTCAATACATCAGTTGGGATGGCATTCACTACACAGAAGCTGCTAACTCCATCATAGCCTCAAAAATATTGTCCACAGCTTATTCAACGCCACGGACTCCATTAAATTTTTTTTTTTGCTGACGACAACATGCTCAGGTGAAGCACATTTGAGTGCACACCACGCATCCATCTGCTTTATTGTAGCATTTTTCCACCTTATAGCTATGAGAAGGTGGTAAACTCACGATGCCTGTGACAACATTAAAAGGAGGAAATAAGATGATCACATCGCTGATCAGTGATAAGACAGATTTAGTTCCTTTGCTAAAGCTGCTAAACCGGGTGGCAAACCATCTGTCGAGTGGCGAACTGGAAGGAGTCAGAGCATGGGACAGCGTACGGATAATTAAGATTCATGGCCAAACGAAACGAATACGTCAGTTGAGTCTGCTATTGTCCTGCAGGGTTCTTATGTTGTGCCTGTCCATGGTTTTTGCTGTCTCAGAAATGGGTGTTGTGATTTTGTACTGTTTTGAAATCGAATGTCTCTTCTCCGGTCAATTAGTGTGAATGGAATCAGCTTCGCGTTTGTTCAATGGAACACATAACATTAATTTTAGAGGAACCTGCGTACCTCGACACCAACACCAAGAGTAACAGGCTTCACAGGGATGACTGACCATCGAGGAGAGCCATTACATTCACATGTACAGGTCGAGATGCATTTCAGTTCCTCACTTATCCGATTAGCGACTTGCGATTTAGCTCCCTAAACAATACGAGGTCTCGCGTTTATTTCTGTTGGCATAATCCTTTGGAGACTTGCGTCGTGAGGGGATGAGAGATATCACATAGTGTTGTAACTTTAGTAGGACATTCATTTGATTGCTACGACCCTTTTTTGGTTTGATAAATTGAGGGCCATGCCATGACTAGAAAACGTTGACTTAAATGTTATGAATTCTAAAAAATCATTTATTTGAGTGCCATAATTTCCAATCAATCATTTGAGTGTCATTGAAAATGTTCATCACAAGTGTCCCATGACACGTCAAATATTCAACATTGCGGTGAACTTTTTTTATTTTTTAAATATTTTAAATAAAATTAATCTTTAATTTAATTTAATTAATTTTTATATTTTTTTTTAAAAGTTTATGCACTCAATGAATGTGTTTATGTTTTAAGGGCCATGCCATGACTAGCAAAACTAAAACGTTCACTTAAATGTGGAAAATAAAAAAAATTTTGAAAAATATTTTCATAAAAATGATCATTTATATCATTTGAAATTTTTAGTCGATAAAAAATGCTTTCATAATTACCTATAATTTATATCTAGATATTTTAGTTGATGACATAAGTATTTTTCATTCATTAGCAATCATTTTTCACAAATCAAATGGAGCTTTATGACTTTTTTTTTTCTCCATCATATGGAAGTAAAATATTTTCACTATCGAAGAGTTAGAGGTTTTTCCATAGGAAGTGGACCAGACCAAAGCCGCAAGTTTTTCCAATTCTAAGTTTTGGAATCAGTAACTATTAATTCAGTTCCTAAGTTCTAGGTTCAGAATTGAATGGCTCGAATTAGACCAAAATAATATATATTTTAAAAAAAATTCCCTTTTCTTTTAAAGAGTAAAGAAAAGGAAATTAACAAAATCCTAAATCGAACCAATTCAACCCGAGAACTAGATCAACTAGTTCTGGGATTGCACCGGTCCATCCCGAGAACTGATCACCCCTACTAGAGCGTTCAAAATTCAAGAAAGTTCATCTAGCAAAAAGCCATTTCGTGCCTAATCAACCCTCAAAGTCCTCTCCATCAAAAGATCGGCCCATGTTCTGTTCTTTCCTTCGGAGCCTGGACGGAGCTTGATAATCTCATGAAGCACTCGTACTGAACAGACCACTGCAATTGCTGGAATTCAAAGATTATTTCGGACCAAAGACCTGAAATTTAAGGCGATCGATGCTTAGGTAAGTGGAAAAAATCACGCATCAACCCAAAGAGAGAAAAAAAAGTTCCGACCTTTTAACGGTCTTGGAACTTCGTCTTGCGGATTTCATATGCGGACGAAGCTCGTGACGGTCCCGCGTCGTGCTTTCTGCACCCACGCAGCGATCTCCGGCACTTCCCACATCTCCCGCCTCGCGCGCCTAGGACAGATTGACAATGCGCGGAGGGTGTTCGACCAAATGCTTCACAAGCCCATCGCGTCCTGGAACGCGGTCATTGCCGGGTATTTCCAGAACAGTAGGCCCCACGAGGCGCGGGAGATGTTTGACAGAATGTCTGAGAGGAACACGGTTTCGTGGAATGGGTTGGTTTCTGGTTACGTTAGGAATGGGATGATCGACGAAGCCCGAAAAGCATTTGATGTAATGCCTGAGCGCAATGTCATCTCGTGGACAGCAATGGTGAGGGGGTATGTGCAGGAGGGGATGATATCCGCAGCGGAAGCGCTCTTTTGGCAAATGCCTGAGAAGAATGTTGTATCGTGGACTGTGATGTTGGGGGGCTTGATTCAAGATGGTAGGATTGATGAGGCCCGTCGGCTCTTTGATATGATGCCGGTCAAGGACGTTGTTGCTAGGACTAATATGATTGGAGGGTACTGTCAGGAAGGGCGACTTGATGAAGCGAGGGAAATTTTTGATGAGATGCCACATAGAAATGTAGTCTGCTGGACGGCCATGATCACTGGGTATACACAGAATAATCGGGTGGACATTGCTAGGAAGCTTTTCGAAGTGATGCCAGAAAAGAACGAGGTGTCCTGGACAGCGATGTTGATGGGCTATACCCAGTGTGGGCGGATAGAGGAGGCCTCAGAAATTTTCGATGCGATGCCAGTGAAGTCAGTTGTTGCCTGTAATGCAATGATCCTTGGATTTGGCCAGAGGGGGGAGGTAGTCAAATCAAGGCAGGTATTTGATATGATGAGAGAGAAGGATGACGGAACATGGAGTGCAATGATTAAGGTTTATGAGAGGAAAGGTTTTGAGCTGGAAGCGTTGGATTTGTTTGCTATGATGCAGAGAGAGGGGGTCAGACCCAGCTTTCCTTCCTTAATTAGTATCCTATCTGTTTGTGCCAGCTTGGCATGTCTTGATCAAGGCAGACAGGTTCATGCCCAGTTGATCAGGTCCCACTTTGACTTTGATGTGTATGTTACCTCAGTTCTCATCACAATGTATATTAAGTGCGGAAACCTTGTAAAAGCAAAACTGGTGTTTGATCGGTTTGGTGTTAAGGATGTGGTCATGTGGAATTCTATCATTACAGGCTATGCACAACATGGTTTAGGAGAAGAGGCTTTGAGAGTATTTCAAGAGATGTGCTCTTCAATGACTCTACCAGATGAAGTTACCTTCGTCGGAGTTCTCTCAGCATGTAGCTACACTGGGAAGGTAAATGAAGGGCTAGAGATTTTTGATTCAATGAAGAGCAAATATCTAGTGGATCCCCAGACTGAACATTATGCCTGCATGGTTGATTTGCTTGGCCGGGCTGGCAGGTTAAATGAGGCCATGGATCTAATAAAGGGGATGCCAGTGGAAGCTGATGCTGTAGTTTGGGGTGCTTTGCTAGGGGCATGCAGGACATATATGAACTTGGATTTGGCAGAAGTTGCAGCAAAGAAACTTTTAGAACTGGAGCCTGAGAATGCTGGACCTTACATCTTGTTATCAAATCTTTATGCATCAAAAGGTAAGTGGACTGATGTTGTGGATTTAAGGAGAAAAATGAGGTCAAGGAGTGTAAGCAAGTCACCTGGCTGTAGCTGGATTGATGTAGAAAAGAAAGTACATATGTTTACTGGAGGCGACAGTAGGAGCCATCCCGAACATGTTGGTATCTTGAGAATGCTGGAGAAATTGGGTGTGTTGTTGAGACAAGCGGGGTATTCTCCAGATGGTAGCTTTGTGCTTCATGACATTGATGAGGAAGAAAAATTGCATAGCTTAAGGTATCACAGTGAAAAACTTGCTGTAGCTTTTGGGCTTTTAAAGATACCAGAAGGCATGCCTATCCGAGTAATGAAGAATCTTCGGGTTTGTGGTGACTGTCATTCTGCAATCAAATTAATTGCAAAAGTCACCGGAAGAGAGATAATCTTGCGGGATGCTAACAGATTCCACCATTTCAAGGATGGCTCCTGTTCCTGCAGGGACTATTGGTGATGACTCTTAATGTTGATGCTGCTAGGAGAGAATCATGCCCAATCTAAAGTTTTCTAGGTATCCTGGCTCATTCAACTGAAGATGAGATGAGGCAATCCTTCTTTGCTCCGAAATTTGAGCATGTGAGGTGCCAACTTCTGGGTACGTGTGTCTATACCCTATTGGCAGAATCATATGACTTGGATGGGTACAAAATTGAACTTTATTTATGGACTCTCTAAAAAAGAAGTTGGAATATAAATTGATGGACCTGTACCAACTTCTCTTTTCACAAGATGTCTGAGGCAGTTTTTGCGGCAGGGGAATCTTGCCTAATGGGTGCAAATCCTTTTATTTCACATCTTACCTAGAAATGCACGAATCAATTCATAATTATGCTTAATGATACATATATAGTGGAAATTATACCATCTATATATCCTCTGTTCACTGTGAACTGCTTACTTGCAGTGACATGAAAATTTGAAGATGAATTGGCTAGATGCATGAATTGATTGGAGACCTATACTGGCCTCAACCAGCAGAAGGAAAGAAGGTGAACAACTGTGGAGTCAAGGTCTCTTATTGGGTGTTTAAGCTTTAAGCAAATAAACTTTATCGCCAGCAAAGGGTATTCAAATTGGGAAAGCTAGAGTTTGCACTGTCTGCTCTGGTGCAACTTTGGCATTGGTGGTTTTGCCCCAGAAACCTAACATCAACACCTCCCACATCTTTCTAGTCTTTAAATCTTACTACTCTCATCTTATTATACTTGCTGATGCACCAGCCACCGGGATGTCATGGAAGTATCAGTTGCAACAATCTTCAATATATTAGAGTAGCCGCTCAAAAGTTGGTTGGTTTGCCTCGTGGAGTCTTGGAGATCAAGCAGTGTTCATGCCATATCGTTTGGCATTGTGCGTTTGTTCTAACATATGCGACTGATCAACTTCATTCCTTTTCCCTTTCTCACCAAAATTAACTTTCCTTCTTTTCTGGAAGAATAGGAGTTCCATAAATGCATTGCCCGTTTTTCCTTTGGTGCGCTCTGTCACATCATCTGGAAGAATAGGAATGATATTCTTTTTAGGGGTGAGCCCGTTTCTACCTCGACCGTGAAGAAGCACCTTCTCAAAGCTGTTCAAGATAAGGCTCTCACCTTCAGGAATGTGGACGTTTCCACTAGAAATAGAAGATTACAACAACTCTGGGATTTGGATCCTTTCATCTTCTCCTCTGCTGTTTGCACACCGGCTGGGTAGGCCTTGGTGTTTTTTGGATGTGCCTGCGTCTCTTGTATTGGCTTTGGTCCTTTTGCTTGCCACTTGGCTTTTTTCTCGGCTTCCTTCCACTCTTTATGAGCATGTTCATTGCGAGTGCAAGGTTTTGAAGCCGACGGTTGTATAGTTTTTTCCTTCCCCATTATATTTATTACCTTCACCAAAAAAAAAAAAAAAAAACTTTCCCTTTTCTAGGTGATGCCGAATTCGACCTTGATGTTCTTGGAAAAAGAAAGTGGACTCTGACCTTCCAGATCTTTGTTTCAGTCTCACTTTGGAGTGATCAAATTGCTGAAGAATTTACCTATGTAGCCGTTTCTTAATTTCAAGAGTTGTTGAGTTTTTTCCATTAGTTGGCTAGAACTTCTACCGTATTTGCTATATCACTATTTGTTTATAACAGTGGTACTTTAAAAGAAATGCAAAACGTTGGATGCTCAAGATAATTTCACTAGGTGCAACTTCCTGGTCGACCTTAATTTAGGATCTTTTTTTTTTAATGCATTGTCGATGGTTAAACCTAGAACTACCGGTTAAAGAAGTGTTTATATCTTCTATTTTTTCTCAGGATATCTGAGAAACAGACGTTGTGGTGAAACTTATCTCATTGTTTATGATGCCTTCTGTTGCATGGTATTCGTCTTTTACGTCGGATAGTTTATCGCATGGTCCTGAACACATGGGATGATGTTGCATGGACTCATTTCATGGACTGGGCTAATAATAATAATAATGACAAGGCCTATCCCCACAGGACTCCAGAAACCAAGTTACGGGCTTTGCCTATTTCGTACAGTGCGATTGGTTCTGTTCACACGTCGGCGATAAAACGAGTCCGTCTCATGATTTCGCTCTCCCTCTACAGAAGCCAAATGCGCCTCCAACCACATTCAGGATTGAAAAATATCTAAGTGGAACCCCGCTTACCGAATGTCGTGTCCAAACCGTGTCCCCTGGCAATGTGTTGACGTGAAACATCTAATATGGTCATGTTTTCTCTTCCGTTCTGCGTTATAACTGCAGCACTAATGGTGGTTGGCCCTTCTGAAGTCATGAACGTGTGCGTCATTTCTGACAGTCCTGCTTCTGCATCGGGTTTCAGTTGGTGTGTTTTTTCTCCTTCCCTGTTTTCTTTTGGGCGGTGATGCTGTCCTTTCCCCTCTGACATGGAATCTCTCTCCATTACTACCATTATCATTAAGAAGATATTTTGAGGGCGTGACACTGTTCATGATTTGGATAAAGCAGTGGCGTGCACTCATCCAGGACTTCTTGAATCATCTGCATTAGGTGAGGGATTAGGAGGGGGAAAGAAATGGGGTTGTAAAGGCACAATCATGTTTGGACGGAGGGGAACAGACCGAGAGAGATGATTGGAAAGGGAAATGATACATAACGAGGCATTGGAACTTTAAATCTTCATAGAGGGATTATTCATCACTTCAGCAACTTCTTCCTCACTTATAGACCCTTTCTTTACACTGCATCTGTTTACAAATATCTTGGAAGGTACTTGTGTCGGATTGAATTCTTACCCTTTCTTTTCGCTAGCCAGTGTCCGAACAACATCTGAATAAATTGATGCTTTCAAATCGTGTCTTTTCTCGTCTCTTATAAATATCTAAATTTCTACTTTTCTTCCTAATCAGTTCGTCTAAATTGAGTATGACGCAATAGGGGGGCAGTGGAGTCTAATCAGTCTGTTCCGAACGTCTTTTACTTTGATTATTATGATTGTCGTAATCATCAGGTTTACTTTTTGAGTCTTGCATCTTTGACGGTGTAATTTTGGTTAAATATAATACACCTGAAAGCTTTCGAAAGATAATCTACTAACATGAAAGTTTTCTTCTCTATTTTCGTAAGTAAAAGTAACGATCTGCCTAAGAAAAAAAAACTCCAAGTTTTTGCAACAGCAGTAAAGTCCTTTTTGTGATCTTTATATTTCAGGGCTCTAGGAACAAGCTAGAAATATAGCATGCCTGTATCTTTGCTCAAATGATGAAATTTATAGGTCTCATGTGAGGTCTACCAAAGATTCGATCAATTTGCATATATAAGGTCTATGTACTTTTATTTTCACAAAAGATTGATATCGTGAGAACTTAAGAAAGAAGATATTGTTTGGATGTAATACAAATAAATTCTGCATCAGCTTTTTTGTTTTTGTGCTTTTTTTTGTCAAAAATGAACGCAAAAGGTTGGATAAGTAATAAAGTGATAAAGATATGGTCCTCAAGAGGGGGCATACAAATTTTCCAGATTCTCCTAATCTTGACATGGAAAACTTTTCTTTTAGTCAAATTGTTACGTGGAAACGAGTCAGAAGATGTCTGATTGTGAGTATGCTATCTTTCGTATTTAAGAGGACAAATTGATGGACCCAACCGAGTTGGGTCTGAGTCGTGGATTGGTATGGATCGTTAAAATTATTTTATATGAAAAATAGATCAATATGAGTTAAATTGGAGAATTTAATTGAATGCACTTATACAATTCATCCAAATCCGACCCCACATGCTTGACGAGTCATATACAGCCAAAAAAAAACAAAGAAATGCCTCAATGGACCCAAAAATTTGTCTAATATACGGAGGCCAAATTAAAATATACCTCTTCCTTTTCCTCTTGCCTTACGCCTTGTTTCAGTTTCGCCATTCTCAGAAGGATCGATATCATTTTCACCATCTTCAATTGTTGTTACTATTATTGATGCAAGCTACATAAAAAAGAAGTGAATCGAACACAGAAACAAGAACCAGAGCGTATGAAAATCGAGTCGTGCGGCCACCACAAGACATATATCGACTATATTCGATCATGTTACATTAAACCGATCAATGAATGAGCCTTACAATACCGGGATTGGATAAGCAAAGATTCAAACTTGTTCAAAATACCAAGCTGTGATCTCAAAGCAAAGTCTCACTGAATTGACTATAGGGAAAGCTTGAGATCTAAGTCATTGTCTTCTTTTTGCTTCTCTCGTTTTGCTTTCCCATCTTCTTCTTCCTCTCCTTCTTTTTTGGAGTTGGAAGGCCCTGCTTGAACCCCAGGAACACTCCCGCTCAGAAGAAACCTGCCGTCCCCCTGGAAATCTTCCGGCCGGAACCTCGGAGTCCAGGCCGCCGCCTCCTTCCTCGCCCGCTCTTCCTCGTCCATCCTCGCCCTCTCGCGAGACTCTCTCGTGGCGCTCTGGAGCACGTCCCTCGTGCTCCGTATCAGGGCGAAGAACCTCTCGATCTGCTCCTCCTCCACCTCCTCATCCGCGCCGTCGCCGCCCCCGTCCCGACCTCCCTCTTCCCTCCTGACCTTCCTCCTCTTTCTCTCCCCATCATCCATCGATCCTCTTTCTTCCACTGCAATGCAGCTGTGAAATGCGTAGGGCGAGAGCTCGACTCCTTAATATAGTGGCCACAAGGCGGATCCGAATTCGCGAAAGGACGAAGATGACCGCGGCAAAGTTGGCTGCCGGCCAATGGAAACCGAGGGCTTCATGGTAAATTTCTCACTGCGCACGGCAAAGGCAAGAAAAGAACGAACCCTGTCGCGTTCCGTAACGTAAGCCGCCCGGCCATAACGTGACGTCACCACCTGACACATGCAGTCGTACCGTTGACTCGGCTGGCCTCTTTGGCCTGCGCACTTTCGCTCTCCTCCGTCCGCTTCGGGTAAAACGAGCTTCATTTCCTCGCACCTACGCCAACGTGGGCGGGCGCCTTCTCACTTTTTTACTAAAAGTAGCATCCAATGCAGGGTTCACGTTTGTTCTCGCTCTCTCGTTTTCTTTCTTGGTCGACTGGTGTGGTCTGACATGGTTGTTGAATTTAGAAATACGGTCGACAATGAACTAAATGAGGGCAGCCAAGAGCTTTTAAAATGGTTGAAATTCCACTAGACTCATCCACCATTCCAATTCATTTGCCGTGTTCTACACGCCACCGTTCAAACATTTACAATTACTGTTCATATGCATCGACAAGAGAACATCGTTTTTCTTCGTTCCATCTTCTTCTTCTGTTGGGCAGTTCTGGGATGGATAAGCCCGCTAGTCGTCGGCCCACCAGACCCCGTGTTTGGCCCAAAGATAGTAAGCTCCGGTAGGACCTCGGCCGCCCAATTCGTACACCTCCAGCGCGATATTGTTGTTGTCGATCTCTTGTAGAATGGGATTTAGTATGTTCCATGCGGCCGCGAGCTCGTCGCTCCTCATGAACAGATGGTTGTCTCCGTCTATGACGTCAAGGAGGAGATGCTCGTATGAATCGGGCACCTCCGCATTATACCTAACACAAAATCCATGCCAAAACCATCATGTCATGAAGTGAATTAGAATGGCATCGATGTGGAGGGATCTTTTATCCAGGACTTACTTGTCCTTGTATAATAAGTTGAGTTCAGATGCATCTAAGTGCAATCCCAGCCCAGGCATCTTATTGTTCACTTTGAGTAGGATGGCTTCGTCAGGTAAGTCGCGTAGAATCAGCTCATTAGTAGCGAGGTCTACATTATGCCCCAGACATTCCCGATAGATGTTTCCAGGAACATGATGGAACTGTATGCGTATCTCCACCCTGCATAACATGGATCATTGAAGCACATACATCACTGAGGTGTAGAATGATGGACTTCATTACAGAAATACGAAAGAAGCATAGTTTGCAAACATTAAAGCAATGAAGGGTCTTGTCTAACTTTACAGCGCAGAAAGAAATGTCAATCGTTACAAAGCAATTATGAATTAGTCTGACCTGTGCTTGATCATTCCCATGCCAGTCCTAACCATGAAGGGCACACCATCCCATCTTGAATTATCAATAAAAAGTGCGGCAGCAAAGAACGTTGGCGTCAAATCATTCAGATAAAGATCAACATCATTCCCAGAAGTAGCTTTATATTGACCAAGAATCACATCATTAGGCTCCAAGCTCCTTATTGATCGCAGAACCTTGACCTGGACAAAGAAAATCCTAAATCAACATGTACAGATACCTCCTATTGGGTGGATAGCATGTGAATCTGCCAATGTACCTTTTCATTTCGTATATCCTCACCATCAAGACTTACTGGGGGTTCCATGGCAAACAATGCTATTGTCTGAAGGATATGACTGTGTACAATGTCACGGATGATCCCATAACCCTCAAAGTACCTGCATAAGGGTGATAGTTATAAGGGAACTACTTATCCTAGTCTAATCCACAACGACCATTACATACTTTCCTGCTGCCTCAACTGAATCTTCAGATAAGATGACCTGCAAAGTCATTCAATGGCATATGACTACTCCTAGTGCATGTTAAATTTCAATGTCTGAAGCTAGGGCAGAAAAAACTATACATTACCTGTACATGACGTATGTATTTTCGGCTCCAAAGTGGCTCAAAAACTAGATTGGAGAACCTTAAAACCGTAAGATTCTCAATTGAGTTCCTTCCTAAGAGATGATCGATCCTAAAGCAACATAGACAGATTAAAGTTCATATTAGTAAAACCTTTTTCCTTGCATTCTCACTCTAAGGAATACATGCACATATATATGCAATAGAAGATGAATGTAACTAGTACCTGTATATTTGATTCTCCTCAAACTTAGAAAGAAGAAACTGTGAGAGCTGATTAGAAGATGGTGCATCAAAACCAAATGGCTTTTCAATTATTACGCGATTCCAGCCTTTCTGGGTTTGGGCGTAGTTTGCAAGGGTTGATGTGACATCTACAAGTGCTTCTTGTGGCACGGATAGATAAAATATCCTGTTTGCTTCAGACTTCCCCTGAGGTACATAAGCTGTTAAATAAATGTCAAAGAGACTGAATTTATATAAACAAAGTAGAATGTGGTCTATAAGATCGTGAAGATGTCCAAACTACTGCATTATCCAACTTTACCTCAAGCAGCTCCATCCTGGCATCAAGTTTTGACATCCCTTCTTTGTTGTCATTTCCCCCATAGAGGTAAAATGTTTTTCTAAGGAAACTTTCCATCTTCTCTGCACAGTTTTGCCTAGAACAGTATGCATAATGCAATGCCGGTCAGTGAATGATTCAGACCACGATAGCTTCCAAGGAAACACTGAAATGTAACAACCATGGTAAGAGAAACCTAATATTTTCTAGGATATCAATGGATTTGCAGAGCTGATTAAGATAGAAAAACAAAGTTCCCTGTATCTCTTTTAAAAAAAGTCAAATTTCTTGTGTAGTATCAGAGGGATTCTGAATTTCTGATGGTGGCTCAAGAAACTATCAGGCAGTTTGAAACCTGTGAACAATGAACCTCCTAAATAATCTTAGCAAGCTCTAATCAAGCGATCAGCACAGAAAATTTATGCTTACTAATTATATTTTTGTCAGGAATGTCATCCTATAAACATACTTTCTTAACAGGAAGAGGAAGCAAAAATTTGATGTGCAATGTATTAGAGTTCCATACTGATGATCAATTCGGCAAGTCAAAGTCGAAGATATCATTGATCTCAGGTCTTCATCTGTCAAATTCTTTCTTGAATAACCAACAATATGGACATTCTGTATGCACAAAAGCAAAAGAACTTTAGTTACAAATTCATTCAACTCTGCTCACAAAAGATTCTTATGATCCCCTCCTATTCGATAAGGTGGCCTAGTTAAGGCAGGCAACAATCTGTCTCAACAGATAGAGGAATCTCACTTTTATTTCATCACGAAGAATATCTTTGTGATTCGTCTTTTGTGTGTCATCCAATATGTAATAAATAGCTGTAGAATAAATGACATATGAAATCAGAGACTTACAACAAGTAGAATAACTACTGAATGAACAATGATCCAGTTGTTACTGATGCAAAAAGAAAAAAGAAAAAAGAGAGAGAGAGAGAATAGACAAAGAGGACAAAAGCAAAGCTCTTCCCACTAAGAAGAGTTGACAGGATACATATCAGACTATCTCCAACAAAAGCCCTATGGATTTTCCCCATGATAGATACTGACTCAAGTGCACCAATCTCTCAAACAGCGGTTTACCTCAGGAAGGAAGCCACTATAGTATAGAGCAAACAGAGCTGGGAAAATCTTTCTCTTTGCCAGCTCGCCCGTAGCTCCTATAACTGCAATGCAAAGTGATGATTCTCCATCACCATTTACAGAGAAAGTGCAGGAAGGCACTTGTCGCAGGGATGAAATGGATTTTGCCAAAGCAGCCACGCTCTTGTCAGGAAGAGGCTGAACATATTGTAAATAAGTTCCCTTGGGCTGTAAGCTGTACTGAGCTGCTCCTCCAGTGAAATCTGTGAGTTGCATACACAACATCTTAAAAGGTAACACAAGAAGTTCAACTACGATGCAGAAGTTCAAATCACAAAAAGAGAAAAATGCTGACCATAGTTCAAGTCATAATTCATCCCATCAATCAATATGCTGGAAAAATAGGAATTTGCAGCATTAGGGCTTACCATCATGCAATTTTAATGTTGATGCTTCTTCGGGCATCAAGGCTGATTGAGAAGGATCTGCACCTCGATATTTTTCTTTATTTTTTATACCTCCAAATTTGTTAACTGGACCAATTTTTGCAGGTCCTGGCAGAAGGTTTAACCTCTGGAGTATCCACAGTTTCAGACCACAAAATCTTTTGCAGAGACTTGTAGCATCTCCATATATAATACGATGCTGATGAAAATTGCATGCAGGAAAATTTTTTGGAACCTAAAAGCACCGCAAATAGATACTCAGTTCACATGTTAGAGAAAATTCCTCAGCTATATTTTTCCAATATCTTCACAAATCAACTTGTAGTGACAACCATACAAACTTGCTAGCCGAGTGTAAATTCATTTCTTTAGAAGCATCTTCCTAGTTAGTGACACAATATGTTCTTTGTCCTAAGCAAATTCATTAGGTTCACCAGCTTTGTACAGCCTGGAGTTCCATCAAACATAAAATATTAGTTGTCTACTTGATACAGATACGATGACACCTACACAGTAAAGCCATTAAATGCCAACATTAACTCAATTGATCCTGTCCGGTTTAATCCATTGTCAGTACCCAGTAACACACAGTTCCATCTCTTTTCGAAAACTGGAGAGTTTTTATGGCAGACCAACGCATATGAAATAATACATTCACTAGCACTACTTAAGACTGAAATCCCATCTCAAATTGCTCAAAATCTCTACATGTAGTGGTAAGCTCACGCCCATCATTCGATTTGCTTATGTGGGTTCTTCTCTGAACCCACTCAAAGTTCCAAAACCTGAACTACAAACACACCCTCTTCTGTCAAGATTCACTCCCTTGCAGTCACTTGTTATCGATTCCAAAGCAAACCCATTTGAGCATCATAGACAAGAAGCGACCCAACTTGTGAAATTTCCCATCTTTATCGCGGAGCTACGGTTTGCATAAAGTAGACATCGGGAAAAACGTGTACCCGGGACAGAGAACTCAGGGTCGGGCGTGAAACGATCGGTCCCGCGATCGAAGATTCCGAGTGGAGCGAAAACGACATCGACATCAGATGGTGGTCGGACTAAAGCTCGAGCCTTTCGGTCATGAATGCATTTCTGACAAAGGAAAGTTGATGAATTTTTCAAGAAACAAGAGCCTCGTCACCCCGCTTTTCGCTGTCGGGTTAGCTCGCAGATTGGCACAAAGCATCTCGAAGTCGAGGCAGGAATCCGTGGGTCGGGCCTGATTGCGTGTTCCTGCGGGTCGTGGCCATGGTTTGGGGAATGGATTTTGGATGGAGATGTTGAATTCCTTTTTTGTTTAGGATATCAAGCCCCGTTATTTTCTAAAATAAAATCTCCAAGATATTATTTTCAAATAAGAACTTAAAATAGTTAATTTGTCTCAAATGAAGACTTTTGGCGGGTTGATGATTATTTCAGTCATCGAGAAGGTGTATTTTAAAAATCCAAAGTATATTTTATTAATTTTTTTATTCTTTCCTTTTCTTTTTTCATCTTCCCTCCCTTGATCGTCATTGTGCCTCATCGATGGCTGGCAGAGGTGGCGATCATTGGACGAGGGTTACCATCGCCCTTACCTAAGCTAGCTCACTTGGGCTAGGTAGGTGAAGGCAACCCTCACCCGATCCAGGCGAACTTATAGCATGGTCAACAGAGAGAAGAAGGAAAATACAAAAAAAAGAAAAAGAAAAAAGAAAAGGAAAGAAATTAAAATGTAAAAGACAAAAATGCTTTTCAACTTTAAAGAATTTTTTGAGATTAATATCGCCATTTTAGACTATTATTTGAAATAAGTTCCATTTCGAATTTTTTTTTAAGAAAATAAAGAGACTTCGAGTCTTTATTTAAAATTTTTTTTTTTACTTTAAACGTTAAGAAAATGAAAGTATTTCAAGCCCTTATTTAGATTTCTCCCTAAATCTATTAAGCCCAAGTTTTCTTGAATCAGACTCGACTTCTATAAGAGAGTTTTATCCCACTTTACCCCCAACTTAGTTCACATATAAATACAACAAAATCACCTCACATTTACCCCAAAATCACAGCAAGATGGCAAACATTGATCGTAGAAATTTCGCCAATCTTAAAAATTGGCTTGTATTTTTCCTTTCAGTGTTCTTAGCAATCTAGCTCACCGCAGGAGATAAGGATGCCACCTCGTTTCAACTTCAGCAAACAAACGTACATATCTAAAGGCCAGATTCGTCAGGGTGCAATAAATTCCAACGTTTGGCCCCCCTTTTTTGGCAATTGTGTGCTGAGTTCTCTCAAGCTATGTCGTTGGCATTCATACCAATTCCAATGGACTTTCTACTAAACAACAGCATCATATTTGAAGATTCTTATGAAAACAAAAACTTCTAAAAAAATGAAAAAAAAAAAAAAAAAAAGCAATGGTGCACTAGTCTAAAAGAAGGGGCTCAATGGATTCTCTGAAAATTCACCTAACAAAAGTCGGTTCATCAATAATCACGTTAGGTGGACTCATGCATCTTATCAAAAGGCTGACCAGAAAAAGGAAACAAAAGGGAGAGGAAAAGCTGAAGACGGTTCCAATTCCTGTTTTTGCTAATTTCTTAATTGAAATGATGGCACGCCAACCGTGCATCACACAAATGTCTCCTCATCTCCATAATTGCCACATTAAAAATCACGACTTTCTTATCTAAGACAACATAAAGAATCCAAGCCTGCTGAAAGAGTTGATTGCCAAAGCGATTAGGATAGAATCGGGCTCTCTTTGGGCGCTCGAGAATGATTCGTTTCACTCAAATACCCGCTCATAATTTGCTACGCGACTCTGAAAGTTACAGCACGACTTCTTTATGCTCACCATTTTTCTTGATGGTCATCTAATAAAACACCACGTGAAAAGAGACATAATGGAAGAAGAATACAGTGATTAAAACAACAATTTGAAGGATAAACAGAGTTGTTTTTTTTTCCATAAAAACTAGGCGAACAAGGGAATTCATTTCATGTCCAAAAAATAAAATAAATGCATTTAAAGTCTTAATACTTTGTTAAAAATATAATTTAATTCTAAAATTTTTAAAACTTGACAAATTAGTCAAATCAAATTATTTAATTAATAATATTTTTTAAAATATTATAATTTAATTGTACTTTTTGATAATTTTAAAATTTTTAATGCACAATGAGTACCGAAAAACCAGGCACCCCCTCGTTCATCGTCCTTGACAGTGACCCGCCACTAGCACGTTCCTTGTATTAAGGTATTATCCATCTCCCTCCCTTCTTTATTTCTCGTGCTTAATCGTCTCTCTCTCTTTATCAGTTTTCTTAGAGTTGAAAACCAACTTCGCTTTCTGATAAGATAGAGACCCGCCTTCTCAATTCAGTGATCCTTCTCTCTCTCTCTCTCCTCCTCCTCCTCCGCCTGAAGGTCGCAGGTTCTCCTTCGCTGCTCTTCTCTTCCTCCTCCTTTTGCTGCCTTGACTTCTTCCAATTCGTAGGATAGGCGTCTCGAGGTTCGAAATTCTTGAGGTGGGTCTCGCGGGTTTGAGCTCGCCCGATCATCTGGGTCGTCGGAGAAGGGCCGACGCTCAATTGGGTCTCGATCCGTCGGGGCTCTGATTTGCCCGATGGGTGTTGGTTTGTCCATGTTGGGTGGGAGAAAAGATTGCTTTTTTGATGATCCGTCCTCTGTTTCGGACGTGGCCCGTCAGTCTAATCAATTGATGCTCCAAATGGGTCTTCTCTTTCTATGGTCTTGTGGTGATGGTTGGGCTTGTTGGTCTCGTGCATTTTCTGGGTTTCCGGCGGATGACGGTTGCTGAATCTGTGTATCGGCAGCTCTTTTAGTAGACTTCATTGTGATGGTGCTAGATTGAACACCATCATTGACTTTGCCCGTTAATGGATAGATTATGCAGCGTGACTTAGAGTCGGCGTGTCATGTCTTGCAGCTGTGCTGTAATCTCGTCTTGCGTGAGTTTGAGACTGATTATTGCGAGATCTTTGCGTGGCTTGAATTTGCGACCAGCTACTTTTCAAGGAAGTGCTTGACTGGTGCTTCATTGTAGTCTAAACAAATCGGGCAAGAGTTTAGGATGGAGCATGTATTTAGCCTCATTTTCTATCTGAGATTGTATATGCTGAAGTAATAGCCTACTAATCGTATCTTTTATTTCAACCATCCAAAACAGGTGCTTGAAGGTGAGCTTCCATCTCGAATCAATAACGAATTGTTAATTTATAATTCGGTTGCAAGAAAATGGGTTCGGAAGGGCCTCCGGCTGTGACAATTCATATAACCGGTTTTAAGAAGTTCCATGGAGTTCCTGAGAACCCAACAGAGACAATTGTGAGCAATCTAAGAGAATATATGAATAAAAGGGGTTTGCCAAAAGGATTGACTCTTGGAAGTTGCAGCATTCTCGAGACAGCTGGACAGGGGGCAGTGGCTTCTCTCTATAAGACTTTACAATCGGCCTTAGAGGAAAATGATTCCGAATTAACAAATTCGAGACAAGTTATCTGGGTGAGTTGCTTCACCCATGAAATACCTAGTCTGTTTTAATTTCTCTTTGGTCTTCCCCGATCATTTATCAATGACACCATTTCACAACACATCCCATCCCAAAGTTATCCTTTGTTGAGTCGTATTAGTGGATTCTTCAGAACTTAAATGACTCTGTGTTACCAACATACATTCTCTGTAATCAAACTTCAGGTACATTTTGGGGTCAATAGTGGTGCCACAAAATTTGCTATTGAGCATCAAGCTGTCAATGAAGCTACTTTTCGCTGTCCGGATGAGATGGGATGGAAGCCTCAGGTGTATACTCATCACACTTTCCTGCTTTTGTGCCTACATTTTTTTTATCAGCTCATCCTTCATAAGTTATATTGTTTGTTCCATGCCCTTTAACTCTTTAAAATTTGCAGAAAGTCCCCATTATCAATGCAGATGGTGCGATTTCTCGAACTCGTGAGGTAGAGTTGATTTTCTGCTTGTTCTTTTTTTTTTTTTTTTTTGGGGGGTTCCTTCTTCCTTATGTTTATGTTGGACCGGAATTAGTGAGCTGCAATGTTGGTGCTTTTTGGCATTCATGCATGTTCTTAGTTCTTCCATTGTGTATGTTAACAAGTGTCCATCTGTATAAAGAAGATGCATGTAATTTATGGCTCAGTAGTAGGATGTGTTTTTGTGATTGAAACAAATGGAGCATATATTCGCATACTGTTCATTGCCAAATCCATGATATTCACCTGAAATACCTCATTGGCTCATTTTGGTTCTCTTTGATAGAATTAACATCCAAATCCTTACCTGCATTTGTTGTCATATCTCTGCATAGATGTAATGTTCTTCTGACAATCAACTAATCTTGTCAATTTTGTACTTAAGGAGTCCATTATGGGTTTTTGTAGTCCTCTGTGTTTTCCTAATTATGAATCATCCATACTAGTTTCATCTTGAAGAAACCTATAGAAAGTTTGGTGGGGTGGTGTGTACTTCCTTGGGAGCTTGCCTAATTCTAACTGTTATGATTGTCCATGATATCTTTATAGCACTCACACACAATGGAGGAATAATACAAAAGAAACGAAAAATTTTAGGGGTTTCGTGATCCTATGTTTCTTGCTTTAGATTATTTCTTGTTCAAGAGTTACGCGAGCTTCTCACAGATGGGAACTCTTTACGGTGTAATTTACCGAGCATAGTGTGAGCTGTTCACTGAAGCGACTCAACTGAACTGTATCTTTTCAACATTTATTCAGACTAAGGTTTCGAAGAAGTCTCAGACTAATCATTTTGCTTAGCCATTAAGAAGATAATATTATATCTCTTCCTGTTTCTTCTGGGTCTGTTACTCTGCAGTCAGTAATTGAAGAAATCAAGTTCGATATATGTTAACTTTTGGCGGGTTTAAAGTGTATGGACATTTAAAGTTAATGGACACAAAATCACTAAAATTGAGTTCTAATAGTAAGATATTGCATTGACTGAAAATTCAAAGGCAATTTCGTGAACATTGAGTTTGGTTAATCCTCTATGAGATATGAATAAACAAAAAAGTTCAGGAAAGAGTTTCTTCATATGGAAAAAAAATGCAAACGATGCTAGCAAATGGTGTAAATTGACTAATGGCTATTGGTGTTCTTGGATACACCCTCATGTTTAATTGAAAGTTCCCTTTCATTTGGTGATTCTCAATTAAATTACAACGGTAACAAGTGTTTTCCTGCTGAGTGGGTCCACTGCATAGATTTTCTTGCACAGTTGCTCTTAATTTAGGTGGATTGTCTTCAATAAGAATCAAACACTGAAGATCTTCCCCTAAGTTCCTTGGCCTTGTGTGTTTGAAATTTTCCTTTATGTCTAACCCATGTCATTGTCATAAAGTTGCCTCTTCTTAGGAGCATCTGAAGGTCATCTTTTCATGTATCCAACCATCTAAAACAAATGTCCTTAGCTAGTGTGATGCCAACTTTTTCTTGGTTATCCCCATTTCTTATTCTATCTTCTTTTTCCTTGTGGTGCATATTGAGTGAAGCATTCTCATTTGCAATAAACTAGTTGGTCGCACTCATTTATACTTAACTGCCTGCATTCGACAGAACTTGCCCTGAAGTTTGAATGGCAGTTCTCCATTGAATGGACACCAATTCTTCTTGTCAGACGTATTGCTAATGATTGTGGATCATTTGGACCTTGCAATGATTCTTTTCTAGTATTCTCTTTCATTCTTCTACTCACACTGCTACAGTAGCTACTCTCTAAAGCTGAGAAATTTCGCTTCATTGATCCTGCTGTGTGAATACTTGGATCATTTAATATCATGTATTTGACATGGGATGCTTTTGTACTGTTCTACTTCATGCAGACCTCTCTACCCATTCAGGAGATAGGAAAGGCCTTGTCAAAGAAGGGCTTTGACGTCATGGTTTCTGATGATGCTGGTAGATTTGTGTGCAACTATGTCTATTATCATTCCCTTCGTTTTGCAGAGGAAAATGGGATCAAATCCCTCTTTGTCCATGTGCCCCTCTTCTTCACTATAGATGAGGAGACCCAAATGCAATTTGCTGCCTCCTTGCTGGAGGCTCTTGCTGCTTTTGCTTAGCAGTTGCTTTGGAACATCCACCCATTTTATTTTGGTTCGCTGTTAATGTGAAGGTGGATGGGTGTAAAGAAGGAATGTTTATGCATTTCATGCAGAATGGAAAAACCAAAAAAAAAGTTATTGTGGGACGCTGATCTTGTATATTTGCCTTGATGTTTGTCAGAAGGTTTTTGATCACTTCCAAATGTAAGTGATCTTTGTGTGGAGATGTCAATAAAGGCCTGATTTGCTTGCATCTGAACGAATTCGCTCAACTGAAGTCATCATCGCCTGATGTTTCTTTATCGTAGGTCAATACTATTGTCATAGCAGAATGTATTGTCAAGACTTTAGATATACCGAATTGTTCTTGCATACAGGCTATTGTCAGTCTTGCTTAAACTATTGAGGTATTGTTGCACTTGAGGCACAGAATTGACTGGAAAGAGCCAGGGCACATAATTACAACGTTCTATATTTGCTTCCCTTCTTGGATTAACTGAGGGATCTGTGATGGAACTCTGCTTGGTCTCATGTAACGGTTTGTTCCAGTGTAGTTTAACTGGGAAAGATTCTAGTTCATTCTTAATATCATCTTGAAGGTAATTAAGGCTCCGTTTGGTTCAGCATTTCCAAGGGCCCCCGAAAGGGGGAAAATTTTTAGATGTTTGGTTCAGCATTTGGAGGTGTCCTTGGCCAAATGTTGACCTTTGGAATGTTGAAAGTCCAAAGCAAGTGGGGGTCTACTTTGGGCTTTCAGCATTTTCGGAATGCTAAATAAGGGTTTAATGAATTTCTTTTTTCTTCCAATATTGCCTTCATTGATAATTGCGTTTTCCTCTTTTACCCTAAAAGTGTACTGTTCATCTTCTTCCTCTTGGACTTGCCGGCCGGAGCTTGTCGCCCGAGGCCATGTGACCCAGGCGATGGCGGTGCGTGGGTCGCGCGACCCGCCGCCTCCCCACCACCACTACCACCAACCGCCTCCCCCAACATAACCAGCAGCTCCAACTGCCCTCTCGTTCGATCCCCTCAGCTTCGGCTGCCCTCCCTGTTTGTTCCCCTCCTTCAGCATCTCTCCTCCTTTTTCCTTTTCTTTTTTTTTTTTTTCTTTTCACCTCAAAGTTACTTTTCAAAATTACACCAAAATAGAATACCCAAACACTTTTGCCTTCTTCAAATGCCCATCCCTCTAAGATACTTGGGGAAATGCAAAGTCATTTCCCAAAGTTGAACCAAACGGGCACTAAGTATTGTTCTACAGGCTATGTCTCAGTATCATATGCCAAGTTTCCAGCATAGGATGAAGGATTGAAGGCCATTTTGTGAGGTTTGTGTTTAACTTTGATGGAGAAGTGGATCGATCTTGTGATGGGAATGGTAGTGAGATGACCGTGGGTTCACTGCATTCCAATGGAAGCAGTTTGTGGTAACCATCGGTTTGCTTCGATGCTGTCACTGTCTTTCTGGTCAAAAACAGTCCAGCATTTAAGCGGACACCCTTTTTCCCGAACAATGGCGCTTCTATACCTTCGAGATTTACTATTGCGGGGAAAATGGATCACCGCACCTAGCTAGGTCTTAACCACAGAAGTCCAAAACCACCCTAACCCTGAGTTAAGTTGCATGGACCTGCCAAAATTGGTTGGCTCGGCTTGCCTTAACATAGATTAAATAATAAGAAAGTACGTTTGGTAATGTTTTCGTACAAAAAGTTTGAGAACGTAAAAAAAAAACTATTTTTGAGTCCGTAAACTTTTAATTTTTTAATATTTTTATTTTTGTTTTCCTTTTTTTCCTTTTTATTTTTCCTAACCCTGACTCCGGGTTATTTCGCAGCGTTAGGTCCCATCACGGACCCGCCAAAATTGGTTGGCTCGACTTGCCTTAACACAGAATAAACAATAAATTGTCGAACACGTAGAGAGGAACACGAAATCTCACTTGTAGCTTACATGAGAATTGCATAAATAATCTTACAAGTACAAAATGGAATATAAAAACCAAGGGTGCTTAAATAAAAACGGCAGACGGGAGTGGTTCTCCAGGCACTCAACGGTGTAGAAGCTTGAAGTACAATCAAGAAACACTCGGGTCGACATGAAAAGGAGCGTGATTGGGATCATCATCGAGTGCGGTTTCTGATTTGGTAAGAATATTCTGACAAAGCCGCGCACTTCTGGAGACCTGGGCACTAACTACGGCGAAGGCAACGTCCGGTCCCGTCCTTCCCTCCTTTGTCTCCTTGTTCTTGATCTCTTTTATTAAAGCTTCTGTAAGTACCGAGATGAGATGCGATACCTTAAACAATGTCTGAGTATATTACCTAGTTGAAGTTAAAATAAGTTGAGAGTTGTCTTCTGGATGGATGGCTGTGGCTGAGGAGTGGGCTGTCGGTTTTGACATAAACTAAGCTCCCTCTCGTGCGCCGACCGACCCTTTTCTTGGCCTTAAGCCATCGCTATAGCAAGATTGCGCATGCTTGCCTATCGCTTTTGGCTTTGCTTTGCTTTTTGCGTGTATACTTGAGAGAGAGAGAGAGAGAGAGAGAGAGAGAGAGAGAATCTGAGCCTCAAGTTCTGCTAGACGCCCACAAAAGCACAAGCCGTCCTGTGCACTTTCTCCATGCCTCAAAATCTTCTGAGTGGGTGGACTAAGTGGCGTTTCTCTCTTTTGATCGTGTACGACATCTCTCTCACCTTTTAACGTACTCTGATTTCACCTTCATCTGTACATTTTCCTCTCTAGCTATGTAGTCCAGAACTTTAGTCTTCTTTCTTTTTTTTTTTAAAGATTATTCCCACTCCTGTTATGGGCCATAGCTTCTCGTGGTTACATCTGTATGGTTTGCACAGCATCTCGAGTTACCAATGATGAAGTGAAAATTCAGTTGACTCGCATAGAAACCGAGCAAATGATAGTTCCGACAGACACTCCCCGTCTTACCAAATAAAAAGTAACCGGTTACATTAATTGGCACGGGGACTGTCGTTACTGTTGAGACATAATATACTACTTATAGGGTCGGGACCGTCATTACTACCGGCGACGCAGCACATTGACATGATGATGGCCAGGGGAGGGGGCGGAGGGAGTTGGGCTTGTCAAGCTCAACCTTGCCCTTTTCCGAAAACTAATACTAGGACTGATCGATTCTCAGTCTGATCTGATTCCAAGGTGAAGCCAAGAACCGGACTGGGAACAGGACTAACCAACCGGTCCAGTCCGGTTCGGTGGAACTAGTAATTTGTTATTTGAGGGCAAAAATAATTTGTTGTTTGGGTACTATTCATATTTTTCTTGCTCCCAGCCTCGCTCTCTTTCATATTGACTGCTTTGAGGACCTTGGGAATGTTTTGGAAGTTCCGATCTCTTCATTAGTCCATAGACATGGAAGAAATCAATCTGCCAAGCGCGACCCAGAACACGAGTGGCATCGTCGAGGCTTCTTGTTGCAGAGGCGACACAAATCTGAACTGCAACGATCGTGCCGTGAAGAAATGAAGACGGCGTGGTCTGTGCGGCTGACAATCTGGACGATGGACGACTCGAATGGGGTTGGACTCGAGGTAAAGCAGAAAGCAAAAAGGAAAATAAAGCAGAAAGCAAAAAAGGGAAGGAAGGGAAAGCAAAACCCAAAATAGGCAGAGGGATTTTCTCAGCTTTTTTTTTTTTTTTTTAAATATCAATCGGTCCTCTCCGATCAGTCCGGTTCTCGTTTTGGAACCGGGAACCAGATTAACTAGTCACTGATTCCAAGAATGGGAACCAGGAATTGGGCCGCCCTCTTTGGGAACCGCCCACAACCGGTCAAGGACGAATACTGATTTGAGCAGTTGCCGTTGCACACCCTTAATTGATACTGATAGCGGTTTGTTAGGCATTTCAAACGATTGGGAGTCACAGACCAAATTACCTCGCTAGGAGAGGTCTGGTCACATCAAATGCCGAAGTTTGTCACCTCCCGAGTGGCAAGAACCCACAACCTCTCCTGCTACTTTTTTCTCTTCAATTAATTAATCAATTGTTTATTTGATATTTTCGTTCCCCACTTGGCCATTCACTAGTCCTCAACCGCTGGAATTAGGGTCTTGGCATCATCTGGCATGGCTCTACGGCCAACTGCTATTTAGGAATGATTCGATTTACTGTTCTTTTCGATTCCGAAAAAGGGTGGATCTTCATGGTCCCCAAATCAACATTTTTTTCTTTTTTTCCAAATAAGAGCCCACATTGGTCCATTCTTCATTTTGTTTTTGGCAATGTATGCAATTATCTCTCGCACTTGGTCCCCCAATCAAATATGCCCCACCTTCCCCCTTCAAAGTATAGAGCCAATCCCGCATGCAAGTTATTGATCTCCTTGCACAAATTCTCTTCTAGTGGTCGATCCACGTCTCTATCCTCTTTTTCTGCGTGCTTAAACATCTTTCTAGTTAAGTATGAATATGATCACACGGACAAGTACTTAGGTGAAGATTGATCAGACATATATAAGTTGAAAATGTCGTATCACCGTTGTTCTCATCAATTCGTGTATGTTGAACAAGTTATAGGTACCACACAAAATTATTCGACTACAAATTATGGAATTTCATGTAATTATGTCACTTTAGAGACTCACTTCATAATATATCAACCCATAGTCGGTTTAATGTTGAAACGCGACCAAATTGTGTGATGGTTTACGAATAAACATGGGTAATCTATGAAATTCGGTCGAGTTAGCAAATTAGGTCAAGTTCAAACCAAACTCTATATTTTTGTTAGGACCCAACTATTATAGCCATTTGGTATAGGCTGAATGTTGCCCACAGGATCATGGGAAATTTCTCTTTCAGCATGGGATAGTTGCATGCTAAAGTTGCAGTGTCGTTTTCCTATAGATATCTGACCCTAGACCTCGTTATAGGACGCATGGGAAACATATCCCTGAAAATTCCTCCCATATTGCACCGTTCAATCCATGCCTTGGCAAATTGACCTAGGCAATAAGCGTGCGACTTGTACTTCAGTCAAAAACTTCTGATGTGCTATATTGATTTGCAAATTTGATTAAGAGCAAAATATCAATAAAAACTATTATCTTTCTTATTGATATCCAATAGACTCTACATATTTCTGGGGTGCAATGATTTAGTCTAAACAATAATATATATTAACCCCACATAGATCAACAATGATCAACATCAGTCTGTATTATCTTCTCTGGCATTCCCTCCACCAAGCACAAAGCTGGTGGGATTGTGAGTGTCTCCATGGTCCCATAAGCGTTATAGCAAAATGGGTTCAAGACAAATTCCCCTTGCGCCGGAAGCAGCTCGATGTCCGAGAGTGTCAAGTTGGTGCATGGGATCGCGTCGCTGCACCCGAAATGCATTGGCGGGCTGCGGGCATCATAGGTGCCCTTGATGTTGGAGTACAAGATGTCGGAAACGTAGACCGCCGAGGTTTGATTGGCGCATTTCTTGGCGAGGCAGTAGTATTGGTCGATGATGATTGGGTTCCGGACCGTGTCCATGTGGATGTTGTTGAAGGTCACGTGAGAGACGGTGCCCGAACCGCCCTGCCACGTCTTGATTCGGACCCCGTTGTCCGAGTGTTTGATCACGGAATCTGTCACGGTGATGTTTGAGACGCAGGCGTGGGAGTTGCGAACGCCGAGACTGCCGATGCTGCACGAGTGCAAGGAAACTGATCATTGGAGGAAAGTAAGTTAAAAAGCAGTGGGACATACATACACTGAAGCCCACAAGTCATATGTTATATGGATTTATGTTGAACAATAGTGGCTAGGAATTAGATGGAGGGAGAAAACTATGCTGTAAAGGAAAAAGGCGGTTCAAGATTTTAAATCACCACTAATCAGTACCTTTTGTCTGTCTATTATTCACACCTTTTAAGTGTTAATTCTTTCTTTTTTCATAAAGCTTGAAGCACTATTCAGATGCAAATTTTTGTTTTATCATCACTTGCTGTACCTTATTCCATGACTAGGACCGCAAGTTATGTTTCTTATATCGACGTCATAGCTACTGGCTCCAATGGATACGCAGTCGTCACCTACAAAAGCCAGTCAGATCAATGAAACTGCTTGTATTAAAATCAAAGCAGTGATACTATGACAGCATAAGCCATTGTTCAGAAACTTATGGTCGAGCATGTTACCATTAGAGATCATTGAATTGTATATTCCCACGTTATTTGAGTTTTCTATATGAATTCCATCCGTGTTTGGACTCTGAGATGGCGCCTTGATGGAGAGCGATTCAATGAGGACGTTGCGACAGCCATCGAATCGGAAATGGAATTGAGGGCTGTTCATGACTTTGAGTCCCCGAACTGTCAAGTTAGAGCTCATGAAGAACCTTATGGCCTGCATTACATAAAGGTCGATGATAACTTAATAATTTTTTCCTTGACAATTTGATGAATCTTGTCCAGAAAAATTGCAGCGTTTCTGACTTACAACTGGACTGTCACAAGGACCAGGCATGGTTGTTCCATTTATTCCCTGTTCCAATATGCATATAATAAGTGATAAGTACTATTAAATTAATTTATAAGCACTAAAAAAAATAGAGATCCTGCTAGCTTCTGAAGGCACTGCCGAGTGTTGTCTACATGTATGTGGTTTAGCTTACTTTGTGTGGCTTACAAGGAAGATTCCACCATTTCTCTCCTCTCCCATCTATCAACCCGCCTCCTTGCATTGACATTCCATTGATCCTGTAAAAGACCAGCCACTGCCTCTTGCTTACTCCCTGTGGCCACGAGTCGGGCCCGTCCGGTGGCATTATAGTTCCATCAATCTGTGATACATGGCCAATGTTAGATCACTTGAGTACTTGTGGCCAAATGCGGCGTCAGTTTCTTGATAGAGGACGTCATCAACAATTACCTGGAAAACAAGGTTGGCTTTGCAAGGCCCTGTGAAAATCGTAGACTGTATCATAAAGGAATAGCCACGAGGAACGAGCAGAGTGGCTGACTCGGCATCGCAAGCTGCGTCCCACGCCATCTTGAACGCATCTGTATCGTTGGTGACTCCATCACCTTTGGCACCAAATTTTCGCACATCAAATGTGGAAATGGGTTCTGCATCACCGCCACTGTAACTGGGGCTAGCAGCATTGGCTGGCTCGGGTGCTGGTGAGGGCGAAACTGAGATTTGAGACACAGCAGGCAAATCCTTCTTCTTCGTGTGGTGACTGTGGGTCCTCCCATCAGTTGGAGGAAGCAACACGAAGAGTGACAAGAAAGTGAGCACGGCAAGAGAAAGTAGCGAGCGTGTCATGGTGAAGAGATTTGCAAACTTGGGGAATGATGAGTGATTAAGGTGATGGGAGCAATGTGTAGATATTTAAAGAAGTCAACTAAACTATCACTATCCTAGAATAATAGGCTCCTCTCTCCACTAGGGTGTGTCGCGTCGCCGTAATTCGAGTTCACGCTCAATTATTCCTGGGATTCAAGGAACCTGGCTCAGATTATGACAGGGCTGTTCTTTTCTGAAGTGAGCAAAGACGCAAAAGAAAGACAAACCCACGTTTTGGGGAAGTCCTGGAAAATCAAGTTGTGTGGAGCTATCCTGAGCCTGCGAAAGTGATGACCACTTGGCGTTGAGGCACTGGAACAAGTTGCGAGGCTATTCTTTCAAACACACACAGACACAGTGGCTAGTTTCGAAGTTTGGAGGATGATGGGTGAGAGGCTGCCGGGAGTTCCGGGCCGTTTTTATACTAGGAAAAGAGTTGGTTAGTGGGAGGTTGCTTTTTGGGAGGGTCGGTCCTTGTGGGAGGATTATAATAATGACACAAGACCGACCAGTTCCAATATTGGCTTTCGTTGGTGGCTGGGAATAGTGGAGGGTGCACATAGCACTTGGGCATGCATGACAAAGAGAGAGAGTAAAGTCTGGAGGAGAATATTTAGAGCTTGTCAGATGTGGGTTGTGGGGGAATTCCATTGGGAAGGCCAAGCTTTTCTTGCAGAGAGACAGTTTCAGCTTCATTCCCTCCTGTTGGGCAAAAAGAATGTACAAAAGAGTAGGTGACAGGCATTTCAAGATGAGGAGAGGGTTCCAAAATCAGTCACCCCAAAAAGGAGGATGTGTCCTTTTTCACTTCTAAGTGAGCGGCCGAGGTGACGCATGCAATTTTTTGGGGCAGTTCCATCATGATCCACCCACCCACTCCCCAAAAAGCTTCCATGGCAGTTCCTAACTAAGAGTGGCCTTAGATGGCAGGTTCGCAGTATTATAGTTTTCGCAATCTCGTCCGTTGGATATTTAACGCGACCAGCTATGTTAGGTATGTTAAAGAAGGTATAACAATAACCGACAAAACGAAGGATGTGATGTGGCCTTTCATTTCAAGCCCGAGTGCTCTCAACGCAAAAGTGACAGGCCTTTCTTAATGCCACATAGAAGTGTGTTTAGAAAATTAAAGCCGAAAGCGAAACCTCAAATTCTCCAAGCGTTGAAATGTATGTGTTGTAGTTTAATGGATTGAAACAGACCTGAGATCGTCCGACTCAAGTGTCGTAAATTATTTCTTAGCAACTTTTCTCTGTCGTGCGTTCCTTGGTGCCATTCATAGTATTGTTGGATTTCATGCCTTTTTAACGGTCTTCTAACAGGCAATCACTGTCGACACCTAAATTTTTGACAATTTGATTAGTTGTTTATCGCATACAAAATTAGGGATTAATTTTTAATCCCTAAACAAAAATATTAGAATAAATTACGTAGTATATAGTTTTAGGAGCATTTATTATTATTGTATTTGTATCGGATTGGTGACAGATGAGTTTAAATTGATAGTTCTGAGCTTTAATTTGACGAGTTGGACTAAGCCCGCGGCAAGAGGGAATTGGCCCAAGTCCGTTGTTCTCTGATGATCGACAATTAACTTATGAGGAATGATGATTTGATATTTTCGGAAAAGATTCGTAATATTCTTCCAATATTCGGTAAATATTTTATATATTTATGCGATATATACATTGAGTGATATATTTTGCAGTAGATTGGAAGATTTCAGAGGAAATATCAAAATAATCAAAGAGAATGTTGCACTCGGGGGATATACTTAACGATATATTTTTTTTTTGTCTCAAAACGAGAGAGATTGCATGGTCATTAGAGATTTCGTGCAGAAATTTTCTTTCCCTGATGGGATCACACCATTCACCTATAAAATGACGCTCGGTCAAGAAAAGAGAAAGGGGAGGCCACACAATTGAATACAAGGCAAAATTGAGAAACACACGTGAGAATTGAGAGAAAAAATGGAGATAGAGGGATTCTCGGCTGGCTTCAGCTAAGTATCACACTGCGGCATGTCCACCATTACCGCGCACCACACCTTGCCAAACCAGTGCCAGACCCAAGCCTGCTCACTTGCAGCTAATCTGTGCCAAACCTAGCACTGCCCGTGTCGTGCCCAGTGTCGCTTCAAGCTCGTTGCACGCTGGTTTGTTGCCATCCACCGTCGACGCCAACGAGCTCTTGCCTCCTTTGGTCGGCAACGTACCACGTGCTGTCCAGAACCGTCTTCACTTGATACACACGGAGGCGTGAAGGATTGACAAGTAGAAAAATTGACTAAGGGGCTCTGAAAGTCAAAGTTGAATACCCAGGGAATATCATGGCAAGAGCAACCAAATTCAATCAAAAGTCGAGGGATTAACAAAGCTTGTTATTGGTCAAAGTAAGAAGACCAAAGAAAATTTTCTTTGGGATACAGGGCAGGCTTTCCTTCAAGACATTGCGGTTGCTCCTTGTGCCACCGCACCACATCAACGTCTAGCAAGCTTTGCCCTTTTGTTGCCATGACCAATGTCTACTGCAGATTTCTATAGTTATCGCGGGTGCCCCGAAAGTCCGAAGTCCTCCAATTTAAGCCGTAGCATTTTGCTACTCCTGCTGTCAACGTTCATTGCTCGCCCAGTTGAAAGCTCATCGAACCGTGCCGGCTTCGATCGTAAATCACTACACCGACCACCTTTGAGCCACGTGCCACCATCGTCACCACTCACCACTTGCGGTCCCACTAAGGAGTCCAATTGCGCAAAGTCCAAATTTGGAAGCCAATATTCAGATTAGGTAAGAATTTTATCTAATTTGATTTCTGAATATTCCGTTTCCTTATTTAAAATATTTTGATACACATGATCGAAATTCATGATATATAGTCCTATCCATAATCCTTCTAAATCTTCCTAATTTCACAACGTGCATACGATTGACAGTCCAATTTCACACCCAAAATATGACTTGCAATCGCACGGAAAAATCACAAATCCAATCTCACGCTCGAGATACGAATCGCGATTTTGTTAAAAATTGGCCAATCCGATCTCATGCGTGAGATACAATTCGTCAATTTATTAGATAGATATCAATCATATCTTGCCCCGATTTGATGTCGTGTTGTTTGAATCGATTTTATTTTCGTAAAAGAAAACCCATATATATATATATATATATATATATATATATTTGAGTTAGATTAGGTTCATGTTATAATATTGCTTGTTTTAGGGTTATTTTTCATGTTTAGAATAGGAAATTCATTTATTTCGAATTTTACCAATAAAAATCCCAAAAAAAAATTAATATAGGGTGTTAGTTTTTCCTTTCATTAATTTAAATTGCATGTTTAATTATTGAGTAATTTTAATTTCGAAATTTAATTAAAAATAAAAGAAGACATAAAAATTATCATGCACATGTCATGTAGAATTAGGTCATCCATTGCATGTCATCTAAATGTGTAAATGTTAGAATAGTTGCATTAATCTTTTCCTATCACTAGATTAGGTCATTTAATAAATGTCGCATGACATATAGTTCGCATGTTAGGTTGCATGTTGCATGTCATTTTAGTTAAAAAAAATTTGTACGTCATTGCATTGCATTGCACGTAATTTCTAAGCTTCATTTAAATAAAAGAAAATCTTGAAAAAGATTAAGTGATTGTGTGTTTATTAGAAATCATATCTAAAACTGTTAATGTGAATTATAATCTAATATTGCAGATGCTTTTGTTGCTATGAGGTAAGTCTCGTAATTTATTTATTACTTTATTTGGGTGTTAAATTGGTGGTTTGCGAACCCGTATGATCACTTCACATGTTAGGGAAGTAAATTAAAATTAATTCAAGCTACCTGCAAAACATTTTATTTTCGAAATAAAAGAGAAAAGTACCGAAAGAGTATTAGAGAAATCTAGCGTAATCAATCCCCAAAGTCACAATATCTGGTTATAGATTAGTAGCAACTCCTGATTGAAAAATCATTTGCATGTTAAGAACTTAAACCTAAGTCATGAATTGATATGGGCTTGGGAGAGCCCGAGCTAAGTTTAGGTTTAGTAATCCATTAGCCAACCTTAAGTGATGCATCCGAGGTTAGGTCGCAACGGCTTGACGACTCCGCTAGGGACTTGAGTTAAAACTCTTAGTAAACTTAGGCCAATTTTTTTTTTTTTAAAACTGTTTTTGTTTGGCAGCGATGATTCCAGGTACGTCCCTAACATTAAAGATGTTAAATATTCTTGTAGATTGAGAGGTATAAGGGGAAATAGTCTTTACTAACTTTTTGTTTTGAAAAAAGGTGTTTGGGTTATATGTTTCTAATTTTGAACATTGAAGTGCTATTTGCTCATAAACTGTTATGCATGTTTATTGTTTTAGCACTACACTAGTGCACACATAACCTGCCGTCGGACTTAGGTCGCATTAAGATACATAGGATGGTATTGAGATGGATATCACTCCAACCATATGCCCGCGGTATAAGTCGCCCATCTCAATCTCGAAATTTCTTTTTGGTGTCAAGAGTACCCACCTCGATCTGCATGCCTACTACCCAGGTTGGCTCTTTGACCAAGCCGAAGTCATGAGGAATCGACTTAGTTCGCACGCTCGTGGCTAATCTGATCATCCTTGTGACTTCACTTTGTTAAGCCTGTTTAGAGTAGAAATCGAGTCTCACGTCTCATGTGCATGTCTATGTAGTTGTTGTCCATTTTCCTTGGTGAAGTAAGTCTTCTATCCCTATACTATGCAATTTACTTACTTTGTCATACTTTTAATCCGTCCATGACAATCTAGGTTAGTAATTTGATTTAATTCCTTTGTCAATCAGAAATGAAATGAGGAAATTGCTGTGGAATGAGTTATTTGAAAAACACAAAATTTTGAAGAATTTATTTTTTATTCATGTCTTTATTGTTCTTATTAGGATTCAAATTTTTGCTTTTCCTAGGAATTCGATATCCTTATTTTCTAATCCATGCTAGGGTGTCCCATGTCTTTATTTTCCTAGTCCATTTTTAGGAAATTCTCTTCATGTGTGGACTTTTCGTGACAAAAAAAAAGAAAAAAAAAAGATTATCATGGATTGGTTCCTTATTTCCATCTTGTGCTTATACGTGTGTTCATTTCCTCGAAATAGGTGATTATGGAGCGATCTCACTCACCCATCCGTACACAATCAAAAGCTAAAATGATGGATTAAAATGAGGTGCTGAACCATATCGTTGATATTGACAATAACATGAACAAGCGAATTGCACACCTCCAAAGTCAAGTTGATGAATTGTCTGCTACTGTAGCTTATCTCGTCAAGCAAAAATGCTGTGATGACATAGATACTCTATCTTCAGTGAGAAATTATGACTCGCAGAAGAGAGTCAAGAGGACTTTTGAACCATCTCATTTTTCTAAGGTAGCCGAATTTGATATCACCATAAAGAGACTAGTGACATATCTGGAATAAAAAATATCTGACCTGGAGAGGTCGTATCACAAGACCAAGGAGGGTGAATAACTCAAGCACACATGATTCATGGTCCTAAGTAGTTCTCTTTCCTTATTTTATTAGAGGTATGTTCAGTTGCACCTTCCCGTGCGTGGGAATTTTTATCCTTTTTTAGGGATTAGTTTCAATTTCTTCTGTTTCGCTTTCTTCTTCCAATAAATGTAATTTGATTGATGAATATCAATAAAATTACAAGTTTTGTTTTGAGGACATGATGGGGTACACCAAACCAGCCCGATGATGATATCCAATAATGAAAAGAAAATATCATCCAAGGAGAATTCTGATGACTAGGCTTCTGCTTCCTCATCCAAAAAATTCTCAAAAAAAAAAAAAATCATTTCTCAAGTCATTTCCAAAAACATGCACTAAGTTAGCCCTGTTTAATTTTCTGACTCATTTACTTCATATTTCAGAGCATTACTTTCTTGGTCTACTAAGAAAGTATCTGAAAAATGCACATCAAGTTTCAATGATAGATCAATTGACTCAACTATTACTCAACAAGTTTGAGAACATATTTCTAAAGAGTTAATATGATGAATTGGGGGCACTACAGATTCTAGTAGTGACTGACTGAGATAAAATTTCGATCTAAGCCAAAATGGATGTGCAATTTAAACTTGCTTTGATGTTGCATTGTATCATATTCATGCACATTCTCTTGTGTAGGGGCAAAAGCAAGAATTGAGTATTTATCAAATCAAAGATCGAATTATCAGTCTTGATTGATAAGGGCAATCCAAGGAGGCAGTCCCTTTGTGGGGCAATTCTATGAATGAATGCTTAAAACTATGTTCTAAGTATGGTCACAAAGCTTTTCATATTTAAAGTTGCTTGACTCTTTTGAACAGAGAATTTCGATAGTGGTTTTACCTATTTAACTCACCAATTTCATGTGAAGATTACTCGAGATGGACAATTTAATGGAGTGACATCAAATGCTTAAGAATGCTGAATGAAACATCTCAAGATGATGAAAGACAAACATTATTTTATACACAGTTCCCTACTTATACACTTGTGAGATGAGTGTAGGGAGTTCCATATCCTCAAGGTAAAGAGTTCTCTTGTGAAAGGTACGATGGCCAAAGTGATGAGAGGCATTATTTCTCTATCATAAACACTACAAGTGATCCATTGCTTAACCCATTCGAACCCCATACAATTATGGAGTTTCTTTTCAGATTACCCCTATCAAGAACCACCCCATATCGGGGCAAACGGGAGGTAAGATGGCATCATGAGGTAAGGAAAATGAAAAGAAATTTTCTTGCTCACATTTGCATCAATCTTCAAGTCGTGCTATTACATTAAATTCATGTGGTAATTTAAGTGCCTTAGGATGACGAAGAGCATTTCTTTCTCTATCATACATACTTATATCCTTTGCATAGCCCACTTGAGCTTGCAATTTCATTTCTTCAAACCTAATTGGTGATCATCCCCCACATTGGGGCAAGGCAAAAGGCAGATGAAGACCCTTGAAAGTTCAAGTGTCATTCAAAGTATAATTACTTAACGTAAGTATTGTGCATAAGAATCGAAATCAAAATAGAACTAAGAGGCATGAAAAAGTAGTGTGCCTGGTAAAAGCAAGACCAATGCCGATAAAAAAAAAGTAAAAAAAAAATTAATAAAAACTATGGGCAAAAAAGCAATGTGTTTGGTAAAAGCAATACCAATGCCCATAGAAGTAAATGAAAAATAAAAGGTGTCAAATAAATGACTATCAATTGCAAAAATTATATCCCAATGGAGCAGTACTCAAAGAGTCAAGATCAATAGTGCATTTATAATGACAATCCTTGGTAAAGGAGAAGACCGGCGATAATACCTAGATGATCATCAATTTTGACCCCTATACACATATTTTAGCCTAACAATCTTTCATTTCTCAACCTATGAATCTAGCCTACGTTACATCCCTTGCAAAGTCTCTTCTGATTATGGCACTTGAATTAACGTAGGGGTTTACATGTCTTAAGCATTGCTTGAAGAAGTGCGGACAAAATTATTTCTTTATCATTTTGCAAGGTTCTTGACTTATAAACTTGGAGATAATTGCAGAATTGTTCTTTTAATAGCCTTGACTGAAAGTCCCCTTTGTTAAGCCATCGACCAAGCCCACATTATGGTTCCTATTAAAGACCTCTTAGATTAGTAAGGTCATACTGCTTGCGAGAATACTCGGACCCTTGTTGATATGATGATAGTAAAATGGAGTGATTATCCTAAAATAGCCCTTTTGAATGAGAGTCAGTGAAAATCATTTCTAACTGAAAGTCTCTAATTTAGTATTCTTAAGAAATCCATGCCATTGTCTTGAACAACAATTCTTTCCTATGGAAATTTAGGTGATGCAAATATGGTAAAGTCATTATACATAAACCTTGATTGAATTGATGAAAACCTCACTGAATTTTGAAATGCATATTTTAAAGTAGCTTAGATTGTCTACCTCTTTGATGAATGCATACCATTTTTTGTTCTAATCGTGTCTAATAGATAATATTTCCTTGAAGACTAAGTAATACTTGACATTCAAATTGCTTCCGAAACCATTTTCACTGACCTGACGTGCTTCTGTAGCCTGGTGTCATTTTCATTGACTCGGTGTGCTTTTATAGCCCGATGTCCTTCTTTATCGACCCGGCATGCTTCCATAGCCCAGTGTTCCTTTATATTGACCTAACGTGCTTCCGTAACTTGGAGTCATTTTTATTGACTTAGCGTGCTTTCATAACCCGATGTCTCTCTTAATTGACACAACGTGCTATCGTAGTTTGGAGTTCCTGACCTGGCATGCTTCCATAGCCTAGAGTCTTTTTCATCGACATAGCGTGCTTCTATAGCCTAGAGTCCCCCTATCAAATCGGCGTGCTTCCATAGCTCGGAATCTCTTTCATCGACATGGCATGTTTCCGTAGCCCGGAGTTTCTTTCCATTGGTCTGGCGAGCCTTCGTAGCCCAAAGTCACCTCAATAATCGGGTGAGATTTTATAGCTCAGAGTCTCTTGCACGGCGAGCTTTCACAGCTCATGATTTACAAAATTTCTCCAGTAATGTTTTCTCGAAAACCCAAGAGCTTCTGACATTCAGGTTCCTTTCAAAATGCCTCAAGATATTAAGATGAGGTGAGAGACATTCACATATTAATCTTCTTTTCTCTCCTATGACTAAGTTCTAGGAGACATATCTCCAAGAATCAGAGATATCACCAGGTAAGTATATCTCTACCCATACTCTAAATAGTTGTCATTGTGCAAGTATTCTCTCAAGTGCATCGACACTCGACTTGGTCTAGCTGTCCCCCAAAGATTTTTCTCCAGATTTAGTTTGATTAAGGCGATTGAAGAAATGTTCGAGTCCTAATCAGATGATATTTGCTGCAATGCTAGGCGACTGAAGAAAGATTCGTGTCCTAGCTAAGTAAAACCTCATTTTAGGCGATCGTAAAAAGGTACGGGTCCTAGACAATATTTGTTGCTTTAACAAGCGACCGTAGAAAGGTATGGGTCTTGGAAAAGCTGTTTCTCATTCAAGCGACCATAGAAAAGTATGGGTCCTGGAAAGTAATTTTCCGTTAGGCGACCGTAAAATGGTACGAATCTTAGACAATGTTTGTTGCTCTAACAGGTGACTATAAAAAGGTACGAATCCTAAAAAAGCAATTTTTTTAATCAAGGTGACTGAAGAAAGGTTCGGGTCCTAACCAATCAAATACTGCTATACTAGGCGATCGTAGAAAGGTACGAGTCCTAAGAAAGCAACTTTTAAAAAAAACCCTGTTACTATTCTAGGCAACCGTAGAAATATATGGGTTCTGGATATGTAACACCAATTATCTTAAATTGCTCTACCTCCCAAATGCTAAGTCATTCCAAATAGGTTCCTTTATTGCTTGCATTAGAATTTTCATGCATCATATAAATTGCATTTCAAAATGGGATTTATTTTCCAACAAAAAATCATTCATTGCATATGCATGATCAAAATTTAGGTCTCAATTTGTCTTTGAAAGCAACATTTACGAGCTCACATTTAAAGAGGAGTAGTTGTTGACACCTAAATTTTGACAATCCGATTAATTGTTTATCGAATACAAAATTATGGATTAATTTTTAACCCTTAAACAAAAATATTAGAATTAAATTACGTAACATATAATTTTAAGAGCATTTATTATTATTGTATTTGCATTGGACTGGTGACAGATGGGTTTGAATTGATAGTTCTGAGCTTTAATTTGACGAGTTGGACTAAGCCTACAGCGAGAGGGAATTGGCCCAAGTCCATTGTTCTCTGATGACTGATAATTAACTTATGAGGAATGACGATTTGATATTTTCGGAAAAGATTTGTAATATTCTTCCAATATTCAGTAACTATTTTATATATTTATACGATATATACATTGAGTGATATATTTCGCAGCAAATTGGAATATTTCAGAGGAAATATCAAAATAATAAAAGAGAATATTGCACTCGGGGGATATATTGAACGATATATTTTTTTTGTCTCAAAACGAGAGAGATTGCATGGTCATTAGAGATTTCATGCATAAATTTTCTTTCCCTAATGGGATCATACCATTCACCTATAAAATGCCGCTCGGTCAAGAAAAGAGAAGGGGGGCCACACAATTGAATACACAGCAAAATTGAGAAACACAAGTGAGAATTGAGAGAAAAAAGGGAGATAAAGGGATTCTTGGCTGGCTTCAGCTGAGATTCACACTGCGGCGTGTCTACCATTACTGCGCGCCACACCTTGCCAAACCTGTGCTAGACCCAAGCCCGCTCACTTGCAGCTAATCCGTGCCAAACCTAACACTGCTCGCGTCGCGCCCAGTGTCACTTCAAGCTCGTTGCACACTTGTTTGCTGCCATCCACCATTGACGCCAACGATCTATTGCCTCCTTTGGTCGGCAACGTCCCACTTGCTGTCCAGAACCATCTTCACTTGATACACACAGAGGTATGAAGAATTGACAAGTAGAAAATTTGACTGAGGGGCTCGAAAAGTCAAAGTTGGGCAGAAGTAAAGCCCAAGTGCCAAAACTTGGTACGAGGGGACACTTAAGTGCCAAAACTTTGAAAATATACACTTAAGTGTCACTTTCTTTGAAAAGTGAGACACTTAAGTGTAACCTTCGGCGAACCTTGCCGGAAATCATACGTGGCAATATTTTATTATTTTTGCTTGCTTATGTGGCTCGTCGAAAAGCTAACTCGGCTCTAACTCACCCGAAATGACGTCGCCTGCAAAATAAAAGCCCCAAATTTGCAAAAACGACATCGTCTCCCAAATTGCCCCAAATCTAAAACCCTAAGTCGGCCAAAATCCCTATTGAAGTGCTCGAATCCAAGTCTCGAACCCTAATTTTGACTTGCCCAAAATTCCATTATCGAATATTGGAAATGGAGAGCATGACTCGCAGCAACGCCTCAAATTTCTCTCACTGAAGCGAAGGAGAAGGCCAGCGTTTCTGTTTTTGTGGGTTACTGAGTCCAAGAAGAACATTGTGGACTCGAATCAATCCTAGGAGAAGATTTTATGGATGCGCTCGATATAAAGAATGGTCGAAGTGCAAATACTTCAAATGGGTCGATGCAAAGTTCTCTGACCGAGCTACAGAGGTGATATTGGATCTACTTCATAAAAGACATCAATCTCCATCTATGTTTGTGGACGATTTGCACGATGTTGACTCAATGCAAGCTTAAGCGTTTTCAGCTAAACTTTTCAAGAATGAAGTCTCAATGCAAGCTTAAGCGTCTTTAGCTAAACCTTTCAAGAATGAAATTTCAAGGATGAAAATTGAACGGAAGTGTTACCGAGCGTTTATTATGGTGTTGTTTTGTTGTCTATTATATTTTATGATGAAATGTAAAGCACTTGAATATGAGAAAAAGTTTCTCCGACTGCCGTAGTTAAAAATGAGTGGACAAATATAATTGGTTTGGATTAAATGTAGGCTTTTTTCTTTTTGAAAGATGAGAAGAAGTTTGTGTTGTTCCACAAGATCGTTGTGGCTTTGTTGTTGTTTGTGCTGTCATATGTATTGTGGGTTACTTCTTGTGTTTGTGGGGAGGTTAAGGAAATGGAATGAGTGAATTAGATGCTGCCTGTACTATGTTTTTACTTGTTCTTGAATATAAACCAACAATGATGGATGTGTATTGGGTCAATGTGTTGTGGTGGCTTTTTTACTTGAACCAAATATAAACATAAACCAGCAGCAAATATTGGAATTGAATGGAGTTGGCATAAGTTAAATTACCATCACCTTCTTTGTTTTGCTGCAGACCATCATATACACAAGACAAACATGAGTAATTACCTAAGTGCTATAAGTTGTATTTAGTAATCACTTAAGTGCTAGTGACGATGAAAAAATGATCACTTAAGTGTCAAATTATTATTAAAGTGATCACTTAAGTGTCACTCGTAGTTAAAAGTGAACACTTGAATGCCAAGTTTTTTAGAATGTGATCAGTTAAGTGCCAATTTTTTTGTAGGTTTTCTCTAAAAATTGCGTCAGCCACTACCATCGGCTACTCCACCAACCATCACCACTAGCCGCACTAGGCGCTCCAGCCACCACCGTGTTGGTGGTGTTGCTGCACAAGGTATTGGTGCAAGCTGAGCCTTGCACTAGCTTGCACCAGTACACATGGTGTAAGATGTGCAAACTGCACACTCGCACAAAGTGCAGCATAAGCCCATAACCCCCACCACAAACCCATGTTACCGGGCATATCACCAGCTGCACCAACACTCTAGCTATCACCACAAACCCAACACCAATAGCAGCAAGTAAAAGCAGAATCCATATCTTACAAAAAGCAAAAGAATTTGACAGGTAGTAAGATCATTCCATTAATATTGAAATTAAGTCCCATAAAATCAATAACAAACTAAAAAAAAAAAAAAAAAAAAAAAAGATAACCATCCATAGCAAGTTATTATAACGTTTACAAAACTGATTCTTAAGCTCCACAAATCCTATCACGTCCCATCTCATCAATCAATATGCACGACACCCCTTGTCCATGCTCCTTTCGATGGGCTTTTCACTTGATTCATAATTCTTGCACTCTTTCTAATTAGACGTGCAACTTCTTCTTCAACCTTCTCAGTATCCACTGACTCAGATGGAGCTGCAAATGTCCCAAGCTGAATTGATTCAAAAGGAGCTGCAATTGTCCTAGGCTGAATTAAATTAGATGGACCTGCAACTGGGTTCTTGCTCTTCTTTCTTGTTGGCGCAGCTGATGTTTTCTCTCTTTCTTTTTTTTTTTGTGCAACCGTTGATTCTTGAGTTGGGCCTGAGATAAGAACCTCTGAACTTCTCCCAGGCTACAAAAAGACAATAAATTGTCAGCAAAAGTCTGCAGCATAAATTAAATTAAATGTAACCGATAAAACTTACATTCAGAATGACTGTTCCAGTATGCTCATCTGTATAAAGGTCATAGTCGTATTGTCTTAACCTCTTCCTAAGTGCCCCTCTTGTTTGAATAAGAGCGTCACTTTTAAGAACTTGTGATTTGTTAGTTATTGCTCTTTTTCTTGCCTGTGATTTATTGGGCCCTTCAGCTACAGCCGGGGCTTCTTCGACCAATTTTTCATCTGGGCGTCTTCTAGATGGCATTTGTGTAGCTACCCCTTCACCTGGCCTTCTTCTAGTTGTCCTTCTGTGTAGCTCTTCAACTTCAATGACACCTTATGTTGGGCCTTCTGGTGGTACTTGTGGTGCCCTTTGTAGTGATTCTTCTGGTGGCCCCTGTGGTGACCCTTGAGGTGGCTCTTGTGATGGCCCTTCAGTTGGCAGTTGAGCTCCAACTTGCTTTCTTCAAACCTAAGAAAGAGGCAAAAGACACCATAAATATAACATTGGGCCATATAATAATGTAAAGAAAAACCGAATACAAATTGTTGAATTTACTGGGTATTTCTTTCTCTGCTGAAGAACAGTCGACTGAACTGACCATTTAGCTGCTTGGGCCAATCCTTCAGCTGGCCGTCTTCTACCTTGCCTTCTTTGAACAGGATGTTCAGTTTCACAACTTATTGGGGTTCTTCTTGTGACCTAACAAAGACATTACATACAAGACCAAATAGGATATTATGTACATATTTATGAAAAACCACAAAGCAACATAAACATAAATTTTATTTCATGACTTACCGGGGTTCTAGTTATCGACTGAAGAACAGTCAACTCACTTGGCCCTTATGTTTGCTTTTCTCCAACTATCTCTTCACTAGGCCCTTAGTTTGCCTCAACTGTTCATGTTGCTTCCTCAATTGACAATCTTTAATATTGTGGCCTGCTACGCGGCAATAAGAGCACGTCATCTTTGCACCCTGCCTACTCATTCTTTGCTGACTCGAGACCTCTCCCTCCGCCATTCTTCGTCTTCGTTTTGGCCTTCCAATTTTCTTCTTTAGTGGCAAAGATTGAGGTGCTTCATAATCCGTGGGCTCCCAAAACTTGCTATTTATAATTGGCTGCATCATGAACTGGTACGAAGCAAGGTATTTTGATTTTTTGTACCAATCATCGATGTAATCATCTGTATTGTGGCCCTTCAATTGGATGTCTAGTCCACTTTGCAGCCTTGTCTCTTTGTTTCTGAAGCCGAGTCATGACCACAACTCATATATCTTCAAGCATTAAGATGATTGGTTTGCATCTAGCATATATTATCTTCAAATTAAATACTTCACAAATGTTGTTGTCGACGTTATCGCACTTGAATTCCTCACTCAAGAATGCCCTACACCAATGCTTCGGTTCTAGTTGAAATAGTATAGCACAACCTTCCTTTGTCAACTGAAGTAGTCATTCTTTAACTATCCTAAAGTCAACCATGTGTGTACTCTTTGCTAATTGCCAAAATTGCAACTGCAGCTTATCCCATTTGTAAGTCTTTGCTCAATTTCCGTATATGTCTCGCGCGCACATACGATGTTCAGCATGGGGCAACAACTCGGCTACTGCCGGAATCAATCCTTGCAATAATTCAAAGTAAGAAATGTAAGCAAATAACATGTTTAATATTACAAAGCAAACTATTGACTAAATTTTTCAAAAAGCAAGCATTACCTTTTGTTGGTTGCTCATGAACGCACATCCTTCCCTGTTTGTTATCTCCAAGTCAGCCATCAGATTTTTCAAGAACCATGACCAATTGTCCTTGTTCTCAATCTTTACAACAGCCTAAGCTAGTGGGAACATTTGGTTATTCGCATCTCTTCCAATCGCCGCCAACAATTCTCCCTTGCACAAACCCTTCAATAATCATTCGTCCAATCTTATAATCCGTCTACAACCAGCTAAAAATCCCCGTCTGCATGCATCAAAGCACACATAGAACTTATCGAACTTGGTCCCACCATCAAGAAGCGGTCTCTCCACCACCTCTACATACACTCTACTTAAAGGGTTTTGCAGCCTATACTCCCAAGCATACTCCCACACCTGCCCATATTCCTTACCATACTGACCAATAAGTATCTTTATCACCTTTTGCTTTGCTCTTTTGCACTGATTCCTAGATACATTGATGCCTACACGCTCCTTCACCAGCATCCTAAAGTCAGTAATTTTGATCTCGAGCATCACCTTGATCAGATCGAAGAAGTACTTGGACAACCATACACTTGTTACCCTTTTGTTTTAAAAATTAATGGAACAAGTGTGTTCCTCTTTGTAGGCTCTAATTTGGAAAGACCCACTCTTCTCAACAAACGCGTCGTAAATCTTCCATGGACAATTTTGCTACGAACACCTAGCTTTTAGAAAGTTCTTAGTGTTTCTAATGAAATCAATATTTCTTTGTGCAGCAATGGAGTTCTTCAGTATAGCTTCCCTAAATTGTATCGCATCTTGGAATTTCATACCTATTGACAAAGTAGAAGAGGTAACGGATGAATCATAGGAAGGAAACTTACTTTTCCTCCTACGCACAGCTCCTTGATCTTCTTCAAGCTCGTCCTAGAAAGTAACAGTGTCGATGCTTTCTTCATAATCTGTCTCCTGGCTAACAACACCAGCATTTGCAGGGCCTTCATCTCTATTTGGAACTTCATCAACTGCCTACAAAGTTGCAAATCTATTTGACAAAAAGTCCATTTGTTTTTTCCTTGACTGTGTAAGCTCCTCATCGTCGTCGTCACTTAAGATTAAGAAATTTTTAGCAACCAACCCTTCATCGTCATCATCACCATCACTGGATTAAGCTACTTCCCAATCTAATTCAATGATTCACTCTAATGAACAACATTTGCGCCCCTCTCCTCCTTGTCTTGTCCATCATGCCCTCCTTCATCCTTAACCTCAGTACTAGCTTGAATACCATCTCCTCCTTCTCCAACTTGGGTGCTATCTTTGTTATCATCTTCGTCCTCACTATCACTATTGTATTCAACAAATACTTTCGCATCTTCGCCATGAAGATAATGATATAGGACATCCTAAAACCATTATCATCTTCTAAAATTCTCAAACCATCTTTCAAGCATTTCCCAGGAACACAATACAACAATTTTTGTACTTTACAAGGCAAATAGGTCACTATATCCCTAACAAATCCAATATAAGATGACTTCTTTATATCTACAAATTTAGTACCCTCATTCCCCCCCCCCTCATACTCCCAGTCATCCTCCCTAATCACAAAATCCCCGCCGTAGCAAACAATGACAGCAACATAGTCCTTATCATGAGCCATTTCTACTACAAAAGAGGAAAAAAAATACTATTAACTTTTAGAACCACATTCACAAATGACAATAGACAATTGCATGTGGAGGTCCCCACGCTCTTTATTAAAGAAAAGAAGAAAGAGGGAAGATGCACAGGTCAGACGACAGCTACTTTGATTGGAATGATACCCTTAGGAAAAATAGAGGTTCCCACCCGACAGCTACTTTGATTATGTCGCATTTCCTTAAAATATGGAGAGATCCCACAGATAAGCATGGGTCCTCATGACACCAATTTCAACACTGCAATTTTAAAAAAAATGCCCAGAAGTCCCCTCACGATAACTACTCCGAACCCTAACAATCACCATCGCACATTTCACATCCGACCCCTATAAGTTACTTTCGCACATCACAATTCCAAATCCGAGCCCTAAATCACACATCACAGTACCTACCATCACATCTGAGCCTTAATTTTTCCCCCACCAAGCCCTACACGTCGTTTTCCTCCTCCACGTGTGCTTTTTTTTCAAAAAAAAAATTGCCACGTTGGTTAAGCATGTCGCCGGAAAATGACACGTCTGCATTTTGGCCGGAATTTGGCCGGATTGGCACTTAAGTAATCCATTTTACTATGATTTTGGCACTTAAGTGTCCATTCGTGCCAAGTTTTGGCACTCCAGGTGTCCGTATCTCTCAAAGTTGAATACCTAGGGAATATCATGGCAAGAGCGACCGAATTCAGTCAAAAGTCGAGGGATTAACAAAGCTTGTTATTGGTCAAAGTAAGAAGACCAAAGAAAATTTTCTTTGGGATATAGGGCAGTTTTTCCTTCAAGACGTTGCGGTTGCTCCCTGCGCCACCGCACCACATCAATGTCCAGCAAGCTTTGCCCTTTTGTTGCCATGACTAATCTCTACTGCAGATTTCTATAGTTACCGCGAGTGCCTCGAAAGTTCAAAGCCCTCCAATTCAAGCCGTAGCATTTTGCTACTCCTGCTATTGGCGTTCATTGCTCGCCCAGTTGAAAGCTCATCGAACCGTACCGGCTTCGATCGTAAATAACTACACCGACCACCTGTGAGCCACGTGCCACCATCGTCACCACTCACCAGTTGCCATCCCACTGAGGAGTCCGATTGCGTAAAGTCCAATTTTGGAAGCTAATATTCAGATTAGGTAAAAATTTTATCTAATTTGATTTTCGAATATTCCGTTTCCTTATTTAAAATATTTCAATACACATGATCGAAATTCATATATATAGTCCTATTCATAATCCTTCTAAATCTTTATAATTTCAAAACGTGTATACGATTGATAGTCCGATTTCATACCTAAAATATGACTCGCAATCGCACGGAAAAATCGCCAATCCGATCTCACGCTTGAGATACAATTTGCGATTTTGTTAAAAATTGGCCAGTCCGATCTCATGTGTGAGATACGATACATCAATTTATTAGATGAATATTAATCATATCTTGTCTGATTTGATGTCGTGTTGTTTGAATTAATTTTATTTCCGTAAAAGAAAACCCAAAAAAAAAAAAATTTGAGTTAGATTAGGTTCATATTAGAATATTGCTTGTTTTAGGGTTATTTTGCATGTTTAGAATAGGAAATCATTTATTTCAAATTTTGCCAATAAAAATCCCAAAAAACATTAATATAGGATGTTAATTTTTCCTTTCATTAATTTAAATTGCATGTTTAATTATTGAGTAGTTTTAATTTCGAAATTTAACTAAAAATAAAAGAAAACCTAAAAATTATCATGCACATGTCATGTAGAATTAGGTTATCCATTGCATGTCATCTAAATGTGTAAATGTTAGAATAGTTGCATTAATCTATTCCTATCACTAGATTAGGTCATTTAATAAATGTCGCGTGACATATAGTTTGCATGTTAGGTTATATGTTGCATATCATTTTAGTTATAAAAAATTTGTACGTCATTGCATTGCATTGCATGTAATTTCTAGGCTTAATTTAAATAAAAGAAAATCTTGAAATAGATTGAGTGATTGCGTGTTTATTAGAAATCATATTTATGACTGTTGATGTGAATTTTGATCTAATATTACAGATACTTTCGTTGCTATGAGGTAAGTCCCGTAAGTTATTTATTACTTTATTTAGATGTTAAATTGGTGGTTTGCGCACCCGTATGATCACCTCACATGTTAGGGAAGTAAATTAAAATCAATTCAAGGTGTTTGCAAAACATTTTTTTTTTTCGAAATAAAAGAGAAAGGTACCGAAATGGCGTTAGAGAAATCTAGCGTAATCAAGTCTCCGAACTCACAATATCTAGTTCATAGGAGTAAAGTAAATCTCCCGTCACTTTACTTTGGTTTCCAATCGACCCACCAAAAATAGATTAATGGCGACTCCTGATTGAAAAATCATTTGCATGTTAAGAACTTGACGTAAGTCGTGAATTGGTATGAGCTTGGGAGAGCCCAAGCTAAGTTTAGGCTTAGTAATTTATTAGCCAAACCCTAGGTGGTGTACTCGAGGTTAAGTCGCGACAATCACCGAACTGGATTTCTTGTATTTCCATTGAGTTTTCTCCTTGAAATACTAGATGCATAGCCTTCAAGGAGCTGATGGAGACTTTGCCGTTAGTCTTTGATAGATATGCAGAGAGATTGGTCTTATTTTGACATTTTCATGAGGTGCCCAACTTCATCTTAATATGCTACTCATAACTAGTGATGGTTTCGAATATAGAATCGGTTCTCAAGCTCGACTCATTCAACAACCAATCAAACTCAACTCAATTTTTGTCATGTTCTAAACAAGTTCGGATGGCCCAATTATCGAACCTAGCATTAGATTAGCCTTCAATAGTACTTGTGTGGAATTGATTGCGACGATAATCAAGTGATCATGCTTCTTTTCTTCGTGGGCAAAAGTACACCCCAAGCACCAAAACTTAGCACGGATGGACACTTAAGTGCCAAAAGTTAGGAAAGTGATACTTAAGTGCCAAAATCGAAGCAAAATAGATCACTTAAGTGCCAATTCGGCCAAAATGCTAACGTGGCAATTTTTTGACGAAGTAAGTGTAAAACGACGTCGTTTTGCACGCTAACGTGGCTAGACAATGCAAAAACAACGTCATTTTGGTGCTGACGTGGTAAACAATTAATATAAAAATTAATTTAATTTAATTTTAAATTTAATTAAAACATTTAAAAATTTTAAATTTTAAATTTTTTTTTTTTTTTAAAAGGGAAGTGGGGCGGTTAAGGGCTGAGCCCTCGCCGCTGCCGCCTCCCCACCGTCGCTGGGAAGGGGTCGCTTGCCCTCACCCAAATTGACGAGGGCTCGCGGGCCCTCATCGCCGGTCGGCGGGGTTGCCGCCCTTAGCCAAGGCCCGACGACCCCCCAACCCTCCCCCTCCATTGCCGGCCCTTCCGGTGATAGCGGTGAGCCCTCACCACCTCCCTCTTTTAAAATAAAAAAATATATATATATATATATATATTTGTATTTTTATTTTAAAATATTTTAAATAAATTTGGTTTTAAATTTAATTAAATTAATTTTTTACCACTTCAGCACCAAAACGACGTCGTTTTTGCATTATCTAGCCACATCAACATGCAAAATGATGCCGTTTTGCACTTACTTTGCCAGAAAATCGCCACGTTAGCATTTTGGCCGGATTGACACTGATCCATTTTGCTCCGATTTTAACACTTAAGTGTCATTTTCTTAACTTTTGGTACTTTTGGACTTTAACTTTTGGTACTTTTGGCACTCCAGGTATTTAGCACTCTTTCTCCGTGGGTAAGGCGACTTGGGTCAACAACAACGGCGTGGGTTGATCCATAGGCGGGCGGTTCTTGCGGAACTCAGGGCCTATCGCAGCGGAGATCGTTTCCAGGCAAATCGCATTGGAAGAAGGCAAAAAGAAGACGACAAAAGGTGACGAGAGAATAGTCACAAGCAAATACCAGGGCATCTTAGGGTTGACAAAGCAAGTGACGTTACATATGTACCTACCTAATTAATTACTGAAAAATAAATTTCAATCCAGCAATGAAATAAATTAGTCCTTTCTAATGCACACCATATGTAATTTCAGGATAAAGCTTCACACCCCTCATTATAGACCTACCTAATTAATTTCCAGATCTTCTATATATGTAAATCAAAATCATCCACGCCATGGGGCTGCCACTTGTTGTTTCCCAAGTCATCTGCTTTGCACATAAAAGAAGAAGTAATGAAGAATCAAAGGAAGCCGAATCAACAAGGGAGATTTATTTCTCCAAAAGGCTCTAAATCACCAATTCCCTACATGTATCATCCTCCATAATGATTTTGCACGTAAACAGCAACCCTGGTCACCATGTCGAGTGTGTCAGGCATGTCCTCTGAAAACGCGGCGAAGCTAGGATCGAGCGCACCGTTGCATTTGAGTACATCCACGACCTTAGGCTTTGCCCGAATTATTTCCTCGTAATCTCTCTCTGTCGAATATTGATGGCACTTGTTCAAATCGTCCTTGATCTTCTGGTACATGGAAAGACAGATCTCACAGCCTTTTCGCACCATAGATCCGCGGTCCCGTCACGAACTTGAGCATAATTTTGGTAATTGAGATGCGCCTCGCTCATGGTCAATTCGATCGAGATGAGCGAAAGCAAAGGAACATCCGCTGAATTAGTGCGCGGATCGTTCTCCAAGAGCTTCGTGCAGAAGTCGGGAATTTTCACCGGGAGGCAAATGATATGTATTGTATCTTGGGAAATTGCAATGGAAGAAGGTACAAAGAAGAAGAAGATGAAGAGTGATAATGTGAGAATGGTAATAAGACATGCAAAAGAAGATGAGGCCTTTTTGGCTGTCGTCTGGATGCATTTTGCGATATATATAAATCAAGTACGTATATTGAGACACGCCTTAGCCAAAAAGGAAATATAAAAGAAAGAAAGAGATTCATTTGGATATGAATATGCAGCAATCAGTACATTCCAATTGTGCAATTTTCATACCCCTATTTTGATCACGAATAGTTCGGTTCGAAATTTCTGCAAACCAAGCTGCTCTCTTGCCAGCATTGAGAGATAATAACCAAGACTTCATCGAAATGATGGATATTGCCAAGTAAATATAAATTATGAGGAAAATTTGTCCATTTTTTTTTTTAAATATTGCACTTTCACCAATTCAATCCTAAAATTTTAAATTTGGCCAATTGAGTCCATGCAACCATTTTAGTTGAGAATTACTGAAGTGAATGCTGGTTGTTTTACATAACATGTCCGGCACCGACGCTAACTTTTTAATAATAATTTAATATTTTTATAAATATTCTCTAGTTTTTTGGTTTTTTTTTCCTTTCCTTTTCTTTATTTTGTTTTTGGATTGGGGGCCGACGACCCTCGCCAAGATTGGATGAGGGCTCATGGCCCTCGTTGTTGTTGGTGAGGGCTCGCGGCCCTCATTGTTTTTGACAAGGACTTGGTAGGCCTCGCCCAATGCCCTAGCCAGCCACAACAATAATGCCACAGCCACAACATCCTCACTAACCAATCGAGGGTACGGGGGGGGGCATGCCCTTGCTTTGGCTCGTGTGGGCCATGACATCTCACCTTGTTCCAGCAAGGGTCACTGACCCATGCCATCCCTCGATCCATAGTACAAAAATAAAAAAGATTAATGGAAAGAAAAAAACCATAAAGAATTAAAAAAATCAATAAAATTATTTTAAAAATGTCACATCAATGGGGATTGTAACTGTCCTACATCGACTTTTTTTCAACACAAGTAATTTTAACAATATTTTGTAGATAAATTTAGTGATGACAGCACCAAATGTTTACTAAAGCCGATTTAAACAATTCATTTACTAAATGATATGAAAGATTGTTATTGATTATTGAATATGACTTGACCACTTTACCATAAATTAATTCTGCTTACTATTCGCAAAAAAAGAAATAAATGCGTCTAAGGAGCTACATATGTACAATGTGACTAATTTACTAACAAAATCCTTTCCCCATCCAATTTACTAAGCCATTTTTACATCCAAAATACTCATTAGTAGAGTCCATTTATTTCGCCGAAAATTAATAATTTGAAATCATTTTCCTAAAAATGATCGTTTGTATCGCTTACAAAAATGAATGCACCAAAAATACTTTCATTGTCCACGAAAATATTCATACATAAATTGTTGTTGATAGTGAAAAAAAATTTCATTAGCTAATTATTTTAAACGGCATGCCCTCACTTTGGCCCGTGTGGGCCACGACTCCCTCACCTTGTGCCAGCAAGGGTCATTGACCCATGCCATCCCTCGATCCATAGTACAAAAATAAAAAAGATTATTGGAAAGAAAAAAAAACCATAAAGAAATAAAAAAAATCAATCACATCAATGGGGATTGTAACTGTCCTACACCAACCATGATTGTAAGATAGTCACGGTCGACATTCATTTCAACAATTTACGGTCAAAATTGGCTTCATGAACTCAATTAGCAAAATTGAAATATTTAAGACTAAATTGATAAAAGTACAATAGATTTAAAAAAAAAATTGGATAATTTTCTCATTTTATGATACCTATTATATCTCGTATTATCATTCAAATTTTAGGATATAGTTTAGTTAAGCAAGAGCATATCAAGAAGCTCAATGTTTGAAATAGAGCTTAAAAATCTTAGCTTACTCAGGCTCAGTCATGAATGACAAATCTTAATGGCAATTCAATCAATTCTTTTCGAATAAAGAAATTGATCGAATTATAAAATCTAACGCTTCGCTTTGATTAGATTGAACAACTATGGTCGACAAACATAGACTTTTTTGTTAACACAAGTAATTTTAACAATATTTTGTAGATAAATTTAGTGACTGCAGCAGCAAATGTTTACTAAAGCTGATTTAAACAATTCATTTACTAAATGATATGAAAGATTGTTATTGATCATTGAATATGACTTGACCGCTTTACCAAAAATTAATTATGCTTACTCTTCGCAAAAAAGAGATAGTTGCGTCTAAGAAGCTACATATGTGCAACGTGACTAATTTACTAACAAAATCCTTTTCCCAGCCAATTTACTAAGCCATTTTTACATCCAAAATACTCATTAGTAGAGTCCATTTATTTTGCGGAAAATTAATAATTTGAAATCGTTTTCCTAAAAATGATCGTTTGTATCGCCTACAAAAATGAATGCACCAAAAATACTTTCATTGTCCATGAAAATATTCATACATAAATTGTTGTTGATAATGAAAAAAATTTTCATTCGCTAATTATTTTAAACGGCATGCCCTCGCTTTAGCCCGTGAGGGCCATGACACCCTCACCTTGTGCTGGCAAGGGTCACTGACCCATGCCATCCCTCAATCCATAGCACCAAAAAAAAAAAAAAAAAAAAAAAAAAAAGATTAATGGAAAGAAAAAAAACCATAAAGAATTAAAAAAATCAATAAAATTATTTAAAAATGTCACATCAATGGCGATTGCAACTGTCCTAAACCAACCATGACTGTATGATAGTCACGGTCAGCATTCATTTCAACAATTTACGGTCAAAATTGGCTTTATGAACTTAATTAGCAAAATTGAAATGTTTAGGACTAAATTGATAAAAGTACAATAGATTTAAAAAATTTGGATAATTTTCTCATTTTTATGATACCTATTATATCTCGTATTATCATTCAAATTTTAGGATATAGTTTAATTAAGCAAGAGCATATCAAGAAGCTCAATGTTTGAAATAGAGCTTAAAAATCTTAGCTTACTCGAGCTGAGTCATGAATAACAAATCTTAATGGCAATTCAATCAATTCTTTTCTAATAAAGAAATTGATCTAATCATAAAATATAATGCTTCGCTTTGATTAGATTGAACAACTATGGTCGACAAACATAGACTTTTTTTTTTTTTTTAACACAAGTAATTTTAACAATATTTTGTAGATAAATTTAGTGACGGCAACACCAAATGTTTACTAAAGCTGATTTAAATAATTCATTTACTAAATGATATGAAAGATTGTTATTGATTATTGAATATGACTCATACTGTTCGCAAAAAAGAAATAATTGCATCTAAGAAGCTACATATGTGCAATGTGACTAATTTATTAACAAAATCCTTTTCCTAGCCAATTTACTAAGCCATTTTTACATCCAAAATACTCATTAGTAGAGTCCATTTATTTCGCGAAAAATTAATAATTTGAAATCATTTTCCTAAAAATGATCATTTGTATCGCTTACAAAAATGAGTGCATAAAAAATACTTTCATTGTCTACGAAAATATTCATACATAAATTGTTGTTGATAGTGAAAAAAAAAATTCATTAGCTAATCATTTTAAACAACATGCCCTCGCTTTGGCCCGTGTGGGCCACGACTCCCTCACCTTGTGCTGGCAAGGGTCGCTTAGTACAAAAATAAAAAAGAATAATGGAAAGAAAAAAAACCATAAAGAATTAAAAAATCAATAAAATTATTTAAAAATGTCACATCAATGGGGATTGTAACTATCCTACACCAACCATGACTGTAAGATAGTCACGGTTGGCATTCATTTCAACAATTTACGGTCAAAATTGGCTTCATGAACTCAATTAGCAAAATTGAAATGTTTAAAACTAAATTGATAAAAGTACAATAGATTTAAAAAATTTTGGATAATTTTCTCATTTTATGATACCTATTATATCTCGTATTATCATTCAAATTTTAGGATATAGTTTAATTAAGCAAGAGCATATCAAGAAGCTCAATGTTTGTTAGCTTACTCAGGCTGAGTCATGAATGACAAATCTTAATGGCAATTCAATCAATTCTTTTCTAATAAAGAAATTGATCGAATTATAAAATCTAATGCTTCGCTTTGATTAGATTGAACAACTATGGTCGACAAACATAGACTTTTTTTTTAACACAAGTAATTTTAACAATATTTTGTAGATAAATTTAGTGACGGCAGCACCAAATGTTTACTAAAGCCGATTTAAACAATTCATTTACTAAATAATATGAAAGATTGTTATTGATATGACTTGGCCACTTTTCTAGAAATTAATTTGCTTACTGTTCGCAAAAAAGAAATAATTGCGTCTAAGAAGCTACATATGTGCAATGTGACTAATTTACTAACAAAATCCTTTTCCCAGCCAATTTACTAAGCCATTTTTACATCCAAAATACTCATTAGTAGAGTCCATTTATTTCACGGAAAATTAATAATTTGAAATCATTTTCCTGAAAATGATCATTTGTATTGCTTACAAAAATTAATGCACCAAAAATACTTTCATTGTCCACGAAAATATTCATACATAAATTGTTGTTGATAATGAAAAAAGTTTTCATTAGCTAATCATTTTAAACAGCATGCCCTCGCTTTGGCCTATGTGGACCACAACTCCCTCACCTTGTGCCGGCAAGGGTCACTAACCCATGCCATCCCTCGATCCATAGTACAAAAATAAAAAAAGATTAATGGAAAAAAAACCATAAAGAATTAATAAATTATTTAAAAATGTCACATCGATGGGGATTGTAACTGTCCTACACCAACCATGACTGTAAGATAGTCACGGTTGGCATTCATTTCAACAATTTACGGTCAAAATTGGCTTCATGAACTCAATTAGCAAAATTGAAATGTTTAAAACTAAATTGATAAAAGTACAATAGATTTAAAAAAATTTGGATAATTTTCTCATTTTATGATACCTATTATATCTCGTATTATCATTCAAATTTTAGGATATAGTTTAATTAAGCAAGAGCATATCAAGAAGCTCAATGTTTGTTAGCTTACTCAGGCTGAGTCATGAATGACAAATCTGAATGTCAATTCAATCAATTCTTTTCTAATAAAGAAATTGATTGAATTATAAAATCTAACGCTTCGCTTTGATTAGATTGAACAACTATGGTCGACAAACATAGACTTTTTTTTTTTTTAACACGAGTAATTTTAACAATATTTTGTAGATAAATTTAGTGACTGCAGCAGCAAATGTTTACTAAAGTTGATTTAAACAATTCATTTACTAAATGATATGAAAGATAGTTATTGATTATTGAATATGACTTGACCACTTTACCAAAAATTAATTATGCTTACTCTTTGCAAAAAAGAGATAATTGCGTCTAAGAAGCTACATATGTGCAATGTGACTAATTTATTAACAAAATCCTTTTCCTAGCCAATTTACTAAGCCATTTTTACATCCAACATACTCATTAGTAGAGTCCATTTATTTCACGGAAAATTAATAATTTGAAATCATTTTCCTGAAAATGATCGTTTGTATCGCTTACAAAAATGAATGCACCAAAAATACTTTCATTGTCCACGAAAATATTCATACATAAATTGTTGTTGATAATGAAAAAATAAAATTCATTAGCTAATTATTTTAAACGGTACAAATAATCATTAATAAACATGTTTTCTAAATCATTCAGTGAAATAAAACAAGCCTAATTTGATTGTCAATTACATTTCTAGCCCCGAATTAATCAAAACTATTTGCATCTTTTCACTTCAAAGTTCTGCATGTTTACCTTTAACCCCTCTTATGTATTGTTTCCCCCCACAAATCACAACAATGGAAAGCAATTTTTGTCACATATGACATCTTTGAATGCTGTAAAATAGACTATTGGGACAAAACTGTTTCATCTTACTTACGAATTCAGAAAGAGATGATGAAAACATCACACGTGGAAATTGACTAGAGGGGCACTCAAATTCAATAATTGTAGCCGTAAGGACCAATTTCTGACTCAAATTCGATACTTTGGGCCGGGGCCCCATAACTTTAAAACGCGAATTATTGGTAATTGAGATTGGTGCCACTCTTTAAATGGCATATTATCTCGCCTTCTCTACGCGACGCGAAATTTGATTCATTCTTGTCCCATCACCATTCTCATGAGGCGTGTTACTGACCCATCCCTCGCAGGAGTTGGTCAAATAAAATATAGTGGAAAAAAACCGCATTCGTTCCCATCTTCTCGTCCCCCGTTCTTCATCTTCCAAGGTGGCGATTCATTGAACTTGGGCTTTACTTTGCTCTCTCTCTCTCTCTCTCTCTCTCTCTCTCTCTCTCTGTTTCAATACTTCATATTACAGCACAGCTATAGTTCAAGTCACATTCGAGGTTTTCTAGGGCCATATAAAGGCCATCGTCTTCTTCTCTGCTTGTCAAGACGCCAAAAGAAAGACAAGCTTCAACCTCTGGTGTTTCAAGATCACTCTGATCTTTCAGTAGCGAGAAAATGGCAAACATTTCTCCGGCGAATCTGCCGTCAAACATGTTGTGGGGGCAGCAAGAAGACCACTATCCGAGCGAGATCGATGAGCCGAGGCAGTCTTTCCTCACTGAGCACACCCGGAGAAGCGATGCCAGCGTGATCACTTTACCGGTCCCGGGGACTGCAACCCTGATGCCGGCAAGGTTCTCAGCCGCGTCATCCCTGGATGTGGGGAGGAAGATAGAGAGCGCGTCGCCGGAGACTGCAAGGCACTTGGCGTTAAGGATGTACAAGAGCTTGAAGAGGCACGGGTTGAGGAGCGAAGCCAGAAGAGCGTTCACCAGAGAAGTAGAAGGCGACGCGATCTCCGAAGTGGAGGAGATCAAGAACGAAGGAGATGAGGGTGTGAGGAGGAAGTCAGAGGAGCTTCTGGGAATGGAGTACTTGCTGAAGGATGGTTTGGTGAGTTATCTGCGGGACATGGCCAAGATCACACCCCCAATCCCTCAACAGGTAAAATGCCACGTGACTCTCTTTATATTCTCTAACGTCCCGTCTCTAAAGCACGGAATGCCGTTAGGGTGTGCATGCGCGCTAAGGACCGGTTAAGTTGGGCGGGAACCACCCTAGTTAGTTGTATGAATCCATTCGAGGCGGGTGGTCAGGTTCGAGTGGATCTATGGAACCGGTCTCACCAATAATAATATCGTTTTCTAAATCCTACTGTGAGTACTATTTATATCGAGTAATATTTTCTTTAAATCGAACCGGCTTAATTAATGGTACAATTTTTCTTTATTTTATTGGAAAACACTACCAAAGAAGAGAAATAAGTTTTTTTTTTTTTTCCTTTTTTGAATCATTTCTATTGAAATCTAAAATATTCTTTAAGTTCAAAGTTTTGGATGATTGTCATATGTAAATCGTATTTCCTTTATCCCCTAACAATGCTCAATCTCTTACAACATTTGCTTTACTGAATTGTTTCTATAAAAACAATCCTACCGGTACTCCACATATTCTTGAACATAGTGTCCTATGTGAGTTCCGGAAGTATCATTTGAATGAGCCATTTGTTGAGTTGCTAAAAGGTAGCTTACATACTTTACTAAATTCTTAAAAAACATGGAAACCTTGAGAAGAGATGGAGTCCTAAAATTTAGGTTTGCTAATTAGTAATTTTGAAATTTATTTTAATATTAAAAATTAATGTATTATTATAATATAATCGGTCCGGTCCCAGGTGGGCGAGATCCACCCATGGAATCGGGAACAGGACCGATACCACCGGTTCCCATAAATTGGGCAGGGAACCGGTTCCTCTCAAAACCACCGGTTCCGGGTAATTTCGGTCTAGTTCCGGACGGTCCGGGCATGTCCTGATTCTTTTGCACACCCTAAGATGCCATGCAGTCTTGTCCGGACAATCTTTACAATAGTTCATATACTCAACTTGAATGAGAACGTCGATAGCATATAGATCAAGAAAAATTAAGAGGCGATCTCGGCCGCCCTTTTTCGGAATTCAACTGCACAAATTCTATTACACGCTAAGAACTTCATCGAAAAGCACGATATGTCTTGTCGCCAACTTAAGGAATATTTAATATATGAGCGTGAAATTATGATCACAACATATTCATGTGACGCGATATCTGTGGAATCTTAGTTGTTTCTTGGCCGGAGCTCTTCGTTTTGTCTTTTTTCTCTTCCTGACAGTGACAGATATTTCCTTATCGGGCCCCAGGCTTTGACACAACTTTTTTTAATCCTTCAATCGACAATATCAAATACAATAAGTGATTCATGCTCCAGTTGACCCTAGTTTTAAATGTCTTCACCTATCCTTGCAAATGGCCGGCCACGCATTCATACGTTATAAATGAAAATTTAACATTGTCTGTTAGCCAAAATAAAACGAAACTGTGACTGTCGATGGCCATGTAATTTTCCATTTAAACTTTTGCATGGTAAGCTAATGATCATTCCTGATTACGCACAAGGTGGACCCAAAGTTGAGAATGTGATTACGATACCAGAACATAATCGCCGGAAACAGAACCTGAATGTAAAGTAAACATGAATCTGTCCAACGATTCATTGACGTAAGCAGCATCTTATGGTTTTAGCAAAAATCGAACTGTCTTGCAGGTGGTTCGGTTCTACGGCATTAAATATTCCAGAAACTGCGAAATCTCCTCAGGAGGATATGCAACCTTTGGGAATAAATTGATGGGATGGTTCCTTGGGCCGATCAAGACTATACTTAAAGAAAAAGGCTCGACTCGAATGCAGATCCTAAAGGGAGTGGATGGATACATCATGCCGAGCTCGATGACTCTGTTACTAGGACCTCCGGGTAGATGAAAATTTCCTCTAGTACTGCAATGATACCTATCGAATGATAAATCTGAAGAGGCCACCTCTGAATCAATAAGTTGAACAATGTTAATAGTAGCAAATAGTTCCGTCAAGTGATGATCCATTGGATATACAATTTTGCAGGAAGCGGAAAGAGTACCCTCCTAGAAATCCTGTCAGGCAAACTTAAAGTAACTCCTAACTCGAGATTGGGAGGCTCGGTAATGTACAACGACAAATCTGTCACTGATGTATGCCATAGCAGGTTCATTGCATATGTCAATGGCCAACTTAACAAGTGAGTCCTCTATCGCCTGAACACCGTCATTCTATGCAGATTAGACAAGGCTTATGCTTGAAATTTTGTCTAATTTTAGATAAGCACATGGTCACATCCTGATTTAATTAATAGCATTTTCTCTGGATGTAAGTCTTAACACTTTTTGTGGTAAATCTTCAGACACATTCCATTTTTATCAGTTAGAGAGACACTTGAGTTTGCAAGGGATTGTACCCAAGGTCTGCGGCCAGAGAACTTCACTCCTCAGATGAGGAAATTCTTTGCACATGCACTTGTGGAAGGACAAGATCCATTCTTGGAGTATGTTTTAGCAATTTTAGGTTTGAAGGGAGTCGAGCACAAACTCACCGGAGAAGGCTTCTCCGATTTCGATCGCCAGAAGCTCACAACGGCTGAATTGGCACTCGGAACATACTCTGTCATGATTTATGACCAACCATTTTCAAGTTCTGATCTTGCAGCCACCTACGACCTAATAGACACCCTACGCACCATGAGCAGAATTCAGCATTCATCTGCGATTGTGTCGTTGACCCAACTCTCCCAAGAAATATTCGATCTTTTTGACCGAGTTATACTGCTCAGCGATGGCCATGTTCTCTTCCAAGGTACTCGCCAAGATGCCATCCCATACTTCACAAAGCTCGGGTTAGTATGCAGATGAGTTTTGGGTGTACGGTTAAATGTTGTGATGATTTTTGCTGACGTAGAGCCAAAATTATGTCATTGACATGATGTGCAGGTACACAAAACCATTGCATGTGGAATCACATGAGTTTCTTGAAGACATAGCAGCCGGAGATGGGTCCAAGTATATGGCACTGGGAGCAACATCCTCGACTCTAGAGGAGCTTATTGAGTGCTACAACGCTTCAGATCACTACAAGGACATACTGAGGATTGTGCATGGAGATGAGGTAAAGCATACCTATTGGGTAGACAGCGAGGCGGGACTTGGGTTGACTTTCAAGACACCATCCAAGTACCATTGTGCAGTTGATGCACAGCCAAGAAAAGAGACAGGTGAGCAGCTCTGAATGTTGCGAAACATGACTATTAGTCTGTTCATGTCAATAAAATCCATATCAGCCAATTTAAGCGGCCAAAGTCATATATCGACATTTGACGAACCCTAAGATGTGGGTGACTATTGTTACTTTGCTGCAGAATTGGTGGTTGCCAAGCTATCAAGCAAAATAGTGCATTTAGGGGGAATAGAAAGCACCGGGAGAGTTCAGGTTGGGGATGTGGTGACCGCAATATCCATAAACAATGATGAAACGCAATATCTCTCGGTTGGACCCCAAAGGCCACAACATGAGCGAGCCTCACACGTATACGCCATGCTAATGCAGGCGAGAGGGTATATTCGTCTCCAAGTTGAGCGTTACAAAGAAGAGGTATGAGAGACATCTTTTGCGACTACAGCTTTTTGGTCTTCTTTCCCAAGAGCCTCAGTGTGCAATAAGATAAATTTGATAAAAAAAATAGTGTCATGAATGGGATGCAAAGAGATGCTTGAGAAAGTTGAGCATGATATAAAGAAAGAAAATGACTAGTATGGTCATAACAGCTAATAATTTCTCATCGTGTAGGAAGATGAGAACCAAGCTCAATTGAAGCAATTCCGGAGGCTGTTCGTCCAGACGTGGTGGGAGTCTACTCAAACACTCGTCAAGAGGCAAATCAAGATCACAAAGAGACTTCATGCTATAATCAAATTGAGGCTTTTCCAGGTCACAAACTTATGCTATCATAAGATCCTAAGTTTAACTACCTCAAGGAACATGTTTAAGTGCATACATCCTCAACCAAACTCAGAGAGCCAAGTTCACAGAATGATAGAAATTATATGAGATCCACTTTTTGCGTGAAGTTTGCTCCGTTCAAGAAATGAGTGGCACATACGTTAATTTTGCAGGCAATTGTACTGGGCTTATTTGCGGGAACACTATTCTACAAGCTTGGCGGCAATTACAACCAACAGCATATGAACTCAGTAAGGTCCCTCGGATTTGTAGCTACCATTAGCATTATCCTCATAAATTGGGTGCAGCTTCCTCTCTATATGCTCCAGAGGCCAATATTCTACAAGCACAAGGCTCAGAGATTTTACAGGGTCTCCTCATATGTCGTTGCCCATTGCGTAGTCAACCTACCGCAGACCCTAATAGAAGTAACCCACCTACTTTGTTTCCTCTTTCAATTAAGTATAGTCGAGAATCGAGATAAAACTCCAACATATCTATTACTTTGTGCAGGCAATAGCATATACAATAAGTGTCTATTTTCTAGCTGGGCTATCATCAACAGGAAATGGAGCGCCATTTTTCCAGTTTTTGTTACTCCTATTCTTGGTTGCTTATCTTGGGTCATCGATAATTTTCTTTCTCAGTGCAATTTCTGCAATCCCAGAAGTTGGGAGTGCCTTGGCAGGTATAATCATCTCCTTAAGGATCAGAATCCCAATGCTTTTTCATTGAAAATTAGATGGAAAGCGTATAAAATAATGAGGTCATTTTGCATTGTTCAACCTAATCCTGCATCAACTTAAAAGCTCACGAAAATTGCATCTTTTTGGCAGGTCTCCTAGTTTCAATCTTCCTGCTGTTCAGTGGTTTTGTGATTTACCCATCCAATGTGCCCATATACTGGAAATGGCTAGTCCACGCAAACCCAATCCACTGGGCCAACGTCTTATCTTGCAAGATTCAATTTGAAAATGACTATCAAGATCCTTGCTCTGGCTACCAACTCAAACTTGCCTACTGTGATCAATTCCCTAACATGACCGTTGGAAAAGCATACCTCAAATATTATCAGCTGTCTGAAGATGCTGAAAACCCCTGGCTCCCTTATGTCGTTCTTATTGGGTGGACTTTCATTGCCAACTTCCTCGGATTACTAGGACTAAAGAAGATAGAATTCACAGAAACTAGCCAATCCTTACCCTCTATCAGATCGTCCCCAACAATCAGCAACTATAAAGAGGACATGGAGAGGGAGTTTCAGTCACTGGAAAGTTACAATGAAAAAACCAATAGTTTCGAAGCTTCTCAATATTCTGGACGACAAAGAGATGGAAACATAAGGGACAACGGCCGAGTTGAAGAATGGATAGAGCAGTTCAGGGTCGATATGGAGAAGAATGGACTAGGCATTTCAGTAGAGCCAATAACTCTCCTTTTTGAGGATCTATCATTCATGAGGTGAATCTTATCCCCTTAGAATTTTCCTTTTACGTATTCCCATGCTATGTTGACTGTATGAGTTTATATTTGCTTGCTTTACCCATTTGCACACTATTTAACACCCTACTCTCCCTAAATAAGGTACGATGAAGACATGAAAGAAGGCACTTCAATTTTTAGCAACATCACGGGTTATGCTAGGCCTAGAGACATGCTTGCCTTGATGGGTGGTTCCAAAGGAAGTAAATCTACTCTTCTGAAATGCCTGGCTGGTAGGGCACCTTCAATGGGTAGCCTCGAAGGCAGCCTCCAGGCAAAATGTTGGGACGAGGGTCCTGCTTATTCTAGACTTATTGGCTATGTAGAGAAGCTCGATGCACACCAACCTTATCTCTCAGTGCGTGAGACCCTTCATTTCAGTGCAGCACTCCGTCTCAGTCAAACAATCAGTTCTGCGAATCGTCGCATCCATGTGGAGCTAGTCCTTGACCAACTTGATCTATTGCCTTACTCAAATCAACTAGTTGGTTCCCTTCGTGATGCTACTGGAAAAACATTTGAGATAGCCAAAAAGATAACCATTGCTGTTGAACTCGCTGCTAATCCAAGTATTCTCTTTCTCGAAGAACCGGTATCAGGACTGGACAGCAGAGGTACCACAAGTATCCTCAATATTCTTTCTCAAGTTTCCAATTCAGGGCGTGTAATTATCGCCACTTTAGCACACCCTAATGCCCGCACACTTGATTTCTTTGACTTGGCCCTAATTCTGACACATGAAGGGCAGCAAGCGTACTTTGGCCCAATAGGACCCGACTGCAGTGACCTGCTAGGTTATTTCTTATCAGTTACAAAAGTTCCCCGCGATTCCATGAGAGCAAGTCCAGTTGGTTTTGTCATGGCAACTCTTGGAGTAGGCATAAAAAAGAGAGCGACACCACCAATAAACTTTGCAGGGGCCTACCAAGCTAGTTCCCTGCATGAAATAAACAACAGAGAAATCCACAGTATAAATAATTTAACTGAGGATAGGAATTACATGGTTTCCTCTTCTGTTTATCCTGCTCCATACACACTGCAAGCCATGATGGTACTACTCAGAACTCAAAGGTTCCTGTGGAGAAATGTACAGTACACATATGGTAGACTTACTGTGTGCATCATGATCGGTCTTCTCATGGGTTCCCTATATTGGAAGATTGCATATGAGGATTTATATGGCCTGATTTCGCGCTCCCTATATATATATTCTCAAGTAATTCTCCTAGGAATCATATCAGCAAGTAATGTCATTCCTCAGATTGGCACAGACAGGTTAGTGTACTTTAGAGAGAAGAGAGCAGGGATGTACCATCCTATCTTTTATCCTCTGTCATGGGCACTGGGAGAAATTCCATACTTCTTCATTGCAACACTTGCAGTAGTGGGAATTGGGAATGGTATGGCAGGGATTGGAACTGGTTCCATCCATGAGTTCATGATGTACTGGACTGTGCTCTTTGTGTTCACAATTTGCGTGACATACTTTGGAATGATGATTACTTTCCTAGCCCCAGTGCCTACACTAGCTGCATTTGCTGTGTCGACTGTGACATCACTGTGGATTTCGGCTTCTGGAGTAGTTGTTGTGCTACCAGACATAACGTTCTACCGGTGGCTGTATTGGAGCAACCCTTTCCAATATGCTATGACCATGATGACTTCAATCAGTTTCTACTGCAATACAAAAGCGTGTGTATCAGAATGCAGTTGCCCAAAATTATCAGACGGTTCTTATGTATGGGATATATTGGCCTCCTTGAGGAGTTTGAGCTATGACAGGATAGGAATCGACATGCTCATCTTGTCAGCAATGTCCCTCTTATTTGCTTGCCTGGCTTTTCTCTTCTTTGTCATTCTGAAGCACAACTCGCCCCCTCAAATGTAGCAATGGTTTCTGCACATCATCCGGGCATCATAAGGGGAGAAGTGTATGGCTGGGGACAGATGTAACCGAGCATCTAGATGTTCTGTTTCTCACTCTCTCTCTCTCTCTCTCCTCTTTTTTTACCTTGATGAATAAAGTGCAATATTTCTAAACAAGGTGATGCCAAACAAATTTTCACAATGCTTTACCATGTGTTCAAAAATCACATCTATATGATACAAACGAGTAGGTTGCACACTTTCAGTGATCTCAAGTAAGCTACTATTACAAACTAGCTGAAGCTAGCCACCGGAAAGTTCTGCGTTCGTTAATGAGAATTGAGGACTATGGAGTGTACAAAGCCAATCCTACAGTTTTACTGCTTGGAGTGTATGTGGCTTGATAGACCTAGGCTGCATATCCATGCCCCAACTACAGAGGCACTGAATCTCTTATTGTCAATGCTCAAACTGGGAACAGTCAACCAACATCGAGCTAAAGGAGTTGTCATCTCCTTTCACCGTATGACAGATTGACTTGCCAACCAACAGAATCATGCATTTTTTCCTGTAGTACTTCTGGAACCTACACTTCCATTCCAATCAACAGTATTGAGCTTTGGAGGAAAATATGAATTTTCTTTATCAGTTTTTGTGGGACATCTTTCAACTCTACCAACCAGAGATTCCATTCTAAACATAAAATACAAATGTTCTCAAGTCTCAATCATCTCCCAACAATAAAAGAAACAAATAAAAAGAGACTTCGATTTACTATGACAATGATTCGACAATTTCATCATGGACATGTCAAACAGAAGGCAACTTTGGTCCTGTTTGGACGAAGTGATACAGTAAAACAGCTATCTAACAACAAAGCTGCACATGGAAAAGAGCATAAAATAAGAATAAGACACACAAGACATGAGAAATGATAACTTAAAATAGAGAAACAACAGTCGTTATTGGTACACTTCACATTAGATTACAACCCTACAGAGGGACATTGCTTCTTAGTGTGCTCTGGGATCAACTTCAACGACACATCAGCTGGCACTCCTTTCAGTTCTGGTTAGAAGCAGCAAAAGCACTCAATGAGAATATAGCACCACATTAAGGAAAAAGTCAGATTGATTGAAGAAAAGACCGTCAAATCATTAGATTTAAACTTGAACAGTGGCGGAAGAAATTGTCCATTTGGCAAGCAGGCATTGGGATCGCATAACTCATCGAAGAAAGGATAAATTAAGGCATCCAGCTGCAAAGTATGTACAGAGTTACTCATCATCTAGGATCTTCTCCTTGACAACAAAAAAAGAAGCCAGCCTCATGGAATAGGTTAATACCCTGAAGGATTAATTGGGAGACAATCCAATATCTAATATTAGTCTCAATCCCCATAAAGGAATAGAAGCAACTTCATTGTGTTCACATGCAACTGAAGCAGAAATGGGTACACTTAGATTAAAGATATCTAAGTGGACAATAAGAGGGTTGAGGTATATGTCTCAGATCATCTAAACTAAATGTGTATTAATACAGCATAGCATGAGATACCATTGTATTTTTATCCCAGGAAGAACCACTCTATTACTGCATGCTCTGAGACATCATTCTATTTCTATCCAAGGACTATGCTTAGCTATGGACCAGATGCAGAACCAGGAGACAGTACGAGTTTACTAATGCCACTCATCCATGGACATGGGGTTACTCATCACCGGAATAGTTGATGTCAAATACACATCTTCGGAAAGAGCAAGCTGCTGCAATCAACTAGGTGTGAAGCTCTATCCATCTCCTTTAACTGGGTCTTTGTCACAACTAGTTTTGCACTTGCCAACACTTTCCCATTCTGTTCTGTTTTAGTTATCAGAACGCTTTCCTCTTGCAAAATTTCTACTGACACCCAAGTCCAAATTGATTCTGGTTTTTATCCCGAGGTCCCCCACCACGCCCCCCTCCCCCAAAAAAAAAAAAAAAAAAAAGAGCTAAATAAACAGATACTCTGATACTCACAGCTGTGCACTGTGGGTTCGGAGAATAGTGGAGTAACCTTGAAACCAGTTCAACAGCTTCAGGAGGCGTGCATTTGTGAATATCTGACAAACAAAAGAAAAGTAAAGATCTTATGAATATGAACAATCTGGCAGAGTACAGACTACAGTAAGTCCACACACCTTGTGCCATGGGTGAGCTTTTATCTGGGGGAATTTGAACTCCGTATAATAAGGATTCATGCACTTGATTTCTTCTCTAGTTGGGGTGCCTAGAACCTGCATAACACAATTTCAAAACACAAAGGAAAAACTGATGCCTCAACCAAATGCAGACCAAAAGTATATTAGGGTTCTTCAAATGCATGTGAAGTTTGACTACTGAAATAGAAGAAAACTCCAGCACCTTGATAATCTCAACCAGCTGATCCAGTCCACTCTCTCCAGGAAACAGAGGCCGCAACCAAGTTAGTGATACAACTAAAATTCCTAGCAAATTTGAATTGCATAGAGAACAGAAGTGGAAAATGAAAAGCATCTACTTGTCCACGTAGTAACTCAGCCGGTACGCAGCCAGCAGACCACATGTCAATAGCCATTGTATATTCAGTTGCTCCAAAAATAAGCTCAGGAGCCCTATAGTACCTCGAGCAGATGTACGATATATTTGGCTCCCCTTTTACCTATAAAAAAAAACAACACAGCATAAATTTTTTTATACCAAGCAAAGGAGGGGACATGCTAGTCGCCTATCGAATAGCAGGTATGTACCAATACTTTAGCACTTCCAAAATCACATAGCTTGACCTGGTGGGTATGAGGATTTACCTGCAGGGGGAATGAAGGAATTACCTTAACGATTACAGAGCCAAATGAAATATTTCTTAAAGCACCCTCCTTTGATTCTTAATGAGGACATATGATACAATACAACCAGAGAAGAACTGTCGCTCCAAATGCATCTCTTTCTTCGATGATGAAGGAACTTAGACAAGAGACCCAATGTACACTTCCTAAATGCCAAGGCATAGGATTAAGCACTTTAGGGCATCGACATTGCGCTAGCTGATGAACTCACTAAGAGATTTTGAGGTTTCATGTCCCAATGGCACGCTCCAATACTGCGGCGAATGTATGAGAATGCCCTGAAGATCTTCCGCAATTAAAGAACAGGAACATACATCAGCTGTTGGAAATACAGTTGTGCCTTAATTGATATGGTGAAGACATCGTCGATATCACTCATTTCATATGTTTGTCTTGATTGATTTATCGGGATATTGTATATCGGAAATTGATCTTTTCATATTTTTGTATATTTCCTTCTAAGATTAATTACACTACATGTACTATAAATAGGTGTGTACTCATACAGTTCAATATGGGAAAACAATACAAACATTTTATTCCAGTCTTCCTGTTCCTAGCTTTCCATAAACACATATTCTTACATGGCATCAGAACGACCAAAATAAGCTTCTGCAAACTGTTCCTTAGCCTGCAAAATTAAAAATGCCTAGGAATCAGAATTTGAGGTCCGATACATCAAACAAACCCGAAAATTCCTCCAATGATCCTCCTTCGTATCCACACCTGGACGCATCCAATGTTACCCAAGAAGACCAGACGAAGGTAGGTCAAATTAGACAACCAGACCCAGCTCAGTCCCGTGTAGGGCAGCTCTTCCCAAGATTAGATCTAACGCAAGCCCATTAGGGACAATATTTTTCGGGCCCATATGTCCACTGGTCCCTGCCCAGTTTCAGCCCATTCAGGGCCAGACGATTCCACCAAGCGCAGCTCAAACGAGCTCTGTGGAGAATAGAAGGAAGCCCATATCCTGCTAAAGAGCCCAACCCGGTCCCTGAACCAGGTTGGCGTTTCCCAAACCAAATCGGATTGGGTCCGCCAGGTTTTGGGGCAAACCCGCCGTCGGTTTACAGCCCTAGTTTCTTCTCTTTTGCAGGTACCATCGGTGGCCGGCCGGAACGCAGCAATCCCCTCTACACCTCTGCCGTCAACAGCCCAAAATTGCACCTCATTATGCTACAACTCTTGGGACCGGAAACCTATTATCCGATTGGTCCTGAGAGCTTCAGCGTGCCCTAAAGATAAAGATGGATTTATAGATGGAACAATACCAATTCCGTTTGACGAGCGGCTTGCATAACACTGGAGGAAGTACAACCAACTCATCCAGACATAGATCGGCAACTACCTCACCCTAGAGGTCGCCATTGAACTACTTGACTAATGACACCAAAAAAATTTGGGAGAATATTAGAGAAATGTATGGCAAACTTGATAAGGCAAAGATTTTTGGGATAACTCAAGCCTTATTGAAATTAAAACAGGGTAACCTCTCGGTCACTGTCGTCTTCAACCGATTATTAGCCCTTTGGAATGAGCTTGAGATGACAAAAGAAAAACTTAAGGATCCAAAGACTACACTAGCACAATATTGAGCAATCAAGGAACGCGAGAAGGTAACTAAATTCCTACTCATACTAAACGAAACCTATTTACCTTTCCGGAGCCAAATCCTCACCATGGATCCTGTACCATCGCTTGGACGAATTTATCAACTGGTTATGCAAGGGGAGTGTCAACGTCTCACTTCCACAGAGTACTTGAAGGCTGGTGACCATGTTGACCTTGTGGCAAAGGTGACATAGGAGCAGCGACGGACGGACATGATTTAACCATGTCCCTAAGATCGGATGGTCCAAGGCACACTTGAGGCTTAATGCAAATGAACGATCGAGATTTGACCGTGGGATCAAACGATCCAGGACAAACGGCACAATTTGACGGTGCATGCTTCATCCTAGCCGCACCTAGATTAGATGGCATGCGTCACACCACATTAGCAATTGCATGAAAGTCATCCAACGGCTGAGATTTGGCCATGTCATCCAAATCTCATTACGTCTAGGTCATAGTGCCTCTTTTTCTTACCCATTTGTACCATTTACTCAAAGTACATCACATGCTAAGGATGCTTTTGCACCGTCACATATCGATATTTAGGGGCATATCATACACCACACCGTGATGGATCTCGATTCTTTCTCACAATTGTGGACGACTATTATCGTGCAACTTGAGGTTTCCTCGTGCAATCCAAAACCCAGGTTCTTTCTCATCTCAAAATTTTTCTTGTCTTGATAAAGAATCAATTCCACAAAATTGTCCAATGAATTCATAATTACAATGCCCATGATTTTTTCAATCATGAATGTTCATCCTTTTTTATATCGATGCAATTTTCAAGAAAGTTCCTATGTCTAAAAACCTAAACAAAATGGGATTGTCAAGAGAAAACGTCACCATAGTTTAGAGGTGCTCAAATACCAAGCTTCCATCCCTAAAACATTCTTGGAGAGATGGTGTGGTCACTACAACCTATTTAATCAATTGAATGCCATCTCGGATCCTAAATGGACGAACTCCTTTAGAGCTACTTTTTGGTAAGAAACCAGATATCTATCACCTGCTTGTCTTTGGATGCTTATGTTATGTATCTATTATGGTCTCTTGGACAAATTGGGTCCCATGCTTTTAAGTGCATATTTATGGGATATTCTACTCTTTAGAAGGGATATTTGGTGCTTGATCCATTGACTAGACGATTTTTGTTAGTAGGGATGTTATTTTTCATGAAGATATCTTCCCTTTTAAAGATGAAATACCTTCAAAAAGGCAAATGAAGAAACTGGCAATAAGCGTCTATTCTTAAGTGAAGAAGACTTGTTACCTTCACAGCTTATTATGGTTCCCCATATGGCAACTCTTGCATCTAGAATTGATTCCAAATCATCATTGGAAGTGAACATTGTGACATCAACTCCATTATCAGAGGATTCTATGGTTTCCCCTTCAAGCCTTGTAAATCATGCCTCTCATGGGTCACCCAACTAGTCTAATGTTGCACCCCCTCGACATTCAGGCCATTCAACATGACCACCCACATGAATGAAGGACTATATTTGTTCTACCACAAAATCATTTAGTACACAATATCCTATCTCCTCTTATGTCAACTTTACTCATTTATCACCATAACATCAATGATGTATCAATAAGATATTTGAGAAACAGGAACCATCCCCATACAATGAGGCTGCTCAAGATCCCCATTGGCAACAAGCCATGATAGACAAAAAACAAGCCCTCATGGAGAACAGGACTTGGGATTTTGTTCCTTTACCACCCTATCGGTAGACCATTGGGTGTAAATGGGTATACAAAATCAAATACAAGGCAGATGGTTCCATTGAACAATTTAAGGCTAGGCTAGTCGCCAAAGGGTTTACACAATGATAATGTTTTGATTATTAGGAGACATTTTCACCTGTGGTTAAAAAAGTCACTGTTCATTCCTTTCTTTCCATTGCTGCTCTTCGTGATTGGCCTCTACATTAGATGGATGTTCATAATGCTTTCCTTCATGGGGATCTTGAAGAGGAAATTTATATGGATCTTCCATCGGGATTATGGAGATAGGAGGAGAATCGAGTATGTTGTCTTCGTAAATCCCTATATGGACTCAAATAGGCATCTCCTCAATGGTATGCAAAATTTAACAATGCACTCACAACAGCAAAGTTCAAGCAATCAAGACACAATTATGCCTTATTCACATGGGGTCGAGGTACATCATTCATTTACTTGCTGATATATGTTGATGATATATTGATTATGGGGAATGATGAATCTGCCATTAAAGAATTTAAGTACCTGCATTCTACTTTCCACATTAAAGATTTAGGAGCTCCCAAATATTTTCTCGGGATTCAAATTGTATGTTTAGATAAAGGAATTTGTCTCAATCAGAGCAAATTTGTCTTGGAGATCATATTGGAAGTAGGACTATTTGGTTCCAAAGTGGTTATCATTTTGATTGAGCATTGAATGAGGATCCATTACTCATTGATCATGAATAGTTCGGTTTGAGTTTTCTACAAACCAAGCTATCCTCTCGCCAGCATTGAGAGATAATAACCAAATCTTTACTAAAATGATTGGTATTTCGGAAAAAATATAAATGATGAGGAAAATTTGTCCAAAAAGTTATGAACTTATTGTACTTTTGTCAATTCAATGTTAAGCCTTTAAATTTTACCAATTGAGTCCATACATATGACGTCTCCAGCACGTCACAGCTGTAGTTATCCAATCCTTTTCACTTTTTAAGCATGCGGAAGCGATTTTAGACCAATAATAACTCAAAACATAGGAAACCCACAGAACACACACAGAATATAAACCAGGCTAACGCATTTCATTTCTTTATTTATTTACATTAGGTGACATGATCGGTATACTAGGGATTTAAAAAAAAAAAAAACGGTCATCCCGAACTACATCAAACATACACCCATGGTACTACCCCGACCTTGGAATTGCCTGCAGATGTCCTGCCACTTATCCTTTGATGCTAGTACATTTAAAAGTCGTCACGTGGATCCAAAAATGCTCCTTCACCTTCCTAGCCCTACCTCAATCGATCGTACTATCACCATCATCGTCTCCATCGTCACCTGGATGTGAGATCGGCCCCACGATTTTGCCCTCCTACTCACGCGTAGACCGCGAGGAAACCCAGGATTACGGGGCTAACCGAGACCCCTCTGTCTATGAACAATATCACTATGCACCAAATGAAGGAAATGTCCAGAAAATCTGAATCCATGAACTCAGAAAAATCCCAAGTGAGGTCTACGAGTACCCGATAACTAATAGAGGTAGAAGGAGGAGGATCAACATAATTACTACTGATCTGAAAAAGAAAAATCAACAACCAATGAGCCTAAACCCAGCAAGCAGAAGTCCACCAATCTATACTACATAAACCAATTACTGTATTGACAAGAAAAGCTTTGATATAAAGTATAGGAATCATTTCCAAATCAACTTGCCTGAGAACCCTTTTTCAAAAATGACATAGCAGATCAATAAGAGTGGTAATTTTTCCAAAAAAGTAATCAGTAATTCAAATAAATTTCGATAGTACTGAGGCTATATTCAATATGAATTCATGTTACCATCATCTTCCGAGGAACCCTGTCACCCCTTAGGCATCTTGCACCCATTTGGCATCCCAAGGACATTTGGGGGAATATGTTATACCCCTAGGCATCCAGAAAAACCCAGTTTTCGCTCCAGGCATCCCTACTACAACCCGGGGCATCATCATTCTAAGGATCGATGGCAATCTCAGTCACACATCCATACCATGATGTAGCAATTTCATAATTCAATTTTAAAAGGGCATTAATGTTATTACCACCAAGGAAACCCAAGGGTGAACCTAACGAATTTGTAGTAGTTTACTTTTCCTTAGGCTAATATAAACTCACTCGTATCTATATCCAATGAATGGCAAGAGGGATCCTATATCAAAATCCCCAAACTCACCCTATAATGGCATTTCGCACGCCTTTGGATACTACAATTATTGTCTAGGTAAATGGGTCTAAAAAATTATGAGATTATAACATAAGAAAGACAAGATCCAAAGAGACATTTTCTATGAAGGAATTGAAGTCCGGTTCAGTTTATACAACTCTATATAATTTTTTGAAAACCAGACTGAAACGGTGGGTATTCTAGAAATTAATAGACCCAGAAAGGACATTGTTTTGTCAACTAAAAGATTTTGAAAAATTATGGAAATTTTATATGTGGTAGTTTATGATGTACTCTACAACTTTCATAGGGGACACTTGCTAAAATTCTTGACTAAAAATTCTATGAAAAACGCAAATAAGAGAAAGGTCGGTTATGTGTCCATGAAGACAGATATTGTACTCAATCATTTTTCAATATATATATATAGGTTTTGTCCTACTAAATCCCAAAAATCTAAATTTAAAGTATGTCGTAGAACAACCAATGGGGGATGACTTTTGTGAAGGACCGCCCTATGGAATTTGATTAAGCTAGTACGAACTCCTAGAGGGGATGAATAGATGTTTACATAAATTTTGACAAATAACCGCAGAATAAATAAGTTATAAACAAGGTCAGAGTTTGTTATGTAAGTCACTAGATTTCTGAGATAATTTGTAAGAGTGCAATAGACTTAAGTAAAGTGAGTCAAGGGAAGAGAAGATTACACATAAAACTTATAGTGATTCGATTTAGATTAAGTCTATATCTACTCTCCCACGCTAATAACTTACTGGTTGGATTCCACTATAGAATCAATAAGAGATTACAAAAATGAGCGTAAACCCTCAGCGGTAGATCACACTACCTCACTAAGACACTCTTTTTATGTTTTCTCTCTCTTGATCACAATTTATAAAACTCACAAAAAAAACAAGTAATCGAGAATAGCTTCAAACTTTGGAATTTCAAATTCATGTCCTCTCTTCTTGATCAATTTACCTCCTTAAATACTCATCCATGCTGCACTAGCCGTTAGCCAATTACCAAAGGAATTTCTTCCAATCTACCTGTTGGACAAAATGCTTTAAAGAGATCTTATGGCTATTGAAGACAAGGATGGAATTTCCAATTGATCCTGGTCACCCATACAAATGGAATCTTGATTTCCATAAGTGGGGCTTTCTCATTAAGAACTTATCTTAATGATTGATTTTATCAATTTGTGATTTACTCAATCAATATCTTTATATATAGAACGTAAAATCCCTTGCCAAAAAACTAGTCATTGTTGATTAGTTTCTAAATTAGTCTCTCATTTTGGATCCATGTTGTAACCTTGATAAGTTTGGTTTTGGACTTTTCTTCATTCTGGCCTTGACATATTCTGGACTCGTCGGAGTGTAATAATAATACATATATATATATAGTTGGGATAAAATCGACTTTGACAGAAATCCTCAACTATAGCTCAAAAACATGCTTATACCAAACCTGTTCTAACAAAGCATTATAACCAAAAAGTTTTGTCAACTTCAAAATCTGATTGGAGTTTTCTCAACAAAATTCACATCATACAAGTCAATACAAAATTAGCAAAACCGGGGGTCATACGGAAACCGAACTTGACTTAGAAAATCCTCCCCTATTTTTGCTCAATTCCAATATCTCCAGTCCTAGATTCAACGTATAATACTTCCATGACACATGCGGATTGGATAACAAAGGTTTCAAACATTTTAGCTAGATAGCTTTTTCTGAAACTTTCGACTAGGTATAAACGACTATCAAATCGCAAAAATTCAAGAATTTATGAGGAAACTCTCCTCGTCAAATAACAACCGATCGATATAGGATAGAATAGTGGATATTCACTTGTCTCGAGTCCTAGAGAGCTGTGATCGTGGCTTGATGGGGCGACGTCGTGGCTAACGGCGGCGATGGGAGCAACTGCATTGAAATTGGAGCAAGTGAGGTTGCGGCTGCTTCTTGGTGCATGTCGAGTGAATTTGAGAGAGACAGAGATGGACTAAGATGGAGGAAGGGATTGAGGTGATGCTGCTACTGCTATTCGTTTCTATGTGTGGCTGAGGTATGAAAGAAGAAAACGAGAGAGAACAGATAAAGACTGGCGTGAAGGCAAAAAGAACAAGTGTCTTCGTTTCTCTCTCTCAATACTCAGCTCCCACCATTTGTTGCTGCCGCTGAAGTGTCGCTTGTTGGAGAGAGCGTTGAGGGGGAAATGACACGCCACTTGGTCTTCAGTGTTGACTTCAAGGAAACGTGGCAGTGTTGTTGGGTGAGTTGTGTGAAGAGAGAACGAAGGAAATGCTGGCTTTTCCTTTCCGCCGCTAGTGGTCTTCGTTGTTGACTCCGTGAGGGGTGGCGTGCCCAATAGATTATGTGGGAGCATTGGGCTTCATCGAGCAAATCAAGTGGAAGATGTCAATTATGCGGAAAAGTTGTCGCTTCAATGAGCAAGTTGCCAATTTCATTTTTGCCGATCGGCTACCCAGACATTGATGCTTCAGTTTCTTGTCGATCCGAGACTACTAAAAGACTATCTAACAACCGAAGGTAGTTTTGGACAATTTCTTTTGTTGTTTGGCAATCTTTGAAGATGACTATTGGGCTGCCCAAGGAGACAAACGAATTTAGTGTCTTTTTTAATTACTTTGTATCTAGTCAAGTGTTATTAGTGAGTCTTAAGTGTGTTATAGTTTTCAAAAAGTCAAAGTTCAAGTCTCTAGATGTTTTAATGCATTTTCTAGTTCCTGAGTCATTATTATCCTTTTTCTAGTTCCTATGCTCTTTAATTAATTAGGTAGCTTCTTTTGTTCAATGTTTACTCTATTTCCTATGTAATTATCCCTCTATATAATGAGGCGAATTCTCAAATGTAAGACAGTGAATTTTGAGTAAATTAATATTTGAGATTTTCCTTCGTATGAGCGAATATCTTTAGAGAGTGGATTACTCCTAGTTTCTGTATCCTTGGAAGGTGGATTCTTCCTCGATGGTGAGCCAAAGAAGCATTGTATCCTTGACAGGGACTAGTTGAGGCAAGGTGCGGCAAGATCCAATGGTGAAACTCAATGGTGAGCTTGACAATGTGAGGTGGTGGCTAGACAAGGTGACTTATTTGGATGGTGGCTTGATGACACTGCACGGGACGCTAGAGTGGCGGTGATGCATTGCGGCGATATCGACTTGGCAAACCAAGGTGTCTCGATGGTGCTGAAGATGCGTTGAAGTGACAAGTCTTGCAATGGTGCGAATGGCGTAGCCTGATGACGAGCTCGTTAATATGGTGTGAATCGTGAAGCATTCAAGTTGGCTATCTTGTCGAGTGAAAATTCAAATGTCATAACAGCCCATTTTCACCGAGAATTGCTAATGTGGATGTCGGCTGTCTTACGTGACACGGCTGGTACTAACATTAACATTTTTAATAATAATTTAATAATTTAAAAAAAATCTCTAATTTTTTGTTTTTTTTTTCTTTCATTTTATTTGCTTTTGTTTTTGCTTTTTGGATTGAGGGCCGACGACCCTTGCCAGCATTGGGTGAGGGCTTGTGGCCCTCTTTATTGCTAGTGGGGGCTCGCAGCCCTCACTATTGCCAACAAGGGCTTGGCAACCCTTGTGACAGCCTAAATTTTCATATTCTGTTTTCAATTTAATAAATCGGGTTTTTCATTGACGCGCCTATAGTACTATTCTTTAAGCTGATCACTCATGAGATAACTAGACTATTTAGGGAAACCATTAAGGGATTTTAACGCGATAGACTTGAGAATTCAACTAGGAATCGACTGCTCGACCATGTTGATCTGCAAGGGTCATTATGGCACCGCCAAAAATCGATCAGAGACCGAAGATAGGTCGATTTGATAGAGATACATATTAGTGAGTGGGTGATTCCACCTGATTGCAAAATTCTCGTCAAATGGCACTAGACCGATTTTTCTATCATTTCTGTACCCGATGTCCGTATTTGAAACCTCGAGATTTTCATGACAACCGAAAGTCACCAATGTGTCGAAGATGTACATTGTGACTCGAGATAAATCGATCACAGCTCAATTGCACTAAAAATTTCTAAAAGCTACCTGGTATGTTAGGTCACGCTAAAATCGCGTCAGATTGAAATTAATCGCGAAATTGAACCCGATTTCAGACATTTAAAGTTTTGTCGCGTCACGACTCATTTTAGGAACATCGACTCATTCTCTGAAGATTTTTCAGCAAGTTCGATATTTTTACGGAAAATCGTTTCGGACGATTCGGAAACTAACGGAAATTCGGATTGGTCAAATTGAATGGATTTTTGGCCTCCTTACCGAGCCTTTGGGTGTTGGGAACTTATAGAAATTTTATGGACTTTCTTCTTCATCAAATTGGACGTCAAATTGGGAATTTGTTGGAGAAATTGAAACTCAAATGGATGAAATTCGGAGCCTAGGATGGAGGGGTGCAACATTGTATCAAAATTGGATTAATTTGTGGAAATTTGGTTGGAAAGTAATAGGGGACAAGTGTTTAATGGATTGGCTAATGTTTCTTGACTTTATGCCCCCTCTATGGCTTCTTCAACACGATTGACAAGCTGCCATCCATCTTCGTGCGTCAATCACCTTCCGCCTTAAATGAGCTACTCCTGCTTTTTCTCTCATTTTCCCCTTTGTCGCCGACTCCATCAGCTCCTGCTTTGCTTTTCATTTTTCTTCAATTGTTCCCTTGAAGCAGCTCGATCTCTCCAGCAACACTCACCTTCCACCATCCCTTGTCTGCCAGCCAATCGATCGCCCCACCTGCATTTGTCCCCCATCCCAAAGCAACCCCGAAGCAGCCCCCACCTTTGCTTGTCTTCAGCTGCTCAAGCCCCTCCTTGGACGAACCCCTGCAGCAACCCACCAAAGCCACTTGTCCAGCAGCTGCCGAGTCTTCTATTTGCTCGGTCAACTACCAGCAACGAAGACGCCCGCCTCCTCCAGCGAGCTTGGTTTGCCACTTGTCCGCGTCTTCATCTCATTCAATCAACCGGTGAACCCTCCCCACCGATTTGTTGACCCCAGCAGCGACGTGATCCCCTACTTCAGCCCTCAACGACATAGCTACTCCATCTTCAGTCCACCAGCTCAATCCAGTCCAGCAAGTTTCGCAAGCCCAGCCCGCTTCGTTCAGCCCACAGTTCAGCCAACAAATCGCACAAGCCCAGCAATAGTCCACGTGAATTTCAGCAGCCCATCAATTGAGCTCTTCAACCCACACGAATTCGGTCCAGCCCAACCTTGGTCCAGCTCACTTGAAGCCTGCGAAGCAAGCCCAGCCCGCAGCCTAAGCCCAGGACCAAGCCCAACAGTTGCTGTGGGCTTGCAAGGACTTTTTGGTCCGGTCCAAGTGTTCGTTGACACCACCGAAAGTTCGGGTTTCGGCCGCCGTCACGGTGAACTGGTTTTCGCGTTAAACCAGTGAGTTTATGCACTAAACTCTTCTTAGTAGGCTAATGACATTTAAGGGGTGTTTAGTTTAAGTTAATTAGGGATTGAGTGATTAATTAGATTAAATTAATTAAGGCCTAGATAGGATGTGCTATTTATCTAGACAGATTTGAGAATTTTCCCGACCCGTTTAGGCTGTTAATTTAGCAATTGCTGCCTAGGTTAGTATTTATGGTAATTAATTGCAATTATTTAACTAATTTTGATAATTATTTAATTATTAAATATTTTTCGGAAATTAAACCGGGATATTTGGTGACCAGAATTTCGTGCCGATTGCAATGGTGTGGTTAATTTCTGCAATTGAGTGTTAATTTATGCAAATTGAGTGCTGATTGGATTTTTGGTCATTTATTCCAAAAATTTGTGAATTTCGTTATTTATTCAGAAAAATCCCGAGTGTCGAATTTTAACACCGAAAATGATTTTATATACTATATAAAACAGTGAGATTTTAAATTTGGGGATATCAGTTTTTCTGATTTGAATTGACTGTGTACCCACACACGACTATTTTATCGTGTATTTCTAATACGAAGAAAACAAGCCAAGTTCACCATTTTAATTAAGGTATTTGAGTGCAAGGCCCGATGTCCTGGGCCGAGATTGAATGGTCGTGTGTTGGTTAAGAGAACCCGTTCCGAGTTGTTAAGCTTGACGTAACCCCTATCTGGGATGCCCCTAGACAACGGAAAGTCGATCGCAGTAGATTCTGGACTTGTGCTCCTTCAGGAAAGCCATCTAGGAAAGACGTAGCCGTGCTCAATGGTGTGAGACGACATCTGGCAATGCCAGAAGATCGCCAAACAGAGAGTAGGTCGTGCTATATGCCGAGATCAAAAACTAGGAACGCGTGATTAATTGAGTTGAATGTGTCGGATTATGGGACAAAATTGTGTGACACGGTATGGGACGTGTCATAACGATTTGGCCCTATAATCAAGACCCTTGTGGTTATTTGAAATGTGAATGTGGCGTTCCAGTTAATTGAGCTTGGTTGTTGCTCATGCTTTCGTGCTGTTTGCGATATGAATTGTACTAACCTGCAGGGTGGATTTAAGACGAGGTAAGTCTCTGTGGTTGTGTGATTGTGTGGCTAAGATGCCTCTGGGCGTATTACCCTCCTAATCGGGGTTTAGAGCGTGAACTCGCTAAGATTTATATCTCACCCCATCGTGGGCTAAATTTTCAAGACCGTAGAGCGGAGGACTTGGAGCCATGCTGAGGTGATCTGAAGTGTAGGTCAGTTAGGACCGCTTCTTTTTGGGGAGCCAGTCTTTTATAGTCTTTTGGTCATAGACTTTGTACTTGACTCAATGTGTATATAAATGTGTGTTTTGTTTGTGAATATGTTGTCCTGCTTTTCTATCCCAAGCTGTTAATGTCAGGGGATTTATTATTCGCTTCCGCATGTGCAATAAAATGAAAGGGTCGGCGACTCGTCCTAGGAAGTCGCAAATTCTGTCGACTAGAGAAGGATGGGCACGCGCTCGAGAATCGAGGCGTGACAGGCCTCATCTAATGTCCTAACCGACCATAGCAATAGCGTCATAGCCGTAGCACCCTCACTAATTAATCAAGGGCATCCGAGACCTCATCTAGATCAAGCGAGGGCATCGCAACCCTCACCGACCCTGAGTGAAGGCATTGTGACCCTCACTAAGTCTGAGCAAAGGTTGGTGCACCCTCGCTTTGGCCGACACAAGGGCCATGACACTCGCACCCTCTATCGGTGAGGGTCATCAACCCTTGCCATCCCTCGATCCATAGTTAAAAAAAAAAAAAAAAAAGTAAAGAAAAAGAAGAAAAAAACCATAAAGAATTAGAAAAATTAAAAAATTAATTACGGTCAACGCCGACTATGGCAATCCTACTTTAACCATGACTATAGGATAGTCACAGTCAGTATTCACTTTAGCAACTTACGGTCAACATTCGTTGCATTGACTCAATTAGCAAAATTAAAATGTTTAAGATTGTATTGATAAAAGAACAATGGGTTTAGGACTTTGTGGACAATTTTCCAATTTTAAAATGCCTATTCTATCTCTTATTACCATTCAGATTTAGGATATAGTTTAATTGAGCATGAGAATATCAAGTAGCTCAATGTTTGAAATCAAGCTTGAAAATCTTAGCTTACTCAGGCTAAATCATGAATAACAAATCTTCACTACAATTCAATCAATTTTTTCTGATAAAGAAATCGATCGAATTATCATATCTAATGCTTTGCCTTGATTAGATTGAACAAATATGGTCGACAAGCATATACCTTTTTTTTAACACAAGTAATTCTAACGATATTATGAAGATGAATTTTGTGACCGCGACAACAAATGTTTACTAAAACCGATTTTAATAATTCATTTACTAAATGATATAAAAGATTGTTATTGACTATTGAATATGACTCGATCACTTTACCACAAATTAATTCTACTAACTGTCCCAAAAAGAAACCTAATTGTATCTAAGAAGTTACGTATGTCCAAAAAAATCCTTTTTCCAACCAATATACTAAGCCATTTTTACATCCAAAATATTTTTTAGCAGGCTTCATTTATCTTGTAGAAAACAAATGATTTGGAAATCATTTTTCTAAAAATGATCATTTGTATCGCTTACAACGATGAATGCACCAAAAATACTTTCATTGTTCATCAAAATGCTTAGACATAAATTGTTATTGATAGTGAAAAAATTTTCATTAGCTAATTATTTTAAACGGTACAAATGATCATTAGTGAACATGTTTTTCAAATTATTCGTTGTTCATGAAACAAAAGAAGCCTAATTTGCATGTCAATTACATTTCTACCCCCGATTTAATCAAAACTATTTGCATCCTTTCACTTCAAAGTTACGATTGTTTATGTCACACCCCGAAACCATCATGAATGGAGTATGACACAACTATCCTTCCACTCGAAGGACACAGCCTCAAAGCTCCCAAAATCCAACTCCTAAAAGTCCCCTTGTCACCGACCCAAAAAAAAAAAAGTCCCCTCGCCAATATCACTCTTGTACTACTTATCATTAGCTGAGGAACCTGAAAAAAATTGGCATATAGAGGGGTGAGCAATCACAGCTCAGTGAATAGTATATCTTTTCTAAGCGGATTGAGCACCCACTATGCATATATACAAAGCCAAACCACAACTCTTTTAACCAAAATCTAGAATATAATAAACAAATAATAAGAGAATAAGTTACGTATACTTAAGAATAACTACATTTATACAAGAAACATTCATTTCACAATAACATCAAAACAAATGTCAATGGTCATATCAATTGATCAATCTCATTAAGTCACGCGACAATGGTCCATTCCATTGGTTAACCTCATGCCACACATCAATGGTCGATTCTATTGATTCATCTCATATGAAACCACACGTCAATGGTCCATCCTCACGACTAAACTCAAATCACATGTCAATGGTCAACTCCATTGACCAAACTCATATCACATGTCAATGGTCCATTCCATTGACCAATCCGTTGCACAATATCAAACCATGATCACGATACAACGCCTAGTGATAAGGTGACCAAGATTCCCCCCTGGTAAAGTCTCCACCTATTATTAGCTAGTGGCTCGGCCTACAAAGATATCCTAGAATAGTATTCGCATACCCACAAGTCCCTCACTGGGCTCACAGTGATATTAATCATCAATACCAATTCAGAACAATACCATCCACAATCCACAAAGCCAAATCTATAAATCATTTCATATATCACCAAAAGATTTCGCAACTCGACTTGGTCGCCAAAAATGCTTTTCATAAAACATTTTCAAATAATTTCAAGAATATTCTCATAAATCGATTTTATAAACCAAATCAAACCAAATGCATGTCATAAGACATTTCACAAATTGATATACGTTATATTCCATAACCCATGCTCAAAAAGCTTTTCGTAAAAAAGTTTTGCAAACCCAAAATATATAATATTTCTCAACTTCGTTTCTCATACAAAATATATCTTCCCACCAAAAAGTTCTCATACTATTCATAAATATCAAAATGTAGTAAATGCCCAATCCAATTTTATGCAACAAACATGCTTATTCATAACTTATAAAATGTCAAATCTTTATAATTTTGAAGAAATGAGTTTATAAATTCTTAGAAGAGATAATACCACTTACCTAGGAAAGCCGAAAATCAACCTATGTGGTTACTCGAGTCAACGCACTCGTATTCCTATTAATAAATCGAAAACGATATTAAAACCAAGTAGTATGCTACTCTTCAATTAACGACCCGACTAAATTATGCTTATTCATTGATAAAACCACACCTACGCGCTAATAACCGCATATCCAAAGCGATTATTTAAGCCGTCCGCAACGCATAACTTGAGCGCGGAACTTGGTCACGTCATAACTTTCTCCACCAAACCCCGTTTCAAGTGTACTTATAGTCAATAGAAAGCCTTTCTAACATACTACAAGAACCCTAATTTATTTTGTGACACCCCAAATTTTCTTTTATTTTTTACCTCTTTTGTTCTCTAAAAAAAAAAGAAAAATGGCGAAGCAGCAGCAACTATTTTCCCTTCTGTTGTGTTCCTTTCTTTCTTCCTCAATTGAGACACACCACTTTCCTTTCCTCCCACTTCCATTCATCTCCACCGAGCCCGACCCCATCTCAACCTCTCACCGTCGGTGCCTCCGTCTAGTAGCGAAATCGTCATTGTCCAATCCCGTTCGGAGCTACCGCCGTAGGCCGTGAAGCCCCAGCTCGCCCGACGTCTTCTACCAGTGAAAGATCCAGGCAAGTAGGGCGGTGATTAGTGTTCTGGGTTTATGAATTGGTTGTGCCTAGCTGTGCATGTTGATTTAGGGTTGGGTGGCTGCGTTGGGGTGCAGGGGACGGCTGAAACGTTGGGTTTGGGGTAGGATAGGTTTTGATTTTGGGTTGCCGTGGCCGGTGGGTGGTGGGTATCGCGTTCCACCCGGTCGACGACCCATCAACCCATAGTTTCCTTCCCTCTCTCTTCCATTTCTGTCTTTTCCTCCCTCGGCTTGAACAGAACGGAGCCTTGATGGTTTTGTTTTGGGCTCGTTTGGGTTGGTAACGGGATTGGATGGGTGCTCGGTGACTTGCGTGTGAGGTTTATGGATGGTATGGCGTAAGTCGGGAAGAGAGGGAGGGTGTGCTCCATCGTTGTTGGGCAGGAAAGGTTGATGAGCTATGAAATGGATGCACATGTTGACTTAGGAAGGTCAAGAGTACAATTGAGGCTTTGGATAGATTTTTCGAGTTGTTCGTGATGAATCACTAGTGGTCAATGCTCGTTTAGGTGCTATACATGTGTGGTTGAGGATCAAATGGGGTTCATGAGAGGACTAAATGGCTAGGAGTAGCTGAGTGTGGGTGTTAGTGTCCATGGTTGGTCTGTCCGGAAAGAAAAGCTCACTGAGGTTGCTGGTTTGCCGATTTTCCATCATCAAATGCATTAAGAATTGGATGAACTTATCTTCTAGAGAGTTGTGCAATACCTCCAGAACTACAACATATGTTTAATTGAGATTTTTCTGAGTTAAATTGATCCTCACGAAGGCTTGATTTTATACTGTTTGTGAGCTGTCCAGAACCGTGAATTCGCGTCCTCAGTGTGCTTTTGAATTTCTATAAAATTATTGAGTTAGAATATGGATTTGCTTCCATCATGAAAGTAGTAGGAGACATGTAGGTGCAGAACATATCAAAATTTCAAAGCATTTTACTGAGTTTTGAACTTCGAAACGGGTTAAACTTCCTGGTTGTTAGTTCTGTTCAGCGGAAGGAATTTTGAACTGCATGGACCACATCGCTGCTCTCTTTACAAAAGGAACCGGACTTGGTTTCCTTCATGAAAAGTGTTCATTTAGGGCCTTACTATCACGTATTAAAACTTGAGAGTTTTCTGTGACGGTTTACTATGGTTTTGGCTCTAAACACTGAGACTAGTTGCTTTCGCCTAGTTCTGTCTATATTAGTAGATTCTGAGTTTTCTGCAAGAAAATGTTGGACTCTTACTTCGTTACCTCTAATGAGGGTTCTTATATACCTTGTAGTATTTAATAATGTATGTTTAGACTTTGGTGTGATTGTTAGCATACTGGAATTGTTGGTGCTGCAACAAGGCAGAATTATGAATGTGTGTAGTTGGCTAAGGAGTCAAGGAGAGACCCCGGGTGTCGAGATGCCTTGAGAGGGGTGACGAGGAGTAGTGGTATTCTCTCCAAAGGACTGAGAATGGTTGACTAGCTTCTCAAGGGACCCCGTGATGTCAGGTTGGGTGCGAGGGGTATAGGGTGGAGTGTCGTCTTCCCCTGGGTGATTGTGAACCTCGTGACGCCAGGTTGGGTGCGAGGGTACAAGGTGGAGTATCGTCTTCCCCTGGGTGATTGTTGCAACTAGACTTCCATAGATTATGTAAATTGATAGTCTGTTTACTTATTTGTCTTGCTATCGGCCAACTCCAAGTTGGGACTAACCGCCCACTTGCTGAGTTTTTATTTTTAAAACTCACAATTGTTTATTGTGTCTTTTCTTCAGATTAGAAGGTGACCGAGGAGCGTTCGACGTGTGGGAGAGTTTTGTTTTGTTTTTTGTTTTTTGTTTTTGTTCTTGTTTTTTTTTTTTTTTTTTTTTTTTTGTGTTGTTCTGACAGTATGTACATACTCGACAGGAAGCGGGATATTTATTGTTTGTGGCTCCTAGTGTTTTTTTTGTAGAAATCCCCCTCCTTAGCCTCATCTCCCAATGTATACAGAAACAAAGTTTTTGGTAAACATAGTCGAGTGCAGTTCAGTTTCTTATGACAGCTTAGAATGAAATTTATTTTGTGATCTGAAATTAATATCTCCCCTAATTTATAAAGCAAGTCATGTAACTTGATTTGAAATTTTGGGTGCTACATATTCGATCCAAAATCAAGCCAAAAACCAACAAATTATGGCCCTAAAGTCCTGGTCGCACACTGTTCATCATGCGCAATAAACTTCAAAATTTTGTTTGAGCAAACCGTAAGCTTAAATCACGATCCGTAAAATCCTACAATTCCACAGCATCCTAAACTATCATTTCTACAAAAATACACAACTCAATGACACAAAAATCGGATTTCATTGTTTGATTTTTCCAAAATTCCGAATTTCAATCCTTAAGCCCAAAACTACTCCAATTGAACGAATGGGGAGCACGAGCACTTACTGGGCATTGCGTTACGTAATTGAGGTGGCTTGGCAAGGCTCTCATGGTGAGAACGCACGAAGCCCCTTTTCTTCTTTTCCCTTCTTCTTCTTCTTATTTCTCTCTTTCTTTTTCTTTCTTTGTGCGAGCTCTCTGCCGTCCCTCTCTCTCTACTTCTTTTTCCTCTCTCACGATAACTCTCAATTTCTCTCTCTCTCTGCTGAAGCTTCTACCTTTTTCCTCTACCTTTGACTTTCCAAGCCCTTATTTTACAGTTTACCTGTAACTCCTCTTATGTACTGTTTCCCCCCACAAATCACAAGAATAGAAAGCAATTTTTTTGTCACAAATGACATCTTTAAATGCTGTAAAATAGACTACTGGGACAATGAGCCAATAATTTGAATCACAAAACTGTTTCATCTTACTTAAGAATTCACGAGGAGATGATGAAAACATCACGCGTGGATGAAAACGTCACGCGTGCACATCGACTGCAGGGGCACTCAAATTCAATACTTGTAGCATATCTTCTTGTCCCCATAAGTTCTCCACGTGGCGATTCATTGAACTAGGAGTTTACTTTGCTTCCTCTCTCTCTTTCTCTCGATAGCTCAATAGGGACAATTTAGCAACTTCAATATAGTGCAAAAAAGAAAATTAGTTTTAGTACTTTATATTAATTACAACAATACTATAGTTTAAGTCGCACTTGAGGTTTTCTAGGGTCATATAAAGGCCGTCGTCGTCTTCTCCGCTTGTCAAGACAAGCTTCAACCTCTGGAGTTTCGAGATCACTCTGATCTTTCCGTAGCGAGAAAATGGCAAACGATTATCTGGCGAGTCCGCCGCCAAACAAGATGTGGATGCAGCAAGAAGACCACTATGCGAGCGAGATCGATGAGCCGAGGCGGTCTTTCCTCAGCGAGCACACCCGGAGAAGCGATGCCAGCGTGATCACTTTACCGGTCCCGGGGACCTCAACCCTGATGTCGGCAAGGTTCTCAGCCGCGTCGTCCCTGGACATGGGGAGGAAGATAGAGAACGCGTCACCAGAGACCACGAAGCGCGTGGCGTTGACGATGTACAAGAGCTTGAAGACGCACGGGTTGAGGAGCGAAGCCAGAGGAGCGTTCGCCAGAGAAGTAGAAGGCGACGTGATCTCCGACGTGGAGGCGATCAAGAACGAAGGAGATGAGGGTGGGAGGAGGAAGTCAGCGGAGCTTCTGGGAATGGAGTACTTGCTGAAGGATGGTTTCGTGAGTTATCTGCGGGACATGGCCAAGATCACACCCCCAATCCCTCAGCAGGTAAAATGCCACGTGACTCTCTTTATATTCTCTAACGTGCCGTTTATTAACCATGCAATGACATGCATTGCGGTCTCGTCCGGACAATCTATGCGACAGTTCATATACTCAACTTGAATAAGAACGTCGATAGAAGAATCAAGAAGCGATCTCGACCATCCTTTTCGAAATTCAACAGCATATAATTCCTTCGTGTTGCACGATAAGAACTTCATTGAAAAGCACGATAGTGTCTCGTCGCCAACTTAAGGAATATTTAATACATGAGCATGAAGTTATGATTGCAGCATATTCATGGGACGCAATATCTATGGAATTTTAGGATGTATTTGGTAACTATATTGTTCCTAGAGAGTAATTTACACTCAGAAATAATTTATTTTTATTCTATTCTCGGGAACAATTTTTGAGCATTTAAAGGTGTTTGATAATTGTGAAAAATTTCTACTCCCGGAATAGAAATGCGTTTGGTAAAACCCTTAAAATTTCTAATCCAAACCATTTTATTTTAATCTTCTAATAATTTTATTAAGTTTTTCTCTTTTTCTTTTTTTCTTTTCTTTTTCCCTTTTCATTTTCTCCTTCCTCCAATCGCCGGCCATGGCTAACGACCGGCTAGATGAAGGCCAACAACCTCACCGGAGTGTCACCGACCCCCGACGACCCAAGCCACCACGCGACCCGTCAGGCCGAGCCTCTCCGTGAGCTGGGCGAGTTGACCTCGCCCAGATTTGGTCGAGGTCAGCCTCTCTGAGCCATCGCCAAGTCGGCATCGCCCAACCAAGGCAAGGCCGACCTGGAGGTGGCCCGCCAAGGCTCAGCCTTGCCTTAGTTGGGTGAAGTCAACCTCACCCAAGTCCGGTGAGGCTGAGCCTCGCCTAGCCACAGCGAGACTTGGGTTGACAAGCCTCGTCATGGCTGGGCATCATCAATCATTGTCTAGCCAATTGCCGGCCATGGCCAAGGTTGACAACTAGCTAAAAGGAAGAAGAAGAAGAAAAGGAAAGAAAAGGAAAGAGAAGAGAAAAAGAAGAAAAATTAGGTTTGATTCTAAAATTGTTCCCAACAATAAAGAAGTAAATTTTTTCTAACTTCTTGATTCTGTTCCAAATTTATTCCTAAGAATTAAAAAAAAAAAATTGAATTTTTGTTCTTAAAAATAAAAAATTTACCAAATGGATTTTTGTTCCAAAATCTACTCTCGAAAATAAAAGCATAGAATCAGCCCGTTGATAAATAGACTCTTAATTGTTGTTTGGCCGGAGCTCCTCGTTTTGTCCTTTTTTTTCTCTTCCTGATTGTGATAGTTTCCTTGTCATTGACACGAATTCTTTAATCGTTCAATCGACAATGTCAAATACAAGAAGAGATTGATGTTCCAGTTGATATCTGTGCTTTTCGATAAGAACTTCATCGAAAAGGGCAATATTGTCTCGTCACCAGCTTAAGGAATATTTAATATATGAGCATGGAGTTATGATCACAGCATATTTATGCGGCACGATGTCTGTGGAATCCTAGTTGTTTGGCTGGAGCTCCTCGTTTTGTCCTTTTTCTCTACCTGATTGACAGATTATTCCTTTTAAGGCCCCATCCTTTGACACAATTTTTTTTAATCCTTCAATCGGCAATGTCAAATACAATAAGAGAATGACATTCCAGTTGACCCCAGATTGATATCTTCACCTATCCTTATCAAATGGCCGGCCACGCAATCATACTTTATAAATGAAAATTTAACATTATCTATTGGCCAATGTAAAACGAAACCGTGATATATATTGTCGATGGCCACGTGATTTTCCATTTAAAATCTGCATAGTAAGCTAATAATCATTCTTGATTACACATGAGGTGGACCCAAAATGAGAATGCGATTGCCAGAACAAAATCGTCAGAAACAGAACATGAACATGAACTGGAATGTGATTGCCAGAAAAAGTAAACGTGAATCTTTCCAGTGGTTGTCGACGTAAGCAGCATCTTATGGTTTTAGCAAAAATCTAACTGTCTTGCAGGTGGTTCGGTTCTACGGCATTAAATATTCCAGAAACTGCGAAATCTCCTCAGGAGGATATGCAACCTTTGGGAATAAATTGATGGGATGTTTCCTTGGGCCGATCAAGTCTATACTTAAAGAAAAAGGCTCGACTCGGATGCAGATCCTAAAGGGAGCAAGTGGATACATCATGCCGGGCTCGATGACTCTGTTACTAGGACCTCCGGGTAGATGAAAATTTCCTCTAGTACTGCAATGATACCTATCGAATGATAAATCTGAAGAGACCGCCTCTGAATCAATTAGTTGAACAATGTTAATAGTAGCAAATAGTTATGTCAAGAGTGATGATCCATTGCATATACAATTTTGCAGGAAGCGGAAAGAGTACCCTCCTAGAAATCCTGGCAGGCAAACCTAAAGTAACCCCTACCTCGAGATTGGGAGGCTCGGTAATGTACAATGACAAATCTGTCACTGATGTATGCCATAGCAGATTCATTGCATATGTCAATGGCCAACTTAACAAGTGAGTCCTGTATTGCCTGAACACCGTCATTCTGTGTAGATTAGACAAGGCTTACGCTTGAAATTTTGTCTAATTTTAGATAAGCACATGGTCACGTCCTAATTTAATTAATAGCATTTTCTCTGGATGTAAGCCTTAACACTTTTTGTGGTAAATCTTCAGGCACATTCCATTTTTATCGGTTAGAGAGACACTTGAGTTTGCAAGGGATTGTACCCAGGGTCTGCGGCCAGAGAACTTCACTCCTCAGATGAGGAAATTCTTTGCACATGCACTTGTGGAAGGACAAGATCCATTCTTGGAGTATGTTTTAGCAATTTTAGGTTTGAAGGAAATCGAGCACAAACTCACCGGAGAAGGCTTCTCCGATTTCGATCGCCAGAAGCTCACAACGGCTGAATTGGCACTCGGAACATACTCTGTCATGATTTATGACCAACCATTTTCAAGTTCTGATCTTGCAGCCACCTACGACCTAGTAGACACCCTACGCACCATGAGCAGAATTCAGCATTCATCTGCGATTGTGTCGTTGACCCAACTCTCCCAAGAAATATTCGATCTTTTTGACCGAGTTATACTGCTCAGCGATGGCCATGTTCTCTTTCAAGGTACTCGCCAAGATGCCATCCCATACTTCACAAAGCTCGGGTTAGTATGCAGATGAGTTTTGGGTGTACGGTTAAATGTTGTGATGATTTTTGCTAACATAGAACCAACATTATGTCATTGACATCATGTGCAGGTACATAAAACCATTGCATGTGGAATCAAATGAGTTTCTTGAAGACATAGCAGCCGGAGATGGGTCCAAGTATATGGCACCAGGAGCAACATCCTCGACTCTAGAGGAGCTTGTTGAGTGCTACAACACGTCAGATCATTACCAGGACATACTGAGGATTGTGCAAGGAGATGAGGTAAAGCATACTTATTGGGTAGACAGCGAGCCGGGACTTGGGTTGACTCTCAAGACACCATCCAAGTACCCTCATGCAGATGATGGACGGCCAAGAAAAGAGACGGGTAAGCAGCTCTGAAAGTTGCAAAAACTTAACCATTAGTCTGTTCATTTCATTAGAAATCCATATCAGCCAATTTAAGTGGCCAAAGTCGAATATCGACATTTGATGAACCCTAAGATGTGGGTGACTATTGCTACTTTGCTGCAGAATTGGTGGTTGCCAAGCTATCGAGCAAAATAGGGCATTCAGGAGAAATAGAAAGCACCGGAAGAGTTCAGGTTGGGGATGTGGTGACTGCAATATCCATAAACAATGACGAAATGCAATATCTCTCAGTTGGACCCCAAAAGATACGACATGAGCGAGCCTCACATGTATACTCCATGCTAAGGCAGGCGAGAGGGCATATTCGTCTCCAAGTTGAGCGTTACAAAGAAGAGGTATGAGAGACATCTTTTGCGACTTCAGCTTTTTTGTCTTCTTTCCTAAGAGCGTTGGGAGGCAATAAGATAAATTTGATTGAAAAAAAGAGTGTCATGAATGGGATGCAAAGATGCTTGAGAAAGTTAAGCATGATATAAAGAAAGAAAAGGACTAGCCTGGTCATAACGGCTAATAATTTCTCATCGTGTAGGAAGATGAGAACCAAGCTCAATTGAAGCAATTCCGGAGGCCGTTCGTCCAGACATGGTGGGAGTCTACTCAAACACTCATCAAGAGGCAAATCAAGATCACAAAGAGGCTTCATGCTATAATCAAATTGAGGCTTTTCCAGGTCACAAACTTATGCTATCATAAGATCCTAAGTTTAACTACCTCAAGGAACATGTTTAAGTGCATACATTCTCAACGAAACCCTGAGAGCCAAGTTCACAGAATGAAAGAAATTATATAAGATCCACTTTTTGCGTGGAGTTTGCTCCATCCAATAAATGAGTGGCAAATATGTTAATTTTGCAGGCAATTGTACTGGGCTTATTTGTGGGATCACTATACTACAATTTTGGCGGCCAGTACAACCAACAGAAGATGAACTCAGTAAGGTCCCTCGGATTTGTATCCACCATGAGCATTATGCTCATAAATTTGGTGCAGCTTCCTATCTATTTGCTCCAGAGGCCAATATTCTACAAGCACAAGGCTCAGAGATTTTACAGGGTCTCCTCCTATGTCGTTGCCCATTGCATAGTCAACCTACCGCAGACCCTATTGGAAGTACGCCACCTAGTTTGTTTCCTTCTTAAATTTAACATATTCGAGAACCGAGATAAAACTCCAACATATCTTTTACATTGTGCAGGCAATAGCATATACAGTAGGTGCCTATTTTCTAGCTGGGCTATCATTAACAGGAAATGGAGCACCATTTTTCCAGTATTTGCTACTCCTATTCTTGGTCGCATATTTCGGATCAGCAGTATTTTTCTTTCTCAGTGCGATTTCCTCAATCCCAGAAGTTGGGAATGCCTTGGCAGGTATAGTCATCTCCTTTAAGGATCCGAATCACAATTCTTTTTCATTAAAAATTAGATGGAAAGGGCACAAAATGATGAGGTCATTTTGCTTTGTTTAATCTAATCCTGCATCAACTGAAAAGCTCACAAAAATTGCATCTTTTTGGCAGGACTAGTTGTTTCAATCTTGCTGCTGTTCAGTGGTTTTCCGATCTACCCATCCAATGTGCCGGTATACTGGAAATGGCTAGTCTACGCGAACCCAATCCACTGGGCCAACATCTTATATTGCAAGACTCAATTTGAAAATAACTATCAAGAACTTTGCTCTGGCTACAAACTCCAACTTGTCTTCTGTTATCAATTCCCTAACATGACCGTTGGAAAAGCATACCTCGAATATTATCAGCTGTCTGAAGATGCTAAAAATCCCTGGCTCCCTTATGTCGTTCTTATTGGGTGGACTTTCATTGCCAACTTCCTCGGATTAGTAGGACTAAAGAAGATAGAATTCACAGAAACTAGCCAATCCTTACCCTCTATCAGATCGTCCCCAACAATCAGCAACTATAAAAAGGACATGGAGAGGGAGTTTCAGTCACTGGAAAGTCACAATGAACAAACCAATAGTTTTGAAGCTTCTCAAAATTCTGGACGACAAAGAGATGGAAACATAAGGGACAACGGCCGAGTTGAAGAATGGATAGAGCAGTTCAGCATCGATATGGAGAGGAATGGACTAGGCATTTCTGTAGAGCCAATAACTCTCCTTTTTGATGATCTATCATTCATGAGGTATATCTTATCCCCTTGGCATTTTCCTTTTACGTATTCCCATGCTATATTGACTATATGAGTTTATATTTGCTTGCTCTACCCATTTGCACACTATCTAACACCCTACTCTCCCTAAATAAGGTACGATGAAGACACGAAAGATGGCACTTCAATTTTCAGCAACATCACGGGTTTTGCTAGGCCTAGGAACATGCTTGCTTTGATGGGTGGTTCGAAAGGAAGTAAATCTACTCTTCTAAAATGCCTGGCTGGGAGGGCACCTTCAATGGGTAGCCTCAAGGGCAGCCTCCAGGCAAAATGTTGGGACAAGGGTGCTGCCTATTCTAGACTTACTGGCTACGTAGAGAAGCTCGATGCACACCAACCTTATCTCTCAGTGCGTGAGACCCTTCATTTCAGTGCGGCACTCCGTCTCAGTCAAACAAACAGTTCTGCAAATCGTCGCATCCATGTGGAGCTAGTCCTTGACCAACTTGATCTATTGCCTTACTCAAATCAACTAGTTGGTTCCCTTCGTGATGCCACTGGTAAAACATTTGAGATAGCCAAAAAGATTACCATTGCTGTTGAACTCGCCGCTAATCCAAGTATTCTCTTTCTTGAAGAACCAATATCAGGACTGGACAGCAAAGGTACCTCAAATATCCTCAATATTCTTTCTCAAGTTTCCAATTCAGGGCGAGTTATTATTGCCACTTTAGCACACCCTAATGCCCGCGCACTTGATTTCTTTGACTTGGCCCTAATTCTGACACATGAAGGGCAGCAAGCATACTTTGGCCCAATAGGACCCGACTGCAGTGACCTGCTAGATTATTTCTTATCAGTTTCAAAAGTTCCCCGCAATTCCATAAGAGCGAGTCCAGTTAGTTTTGTCATGTCGACTCTTGGAGTAGGCATAAAAAAGAGAGCGACACCATCGATAAACTTTGCAGGGGCCTACCAAGCTAGTTCCCTGCATGAAATGAACAACAGAGAAATCAACAGTATAAACAGTTTAACTGAGGATAGAAATTCCATGGTTTCCTCTTCTGTTTATCCTGCTTCATACACACTGCAAGCCCTAATGGTAATACTCAGAACTCAAAGATTCCTGTGGAGAAATGTACAGTACACATATGGTAGACTTACAGGGTGCATCGTGATTGGTCTTCTCATGGGTTCCCTGTATTGGAAGATTGAATATAAGGATTTATATGGCCTGACTTCTCGCTCCCTCTATATATATATGCAAGTAATTCTCATAGGAGTCATATCAGCAAATAATGTCATTCCTCAGATTGGCACAGACAGGTTAGTGTACTTTAGAGAAAAGAGAGCAGGGATGTACCATCCTATCTTTTATCCTCTGTCATGGGCACTGGGAGAAATCCCATACTTCTTCATTGCAACTCTTGCATTAGTAGGAATCGGGAATGTTATGGCAGGAATTGCATCCAGTTCCATCCATGAGTTCATGATTTACTGGACTGTGCTCTTTGTGTTCACAATTTGCATGACATACTTCGGAATGATGATTACTTTCCTAGCCCCAGTGCCTACACTAGCTGCATTTGCTGTGTCGATTGTGACATCACTGTGGGTTTCGGCTTCTGGAGTAGTCGTCATGCTAGTGGACATAAGGTTCTACCGGTGGATGTATTGGAGCAACCCTCTCCAATATGCTATAGAGGTGATGACGTCAATCAGTTTCTACTGCAATACTAAAGAGGGTGTATCAGATTGCAGTTACCAAAAATTCCCCGACGGTACTTATGCGTGGGATAGGTTGGCCTCCTTGAGGAGTTTGAGCTATGACAGGATAGGAACCGACATGGTCATCTTGTCTGCTATGTCCCTCTTATTTGCTTGCCTGGCTTTTCTCTTCTTTGTCGTTCTGAAGCACAACTCGCCCCCTCAAGCATAGCTACAGTTTCTGCACATCATCTGGACATCATAAGGGTGCTTGAGAAGTGTATGGCTGGTGACAGATGTAACCGACCATCTAGATGTTGTGTTTTTCTTTTTTTATCTTTTTTTTTCCCCTTTTTGACCTCGATGAATAAAGTGCAATATTTCTGAAGGTTTGCGGAAGCTAATAGTGATAGTTTCAGTTGAGCATGTGAGATTTTACTTAGCAAGGGGACAGCAGAGGATGTGTAAATAAAAGTGGACTCTCACGGCTAAGGAAGCGGAGGGAAAAAGGGAAGGCTTTTATTATTTGATGAGAATTACTGACGGAAGGAGAGGAGCTGAAGTTGTTGGTCTGCCAGCTTAAAATGGGCGACCACAAGCCTATTTATAGGCCTAGATGACCGACTTACTCAAGGAAAATCTTCTGCACTTGTCAGAGATTTCTTCCTTTCCCTTTTTCTCCTACACACTTCAACACTTGTGTTTTCCAGACTATTCATTGCCGCTTATGCTAGATTTCTTTTCTTGGATTTTTCTTGACTTCTCTAGCTAATAACTATCTTGAAGTTTCTAGAAATTGGATCAATAATTTAACAATTTCTAAACAAGATGTATGCCAGGCAAATTTTCACACTGCTTTACTGCGTGGTCATAATCACATCTATATGATACAAATGACTAGGTTGCACACTTTCAACAATCTCAAGTAAGCTACTGTTACAAACTAACTGAAGCTAGCCACTGCAAAGTTCTGCATTCGTCAATGAGAATTGAGGACTATGGAGTGTACAAAGCCGATCCTATAGTTTTACTGCTTGGAGTGTATGTGGCTTGATAGACAAAGGCTGCATATCCATGCCCAACGTACAGAGGCACTGAAACTCTTATTGTCAATGCTCAAACTGGGAATAGTCGACCAACATTGAGCTAAAGGAGTTGTGCTTTCACTGTATGACAGATTGACTTGCCAAGCCAACAGAATCATGCATTTTTTTCCTGTAGTACTTCTGGAACCTACATTTCCATTCCAATCAACAGTACTGTGCTTTAGAGGAAAATTTGTACTTTTATTTATCAGTTCTTGTGAGACATCTTCAACTCTACCAACCAGAGATTCCATTCTAAAAATAAAATACAAATGATCCCAAGTCTCAATCATATCCCAACAATAAAAGAAACAGATAAAAAGAGACTTCAATTTACTATGACAATGATTCGACAATTTCATCATAGAGATGTCAAACGGAAGGCAACTTCGGTCCTATCTGGACGAAGTGATTGTAAAACGGTGATCCATTTTTGGAAAATCTTAGTAAAATATGGGCTTTGAAAAGTAAAAGTTATAAAAAGAAAGAAGGGATAAGTGCTGCGGAAGTCCTAAAACTTATCGCGAAAATGCATTTGAGTCCTAAAACTTGCAAAAAGTGCAAATAAGTCCTAAAACTTGTCAAAATATTTCATTTGAGTCCTAAAATTGACGCCGTCAGTTTTATTGACGAAAAATGCTGATGTGGCGCCTGACATAGTATTTTAAATAATTTTTATTTTCCAACTGGTTTTTTAAAATAATTTTTTATTCAATTTTTAAAAAAATATATATTTAAAAACTAAAATTCAATCTTTAAAAACTGTTAAAAAGAAAAGGGAAGAAGAGGCGGCCGCCCATCGCCGAGAGGGGGCGGCGATGGTCGCGTCGCCACCCGACCGGGCGAGGCCTCGCCGGCCCCAGGCGAGGGCCGGCGACCCTCGCCTCGCGTGGGCGAGGGCTCACCGGCCCCGGCGAGGGCCGACGACCCTCGCGCGACACGAGCGAGGGCACTCGGATCAGGCACGCCGGCCGTCGCCGGCCACGGGCGAGGCCTCGGCGGCCCTCGGCTAGGGCCGGCGAGGGTCGCCAGATCTGGGTGTTGCCACGGAGAGTGAGGGCCGCGCGAGTGGCCCGCTCCCGTGCTTCCCTGTGCTCGACGCCAGCAGATCCAAGCTAGTTGCCGGGCCACCAGTCACCGCTGTTTCGAGTCCCCTCGTCGGCGACCTCCGCCCGCGACCCAGCGACTTTCGCGTCTCTGTGCCCGGCCAGATCTGGGTGAGCCTCGCCGGCCCTAGGCGACGGCCACCGAGGCCTCGCCCAGGGCAGGTGACGGTCGCCGGCCCCCAAGTGAGGGTCGACATACCCGGATACGGGCGCCCTCGCCCGCGCCGGGCGAGGGTCGCGCCCCGCCGGGGCCAGCAAGGCCTCGCCTTGGTCGGCGGCGGCCGGCAACCGTCGACGGCCCCTCCGGCGATGGGCGGCCGCCTCCTCTACCCTTTTTTTTTTCTTTTTTTAATAGTTTTTTTTTAAAAATGAATTTTAGTTTTTAAATATATTTTTAAAAAAAAGTATTTTAAAAAGCCAGCTGGAAAATAAAAAATAATTTAAAATGCCACGTCAGCATTTTTAACGGAAAATGCTAACGGTGTTAGTTTTAGGACTCAATTGAATTATCTTGACAAGTTTTAGGACTTATTTGCACTTTTTGCAAGTTTTAGAACTGAAATGCATTTTCGTGACAAGTTTTAAGACTTCTGGAATACTTATCCCAAGAAAGAAAAAACAAAAGGGTTGAAAAGTCAAAGAAAAAGGGACAAGGGGGCCTTCAAGTCAATTATAAGGAAGCAACGTAGAGAGAGAGAGAGTGAAGACCGAGAGCCCACTCAGGGAAAAAGAGGAAGAGGAGAGGAGAGAAAAGAAGAAAGGAGGAAGGGAAAAATTTTACCGCGCTCGCAATCTGGACACTCTGCGAAGCCGACTCAACTTCATTTTGCAACGCTGGTAAGTGTTTGTGTGACATCCTGAAATTCGAGCCCTTTGAGGAATGAATGGATGTGAATTTCGTCAATGCATTGTTGGTTGATCTCACTCGGAATTGATTACTCTTGAGATACTGACCTTGTAGGGAAAGGCTATTGAGGACAGAACTCGTACGACTAAAGGACTCGACCTGGGAAAACGACTTGACCGTGAGACTTGCGTGAGGATGATCCTGTAGATAGGCGAGCCGATTCAAAGGACGACTAGAAGTTGATTCGCGGACAGAACATAATGGAACGACGGGTGATTCCGTTTATCGTTATCAAACCCGCGAACGACCCTATGTCGATCCTTAGTGATCGTGTACTTTGAAATAAGAATCTATCCTCCGTAATTTCATGCAGTCAAGGACGTCCATGCGTCGAGATGTCTTGAACGTGGTTTGGCATGAGTCAGTTACGCGTGAATCCTCTGAGTCGCCCGTCAGTCTGAGTTATAACCAAAATGGCATTAGGGCGAAATTGACATGGCAAGAGAACTTAGGATTGGACTTCGAATTATCGGGAATGTCCGGGACGGACTTTGGATGAAGCCGCTTCAACAATGGTCGGCGAGTCGGTGAAGCCGAGCAATTGAGAAAGGGATTTTCGGACCGAGGAAGCGAGCCCGTGAGGACATGGGCCGGGCCAAGTCAATGTGGGCCTTAGGCCCAAGTTGGGACAACCACCAAATGGGCCTAAGTCAACAAATGAGCCCATTGGGCCAATTCTTATTCATTTCAAACCCAAACAATTTCCAAGCCCACTCCTATTCATGGCCAAGCCCAATCCTTAGGCCCATCCACCAATTTCAGCCCAAGGTCATATTTGTAATTTGTGCGAGGTGAAATGACCAAAATGCCCCCAAAGAGCTTGTGGATAAGGGCAAAAAAGAAGAGAGAGAAGATGATGTCATGCATGGGGAATTGAAGTGGCCATTTAATGGCTTTAATGAGGAGTGCAACAGCTCTCCCATCACTCTCTCTCTCCCCCATTCGGCCTCCAAAGGGACGAGCTCCTCTCTCCCTCGTTTTCCCTCCTCCAGTTTCTGCTCCAGCTGACCCTTCAGTGAAGATTCGAGTCAAAAGTGGTCTTCCCGGATGAATCAGAGAACGAGCCACCTATCACCGTGACCGGGAGAAACAGACCGTTCCAACAAGCCTGATTTCGTCCCGAACGGAGCCCCCGTCCGTCCTGTACGGCCGTCGCAAGCCGCCGGTCGCCGGTCCGTCGGTCCGCCTGCAGCCTGCACTGTTTCGACTTTGCAGCCCGTTTTCTTCCATTCCAGCCATTCCTCCGCCCATCCTAACCTCCAGCAAGACCCCCAAGACCCCCGGGAGCCTCTGGTTGTCGACCAACCCCTCGCCGGAGCTCCGGCCAAGCCGTTCAACTCAGTTTCTCCTCCGGCAGGGCTGTTTTTCAGTGCTTTCAGTGGGAGTCCGAGCTGTGGTTGCTGTGTTGAGCTTGGGACCACCTTGGATCGTCGTGGTAGAGATTCCGGTGCGTAGCCACCGTCGTCGCCGCCGCGTCGGTGCCTCCGGCCCGCTTAACGGGTGAGTTTAGCTCCTAATCCTTCGATTAGTGCCTAAACTTGCTTAGGGTTGGTTTAGTTAGATTTAATTCTAGTTTAAGTGATTTAATTAAGTTGTATTATTCCTAAGATAGGTGGTTAGATTAATGGATTCGATTAGTTTAGCTTAATCTTGTTTTATTTGCTTAATGTGGTTTATGTGGTTAATTAAGCATGTTTATCTTAATTGATTGGTTTCCTTAATTTAATCATTGTTTTAATGATTTTTTGAGTATAATTTATTGTTTATTGAATTCTGGAAAATTACTGTTCACGCAACACTATTCACAAAATATGTTCACGCGCTTTGTTCACGAGTCAACGTTCATGTGCACTGTTCACGCGCACCGTTCATCCGTAATGCGAAAAGTTGTCTAAATTCATGTGTGTTGAATTTATGAGGGAATGGATGTGTAAATGCATGGGCATCCGCATGAATTGATTGTTGAATGGTGTAATTGTGTGATGATTGTGATATATAGGTATTTTTAATTAGAAAATACCGGACGTCGGTTTACAACGTCAAAATGGATTTGTGGGCTGTTAAAGTTAGTGGGGCCGTGATGACCACTTAACCTAAATTATGCCGGCGGGGCCGAGTTACGCCACCGAATTTGGAATCGGTCGCGCCCGTTGGGCCGTAAATTGCCACCCGATAAGGGTCGCGCCCGATAAGGCCGTAACCACGCCACCGAATTTGGAATCGGTCGCGCCCGTTGGGCCGTAATTTGCCACCTATTAAAGGTCGCGCCTTTGAGGCCGTAAATTGCCACCGATAGGTCGCGCCCGTTGGGCCGTAATTTGCCACCCGATAAGGGTCGCGCGATAAGGCCGTAACCCGCCACCTATTAAAGGTCGCGCCCACCGGGCCGTAATTTGCCACCTAAAGATAGGTTGTGTCCTTTGGACCGTAAATTGTTGCCAAGAAATTTAGTAGACCGTGCTCGTGGAGCCGTGAGTAAGATTTGAGACTGAATAAGGGAGACGACCGGGGAATGGTCGGATTGACATGGAATCGATTGAGTTGATTGATCGATGACTCGATCCGATTGATGCATTGATGTGTGAAATTGTTATATGCATTAATTATATGCATGAGTGAATCACATCGTTTATGGTATGCACACATGAATCGATAATGTGCGTGGTGTGGCAATAGCCAGTGAGATCGCTTATGATGCGACTCGCATGTGATTGATGAAATGTATCATCTAATGGCCATGTGCATTACGTGTATGTCTTTGAGTGATATCGTGCGGGGTATGGCATACCAGGTGAGGTTGTATGCGAATCGACCGTTGTTTGTTGGTTGGCCGGCTGTTGGTTGTTGCTTGTTAGTGGGGTGGTTCTCGGATAGATACCCGGGTTGAGTTGGTGTACTAACCGGGGCTTAGGGGTGTAACTCGCCGAGATTTATATCTCACTTGGTTATTGAATAACCATTTTCAGGTCCCTTGTGAGAAGAACCCGAAGCTTGAAGCAGAAGGGTCAGGAGCATAGGTGGCTCAGTAGTTCTTTATGACATAGACCTTCTGTATAAGCTTGAAGTGTTTATAAAAGTGTATTTGATTTGAAATTGGTTGTCCCGCTTTTCTATCCCATATATGTTGTTGTCGGGGATTAGTGAATTTGCTTCCGCATGTGCAATAAAATGAAAAGGGTCGGCGACAAGTCCCGGGAACGTCGCAAAATTCTATCGACCACCGAGGGATGTGCGCGTGCTCGAGGTTCGGGGCGTGACATCCCCGTTTAAGTGGTATCAGAGCATGGTTAGTATTTGGAGTGATAAGGTGCGATGGTTATTGGGATAGTAAGTAGGAAAGGCTTTTTCCTTATGCGACGCTTTGTGATTGGCTAGGCGATTGGTAGTTTGTTTGGTGTGGGTCACTCGGTTTTCCTAATTCGGTGAGGAATTGGAAAGCGGAGTACGTGGAGATCCTGTAGAATGAGTGATCCGGATTTGAGGACTCCTCGGAAGAGGACTGTTTCGTCAGTCGCTCGGGATAGGCCGCTGACTAGGGTCGATACCCGAGGTAGAGCGCAGGCCTTGGCCAGCGTGTGTGAGAGAGTACCGCTTTAGGTCGGTATGCGGGTGTAGAAGACTTGACGATCCTAGATTAGATAGGATCGTGCGGGCGCTTGAGTCTTTGGGAATTTTGATGGGACAGCAAGTTCGAATCAAGCCGCCGTTGCTGCGCTACGCTTGCACCCGTTAGAGTCCAACCTGGGATTGTGATCATAGGGAGATCGATGCTCAAGCTGGTAGAGCAGTTCCTAAGACTTAAGCCACCGAGGTTCAGTGGTGTGGGCGACCCTAAGGCTGTGACCCTTTGGTTAAGGGATATTATGAAGACCTTCACAGTGCTGAGGTGTTCAGAGGAAGATCGAGTACTTTTGGCGGCTTATCAGCTTGAAGGTAACGCCAGTATGTGGTGGGAAGCCACTCAAGGAAGAGTGTTTCCTGAAGGCACAGTAGACATGGGGTGTCTTTTGTGAGGCTTTCAATGGAAAGTACTTCTCAGACAGTGTGAGAGAGTCCAAGATGGCAGAGTTCCAACAGTTTCGCCGGAATCAGATGTTTGTGGATCAATATGAGGCGAAGTTCGCCGAGTTGGCCAAGTATGCGCTGAGGTTGGTAGAGGACCCTATGGATAGGGCGAATCAGTTTAGAGATGGCTTGAAGCCGGAGTTGAAAGACCAGTTGGTACTCTTGAATTTAAAGAGCTTTGATGAGATGTACGAGAGGGCACAGATGATAGAAAAGAACATGATGGAGAGGACGACCGCATCTGGTTCACGGTTCGTGCCTAATTGAGATAATCGTCGGTTTGGAAAGGGGCCGATGAGGAGAAGAATGTTTTGGGATAAGTTTATTAGTGTGGCACATCGGAACATTGGCTAGACTTGTAGAATTTCAGTTTGTTGAGATGGAGTTGTAAAAAGAAGAATCACTGGTTAGAGTGGTATTTGGCTGTTTCGCTTATGTTTAACTTTGAGATCGTAATGGAAAAGATTGGCTCAAGGAGCATCTTGTTGTGATGAATTATTGATATGCGGTAATCCAGTTCGTTCCATTTGTGTGGGAAAGTTTCGAGTTTGTCAAAAATCATAAAGGATTTTCATTTGTCTAATGTTGTCATTTAAGACAACTTGGTTTTGGATATGGGTTGCCAATGTTATCTGACAACTGTAGTGGATACGACTGTTGAGGAACCGAAAGTGGAGAGTATGCACGTGGTACAGAAGTTTTCTGACACGTTTCCTGAGGAATCATTCGATTTGCTCCTAGAAAGGAAGATCAAGTCGTGATAGTGTTTATCGACGACATCTGGGTGTACTCTAGAAGTCCAGAGGAATATGAAAGACGTTTAAGGACAGTGCTTCAGACGTTGCAAGAACATAGACGGGATTTCTGTGAACCCGACCAAGACTGAAGCCGTGATCAATTGATCAAGACTGATGACAGTGACAGAGACCACAATTTTCTTGGGGTTGACGGGCTTTTATAAACAGGTTTGTGGGAAGATTTTCAGCAATAGCTATGTCTCTGGATAGATTGTTGAAGAAGCAGTGAGAGAAGTTTGTAGGGACGACTACCGCATAAGTGCGAGCGTAGTTTCTAAGAGCTTGGAGTTTTTCGAGTGGAAGTGGACACATCACGATGGTCTTGCAATGGGATGATTGCGTCAAGGTCTTGGAAGACCTTTGCAACCTTTGGAGTTCCCGAGTGGAAGTGGGAACACATCACGATGGTCTTGTGATGGGATTACCGAGAAGTCATTCGACGTCGTCAAGGTCATTCGAGAAAGTATGAACCGGACTTGAATCACGCATGGAACTTTTCAAGGACTGTGATTGCAACCTTTTCGTATCACCTATATCGGAAAAGCTAGTAAAATTATAGATGCGATGAATCGAAAGTCATCGATTGCGCAGATGGTGATTCAGGAGTGGATTTTTACTTGAAGGAGCTAGAGATTCGGTTTCAAATCTGAGGTAGGCCGCCTTTGTCTTATGGCCATCCTCAGAACTGAACCGAAAGTACAGCTATGAATCAAGACGTTGCAGTTGACAGACCCAGAGATTCAGAAGGTTCTGTAGGGAGATACAGAAAAGAGAAAGGCTGATTTGCATGCTACTGAGGACGAAACATTAAAATTTTGTGGACGATTGTGTGTACCCGATGATGCGGATCTTAAAGAAGATCTTGTATGGAGCTTAATGTAGCAGTTATCAGTAAATCGCTCAGATGACACCGTTTGAAGTGTTAAATGGCAGAGAGTACATAACTTCGATTTGTTGAGATGAAATCAGAGTACAGAAGGTTACAGATCCAGAGAGTTAGTTCAGCGATCAGTGAATTCAGTTACGGTCATCAGAGACATATTAAAGACCGCTCAGAGTTGCCAGAAAAGCGGCGTAGAAATGTGTCGAAGACCTTTGGAATTTTAAGTAGAGAAGTATATTTTCCTTGGATGTCGCCTATGATAAGGACATCGCGTTTTCTTAAGAAAGAGAAGTTGAAATGGTACTTACATCGGAATCTTTCGAGATTTGGGTTCAAATAAGGATTTTGGCTTTAAATGGAAAAAGAAAGCAACTCGGGTTACCGTCGGCGCCGTTAGCCGAGTGGTACCCGGGGGTGAAGCGTTGGTCCGAAGTCGGGAGTTCGAATCCCCAACGCGGTAGTTAGCCGCCTAGTAGAAAAATAAAAAGAAAAAGAAAAAGAAGAAAAATCAAATTTTTGCAATTTTCGTTTTTGCAAAAATGGTCAAATGCTTAGCCTTTTGGAACCAAGGATGAATTGAACAAGATGGGAAGTGATTTGGCAGTACTAAAAGTGTTGGATAGCACAATGAGGCGGAACGAAAGACTTGGGAAAGTGAAGAATCGTTGAGACGACAATACCCCCACCATTTTGAAGAATAATTTGAATGGTTTAAATTTCGAGGACGAAATTTTTATAAGAGGGGAAGAGTTGTGACATCCCGAAATTCGAGCCCTTTGAGGAATGAATGGATGTGAATTTCGTCAATGCATTGTTGGTTGATCTCACTCGGAATTGATTACTCTTGAGATACCGACCTTGAAGGGAAAGGCTATTGAGGACGAGAACTCGTACGACTAAAGGACTCGACACTGGGAAAACGACTTGACCGTGAGACTTGCGTGAGGATGATCCCGTAGATAGGCGAGGCCGATTCAAAGGACGACTAGAAGTTGATTCGCGGACAGAACATAATGGAACGACGGGTGATTCCGTTTATCGTTATCAAACCCGCGAACGACCCTATGTCGATCCTTAGTGATCGTGTACTTTGAAATAAGAATCTATCCTCCGTAATTTCATGCAGTCAAGGACGTCCATGCGTCGAGATGTCTTGAACGTGGTTTGGCATGAGTCGATTACGCGTGAATCCTCCGAGCCGCCCGTCGCCCGAGTTATAACCAAAATGGCATTAGGGCGAAATTGACATGGCAAGAGAACTTAGGATTGGACTTCGAATTATCGGGAATGTCCGGGACGGACTTTGGATGAAGCCGCTTCAACAGTCGACAGAGTCAGTGAAGCCGAGCAATTGAAAAGGGATTTTCGGACCGAGGAAGCGAGCCCGTGAGGACATGGGCCGGGCCAAGTCAATGTGGGCCTTAGGCCCAAGTTGGGATAGCCACCAAATGGGCCTAAGTCAAGCAAATGAGCCCATTGGGCCAATTCAACTATTCATTTCAAACCCAAACAATTTCCAAGCCCACTCCTATTCATGGCCAAGCCCATTTCTTAGGCCCATCCACCAATTTCAGCCCAAGGTCATATTTGTAATTTGTGCGAGGTGAAATGACCAAAATGCCCCTAGAGCTTGTGGATAAGGGCAAAAAAAGAGAGAGAAGATGATGTCATGCATGGGGAATTGAAGTGGCCATTTAATGGCTTTAATGAGGAGTGCAACAGCTCTCCCATCACTCTCTCTCTCCCCCATTCGGCCTCCAAAGGGACGAGCTCCTCTCTCCCTCGTTCTCCCTCTCTTCCAGTTTCTGCTCCAGCTGACCCTTCGGTGAAGAATCGGGTCAAAAGTGGTCTTCCCGGATGAATCACAGAACGTGCCACCTATCACCGTGACCGGGAGAAACAGACCGTTCCAACAAGCCTGATTTCGTCCCGAACGGAGCCCCCGTCCGTCCTGTACGGCCGTCGCAAGCCGCCGGTCGCCGGTCCGTCGGTCCGCCTGCAGCCTGCACTGTTTCGACTTTGCAGCCCGTTTTCTTCCATTCCAGCCATTCCTCCGCCCATCCTAACCTCCAGCAAGACCCCCAAGACCCCCGGGAGCCTCTGGTTGTCGACCAACCCCCTCGCCGGAGCTCCGGCCAAGCCGTTCAACTCAGTTTCTCCTCCGGCAGGGCTGTTTTTCAGTGTTTTCAGTGGGAGTCCGAGCTGTGGTTGCTGTGTTGAGCTTGGGACCACCTTGGATCGTCGTGGTAGAGGTTCCGGTGCGTAGCCACCGTCGTCGCCGCCGCGTCGGTGTCTCCGGCCCGCTTAACGGGTGAGTTTAGCTCCTAATCCTTCGATTAGTGCCTAAACTTGCTTAGGGTTGGTTTAGTTAGATTTAATTCTAGTTTAAGTGATTTAATTAAGTTGTATTATTCCTAAGATAGGTGGTTAGATTAATGGATTCGATTAGTTTAGCTTAATCTTGTTTTATTTGCTTAATGTGGTTTATGTGGTTAATTAAGCATGTTTATCTTAATTGATTGGTTTCCTTAATTTAATCATTGTTTTAATGATTTTTTGAGTATAATTTATTGTTTATTGAATTCTGGAAAATTACTGTTCACGCAACACTATTCACAAAATATCGTTCACGCGCACCGTTCACGACAAATCGTTCATGTGCACTGTTCACGTGCATTTGTTCATCCGAGAATGCGAAAAGTTGTCTAAATTCATGTGTGTTGAATTTATGAGTGAATGGATGTGTAAATGCATGGGCATCCGCATGAATTGATTGTTGAATGGTGTAATTGTGTGATGATTGTGATATATAGGTATTTTTAATTAGAAAATACCGGACGTCGGTTTACAACGTCAAAATGGATTTGTGGGCTGTTAAAGTTAGTGGGGCCGTGATGACCACTTAACCTAAATTATGTCAGTGGGGCCGTGTTGCCACCATTTGGAATCGGTCGCGCCCGTTAAATTGCCACCCGATAAGGGTCGCGCCGATAAGGCCGTTAAAGGTCGCGCCCACCGAATTTGGAATCGGTCGCGCCCGTTGGGCCGTAAATTGCCACCCGATAAGGGTCGCGCCCGATAAGGTCGCGTAAGGCCGTAAATTGCCATTTGGAAGAGGTCGCGCCCGTTGGGCCGTAATTTGCCACCCGATAAGGGTCGCGCCCGATAAGGCCGTAACCGCCACCTATTAAAGGTCGCGCCCTTTGGGCCGTAATTTGCCACCTAAAGATAGGTTGTGTCCTTTGGACCGTAAATTGTTGCCAAGAAATTTAGTAGACCGTGCTCGTGGAGCCGTGAGTAAGATTTGAGATGAATAAGGGAGACGACCGGGAATGGTCGGATTGACATGGAATCGACTGAGTTGATTGATCGATGACTCGATATGAATTGATGCATTGATGTGTGAAATTGTTATATGCATTAATTATATGCATGAGTGAATCACATCGTTTATGGTATGCACACATGAATCGATAATGTGCGGGGTGTGGCAATAGCCGGTGAGATCGCTTATGATGCGACTCGCATGTGATTGATGAAATGTATCATCTAATGGCCATGTGCATTACGTGTATCATGCTTGAGTGATATCGTGTGTGGTATGGCATACCAGGTGAGGTTGTATGCGAATCGACTGTTGTTTGTTGGTTCGGGCTGTTGGTTGTTGCTTGTTAGTGGGGTGGTTCGGATAGATACCCCGGGTTGAGTTGGTGTACTAACCGGGGCTTAGGGGTGTAACTCGCCGAGATTTATATCTCCTTGGTTATTGAATAACCATTTTCAGGTCCCTTGTGAGAAGAACCCGAAGCTTGAAGCGAAGGGTCGGGAGCATAGGTGGCTCGGTAGTTCTTTATGACATAGACCTTCGTATAAGCTTGAAGTGTTTATAAAAGTGTATTTGATTTGAAATTGGTTGTCCCGCTTTTCTATCCCATATATGTTGTTGTCGGGGATTAGTGAATTTGCTTCCGCATGTGCAATAAAATGAAAAGGGTCGGCGACAAGTCCTGGGAACGTCGCAAAATTCTATCGACCACTGAGGGATGTGCGCGTGCTCGAGGTTCGGGGCGTGACATCCCCGTTTAAGTGGTATCAGAGCATGGTTAGTATTTGGAGTGATAAGGTGCGATGGTTATTGGGATAGTAAGTAGGAAAGGCTTTTTCCTTATGCACGCCTTTGTGATTGGCTAGCTGTTTGGTAGTTTGTTTGGTGTGGGTCACTCGGTTTTCCTAATTCGGTGAGGAATTGGAAAGCGAGGTTTGTGGAGATCCCGTAGAATGAGTGATCCGGATTTGAGGACTCCTCGGAAGAGGACTGTTTCGTCAGTCGCTCGGGATAGGACGCTGACTAGGGTCGATACCCGAGGTAGAGCGCGAGCTTGGCCGGCGTGTGTGAGAGAGTACCGCTTTAGGCGGTATCGGTGTAGAAAGCACTTGACGATCCTAGATTAGATAGGATCGTGTAGGAGCTTGAGTCTTTGGGAATTTTGATGGGACAGCAAGTTTAGAATCAAGCCGCCGTTGCTGCTACGATTGCACCCGTTAGAGTCCAACCCGGGATTGTGATCATCGGGGGAGATCGATGCACAAGATGGTAGAGCAGTTCTTAAGACTTAAGCCACCGAGGTTCGGTGGTGTGGGCGACCCTAAGGCTGTGACCCTTTGGTTAAGGGATATTATGAAGACCTTCACAGTGCTGAGGTGTTCAGAGGAAGATCGAGTACTTTTGGCGGCTTATCAGCTTGAAGGTAACGCCAGTATGTGGTGGGAAGCCACTCAAGGAAGAGTGTTTCCTGAAGGCACAGTAGACATGGGGTGTCTTTTGTGAGGCTTTCAATGGAAAGTACTTCTCAGACAGTGTGAGAGAGTCCAAGATGGCAGAGTTCCAACAGTTTCGCCGGAATCAGATGTTTGTGGATCAATATGAGGCGAAGTTCGCCGAGTTGGCCAAGTATGCGCGAGGTTGGTAGAGGACCCTATGGATAGGGCGAATCAGTTTAGAGATGGCTTGAAGCCGGAGTTGAAAGACCAGTTGGTACTCTTGAATTTAAAGAGCTTTGATGAGATGTACGAGAGGGCACAGATGATAGAAAAGAACATGATGGAGAGGACGACCGCATCTGGTTCACGGTTCGTGCCTAATTGAGATAATCGTCGGTTTGGAAAGGGGCCGATGAGGAGAAGAATGTTTTGGGATAAGTTTATTAGTGTGGCACATCGGAACATTGGCTAGACTTGTAGAATTTCAGTTTGTTGAAATGGAGTTGTAAAAAAGAAGAATCACTGGTTAGAGTGGTATTTGGCTGTTTTCGCTTATGTTTAACTTTGAGATCGTAATGGAAAAGATTGGCTCAAGGAGCATCTTGTTGTGATGAATTATTGATATGCAGTAATCCAGTTCGTTCCATTTGTGTGGGAAAGTTTCGAGTTTGTCAAAAATCATAAAGGATTTTCATTTGTCTAATGTTGTCATTTAAGACAACTTGGTTTTGGATATGGGTTGCCAATGTTATCTGACAACTGTAGTGGATACGACGTTGAGGAACCGAAAGTGGAGAGTATGCACGTGGTACAGAAGTTTTCTGACACGTTTCCTGAGGAATCATTCGATTTGCTCCTAGAAAGGAAGATCAAGTCGTGATAGTGTTTATCGACGACATCTGGGTGTACTCTAGAAGTCCAGAGGAATATGAAAGACGTTTAAGGACAGTGCTTCAGACGTTGCAAGAACATAGACGGGATTTCTGTGAACCCGACCAAGACTGAAGCCGTGATCAATTGATCAAGACTGATGACAGTGACAGAGACCACAATTTTCTTGGGGTTGACGGGCTTTTTAAACAGGTTTGTGGGAAGATTTTCAGCAATAGCTATGTCTCTAATAGATTGTTGAAGAAGCGAGAGAAGTTTGTAGGGATAGAGATAAGTGCGAGCGTAGTTTCTAAGAGCTTAAGCAGAAACTGACTACCACATCAGTGCTGACGATTGCATCTGGTTCTGGAAGACCTCTGCAACCTTTGGAGTTCTGGAGTGGAAGTGGGAACACATCACGATGGTCTTGTGATGGGACTACCAAGAAGTTAGTCGACGCCATCAAGATCATCTGAGAAAGTATGAACCGGACTTGAATCACGCATGGAACTTTTCAAGGAGATGCGTGAAATGTGATTGCAATTTATACGTATCACCCACCTTGGGGAAAAGCTAGTAAAATTATAGATGCGATGAATCGAAAGTCATCGGTGACAATCGAACAAGCATCGGATGGTGATTCTCCGTTTGAGTGGATTTTTACTTGAAGGAGCTAGAGATTGAGATTAAGAAAGTTTCAAATCGGATGGTAGGCCGCCTTTGTCTTATGGCCATCCTGAATCGAAAGTCATCGATTGCCGAACCGAAATTTACAGCTATGAATCAAGACGTTGCGAGGTAGGCCGCTTTTGTCTTATGGCCATCCTTAGAATTGAATCGAAAGGTAAGAAGGTTCTGTAGGGAGATACAGAAAAGAGAAAGGCTGATTTGCATGCTACTGAGGACGAAACATTAAAATTTTGTGGACGATTGTGTGTACCCGATGATGCGGATCTTAAAGAAGATCTTGTATGGAGCTTAATGTAGCGATTATCGCAAATCGCTCGATGACACCGTTTGAAGTGTTAAATGGCAGAGAGTACAGAACTTCGATTTGTTGAGATGAAATCATAGTGCAGAAGGTTACAGATCCAGAGAGTTAGTTCAGCGATCAGTGAATTCAGTTACGGTCATCAGAGACAAATTAAAGACCGCTCAGAGCTGCCAGAAAAGCTGCGTAGAAATGTGTCGAAGACCTTTGGAATTTTAAATAGGGAAGTATATTTTCCTTCGATGTCGCCTATGATAAGGACATCGCGTTTTGTTAAGAAAGAGAAGTTGAAATGGTACTTACATCGGAATCTTTCGAGATTTGGGTTCAAATAAGGATTTTGGCTTTAAATGGAAAAGAAAGCAACTCGGGTCACCGTCGGCGCCGTTAGCCGAGTGGTACCCGGGGGTGAAGCGTTGGTCCGAAGTCGGGAGTTCGAATCCCCGACGCGACAGTTAGCCGCCCAGTAGAAAAATAAAAAGAAAAAGAAAAAGAAAAAAAAATCAAATTTTTGCAATTTTCGTTTTTTTGCAAAAATGGTCAAATGCTTAGCCTTTTGGAACCAAGGATGAATTGAACAAAATGGGAAGTGATTTGGCAGTACTAAAAGTGTTGGATAGCATAATGAGGCGGAACGAAAGACTTGGGAAAGTGAAGAATCGTTGAGACGACAATACCCCCACCATTTTGAAGAATAATTTGAATGGTTTAAATTTCGAGGACGAAATTTTTATAAAGGGGAAGAGTTGTGACATCCGAAATTCGAGCCCTTTGAGGAATGAATGGATGTGAATTTCGTCAATGCATTGTTGGTTGATCTCACTCGGAATTGATTACTCTTGAGATACTGACCTTGTAGGGAAAGGCTATTGAGGACAGAACTCGTACGACTAAAGGACTCGACACAGGAAAACGACTTGACCGTGAGACTTGCGTGAGGATGATCCCGTAGATAGGCAGCGAGCCGATTCAAAGGACGACTAGAAGTTGATTCGCGGACAGAACATAATGGAACGACGGGTGATTCCGTTTATCGTTATCAAACCCGCGAACGACCCTATGTCGATCCTTAGTGATCGTGTACTTTGAAATAAGAATCTATCCTCCGTAATTTCATGCAGTCAAGGACGTCCATGCGTCGAGATGTCTTGAACGTGGTTTGGCATGAGTCGATTACGCGTGAATCCTCCGAGTCGCCCGTCGCCCGAGTTATAACCAAAATGGCATTAGGGCGAAATTGACATGGCAAGAGAACTTAGGATTGGACTTCGAATTATCGGGAATGTCCGGGACGGACTTTGGATGAAGCCGCTTCAACAGTCGACAGAGTCAGTGAAGCCGAGCAATTGAAAAGGGATTTTCGGACCGAGGAAGCGAGCCCGTGAGGACATGGGCCGGGCCAAGTCAATGTGGGCCTTAGGCCCAAGTTGGGACAGCCACCATGGGCCCAAATGGGCCTAAGTCAAACCAAACTATTCATCCATTGGGCCAATTCTTATTCATTTCAAACCCAAACAATTTCCAAGCCCACTCCTATTCATGGCCAAGCCCAATTTCTTAGGCCCATCCACCAATTTCAGCCCAAGGTCATATTTGTAATTTGTGCGAGGTGAAATGACCAAAATGCCCCAAGAGCTTGTGGATAAGGGCAAAAAGAAGAGAGAGAAGATGATGTCATGCATGGGGAATTGAAGTGGCCATTTAATGGCTTTAATGAGGAGTGCAACAGCTCTCCCATCACTCTCTCTCTCCCCCATTCGGCCTCCAAAGGGACGAGCTCCTCTCTCCCTCGTTTTCCCTCCTCCAGTTTCTGCTCCAGCTGACCCTTCAGTGAAGATTCGAGTCAAAAGTGGTCTTCCCGGATGAATCAGAGAACGAGCCACCTATCACCGTGACCGGGAGAAACAGACCGTTCCAACAAGCCTGATTTCGTCCCGAACGGAGCCCCCGTCCGTCCTGTACGGCCGTCGCAAGCCGCCGGTCGCCGGTCCGTCGGTCCGCCTGCAGCCTGCACTGTTTCGACGTTTTGCAGCCCGTTTTCTTCCATTCCAGCCATTCCTCCGCCCATCCTAACCTCCAGCAAGACCCCAAGACCCCGGGAGCCTCTGGTTGTCGACCAACCCCCTCGCCGGAGCTCCGGCCAAGCCGTTCAACTCAGTTTCTCCTCCGGCAGGGCTGTTTTTCAGTGTTTTCAGTGGGAGTCCGAGCTGTGGTTGCTGTGTTGAGCTTGGGACCACCTTGGATCGTCGTGGTAGAGGTTCCGGTGCGTAGCCACCGTCGTCGCCGCCGCGTCGGTGCCTCCGGCCCGCTTAACGGGTGAGTTTAGCTCCTAATCCTTCGATTAGTGCCTAAACTTGCTTAGGGTTGGTTTAGTTAGATTTAATTCTAGTTTAAGTGATTTAATTAAGTTGTATTATTCCTAAGATAGGTGGTTAGATTAATGGATTCGATTAGTTTAGCTTAATCTTGTTTTATTTGCTTAATGTGGTTTATGTGGTTAATTAAGCATGTTTATCTTAATTGATTGGTTTCCTTAATTTAATCATTGTTTTAATGATTTTTTGAGTATAATTTATTGTTTATTGAATTCTGGAAAATTACTGTTCACGCAACACTATTCACAAAAAAATCACGTTCACGCGCACCTTGTTCACGAAATCTTGTTCACATGAATCTCATGTGCACTGTTCACGTGCACTGTTCATCCAGAATGCGAAAAGTTGTCTAAATTCATGTGTGTTGAATTTATGAGGGAATGGATGTGTAAATGCATGGGCATCCGCATGAATTGATTGTTGAATGGTGTAATTGTGTGATGATTGTGATATATAGGTATTTTTAATTAGAAAATACCGGGACGTCGGTTTACAACGTCAAAATGGATTTGTGGGCTGTTAAAGTTAGTGGGGCCGTGATGACCACTTAACCTAAATTATGCCAGCGGGGCCGAGTTACGCCACCGAATTTGGAATCGGTCGCGCCCGTTGGGCCGCCAATTTGGAATCGGTCGCGCCCGTTGGGCCGTAAATTGCCACCCGATAAGGGTCGCGCCTGATAAGGCCGTAACCTGCCACCGAATTTGGAATCGGTCGCGCCCGTTGGGCCGTAATTTGCCACCTATTAAAGGTCGCGCCTTTGAGGCCGTAAATTGCCACCTGATAGAGGTCGCGCCCGTTGGGCCGTAATTTGCCACCCGATAAGGGTCGCGCCCGATAAGGCCGTAACCCGCCACCTATTAAAGGTCGCGCCCACCGGGCCGTAATTTGCCACCTAAAGATAGGTTGTGTCCTTTGGACCGTAAATTGTTGCCAAGAAATTTAGTAGACCGTGCTCGTGGAGCCGTGAGTAAGATTTGAGACTGAATAAGGGAGACGACCGGGGAATGGTCGGATTGACATGGAATCGATTGAGTTGATTGATCGATGACTCGATCGAATTGATGCATTGATGTGTGAAATTGTTATATGCATTAATTATATGCATGAGTGAATCACATCGTTTATGGTATGCACACATGAATCGATAATGTGCGGGGTGTGGCAATAGCCGGTGAGATCGCTTATGATGCGACTCGCATGTGATTGATGAAATGTATCATCTAATGGCCATGTGCATTACGTGTATTGTCCGAGTGATATCGTGCGGGGTATGGCATACCAGGTGAGGTTGTATGCGAATCGACCGTTGTTTGTTTGTTGGTTCTTGGCTGTTGGTTGTTGCTTGTTAGTGGGGTGGTTCGGATAGATACCCAGGTTGAGTTGGTGTACTAACCGGGGCTTAGGGGTGTAACTCGCCGAGATTTATATCTCACTGGTTATTGAATAACCATTTTCAGGTCCCTTGTGAGAAGAACCCGAAGAGCTTGAAGCGGAAGGGTCGGGAGCATAGGTGGCTCGGTAGTTCTTTATGACATAGACCTTCGTATAAGCTTGAAGTGTTTATAAAAGTGTATTTGATTTGAAATTGGTTGTCCCGCTTTTCTATCCCATATATGTTGTTGTCGGGGATTAGTGAATTTGCTTCCGCATGTGCAATAAAATGAAAAGGGTCGGCGACAAGTCCTGGGAACGTCGCAAAATTCTATCGACCACTGAGGGATGTGCGCGTGCTCGAGGTTCGGGGCGTGACATCCCCGTTTAAGTGGTATCAGAGCATGGTTAGTATTTGGAGTGATAAGGTGCGATGGTTATTGGGATAGTAAGTAGGAAAGGCTTTTTCCTTATGCAGACGCCTGTGATTGGCTAGCTGATTGGTAGTTTGTTTGGTGTGGGTCACTCAGTTTTCCTAATTCGGTGAGGAATTGGAAAGCAGGTTCTGTGGAGATCCTGTAGAATGAGTGATCCGGATTTGAGGACTCCTCGGAAGAGGACTGTTGCGTCAGTTGCTTGGGGTAGGACACCAACTAGGGTCGATACCCGAGGTAGAGCGCAGGCCTTGGCCAGCGTGTGTGAGAGAGTACCGCTTTAGGCTGGTACTGGTGTAGCAGCACTTGACGATCCTAGATTAGATAGGATCGTGCAGGCGCTTGAGTCTTTGGGAATTTTGATGGGACAGCAAGTTCAGAATCAAGCTGCCGTTGCTGCTGCTACAGTTGCACCTGCTAGAGTCCAACCTGGGATTGTGATCATAGGGAGATCGATGCTCAAGCTGGTAGAGCAGTTCCTAAGACTTAAGCCACCGAGGTTCAGTGGTGTGGGCGACCCTAAGGTGTGACCCTTTGGTTAAGGGATATTATGAAGACCTTCACGGTGTTGAGGTGTTAGAGGAAGATCGAGTACTTTTGGCGGCTTATCGGCTTGAAGGTAACGCCGGTATGTGGTGGGAAGCCACTCAAGGAAGAGTGTTTCCCTAAAGGCACAACTTAGACATGGGGTGTCTTTTGTGAGGCTTTCAATGGAAAGTACTTCTCGAGACAAAGTGTGAGAGAGTCCAAGATGGCGAGTTCCAACGGTTTCGCCGAATCGATGTTTGTGGATCAATATGAGGCGAAGTTCGCCGAGTTGGCCAAGTATGCGCTGAGGTTGGTAGAGGACCCTATGGATAGGGCGAATCAGTTTAGAGATGGCTTGAAGCCGGAGTTGAAAGACCAGTTGGTACTCTTGAATTTAAAGAGCTTTGATGAGATGTACGAGAGGGCACGAGATGATAGAAAAGAACATGATGGAGAGGACGACCGCATCTGGTTCACGGTTCGTGCCTAATTGAGATAATCGTCGGTTTGGAAAGGGGCCGATGAGGAGAAGAATGTTTTGGGATAAGTTTATTAGTGTGGCACATCGGAACATTGGCTAGACTTGTAGAATTTCAGTTTGTTGAGATGGAGTTGTAAAAAGAAGAATCACTTTGGTTAGAGTGGTATTTGGCTGTTTTCGCTTATGTTTAACTTTGAGATCGTAATGGAAAAGATTGGCTCAAGGAGCATCTTGTTGTGATGAATTATTGATATGCGGTAATCCAGTTCGTTCCATTTGTGTGGGAAAGTTTCGAGTTTGTCAAAAATCATAAAGGATTTTCATTTGTCTAATGTTGTCATTTAAGACAACTTGGTTTTGGATATGGGTTGCCAATGTTATTCGACAACTGTAGTGGATACGACTGTTGAGGAACCGAAAGTGGAGAGTATGCACGTGGTACAGAAGTTTTCTGACACGTTTCCTGAGGAATCATTCGATTTGCTCCTAGAAAGGAAGATCAAGTCGTGATAGTGTTTATCGACGACATCTGGGTGTACTCTAGAAGTCCGAGAGGAATATGAAAGACGTTTAAGGACGGTGCTTCGAGACGTTGCAAGAACATAGACGGGATTTTACGTGAACCCGACCAAGGCGAAGCCGTGATCAATTGATCAAGACCGATGACAAAGTGACGAGAGACCACAATTTTCTTGGGGTTGACAGGCTTTTATAAACAGGTTTGTGGGAAGATTTTCAGCAATAGCTATGTCTCTGGATAGATTGTTGAAGAAGGCAGAGAAGTTTGTAGGGACAGATAAGTGCGAGCGTAGTTTCTAAGAGCTTAAGCAGAAGCTGACTACCGCATCAGTGCTGATGATTGCGTCTGGTCTTGGAAGACCTTTGCAACCTTTGGAGTTCCCGAGTGGAAGTGGGAACACATCACGATGGTCTTGTGATGGGATTACCGAGTCAAGTCATTCGACGAACCCAACTCACGTCAAGGTCATTGGGATAAAGAAAGTATGAACCTTGGGGACTTGAATCACGCATGGAACTTTTCAGGTGACAATCAAGAACAAGCATCGGTTGATTGCAACCTGATTGGTATCAGCTCGATGTTCTAGTAGGTCGACCTAGTATGGGAAAAGCTAGTAAAATTATAGATGCGATGAATCGAAAGTCATCGAGCTAGTGCAAATGCGTTGAATCGAAAGTGATTCGATGGTGAGGAGTGGATTTTTACTTGAAGGAGCTAGAGATTCGGTTTCAAATCGAGGTAGGCCGCCTTTGTCTTATGGCCATCCTAGAATTGAACCGAAAGTACAGCTATGAATCAAGACGTTGCGGTTGATGACCTAAAGATTCGAAGGTTACGTAGGGAGATACGAAAAAGAAAGGCTGATTTGCATGCTGCGAGGACGAAACATTAAAATTTTGTGGACGATTGTGTGTACCCGATGATGCGGATCTTAAAGAAGATCTTGTATGGAGCTTAATGTAGCGATTATCGGTAAATCGCTCGAGATGACACCGTTTGAAGTGTTAAATGGCAGAGAGTACATAACTTCGATTTGTTGAGATGAAATCGAGTACGAAGGTTACGAGATCCGAGAGTTAGTTCGGCCGATCGGTGAATTCGATTACGGTCATCGAGACATATTAAAGACCGCTCAAAGTTGCCGAAAAGCGGCGTAGAAATGTGTCGAAGACCTTTGGAATTTTAAGTAGGAAGTATATTTTCCTTGGATGTCGCCTATGATAAGGACATCGCGTTTTCTTAAGAAAGAGAAGTTGAAATGGTACTTACATCGGAATCTTTCGAGATTTGGGTTCAAATAAGGATTTTGGCTTTAAATGGAAAAAGAAAGCAACTCGGGTTACCGTCGGCGCCGTTAGCCGAGTGGTACCCGGGGGTGAAGCGTTGGTCCGAAGTCGGGAGTTCGAATCCCCAACGCGGTAGTTAGCCGCCCAGTAGAAAAATAAAAAGAAAAAGAAAAAGAAAAAAAAATCAAATTTTTGCAATTTTCGTTTTTTTGCAAAAATGGTCAAATGCTTAGCCTTTTGGAACCAAGGATGAATTGAACAAGATGGGAAGTGATTTGGCAGTACTAAAAGTGTTGGATAGCACAATGAGGCGGAACGAAAGACTTGGGAAAGTGAAGAATCGTTGAGACGACAATACCCCCACCATTTTGAAGAATAATTTGAATGGTTTAAATTTCGAGGACGAAATTTTTATAAGAGGGGAAGAGTTGTGACATCCCGAAATTCGAGCCCTTTGAGGAATGAATGGATGTGAATTTCGTCAATGCATTGTTGGTTGATCTCACTCGGAATTGATCACTCTTGAGATACCGACCTTGTAGGGAAAGGCTATTGAGGACGAACTCGTACGACTAAAGGACTCGACACAGGAAAACGACTTGACCGTGAGACTTGCGTGAGGATGATCCCGTAGATAGGCGAGCCGATTCAAAGGACGACTAGAAGTTGATTCGCGGACAGAACATAATGGAACGACGGGTGATTCCGTTTATCGTTATCAAACCCGCGAACGACCCTATGTCGATCCTTAGTGATCGTGTACTTTGAAATAAGAATCTATCCTCCGTAATTTCATGCAGTCAAGGACGTCCATGCGTCGAGATGTCTTGAACGTGGTTTGGCATGAGTCAGTTACGCGTGAATCCTCTGAGCCGCCCGTCAGTCTGAGTTATAACCAAAATGACATTAGGGCGAAATTGACATGGCAAGAGAACTTAGGATTAGACTTCGAATTATCGGGAATGTCCGGGACGGACTTTGAATGAAGCCGCTTCAACAGTCGACAGAGCCAGTGAAGCCGAGCAATTGAAAAAGGGATTTTCAGACCGAGGAAGCAAGCCCATGAGGACGTGGGCCGGGCCAGGTCAGTGTGGGCCTTAGGCCCAAGTTGGGACAGCCACCAAATGGGCCTAAGTCAAGCAAATGAGCCCATTGGGCCAATTCTTATTCATTTCAAACCCAAACAATTTCCAAGCCCACTCCTATTCATGGCCAAGCCCAATTTCTTAGGCCCATCCACCAATTTCAGCCCAAGGTCATATTTGTAATTTGTGCGAGGTGAAATGACCAAAATGCCCCTAGAGCTTGTGGATAAGGGCAAAAAGAGAGAGAGAAGATGATGTCATGCATGGGGAATTGAAGTGGCCATTTAATGGCTTTAATGAGGAGTGCAACAGCTCTCCCATCACTCTCTCTCTCCCCCATTCGGCCTCCAAAGGGACGAGCTCTCTCTCCCTCGTTTTCCCTCCTTCCAGTTTCTGCTCCAGCTGACCCTTCAGTGAAGATTCGAGTCAAAAGTGGTCTTCCCGGATGAATCAGAGAACGAGCCACCTATCACCGTGACCGGGAGAAACAGACCGTTCCAACAAGCCTGATTTCGTCCCGAACGGAGCCCCCGTCCGTCCTGTACGGCCGTCGCAAGCCGCCGGTCGCCGGTCCGTCGGTCCGCCTGCAGCCTGCACTGTTTCGACGTTTTGCAGCCCGTTTTCTTCCATTCCAGCCATTCCTCCGCCCATCCTAACCTCCAGCAAGACCCCAAGACCCCGGGAGCCTCTGGTTGTCGACCAACCCCCTCGCCGGAGCTCCGGCCAAGCCGTTCAACTCAGTTTCTCCTCCGGCAGGGCTGTTTTTCAGTGTTTTCAGTGGGAGTCCGAGCTGTGGTTGCTGTGTTGAGCTTGGGACCACCTTGGATCGTCGTGGTAGAGATTCCGGTGCGTAGCCACCGTCGTCGCCGCCGCGTCGGTGCCTCCGGCCCGCTTAACGGGTGAGTTTAGCTCCTAATCCTTCGATTAGTGCCTAAACTTGCTTAGGGTTGGTTTAGTTAGATTTAATTCTAGTTTAAGTGATTTAATTAAGTTGTATTATTCCTAAGATAGGTGGTTAGATTAATGGATTCGATTAGTTTAGCTTAATCTTGTTTTATTTGCTTAATGTGGTTTATGTGGTTAATTAAGCATGTTTATCTTAATTGATTGGTTTCCTTAATTTAATCATTGTTTTAATGATTTTTTGAGTATAATTTATTGTTTATTGAATTCTGGAAAATTACTGTTCACGCAACACTATTCACAAAATACTGTTCACGCGCATTCACGCGCATCGTTCACAAATTAATCGTTCATGTGCACCGCATTTCACGTGCTTTGTTCATCCCAGAATGCGAAAAGTTGTCTAAATTCATGTGTGTTGAATTTATGAGGGAATGGATGTGTAAATGCATGGGCATCCGCATGAATTGATTGTTGAATGGTGTAATTGTGTGATGATTGTGATATATAGGTATTTTTAATTAGAAAATACCGGGCGTCGGTTTACAACGTCAAAATGGATTTGTGGGCTGTTAAAGTTAGTGGGGCCGTGATGACCACTTAACCTAAATTATGCCAGTGGGGCCGAGTTCTGCCACCGAATTTGGAATCGGTCGCGCCCGTTGGGCCGTAAATTGCCACCCGATAAGGGTCGCGCCTGATAAGGCCGTAACCTGCCACCGAATTTGGAATCGGTCGCGCCCGTTGGGCCGTAATTTGCCACCTATTAAAGGTCGCGCCTTTGAGGCCGTAATTTGCCACCCGATAAGGGTCGCGCCTGATAAGGCCGTAACCTGCCACCTATTAAAGGTCGCGCCCACTGGGCCGTAATTTGCCACCTAAAGATAGGTTGTGTCCTTTGGACCGTAAATTGTTGCCAAGAAATTTAGTAGACCGTGCTCGTGGAGCCGTGAGTAAGATTTGAGACTGAATAAGGGAGACGACCGGGGAATGGTCGGATTGACATGGAATCGATTGAGTTGATTGATCGATGACTCGATCTGGATTGATGCATTGATGTGTGAAATTGTTATATGCATTAATTATATGCATGAGTGAATCACATCGTTTATGGTATGCACACATGAATCGATAATGTGCAGGGTGTGGCAATAGCCAGGTGAGATCGCTTATGATGCGACTCGCATGTGATTGATGAAATGTATCATCTAATGGCCATGTGCATTACGTGTATCTTGAGTGATATCGTGCGTGGTATGGCATACCAGGTGAGGTTGTATGCGAATCGACCGTTGTTTGTTTGTTGGTTCTTGGTTGTTGGTTGTTGCTTGTTAGTGGGGTGGTTCGGATAGATACCCAGGTTGAGTTGGTGTACTAACCGGGGCTTAGGGGTGTAACTCGCCGAGATTTATATCTCACCTGGTTATTGAATAACCATTTTCGGGTCCCTTGTGAGAAGAACCCGAAGCTTGAAGCGAAGGGTCGGGAGCATAGGTGGCTCGGTAGTTCTTTATGACATAGACCTTCGTATAAGCTTGAAGTGTTTATAAAAGTGTATTTGATTTGAAATTGGTTGTCCCGCTTTTCTATCCCATATATGTTGTTGTCGGGGATTAGTGAATTTGCTTCCGCATGTGCAATAAAATGAAAAGGGTCGGCGACAAGTCCCGGGGAACGTCGCAAAATTCTATCGACCACTGAGGGATGTGCGCGTGCTCGAGGTTCGGGGCGTGACATCCCCGTTTAAGTGGTATCAGAGCATGGTTAGTATTTGGAGTGATAAGGTGCGATGGTTATTGGGATAGTAAGTAGGAAAGGCTTTTTCCTTATGCGACGCTTTTGTGATTGGCTAGGCGATTGGTAGTTTGTTTGGTGTGGGTCACTCGGTTTTCCTAATTCGGTGAGGAATTGGAAAGCGAGGTTGTGGAGATCCCGTAGAATGAGTGATCCGGATTTGAGGACTCCTCGGAAGAGGACTGTTTGCGTCGTCGCTCGGGATAGGATGCCGACTAGGGTCGATACCCGAGGTAGAGCGCGAGCCTTGGCCGGCGTGTGTGAGAGAGTACCGCTTTAGGTGGGTATCGGGTGTAGCGGTAAAGACTTGACGATCCTAGATTAGATAGGATCGTGCGGGCGCTTGAGTCTTTGGGAATTTTGATGGGACAGCAAGTTCGAATCAAGCCGCCGTTGCTGCTGCTACAGTTGCACCTGCTAGAGTCCAACCTGGGATTGTGATCATAGGGAGATCGATGCTCAAGCTGGTAGAGCAGTTCCTAAGACTTAAGCCACCGAGGTTCAGTGGTGTGGGCGACCCTAAGGCTGTGACCCTTTGGTTAAGGGATATTATGAAGACCTTCACAAAGGTTGAGGTGTTCGAGAGGAAGATCGAGTACTTTTGGCGGCTTATCGGCTTGAAGGTAACGCCGGTATGTGGTGGGAAGCCACTCAAGGAAGAGTGTTTCCCTAAAGGCACAACTTAGACATGGGGTGTCTTTTGTGAGGCTTTCAATGGAAAGTACTTCTCGACAAGTGTGAGAGAGTCCAAGATGGCAAAGTTCCAACGGTTTCGCCGAATCGATGTTTGTGGATCAATATGAGGCGAAGTTCGCCGAGTTGGCCAAGTATGCGCTGAGGTTGGTAGAGGACCCTATGGATAGGGCGAATCAGTTTAGAGATGGCTTGAAGCCGGAGTTGAAAGACCAGTTGGTACTCTTGAATTTAAAGAGCTTTGATGAGATGTACGAGAGGGCACAGATGATAGAAAAGAACATGATGGAGAGGACGACCGCATCTGGTTCACGGTTCGTGCCTAATTGAGATAATCGTCGGTTTGGAAAGGGGCCGATGAGGAGAAGAATGTTTTGGGATAAGTTTATTAGTGTGGCACATCGGAACATTGGCTAGACTTGTAGAATTTCAGTTTGTTGAGATGGAGTTGTAAAAAGAAGAATCACTGGTTAGAGTGGTATTTGGCTGTTTTCGCTTATGTTTAACTTTGAGATCGTAATGGAAAAGATTGGCTCAAGGAGCATCTTGTTGTGATGAATTATTGATATGCGGTAATCCAGTTCGTTCCATTTGTGTGGGAAAGTTTCGAGTTTGTCAAAAATCATAAAGGATTTTCATTTGTCTAATGTTGTCATTTAAGACAACTTGGTTTTGGATATGGGTTGCCAATGTTATCGACAACCGTAGTGGATACGACGGTTGAGGAACCGAAAGTGGAGAGTATGCACGTGGTACGAAGTTTTCGACACGTTTCGAGGAATCATTCGATTTGCTCCTAGAAAGGAAGATCAAGTCGTGATAGTGTTTATCGACGACATCCGGGGTGTACTCTAGAAGTCTAGAGGAATATGAAAGACGTTTAAGGACGGTGCTTCAGACGTTGCAAGAACATAGACGGGATTTCTGTGAACCCGACCAAGACTGAAGCCGTGATCAATTGATCAAGACTGATGACAGTGAGAGAGACCACAATTTTCTTGGGGTTGACGGGCTTTTATAAACAGGTTTGTGGGAAGATTTTCAGCAATAGCTATGTCTCTAATAGATTGTTGAAGAAGGCAAAGAAGTTTGTAGGGATAGAGATAAGTGCGAGCGTAGTTTCTAAGAGCTTAAGCAGAAGCTGACTACCGCATCAGTGCTGATGATTGCGTCTGGTCTTGGAAGACCTTTGCAACCTTTGGAGTTCCCGAGTGGAAGTGGGAACACATCACGATGGTCTTGTGATGGGATTACCGAGAAGTCATTCGACGTCGTCAAGGTCATTCGAGAAAGTATGAACCGGACTTGAATCACGCATGGAACTTTTGAGAAGAAAGATGGGTCGTTGCGTGATTGCAACCTCAACTAGGTGACAATCACAAGTATCGGTTGCCAAAAGCTAGTAAAATTATAGATGCGATGAATCGAAAGTCATCGATAAGAAAGAAATGATCAAGAGACAGTGTCATCGGATGGCGTGATGGTGATTCAGGGAAAGCTAGAGTGGATTTTTACTTGAAGGAGCTAGAGATTCGGTTTCAAATCCGAGGTAGGCCGCCTTTGTCTTATGGCCATCCTAGAATTGAACCGAAAGTACAGCTAGAATCAAGACGTTGCGGTTGACATGACCCAAGAGTCGAAGGTTCCGCAAGGGAGATACGAGAAAAGAGAAAGGCTGATTTGCATGCTACCGAGGATGAAACATTAAAATTTTGTGGACGATTGTGTGTACCCGATGATGCGGATCTTAAAGAAGATCTTGTATGGAGCTTAATGTAGAGTTATCGTAAATCGCTCGATGACACCGTTTGAAGTGTTAAATGGCGAGAGAGTACATAACTTCGATTTGTTGAGATGAAATCGAGTACGAAGGTTACAGATCCGAGAGTTAGTTCGGCGATCGGTGAATTCGATTACGGTCATCGAGACATATTAAAGACCGCTCAAAAGTTGCCGAAAAGCGGCGTAGAAATGTGTCGAAGACCTTTGGAATTTTAAGTAGAGAAGTATATTTTCCTTGGATGTCGCCTATGATAAGGACATCGCGTTTTCTTAAGAAAGAGAAGTTGAAATGGTACTTACATCGGAATCTTTCGAGATTTGGGTTCAAATAAGGATTTTGGCTTTAAATGGAAAAAGAAAGCAACTCGGGTTACCGTCGGCGCCGTTAGCCGAGTGGTACCCGGGGGTGAAGCGTTGGTCCGAAGTCGGGAGTTCGAATCCCCAACGCGGTAGTTAGCCGCCTAGTAGAAAAATAAAAAGAAAAAGAAAAAGAAAAAAATCAAATTTTTGCAATTTTCGTTTTTGCAAAAATGGTCAAATGCTTAGCCTTTTGGAACCAAGGATGAATTGAACAAGATGGGAAGTGATTTGGCAGTACTAAAAGTGTTGGATAGCACAATGAGGCGGAACGAAAGACTTGGGAAAGTGAAGAATCGTTGAGACGACAATACCCCCACCATTTTGAAGAATAATTTGAATGGTTTAAATTTCGAGGACGAAATTTTTATAAGAGGGGAAGAGTTGTGACATCCTGAAATTCGAGCCCTTTGAGGAATGAATGGATGTGAATTTCGTCAATGCATTGTTGGTTGATCTCACTCGGAATTGATTACTCTTGAGATACTGACCTTGAAGGGAAAGGCTATTGAGGACGTAACTCGTACGACTAAAGGACTCGACACGGGAAAACGACTTGACCCGTGAGACTTGCGTGAGGATGATCCCCGTAGATAGGCGGCCGATTTCAAAGGACGACTAGAAGTTGATTCGCGGACAGAACATAATGGAACGACGGGTGATTCCGTTTGCCGTTATCAAACCCGCGAACGACCCTATGTCGATCCTTAGTGATCGTGTACTTTGAAATAAGAATCTATCCTCCGTAATTTCATGCGGTCAAGGACGTCCATGCGTCGAGATGTCTTGAACGTGGTTTGGCATGAGTCGATTACGCGTGAATCCTCCGAGTCGCCCGTCGTCCGAGTTATAACCAAAATGGCATTAGGGCGAAATTGACATGGCAAGAGAACTAAAGATTGGACTTCGAATTATCGGGAATGTCCGGGACGGACTTTGGATGAAGCCGCTTCAACAGTCGACAGAGTCAGTGAAGCCGAGCAATTGAGAAAGGGATTCGGACCGAGGAAGCGAGCCCGTGAGGACATGGGCCGGGCCAAGTCAATGTGGGCCTTAGGCCCAAGTTGGGACAGCCACCAAATGGGCCTAAGTCAAGCAAATGAGCCCATTGGGCCAATTCTTATTCATTTCAAACCCAAACAATTAACCAAGCCCACTCCTATTCATGGCCAAGCCCATTTCTTAGGCCCATCCACCAATTTCAGCCCAAGGTCATATTTGTAATTTGTGCGAGGTGAAATGACCAAAATGCCCCTAGAGCTTGTGGATAAGGGCAAAAGAGAAGAGAGAGAAGATGATGTCATGCATGGGGAATTGAAGTGGCCATTTAATGGCTTTAATGAGGAGTGCAACAGCTCTCCCATCACTCTCTCTCTCCCCCATTCGGCCTCCAAAGGGACGAGCTCTCTCTCCCTCGTTTTCCCTCCTCCAGTTTCTGCTCCAGCTGACCCTTCAGTGAAGATTCGAGTCAAAAGTGGTCTTCCCGGATGAATCAGAGAACGAGCCACCTATCACCGTGACCGGGAGAAACATACCGTTCCAACAAGCCTGATTTCGTCCCGAACGGAGCCCCCGTCCGTCCTGTACGGCCGTCGCAAGCCGCCGGTCGCCGGTCCGTCGGTCCGCCTGCAGCCTGCACTGTTTCGACTTTGCAGCCCGTTTTCTTCCATTCCAGCCATTCCTCCGCCCATCCTAACCTCCAGCAAGACCCCCAAGACCCCGGGAGCCTCTGGTTGTCGACCAACCCCTCGCCGGAGCTCCGGCCAAGCCGTTCAACTCAGTTTCTCCTCCGGCAGGGCTGTTTTTCAGTGTTTTCAGTGGGAGTCCGAGCTGTGGTTGCTGTGTTGAGCTTGGGACCACCTTGGATCGTCGTGGTAGAGATTCCGGTGCGTAGCCACCGTCGTCGCCGCCGCGTCGGTGCCTCCGGCCCGCTTAACGGGTGAGTTTAGCTCCTAATCCTTCGATTAGTGCCTAAACTTGCTTAGGGTTGGTTTAGTTAGATTTAATTCTAGTTTAAGTGATTTAATTAAGTTGTATTATTCCTAAGATAGGTGGTTAGATTAATGGATTCGATTAGTTTAGCTTAATCTTGTTTTATTTGCTTAATGTGGTTTATGTGGTTAATTAAGCATGTTTATCTTAATTGATTGGTTTCCTTAATTTAATCATTGTTTTAATGATTTTTTGAGTATAATTTATTGTTTATTGAATTCTGGAAAATTACTGTTCACGCAACACTATTCACAAAATACTGTTCACGCACACTGTTCATCGAGTACTGTTCGCGTGCACTGTTCACGTGCACTGTTCATCCAGAATGCGAAAAGTGTCTAAAATTCATATGTGTTGATTCTATGAAGTAAATGGATGTGTAAATACATGGGCATCCGCATGAATTGATTGTTGAATGGTGTAATTGTGTGATGATTGTGATATATAGGTATTTTTAATTAGAAAATACCGGACGTCGGTTTACAACGTCAAAATGGATTTGTGGGCTGTTAAAGTTAGTGGGGCCGTGATGACCACTTAACCTAAATTATGCCGGTGGGGCCGAGTTCGCCACCGAATTTGGAATCGGTCGCGCCCGTTGGGCCGTAAATTGCCACCCGATAAGGGTCGCGCCCGATAAGGCCGGCCCTATTAAAGGTCGCGCCACCGAATTTAAAGGTCGCGCCCGAATCGGCCGCGCCCGTTGGGCCGTAATTTGCCACCTATTAAAGGTCGCGCCTTTGAGGCAGTAAATTGCCACCTGATAGAGGTCGCGCCCGTTGGGCCGTAAATTGCCACCCGATAAGGGTCGCGCCTGATAAGGCCGTAACCTGCCACCTATTAAAGGTCGCGCCCACTGGGCCGTAATTTGCCACCTAAAGATAGGTTGTGTCCTTTGGACCGTAAATTGTTGCCAAGAAATTTAGTAGACCGTGCTCGTGGAGCCGTGAGTAAGATTTGAGACTGAATAAGGGAGACGACCGGGAATGGTCGGATTGACATGGAATCGATTGAGTTGATTGATCGATGACTCGATCTGGATTGATGCATTGATGTGTGAAATTGTTATATGCATTAATTATATGCATGAGTGAATCACATCGTTTATGGTATGCACACATGAATCGATAATGTGCAGGGTGTGGCAATAGCCAGGTGAGATCGCTTATGATGCGACTCGCATGTGATTGATGAAATGTATCATCTAATGGCCATGTGCATTACGTGTATTGTGCTGAGTGATATCGTGCAGGGTATGGCATACCAGGTGAGGTTGTATGCGAATCGACTGTTGTTTGTTGGTTGCGGGCTGTTGGTTGTTGCTTGTTAGTGGGGTGGTTCTGGATAGATACCCTGGGTTGAGTTGGTGTACTAACCGGGGCTTAGGGGTGTAACTCGCTGAGATTTATATCTCACTGGTTATTGAATAACCATTTTCAGGTCCCTTGTGAGAAGAACCCGAAGCTTGAAGCAGAAGGGTCAGGAGCATAGGTGGCTCGGTAGTTCTTTATGACATAGACCTTCGTATAAGCTTGAAGTGTTTATAAAAGTGTATTTGATTTGAAATTGGTTGTCCTGCTTTTCTATCCCATATATGTTGTTGTCAGGGGATTAGTGAATTTGCTTCCGCATGTGCAATAAAATGAAAAGGGTCGGCGACAAGTCCTGGGAACGTCGCAAAATTCTATCGACCACCGAGGGATGTGCGCGTGCTCGAGGTTCGGGGCGTGACATCCCCGTTTAAGTGGTATCAGAGCATGGTTAGTATTTGGAGTGATAAGGTGCGATGGTTATTGGGATAGTAAGTAGGAAAGGCTTTTTCCTTATGCGAGCCTTTGTGATTGGCTAGCGATTGGTAGTTTGTTTGGTGTGGGTCACTCGTTTTCCTAATTCGGTGAGGAATTGGAAAGCGAGGTTATGTGGAGATCCGTAGAATGAGTGATCCGGATTTGAGGACTCCTCGGAAGAGGACTGTTTCGTCGTCGCTCGGGATAGGATGCCGACTAGGTCGATACCGAGGTAGAGCGCGAGCCTTGGCCGGCGTGTGTGAGAGAGTACCGCTTTTAGGCTGGTGCGGTGTAAAGACTTGACGATCCTAGATTAGATAGGATCGTGCGGGCGCTTGAGTCTTTGGGAATTTTGATGGGACAGCAAGTTCGAGAATCAAGCTGTAGATTGCCGTTGCTTGCCGCTACGGTTGCACACTGCTAGAGTCCAACCACGGGATTGTGATCATAGGGAGATCGATGCTCAAGATGGTAGAGCAGTTCTTAAGACTTAAGCCACCGAGGTTCGGTGGTGTGGGCGACCCTAAGGTGTGACCCTTTGGTTAAGGGATATTATGAAGACCTTCACGGTCTTTGAGGTGTTCGAGAGGAAGATCGAGTACTTTTGGCGGCTTATCGGCTTGAAGGTAACGCCGGTATGTGGTGGGAAGCCACTCAAGGAAGAGTGTTTCCCTAAAGGCACAACTTAGACATGGGGTGTCTTTTGTGAGGCTTTCAATGGAAAGTACTTCTCAGACAGTGTGAGAGAGTCCAAGATGGCAGAGTTCCAACAGTTTCGCCGGAATCAGATGTTTGTGGATCAATATGAGGCGAAGTTCGCCGAGTTGGCCAAGTATGCGCGAGGTTGGTAGAGGACCCTATGGATAGGGCGAATCAGTTTAGAGATGGCTTGAAGCCGGAGTTGAAAGACCAGTTGGTACTCTTGAATTTAAAGAGCTTTGATGAGATGTACGAGAGGGCACAGATGATAGAAAAGAACATGATGGAGAGGACGACCGCATCTGGTTCACGGTTCGTGCCTAATTGAGATAATCGTCGGTTTGGAAAGGGGCCGATGAGGAGAAGAATGTTTTGGGATAAGTTTATTAGTGTGGCACATCGGAACATTGGCTAGACTTGTAGAATTTCAGTTTGTTGAGATGGAGTTGTAAAAAGAAGAATCACTGGTTAGAGTGGTATTTGGCTGTTTTCGCTTATGTTTAACTTTGAGATCGTAATGGAAAAGATTGGCTCAAGGAGCATCTTGTTGTGATGAATTATTGATATGCGGTAATCCGGTTCGTTCCATTTGTGTGGGAAAGTTTCGAGTTTGTCAAAAATCATAAAGGATTTTCATTTGTCTAATGTTGTCATTTAAGACAACTTGGTTTTGGATATGGGTTGCCAATGTTATCGACAACCGTAGTGGATACGACTTGTTGAGGAACCGAAAGTGGAGAGTATGCACGTGGTACGAAGTTTTCGACACGTTTCCGAGGAATCATTCGATTTGCTCCTAGAAAGGAAGATCAAGTCGTGATAGTGTTTATCGACGACATCCGGGTGTACTCTAGAAGTCCTAGAGGAATATGAAAGACGTTTAAGGACGGTGCTTCGAGACGTTGCAAGAACATAGACGGGATTTACGTGAACCCGACCAAGGCGAAGCCGTGATCAATTGATCAAGACTGATGACAGTGACAGAGACCACAATTTTCTTGGGGTTGACGGGCTTTTATAAACAGGTTTGTGGGAAGATTTTCAGCAATAGCTATGTCTCTGGATAGATTGTTGAAGAAGGCAGAGAAGTTTGTAGGGACAGATAAGTGCGAGCGTAGTTTCTAAGAGCTTAGCGAAGGCGACTACCGCATCGGTGCGATGATTGCGTCGGTCTTGGAAGACCTTTGCAACCTTTGGAGTTCCCGAGTGGAAGTGGGAACACATCACGATGGTCTTGTGATGGGATTACCGAGAAGTCATTCGACGTCGTCAAGGTCATTCGAGAAAGTATGAACCGGACTTGAATCACGCATGGAACTTTTCAAGGATGCAGGAAATGTGATTGCAACCTATACGTATCACCCCTTGGGGAAAAGCTAGTAAAATTATAGATGCGATGAATCGAAAGTCATCGATTGCGCAAGATGGTGATTGAGAGTGGATTTTTACTTGAAGGGAGCTAGAGATTCGGTTTCAAATCGAGGTAGGCCGCCTTTGTCTTATGGCCATCCTCGTGGAACTCAAGGAACCGAAAGTACAGTCTATGAATCAAGACGTTGCGGTTGACTAAGAATCAACCCGAGAGATTCGAAGGTTCCGTAGGGAGATACGAGAAAAGAGAAAGGCTGATTTGCATGCTGCGAGGATGAAACATTAAAATTTTGTGGACGATTGTGTGTACCCGATGATGCGGATCTTAAAGAAGATCTTGTATGGAGCTTAATGTAGCAGTTATCAGTAAATCGCTCAGATGACACCGTTTGAAGTGTTAAATGGCGAGAGAGTACATAACTTCGATTTGTTGAGATGAAATCGAGTACGAAGGTTACAAATCCAGAGAGTTAGTTCGGCGATCGGTGGTCGATTACGGTCATCGAGAGACATATTAAAGACCGCTCAAAAGTTGCCGAAAAGCGGCGTAGAAATGTGTCGAAGACCTTTGGAATTTTAAGTAGAGAAGTATATTTTCCTTGGATGTCGCCTATGATAAGGACATCGCGTTTTCTTAAGAAAGAGAAGTTGAAATGGTACTTACATCGGAATCTTTCGAGATTTGGGTTCAAATAAGGATTTTGGCTTTAAATGGAAAAGAAAGCAACTCGGGTTACCGTCGGCGCCGTTAGCCGAGTGGTACCCGGGGGTGAAGCGTTGGTCCGAAGTCGGGAGTTCGAATCCCCGACGCGGCAGTTAGCCGCCTAGTAGAAAAATAAAAAAAGAAAAAAAAAAGAAAAAAGAAGAAAAATCAAATTTTTGCAATTTTCGTTTTTTTGCAAAAATGGTCCAATGCTTAGCCTTTTGGAACCAAGAACGAATTGAACAAGATTGGAAGTGATTTGGCAGCACTGAGAGTGTTGGATAGCAGTATGGGGCGGAACGAAAGACTTGGGAAAGTGAAGAATCGTTGAGACGACAATACCCCCACCATTTTGAAGAAGAATTTGAATGGTTTAAATTTCGAGGACGAAATTTTTATAAGAGGGGAAGAGTTGTGACATCCTGAAATTCGAGCCCTTTGAGGAATGAATGGATGTGAATTTCGTCAATGCATTGTTGGTTGATCTCACTCGGAATTGATTACTCTTGAGATACTGACCTTGTAGGGAAAGGCTATTGAGGACAGAACTCGTACGACTAAAGGACTCGACCTGGGAAAACGACTTGACCGTGAGACTTGCGTGAGGATGATCCTGTAGATAGGCAGGCCGATTCAAAGGACGACTAGAAGTTGATTCGCGGACAGAACATAATGGAACGACGGGTGATTCCGTTTATCGTTATCAAACCCGCGAACGACCCTATGTCGATCCTTAGTGATCGTGTACTTTGAAATAAGAATCTATCCTCCGTAATTTCATGCAGTCAAGGACGTCCATGCGTCGAGATGTCTTGAACGTGGTTTGGCATGAGTCGATTACGCGTGAATCCTCTGAGTCGCCCGTCAGTCTGAGTTATAACCAAAATGGCATTAGGGCGAAATTGACATGGCAAGAGAACTTAGGATTGGACTTCGAATTATCGGGAATGTCCGGGACGGACTTTGGATGAAGCCGCTTCAACAGTCGACAGAGTCAGTGAAGCCGAGCAATTGAGAAAGGGATTTTCGGACCGAGGAAGCGAGCCCGTGAGGACATGGGCCGGGCCAAGTCAATGTGGGCCTTAGGCCCAAGTTGGGACAGCCACCAAATGGGCCTAAGTCAAGCAAATGAGCCCATTGGGCCAATTCTTATTCATTTCAAACCCAAACAATTTCCAAGCCCACTCCTATTCATGGCCAAGCCCAATCCTTAGGCCCATCCACCAATTTCAGCCCAAGGTCATATTTGTAATTTGTGCGAGGTGAAATGACCAAAATGCCCCTAGAGCTTGTGGATAAGGGCAAAAGAGAAGAGAGAGAAGATGATGTCATGCATGGGGAATTGAAGTGGCCATTTAATGGCTTTAATGAGGAGTGCAACAGCTCTCCCATCACTCTCTCTCCCCCATTCGGCCTCCAAAGGGACGAGCTCCTCTCTCCCTCGTTTTCCCTCCTCCAGTTTCTGCTCCAGCTGACCCTTCAGTGAAGATTCGAGTCAAAAGTGGTCTTCCCGGATGAATCAGAGAACGAGCCACCTATCACCGTGACCGGGAGAAACAGACCGTTCCAACAAGCCTGATTTCGTCCCGAACGGAGCCCCCGTCCGTCCTGTACGGCCGTCGCAAGCCGCCGGTCGCCGGTCCGTCGGTCCGCCTGCAGCCTGCACTGTTTCGACTTTGCAGCCCGTTTTCTTCCATTCCAGCCATTCCTCCGCCCATCCTAACCTCCAGCAAGACCCCCAAGACCCCCGGGAGCCTCTGGTTGTCGACCAACCCCCTCGCCGGAGCTCCGGCCAAGCCGTTCAACTCAGTTTCTCCTCCGGCAGGGCTGTTTTTCAGTGCTTTCAGTGGGAGTCCGAGCTGTGGTTGCTGTGTTGAGCTTGGGACCACCTTGGATCGTCGTGGTAGAGATTCCGGTGCGTAGCCACCGTCGTCGCCGCCGCGTCGGTGCCTCCGGCCCGCTTAACGGGTGAGTTTAGCTCCTAATCCTTCGATTAGTGCCTAAACTTGCTTAGGGTTGGTTTAGTTAGATTTAATTCTAGTTTAAGTGATTTAATTAAGTTGTATTATTCCTAAGATAGGTGGTTAGATTAATGGATTCGATTAGTTTAGCTTAATCTTGTTTTATTTGCTTAATGTGGTTTATGTGGTTAATTAAGCATGTTTATCTTAATTGATTGGTTTCCTTAATTTAATCATTGTTTTAATGATTTTTTGAGTATAATTTATTGTTTATTGAATTCTGGAAAATTACTGTTCACGCAACACTATTCACAAAATACTGTTCACGCGCACTGTTCACGAGTACTGTTCACGTGCACTGTTCACGTGCACTGTTCATCCAGAATGCGAAAAGTTGTCTAAATTCATGTGTGTTGAATTTATGAGGGAATGGATGTGTAAATGCATGGGCATCCGCATGAATTGATTGTTGAATGGTGTAATTGTGTGATGATTGTGATATATAGGTATTTTTAATTAGAAAATACCGGACGTCGGTTTACAACGTCAAAATGGATTTGTGGGCTGTTAAAGTTAGTGGGGCCGTGATGACCACTTAACCTAAATTATGCCAGCGGGGCCGAGTTCTGCCACCGAATTTGGAATCGGTCGCGCCCGTTGGGCCGTAAATTGCCACCCGATAAGGGTCGCGCCTGATAAGGCCGTAACTATTAAAGGTCGCGCCACCGAATTTGGAATCGGTCGCGCCCGTTGGGCCGTAATTTGCCACCTATTAAAGGTCGCGCCTTTGAGGCCGTAAATTGCCACCTGATAGAGGTCGCGCCCGTTGGGCCGTAATTTGCCACCCGATAAGGGTCGCGCCTGATAAGGCCGTAACCTGCCACCTATTAAAGGTCGCGCCCACCGGGCCGTAATTTGCCACCTAAAGATAGGTTGTGTCCTTTGGATCGTAAATTGTTGCCAAGAAATTTGGTAGACCGTGCTCGTGGAGCCGTGAGTAAGATTTGAGACCGAATAAGGAGACGACCGGGGAATGGTCGGATTGACATGGAATCGATTGAGTTGATTGATCGATGACTCGATCCGGATTGATGCATTGATGTGTGAAATTGTTATATGCATTAATTATATGCATGAGTGAATCACATCGTTTATGGTATGCACACATGAATCGATAATGTGCAGGGTGTGGCAATAGCCAGGTGAGATCGCTTATGATGCGACTCGCATGTGATTGATGAAATGTATCATCTAATGGCCATGTGCATTACGTGTATTGTGCTGAGTGATATCGTGCAGGGTATGGCATACCAGGTGAGGTTGTATGCGAATCGACTGTTGTTTGTTGGTTGCTGGCTGTTGGTTGTTGCTTGTTAGTGGGGTGGTTCTGGATAGATACCCTAGGTTGAGTTGGTGTACTAACCGGGGCTTAGGGGTGTAACTCGCTGAGATTTATATCTCACTGGTTATTGAATAACCATTTTCAGGTCCCTTGTGAGAAGAACCCGAAGCTTGAAGCAGAAGGGTCAGGAGCATAGGTGGCTCAGTAGTTCTTTATGACATAGACCTTCTGTATAAGCTTGAAGTGTTTATAAAAGTGTATTTGATTTGAAATTGGTTGTCCTGCTTTTCTATCCCATATATGTTGTTGTCAGGGGATTAGTGAATTTGCTTCCGCATGTGCAATAAAATGAAAAGGGTCGGCGACAAGTCCTGGGAACGTCGCAAAATTCTATCGACCACTGAGGGATGTGCGCGTGCTCGAGGTTCGGGGCGTGACAGTTTGCACCCTTCGTTTGTTCAATCGAAGTAGTTTCAAACTTAGAGCTTAAAAATTCGGAATTATTAGAGATTTCTACGGCGAAGTCCAATTTTTGAGTCATTGAGCTACATATTTTTATGAAAATGATAATTTAGATGTTGTGAAACTATAGCAACTTGCGGATCTCAATTTAAGTTTACAGTTTGCCCGGAATGAAATTTTCAAGTTCAGTGTGCATTCTAGACAGACTCCCAAACAGTAACTTTGAGCTGAATTTTGGTCATTTCCGGTGAAGTCTTGGGGAGGCTGAGGTGGAGTTCTTATAGTATGTCAAAATGACTTTGTAAAGATTATAAGTTGGCTTAAAATGAAATTATTTGGAGGAAGTTATGACGCAATGAAATTTAATGTATGAACTGTGCCTATTGGACAACAATAGATTTTCATTAGAGGCGAGCTTTTCGTTGGTGTGTGGATGTCATTTTATCGATAAATAGGTATAGTATAGTCGAGTCGTTCATTAGAATATCTTTTTTCTTGGTCTTTTGATATTGTTTTTCAGTTATTTGTTAGGTTTTTGAGTGTGTCAACTCGAGTAACCGCCATAGTTGGTTTTCAGCTTTTCCCAAGTAAGTGATACTATTCCTTCTTTGTATTTTAAACTCATGCTTTGAAAAACATTATGGACTAAGTATGCTATGAGTTAATAAATAGAATCTTTTGTTGCGTACAATAGGATCGAGCCTTTACTGCTGTTTTGTTGTTTGGAAGGGGAAGTCATCTTTTGACTTCAACTTGAATGATTGGCTATAAATAGTTTGTGAAACCTTTTATAAAAGAATCTTGAAAATTTTATGATTTATAAATGTGGTTTTAAAAGGCAATTTGATATCTATATATCAAATGCCTAAGTTGTGAACTAGTTTATGAAATGGATTCTGAATTAGTTTGGAAAACTCATTGTGATATATGAAGATTTTTTTGGATTTGGTTGTGGATTATTAGAGATTGAGTTGTGAAAGTTCTTGGTAATGATTTGTGAAGTGTTATTTGATATGTGAGATTGTTTATGGATTGGAGAGGCAAGAAAGGAAAGCTATTGCTGGCGAATTTTCTAGAATTAGGAAAAAAATAGAAAAACCTAAGTTAAATGCTAGAGAGAATTAGCTATGAGCGAAGCTTGATTGATGCTGATTCTGGTGGAGGGTGGAAAGGCCCAAGCTCGGAAAAGATAAATCCGGAGAAGGAACTTCAACGGGCCACATCAGAAATTGTAGACGGCGAGCTGAGAATAAGAGATCTGTTTCAGCGGCTTGATTCATTATGTGAAGAAGGAAAGATGCCAGAAGCTCTACTTGTATCAGAAGCAATGAGTGAAGTGAGGATATATTCTGTGCAAAGTGTGGCTCAAAAGTTTCGACCGCTGACTACAAAATAATGCTGTGTGATGGTGCTTGTGACTCTGGATTCCATCTATACTATCTGGAACCACCGTTGCATGAAGAAGACATTCCTCCTACCGACCACGGTTGGCTATGCCCTGTGTGTGATTTTAGAGTTGATTGCATGGACTCACTGAACGAATCACATGGAACAAATCTTTATATTACTGACGCGGACAGTAACTTTTCCTGTGGTTGTTACAGCTGAAAATGCTGAGGACCCAAATTTAGGTCTTCTTCCTAATAACCCGGAAGATGCTGATTATGATGCAGATGCGCCTCAGGTTGATGAAGATTTGAGGGTTGAGTCTGGATGTAATATCGCATCTGATAAAATTGGGCGCTTCTTTAAAAGACGATTGCATGGGTTAGCCTTCTGATGATTTGGAAGATGATGTTTTTGGTCCTGATACTCTGAACTGGGAGAAAGTTAATGAGGAAAGTTCTAATTCTGCCTTTTACCTCTTATTTTGAGGATCTTGCAGCCGCCATAGGAGGTGTAGTGGATGAGTTTAATTCCTACAGAGGTGGTAGGTAGAAAAAGCTCTAGAAATAGTTTTGAAAAGAAGGAAATTGTGAAAGGTGAATTGCAATCTTTGCTGGAGGAGACGCCGACAAAGATGTCTCCATCCGTATTCCTAGGAAACGACCTGTTAAGAGGCTGGACTACATTAAAAAAAAATGGTTCTATGATGAGGAATTTGGAGCTAAATCTTCCAATTCAGGTGAGGATGAAGATTGAAATGATACTGTTGCACCAAGGCAAAGAAAGAGAGGTGCTGATAAAGCCGCTTTGGCATCAAATAATGGAAATTTTGCCATTGGAGAGAATATAAAGCATAACAGAACCGAGACTGGATTGACTTCAAGGAGGAGGACGAGTAACATGATAGATTCCCCAAGTAATAGTAGTATTACAGCCACACCAGGTAAGAGCTCTTCAGCACCTGGATCGACTGGCGGAGAGCTCGGTCATCAACTTATAGAAGATTTGAAGAAGCTGTAACTCAGATTTTTGGAGGGTCGGTAGGCAGCATCATTGCTGTTTTTTTTCCTTTGGCAAGATTTGCAAACTTATCGTGCACAATTTCCTGGAAAAAATTGTTTTATTTGTTCTTGAGGTCTGCTCTATATAGTAGAGGAGCGAAGTCTTCCACATTAAAATGATTGAAGCGTCCAATAAAGTTGTCTTTAAGTGAATTTTATTAAGTGTGGCATCCCCAACCTGCCTAATAAGCATCAATTACATGGTGGATTGATCCTTGATTATAGCTGAGGATAAGCAAATAGATTACTTTTCTGCACAGCAGATTACAAAGAGTAGTAAAGCTTATGGACTTGAGGAGAGTATCCCGGAAAAGAGACGGGTCCCTGTTTCAGAAGATCCAAATGCATTGCACTTCATGAGTTGTCATGATTATTGAGAATATATGTGAAAATTCAATGGCAAAATTACATAGAGAAAGAGGCACAAGACTTGAAGGTATAGCATTGCATGGTGATCGGATGCTGAACCGACTTAATTTTATGTACGGTAATAGTTGGTGGTCAAAGCAGATAAGGCAAGCAGGTCCTGACTTTAAGGGCAGAGGATTTGGCATGCATGGTAAATTGAGTCCAAGATATATGGGGTCATTCTTGATATTAGAAAGGATTGGCGAAATTACTTATAAATTGGCTTTACCACCAATGTTATCTGGAGTGCATAATGTGTTACATGTGTCCTTATTACGAAAATTTGTATCAAATCCTAATCACTTATTGGATTTTACACCGTTGAAATTAAGAGAAAACTTAACATACGAAGAGCAATTTATTCGCATTGTCGATAGAAAGGATCGAGTGTTGCAACTACATACTATTCCTTATGTGAAGATACAATGGTTGTCACGCCCCAAACCCTGGGCAAGCGCACATCCCTCAAAGGTCGATTAAATGCGACGTTCCCAGGATGCATCGCCGACCCATTTGTTTTATGCACATTCGTTTTATGCACATGCGAAAGCAAACTAATAAACGAACCCCAGACAACAATTAACACAAGGATAGTAAAAGCAGGACAACCAATTATCACAAACCATACTTTATAAACAACCCAGGTTAGCCCTATAGAGTTATATACAAAGGTCTAACTCCAAAAAGAAAGTCCTAGGTCACCTATGCCCTAGACCCTTCAGCCTCGGGCCCCAAGTTCTACACAGGGTGAGATAAAATCTTAGCAAGTTAACACCCTAAACCCCGATTAGGACAATAATTCATGCAGAGGCAGCCTAAACATGCACCATATATGACTTATCTCGCCTCAGCACCTCCCTGCACATTAGTAAATCATATATGCATTTATAAACGCAACAAGCGTAATTCAATAACTGGAACACCTCATATCACTCATCAAATAATCATAGGGATCCCGATTATAAGGTAAAACCGTTATGACACATCACATTCCATGCCAGACAACTTTGCCTCATAATCAGGCACGACTATCTCAATCACTCAAGCGTGTTCCAATTATTTACGACCCAACGGCCACGGCCAACTCAACACTGGGCGTCGTCCCACTCCGTCAAGCACGACAACGTCTACATCTAGACGGCATTCCATAAAGGAGCATCGGCCTAGCCTCCACTACGACTGGCATCCGTTGTCAAGGGCATCTAAACTTAATCAGGCATCGTCCCACGTGAACGCATTAGGCTGGGTTCCAATAATGACCACACACACATACATACTTGGCCAAAAACATCGTGCTTTGCACTCAAATGCCTCAATTTCAAATAATAGACTTGACCTATTTTCTTCGTATTAAAAATACCCGGTAAAATAATTGTGCGTGGTCACACATTTAAATTGATCCACAAAACGTGATACTCTCCTATTTCAAAATTCCACGATTTTATATGGTACATAAAATATTTTTGGCGTCAAAACCCAACACCCGGTATTTTTTTAATTAAATACCATAAAATCATATTTTTGCAATAATAATCAAAAATCGTCACCAAGCACTTAATTGCATAATTTAGCAATCAATTTCACAAATCAATGCAACCATGACAATCAGCGTAAAATTCCACTAACCAACTACCTCGGTACAATTTACGCTAATTATAATTAATTAATTAAATTACAATTAATTAAATAAATTGTAAATTATTTAAACTAAATCACTTAATTAATTTAAATAGGCTAACGGAACTAACCTAATTAAGCTAACTAAACTAATCTAGCTAAGCTAACTAATTTAATCTAATTAAGCTAACTAAATAACCTAACTAACCACCTAACTAACTAGTCTAGGTAACTAACTAATCCTAACTAATTTAGTTGCACTAACTAACTGACCACTAATCATAAGGAATAACTTCCTAATCCAAGATTAGGGCGTTAACTCACCAAATTAGCGAGGCAACGAATTCACGGTGACAATAGTGCGACGGCGGTGAGATCCCGTGTCTACAGTGCCACCAACGAAGGCCCGAATGAGGCTGAAATCAGCCCTTAAGACTCATAGCTTGGCTGGTCGAGCTGGTTCTATGAGCTGCTGGAAGGGCTGGACGGTTCGGGGATGGCGGCTGGGACGGACGGCTGAGGTGAGGACGGCGAGGGCTGGACGAAATGGTGATGGTTGGCGAGTTGAAGGACGGCCAAGGGAGGCGGTTCTAGTCGCGGCTAGACGGAACGAAGGGCGTGAGGATGGTCGAGCAGGCGGCAGGGCTGGCGGTCGTGGAGCAGTGACGGTGCAGGCAGCCAAGCGGGGATGGCTAGCTCGGCGGGCTGGAGGCTAGCGAACAGCGAACGGTGGGCTGTTGGTTCGGCTGAATGGAGGCTGAAGTTGTGATGGAAATGGAGGTTGAATAAGATGAACTTGCCGCAGTGGTTCTACAGTAAGGGCTGCCGCACAAGGAAGAAAGGGGGGAGGGGGACAAGAGATCTTTAAGTCTTGCATGCAACCAATGAGCATCATTGGCAAATATCTCATGCAATGATCAAAAATTGCACAAAGTCTTCAACCTCTTTTGTCAAAGCATCAACCAATTGCCAATTTTCTCTCAATTCTCTCACAAACCAAGCCAAATTGGTAGCCAATTAATCCCCCTTCAGCAACTATACTAATTTCTCCTTAATTTCCAATTTGCCGAAATTGATTTTCCGTAAAAATTCCAAGCTCAACGAAAATTTCCCAAAAGATGAGACGAAGTCCTAAAAATAAATCATGACACGCTCGAACGTTCGATTCCCAAAATCAAATTCAATTTCGTGGTTAAAATCGACCGGACACGATTTTAGCGTGACCTAACCTACTGGGTAGCTTTTAGGGATTTGATCACGTTTGATCCGTGGTCGATAATTTCGATCCACATTTGTGCATCTCCGACTTGTCGGCGACTCTCGATTGTCATAAAAATCTCGAGATTTCAATTACGGGTACCGAATATAGAATTGATAGAAAATTGGGTTAGTGCCGTTCGATGCGAATTTTGCGATCAAGTGGAATCACCCACCATTCAATTGCGCGTTTCCATCGAATCAACCTATATCCGATCATTAATCGATTATAACGATGCCATATAGACTCTTGTTGATTATCACGGTCGAGCAGTCGATTTCTGATCGAATTCTCAAGTCTGTCGCGTTTATATCCCTTTACGGCTTCACCTGATAGATCAGTTAACTCATGAGTGATCAGCTCCAAGAAAAAGAACCATAGGTGCGTTGATGAAATGCCAATTTCATATTATCGAGACGGGGTCGAAATTCAGGATGTCACAATGGCAAAACCACACCAAGAAAGAGGCCACTTGGGAACTTAAAGATAAGGCAAGACGTAAATAGCCTCACTTATTTCATTATTGAGATATGTGTAAATTTTGAGGACGAAATTTTTTTTAAAGAGGGGAGAATGTAAAATATGGGCTTTGAAAAGTAAAAAGGAAAAAAAATAAATGAAAAGAAAGGAAGAGCAAAAGTGTTGAAAAGTCAAAAGAAAGGGATAAGGGGGGGCTTCAGCTCAATCATAAGGAAGCAACGAAGAGAGAGAGAGAGAGCCCACTCGGGGGAAAAAGAGGAAGAAAAGAGAGGAGAGAAAAGAAGAAAGGAGAAAAGAAAAATTTTTGCCGCACTCGCAATCAGGACACCCTGCAAAGCCGACTCAACTCCATTTCGCAACTCCGGTAAGTGTTGTCACCCTTCGTTTGTTCAATGGAAGTAGTTTCAAAATTAGGGCTTAAAAGTTCGGAATTATTAGAGATTTGTTTGGCGAAGTCCAATTTTTAAGTCGTTGAGCTGCATATTTTTATAGAAATGATAATTTAAGATGTTGTGAAGCTATAGCAACTTGCGGATCTCAATTTAAGCTTTCAATTTGCCCGAAATGGAATTTTCAAGTTCAGCGCGTGTTCTGAACAAAGTTCCAAATAGTAATTTTTTAGCCAAATTTCAGTCATTTCCGGCGAAGTCTTGGGGCAGCTGAGTTGGGGTTCTTATAGTATATCAAAATGGCTTTCTAAAGACTATAATAAGTTGGCTTGAAATGAAATTATATGGAGGAAGTTACGGTGCGATGTAGTTTAGCGCAAGCCACGCCTAGTGAATAACAATAGATTTTCGCTAGAGGCGAGCTTTTCGTTGGTGTGTAGGTGTCATTTTATAGACAAATAAGCATAGTATAGTCAAATCATTTATTAGAATATCGTTTTACTTGGTCTTTTGATATTGTTTTTCGGTTATTTATTAGAAATTCGAATTTGTCGACTCGAGTAACCGTTGTAGTTGGTTTTTGGCTTTTCTCATGTGAGTGATACTATTTTTTCTTTATATTTTAAACCCATGTTTTGAAAAACATTATTGATCAAGCATGCTATGAGTTAATAAAAAGAATATTTTGTTGCATAAAACAAGATTGAGTCTTTATTGTTGTTTTCTTGTTTAAAAAGGGAAGTCATCTTTTGACTTCAACTTGAATGATTGGCTATAAATTATTTGTGAAAACTTTTATAAGAAAAAAAAAATCTTAAAGAGTTTATGATTTATAAATATGGTTTTTGAAAGGCGCTTTGATATCTATATATCGAATGCCTAAGTTGTTAACTAGTTTATGAAATGGATTCTGAATTAATTTGGGAAACCCATTATGATATATGAAATGATTTTTTGGATTTGGTTGTGGATTACTAGAGATTGAGTTGCGAAAGCTTTTAGTAATTGATTTATGAAATGTATTCCGATATGTGAGATTGTTTATGGATTGAAGCATGAGGTTGGGTGCTCAATATCAACGTGAGCCTAATGAGGGGCTTGTGAATATGCGCATACTAGTATAGGATATCCTTATGAGCTGAGCTATCGGCGAATAATAGGTAGAGACATTGCTAAGGGGAAATCTTGATTGCTTTGTCACCAGGCGTTATATCGTGACCATAGTTAGATATTGAACAAAAGATTAGTTGATAGATGGACCATCGACATGTGATTTCACATGTGATGGATCAATGGAATAGACCATTGATGTGTGGCATAAGTTTAGTCGATAGAAGGGACCATCAACAAATGTTTTTAGGAGATTGATCAATGGGCTGAGCCATTGGTGTTTATTCTATTATTATCTTGAGTATTTGCGTGATGAACACATTATGTTAAAGTAAGAAATATCGAATTTTGGTTTTTGAAGGTTTGTTAAATTCTGGAATTGGTGAAAGTGAGTTATGTTTGTGTTTTAAATATACATGATGATTGTTCGATCCACTTAGAAGAAATTTATTATTCACTAGACCGTGGTAACTTATTCCTTTCTTCTCATCATTTTTTATTCAGGTCCCTCGGTTAGTGGTTTATAGCAAGAGCATTATCGTGGGAACTATTGAGAGTTGGATATTTTAGGTATAATTAGAGGCTACATCTTTGGAAAAAGGACAGCTGTGTCACTTCCTCATCCTTATAGGAATTGGGGTGTGACACCTAGAACAAACTAGAGAATTTTAGGTGCATCTTCTCTAGGTGCATGGCAAACACGTTTCCATTCATTTGCAATGCCAGCTATTCACGCCTTAGGTGGTGAAGAAAAGTCCAAAAATGTGTTGTCCAAGTCAGTGCAAGAAGAGTCTCAGATAATGTCAAAGTCGTCAAGGCTTCGGCGGTGAACTCTCCTATAATTAGAGGTAGACGTCCAATCTTCCGAAGAAGGCCAGCTTGATAACCTCCTCTCCTTCCTTTTGTAATACCAACTAATAATGGAAGCCTTTCTTCCTTTGTTCCCTTGCTATGTTCCACATACACAGATATAAACTTGCACACACCCTTCCGTAAAATCCAACAGTGGTATTAGAGCTGCGTCTTTAGTTGGTATCGGACATTCTATCCACCCGTTCCTAAAACTACCTATCCAAATTTTCAACAATTAAACTATGGCCAACACTACATCATCCTCCTTTCCCATTCCTATCTTTGATGGAAATAACTATGATTACTAGAGCATCAAAATGACTACATACTTGATGGCCTAAGACTTATGCGACATCGTTGAAAAAGGTTACGAGGATCCACAAGAAGGCACAAGTGCTCTAAAGGATCAACTAAATAATTGGAGAGAAGACTGTGAAGCAGGCAAGACATTACAAGAAGAATTTCAAGGTACTGAATAGGTACAAACTATTCAACTTCAGACTTTGAAAAGGGAATTCGAGAATTCTAAAATGAAAAATTATGAGACTATACAAGAATATTGTGGAAGATTGAAAGAACTAGTAAATCAAATGAGAGCCTATGGAGATGATATCACTGATAAGAGGATTGTGGGAAAAATATTAGTGACGCTCCCTAGAAAATACAATTCTATTGTCTCTACTATAGAATCATCAAAGGATATAAAAACCCTAGCAGTGAGTGAGCTAATTCCCTCTTCAAAAGTGTATGAGAAAACCGACCAAAAAAAAAAAAGCATATGAGAAAAGAATGCAAGTGCAGGATGAAGATACAATTGAAAGTGCGTTTCAATCAAAAATGAATATACGGTCTCATAATTCTAAAATAGTGGAAGAAGCTCATGGAAAAATTAAAGAGGAGGAGAAACTACACAAAAAGAAAAATATCCACCTTGTGGTATTTACCAGAAGACTGATCATTTGGAGAAGGATCGCGGGTTTAAAAATAAACCACAATGCCGCTCTTACTTACGAATTCGGAAGCAGATGATGAAAATATCACACGTCGAAATCAACTAGAGGGGCACTCAAATTCAATACTTGGAGCACAATTAAAATATAACGGTTAAAAAGAAAACGCCTTCATTCCTATCCTCTTGTCTCTATTCATTCTCCATCTTCCAAGTGGCGATTCATTAACTTGGAGTTTACTTTTCTTCCTCTCCCTCTCTCTCGATAGCTCGACGGGGACAACTTAGCAACTTCAATATAATGCAAAAAGAAAACTAGTTTTAATACTTTATATTCCAACATGACTGTAGTTTGAGTCAAATTTGAGGTTTTCTAGGGTCATTTTTAAAGACCGTCGTCTTCTTCTCTGCACGTCAAGACGCCAGAAGAAAGACAAGCTTCGACCTCTGGTGTCTAAAGTTCACTCGATCTTTCCGTAGCAAGAAAATGGCGAACAATTCTCCGGCGAGTCCGCCATCAAACATTGTGTGGGGGCAGCAGCAAGACCACAATGCGAACGAGATTGATGCGCCGAGGCTGTCTTTCCGCAGTGAGCACACCCCGAGAAGCGAAGCCAGCGTGATCACTTTACCGGTCCTGGGAAGCGCGACCCCGATGACGCCCGTGACGCGCCATGGGGGGGCATGCGGCCGGCGAGGTTCTCAGGCGGGTCATCCCCAGACATGCGGCAGAGAATAGAGAGCGCATCACCGGAGACTGCGAGGCACGTGGCGCTGAGGATGTACGAGAGCCTGACGAGGCACGGGTTGAGGAGCGAAGCTGGAAGAGCATTTGCCAGAGAAGTAGAAGGCGACGTGGAGAATATAGAAAACGTAGTAGACGAGAGTGTGAGGAAGAAGTCGGAGGAGCTTCTGGGAATGGAGTACTTGCTGAAGGATGGTTTCGTGAGTTATCTACGGGACATGGCCAAGATCACGCCCCCTATCCCTCAGCAGGTAAAATGCAACGTGACTATCTCTTTATATTCTCTAATGTGCCGTATATAAACCATGCAATGACATGCATTACAGTCTCGTCCGGACAATCTATACAACAGTTCATATACTCAACTTGAATAAGAACGTCGATAGCATATAGATCAAGAAGAATTGAGAGGCGATCTTGACCACCTTTTTTTTCAAAATTCAATGGCATATAATTCCTTCGTATCACACGATAAGAACTTCATTGAAAAGCACAATACTTTCTCGTCGCCAACTTAAGGAATATTCAATATCTGAGCATAAATTTGTGATCACAGCATACTTAGGTGATGCGATATCTGAGGAATCTTTAGTTGCTTTTTTGCCGGAGCTCCTCGTTTTGTCCTTTTTCTCTTCCTGATTGTGACAGAATTTTCCTTGTCGGGCCCCAAGCTTTGATACAAATTTTTTTGATCCTTCAATCGACAATATCAAATACAAGAAGAGATTGATGTTCCAGTTGACCCTAGATTAAGATGTTCACCTATCCTTTTCAAATGGCCGGCCGCGCATTCATACATTATAAATGAAAATGTCAACATTGTCCTTTAGTCAAAATAAAACGAAAACGCAATGTATATTGTTGATGGCCTTGTAATTTTCCATTTAAAATTTGCGTAAGCTAATGATCGTTCTTGATTACACACAAGATGTACCCAAAATGAGAATGTGATTATAATATCAGAACTAATCGCCAGAAATGGATTATGAACATAAAGTAAACATGAGTCTTACCAACGGTTAATCGACGAAAGCAGCATCTTTTGGTTTTAGCAAAAATCGAACTGTCTTGCAGGTGGTTCGGTTCTCCGACATTAAATATTCCAGAAATTGCGAGATCTCCTCGGGAGGATATGAAACCTTCGGGAATAAATTGATGGGATGTTTCCTTGGGCCGATCAAGACGATACTTAAAAGAAAAGGCTCAATTTGGATGCAGATCCTAAAGGGAGTGGATGGATACATCATGCCGGGCTCGATGACTCTGTTACTAGGACCTCCGGGTAGATGAAAATTTCCTCTAGTACTACAATGATACCTATCGAATGATAAATCTGAAGAGGCCACCTCTGAATCAATAAGTTGAACAATGTTAATAGTAGCAAATAGTTCTGTCAAGTGATGATCCATTGGATATACAATTTTGTAGGAAGCGGAAAGAGTACCCTCCTAGAAATCCTGGCAGGCAAACCTAAAGTAACTCCTAACTCGAGATTGGGAGGCTCAGTAATGTACAACGACAAATCTGTCACTGATGTATGCCACAGCAGATTCATCGCATATGTCAATGGCCAACTTAACAAGTGAGTCCTCTATCGCCTAAACACCGTCATTCTATGCAGATTAAACAAGGCTTACGCTTGAAATTTTGTCTAATTTTAGATAAGCATATGGTTACGTCCTGATTTAATTAATAGCATTTTCTCTAGATGTAAGCCTTAACACTTTTTCTGGTAAATCTTCAGACACATTCCATTTTTATCGGTTAGAGAGACACTTGAGTTTGCAAGGGATTGTACCCAGGGTTTGCGGCCAGAGAACTTCACTCCTCAGATGAGGAAATTCTTTGCACATGCACTTGTGGAAGGACAAGATCCATTCTTGGAGTATGTTTTAGCAATTTTAGGTTTGAAGGAAGTCGAGCACAAACTCACCGGAGAAGGCTTCTCCGATTTCGATCGCCAGAAGCTCACAACGGCTGAATTGGCACTCGGAACATACTCTGTCATGATTTATGACCAACCATTTTCAAGTTCTGATCTTGCAGCCACCCACGACCTAGTGGACACCCTACGCACCATCAGCAGAATTCAGCATTCATCAGCAATTATGTCGTTGACCCAACTCTCCCAAGAAATATTCGATCTTTTTGACCGAGTTATACTGCTCAGCAATGGCCATGTTCTCTTCCAAGGCACTCGCCATGATGCCATCCCATATTTCACAAAACTCGGGTTAGTATGCGGCTGAGTTTTGGGTGTACGGTTAAATGTTGTGATGATTTTTGCTAACGTAGAGCCAACATTAAGTCATTGACATCATGTGCAGGTACATAAAACAATTGCATGTGGAATCAAATGAGTTTCTTGAAGACATAGCAGCCGGAGATGGGTCCAAGTATATGGCACCAGGAGCAACATCCTCGACTCTAGAGGAGCTTATTGAGTGCTACAACGCTTCAGATCACTACAAGGACATACTGAGGATTGTGCATGGAGATGAGGTAAAGCATACCTATTGGGTAGACAGCGAGCCGGGACTTGGGTTGACTCTCAAGACACCAACCAAGTATGATTGTGCAGTTGATGCACAGCCAAGAAAAGAGACAGGTCAGCAGCTCTGAATGTTGCAAAATATAACTATTAGTCTGTTCATGTCAATAGAAATCCTTATCAGCCAATTTAAGCAGCCAAAGTTGAATATCAACATTTGATGAACCCTAAGATGTGGGTGACTATTGTTACTTTGCTGCAGAATTGGTGGTTGCCAAGCTATCAAGCAAAATAGGGCATTCAGGGGGAATAGAAAGCACCGGAAGAGTTCAAATTGGGGATGTGTTGACCGCAATATCCATAAACAATGACGAAATGCAATATCTCTCAGTTGGACCCCAAAAGATACAACACGAGCGAGCCTCACATGTATACTCCATGCTAAAGCAGGCGAGAGGGCATATTCGTCTCCAAGTTGAGCGTTACAAAGAAGAGGTATGAGAGACATCTTTTGCCACTACAGCATTTTTGTCTTCTTTCCTAAGAGAGTCGGGAGGCAATAAGATAAATTTGATTAAAAAAAGAGTGTCATGAATGGGATGCAAAGAGATGCTTGAGAAAGTTGAGCATGATATAAAGAAAGAAAAGGACTAGCCTGGTCATAACGGCTAATAATTTCTCATCGTGTAGGAAGATGAGAACCAAGCTCAATTGAAGCAATTCCGGAGGCCGTTCGTCCAGACGTGGTGGGAGTCTACTCAAACACTCATCAAGAGGCAAATCAAGATCACAAAGAGGCTCCATGCTTTAATCAAATTGAGGCTTTTTCAGGTCACAAACTTATGCTATCATAAGATCCTACTTTAACTACCTCAAGGAACATGTTTAAGTGCATACATCCTCAACGAAACTCAGAGAGCCAAGTTCACAGAATGACAGAAATTATATGAGATCCACTTTTCGCGTGAAGTTTGCTCCATTCAAGAAATGAGTGGCACATACGTTAATTTTGCAGGCAATTGTACTGGGCTTATTTGCGGGAACACTATTCTACAAGCTTGGCGGCAATTACAACCAACAGCAGATGAACTCAGTAAGGGCCCTCGGATTTGTATCCACCATGAGCATTATGCTCATAAATTTGGTGCAGCTTCCTCTCTATATGCTCCAGAGGCCAATATTCTACAAGCACAAGGTTCAGAGATTTTACAGGGTCTCCTCATATGTTGTTGCCCATTGCGTAGTCAACCTACCGCAGACCCTAATAGAAGTACCCCACCTAGTTTGTTTCCTCTTTCAATTAAATATAGTCGAGAATCGAGATTAAACTCCAACAAATCTATTACTTTGTGCAGGCAATAGCATATACAGTGAGTGTCTATTTTCTAGCTGGGCTATCATCAACAGGAAATGGAGCACCTTTTTTCCAGTTTTTGCTACTCCTATTCTTGGTCGCGTATTTTGGATCATCAGTATTTTTCTTTCTCAGTGCAATTTCTGCAATCCCAGAAGTTGGGAATGCCTTGGCAGGTATAATCATCTCCTTTAAGGATCAGAATCCCTAGCCTTTTCATTCAAAATTAGATGGAAAGTGGATAAAATGATGAGGTCATTTTGCATTGTTTAAGCCAATCCTGCATCAACTAAAAAGCTCACAAAACTTGCATCTTTTTGGCAGGTCTCCTAGTTTCAATCTTCCTGCTGTTCAGTGGTTTTGTGATTTACCCATCCAATGTGCCTGTATACTGGAAATGGCTAGTCCACATGAACCCAATCCACTGGGCCAACGTCTTATTTTGCAAGATTCAATTTGCAAATGACTACCAAGATCCTTGCTCCAGTTACCAAAGCCAACTTGCCTTCTGTGATCAATTCCCTAACATGACTGTTGGAAAAGCATACCTCAAATTCTATCAGCTGTCTGAAGATGCTGAAAAGCCCTGGCTACCTTATCTCGTTCTTATTGGGTGGACTTTCATTGCCAACTTCCTCGGATTACTGGGACTAAAGAAGATAGAATTCATAGGAACCAGCCAATCCTTACCCTCTATCAGATCGTCCCCAACAATCAGCAACTATAAAGAGGACGTGGAGAGTGAGTTTCAGTCACTGGAAAATCAAAATGAACAAATCGTTAGTTTCAAAGCTCCTCAATATTCTGGACGACAACAAAACGGAAAAATAAGGGACAATGGTGGAGTTGAAAAATGGACAGAGGAGTTCATGGTCAACATGGAGAGGAATGGACTAGGCATTCCAGTAGAGCCAATAACCCTCCTTTTTGAGGATCTAGCATTCATGAGGTATATCTTATCCCCATGAAAATTTTCCTTTTACGTATTCCCATGCAATTTTGACTATATGAGTTCATATTTGCCTGCTTTACCCATTTGCACACTATCTAACACCCTACTCTCCCCAATTAAGGTACGAAGAAGAGATGAAAGAAGGCGCTTCAATTTTCAGCAACATCACAGGTTACGCTAGGCCTAGGAACATGCTTGCTTTGATGGGTGGTTCGAAAGGAAGTAAATCTACTCTTCTGAAATGCCTAGCTGGGAAGGCACCTTCAATGGGTAGCCTCAAGGGCAGCCTCCAGGCAAAATGTTGGGACAAGGGGCCTCCCTATTCTAGACTTACTGGCTATGTAGAGAAGCTCGATGCACACCAACCTTATCTCTCAGTGCGTGAGACCCTTCATTTCAGTGCTGCACTACGTCTCAGTCAAACAATCAGTTCTGTGAATCGTCGAATCCATGTGGAGCTAGTCCTTGACCAACTTGATCTATTGCCTTACTCGAATCAACTAGTTGGTTCCCTTCAAGATGCTACTGGAAAAACATTTGAGATAGCCAAAAAGATAACCATTGCTGTTGAACTCGCTGCTAATCCAAGTATTCTCTTTCTCGAAGAACCTGTATCAGGACTGGACAGCAGAGGTACCTCAAATATCCTCAATATTCTTTCTCAAGTTTCCAATTCAGGGCGTGTTATTATCGCCACTTTAGCACACCCTAATGCTCGCACACTTGATTTCTTCGACTTGGCCCTAATTTTGACACATGAAGGGCAGCAAGGATACTTTGGCCCAATAGGACCCAACTGCAGTGACCTGCTCTATTATTTCTTATCAGTTCCAGAAGTTACCCACTATTCCATAAGAGTGAGTCCAGTTGGTTATGTCATGGCGACTCTCGGATTAGGCATAAAAAAGAGAGCAACACCAACGATAAACTTTGCGGGGGCCTACCAAGCTAGTTCCCTGCATGAAATGAACAACAGAGAAATCTACAGTATTAAGAGTTTAACTGAGGATAGGAATTACATGGTTTCCTCTTCTGTTTATCCTGCTCCATACACACTGCAAGCCATGATGGTACTACTCAGAACTCAAAGATTCCTGTGGAGAAATGTACAGTACACATATGGTAGACTTACTGGGTGCATCATGATCAGTCTTCTCATGGGTTCCCTATATTGGAAGATTGGATATGAGGATGTATATGGTCTGACTTCGCGCTCCCTCTATATATATATGCAAGTAATTCTCATAGGAGTCATATCAGCAAATAATGTCATTCCTCAGATTGGCACAGACAGGTTAGTGTACTTTAGAGAGAAGAGAGCAGGGATGTACCATCCTATCTTTTATCCTCTGTCATGGGCACTGGGAGAAATTCCATACTTCTTCATTGCAACACTTGCAGTAGTGGGAATCGGGAATGGTATGGCAGGAATTGGAACTGGTTCCATCCATGAGTTCATCATGTACTGGACTGTGCTCTTTGTGTTCACAATTTGCGTGACATACTTCGGAATGATGATTACTTTCCTAGCCCCAGTGCCTACACTAGCTGCATTTGCTGTGTCAATTGTGACATCACTGTGGGTTTCAGCTTCTGGAGTAGTCGTCGTGCTATCAGACATAAGGTTCTACCGGTGGATGTATTGGAGCAACCCTTTCCAATATGCTATGAATGTGATGACTTCAATCAGTTTCTACTGCAATGCTGAGGAGTGTGTATCAGACTGCAGTTGCCCAAAATTAATAGACGGTTCTTATGTGTGGGATAGGTTGGCCTCGGTGAGGAGTTTGAGCTATGAGAGGATAGGAACCGACATGCTCATCTTGTCCGCAATGTCCCTCTTATTTGCTTGTCTGGCTTTTCTCTTCTTTGTTGTTCTGAAGCACAACTCGCCCCCTCAAATGTAGCTATAGTTTCTGCACATCCTCTGGACATCATACGGGTGTGTGTGAAGTGTGTGGCTGGGGACAGATGTAACCGAGCATCTAGATGTTGTGTTCTTTTTATCTTTTTGACCTCGATGAACAAAGTGCAATATTTCTAAACGAGGTGGCAGGCAAATTTTCACAATGCTTCACCGCGTGGTCATAATCACATCTATACAATATAAACAACTAGGTTGCATACTTTCAGCAACCTCAAGTAAGCTACTGTTACAAACTAACTGAAGCTAGCAACCTCAAAGTTCTGCATTCGTCAATGAGAATTGAGAACTATGGAGTGTACTCAGCCAATCGGGGTAAAAACAGTACAAGTGCCAATACTTTCGTAAGTGAAAAAATAGTTTTGGCATTCAAGTGAGTGCCGTACGAAAGTTTTGATACTCCTACTATTCTTATGCCCAGCCAATCCAACAGTTTTACTGCTTGGAGTGTATGTGGCTTGATAGACCTAGGCTGTATATCCATGCTCCGACTACAAAGGCACTGAATCTCTTATTGTCAATGCTCAAACTTGGAACAGTCGATCACCATCGAGCTAAAGGAGTCGTGCTTTCATTGTATGACGGATTGACTTGCCAAGCCAACAGAACCATGCATTTTTTCCCGTAGTACTTCTGGAACCTACACTTCCATTCCAATCAACAGTATTGTGCTTTATAGGAAAATTTGCGTGCTTTAGAGGAAAATTTGCACTTTTACTTATCAGTTCTTGTGAGACATTTTCAACTCTACCAACCAGAGATTATATTATAAAAATAAAATAAAAATGATCTCAAGTCTCAATCATCTCCCAACAATAATATATTTATAAATAAATAAATAAATAAATAAAACAAATAAAAAGAGACTTCAATTTACTATGACAATGATTCCACAATTTCATCATGGACATGCCAAACAGAAGGCCGACTTGGTCCTGTTTGGATGAAGTGATACAGTAAAACAGCTATCTAACAACAAAGCTGCACATGGAAAAGAGCAAAAAATAAGAATAAGACACACAAGACATGAGAAATCATAACTTAAAATAGAGAAACAGCAGTTGTTATTGGTACACTTCATTAGATTACAACCCTAGAGAGGGACACTGCTTCCTAGCATGCTCCGGGATCAACTTCGCCAACACCTCAACTGGCACTCCTTTTAGTTCTGATTAGAAGCAGCAAAATTACTCAATGAGAATATCACACCATATAAAGAAAAAAGTCAAGATTGATTGAAGAAAAGACCATCAAACCATTGGATTTAAAGCTGAACAGTGGCGGAAGAAATCGTCCATTTGGCAAGCGGGCATTGGGATCACGTAACTCATCAAAGAAAGGATGGATTAAGGCATCCAGCTGCAAAGTATATAAAGAGGTACTCATCATCCAGGATCTTTTCCTCAACAACCAAAAAAGAAGCCAGCCTCATGGAAGAGGTTAATACCCTGAAGGATTAATTCAGAGACAATCCAATATCTAATATTACCAGACTCAAAGGAATAGAAGCAACTTCATTGTGTTTACATGCAACTGAAGCAGAAACAGTTACACTTAGATTAAAGACATCTAAGTGGACAATAAGGGGCTTGAGGTACATGTCTTAGATCATCCAATCTAAATGCGTATTAATACAGCATAGCATGAGATACCATTCTATTCTTATCCCAGGAAGAACCACTCTGCTACTGCTTGCTCTGAGACATCATTCTATTTCTATCCAAGGACTATGCCTAGCTATGGACCAGATGCAGAACCAATAGACAGTAGGAGTTTACTAATGCCACTCATCTATGGACATGGGGTTACTAATCACCGAACACTTGATGTCAAAGACACATCTTCAGAAGGAGCAAGCTACTGCAATCAACCAAGTGTGAAGCTCTACCCATCTCCTTTTAATTGGGTCTTTGTCATAGCTAGTCCATTTTGCACTTGCTAATACTTTTCCTTTCTGTTCTATTTTAGTTAAAAGAACGTTTTCCCCTTGCAAAATTTCTAGTGACACCCTAGTGCAAATTGATTCTGGTTCTTATCCCAAGGTCCTCCCCCCACCAAAAAAAAAAAAAAAAAAAAAAAAAAAAAAAACACAGAGCTGAGCAAACAGAGACTGTGATACTCACAGCTGTGCACCGTAGGTTCGGAGAATACTGGAGTAATCTTGAAACCAAATCAACAGCTTCAGGAGGCATGCGTTTGTGGAATATCTGACAAACAAAAGAAAAGTATAAGATCATATAAATATGAACAATCTGGCAGATTACAGACTACAATAAGCCTATATACCTTGTGCCATGGGTGAGCTTTTATCTGAGGGAATTTGAACTCCGTATAATTAGGATTCATGCACTTGATTTCTTCTCTAGTTGGGGTGCCTAGAACCTGCATAACAGAATTCCAAAGCACACAGGAACAACTGATGCCTCAATTAAATGCAGACCAAAGTATTCTAGGTTTCTTCAAATGCATGTGAAGATTGACTACTGAAATTGAAGAAAACTCCAGCACCTTGATAATCTCAACCAGCTGATCCACTCCACTCTCACCAGGAAACAGAGGCTGCATCCAAGTTAGTGATACAACTAAAATTCCCAGCAAATTTGAATTGCATAGACAAACAGAAGGGGAACATGAAAAGCATCTACTTGTCCAAGTAATAGCTCAGCCAGTACGCAGCCGGCAGACCAGATGTCAATAGCCGTTGTATATTCAGTTGCTCCAAAAATAAGCTCAGGAGCCCTATAGTACCTCGAGCAGATGTATGATATATTTGGCTCCCCTTTTACCTATAAAAAACCAACACAAGATAGATTCTTCATACCAAACAAAGGAGGGGACATGCTAGTTGCCTATTGAATAGCAGGTACGTACCAATACTTTTGCACTCCCAAAATCACATAGCTTGACCTGGTGGGTATGAGGATTTACCTGTAGAGGGAATAAAGGAACTATCTTCACGATTACAGAGCCAAATGATATATATCTTGAAACACCCTCATTTGATTCTTAATGAGGACATATAATGATAAAATACAACCAGAGAAGAACCATCACTCCAAATGTATCTCTTCCTTTGATGATGAAGGAACTTAGACAAGAGACCCACTGTACACTTCCTAAATTCCAAGCCGAAGGATTAAGCACTTTAGAGCATCGACATTGTACTAGCTGATGAACTCACTAAAAGATTTTGAGGTTTGATATCCCGATGGCACACTCCAATACTGTGGTGAATGTACGACAATGCCCTGAAGATCTTCCGCATTCCAAGAACAGGAACATACATTAGCAACATCAAAGATACAGTTTGGTCAGGAAAAGATAAATAACAGGACACATATCACTGGAATGCTCAAGTTGAGACAATCGAAATCCAGAAGACTAGTAAGAACAGAAAGTCAAGGAAACGCTATCCCCATAACTGGGACCCGGCCAGAGAGTGGATCCCAAATTAACTGGGTAATATTATGAAAGGTAATATAAGAGCCAAAGCAAGAAGATAGATAGTATACCTGATATGCATAAAGTTTCACATAAATTAGAGGCATCCTTTGATTCAGCTTGTTGTTGTGCTTGATCACACGGTGAACTGTTTCAGGTACATACTCCAGAACGAGGTTCAGATATAGCTCATCCTTTTCGCTCGTTGAGAAGAAGCAATGCTTCAAGAACACAACATTGGGGTGGTCAAGGAGACGCATTGTTTGCAATTCCCGATTCTTATACCTCTTATCTTGAAGAACCTTCTTAATAGCCACTGTTTCGCCTGTCTCTAAGCATTTTGCCTATATAGAAGCAGTCTAAATATCAACAATCTTTCCTAGAAAGTTAAAAGGTACCAGCAAGTTTTTTGTACTGATGAATTACAAAACAAGCAACAACAATATACCTGAAACACCACTCCAAATGATCCTTGTCCAACTGCTCGCTCAGCCATATAGCTTATTGTCTGAAATTATAAATAAAAGAAGGTACCCAAAACAGGGATATATGATATATGGAGATGGATATTGAAGCAGAAACAAGCATCTCACACACATTTCAATCATACATAGATGATGATGAAAGTCAACCACATTTTTATCATTACTCCAGAAATGTAGTGACCAAATTATGGCTAACTAAAATTATATCTGCCTCTCATCCCGTAAAACAGACATGTAGAAGAATAAGTTCATGCTTGATTGTTAATACTTAGCTAATACATGTCTAAAGCATGATATCGATAGACCATGTTCATTTTATACATATCTCATCCTCAGCAAATCAGTTCTTAATATTGAGCCGTGAAAGAAACCCCAAACTTTAAGAGATGCTGGAAATAAGCCATTAGTTCATGGTTCATAGGAGAGAAATTAAAAGTGGACCATAGAAGCATGAATTCGGAACTCCCAACTGCATAGACGTGGAGACAGAAAAGACACCCAACACAAAAAGATGTCCTTCACCAAGAAGATCAATACACAAACTAACAGAATATGTAAAATGCTTCAGAAGAATGATTCTTCGAAAAGAATACAAATATGAATACCTGCTTTGGCTGGCCATTTCTACCACCAATAGTTGTCACTATAATATGACCTGTCTCTGTCCCATTACCATCAATAACCGTTGCTTCCATCTCCTAGAATTCATCAAGGTGTGAATTTTAGATGCTCAAGACCAGCAGGAACAAGAACAAGGATAACAAAAACAAGATAATTACTGGGAGTGGCATTAGACATACATATGTAACTATCAAGGAAATAAAATAACTAAAGGACATACTCTTTCATCCCTGATTTTCATGTCATTCATCTCTTCTGGCAACCTATGTGCACCAAGAGCATATCCACTAGTATCTCTCAAACCAGAAGCACGTGGGACACTGACCGATGCTATTAGCTCCCACAAGCTTCCTCTTAAGCTTGTAGCATTTCTACCTGTACAAAGCAGCTTTGTTCATCAACCTGCTAAAGTTGGAACAACAAGATCAACAAAGATATCTAGTCTTATAGAGGAACTCATAGAGAAAGAAAGCAATGAACATGCACCATCCCTTGACCCTCTTCATCCCTACTAAATGACAACGTACTTTTCTAGCTGAGTAATGAGAAACTATTTCCAGTGTCCATACCCTTGGAATTTACAACTCAACCCCAATGATCGCAACTGAAAACAAGTGCATTTCCGCAGCTTTCTAACCAAACAGGACTCGAGTCTATCGCGAACACAAGAATATTACTAATAGGAAGCTAAATCTAACATGGAATGAATAAGAATAACTCCAAAGTGCAAAGGACAACCCTTTAAGCAACTTTACATGTTTTTATTTAATGGGGAGCAAACATCCATCAAATTCGCCAATTTGTGAACTTTTTGAGTTGTTGAGATCAGGGGGCTCCTGTCATGGGTACTCCAGACTACTGCAGCAGATCAGAACGCCAACACCACAGAAATGACACGAAACGCTAAAGCAAACAAAATGAAACCCAATGCTTTTACGCTTCTTCTGAAGCTCAATATGCCCAGAAGAAGGATGCCAGCCGCTCCCACGAAAAGAATACTTAAAAATACCAGAGAATGAAAGCACACAACTTTCGACCAAGCACAGCAAGACTAAGCATTGAAACCAAAACCCAATGACAAGCCCGCATCCAAGAGCAAAATGCCCCCACACCCGTTTCCAAAAAAGCGTTACAAAGAAAGCCAGCCCGATCCAATCCCAAGCTCAAAGCTTGAAACTCGCTGGAGAAAAAGTTAGCAATGGGTAAAGGGGACGAGACAGTTACATCGAACGAACCAGCTGAGCTACCTGGAGGTGGCCAAGGACTAGTGGTCAAACGGAGGCTCTAATGGCGATCAAGACACGAGACATTGGGGGAGAGAGAGAGAGAGAGAGAGTGGCATATCCATTTCTGCTCTCAGCTGCTTTTGCGTTCACGCTGTTGATGCTTTTCTTTCCTTTTTTTTTTTTTTCTTTTTTTTGGTTCTTCGTGATGTAATAATGCGAATATGTCTAATTTGGTTTGTGTTCCAAGCAAATATGCTAGCTTGGAATTTAATTTTCATACATATGTCATTTATAATTTAATCTAAATTTAAAGCGGGTCTCTTATGATATGTGTGTATATATAAGTGAATGTAACCAATATATATTTATTTCATTAAATTTGACGAGTGAATTTCATTTGCATGAAAGTTTTAGTGCACTTCATTTATATTATCAAAAGCCTAGGATTATCTATATTGTATTTATTCTTTAATTATTACGCCATTTAAGTTTCACAATAAATTCGATGATTGGGGTAACAGAGAATTCGAACTAAAAAGATATGCATAAAAAGGTATTCAATAAATCTGAATACGTTTTACTACGGAAAATTAAAATGCGTTGGATAATGAATAAACCCAAGAGGGCAACAAAAGTGCAAACATGTCTTTTTGTTTTTCTCAAAGGGATGTTCACCCTTGCCCAAGTATCTCCATACGAAAGGAAGTGGTTTAGTTTAATTCAGGTTATTCATTTTACTTTTTTAACCAACAATTTATTCATTTTAATAAGAAAACTATATTTTTCTAATACCTTTTGTGTTTTAGAGATCAGTTAATTATCAGCACATAATTGTCCTTCGGATTGAATATTTTGTCTTAAAATTTGTGGGGTTTATATACCTAAGTTCTAAGAAAAACCTGGTTCATACAGGTTTTTCAATGTACTTTGAGTCCTTTCTTCAATACTCAGTTAAATTTAAAAATTACAAATTTTAAGATTTAGTGCACGAACTTGACATGTTTAATCCCATGAATATCCCTACTGACATTAACGACCTTTGACTTAAGATTTTGTTGGCAAAATCCCAATGAGCAAAAATAGACCGTTTGACTCTTCATCAAATTGCAATATGGCAAGTTATGATGAAATGCATTGACAAATAGGGTAAACCATTTTCAAGTCATGCTGTCCAAAGTCAAAAGATGGACATAGAAGATGCTCGATTGATAGTCATTGGAATTATCTACTTGTACTGAAAAATCAAAGCATAATCAGTAACCTTGGGAATATACACGTTCACAAAAATATAATTTCATGGCAAGTAATGACCCCTACGTGTTCGTGCCCCTACATTATTAAAGAAAGAAAAATTATCATGTTGATTCATTGTTCTTGACAACCTAAGCATTTCACGAAATTGGTACATCGTACGGTCGACTATCTTAATTATATTTCTCAATTTGGGTGTAATTACACTATACAAATGTCACTTTTTAGGCATCTCCCCAATTCAAATTTGGAAGTGGAACAGCTCAAGTGGGAAACAAATGGAACCAACAAATGCACGTTGATCATACTCAGGAGAACACGATGGAACATTGATTCCCTCTAGATGCTAATCACCTGTACACACACCCTCTATGCTAAGGTTCTTCACAGTACTCCACCTCCACAGATAGGCAACAACCATTCATCATCTACAGAAAAGATCTGAAAACAAAAAAACAAAAGAATGATCATGTTCCCTTCCCAAACCCCCATGCCTTAACAATCACCATCTAATTGGAAAATGGGGGAAGAGAAGTATCATGAATACTGCTTCAGCCCTGGGTTCCAATATGGAGAAACAGTCCGTGTAGATCCGTTTCTTTCACGTTCGCTGATACGCTTTGCTTTCTGATCTCGAACCTGGATAGTCGCTCCGGTCCGTGTCGGAGTTTTCCCTCTGGGAATCCATCTCCATGCTGCTACCCCCCTGAGTCCTACGGTGCCTTCTATCCTGGAAACACAGATGTGATACTTCTTAAGGGGGAACAAAGCTAGAACAATGTCTCGATATTCAACAAGATGTGTGGATCGGAAAAGTACATCTGATGGAAGTTCCGACAGGAATGCTTCATATAAGGTATGTGTAGAATTAAGTACTATGATGCTTGTCAAAAGGAAAAGGATCAGCTTGAAGAAACACTAGAGATTGATGGACACTTCCTGTGATGTGCAATTACCAAGCCGATGATTTGGTGAATAGGTAGTGTACGATGGCCATCACCCTATTAACATTATCTTTTTTCACTTAAAATTATCAATCACTAGCTGAGGTGGTGTGTGGCTGTGAGCTAATATATCTCTCACTATCTGCACAGAGTACAATTTGTGTGTTTCATCAATGACAATCAATCTCCAGTCAAGGAAGTTTGGGCAATTAAAAACAACCAAGTGATGCTTCGAATAACATAAAGGCCCTGTGAAATGGAAAATCAGAGAAAAAGGTACTTGAAATGAGGCAGCCAAAATGATATGAGACAGGGGGAACACATAGAAACACTTTCACTACGCACTGCAGAAGGGAAATGCAGACCGCAAAGGGAGCAGCAGGAAAATGGAGCAGATGTCAGCGGGAGTTCCATCCAAGTACAATGAAATTTTATCTACGAGGTTTAATGGGAACAGAAGATAAACATAATTGGGAAAGCTACCTCTCTCAGTATTGGATACTCCTCAGATTCAAGCATTCTGACAACTTGGCCCATCTTGGGTCTCTTTTCGTGATCTGGGTCAACACACCTCAAAGCTGTCAAAAGGGCTCGTTTCAAGGCTCTAGTTGATGGCCTAACCTCAATATTGAGGTCAACCACCTCTTCTGACCGGCGGCTGCCGACCATCATTTTCAACCAATCAACCAGATTCACCTGAGAGATAGCAGACTTGTTAGGATGGAAGAATTCATGTTCAACGGAGATGAAACAGGACTCCACTGAAAGCACAATAAAAGAAATGAGGATGCAGAATATAAAGGCATCATTCCATGATTCAAGATGCTTTTGGAAGCAAATATCAGTGACTGCAAGCACATATCTTTGCAGTGTAATGGTAATGGGGGTAGAGCAAGTGAGAGCAGGAAACTTCAACAATGGAATACTGAACAGAAGACTCTACAGATATAGTTCTACCACTAGGGATAGCCACATTCATTAAATTCTTAGTCCACATAGATTTTCTCCCAAAAGCTACCTTTTTGCAGGAAACAATCATATATTTGCTGCAGACTTATCACTTTTCTGAATGTGAGAATGGAAGAAGCAGAACAGCTATTGACAAACTTAGGCTCCAAGAGAGTGTTGCATGTCCCATATAATAGCTGGATGCAACCCATTATAACTGATGAAATGTCAACAAGGTAAAAGCACATAATTTATACGAATCAACCAACCCAGGCAAATACAGAGAAACCACTTAAAATCGACTAAGTTTAAATTGAATGAAGTTTTGCAGATAAACTAGCACAAGGTCAGTCTACACAAGTACTTCAAAAGAGTAAGCACCCCCACAAGAGTTCCCCCCGAGCAAACTTTAGAAAGCATGGAAGAAACCAACCGAACTCTTTAATCCAAATCTAACACAATGGCATGCTAATGGCAAATCTTGACCAGGCAAAATTCTAATTAAACAAATGCAGAATAGATAATGGAGCATGAGTTCAATTTCTATGAACAGTTTTCAAATAGAAAGTATGAACACAATTACTTCAAGGATGACAAGGAAGCAGGAGACAGCTCCTATTTGCTATGCAGAAGCACCTAAAATTTCAAGAGCATGCTTTTTCCTGAAAGAATCCTGGAATCAAGAATTAAGTGGCTTTCCAAAGCATTATATGTGTCCTCCAATATAGTTACACATGATCACCATGTTAGCCAATATCGTCGTAACTTTCGTATTGTTATTGCAGCACGGAAAGAAAGTGATCTAGAAAATCAATGCCTTACAACCAAAAAACTAGAATTTGTTTGCCAGAAGAAACTGAAACACATGTATATGCATGTCAAATACTTTAGAAATTATAAACAATTTGAATATGCTAATCCGGTGGCATGATTGTGTACCTCATTGGCCGGACGTCCATAGTCAACAGGATCTCGACCAGTGATTGCTTCAAGTAGAACCACTCCAAAGCTGTAGACATCACTCTTTTCATTTAAAAGGCCAGTATTTGCATACTCAGGAGCCACATACCTGATAGAATTAAGATGAAGAGTCAATCACGGAAAGAAAGATCCCACGTGCAAGGGAAGAATGACTATAATGTTAAAAAAAGAAAGATCCCATGTGTGAGGGAAGACTGTCTAAACTGTCATGGAATAAAAGGAAAGAAGGAAACAAACCCAAAAGTTCCCATAACTCGAGTTGTGACATGACTTTTCCCTTCACCCAGCAACTTGGCTAGACCAAAATCAGACACCTTGGCATTGAATTCATCATCGATCAATATATTGCTCGACTTGATGTCTCGGTGAACAACTTTAGGCTCTATGGCTTCATGCAGGTAAGCTAGACTGCAAAATCATGAACTTCAGCTTAGAACTAGAACAGAACCACATAAAACTTGCCAAAGCTATACAGAATGAACCTACGCTTTAGCTGTGCCAAGCAGAACCTTTATTCGAGCTTCCCAAGTGAGATATCCCTGCTGGCGCAAAGCTCCATGAAGCCACTGCTCCAGGTTTCCATTGTTGACATACTCGTACACCAATATCCTATGAGTTTTCACACAACAGGTACAGTTTAGCACCAAGGAAATCACATTATAGTTGAAGCAAAATCAAGCTACTGTGCTAATCAGATGTGAACATAGATTTTGTCTCGTTTGGTGTTTTAAATTGGGGCTTACGTAATGATGGCATAGAAGTTAATTGTTTTTAGTATAAGCTACCATCTTATCCACAATCCATCTCGCCTAAAGTGACATTCTTCAGTTCAATATTTCTCCACTATTGATCTTACATGCAGCGCTTCTGTTATTCCAGCAAATTTTTCTTCACATTGCACTTTTGGTGGCACGGTGGTCTTACACTTCAACTTATTACACACTGAAGAGATCATGATCTACCAGAAGACTCAAAACACCATGAAGAGGAGCGGTACCTATGTGTCCCTTCAATGCAGTACCCAAGAAGACGAACCAAATTCTTATGGCGCACATGCCCAATGGCTTCAACTTCCACTCTGAATTCTTTCTCTGCTTGGCCCCTATCACATTGAGTTTGAAAAGCAAATTTCCTTAGGAATCCAAGTCAAGTCTTAAAGGGACCAAAAACAAGCAGTGTCAACCCTTTAAGTGGCAATGAAAATGTAAACTTACAGATTATTCAGAATCTTCTTAACTGCCACGGGAGTCCCATTGATAAGACGGCCCCTGTAAACAACTCCATAACCTCCCTCACCAAGGACATTTTCCTTGGAAAAGCGGTTTGTTGCTTGCTCAAGATCCCTCAATGTAAACCAGTGGCCCCAGCCCAAATGCGAAAATTCAGGCAAACCAGACAAAGGTGAAGGAGCGGTTATTGGGTGTGATGAAGAAGGTTTGTAAACATTCACAATGCCAGAGTTTGATTCTTCTCCTGATTGGGATCCATAACCATCTCTGTCTACATGATGAAATGACCCGGATTGGCTGCTGTTGTCTCCTTTGTACAGTTTCTCCATGCCGAGATGTACAAGCACTTTATCTGATTCTCTATCACTGGATTTGTCCTGAATAGTGAGAAGGATGCCATCACGGGGAGCAAATGTACTGGTCGACACTTGCTCCACCCTAACCTCTTTGATTTCCTTTGAAACAGTCGGAATCTGGCTGAGGGGCAGTTTGTCTCGCCTTCTTCTTGATTTTTTCTTCGACATTAAACATAGCGATAATACTGACAGAATAATCACGATAAACAAAGCCACAACAATTCCTATGACTTCCCAAACCTTCAGGCCGAAAATGGCAGTATCCTTGGATAATTCAGCTTTGAGATCTATGGCCATATTTTCAGTGCCTACAAAATGTGTAGAAGAACTTAGCAACTTCCTCAAAGCATAACCTTGAATTAGGATCATTAACTTTCATTTCCAGATTCACGTATAGCTTCAGGCACCCAAGGGTGTCAGAGAAGCCACACCTAGTCATATCGGCAGTCATCAAAATACTCACATTTTCATTCCCTAAAACACCAGAAGACGGCAAAGTGATTGGCTAATTAAGACCACAAATCAGAAAGCAAAAGCCTACACAAGCTTTACAATGCCATCATTAGATCGAGAAACTGCAGATACAAGACCAAACCACGGTTCTTCTTATCATTGTGTCTTATTGACCATCTGAACAGCATACTTAAAAAACAAAAACAAAAACGCAAATTTAAACCAGCATAAAAATTGACACAACAGAGGCTAAAAAGAGGAAAGATTACAATTCATCAATTTCTCACCTTTCTCAGACGGCCTTCACATCCACACTTCTAGATCTCCAACAAAAACTTAATCTTGCGGGGAGAGCTTAATCCCACAATCATAGATCTCTCCAAAAGGAGAGCAAGCAGCCCATTTTCAGCTCCTTAGAGACACTTCAAGAAACTTGAATCAGCCACGGTCTGTTCAAGAAAGCCAATTATATATAGACAATGCAAAACCTGGTTTTTCCCATCAGCAAGCTTAATGTGAGCCTGAATCTAAGCTGAAATGTAGCTTTCTCTCAGACCCAGAAACGCAAGGGGAGGTAGAGAGGTTTGTTGAGAGGAGAAAAAAGGGAAAGAAAGGAATATCAGAGACGAGTTGTTTTGGCTTGTGTCCTGGGATAAACAAAGAAGAGGAGATGGAGTTATCAGTGGTAGGTGCTCTTACAGCTTCACATTAATACAGTAGAAGGGAAGGCAAATGAATTTGTGCATGTAAAAGAACTGCTACAACCTCAATGAGATCTGATTATCTATCACGATCTGTCATGGACATCGACTGTCTATCAGCAATTTACTGAAAAAGTCTTCATTTTTATTTTCACTTGTTTGGGCGAATGTAAAATCCGACCGGCCTGCATTAAACAAATGACAGGTTTTGTTGGTTTGTGCACAGAGGTCATCACCTTAAATCTTTTCTTTAGGGTTTTCTTAACTGCATAAAATATGCATGTCATGTTCGGCCAGAAAACTAATACTACGCATGTGATGGTCAAACACCCCCCATTGAAAGATAATGTGGGTGATGAAATCTCATGATTTTGATGGTTATGACTAGCAATTCAGTCAGATTCAGGGCTTGTTTTATGGGAAAAAGCTGAAGGAAGGAAAAGGTTTTATTTTCTGGTTTGACAGTCTCACCTCTAATGAACAAGTAAAGAAAACCTCTAAAGGACAAAGATGGACGCTCGAGCTGTGCAAAACTACCATTCACACAATCACAGCATGCCTCCTGACAATGTTATCATCAAAGCTTACTGTAAACTTATTGTTAATACTGTTCTCAATCTCGTGTTCAGTATCTTGTTCATTACTGAAAAAAATTATTTGAGCAGAACCATGATAAAATACAACAAAAAAGGGACCTTTTTTCCATATCATCCGTGGAGTCTTGTGGCCCCAGCCATCGGCTAAAGGTGAAAACGAGCGGGTTATATGACAATGAATGTGAAGAACAAAGGCGATAATGATCAGTAGGTTTCACCTTTACCAGTTATAAATGAAACTTGTCCTCTAAAAGGTTAGGATTGGGGTCCCCCTCGGAAATTCAAGTCTTTCAACTAATGGATGACAGAATGAAGTACAACGGATAGCCATTAGCCACGCTGATTCAAGCGGGTGTCCCTTTTTGCACATCATAGATAAAAGTTGTCCCTCAGAAAATTAGCATCGGGGTCCCCTTGAAAATTCAACTCCCTCCGCTAATGGATGACAGAGTGAAGTACAGTGGATACCGGAGAGTTACTTGAGGACCAATACAAAGAGAATTCACAAAACCCACCAAACCAAACTTAGTTTTTGTTATGTTCTTACGTCTGGCGAAACGATCTCTTTAGCCAAATTACGATCAAAAACATTCGTAAAAAATTCACTCTCTTTCGTTTTCTCGAGCGAGGAAATCCAAGCCTGTTTCAAACTGTTCCGAAACCAAGTATTCACTCTTGACCCGCCCGAAGAAAAGGAAGACTGTGCAAACCTAATATGCAAACATAATTCTTTCCTTCCTTCCTTCCTTTTCCAGCTAATGGTTTCCTTTTTATATCTATTATAATTTGGGTGGTGGGTAATGGCTAGGGCGAGCATTATGCTGGAGTGCTGGTTCTCATCTTGGGGACCATGCTGCTGAGCTGTGTGCCAGGTCGCCATTTTGGTGGTGTGCACGGCAATATATATTTATGGAGTAGGCTGGTGATGTTTATGCTTTCCTTCCCCGGCCACCTTAGGGAAACAGCCAGCTTCGTTGCTGTACATATACAGGCAACAGCTCCGTGGACCTTCCGATTATTCCTCGTTTCGGCCTGATACGAATTGACCCGAGTCTTCATACATCATTCTGTCATCAGAGAAGCCTGCCTACGCCTATCTTCTTGTTCAAGACTAACCAGCCGGGTCCACATTCAACTTGCGAAAAGGGATCGTACCCATTTCCAAGTTCGAGTCATGATCATCAGATCACGCGGGTTTCCCAATTTAAATGGACCTCTTGATAGCGATTAGGTTCGTATACATCTTGCCAGCTAACACAAGAATTGACATGGCGTCGACTTTAGGTTGGGATATCCGTCAATTATAAGAAAGTTTCGGGGTTGAAGATAATCATGTCTGATGAAGAGATTAAGGATGCCGGCCGATACAAACAAAATCTATAAATAACTATGACCAATGCACTTGCATTCTTAATGCTAGATAATCTATCCATCCAGTCTTTCTTTAATGGAAAAAGTAACCCCGATGAAATAATTATTAACCTTCGATTTTTCTATGATACTTTTAATATTCGATGACAGTGCAAGTGGAGAACTCCCTCCAACGACTCTTACGCATGCGCATGCGGGGAAAATTATCAATTCAGTCCTAAAATTATTGTATAAATGTTAATGCAGTCCTAAACTTTTTGTCAATATTATCATAAAATTTTGCGCGAAATTCCAATTTAATATTTTCAACCAATTATCACCATAAATCATTGACATAACAATCAACAAGTTATCCACGTAGCTATTGCCACTGGAAATTACCGATGTGGACAACCTATGAATTACTATCTTACATGGAATTTTACACAATGAGTTTAAGACTAAATTGATATTAGTACAATATATTTATCACTAATTAAGCAGTAGCCTTTCAACTTATTTTTTTTTTTTTTTCTAGCTCGCCGGGAATTATCGAGGCTTTGCACAAACAGCAATTCTTCACAATCTGTGCGTGTTAAAAAAATATATATTAACCCACCCCGCTGTGGGCACATTGGTTTGGGCCTTTCCTCTCTAATTGCGGAAGGGAGGAAGGTTCAAGTCACCGCGTGCGCACATTAAGCGCGACTTAAGCGGAGCACCGTGGGAGGTGGATCCCGCACCAAAGCTCCCTGAAGGTTTACGCCGAACGCTTGTTGTGAGGCGGTTCCTCCGATTTCAAAATATATATATTAATTGCATGCGTATAATGCCTTACCTGTCGTGCGCATGTTCGATATTATCTTTTTCCCTAAAAGTAAATTAATTTATTAACCGTAGAGGGGGGGTCCAATCATTGACCCGAGGGAGAGCCGTCCCTTATGGATGACATGATACGTCAGGGCAAGAAGCAAATCATAACAGAGGAAGGTGACACCTGAAAATTATATCGATTCCCATCGTTCAATCAAAGCCAAGAAATGTTAGTCGTACTTTTCCGCTAGCGCTTGCCCTAAAATAGAAGGCATTGAATATTATCAAGCAATCTGTCCATTTATTCCGCAATTATTTGTGCCCTAAGTCTATATCTATATAAATAACGTAAATCGCACTACATTTCATGCCTATAACAGCTCATGATGGATACCTTTCACTATATAGAATCGAGGCCAAAATCGTTATTACTAGACAAGGCGTGAGATGTTGGTTTGCCGTGCAGACAAGATCTATTTTCCACATTCTTCAAGGACGTGTTCATTAAACCTTACCTCGGAAAAAGGAAAATAGGAATCCAGCTACCAATACGGCCAATCGAGATGATGTTTGGTACCCGTGCAATGTGATTTATTAGGATAAATGAGGCTAGCCCTATGAGGTTTCGAACTATTCTAGGGAGCATGTAGATTGTGACTGATATAGCAGAATAAATGTGACAAAGGACTTGGTTTTGGCCCATAGATTGCCCGAGGTCTTCCGGAAATTACTCTCAAATGATCCGCAAAAATCACGGCCCTTCACGGGGCATGATTGTCCCTAAAAGAAAAAGAAGACTTTGGCCCTCGTGACTCACCATTAATGTACCTATTAAAAAGAAATTATAAGATGGGATTCAATATCTAATTATCTAATTCAAATAATGAGGTCGCACGTTATGCATACGCACTTGAACTTTTTGAGTCTTTCTTAAGGATCCAAGAAAAGTTTTTGCAACTCGTTTTCACCCGAAAATATCTAGTCATTTTCGGCTGTTGCCCGGACACATGGCATACTTTTCAGTGGCTTCAAATGACCCACATGCAAAACTTAAGTTGCTGCCATCCATCACGGCGCCAGTCGCTGTTCCCTTTATCTCCACCACACCACTGCCTCGATGGAAGGAGTAATAGAGTCGCCTGTCTTCTTTGCCTCGCGAAGTTCTCTCTTTCCCCTGTTCCACTTTTATAATGACCCAGGCCCCACTGTGTGATATTGTCCACTCAGCGATGATGCGCGGGGAAGAGGGATGGCGGTGCGTCCGTCTCGGTCCCCGAACGTGCGCAAGGAAAGGGTCCCTCTCCCTCTTGTCCCACATCGCTTAGGAGGAGTCCTTGGTCAATTTATAATGGCTTGAGCCATTTGAATCTGTGTGACGCGTTTTAAAGCCATGAGGACTCGGTGTCCAAAGCGGACAATTTCACACAGTGGGGCTCAGGTCGTTACAAATGGTATTAGAGCCGACTCCCAACCGCGTGTGGGGCCACAGCGAGGATGCTGTGCTCCCAAGGGGGGAGAGTGAGACGGCCCGAGCGACGATGCGCGGGGAGGAGGGATGGCAGTGTGTCCGCGCCTCGGTCCCCGGACGTGCGCAAGGAAGGGTCCCTCTCCCTCTTATCCCACATCGCTTAGGGAGGAGTCCTGGCCAGTTTATAATGGCTTTTGCTCCTTTAATCTGTGTGACGCGTTTTAAAACCGTGAGAACTCAGTGTCCAAAATGGACAATATCACACAATGGGGCTCAGGTCATTACAACTTTCGAACTTTATCACCAAATTGGCAAGGAGAGAGGGAGAAGGAACCGTCTCACGGCGACAGAGCAGGCCGACGGTGGAGCAGGTGACGTTGGGGGTACACAACGGTAGATCCCTGGCGGTGGCTGCCGGCCAGAGTTTCTATTGAGTGATGTTGTCAACTCTAATGGGAACTTTCATTTCATATGAACTATATAATATACACAAAATTAACTATTGACCAAGTCTACCGATCATGACGAGTGCGGTTGCATCCGCAAGTGAGAGTAAGGATGGGTTTGTCTCTGGTGAGACACTGTACTTGTTGCGTTTCTGCTATATGGTCTAGCCAGTGATAAGAGAAGGGAAAACATCTTGCTGATTCAATGCATGCGCTACTGAATAGCATGTTCAGCATTATGGGCCGGAAAATGATTTGGGCCCATTAATAGGGTCCAGTTGAGAATTTATATATATATATATATGGTATGGAGATTTTTTTTCTTAAAAAAAAAAAGTAGTAAAAGGAACTCATCCTGGCAACATAAAATATATAGAGATAATTCCATTTTTTGGTTCCATGTCTTAGGTAATAGTGCAATCAAGTTCTAGGACTCTCGATTTGCACAATTAGATTTTGTAACTTTAAGTCCATTATCTTCTAATGACTGAAACTATGAAATATGAAATTCAGACCAACCCGATACCTTATATATATGAAAATTGTGAAATGGACTTGGACTAACATCTCTCAACATGGGCTCACTTTATTTTTCAATCAGGAGAAGTCCATGAAGCGAAATCCAGAAGAAAACAAATAATCGAAAGCACAAAAAATTTCTCTGTTTAATATTTTTGATTTTTTAGTTTGGAATTTTTTGGAGTCAAATTTTGTTTGGAATTTGCTTGGTGGACTTCTTTAGATGAAAGAATCCATGTTGATTTTTTTTTCTCAAAATAAAGATAACATTCATATAACAAGATTTAAGAGGTACATAGAAGTCTTTTAGACCTAGCAAATCCCAAATAATTGCAAAACAAAGCAAAAGTGGAAAGCAAATAATAAGGGGCAATCTGCGACTGAAAACATACTCTCATCCCTCTAGAACAGATCTGCCATCATAAACATTCGCAACTAATCACCAAATTCAATGATGAGTGCATGCCAAGATCTCCCACTCCATTTACAATAGCTTGTGGTGCACGTTTAGGTTCAACGTCCTCATTACCATCGTTATACAGAGACACAATATCAAAATATTGAAAGAAGGCATATCAAATACCTATAAAGGGCTCCCACATCTATATCTAGATCTAGTTACAAAGAGTAAAACCACCAAAACTTGACTTAATTCTGAATCAAGAGAGGAGTGTGACCTAATCTCCAGGAGGTTGTGGAGCCACATTACAAACATCCTCCTTGATGGATGTTTACCAGACGAATGACCGAACTGATTTCCACATTCACACAAGATCAACTACATAAATTTATTCACACGCACAAACTCTCAGAACAAATGGGAGAGAAAAGAAAGGCAAAGAGCTTCAAAATAGAGAAGAGGGAGATAGAGAGGAAATGCAAAGTCATTTCCCTAGAGATTTTCGGTTCAAAGTGTATCAATTCAACACAAATCCCGTTTGGTTAGTGATTTTTGGTTTAGCTTTTTGCAAAGTAACTTTGAAATGGAAAAAAAAAAAATTAAAGGAAAAATAAAGGGCTTAACATTCATGGTCTCCTTCGTGGAAGGAGAGGGCCACTCCGAGGTTGTGCAACCTCAAGCAAGGTCCACCAAGGTCATATAGCCTAGGGAGGCAACACCTAGGCCCCACGATCCTAGGCAATATAGATTTGGAGGCAAAAGGTTTGGGCGACCCTCAGCCTCGGCAACGGTTAACACAGTGACCATCAACACCTGAGTCTCGACCAACTAGATTTCGCCTAACAAAGCTACGACCATTGGCAACCATTGGCAACAATCTGCTAGCACAACCCTTGTTGGAGCTTCCCCGGTGCCCTAGACTACAACATCGAAGAAGATGAATAGTTTGTTATGGGGGCAAAAGCAAAAGTAATTTTAAAAGGAAAAAAAAAATCATCAATTATACTTTAACTCTCAATTCATTCTTAAACTTTTGCCGTGCCTCTTTGCAAAGCGTAGAGTCAGAAACTCACACCCGACACTAATCATCCCCCACCCCAATCCCCTAAGAATGTGTGGATCCGGACCCTCAAAAGGGAAAAAAAAAGACTTACCTTAGGTTTTCAGCTTTACCAATGTTGTCTTTCACTCTATACTCTTCAAAAAGAAAAACTTTACCAAACGCCACAACTTTCATTCAAGGAATTTTATAGCCCAAATTGCCTTGGAAAGTCAAACCAAAGCACAATGATTGCATAATTTAAGTGTTTCAGGACTTGATTGCACAATTCACCTAAATCATAGGACTAAAAAACAGGTATTATCCCAACTGAACTCTCATGATCCACTGCTTTTCCAAAGTCCTAGATACAGAAAACATTTAAAAAAAAAAAAAAAGTTCAGGTCTCTGCATCCACTGAACATGCAGACTCAGGAAATGAGTTCAATATACTATTCTCTACTATCATGTCCCTTGTCACTACGCTCGTTCCAACGCGAAATGAGGACAAAAGCAACATAAAAAGACGTGACACCCTCGTAGAGAATTTGTCTAATTATCGGAGCCATTCATTCCTCCTCTGCTGCCGGCGAAGAATATTCCACAGGTCCTCTCTAATGCATGGCACTGATTCCGTGGCACAGGTGCTAGGCGATGTGGCAATCAAGTTAACAGTCTTGTGGAAAGAAAACTTGTGTTTGGGCCTTTTTGTTCTTAGCCTCCTCCGTTGTGTAATCTCGGTTTTGTCTTTGGGCTTGATCCCAAGTGGGAAATGGCCATTCCTGCTCTCGAGCAGCAAAGTGCCAAGCGAAATTCAAACGAGTAAGGGGACCGCTTTTGATGCCCAGAATCTATAAAGAGGTCTCAAAGATCAACTCAGCGGCTTTTCCAGTCCCCCAAAAAACCAGAGATCATGGAAGATCATATGGTAGGTTCGAAAAGATGGAGACACATTACACGTCGCGCATCACGGCCCGATGTCATATATTCCTCCGCTTTCCCTTAAGTTTATCTCCAGTACACACTCCACATGGACGAATTAGGAAAAAGCGGGGGCGGACCGGGCACACGGTTAGTCATCATCCCACCTTGGATTGGAAGAACAGGGCAGAACAGTGCACGTTTTCTCAGCGTGCAAGTGCAGATGCTTTTCATTTCTATATCTTTCTTTCTTTTCAAAGGTGGTTCTAGATTACCTCCCCACCATATCGCCACTCTAAATGTTCATGTGCTTGCTTTCGGCTTTGTCGCGTATAAGAGAGAGAGGGAAGGTGCTTTTAAAAGAGAGATGAGGTAGAAAAAGAAATTTCCACATGGGCATGTCCCCACTCGTGCGTATATTCTACATCAAACTTCGCGGAAAGAGATCTCGGTTTGAAAGAACAGCAGAAAAAGTAATCTCTTCTCTTTAATGTATAAAACGATGCCTGCATTTATGTCGAGGATCCGTTGTTGGGAAAATATAACTTCGAATCGGATAGAATAATGAAGTCGGATCTTTAGAATAATCAAGTCGGACTTTGAGATGTAATGTCACTTTTTTTAAGGATTTATTTGCCTCACAAAGTTATTAATAGTCACCAACAAATATCCTCCAAGATACAACAAAATCTCAAAATGATAATACTATATAGCAATTCTAATATTTCTCCAGGAGTCTCTCCAGGAAACAATTGAAATGATGACTGTAATTTTAAAAAGAATGCCGAAAAGATAAAAAAAAAATGATCACTCTCACGCTCTTCCGAAAACTGACATGTATATATATAAAACAGTCTTAAAACATAGGCAACTTTTCGTAAAAAATTGCCAAAAATGAACAAACATGTCCTTTCGAAAAATTGCCTAGATGAACAAAGGCATCCATTCGGAAGAAGTTGAAAGAACGAACAAATGTAACCCTTCGGAATAAGTTGCAAACTAAATGAGTATCTTTTCCAAAAGTTATCTTGAAAAGACACTTCGGAAAAAGTTGAAAAAACGAACAAATGCAACCCTTCGGAAGAAGTTGCAAACTAAATGAGTATCTTTTCCAAAAGTTATCTTGAAAAGACACTTCGATTTTTTTTTTCATAATTTTCAGAAATTCTCAAAAACAAAAATAACTTTTAAATTGATTAAAATTAATAAGATAATCGTAAAAAATAAAAATAAAATAACAAAGGGGTTAGTGCTAATTAAATTGCGGGCGCACAAGCATGCTTTAGGTACACAAAAGAAATCTCACACTTATTAATTGGTCCACTTCCTCTTACTTAGTCTATGTGGGATAAGGAAACATATACTTAGTTTGTTTTACAAACAAACTTCCGACATCCGTGTATGGAGCAACGCCAGCAATCAGCAAACCATGTACATACACGCATGAGAACGCGTTGCGGATGCTCGTTCTAGTAGATCGAACCATGAGTCCCGTATTTTGTTGATCGATCCAGAATGAGTCTGCATAGCATCTTTTTCGAGGCACGTGGTTGTAGGGGTTGAGAAAAACCGAATCTTTCACATAACAATGTCTACCAAAAGTTGATTGCTGTGATGGATTCAGGCGTCAATAACATTAAATGTTATGTAGTCATGAGTTGTTCTCTTCTGTCTTATTTGTCATTTTAGTCTTCAATTTGCCAAAATCGAAAGAAACAATTTCTCTGCTTTCGCCACTTGACATTCGTCTTGCTCGCTTTAGGTCATTCATGTCGCCGCCGCTTGATGCTCGCTTGCTTGTTGCTTCCCACTTGACATTCGATGCGTCACCGCTTGCCTTTATCATCGAATCCTTGGGTGGTACGGTTCTCCTTTCAAGGAGTACAAAAAATGAAATAAAAAATTATTGGTTGGTCCTAGGTTGATTTTTTATTCAATCGTTTTTTTAAGGAGTACAAAAAATGAAATAAAAAATTATCGTTTGGTCACGGGTTGACCCATTGGGTGGTCCGGTCTCGGTCCCAAGCTCAATAGGGTCGGTCCTCGGTCCCAAAAATTGAGGGCCCGATTTGTGCGGGTTGGTCCTAGGGTTAGGGGGTGGACCGGCCCAACCCGGACCATGCTCACCCCTAGCCGTGATGGATTCAAGAGCGTGTTATGTAGTCATGAGTCGCAATCATGATTGCATTACCAAATTGATTTTTATTCCAAGCATGTTCCTGAGAGTTGAAAAATAAATAAAAAAAAAACAGATAAATGGATGGTTATCATGCACACATTTAGCCATTAGCATATGATGGACCATTAGGCTACACCCTTTCTTTCGAGCATAAACAATTTTATGAAGACTTCTCTAATCTATTATGTTCTCTGTCCATCAATAGCACTCATTATTCTCTAAGTAGTAATGGTATTTGATCATAATGAGCCAACTGGCCTATCTATTTTGCTTCTTTTTATCCCTCCTTTCTATTAGCCAACAGGCTTCATATGTGAGTGATTCTTATCAGGATAGAAAGATGGGTCGCTGACGGCATTCATCCACTGATGTATCTGATTTTATCCGATATTATTGAGGTGCTATTTGGAGCAAAAGTTCATATCAACTTCCTTGTTAGGCCTGTCTAGAGCACCTCTTTCTCTCAAACAGGGTAAAAAGGGTAACTGTCAAACAGGGGAAAAGGAAAAGAACCTTAGTTTTGTTGAAATCCATGAATTTCTTGGACTTGTAGCAGAGGCTGTCCTCCCTATTTTCTCTTGGATAATCAAAAATCAATTCTTTCTTTTCTTTAATCGCGAAAAAGAAAAAACTCCTCTCTTGATCGACTTGTCATGCAAAATCTGAATTCTGCACAAGATTCGTGGGGAAATCATGTGCGCGTGTATCTCCAAACATCTGCTGGCATAGCTAGCTCAGTTTCTCCAGTAGTGCCCATGGTCAGTTCAGGATATGAAGGATTGGGAATATATGCCTCAGCCATGAAAAATTGGGAATATATGCCTCAGCCATGACACCTACATATGCTTTTCCTGGGAAGGCAATTGGGCATGAGGATATGCATTCCTTCTATTTGCCTTGTCATTCATGAATAATGGCGCTGTCTTTGGAAAAAGCAAAAGAAGCAAGAAAAAAGAAAGCAGATGATATTGTGATTTTCTTTTTCTTTTTTCTTTTTTCCCCCTTCTACTATCATAAGGATCAGTAGCAGCATAAACCCACCATCCTTCATCACAAAGGAACATCTTTTTCTTTTATTTATTAATTTGCATGCAACACAGTCGTCTTCATCCTTCCTTTGGGCTTTTTTCTCCTTTCACTCCCTACTTTATCGTCACCACCTTTTCTTGGCACCCTTCTCTCTCCAATGGCTACTTTTATTCCAGTTCATAAGTCTTTTGAGAACCGCCAGTGCAGGAACCGCTCTGAAAATCTACTCGTTGCCTCTCCTCCTAAACCTAGGAAACGCACTTCAGCATAATGGCCGGAGCATCCTCCAAATGCCTCTTCTTGTTCCCCTTCTCTCTTCTTATCTTTTGTTCTTCTGGTAAGTGAAGTGACCCCGGTCTGTTCTATCAAAATATGCTTGTTCTCCCGACCAAATTTGCAGAAATCCTAGTATAATCATTCGGCCTTTTGAAGCTGGATTGACAAATTTGCATGCTGTGCATTTAATATACATGATATATGAAAATCAAGAACTAGTCCTCTTGTGCTTCACCAATTGAAGCTGGACTACAATTGCTCTTATCAGTTATCAGAATACTTTACCCTTTTCTTTTCTTGTTCTTCTGTGTTGTTAATAGCTTCAAAACACAGTATGTCTTGGTGCACAATTTCTGATCTTTGTCATATTAACCTTAACAGGAACTCCAGTGGGTTTATCTAACCACGCAAACATAAAGACTGCGGATTCATTGAGTATTAAAGCTTCAACATTTTTTAGGCTAAAAAAGGTTGCTCCATCACAGATCAAGGCATTTGCTGCTGATAACCAAGATTTAAGTTCTCTCACCAACTCTGGTGGATCAATCCACCTCTTCCTAAATGTCGACCAAATGAAGAATGTTTTGCATTCTGAACCATCTGCTGTTTCATTGCTCAAACTCAAAGCCCAAACTCTGGCCTCTCATCCTCAAGCAAGATTGGAAGGCATAATACTGGGTTTTGGATATCAGAATGTGGGTCCAACCGAGCTGCGCAAGATCTCGTCCACCTTAGAATTAGTCAATGGTGTCATGAACAGGGAGAAAAAGATGGTTTCTGTGGCGTTTCCTCTGGCTTTCTTAGAGAAATTGGGAAAGGATGATTCAGAAGAGCCGCGTAGGTTATTCAGTTCCATTGAGAAGTTGGCGCCGATGGTAATCATCGAAGACAACATCACAAGTGAACCAGGCAACAGAGACAAGGTTGTTCGCTCTGTCATTCATAGAGCTCTTCTATCCTGTTCACGTTTTTCACCTAATCATATTCCTCTGATCTTGCCCCTCAAAACACCAGTTTTCCGTAGTACAGCAGAAGCGGCTCTGTTGATTAATAGCGTCTTGAAATCATTAGAAAGCAATGCTCAGATCAAACCTGGCCGGATGGTAGAACTCTATACAGATGCATCAGACATGCATGAACTCAGGTATCAAGATGTTCGATACAAAAGATCAGTTTCTTTCCACAGAGAACTCCTGAGCCACCTGAAACAGAGTCTGCACGACTTGGTTGCCTCTCCGACAACCACATTTCCAGTGACTCCAGTATCGCCAACACCAGTCATCACTCCAGATGCTCCACCCACCATCATCACCGTGCCTTCTACCACCCCAGTTACGGCAACTCCAGAGAATCCGGCAGCACCTATCATATTTCCCCCAACAAATTCCTGTTAACCCTCCTGTGCCAATCACATATCCAGCCGGGACACCAGTTGCAGTCCCTGGGGCCCAGCCGGTAACTAACCCTGTGACAACATATCCGTCACCACCGGGGGGCGTTCCCGTTACAACACCAGTCACAACACCAGTCACAACACCCGTCACAACACCTGTCACAACACCTGTCACAAACCCCGTTGCACCTCCAGTGACTACAAATGCACCTGCAGTCCCAGGACAGAGTTGGTGTGTAGCCAGGAGTGGAGTATCAGAAATTGTACTACAACAAGGACTGGATTATGCTTGCGGCATTGGGGGAGCAGATTGTTCGCAAATTCAGGAGGGCGCAAACTGTTACAATCCGAATTCTCTTCAGAACCACGCGTCCTTTGCCTTCAACAGCTACTATCAAAAGAATCCAGTGCCTACAAGCTGCGACTTTGGGGGGGCCGCCAGTATTGTTAATGTCAATCCTAGTAAGAATACTTTCAGCGGTTTGTTAAGCTTGCTTTTCCTCCAATCTTAATAAACGTCTGTGATGCTTTGAAATATCAGTTTAAGCTTCTCCAATGTTCGTACAGGTGTTGGTTCTTGTATTTACCCAACCTATCAATCATCGTCTACACCAGCAACTACAACGACTACACCGACACCAACAACAGCATCTATGTCTCCTCCATCGACAGGGGTGCCCATAACAAGGTAAAATATCCTATCCTGTAGTTATATAAATCTTCTTCTTTTTAAGAAAATACTCTTCCCCAGTTACAGGGAGATAATGTCTTTGGTTTCATTCCCTGATTTGGCAGCTCCGGGACTCCCCCTGCAGTGGCAAATCCTTTCTCCACTGGTCCCACTGGTTATACTGTGGGAAGCCCTCTGGCCGGCAATACATCGATCTCAACATCAACTAAATTGGAGCCTTTCCGTTACACTGGCTGTGTTGTTATCCTGACAACCTTAGTCGTCGCAAAAATGATGCTGGCGAAGTAGGACCCGATCTTCCTGCACAACATCCTAGGTCCTGGTTTGGTGTCACGTTCCCTGTTGCATCAACTATGTGCGGGCTCAACGTTGGAGCGACAAAGAGCAACTTGGTGTTGGTTCTGTGCCATACTAAGTAAACTAGGAAAATATTTATGCCTGTAAGGTTCTCAAGACAGCATGTTTACGCTAGGCTGTCTAGTAGAGATGCTTGTTAGTGTACACACTGTCCAAATCATGTATCATAGCTGATAGCCGAGATAGACCTGATATGATATATTTTCTTTGGGGCAGTAGAAAGTAGCAGTCTAGGAATTTAGGTCAGGGTTAGGAGAAGATTGCTGGATAAATGTAGTAGCTGATCCACACGTGTTTTTGTTGTCTATGCGCATTATGCAGCTAAGTTTGAATCCAATTCATGTTCATTTGGACTGATGTCTTATGTATTCACATGAAAGCTACAAAGATAAGAGGGAATGATCACTTGAAATTGCCATTGACACAATTTCTCGATTTCAAATGGGTTCCACCAGATCTATGAAATTATTAGATCCAACGGTCGGGATACATTGATCTTGATTTTTTCCCCCTACATTATGTGCCTAACTCAAAGCTTTTGACAATCGATAATTCTGTGAGAACGCAAACTGCACAAATTAAAACTGGGCTCCTTGCTGCAATTAGGTGGTGATCAGGTTCAGGGTGGGTAGGCCAGGCCGGATCCTGTACTCCGATCCTGTTTGCGTGGACAACCCTGTTCCCGACCCACCCCGTTTTTGGTCAGGGAACAGGGTTAACCCTATTTATATTGGAACCTGTTTTGCATAAAAATTGATGTACAGTACTCATATGTAAGATAAAGCGTTTACAATCTCGATCAACATAAGCACATCCACACTGATAAACAATTCCCAATTTTAGCCAACCTTTTCCTCTCGACTTCCCATGTAAGCTCAAAAGTAGGAACTGAGTAACTACCGCGAGGGTAAGAGTTAATACACATCTTAACAAGAAGAATATGATAATAGTCAAATATAGTGAATCTGCCACTCAGGCACATGTACACTGTTCAGCGTGTTAATATGTGGAAACTCAGGCATTATCATTGTTATCATCATCATTATTGCCTGGCGAAAATGATAAATGTTAGCAACTTCCTCATCACACCCACATCAGATTATCATTGACCAAAGACGAAATCCATCAGAAACGAACGAAACAAGGTCGAGCTCTCTCCAGATCATCACCCCACAAGCGTTCTAAAAAATCAGAACTTTCAGATCAGAACTCACACTTAACGACACCGGATCTCTCTCGACTCAAACACACAGTATGCGACTACCCAGAAGCCCAACCAGCGAGATCAACCAAACCCACGAATCCCACGCCAAGAAACGCGAGATCTCGCGCACAATATATACCGAACCAACCCGGGACACAAAACGACAAGCGACGGCATCCCACCACCTCGGGAACATCGACGCATCGAGAGCCCATTTCGTCAGCAACGACAGTCGGACAGGGACAGAATGCGAACGACCGAAACACAACACAACGCAACGCAACGGCGGATCTAACTCGAAGCAGGACAAGCGAGGCGGGGCCCAAGAACACACACGAGCGTGCACAGATTGGATCGGGACCTGAATTGAGCAGGACTGACTCGCCAAGCCCGCTCAAGAGAGAGAGGGTTTGCTGCTCGGGGAAGTTTGCGGGTGTGAGAGCTTGAGAATAAAGATAAAAACAAATTAGAGTTTTGGTCCTTTTAGACTTTTGGGCTGCCTTAAAAATCGGTTCTCAAACCGGTTCCCTAAACCAATCCGGTCGATCCGGTTCGAGTGGGTAATCCTCAAAACCGGTTCCGCCACCGGTTCAAACAGTGTCAATTTTGGGAACCCGAGGTTCGAAGGTTTCAACCGGGAATCCTTCCCAACCCTATTTTTCGGGTGGGCGATCCAGAACAGGGTTGATCCGGTCGGTTGCACACCCCTAGCTGCAATCACTCTCACTGTTGGGATTTCGAAATTTCAAATTTTCCTTTTTCCTTTGCAACCGAATTTCAAACTTTTCTATGGTGATGTGATGCTGACTCATTCATGAGCAATCCAATGTTGATTTTCCTGAGGTGGGGTAGGATTGGAAGGTTGATGGCAGAAATCATGCCAAAAGACGGGGTAACGGATATCCTTTTATCGACAAGCCATTAAGTCAAGACAAAAAAGTAGGAAACCATAAAGCAGCCCGAGGAAAACAGAAAGCAAACCACGTCGAGCATCATTGAGTCATTAGTAACATGATGAGAGAGGAAAGAAGGCTAGGCCTCATGTCCCAAAGGCGGTTTTTCGCTCACATGGAAGGCACTGAGCCTCACACCAGCTTGGCGCACCGGATGCCCCCTGACCAGGAAAGTGTCCCATCAAGCAATGAATTCGTTGCACCAACCATCTTGACTTTCTGCTGATGATCCTCGAGGAGATGTGCTTGCATTTTATATTCATTAGTGTTTTATATTCATTAGTGTACTAATGATCGAGGGTGGCATTGACACTAACCCCAATTTCAGGAGACCTAAAATAGGGATAATTAATTCCCAATTCAGTCTAGTTCCACTTAAAATTGAAAACCGATTGGTCCTAGGACTAGGAACCTGACCAGTGGTTTGACCCGATCCAATCCAATCTAATGAAATCAATCACTTTTTTTTTTTTTCCTCCCACTACTATATCTATTATGAAAAAAATTTAAAAAATAGTATATGTAGTTAGTCTGGTCCAATTACCTATTGGAACCAAGAACTGGAACTGGATCGCCCGAACACTGGTTTCACGGGAAAAATATCAAAATAGTCCTAAACTTTTTTATATTTGGCATTCAATTTAATCATAAATTTTTTAATTGAATCAATTTAATCCATCCGACTAATTTAAGCTAAAAATTGTTGATGTGGCCACCAGTGATCTTATGTGGACAAATTTAATAATTTTTTATATTTTTTCAGATTTTTTAAATTATTTTTTTTTTTTTTTTTTTTTTTTTTTCTTCTCCCCTTTGGCCTGACCGACCATGGCCGGCCACAGGCTGGTCTGGGCGAGGGGCCCCGCGCCCTCGCCAACCACAAGCGAGGGCGTTGAGCCCGCGAGGGCCAAAACCCTCGCCCTCACGCACCACGAGTGAGGGTTGCCACACCCTCGCTTGGATCTGGGCAGGGGCCAATGCCCTCACTTGTGGCACGACGGCCCTCGCCAATGGCCACCCTCATCATCGCGCCAAGGGCACAGGGCCCCTCACCCCGACCAGCCTATGACAATGGTCGGCCAACAACCCGCCAACCAAGGGTTAAGAAGAAAAAAAGAAAAAAATAAAAGAAAAGGAAAAAAATATTTAAAAAAAAAATTATAAAATTTGTCATACATGACGCCACATAAAACCATCGACGACCACGTCAGCAATTTTCAACTTAAACTAGCCAAATGGACTAAATTAGTACCAATGTGAAAAGATTTAGAACTAAATTGATCCAATTAAAAAATTTAGAACTGAATTGGTACCGATACAAAAGGTTTAAAACTATTTTGATACTTTTCCCCTGGTTCCACTTTTAGGAATTGAAAACCAGACCAACACTCCCAAAACCGGACCAAACCGTCTGTTTTGATCCAATTCAAGCAGTCCATTTTACACACTTCTACCTAATAATGTCAAAAAATGCAATTTATGCAGCAAAAAACCCACAGATATTTCACTTTGTTGAACAACATCTAGTACAATCATTTTCCATGAATTTTTGGTCGAGGTTTATATTTGATGTCCATTGCCTAATGCAAAGGGATATGTCTGTGCACAGGAAGAGTATATACCGGACGACAATACTGCTAAAATACGCATTACATAGTTTGAAGGTATTCTAAGCTCGAGCTCAGAGCGGCAGCCTCAATGGGATCAAAAGAGAGCCCAAGAGGATTGCAGTTGTACTAACAAAATGATAACTACCTACAGGTCCTAAACTACGCAACTAAACTATACGGCAACAATTTCTTTTTATACATCACTAGAAACTAGAAACTATACCATTCATCGCTTGGAGAACACCACCAAGATCAACATCGACATGGAAACCATGATTTTGAAGCCAGAAGACTCCCAGAAGTTCTGTTTATCGTTGATGGCATGTCCCTCCTCCTGTTGCTGTTTTGCTGCTAACTGGTCTCTAAGATCCTTGATAGCTCTATCCCTTCGTTCTCCCATCTATTTCATCACAAAGATGTACAACAGTTGAGGAAACGCACTTTCAATGGAAAGCAATCTCAATAAATTGACCCGAAATTGACAAATTCCACATCCTTACGAGAATTTCATGTACCAACTTCTCAATTGGGTCAAACTAGGCCAAGAGTGACGTGGGAGCACATCCATTCAAACAAACTCTACATGATTCCCAAAGTTGCTAAGTGGACCATAAAATTAATAGGGATCCTGCTCCACCTTTAATGAGACACAAGTTCCAAAATATTCTAGCTAATCCTACCTGAACATGGACTAATAAATTCAATAGCCAATATGCACTCAAGCGATGATAAAGAAACATACCCGTTGAAGCTTTCGTGTTTGAGCACGAGATTCTTGGAGACAGAATTCCAATTTCAACACCCGTTTCTTCAATTCCTGATCAGCTCGACGCTGCTTTTCCAACTGTTCCAGAAAACACATTTAATGAAAAACAGCATTAAACAATTCAAACAATTCCTAGTAGTAGAGCACTAAAAGTATCAATCTTAAAAGCAACCCTGGTAGCACTAAAAGAGGTATTACCTGTGATTCCAATTCTTTGGTCTTTATCTTCCAGTGAGCAGACATTATCTTGATTTCATCTCTCAATCTCACTATCTCTTCATCCTTAACAACCAAAAGCTTATTGATCTTGTCAATATTCTTTGGAGAAACCTCATCTAGTACTTTCCTCAACTCACAGTCTTTGCCGACTCCAGATTTGGCAAGAGCTTGCATAATGTCTTGTTCGATTCTCAAGACTTCATCTTTTAATTGCTTTTGAGAAGATTCCCTTGCTTGAAGATCCTTCTGCAAGTTATCTAACTGCTCAGCTAGCACATTTACACGATGCTCATGCTCCATTATAGAACTATTCTTCTCATCTAATTCCTTCAAGAGTGCCAAGCACTGATGTTGCGCTGATTCAGCTGACACAGCACTAGCCTCTGCAGTGACCTGTGTGGTTGCGAGCTGTGATCTTAGATCATCTAATTCCTTGAGATACTGCTGCATTACACATTTATGATTAGAAATAGAACACAAAAAGCAAAAGAACAGTATGCAAGATCATTTCCGCAAGTGTCAATTTGATTGTTTCAAAGCACTACAACATTTCCTGACAAAAAGAAAAAAGAAGAAATAAGCTCACTAAAGCAACTCGAACATGCATGTGCCCAGAAATGGAATGGAAAACAAAAGGCACACAGGATGGAAAGAACATAAGCATCCTCGATCGAATCATTAATGCAAAGCCATTTACAAGTAATAGACTAGAACCCTTCAAAGATTCAAGTTAAAAAGCGAACGCATTACATTCACGACCGAGTATAAATGGATAATAAAGCCATGTTCAGTAAAGTCTACTCCTGTATTTCATAAATCCTTAACCAAAGTGGCTATACTAGTTATTGTCCATATAACCAAATCTAACGCTCTTCCCACTACTTCGGATAGCTAACAAAACGAACTTCACAAGGTAGTTGTAAAATCTAAATTATAAGCTTCAGCGGCAGTTTTAAGAAGTTAGTAGTTTTCTCGAGCAATGTTTAGTGACATGATTGTAGTTACACATGATTTTACACCATAGAAGCTTAAAGTGATGACCTTGGTAAAAAGCAGATTAAAAAATGATATTTGTGGAAATTCTAAAGAGATGTGCCCTGCTATGGATTTTGTTTGCCAAATTTGCAAATCTGGTTGAGGGGCACAAAATTCAATAACAGTCAGGCCCAACCACTACTGTTCCTTAAGTCTTTCAGAAACTACCAACTATCATCCAATAAAGGCATGCAAGTACTTAAACCATTTTTAAGCATGTTAATTCGATGTAAATAATAACTAAATCAAAGTAGCCGGGAAACTAGAATTACGGGTGCAGGATATGCCACCACAAAAATTAGCAGGGACATCACCCACCTAAACTTTCAGAACTTACATCAGGATATTCAGACAACATGTATTAGGGGATTGATAATGGTATCATTTGCCTCTTGGACTACAGATTTTCTTGCACTCAAGAAATGTGTTAAAAGGAGTTCTAGAGCAAAATCTAATGCTTAAAGTGACATAATGCACCTTTCAAAGTTTATGAGAAAACACCACAATCTACTCCTTTTTCAATGTTTTTTTCCTGAGGAAAATGCTTTTGAGTTCCCAAATATCTACAGTAGTATAACATGAGAGTTGTAAATATTTGGATCTAAGGGGTCTACCAATATTCAGAAGGAAAAACTTGGCACAAGATCCAGGGAAAGGAAATGTTCTTAAAACCTGTAGCTACAGCTGGACACATTTCATAACTAGATTTGCAGCAAATAAGGCATTAATAATGTCACATAATCAAGTCATCTCAGCAAGCATCCAGAGATTCAAGATCAGATACTTGGTGTCAAGAAGATGTCCATAAAAACAAATTAAAAGAAATACATCAAAAAAGTATTTGCATTCTAGTTGTCTCCAAGAATTACGATTCACATTGAGAGCAACAAACTAGATAAGAACCTGGTGTACAGCCACCGTACATATGTCCCAATTGTCAGACTTATTCATTTCCTACCCATCGTTCATCAACTTCATGTTGTCCTTTCCATTAATATAGTTTCTTGAATGAATCATTCGACTGAACTGGAATTTGAAAGATACCACAAAACAAAAGTACCAGCTTTCCTTTGACTTGTCCCAATAAGAAAACAAAGGTAAAAGACCAAAAGGCATCATTGCCATGGTCGGATTGTTTAATAGAACAGACAAAGGACCACAGCGACCAAGCCATTTGAACAAAAGGGGAGGTCAGAAAAGTTTTCTAATCACGATCAACACAAGAAAAACATCATCGACTCATAAACAGGGACAAAAAAGGAGGAAAAAAATCAGACCTTCTCAGCACTACCAGCTGAAGCCTGAAGCTGTCCATTTCTTTCCTCCAATTTATCCTCCAATTTGTGGATCTCCTCTTCCAAGTTTTTCGCCTTGGTCTCCGCCTCCTGAAAACAATAGGCAAACCCAAAAAAGAAAAAGAGAACTCAGATCCATTTCCAAACGCATACAACAAAGCTGACCCCACCACCAAAAGCAGCTCACACAGAAAAACCCACAGAGAGAGAGAGAGAGAAAGAGAGGGAGAATTCACATTCGCATGAACTTGAAGATTCAAAAGCGAACCCATCGACCCAGAGCAAGACAAAAAGCAAACCAAAAAGAAAGATAAATTTTTCCACAATGACCATCACGTGCCTGCCTTGTGAGGGTTTCTTTAGCAAAAGATTGCTCCTTGGATGCCAGCCGACTCCGGACGTCCTTGAGCTCCGCCGCCAGCGACACGACGTTCCGCCGGAAGCTCTGCTTCTTCTCGTTCAAATCTCTCAACAAAGGATCAATCGAGACCACCGTCTTCTCAGACATTTCACAACGGCCGAAATCTACAGAAAATTCTTCCCCAACACGAAAGCGCAGAAGCTCTTTGCAACGGATCGAAACCAAGCGAAACCCAGTTTGACTACGCAAAAAGGCCAGACCTTTTTATTGCGTAACACTTGGACATACCCTCTCCCTGCAAAACGATAGAGTCGTTGCGCGCATTAAATTCTATTCGTTCCACTGACCTTGAATTTTTCTTTTTTTCTTTTTTCGCTGAAAAAACGAAATGAGCAGTAAAAAGTGCGAAGAACGAATCTTCTACTCTGTTTAACAATTTCCCAGGAAAATCTGATCCAAGAAAAATATACCCTTCTTCTCCTGGCAAGTGATTGTACACGCTGCTCTTCCTAAACCCACAAGAATGGCGAGATAGAAAGAAGAGAGAGAGAGAGAGACCCAGTTTCAAAATTTAAAGCTGACTGAACCAGCTCAGCGACCCAGTTTCAAAATTTTCTCGGGAAAACAAAAACGAGTCCAATCCCGCCCATTTTTCTCCCCCCACAAGAAATCACTCCTTCCTAAACTCCGGCACACACATGCAGCGCAGCCACCGTCGCCGATGAACTAAAGAAAACTCTCCTTCCCGCAAAAGGCGCGGGGATTCAAAGCACATCCCCAAGAACAACCTCGAAGTTCCGATCTGAACCAAACCAGAACCTCCGAAGCTCGAACAAGATCGACAGATCACAGCAAGACACGCCTTCTCCCCCACGACAAAAGCTGACCCAGAAACGAAAAACCAAGGAACCCACCTGAACAGTAGCTGCCAAGCTGGGCAGAGAGAGAAACTCCAGCCAAAAGAGAGCCCCAGAAGGAACTGCGAACGTAAGCCCCCTGTGTGCAAAACGTATAAAAAAACGCAGTCTTTTTTTAATGCTTTTTCGGGCTTTTTTCTTCAGCAAGACTCGACGTGGCACATCATTTCATGCAAATCTGGGTCATACGTTCCGAGGGCGTCGATCCAGTGCCGGTATCATCGGAGGGTCCGCAGCGGAAGTCAAAGGGAAACCGGAAAAAATTTAAACTTTTTTCCCCTTTTTTTCCGGTCGAAAAATTCAATCTTTTTCAATTGGCGGAAGAAGAAGCGTGAGAGTCATAAAAAATGAAAAAAATAAAAAATAAAAAAGGTGATTTTTCGGGGAGAGTTCTCAGCGTTTAAGGAACGTGTCTTGTCGACACTCGAACCTAGCAAAGACAAGATAAGAGGAGAGAGAGAGAGAGAGGCTGTGGTAGGTTCGGATTCGAAGGCTCGAGCCGGCGGCGGCGTTGGTTCGTCACGTGTCCGAGCCTCGGGCTCGTCCGGGCGCGACAAATCCCGAAGCTGGAGGCTCCCTTTGGTCCGGTGGTGGGACGGGCGCAGCGCGGCAAATCCAAAACTTTGGATTGGGTCGGATCGAGCTCCTGCCGCGACGCGTGGAGGGATCTCGGCCGTTGGATGCGAGGAAGTAATGGAATTCGAATTTTTGCACCCGTCTTGTCTCGTTGGGCGCGGTTGGGCCCAAACGATACGATTGCTTGGCCCTGGTTTTTCTTTCTTGTCCAAAATCAGGCCAATCTCGTCTTTGCCAGAGATGGAATCGGAACTTGGAAGCATGTCGGGGATCGGATACGCCGAGAAAGGGATGGGAAGGAGAGACCGGTGTAGCTACCTCCCAACGTTGCTGTCCATTCAAGGCATGGTTACTCGATTCAACCATAGGGCGTACATATCTATCAACTATAGTCCCGTCCAGCTTGGTAGAAGTAAAGAAATATCTTCACATGAAACAGCATATGCTTAGAGCATAATCTAGCTAAAGGTCAACTCTGAAGCAAATTTGAGTAACAAACTTATTTGACACGGGACGTGTGAAAATCACCTTAAACTTGCAACCATGCCCAAATATTTGAAACTAGTGTATTGCACATCAAAACTTGGTTTTCACAAGATCATCTTTGAGATTGACTTTGAGTCATTACTTGTCTTTTTAGTCCATAATTTATAGTTGATGATGTTGGTCATGTTTTGCTTAAAGATGTCCGCTCTCGCTTTTGACTTCAAAGCTCAACATAACTTTTGAGAAGAAAATCGTTTAGCTTACTAGCTTGCTAATCTTGAAATCAACAAGCATTCGAACATTTGGTTCTTTTCGCTACCTCATCGAGAGTTGTCACAATTTTTATTAGGTAATGAAATAGGGAGTAGGTGCATCCTTTGGGCATAGCTTGAACCTAGCCTGAAACTCAACATTAATTTTCTATATTCAACTCTGACCTTTTTCATACTCAAAAAATAAAATAAAAAAATCATGTATTGTGCATTTCTACAACTAGAAGATCTATAATCGTAAAATATAAGACCGTAACGATAAAATATTAAAGAGTTATAAAAAGAATCTAAAGTTAAATAATCGTAAAATGAGATGTTAGATTTGGAACATTGGCTAGTTCAAAAAAATGTCATTATATAATCAATGTGTGTTTGAGGGTTTACAAAATTACTTGTAAACTTAGGTTTTTTTAAGGGACAAGGGTGATTTAAATGGCTCATATAGGGCCTGGATGTTGATTTATTTGTGTGGTAAATCGCAAATCCATCCCAAACCTCAGAAGTCTTGTAAATGGAAATTGCAACCCATCCCACAAAGAGAAATTCAAAATAAGTTTTAGATCTATTAGGGTCTAGACGGGTGGTCAACCTAATCAAACCCAACTCACTTCCATCTCTCCCATTTATCTAATGAGTTTTACATAAGATTAAGATATACAAGGGTTTACATTAACAAGTTATTGCGGGTGGATAGGTTTCACACTCCTTTTGGCAATCCAAAACAAAAAAAATAAGTATGCAGGTTTCAAATTGCTGATTTAAAACTTGCAAGCATTGTCATTTTTTTAGAATGCTTACTCGTTGTATAGATGAGCGATTGTCGTGTTAATTTCTGTTCGAATAATCATTTATAGAAAAGAAGAACAATTGTCATTTAAACTTTGCAGCAACTGAACATTTCAATGTGAAAGTTGTACTTCCTATAATGAATGTAGAAGAGATTTGATAGTATCTAGGGAAAATTACGCAATCAATTCTAAACATCTTTAATTTTATCAATTTAATATTAAACCTTTATACGAAATTTCAACATGGTCCTTTTGGTCAATTCTTGCCAAAAATCATCGATGCGGTGGTCCAGCCATCACTAACTGTCTTATATGACACATCATCACATCGACGATCTCAAGCAAAAATTGATTGAAAAGTGTACACTGGAATTTCACAAAAATGTTTACGACTTGATTGGCAAATTAAAAAGTTTATAAAAATTGACATAAGTATAGTAGGTTTAGAACTCGACATTTTCTCATAATATCTTGCCACAATTAAGAATAAAGAATTCATAATTCTAACTGAACATGTGTCGCAATTTATAAGTAGAAGTCAGGACATCACGCATCCCATCTCATTCAGCCCCATAATCTTCTTAATTCGATTAACGTCCATTGCCAATCATTTTTCAGTTTTACATTCTGCGCCTCAGGTTGGTATCTATAATTCCTTCGTGTCATTTCCCGATGCCTTCGTGAAGATATCAGCTAATTATAATCTTCTAGGCACGGAACTGGGCTTCAGGAGCAAGATGGCTTGAACCTCTTCGTGAACTTCGACATTTAGAAAGAACCGGCCCGACTCACTATAATAACAAGGTATCTATAATTCACCTCAAATTTGCAGGAGACAAAATTATTTTTACAACCTGTGTACAGTGGATGTCTACAACTGAGATATGTGTAGTAAAAAATGAAAAAGTTTAAGACTAAATTGGCCACGATAAAATAAGTTTTAGTCTTTTAGGACGGTTTTTGGGCCTAATCCCACCTGGTCCAGCCTGACTCACTTCCTTTCTCTGACTTATTTGTCTAGCGACGTTTCCATAAAATCGAGATATTGAAGTGTTTACATTGCCCCAGCGCAAACGTACTTCTTCTTTTCCTCCATATGTTAAAGGGAACCCTTCATGATTAAGAAAAATCCAGCTTTCTCGAATTTCTAGCTGCAGTATTCACATCTTGATTGAGCCACATATCAAGCCCTTCATCAACTGAAATTTCCCTCCCTCATTCACTCGTTTTTTTACCATATAGATGTGATGATTTGCGCCTGAACCCTATGATGATGAGAGTGAGCTCTTCTAGTTTGCTTTGCTTGTTAACTGGAGATCTTCCATGCGCATAAACCCTCTAATTCCACCCAACATGACCGGAGGTCAACACTAAAGCGAATTTGAGTAACAAACTTATCCGACACGACCACGCCCGTATATTTGAAACTAGTGTATTGCACATCAAAACATGGTTTTCACAAGATCATCTTTCAGATTGACTTTAAAGTCATCACTAATCTTATTAGTCCAAAGTTTTATGATTGATAAAGTTGGTCGTGCTTTGTTTAAGATGTTTGCTCTCGCTTTTGACTTCAAAGCGCAAAATAAATCAAGGAGCATTTTTTTCTATTCTATATCTTAATTCTATAGTTTTTTTTTTTTGAAATCTCATAAAAGAATCAAGGTCCATAGAATAGAAGGTTGAGAAGCGGCTAAGTAATGGGAAACATTTCTACTGTTACATAAATGCTCTAACATAAGTAGCATAGGGCACGTAGAATCTCATGTGACAGTAAGGGTTGAAAAAAGGCAATCACTCATTCTTAAAACCAACATTCTTAAAATGAAAGAGTCGAGCTGCAAAAATTGTCTACCTAACTAGCTTGCTAATATTGAAATCAATAAGCATTTGGACACTAGGTTCTTTTCACTACCTCATCGAAAGTTGTTACATTTTTATAAGGTAATAAAATAGGGATAGTAGTGGAATCCTTTGGACATACCTTCAACCTAGCCCGAAACTCAACATTTATTTTTCTTTATTTACCTTTGGCCCTTTTTCATGCCCAAAAAAAATATTAAAAAAATCGCGTATTGTGCATTTCTACAACCAAGAGATCCATAGTCGTAAAATATAAGCCCATAACAGTTAAAAATTAAATAGTTTTAAAAAGAATCTAAAGTTAAATAATCATAAAATGGGAAGTTAGATTTGAAACATTGGCAAGTTCAAAAAATGTCATTATATGATCAATGTGTTTGAGGGTTTACAAAATTACTTATAAACTTAGGATTTTAAAAGGAGCAAGGGTGATTTAAATGGCTCATATGGGGCTTGGATGTTGATTTATCCGTTGGGTAGATCCCAAACTCGTCCCAACTTTCAGAAGTCTTGTAAATGGAAATTGCAACCCATCCCACAAAGAGAAATTCAAAACACGTTTCAGACCTACTAGGGTCGGGACAAGTCGCGAACCTAATTAAATCCGACTCACTTCCATCTCTACTCCTTTGTACAATAACTTTTTACATAAGATTAAGATATTCAAGGGTTTACATTGCACCAACAGGAAGAAAAAAAAAAAGAAGGGAAACCATTAGCAAGTTGTTGCTGGTGGATAGGTTTCACACTCCTTTTGGCAGTCCAAAACAAAAGGAGTAAGTACGTAGGTTTCAAATTGCTGATTTAGAACTTGCAACCACTGTCATTTTTTAGAATGCTTACTCTTTGTATATATGAGCAAGTGCCATGTTAATTTCTGTTTAAATAATAATTTACAGAAAAGAAGAACAACTGTCATATAAATTTTGCAACAAATGAAAGAAAGCTACACTTCCTATAGTGTCTCCTCGCACGTGTGCATCTATATATCAGTTATAAAGCTAGAAAACAAAGTCAATTCAATCATAAACTTTAGTGCGAAATTTTAATGTAGTCATTTTAGTTAATTTTTACCAAAAATCACTGATGTGGCGGTACAGTCATAACCAGTTGTCCTAAGTGACCCACCACCACGTTACCGTTTTTTAGCGAAAATTGATCGAAAAGTGATAACTCTATAAAAATAGAGTTATTTTACTTATTTTAGAAAATAAATAATGCAATATTTGTGAGAAAAATATTTTGATTTTGTTTTATTTACTCAAAATTTCCTTGTTCATGCAGCCTAATGAGATTGGAGAAAATAAGGAAAACATGGCAAAAAGAAGGAAAGGAAGAATTATGGAAGACTAAATTGAATTTCACATTTAATATTTAATTAGTTTATTAATTATCAATCTCTATTGAACGATATCTTTCTCATAAAAAAGATTACATAGAATTTTGCACAAAAATTTTAAACTTAATTGACAAAATTAGAATATTTTAAAAAAATTGACATCGGTATAACAAGTTAAAGATTGGACAATTTTCCCATAGTATCTTACCACAATTAAGAATAAACCAGTCAAAAATCTAATTAAACACGTGTCACATTTTATAAGTAGAAGTTAGGACATCACGCATCCCATCTTATACAACCTCACAATCTTCTTAATTATACTTATGCCGATTGCAAATCTTTTTTTAATTTCACATTCTCCTCCTCAAGTTGGTTTCTATAATTCGTATGCCCTAACTCGTTAGCAATATTTTCAAAAGTGTCATTTCCCAATGCCTTCGACAAGATATCAGCTAATTATAATATTGTAGGCACGTAACTTGGCTTCACAAACAAGAAGGCTCGAACCTCTTCATGAACTTTGAGATTTAGAAAGAACCAACCCGACTCAGGACCGTTTGGTTCGACTTTGGGCAAATGCCTATGGCCAAATGTAAATACCTTTGGGGTAAAGAGATTTTCGAGAATGCTCGAACATTTGGCAAATTATAATTTAAAGGGCATTGGAAAGTGGCTTTGGTGTAAATACCGTTTGGTAAACCCAACATCTGCAAAGGGCTTTTATTATGTTTTAAAAAAATAAAAATAAAATCCAATGAAACTTCGTCGCCGATCAACGGTGGGCCAACCACCAGCGACCAAATCTGGCCACCAGCGAGGCTGGCCGAGGTTGCATGAACCAAGATCTGGCTGGCGGCGGTTGGAGGTATGGGGAAGATGTCGGTAAAAAAAAAAAAAAAAAAAAAAAAAAAAAAAAAAAAAAAAAAAGTCAACATATGAATAATTAAGGAGGACTAGCATGTCGAAAATGCTGAAATGCCCAAAGCAGGTCCCCACCTACTTTGGGCTTTCAGCATTTTACCAAGGAGCCTTCAAATGCTGAACCAAACACCCTTAAATTTTTCCCAATAGGCTTTGGAAGCTCAAAGCCCTTTAGGAAAGCTAAACCAAACGGGGCCTCACTATAATGGCAAGGTATCTGTAACTCACCTTAAGATAAACTCGTGTATGGCTCATGTCCACAACTATGATATATGTACTTAGAAAATAAAAAAATTTAAGGCTCAATTGTCGTGATATAATAACTTTTGTCTTTTTTGGACAATTTTTTCACCTAATCCCACCTAGTCCAGCCTGGCTCACTTCCTCCTCTGACTTATAGTCTAGTGACGTTTATATAAAATTAAGATATTCAAGTGTTTACATTGCCCCAGCAAAAAAGACAAATCGTACTCCTCCTCCTCCTTTTCCTTCATGATTAGGAAAAATCCAACTTTCTCAAATTTCCAGTTGTAGTATTCACATCTGGATTAAACCATCTATCAAGCCTTACATCAATTGAAATTTCCCTCCCTCATTGAATACTCCCTATTCACTATTTTTTTTATCAGATACGTGTGATGAATTGCGCTTAGACCCTCTAATACAACCCAAATGATGATGAGAGGAGCTCTTCTATTTTGCTTTGCTTGTTAATTGGAGATCTTCCATGCGTATAAAACCCTTCCTCTCATATCTTCTCCCTAATGTTGAGCATTCTATATAACGGCTGAGACTACTCGAGTAATTATTTTTCTCGTCATGTGCGTAATCATCTTTGTTTTTCTCCTAAATTGACAAAATTAAAAAGTTTAAATGAAGTTGACAGTCATACATACCTTTTTTGGGACAATTTTCCACCTAGTCACTTTTAACAAAATTAAAAAAAAAAAAGAAAAACTACTCACTTTCTTCTCTAACTCATTTCCCTAGGATATAATAACACAAAATCTAAACTTTGAATTAAAGTGCAATGTGATCCATGAATTTTTAATTTGTTCAAGGTAGCTTTTGAAATTTTGGCAAATATTCAAACTAGTCCATGAACTAGATAAAAATATTCAGCATTATATTTCTATTAATTTAAGTTCAATGATATCAATGAATATTTTCATATAGTTCAAGGACAAGTTTAAATATATATTAAAAGTTCAATGATTACGTAAATAGATTAAAAGTTCAAAGACCACATTACTCATTTGATTAAAGTTCATGGACCTCAATAAATAAATTAAAAGTTCGGAAATTGCATTATACATTGAGCCAAAATTTGAAGATCATTTATATAATTTTTCCTTTTTCTAATATTTAAATAAAATCAAGATATTCAAGAGATAATGTTAGGGACTTGATAAGGTCCTTAAAATGCTAAAATGAGAAGAAATAGGCAGGAGCCACAGGAGAATCATTTAAGGTGAGAGACTTTGCAATGTCACCTCTTGTATTCCCTCTCTTTTAGGAAGAAAAACATAGAAGGGGAATTGGGGGATCGGTTAGGCGTGCGGGTACCGCCACGTTAAAATAAAAAACATAATCATGTCAATCCACCTAGGTTACCGAGAGTCTATTTGCTAACTGATTAAATAATTACTGATTCTATTCTTTTGTTTCCTATAATAAAAAAAGAACAGAAATCCGTTTAGTAGCTTTTTTTTTTTAGAACAATTTTGTTCCTCAGAATAGATTTGGAACAAAATCAATAAGCAGAAAAATGTTATTTTTTTGTTCCCAAGAACAATTCCATAATCAAGCCAATTCTCTCTCTCTCTCTCTCTCTCTCTCTTCTTTTCTTCTTTTTCTTTTGTTTTATTTTCTCTTCTTCTTTCTTAATGCCGGTGGCTGACCAAGGCGATGGCCGGCGGGGGAGGCTTTAGTGAGGTCATCAGGCCTCGCCCAGCCGATCACTGACCATGGTAGTGGTCAATGATTGGCTAGGGAAGAAGAAGAGGGACGGAAAAAGAAAAAGAAAATTAGAAAGAAAAAGAAAAAAAAAAGAGAAAAATATTATTAAAGTATTCAAAAATTAAAAGAAATTCTAATTCACAAAAAATTGAAAATTTTAATAAATACATTTTTATCTCCGAATAGAAATTTTAGATAGAGTCTATTTGTTAATGTTCTTATTTCTTTGTTTTCTGTTCTTTTGTTCTCTGGAACAAAAAAAATGACAGAAATCCATTTAGTAATGTCAACTAATTTTTCTATTTTTCGGAATAGAAATGTAGCCGGGGAATAGATCCTAACCGAAATAAAAGTAGAAAAATAAGTTTTTATTCCCAGGAATAATTTCTAGAAATTAAGTTTTTTTTTTTTTACTTCTTGTCGTCACTTGCCCCCACCATTCACCATTGCTAGTAGCCGGTCGTCACTATTGTCGGCCACTAGCTAAAGGAGGAACAAGAAGAAGAAAAGAGGAAAAAAATCTAAAAAAATCATTAAAAAAATAAAAGGAATTCTACGTTACAAAAAAATTTGTAGATCATACCAAACATATTTCTATCTTTTTTTATTTCGAAAATAAAAATTTTATGTAGTAACCAAACACATTCTTTTACTAAAAAAATGTTCGAAGAAATAGAAATAGAAAAAAATTATTTCTAAAAAATTATTTATTGGAACAGAAATATTACTAAATGCACTCCTTATCAAACACCTTCAAATGCTTAGATACTTATACAAGAAATAAAATAAAATAAAAAATCATTTTTAAGTAGAAATTATTTGTAGGAACAAAATGATACCAAGCACACCATAAGCAAGTAGGGCGGCATGCACCTTTTGGAGGCAACTCCCTGTAGCTTGGTGAGGCTATATTGTAACCAAACCCCAATGATCCAAAAGGTAATGTTGCCCTAGTAAAAAGACAAAACAAATCGTACTTTTTCTTCTTTTCCTCCATAGGTTAAAGGGAACTCTTCATAATTAAGAAAAACCCAACTTTCTCAAAATATCCAGCCATAGTATTCAAATCTTTATTGAGCCACACCTTAAGCCCTACATCAATTGTCCCTCTCGGGAAGAAAAACATAAAGGGGGAATTTGGGTGGAGGGTTAAGGCGTGCAAGTATCGACATATTAAAATAAAGAACGGAGAGTTAAGGCGTGCAAGTATCGACACGTTAAAATAAAGAACGCATTCCTATTAGCCCACCCGAATTACTAGATAGACAGGGTGGCTCTGACTCGAGAGGCGGTTCCTTGTAGCCTAGTGAGGTTACACTTGGTGCGGTTACACTGTAACCAGACACCAATTATTCAAGAGATAATGTTACCCTTGCAAAAAGACAAAAAAATCGTACTTCTTCTTCTTTTCCTCCATAGGTTAAAGGGAACCCTTCATGATTAAGAGGAATCTTTCTCAAAATTTTCAACTCTAATATTCAAATCTTGATTGACCCATATCTTGAGCCCTACATCAACAATAATTTCCCTATCTACAAGAAAAACATAGAGGGGGAATTGGATTGGGGAGGTTTAGGCGTGCGGGCACCGACATATTAAAATAAGGAACACATTCTTGTCAGCACCGACATATTAAAATAAGGAACACATTCTTGTCAGCTTACTTAAGTTACTAGGCAGGTGAAGCAGTCCTAACCTAAGAGGCAATTCCTTACAACTTGATGAGGTTATACCGTAACGAGATAGCCCTGATCAGAGTTAATGTTACCCTAGCAAAAAGACAAAAAACCGTACTTCTTCTTTACCTCCTTAGATTAAGGGGAACCCTTCATGATTAAGAAAAATCCAACTTTCTCGAATTTCCAGCCGTAGTTTTCACATATTTATTGAGCCGCATCTGAGGCCCTACATCAACTGTAATTTCCCTCCCACATTGAATGCTCCTTATTCACTAATTTTTATCAGATTAATGTGATCAGCTGCGCTTTAAACTCTGTAATACAACCCAAATGATGACGAGAGGAGCTCTTCTCTTTTGCTTTTCTTATCGGCGACCTTCCATGTGCACGAAACCCTTCCTCCCACATCTTCTCCCTCGTGTTAAGCACTTTGTACAACCGTCGGGACCACTCGACGTGTCCTTTCTTGTCCCGTGCACGACCATCTCCACTCTTCTCCTAAAGTTTTATATCACGAAACGAACGCTTCTCCCCCTTTTATCTGCCCGTACTCGTATCTCTAACGTTGCGCATGAGGACTCGACCACCATTGGAGGGAATACGTGTTTGGCCGACCTCGGAGCCGTGTGGACATTGGAAAGATGAGGAACATTGGCGATCGAGAAACTCGACCAACTCGTGGAAACAAAGAATATTGGGAGTGACCCACGAAACGGGTCGCATCAAATTCCCAAAGGCCAATTCCTAATTATCATTATTTTCTTGCCAATTCCTAATTGAAGGGGTTAAAGTCAAGTGGACCCTTTTCGGGGTGCTGCATAATTGCTTTAGCTGTGACTTGGACGTGGAGTCACAGTCAAGCTGCCGCCCCCACGTCAAAGGAGAAAGGAAGAACAGCCGCCTCTTCATTCGCCACTAATTTATCAAGAAACCTAATTTCAGGCGGTGCATGTGAATTGAAAGATGTTATTGTAGCACTTTGGACGGCTCGGACTGATTACTCCCACAATTGCCCCATTTATATAGGTGATAGATTCGATAAGACGAAATAGATGAAAAAATAAATTTGAAATCGATGGGAAAAATTACCTGATCGGTTCTAAACTATTCTACGGATGTTATTTCAATTTTAGCAATTGAGACCTGAGCCTCTGCATGATATTCCAATGCAGCTCTTCTATTCATCGGAAATAGCTAATATCACCGTTTAGTCATCGTTTATCAATGATTTTAGGCGAAAATTAGTCAAAATAGTTATATTGTAATTTCGAATAAATATTTAGGACTCGATTGGTAAAATTAGAAAATTTATAACTAAATTGACATCGCTACTGTAGATTTAGAATTGACCGAGTAATTTTCCTGGGTTTCTAACGAAGAAATAGACTGTGCAATTACATTCTCCTAAGGCCAATGCCCGTGAGTCACGTCCACTTTCCAGCTTTTAAAGCTTGACACGTCCACCATGCGTTAAATAATTGGGATCAGTATATAAAATCTATTCTTTTTTAAGGCCCACTAATCTAATTTTGAAAGACAAGATGAGGTGGTTCAAGATAAAGACACGCACAAAAGCTACAAAAGGTGAGCAAATCATGGGCGTCACCAAAAGCATCCCCCACTCCTTCGCCAAGCATAATGCGATTATATTCCGTGCTTAAACCATCCTAGACATTGGTTCATTGTCGTGGGGCGCGCCCGTGCTGGTTGTAGGTTTGGTTCCTACCTTTGAAAATTACAATCTAAGTAGAGAGTTATGATGGCGGGTCACTCTGCTAATTCCTATTAGGATAGCAGGCTAATTATGACCGAGCTCTTGAATTATAAAAGAAGAGATTCTAGAGCTATTTATGGAAAGAGGCACAAATAGTCGTCCATTGATTTTGATTTAATATGTGTAATGTTATTTTTGAACTTTTAATATGTTTAATGAGACCTATGAATTTTAGTTTAATGTACAAATCGTTTTTAAAAATTTTAATTTGTGCGGTGTAGCCCTTTTAACCTAAACACTTTTAGTGTGTTCAAACTGATTCGTGAACTATTAGTAAATGTTAAATATACTTCGCAAGTTATATGAAAGTATTATCATTTTAGATTTGTGGTCTACATTATTTAAATTACATATATATATTACTATGGTTACTATGGCACTTAACATCTTTGACTATTAAATAGTTTTCTCGTTGAACCTTGAGAGGACCCGATGACATCAACTCAAACCAATTTGCACTCGTCGCGGCACCGTCTCCTCGCCATAAAATTCCACGATTGGAGCTCCTTCGCATTTCTACTTTCACATTGTGGACTTCCTTCACATCACATCCATGTCCAAGCTTTTAGGTGTAATTGTGAAATAATTCCTTCTTTTTAAAGAATTTTTAAGATAAAAAAAGAAAAAGAAGGTATTGATGTTTCGTCGCTTTAAGGGAGCATGTTAGATTGGATTAAAAATCAAATTCCGGGTTTGCGAAAGAAAAAATAAATGCCATACAGTTTATATTTGGACTTTGGAATTCAGCTTGTACAAAGGGATTAGCAAATGCGAGTTGATTCGATTTGAAATGGCCTTAAAAAACACGGTTCAAAATAGTAAATAAAAAGGGTTTCTTTTTTGGAAGTTATATTATTATTTTTTTCTAATAACCCGGGATTCGCCATCGGCGGCATAAACCCGGGGCAACCAAGCCCACCCACTTGACCTGGTCATAGGTGAGTCGCACAAGCAACCACGTAGTTTGCGAATCATATGATTCGAACTCACGTCCTTCCGAGAAGTTATATTATCTTTTGTTCTCCATCATTTAGATTCGAAGTGACTTCTTTTTATAAAAAAAAAAAAAAAAAATTTGAAGTTCATTTTTGTTGTGAGTTTTCAAAGTTGCAACTATGTGGCCTATTATTATTGGGTTTACTTCCAAAAAAATAAAAAATAAAGAAAGAAAGAAAGAAAAAAGAGTTTACGCACATTCAAAGAGGAAATTGAAAATGTCCTAAATATGTAAAGCATAGTTTTCAATAAATCAAATCAGATAAGGAAATTTATTATAACTATTGTAGGAAGAGAATGATTTGAATTCAAATTTGGCAAGTCGAAGATCTATTGGATCACATGAAAAGACTATGTTGAGAATCTCAACTAGCAATTTGTCCATAAAAATATATTGAGCTTTTCATGAAATTCTAGTGTGATCCCCCTCCAAATATAATTTTTATAACATAGAGAAATGAAGTAATTTCCTTTTATTAAGTTTGTATGAACCCGTCAATTAACAAGAATCGACAAGAATGACGGGAACCAAGTAGTTTGATCCAATCAGAAGCCAAATCGAAAATCAAACCAAAATGCCGACTCGACTCGGTTACAAGTTATGACCCATTCAATTCATCCTTTCCCTTCAAAGCGCTTTGGGAGGGTGCATGAATCATATCAAAATCGCGACCGCCTACCACAAATTACTTTTTTTATTACAACAAGTTCTTAATTAGGAGATTGAAAAAAAAAAAAGATGATAAAAAGAAAATAAAGCATCATTAATATCATAGTATACCAAGGACGGACTTCGGACAAGATTCAAAGTATGCAAAGGCAGAACACCTTTGAAAACGTCGTCATCTTCCCCAAGTCCGCACCTACCTCTTACCACTTTCCTCTTTCTCTCTCTATCTCTACAAGAACACCGCTCGCTCGCTCGCTCGGGCTCGACCCAGTTCCTCCGTTTGGGGCGCGTATGTGATCGGTTCCCGGCCGTCGCGACCTTCTCTCCGGCGAGGATCTCGGGCGAAACCATGGGGGGCGGCGGCGGCGGCGACGGGGGCGGCGGCGGAGGCGGCGGGGGCCTGGCGGAGGCGCAGTACGTGAAGGCGAAGACGTCGGTGTGGTGGGACATCGAGAACTGCCAGGTGCCCAAGGGGTGCGACCCCCACGCGATCGCGCAGAACATCAGCTCCGCCCTGGCCAAGCTCAACTACAGTGGGCCAGTCTCCATCTCCTCGTACGGCGACACCACCGGCATCCCCGCCGCGGTCCAGCAGGCGCTCTCCAGCACCGGCATCGCCCTCAACCACGTCCCCGCCGGTAAGGGCGCCCTCCCCCTTTGTCTCCGCTCGTGGGTGCTGATCGATGGGTCGCTTCGTCGTGTTCCTTCTTCGCGGTCGTTCGATGAAAGAATCGATTTTTTTTGCCTCCGTGTGTGTGTGTTCTGATCGGCCGGTGATTTCGTCTCTCCGGTTAATTTTAGTTGCTTTAGCTGAATTAAGTGTGAACTTGATCTGGGCTGGGGATGTCTGTGGTTGTCTCTGGCTCTAATTTGCTTGAGCTTTAAAAGGGATCTGTACTAAGTGGTCATTGGACCTCTGCAGTTGTTGGGTTTCTAGTTTAAGAGGCATGTTTAGATCTGCTCGGTCAGTATGGCATCTTTGGACCTGAATTTAGCTCAAATTTGTTTCTCTGCAAATGGGTATGCTCGACCATGGAGCTGCTGCTGTCTTCCGTTGCTTTCGGGATGGAAACATGACCTAAGTGGGTTTAACATTTCGCAGGTGTTAAAGATGCGAGCGATAAGAAGATACTGGTGGACATGCTGTTCTGGGCGGTGGACAATCCTGCGCCGGCTAATTATCTTTTGATCTCTGGCGATCGGGACTTTTCTAATGCTCTTCATCAGCTGCGCATGAGAAGGTACAACATTCTCTTAGCGCAGCCTCAGAAGGCATCGGCACCCTTACAGGCTGCTGCAAAGACCGTGTGGTTGTGGACCAGTCTTGTGGCTGGGGGGCCTCCTTTGACGAGCATCGAGCCACAACAGTTTGGTAACTATGTTTTCGTTTCTTCTAGTTCGGATACATTACCAGTCCCAGTTTCTAATTCTTTTCCGATGAAGCAACCTGGGGATGTTCATTACGATAGTTCTCATATAGGGAACCAGAAGTTTCCCAACATGGGAAAGGGTAATGACCCCAAACATAATAAAGGAAAAGTGAACCGGAAAAATTCGTTTCATTCTGGTTCAAAGAATTCGAGGTCTGTAGACGATCAAAACAATTCGAGCTATTACCCTACCTACCGGGGTCCCATTGGTGGATCTGCTATCCCTGGCAATCATGATCCTTCTTGGAGCCATAGCAACGGGCAAGGCAATTATGGGATTCATTATCCTCCTCCTCCTCCAAGGCCAGACTTTCCTGTGCAACCTGCACCCCCACAAGCAAATTTGTATCCGCCATACAGTGCTCCTTTTAGTAGCACTCCTATGGTGCCTCCTAGGCCAGATAGGCCTAGCAGTTCACAGGGTCCTCCTGACATCAGTAAGTTAAATATTTCGGTTCACCCAAGCAACGTTCAGAATCCTCCTGCTTTTCATCAGCAGAACGGAGAGCTAAAGCAGATCCCTAACCATGTCAAGAACAAACCATCAACCTATCATGACACCATGAACAATAGGTTTCCTCGACGCCCCGAGTATCCATCCTCAACTTCCTCTGCCCCGTCTACTCCTGATTTTCCAAGTAATGGTACTTGGGGAACTCCTGGATATCCAAAACCTTCCGAGTACATACAAGGTCTTATAGGAGTTATCCTACTCGCCTTGGACACCCTAAAGAACGAAAAGATTTTGCCAACTGAAGCCAATATAATTGATTGCATCCGATATGGAGATCCGAAGCATCGCAACACTGACGTGAAACAGGGCCTAGAGAGTGCCATAGAGCATCAAATGATAGTGAAGCAAAATTTAGGCACCATCCAATTGTATGTTGGTAAGAATGAAAAACTATGGAATTGTGTGAACCCTCTGGGCGGGAATGCAAAGGATTATCCTAAAGCAACATGGAATGAGATTCAGAATTTCTTGACATCGTCTGTTGGACGGGCTGCAATTCTGGCTTCTCAGTGCAGGTTGGTCCTCTTATAAAGAATTCATTCATGGTATTTCAACAGTTTTCACATTGAGAAAGATTCACTTACATGTTGTCTCGTTTGCCATCTAGGTATGAAGCGGGTACTGCTATGAAGCACATGTGCTTGAAACAACTTGCTTTAGGTGATGTTCTACGAATTCTAAACATAATACTTACAGTGAAAAGATGGATAGCGCACCACCCATCAGGATGGCAGCCTCTTAAGATTAATCTCGCGGAGGCCAACACCAACTCTGTATCCAGTGATGATGGATGGGGGAGTGGTTGGGAATAGGCAAGGAGTGTTGATAGACCTGGGGGGGCTTGAGGAGGTGAGCCCCTATTACCCCATCTCCACCTAGGATTCTTGACTTTTGATATTTGCCCATCAGATTTTTTTTTTTTTTTTTTTTTTTTTCCTACTTTGGAAATTATAACTCACCTTTCCTAGTCCTAGATCCTGTATCTGCCATAACCTAGGACGTCGTCTTGCATGGTAGTGTACCATACACCAAATGTGAAGGTGGGTTGTATTTGGTGAAGATATGGTAAGTTACAATCATTTGGATGACTGGCATCTAAGAAGGGCGGTATCCTGGTCTAATGTACTGAAGGAGTAGGTAAACCCTTCGAACATGAAGCTTTGAGGTTCGCAAGTTGTTGGATATAGAGTGCTCTGCCACGTGCTTAACATATTTGCCTAAGGTGTTTCGACAATGATGATATCTTTACAACTTACGCTGGGACCTTTTAGGATTGAGACGCGTGGAATCATTCTATGGATTTAACTATTCATGCAACCATATTACAGTGGAATTTACTGTTGGTCTTTTCTTATGGAGCAAGTCGGAGGTTTTTGCAAAAAGGCTCCTTGCTTGATTGATCTGGTGCTTAGACGGTCGAAAGAAGTCAAGCAAGAGATGCTACTAGTTTGTTGGAAGATGGGTCTTCTTTGAGATGCTGCTGGGACTTTAGTCTGTGGCTATGGACTTGTGGATCCTCCAAAACATATGCAGCAATGAAACTCTACATGATCAGTTTTTCCAAAGCTTTACGTAAGGGATACAAGCCGACGCCAATTTATGTCCCGTTATCATGTCGCTTCATTCACATAAAATTTCACACGATGTCAACAAAAGGAAGAGGAGAGAAGTTTTAAGCACAGAGATGCGTGCCATAAATTAGCTCTCTGAAGTTCGAGTGAAGCCATTAAGCTTTATGTAAAGTGCAATGTAATTCCTGTATTAATACTTGGTGAAGCTTGTAAGTTCTTGGACTTTACTTTGCTCTTTGTGTTTGTCCCATTTCCGGATCTTGCTTGCAGTTCCTGTCGAGCAGATCTTAAACTGAAAGGGGTGATGTAATTGTGGGATATCTTGATAAGCCTATTATCTGTTACCAAACATCCTGTTAGATATTCTGTCGTCAATTTCTCTTCCTATTATTGACTATGTCTTTAAGTTTTGGCACGAGGAATGCCTGTGCAATTCATAGTAAGGGTGAGTTGGAATGTTTGCATGAGTTTGGTGGTTTTGGCAATTGTTAGAAGGGACAGATACCCTTGGCCGGGTTGATCTTCTCTAGGAACATTTTCCTCAAAAGCAGAGGTTTCTGCATGAGAGTGATGCTTTTTGCCTGCTACTGCTGTATATGGAATTTGGCGCTGAAGTTCAGAAAAGGAAGGTGCAAAGAAATGCAAACGTTTCTCCGGAATGTTGCCTATTTCTGGCTTTGACCCATAATTCCACAATTATTCGACATGTATGAATTATAAGAAATTCATCCGAATTATTTTGCTTTCCCTCGGAACTCCTTGTTAGAGAAACATGGCGGAGCAGAAGGATATAATGATCACATCATGCGGGAATAACAATGGGAGAAGACCAAATACATAAGGAGAGATTTTTACACTTCAAATGCACAATTGCTTGGAATGAATTACATCACAACACTGTGTAATCAACACACCAAATACAACGATTGGGGGTTTGTAATCTGTGTTAATTTAATAAGCTAGACGAGTGACTCATTATGAAAATGCGTTCATTTCTACGACAAGCTAATAGCTTAGCATAATCGTTCTATCTATATTTAATACTTTGCTTCATGTAAATATTAGTATCATGTAAGCCCGTCATGTTTAATACTGCCGGTCTAATGTTTACTTGTCCTGAAGCCAGTAAGCCGTTTGGAAGGATTTTAGCTTTTTACCAGGGATGTATTTCCAGATTCGCCCTGCTCACATTTTAACTTTATTATATAAAAAATACTATATGTCTTTTTGAATTATTCTAATATTGACAAGTACTTTCGTATATTGCCTTTTTTTTTATTACTAAGGTTTCTTTTATTTCATGAAAAACATTTTCTTTAACTTTTAGTGTTTGGATTATTTAAGAAAATGAGTCAATGGAAAATATTTTCAAGTGAACAAAGAACTTGTGCTTAAATTCTTGAAAATAATTCCCTTTAAAAAATTGAAAATCTTTTTTCAAAATGTGGTTAGGTATGGGCGTTTGGATAAAAAACTCCGTGCTTTGGTATAGGAACCCTAATGCTTGTTCTTGGATCGTCGGTGCCCAAGCTTGAGTCCATCAAGGCTAAGCTATAGACCTTGGTGCCTATGTTTAGGTCCTTAACGTCGGTGCTTAGGTGTGGATCTCGTGTTTGTGCCCGAGTCCATGTGTTCACAATGAAGTCCATCTAGGCTAAGCTTGGGACCCTGGTATCAGTGACCCGGTCTATCAAGGTTGGGCTAAAGGCTTTGATTCTTGTGCCTATTGCCTTGGCACTTGGCTTGGGTCCATAAAGGCCAAGTGTGGAACCCCAATACCTATGTCCATATCCTTGAGACTTAGGCTGGGGTTCACAAAGACCATGCTTGTGTCACGGTTCGTGAATTCTCCTATACTTGTGACACTTGTGAGTGGTGCTTGGGGTTATTGAGTGAAGAGTGAGGATGCAGAGGAGACAAATATAACTGGTCCATGGGAGTGGCGTCAGGACGGTTGGTGCTAGGAGTTCTAGGATGGAAGGATTATATCACTTAGGAGCTTTGAAGGCGGGATTAGCCTCCCGTACACAAACTGGTCGAGAGCTGATGCCACTCTCCTGATGAGGCCATGGCAGGCCGAAACCAGTTATTGAGTTTAAGAAGATTTGCTATCTTACTCGATGGACTAGACGCCCAAGCGAAGCTGGGCATGGTACGATCTCGTACAAAGAAGCTATTCACCGTATTGTTCGTTGGAACAGCTATAGAAGGAAGGCTGGCTTGGTGAATTCCACTCGTCAGGCGCCACACGAGTCGTTCCGCAGCCAAGAAAACTGTCGGTCCGTGACACTTGGGTCCTTGCACTAGGGCTCAAGCTCGGGTCCCTTAGGCCCAAGCTTGGGTCCATCGAGGTCGACGCCCAAGACCCCAAATCACAAAGGTTAAGCCCGAGATCGAGGTTAGGCTGGAGACCTGTTGCCCTTGCTTGGATCCTTGCTTGGATCACTGCGCTTGACCCGAGTTTGTTGAGGCCCCTCTCAAGTTGCTTGCGAAAATCCCCAGAAATCCCATTACAAGATTGATGAATCTTGAATGTGATTGATTGATTTGGGGTTATGATGTTAACTTTTGGAATTAGGGTTTTTGATCCTTTTGATTTGGGGCAAGAAGGGCTCTGCTCTAAGTGCACAAGAAGGCCCATCTGCACTGAAATGCAACACAACGAAATGAAAACAGGAAAAAAAAATTGTCGTTTTGATGTCCGACATCCATGTTAGCCATGTAGGCCCACTGACTGGATATCCACTTATGCATTTTCGAGGGTAAATTGGTCGGATAGACTTAATTGATAAATTATAAAAAAGATTTAGAACTGAATTGGCTAAATTAAAAGTTTAGAACTGAATTGGTAAGGACATAATAAATTTATGGTTTTTTGGACAATTTTCCTTGTAAGCAATAACTAGGTGAGAATTAAGACATGTGTTCAAGCTAAAGGGGTGACAAATGACATAGTTTGAGTGAAAAGATGGAGATACTAATTAGATATTTTATATTGTAAATAAATAAGGAAATTGATATTCGTTTGAAACATTAGTAAATTAGCAAATTATTTTGAAACCACTAAAATTATTAATAAAAGGTATAAATCAATAGGGACACCTATTAGAAATTTTTTTTTAAACTCAATAAAATTTTCATGTTTGAAAATTATTTAATACGTATTTAGGAGCACATTTGATCCCCATTGACATTCATTATACTAGTTATAGTCCTTCAATAACTTTCACTAACTCAATATCTATAATACTATCAACCATGATAAAATTTTCAAATGTCACACTTAAGTACATGGGCAAGGGCATTGGCATCTCTGGACTAGGGGCTCAAGTGTTGAGGACTTGAGCTTGTGCATTGAGTTCTCCATCTTGATATATGTGAACTCAAGATTGGTGTCTGTGCTCTTGCTCGGATCAAGGTCCCCGTGCCTGAGACGATGACCATGGAGGCTGAACTCAAGATCTCGATGCTCGTGCGAGGTATTTAGGGAAATCAAATAAGATTTTTCTTTTCAAATGATAGAAAATATTTTCCGATTCTTTTCAAATTTCAATCGAACACACACCAGAAAATATTATTATCTTTTCGGAGAGTGATTTCCTGAAAGACATTTTCCTCAAATATAACATTTTTTGTGAAATAAACAGTGATTATTTTAGAATTGAAAAAAAAAAATTTATAAGTAGAAGTGGTCATAAGAAAATTCTGCCCCAAAACTGAAGGGGGCGGTAACCTATCAAAAAGACAGAGCAACCTTCCCGGCAAGATAAACGACATCGAAAAACTCAGCATTTCGCCGATCCACGCATCTGCTAAACAGCTGCTTCTTCTTCGAGGCGAGTGTTCGAATCTTCCCGATCGTTCCGTCCTCCATGAACTGACCCAGGGCTCATGAATCCCTTCAATGTCCGTAAAGCTTTCGGCTTTAGCATCTCTGGGAAGAATCCCCACATGGGTCAATCTCGCCGCGCGCTTTTCCTCGGTCCCGTGCGCGGCGGTCGGCGTCGAAATCCACCCGGAAAGCGACCGCAACCCCCCGAAAGCGCCGGACTTCGAGGCTAATCTCAAGCTCTTGCGAGACAGGCTCGCCCCGGAGAGCTTGATCCGGGTTCTCGACAGCGCCGGCGACGTGGAATCTGCGGTGAAGGTGTTCAAATGGGTCTCCCTCCAAAAGGCGTTTCGCCACACCGCCGATACGTACTCCGCGATGATTCTCAAGCTCGGTATGGCCGGGCAAGTTCAAGAAATGGATGGGTTTTGTCAGGGCATGATGACGGATGGATGCGTGGGGGTTGAAGCTGAGGCTGCTGTCGCCTCGCTGGTTGATCAGTTCGTGAGGCATGGTAAGCTCGATGAGGCGATGCGGGTTCTCGCGAACATGAACCGGGGTGATTATAGACCCGCTATAGATGTGTTCAATGCTGTGCTGGGTGCTCTTGTGGGGGAGAAGAGGAAATTGAGGGATGTTATGTTTGTGTATAAAGAAATGGTCAAAGCAGGGAGAGTACCGACGGTTGAGACTTTGAATTATTTGTTAGAGGCTCTGCTTGAGGCTGATTTGGTTGATTCTGCTTTGGATCAATATAGAAGAATGGACAAGAAGGGGTGTACTCCAAATAGCAGAACCTTCGAGATACTTGTTAAGAATCTTCTTGCCAAAAACCAAGTGGATGAATCGTGTACGGTGTTGCGTGAGATGCTTGAACTGGGGACTGAGCTGGATTTAGGTTTTTATTCCCATGTCATTCCTGTTGTTTTAAGTGAAAATAAGCTGGAGGTAGGAATGTGCTTGTTCAAGAAGATGAAAGCTTCTAATTTTCCCCCTGAACCAGTGATTTACAATAGTGTTATCCATCATTTGTGTAACAACTCTTTGGTTGAAGAGGCAAAGGACATTCTTGACAGTATGATAGATTGTGGTGTTGTGCCCTCAGATGACGCATTTGAGGATATCGTGAATGCTTTGTGTATGTCTAGGCAATTAGATGAGGCAATAGAGTTTTTGGAAGACAAACAAGTTTCTGCAACCTCTGCTTACAATAGATTGCTGGAAGGTTGTTGCAGTGCTGGAAAAGTTTTATTGGCAAAAGAACTGTTTGAGAAAATGTCTCATAGGAATATAGTTGATTGCTATACCTGGAATATTTTGATCAGATGGCTTTGCGAGCACTCCAGGTTTAAAGAAGCTCTTGGATTTCTTGGCAGGATGTCTGTTAGCGGTTTTATTCCTAATTCCCTCACATTATCAGCTCTTGTTGTTGGCTGTTGTAAATTAGGAAAGTACAATGATGCATTTGAGATATTCAATCACATTTGCGCCAAGTGTTATATTTTGGACTCTCTCTCTTACTCTAAGCTAGTTGAAGGTCTTTGCCAGGAGAGGAAGACTCTAGAGGCTGCTGAAGTGTTTAATTACATGGCTGAGAGTGGAGTTCCTCTTGAATCTTGCTCATTTAGTAAGCTGGTTAAAGGTGTCTATGACACAAAAGGTGTTGATGAGGCATTAAATGTTAGAAAATTGGCCATGAAATGTGGTACCATGTGTACAAGTGATGCATACACCATCATACTGCACGGGTTGGCTAGGAAAGGCAGTGCTAAATATGTTCTGGCCATGTACTCACTCATGCTGGTAGAGGGATGCATAATTGGTGCGGAAGCTTATTGCATCCTCATAAACACCATGATCTTGCAGAATCGGATGAAAGATGCTGCATCTCTGTTCAATCTGATGATTAGTGAAGGTTCCTTACCTGAAACAGATGTCTTATCTGAGTTAGTGTCTCATTTTGCCAATTTTTCTCGGTTAAATATGATCTCTGATGCGATTGATATAGTTGTCTTCAATTATGAAATTCTAGATTCAGATACATACAGCTTACTGATTAATGGCTTTTGGAAAGAGGGTAACAAGAGCAAAGCTCAACAGTTGTTAGACTTGATGTTGGAAAAGGGTTGGGTACCAGATGCTAAAACCCACGGATTGGTAATAGGATCCAAGGCTGTAGAGGAAGTAGACTGTAGAAACCTCGCGTCTGATTATTCAACCATTCAAGACAGCATCAGTGATATACTTTCTGAGAGCTTGGGCGATGATTGATTCTGTAATCCATTCATCTCTAGCCTCCTCTGCAGTAATGCTTCCCCAAGCAATTATCTGAATCCCCATAGGCATCGAAGCTCTTTTGAAACATTATCTGGTGGTTAACCAAGCATGCTGCAAAGGAAAGATAGGTTCTTATGGCCATGTCAATGGCTGGTTAATCTTCAGGAAATGACCTGAAAAATCCAATTTGTTCACTTCCACTCAAACTTGTGGTAGAGTTCACTCTGGTTGGACCATTTCTCTTCCCTTGCGTACTTGCAATGGGGCTTGTCTTCCACCGCACATATGAAGTTTCTTGCTGCTAAGCTCTGTTCATGTTTCAGGGATTTGATAGCCTGATATATATTCTATAATGGGCGAGAATTTGCTGGTCAACCGCATGTCATATTATCTAATCACCCAATCCAACCACAACAGATTGTTGAAGCATCTTTTGGTTTGGCAAAGAGCTGGATTCAAGTAGCAATCTATCGTATAGCCTTCCTGCACGAGGTAAATCAAACCCGGCAAAACTCTTCCCATTACGTAGAGAATCATCCCTTTGTTGAATGAGGATCGATCATCACATTTGACACAGCAAAATTCTTCACGGGCTATTTATCCTTATTTAAGGAGTGTTAGTAAGACAAGATTCTACGCCAATAAAGCTTCCTATGTGTGTGCGTGGGGAGGGGGTGGGTGGGTGGGTGTTAAGTGCAGATCTCTTAATAACATGATTGAATGTCATGGTCTTTTCTGAGGAGGGTAAGATCGGAATGAGAGCATGATGCCCATGGTTCTATTTTTGGTCTATAAAAGAAAACATAGACTTTCATTGCTGCAACTTTTCAGAACATACATGGCTCCATGCCATGCACGATACATTCCCTTGCAGGAGGAAAGAACTTTTTAACAGCGTGATGGTCACGATCAGTGACGCAATTGTAGGCGTGATACGTGTATCATTGACCCGAATAAATGCAACAAAGGAAAGACCAAAAGACTAGCCATCCCTGAAATTGTTCGACTCTCGCCAGGATTCTGCGGCATATATAACACATTTGTGCTCGGTCCTGCCGTGTTTCATGCCCTAAAGGATTAAAATGCCTGGTGCTTTTTGGCTCAATGGAATTAGAAAGCCAATGTTCCAAAGTGCAAGAGCTTTAACTATTTTCCCGACCTAACGTGGTAGGGAGCGGACAGCCATAATCGTCGTAATGCAACCAGCAGATTCAGCAACTGTTGTTGGTCCCTACCCGTTCCCTTGTCTTTGGATCACGTACTAAAAGAATTCCGTCATCCAGGGCATCAGGAAAGTGGATTTCAGGTTCTATAGGCTGCCCAATGTTTTTGGGTTCACGCAATTGCCAAGAAGGAATGACCCCACACTAGGATAGCGAAGTACACCATGATACTACAAGACTTCTGCACCTCTAGGGAGCCAGATCAAACGTTTTTTTAATTTCAATGGTCTTCAGGTGGCGTTCTAGTGTTCCGAGGATATTAGGTTTTGACCCATTCGAGCAAACCCCTTGCTCTCTTAGGTCAATTAGTCTTTTCAATATGTAACACAGGGTCTCTGTTTGGTATAACTGAAAATTCAAAAATTGCATTTTGTGTTGATCATTGTGATTGCTGAAAAATGAAACAAAATATTGACTATTATTGAATAATACTTCTTCCCTTGCGAATAGAGAATAGTGATGGTTTATTGTTAAATTCTTTGCTTTGAGCAATGTAAAACACAAGATTTTATTCCCCATTAAATGGCTTCACTATTGAATGAATTGAGTAAGCTCATCTTGACTATGTTGAATCTTTTAAATCAAAACCTACTTGTTCACCAAGCGTGCTTAGCGTCGAAAATATCAATTTTCGGTACTTATTGGAAGCCCTTAATGTCATTGTCCCGCAGTCAACATCATCCAAAGGGATTAAACATATCGTTCCTCTTATGAATGGCCTGTCAAGCCATTTTTGTTATGCAATAAAACACCAGCGAAAGAAATATTTTACCTCCCAAAGAGTTAGTTGACTGCAACTAAGAAAGCACGTACATATATCCCAAGATTACATTCCTTATTATCACTAAAGAGAATTAAATACAACTGAGCCAAGAGAGCAAAGAGAAAAGGAGGACGCAGCTTATTTATGAAACAAGACAGGTTTTAGTATCAATCTATGCTGTTCAGAGCAATGTTAGATCAATGGTTCTTGATGACCTCCCTTTAAGATTATTCCTGCCCATAGAGAACAAAAGGGTATGGACCAGTTTGAATGGCATAAGCAATGTAGCAGACTAGAGAAGGGGGAAAAGAAGAGAGGGGATCTCTCTGTGTGATGAGAGACTATGAATTAGCCCTAATGGGAAGGGACATTTGCAAGCTAGTTCAATGAAAGAATCAATATGTACATTCACCTAAATGCTAGTGCAAAGAATGGCCCCAAGGGACGAAACCCTATGTGCAAATGCTAGAAATGGTGCGGAAACAAAAAGGTGCGTACTTACATTTCTAACAAGTTACAAAACCTCCTTGCAAGTGGACTTATTGTGCCCAAGGCCCTTGCATCTACTGCACTGCAGTTGGCGTTTGACCATGTCTTGGGACCCGACCTTTTTGGTAGTGGGCCGACCAGGCGGACGGCGATTAAAGGGAGGGGTCACAGTAACTGTAGCAGGACAAACATCCTTCTCTACTGGTATCTCTGAAGAAGGGATTGGATGCACAGATTCTGAATATGTCAATGTATAGCTCTCGGTAGTGAAATATCTTGGACAGTAATCATAAGGGCTTTGACCGATGCAGCCAATAACAGCAATTGCATGAGAGCATGGCAAACCAGTCAGCTGCCACCCTTTGCAGCTACAATCCCAACGATCAATGTCAACAATTTCAACAGATTCTCCACGCACCTCAAAAGTTCTACCAGCTGGCACTAGCACTTGCAGACTATGCACTTTAACGCTTTCCTTTTTGAGCTTCTCCTCCATTGACGGGGTAAGTTTGGACAACCACCGGCTTGACTCTGCCCGTTGGGTACAAATTAACTCCACCATTTTGCCGCGGATCACATCAATCAGCTGTGTAATTGGCAATTCTTGTGTCTCCGATACACAACTGTAGAAGTGCTCACCAAAGTTTGAGGCCATGTGGTTATATCGTGCACCCTGAAAATAGGCATTAGCCCAGTTCTGTGGTTCACTTTGGATAATCCAATTATAAGCTTCTGGAGATATGCTTTTGATGCTATCGATGCACTGCTCAAAATTTTCAGGCCTGGCTGCATAAGCAGCAGTATAAAGATCCTCCACCATAAGACGTTTCACTTCATGAGAAAAATGCCCCTTCAAGTCTTTGATGAGTTCCTCAGCCAAATATCTCAGGCAAAAACCATGGTATGAGCCTTCGAATACCTCAGAAATGGACTCTCTTAATCCCTTCTGCCGGTCTGCAATAAATGTTAGGGGAATAGATGTCGAGAGTGCAGACTTAAGTTGTAGTAAAAACCAGTGCCAGTTCTCGTTACTTTCTACATCTACAACAGCAAAAGCAACAGGAAAAGCAGCATCATTGCCATCAGCAGCTGTCGCAGACAGCAGCGTGCCTTGATATTTTGATTTTATGGGAAGGCTATCAAGGAAAAGAAGTGGCCGGCAACCTTGCTGAAAACCAAACAACGAGGCATGAAATGACACAAAAAGGCGATGGAAGCTCGAGTCCTCTTTGGTAGTAAAAGTCGCCAGACTACCTGGATTAGTCTCCATAATCTGTTTGCAAAAATAAGGTAATTGGCTATATGCCTCTTTATAAGAACCCTGGAGCTGCTCCTTTGCGATTTCTTTTCCACGCCATGCCTGAAAATAGTTTAATTGGATTCCAAACTCCTGCTTGATATCATTCACAATGTCTTTGGGTTTGTAATCCGGGAAAACCCTCAACTTTTCCATAATTATACTAGCAACCCAACTCCTTGTAGCCTGATGTCCTGTTGTTACTACGGCCCCTTCACAAGTGTGCGTTGGATTCATTTTCTTAATGCATATCAACTGAGTGGTTGACAACCTAGATGCATGAATCCTCCAAGGACAGCCTTCCGCTTTACATTTGACAGTGACGCGGTGACTGTCATTCTTCTTATACTTAAATGCAAACTGATGGGCAATGGCATATTTCCTCAAAGCTTCACGAAACTCATGGACACTGCTGAATCTTTGGCCCTCACCAGTAATAGCATTCTGCCACTGCTGAGCACCTTTGGCATGCTTCTCACTATCAAAACAAATGAGAGGCAAAATAGGAGAAACATCGCTCTGCATATCAACATGGGGTTCGATATGGTTGATATCAGTGATCACATTAAGGGGCGCAATGAGTGGAATGTCAGGATGTGTTGTGTCAACCACAATATCATCCACAACATCAAGAGGAGCATCGACTGAAATTGCTGCTTCTGACAAAGTTGTCCTGCTGGATCTACAAATAAGGAACAAGAAGTTTCAAGCAAAAGTCCAAAAATTTAGACAAGTTCATTCTTCAAGACTAGGAGATATTTTACCTACTGCCAGGCATGTTTGACACTTCTTGGGCAACAACTTCTTCCATTATGATGTACATATCTGCAGTAGCAGAATTCCCATGGAACTTTACCATTCTCCTCAAGTCCTTGTCATTTGAGATGGTTATCAGCGTCTTCCTATTACCTGGTAGGAAGTACTTGATGGACATAGAATTGACGTTGCAATTAAACATTTCCGCAACTTCATTCTTGAAATCATTAAACTTCACTTGGTCATCAATGTCTATAGCATGAGCTTCACCACCTCGATATGATAGAGAACCATCCTCATCAGTCTCAAATCCACCACCCGACTGACAAATAGCTATTATTCTCGTTCCTGCCATGGCCTGCCTTCGCAAAACAATTGCTTGCAAATCAATCCATAAGCCAACTTTTTTTGATGACTCTGTCACGGCCAAAACACATATATGAAATCCAGCAACATTCTTTATGAAAATTCATAAAGAAAAACAGCAGTCACAGGCTAGAATATGAGACTTTTGGTTCAGCTGCTTACGCAAATAAAGAAAAAGCAATGACACTATCCTATCAACAAGGAGCATCTAAATCCACACTGCAAATGTCTAAATACACATTCCTTCATTTCGAAGGACCAAGATGCAATGAACAACTGCTTCTCCCCTATCTCTCTGTCTCCCTCACTTGGCACTCTCTTTCTCCCTTCATCTTTACTTTAATTCATATCTTACAAGTACATGCCAAGAAGCAAAGGAAATGAAGAGTTTTATCCAAACCTTCCAGCATTCCAATGCTTGTCATAAAGCGGTCTTCCTACAAAGTCCATCTAAAACTCGCAGTAAAGAAGCAGATAAATACCCTTCTTTTCCAGATTCGCTAAAAGGGCAGATTGGTTTGTTACAGAAAACCAGATACTCCATTTCGTCTCTCAAGTCTTACACTTTCTCTCCTCCCGCGTATTCACATCCATCACTAAACAAGAAAACTTTCCACCACGCAATTTTCTTTCCCTTCGAACATTCGCCAAATTCCAATTCCCGGAGCCATACCTATTTGGACTACTGAAACACTACCTGCGCTACCCATAAATCTCATCGCCTGATCAAATTACATCATAAAACCTTCGTATTTAGCCATTGAAAGCACGAAAAAACATCAGCGACCCTTCCACAAACCAAAGGAACTAAGCTGAGCAAGGATCGAAGAAGACAGAAAAAAGCATCACACAGCGCACCCCTTCCGCGCCATGAAAAGGGTACACTACATTTCCAGTCCACATCAAAACCCATAAATTTCTAACCGGTCCTGGCATGTCTGGTGCAATGAGCAACGTGGTTACCTGAATCGCTCGCTTATCTCGCGGCTCGCGATCTCGGAAGCGAGTTCCGCATCGAGGGTCGGGTCGCCGGCGATCTGGGCGGCCGCACGGAGGCGGGCGGCGCCCTCGCGGCGGGGAAGGACGGCGGCCGAGGGGAAGGAGGTGGGGTCGATCGAGCAGGAGAGGGATTGGAAGGGAACCCGAATCGAAACCCTAGAAGCCGGAGGAAGGGGAAGAAGGGACTCCCCCTCTTCTCTGGCGTGTCTTGCCGGCTCTACTTTTCGTTTCAAGGCAACAATTGCTGTTCCAAAGGAATGACCATGGCTATCTAAGTTGTCAATTAGATGGAAGTAAAATTATTACCTGATGTGTATATATGTGTGTATATATATTCTATATATTTATATATAACATTACCAAAAGGAATCTGCTTATCGATATTGAGATTTGCTATCTTTGTTAAGCCGGGATTTTTTGCTCCTTGTCTTGTTCACCGGAATTCTTAATTCGTTGAAAGATGAGTGATTGTGAACTTTGAAAGTAATGCATCCTTGGTCGAGATTTATTTAAGTACCATTGGAGATATCGAACGGGATGGGAGATCTTTATGATATGAATATGAATCGAATAATTTTATAATTCTACTTGTCCATATCTCTTCATGACGATGGTGATGATGTAACGTGGTGTGATTACTTGATAATTAATTTCGAGTGATATAATTAAAGATTTTTTTTTTTTTGGGCGGTCAGAACAAGGAAAGTAGATAAATAAGTAGTGCCCCTCCTCTCTGTCGTTTACTTTGAGTTAGCATCACATGCTTTCTTATTGCCTCTCATGGGTACCACTGGCCAAATTTCTCTCTAGAATTGGAAGGTGGGGGAACCAACGAATGAAATTACGGCAAGATAAATATATATTTTAGTAAGTTCATGAAAATAAAGCGAAATACTTATTAAATGCCTACAGCTAATATTTATTTTGCCATTTTAGCTTATACTAAAAAAGATACTTCTTAGAAAGGCAAGCATGGACAAAAATAATAACAACATTATTTAAATTTTAATAAAAAAGAAATATGTACGTGAATTATATTGATTAACATTAATTCATGCGTTGACTTATTAATCAAGGAATGAAATCTTTACATGTAGGTTTCTCACAAATGTAAACACGTAGGTTGAGAGAGAGAGAGACTTATTAATCAAGGAATGAAATCTTTACATGTAGGTTTCTCACAAATGTAAACATGTAGGTTGAAAGAGAGAGAGAGAGAGAGAAAGAGAGGGGAGAGAGAGAGAGAGAGAGAGAGAGAGAGAGTTTTATTGGGGGTGCTTGGTTCTAGGGTGGGTGGTTCTCACCCTGAAATTACACCCATTAAGGACCAAGTTTTACTACAAGGTGCTTGGTTCTAGGGTGGGCGGTTCTCACCCCGAAATTACACCCACTAAGCATCGATTTTGAAAAATTAAAATTGAGAATCGCTTGTTGATTCTATGGATTCACCTGAAAATTGGACTAATTTTCGAGAGGGTCCATGGAACCATTCGAAATGTCCCAACTTTGAAAGTAGCTTGAGACTTGAGAGCGAGTGACAAGGTTGGAGGCATTTAAGAGCGAGAGTGAAAGAGGGAACGATGAGATTGGAGGTGACCTAAAGCAATGCGGCCTTAGGATCGGTGATCCTAAGTAAGCCTTTTCGCTCACACACGCACAACACAAAGAGTCGGAAGCACAAAGGCGTGTATATTCACTTTGAGTGAGCTGAGCTCAAATGAGGGAGAGGGATCCCTTTTATACAAGTTCGGGACTAATCTCGGCCGTGGATCGTCCCTCCGATCCAACGGCTATGTTTGAATCCGCATCATCATTACAAGGCTACCAGCAGGCCACTCGAGGGCTACGTGCATGGGGAATCAGCCATGGTGCAGGCACAAGTCAGAAGCAAGATCAGGGACAGCATGGTCGGATCAGGATCAGCATGGGCGTGTCAGGGCCGCCTGACGCGGAGCAGGTGAACCACTCCGGATTTGTGCAGGGGTTGATCACGGACGGATCAGGGGCTGCTCGCTGGTCGTGCACGACTCGTGCATGGGCGGATCGACGCGGATCATGGAGCGGGGCGATCCGCGTGTCGTTTCGGTTCGACCGATCGGGGATCGATCGTGGTCGATCATGGACTGATACGGGATCGGTCAGGGACTTATTCGGGACGATCATCGATCGAGGCGCTCCCAGCTACGCCCCGGATGCGTGACACGGCCGAGCATGGACGGTCTTGGTCATGCTCGTCCGTCGGCCGTGTCATTCTCCCCCACCTAATCAGGCGACGCCCTCGTCGCGTCCGTGGCATGGAATGCTTCAAGGTGCTTCTTGAATTGCCACAGCGCCTCGGAGGGTTCCCAACTCGCTTCACTTTCGGGAAGGCCTTTCCATCGAACGAGGTATTCCCTTCTCGGTGCACGATACTTCTTCCGTATGATCCGATCGGCCATGATGCATTCGACATCCCGATCATAAGAGGTCTTGGTTCCAAGTGGTGCTCGTTGTGAGGTGCTCCGATCCGGATCCTCCTCGTCCGTATGGAACGGCTTCAACATGCTCACATGGAACACGGGGTGTAGCTTGAGCTTGGATGGCAAGTCCAGCTTGTAAGCCACCTTCCCGATCCGCTGCACTACTCGGAAGGGGCCTTCGTAACGACGGATGAGTCCTTTGTGTATGTCCCGATACCGAAGGACGAGGTGTAATTTGGCCAGCACCAAGTCTCCCACCTGGAATTCTACATGCCGTCGCTTCCGATCAGCCCACTTCTTCGTTCGTCTTGAGGCACGATCCAAGCACGCCCGCGCCAAGTCTGCGTGTTCATCCCATTCCTTGGCCATCTTGTACGCGGACGGGCTACTTCCTCGGTATCCCGAGGCGATCGCGCTCGGAGTGAGCGGTTGTTGCCCGGTCACGATCTCGAACGGGCTTTGGTTTGTGGATTCGCTCCGCTGCAAGTTGTAGGAGAACTGAGCAACATCGATTAATCTAGCCCAATTCGCTTGCGTGTTGCTCACATAGTGCCGAAGATAAATCTCCAGCAATGCGTTCACCCGCTCCGTCTGTCCGTCGGTTTGGGGATGCATGCTGGTGGAGAAATTGAGATTTGTTCCCAACAACTTGAAGAGTTCAGTCCACAACCGCCCTGTGAATCGAGGATCGCGATCGCTCACGATCGTGCGTGGAACGCCCCAATATTTGACGACGTGCTTGAGGAATAGTTTGGCTGCGTCCTCGGCTGGGCAATCTTTGGTGGCCGGCACGAACGTCGCATACTTGGAGAATCGATCCACCACGACCATAAGAGTCCGACATCCTTCGGACTTAGGTAAGTTCACAATGAAGTCCATCGAGACACTCTCCCATGGACGTTCCGGGATGGGCAACGGTACAAGGAGTCCCGCGGGTGACCGTTGCTCGATTTTGTCTTGTTGACAAACGAGACAGGTCCGCACATAGGTTTCAACGTCGTCCCGCATATGGGGCCAATAGTATTGATCTTCGACGAGTGCCATGGTGCGGTGGATTCCCGGATGTCCCGCCCATTTCGAGTCGTGGCACTCATGTAGGATCTCCTTCCGAAGCTTCCCGTGGAGCGGCACATAGAGTCGCCGTCCTTTGGTGTAGAGGAGATCATCCTCAAGCCAAAATCGCCTCGTCTTGCCCTCTTGAGCGTATCGAAGGAGGGCTTGGGCCGTCTGGTCGTGCTTTAGCCCCTCCTTGATACGATCTTTCCACGGGCAGTCGGGCCGGCTCACCACATTGGCCAATTCGAACTTCCTGCTTAAGGCGTCGGCCACGGAATTGGACTTTCCGGGCTTGTATTCCAGCACATAATCAAACTCGGCCAGGAAGTCTTGCCACCGAGCTTGTTTCGGGCTGAGCTTCTTCTGAGTTTGGAAGTAGCTCGTGGCTACGTTATCGGTTCTCACCACGAACCGTGATCCCAAGAGATAATGCCTCCACGTACGAAGGCAGTGCACTACTGCGGTCATCTCCTTCTCTTGGACCGTGTATCGTCGCTCGGTATCATTCAACTTCCGAGATTCGAAGGCAACCGGATGCCCTTCCTGCATCAAGACACCCCCGATAGCAAAATCAGAAGCATCGGTCTCTACCTCATACGGTTTGGTGTAGTCGGGCAGCACAAGCACCGGCTCTTCGGTCATGGCTTGCTTCAACCGCTCGAACGTCCTTTGACATCGATCCGTCCACTCCCACGGCCTTTCTTTCTTCAGCATGTCCGTGAGTGGCACGGTGAGGTTCGAGTATCCCCGGATGAAGCGCCGATAATAGTTCGTGAGACCGAGAAAGGATCTCAGTTCCGTCACCTTGGTTGGCGGCTCCCAATCAACGATGGCATGGATCTTGGCCGCATCCATCCGCACTCGTCCGCCCCCGACGATGTGCCCAAGGAAAGGGACTTCTTTTTGTGCGAAGGCACATTTCTCCCGTTTCACATATAGGTCGTTCTCCCGAAGGGTCCGAAAGACTCGACTCAAGTGCTCGATGTGTTCCTTGAGCGTCCGGCTATATATAACGATATCATCAAGGTAAACTACGACGAACCGATCAAGGAACGGATGTAGTACCTTGTTCATGAGGGTGCAAAATGTAGCCGGCGCATTGGTCAAGCCAAAAGGCATGACGAGGAACTCGTATGATCCATAGCGGGTCACACATGCTGTCTTCGGCTCATCCCCTTCGGCAATCCGCACTTGATAGTATCCCGATCGAAGATCCAGCTTGGAGAACCATCGGGCTTCTCCGAGCTGATCGAACAAGTCGGCTATAAGAGGGATCGGATACTTGTTCTTGACGGTCAATTTGTTCAATGCCCGGTAGTCGATGCACATGCGGAGGGATCCGTCATGTTTCTTTGGAACAAGACCGGGGCACCGAACGGGGCCTTGGATGGCCGAACATACCCGGCATCGAGCAGCTCTTTGAGTTGTTTCCTCAGTTCTTCCAACTCGGGCGGGGCCATGCGATAGGGAGCCATGGCCGGTGGTCGGGCGTCGGGCACGAGCTCGATCCGATGATCGACTTCTCTCCGAGGAGGGAGCTTCTTTGGCAGCTCGGGTGGCATCACGTCTTGGAAGGCGTCGAGGACTCGGGTCACCTCTTCCGGTACCTCCTTCTCTTCCGGGCCTTCCTCCTTCAATGCTGCCAAGAAGGTCACCTCTCCCCTTCGTAGTCCCTTGGTTAGTTGCATGGCCGATAGCATTTTCCTATCGTGTCCCGACTCGCGGTGGATCGGGACCATGCATTGGCACCGCTTATCGAAGATGCAAATACAATCCGCGAAGGGCATAACGCCCGCATTGATCCGATCAAGGAATCCCAAACCGAGTATGAAATCATAATCGTCAAGGGGGATTACCTCGATATCCTCTCGGCTGCTCCATGGACCAAGGCGAAACTCTACGCCCTTGGCCATGCCGCTGGTTGGAACTTCTCTAGAATTCACCGTTTTAAGCCAACCGGCATCACTTGTCTCGACCGGAAGATTCAGCTTCTTCGCGGCCTCTTTGGATATGAAGAGATCGGACGCCCCGGTATCCACGAGCGCACTCATCGTGGTACCTCCGATCTTCACGTCCACGAACATCATTCCTTTGGACTCCTTGGCCTTCTTGGCCTTGATCGATCCAAGGATCCGCAATGATCCCAACCGCGCTTCTTCTCGTGGCTTTTCTTCCTTTCCCAAGGCTGCTAGCTTTCCTCTTTTCGGGCAATCCCGAGCCATGTGGGGACCTTCACAAAAGAAGCACTTGTATGTGCGTGCTTTGTGATAGTTTCCACCATAGCTTCCACCATAGTTGCTACTACGACTGGACTCGGGATGGTTCCTCGTAGGGAACGAAGGTGGTCGTCCTCCGTTCGGACGCTGGTATCGATTCCGATCTCCCCCACCGATAGCCTTTTCCCTTGGTCGAGGATCGGGCTTGGTCGAGGATGCCGATCGATACTCCACAAGGGACTCGGCCACGGAAGTAGCCGTTGTGAGATCCGTTGCATTGCACCGCTTCAACTCTTGCTTGACCCATGGTCTGAGTCCGCTCATGAACTGGTGGAATGCCTCCGTCTCTGTCATAGACGGGATTTGGAGCAACAGCTCCGAGAATCGCTTCACATAGTCGCGGACTCCGCCCTTTTGCTCTAGGCGTTTGAGTTCTCCGCGAGCTTCCTCCTCCGCATAAGCGGGGTAGTAGGTTCGTCGAAATTCTTCGACAAACCGAGCCCATGTCGTGATAGGATCGCCATTCCTACCATCCGACCGACGCCGCCACCACAACAACGCATCATCGCTAAATACATGGCTGCGGTGTTTACCTGGATCAAATCGTCGGTCGTTCCCATGGTCTGGAAATATCGTTCCATGTACCATAGGAAGTTGTCCACGTCCTTTGCCACCCGAGAGCCCTTGAACTCTTTCGGCTTGGGCGCATCGGCACGGGATTGCACGGTGATCACCCCGTTCACTCGTGCAGTTTCAAGTTCCGCGACCTTGCTTTTCAGCTCGGCCATTTCCGCGCGCATGGCTGTCATCGCGGCCTCCCATGTCTCGTTTCGCTGTTGCAACTCGTGCGTGAGGGTCCCCATCACCTCGACCCGGAGCTCTCCCATGCCGGCTTGAAGTTCTTGCACTTCGGCCAAGAACTCCTCCCTACCGACTTCCGCTCCATCAACGGTCTGGTGTAGATCGTCCACCATGGCTTGGACGTCCATGACGGTCCCTTCTAGGATCGTCAACCGATTCTCTAGATCTCCCTTTGGTTCCCTCGAACACGAGACAGCACGGCTTTTCTTCGACCGGGGGGCTTTCACAGCGGGACGCCCACGATCATCATGGTCATCACCTAGCATGACCGCAACATCCGCTTGAGAATCAGCCATCGCGATAGGAACGATTGCTCTGATACCACTTGTCACGGGTCGATCAATTTCGAACGATCAAACACCGTGCGGCCTTAGGATCGGTGATCCTAAGTAAGCCTTTTCGCTCACACACGCACAACACAAAGGGTCGGAAGCACAAAGGGCGTGTATATTCACTTTGAGTGAGCTGAGCTCAAATGAGGGAGAGGGATCCCTTTTATACAAGTTCGGGACTAATCTCGGCCGTGGATCGTCCCTCCGATCCAACGGCTATGTTTGAATCCGCATCATCATTACAAGGCTACCAGCAGGCCACTCGAGGGCTACGTGCATGGGGAATCAGCCATGGTGCAGGCACAAGTCAGAAGCAAGATCAGGGACAGCATGGTCGGATCAGAATCAGCATGGGCGTGTCAGGGCCGCCTGACGCGGAGCAGGTGAACCACTCCGGATTTGTGCAGGGGTTGATCACGGACGGATCAGGGGCTGCTCGCTGGTCGTGCACGACTCGTGCATGGGCGGATCAGACGCGGATCATGGAGCGGGCACAGCCGATCCGCGTGTCGTTTGGTTCGACCGATCATGGATCGATCAGTGGTCGATCATGGACTGATACGGGATCGGTCAGGGACTTATTCGGGACGATCATCGATCGAGGCGCTCCCAGCTACGCCCCGGATGCGTGACACGGCCGAGCATGGACGGTCTTGGTCATGCTCGTCCGTCGGCCGTGTCACAAGCATAATAACATTATATGGCCACTGTATCTGAATTATTAATTTTCTTGTCTTATCCTTAAGTATTCGTTCTTTCTTACCTCCACATGTACTTTTGTCTGTAGTTTGTTCATAGCTTTTACTCTTCGACTTGCCAAAATTCATATTGCTGCTTTCCCATGGTTATCTTTGAAACACACTCGCTTAATTTACTTCTCTTTCATCTTCCACTGATTTTTCATCCTAAGTCCCTTTTTTTTTTGTCATACTTGTCCACCGGTGCAAAGGGTGAGAGACTTGTGCTGTGCATAAATTAGATTGGTTTACAAATAATGTGCGAAATTGCAAGTCAGCATTTGATAAAGTAGACAGGATTACATCCGGCTTGGAATCATTTAAATTTGGGAATAAATTAAAAGTATAAATTTACCATCTTTGAATGATTTAACGGTTGACGCATCAATTCAGTTCATTTCAAGGGAAAATTGTCCCAAAAATCAATTTATTCCTAAATATCTTGACGATTTTTCAATATAGTCATTCATGTCAATTTTGGCCATAAATTGTCGACGTAGATGATTTTGTAATTTTTCTTAAAATTTTCTGAATTTGTTCATTTTTTTTCCTTTTTTGTACTTCCCTTTTTCTTGTTTTTCCTATTTCCCTTCCTTGGTCATGGGGGCTTTGGTGATGGCTAGAGAGGTTTGCGACGTGCTTCCCTCGCCCAAATTTGGCAAGGGCGTCACGGCCCTCGCTTGTGGTCGGTGGAGGTCACGGGCCATCGCCAAGGCCTTGGCAATTTACAAAGGGAAACAAAAAGAAAAAAAAAGAAAAAAAAAAAAAAAAAAAAGAAAATAGAAAAGGAAAAAAATGATAAAATTCATAAAATTTAAATATTATGAAAATTATTCATGTCAACACCGACAATAACACATAAAATGGGCTAACGCCAATTGGGTCATTACGCCACGTAAATGGTTTTTGACTAAAATCCGCTAGAAATATTATATTGAATAATCATCAAAATGTTTAATACAAAATTGACAAAAATAAAAAAGTTTAAAATTGAATTGACTATCGTACAGTAGTTTTTAAGACTTTTAAATAATTTTCTCACCAATGTTTGAGCTCTATTTTCTTCTCTCCTGTTTTTTTCCCTTCTCTCCTCGCTTTTCTTTCATCTTGTTCCTCCTCCATGCATACCATTGCTCGTCGTGCATCCTCATTATCGCCGTCCTCAACAGCTCGAAAGAGCGCGTCTAGCCACTACCACCACCTCCCTCTTCCTCTCCCTCTCTCTCTCTAATTTTTCGTGCCGTGAGGCTGCCGCACCACCACACCGCATGCTCCCTGTTGTGGCTCCCTCTCTCTCTCAAGCACGAATGCAAACATAAAAAGTGCTACAGTCATGATGGTTTTTTGGCTAGTGGCGCCCCTTAAGTGACCTTAAATTTTGGAGTCATGATCTTGTCTCCGCGGACACATGCATGCACAAGTAATATGCGCGGCCACCGTCCTTTGTGCTTCTACGCCAGCACAGTACACGCTCATTGTTGTGGCTTAACCACCTCACCCTCTCACCTCTTTCATGAATACTTCTACAATAGTGATGATTGCTCGACAAGTTGTGACACTCAAGTGACCTTTAATCTAGGCAGTGACCTCATGTGGGGGCATGAGAGAGAGAGAGGAGATATGGGCTCAAGGATCGTATGTGTTTGTGTAGTTTCAAAGTGCAGGAGTATTTTAGGAGAGGAGATGATGCGTCTGAACCTTGACCCTTTCCATATGGGCTTGATGCGGCAACCATTTAGAAGAAGTAAATTTAAAAAGAAAATTGATCCGATATTAATGCTCAAAAAGAGTTTCTCACGATATATCACTCGTATACTTAATTTTGCAAATTAACTGTAAATATACCGGTCACTTTGAGCAAACTAAAGTTAAAATGGGTTCCTTTGAGTATCATCTAACCACAAACCATAGAGAATCAAAGGAGATGACATTAAGCAAGCTAACACATACAGCATGGCAATTTTCCTGTTTTCGAGAGATTTTGCACAGGGATTTTGTCAGAAAACGAAGATGAAGATATTCGCAGAAGGCAGAACAAGAATGAAGAAGCAATTGTCTTCCTTTTCATTTAATTGATTCTGTACATGTAATCCTGTATTTAATTACAAAAGAGAAATAATAAAGGAAGTTCAATATTTGCCTATCCTTTTCTATTCTAAAGTATATTTAATTTCCTAACAATACAGATTACAAAATCATATCTTCCAACACTCCCCCTCAAGCTGGTGGTCTCGTATATGTCCAAGACGCCTAGCTTGTGTAGAAGATATGTATGTTGTCTTTGACAAAGAGGTTTAGTGAATATATCATCGGCTGCGTTCTGAGAAGTTCGATTCCTCTTGTCTTGACAATTCCTTCTTGAATCTTTCTCGTGTAAAATGACAATCAACTTCTATATGCTTTGTTCTCTCGTGTAGTACTGGATTTGTCGCAAGCTTTAGTGCTGAATCATTATCACAAAAAGAGTAAAGTTGCCCCTTTTACGGGAGCTCCAAGGTCCAGTAGACCCCTCAACCAAACTATCTCACATACGGTCTTGGCCATAGACCGGTATTCGGCTTCGGCCGATGATAAAGATACGTGATGTTTTGTTTCTTTGTCTTCCATGAAAGCAGTGATTCCCCAAATTTAATGCAGAAACCAGTAATAGACCTTCTACTCATAAGGCATGTGGCATAATCTGCATCACAATAGGCTGTCATTTCCATGTTGCACTGTCGGGAAAGAAGTATTCCCAAACCTGGACAGGTCTTTAAGTATTTCACAACCTTCAGAGTTGCATTCAAGTGAGACTGCTTCGGACTATGCATAAACTGACTAAGAGTCTGTACTGCATAACAAATATCTGGCCTAGTCATAGTGAGATATATCAGTTTTCCTACTAGTCTCTGATATCCTGAGGGATCTTGTAACAAAGGATCATCAGAAGAAGATGATACGCCAGTGTCATAGCTGACAGAAGTCAATTTAGAATTCTGCTCAATAGGAATGACTGATGGTCTACAACCTGATAATCCTGCTTCTGATATTATTTCCATCACGAATTTCCGCTGACTTAATGAGATGCCCTGATCTGAGCGAGCTATTTCAATTCCAAGAAAATACTTAGGTGATCCTAAGTCTTTGATATGGAAAGTCGAGTGCATATACTCTTTAAATTTCTTTATAGCAGAATCATCATTCCCCATGATAAGAATATCATCAACATAGATCATCAAGTAAATAGATGACATACCTTTTGTATAGGTGAATAAGGCATAGTCATACTTGGATTGCTTGAATCCAGCAGCCAAGAGTGCACTGGTGAATTTAGCATACCATTGTCTAAATGCTTGTTTCAAGCCATAAAGAGATTTGCGGAGACGACATACCTTCGACTCCCCCTGTCTCCGTAATCCTGGTGGAAGCTCCATATAGATTTCTTCATCCAGATCACCATGCAGGAATGCATTATGGACATCCATTTGATGTAATGACCAGTCACGAAAAGCAGCAACAGATAAAAAGGTACGAACCGTGACATCCTTGGCTACAGGAGAAAATGTTTCGTGATAGTCGAAACCTTCTCGCTGAGTGAAGCCTTTTGCCACCAACCGGGCTTTATATCTCTCCACAGAGCCATCTGCCCTGTATTTGATCTTATAGACCCATTTACATCCAATGGGTTTGCGGTTATCAGGCATTGATACAACATCCCAAGTATGATTGTCCATCAACGCATGTAATTCAGATTCCATGGCCTTTTTCCAACGAGCATCATCTTTGGCTTCATTATAACTAGAAGGTTCTCGATCTTCAGAAATACGGCTTATGCAACATAGATGATCTGGGGATAATCTATCAAAGGAGACATAAGATGAGATAGGATATCGAGCACCTGATGATTTGGAGAAACCGCATATGTAATCCTTCGTCCAAGTTGGTGGCCGAGTGGTTCGGTGAGAACGCCTCGGTGATACCCGTGGTGTGGTGGATAATTCCTCGTAGCCGTTGTTTTGAAGTATCTTCCAACCGTGTTGCATATGACGACCCTTCTATATATGGCTGCTCAATTGAATCTTCAGCAGGATTCACAGGAGATGTTGTAGGCAAGACATCAACCTGTCTAGGAAGAGTAGGGAGAATAAATGTTTCACCAGGTGATGAATCATCTTCCAATAAGAATTGGCGATTTGTCTTCTCTTCTGTAGTCAAAGATGTTAATGAAAAAGGAAAAACATCTTCATGAAATACAACATCCCTGCTGATAAAAAAAATCCCTGTAGATGGTGCATAAAGCCCGTATCCCTTTTGTAAAGTCGGATAGCCCATAAAAATGCATCGAGTAGCTCGTGGCGCCATCTTATCTCTATGGCCCACTGTAGTGACATAGCATAAACACCCAAAAACTCTGAGATGAGATAAACTCGGCGTTTTTCCATATAGTAACTCAAAAGGTGTCTTTCCTTTTAAAATGCGGGATGGCATGCGATTGATCGATATCTTTGCGGTAATCACGCATTCGCCCCAAAATTCTTCAGGAATTGAAGCTTGGAATTTAAGCGCACGTGCCACTTCTAGAAGATGGCGATGTTTTCTTTCGACAACGCCATTCTGTTGGGGCGTGTAAACACAAGAGCTCTTATGCAATATCCCATTGATGTTGAACAAGGAAATACAGTCAGCATTAAAAAATTCTTTTCCATTATCAGTACGTATCCTACGGATTGGTTTCGGAAATTGAGTCTTTGATAAGGAAAGAAATGTCTTTAAATGAGAAAAGACCTGATTTTTGGATTGCATGAGAAAAATCCAAGTGGCACGGGAGTAGTCATCCACAATTGTGAGAAAGAATCTAGAGCCATCATGATTTAAAGTATGATAAGGCCCCCAAACATCAGCATGAATAAGAGAAAAAATATCTTCTGTTCGAGAAGTGCTATTCTGGAAAGGAGCACGTGTTTGTTTAGCCATAGGACAAATGGGACATTTAGGGTAAGGAAATAACGCACTATGGCCCAAACGTTTATGATTAAGAAAATTAATGCCATTGGCGTAGCATTACATAGAGACTTATTGAATTCAACGGAGATAATTTAAGAAGATGTGCAAAATCCAACCAAAAATATAATCCATGGCTGACTCTACCCAAGCCCATCGGTTTGCCGGTCGAAAGGGCCGAAAGAAACATTTATCGAATGGAAAAGAATGTGACATGAATTTTCTTCACGTGCTCTAGCAAGCGAGATCGATTGAAATGGAAATCGGGTACGTAAAGCACGTTTTTAATAGTGACAAGAGAACTAAGCTTTACGGTCCCGGTCATTGTGACTTTGGTGGTATTTCCGTTTGGAAGTTGTCTTGATATAGGAAAAGATAATTTTGTAATATCGAAAGTAAATTCCTATCACATACTATGTGATCACTAGCACTGAATCAATAATCCATGCATCCTTTGAAATAGAGTTCATAAAACAATAGGATGTACCCGTGAAAGCGCCTCCCTTATCTCGAAGGGTCTAATTTCTTCAAGGTCTCCATCAGCTCATGATATTTTTCATGGGTAATTGAGTTTCCCAATTGCTGACCCGATACCTGAAAAACTGAGGAAAATTTCCCCTTTTCTTTTTGTCCTGGCTTTCCATGCAATTTCCAGCAACTTTCAATTGTATGATGTGGGCGCTTGCAATAATCACAGTACAGCTTACCTCTTCCTTTTGGCCCATTTTTTGTATTTAAATTGGGCCTATTGTTGGATTGAAAAGCTTGGGCCGAAATAGGCCCATAGGAACCATCGGGTCCTCCAAGGAATGGGCTGCGCGAGCCATCAAGCCCATTATTGCTGGGCGAGCGTGAGCCGTCCGATCCATTTAAGTACCTGTTTCGGGAGCCGTCGGATGAGTTTAAACGGAAAGAACGTGGGCCGTCGGATGCAGCAGAGACGAAGCCACGTGATCCGTCCGATCCAGTCGCCCCCTGGAAAAAATGTGAGCCGTCCGATTGATGGATATAATCTCCACCGTCCGTGCCCCTCTTTAAAAGCGATCTAGGGTTTTCGGTTTCAAAACCAAACCCTAGATCTGCCTCTCTCCTCCCCGAGCCTCTCTGTGATGAGCGGAAATGGCTCTGGCTCTTCGCGGCCAGAGCAATTCTGTCTCCTCCTCTCCCATGGTCCGCGGATCTTTGTTGGCTCTCCTCCTGTATGGCGAGTTGATAGATCCGCCCGAGGCTTGGTAGTGGCTCCATGGTAAGTATGTGAGATCGAAAAGGGAGGTACGCCTCGTTGAGGATGAGGAGAAATATCGTTGTTTTCTCCCTTTCTCGCATCTGTTTGTATTGTTGTTGAATGTGATCGCGGTCGAATCTTTCTTCGGCTGCCTCCATTTCATTCCACGGACTCGAGAGTTTATTATACATGGTCGCGATGCTCATGTTCCCTGTTTCAGATCTGAAATTTGCTGTGTTAGATAAAAAATTCTCACTTGGTCGAGTTTTCCATACATCTCTCTTATGTTTTCCAGATTTCCTTCGGATCCTCCGTCGGGGAAGCCCGGCCGCGACCTCGGGCGCGATGCGGTTTCCAACCCGAGGTTCTTACCGTTGGCTACATCGCCTCCAGAGTCGTGCCATTCTCTCGTCGGTTGGAATCGGAAGCGATCCGTCGATGAAAACTTCTTTGCTTTTTGTTACGAGCGCCCGCCGGAATTCGCGCGACCAACTGGAATAATTATCTGCACCTATTAATTGCTGGCTTATAATCTTCGTTCGGGCCGCTGTTTGTTTGTTGTATACAATGGGTCGCCGGGTTCCCGGCCGGCTGCGGCGAAAGAATTTGGTACGGAAAAAAACCTGGTGGTGTAGGAGTCGGGTAGGGATTTGTTCCCTGACTCGAACCCCCCAACCCGAATCCGTAATCCACACTTTGGAATCCCGAATAGGGATTAGTTCCCGACTGAATATTCGATCCGCCCGTCTCGCTCAGGGCTAATGCCGGATTTGCCCCGTCATTGGTCGGCGAACCCGCATTAGTCCGCGCGCTGCCGTGGTAGCCGGGCAATGATGCATTGGGGATATGCCCAGGATACCATGGATATGGCATCCATTGATAAGGGTGACCTGCGAAAGGTTGCCTTGCAATTGCCTGAGCCTGTTGTTGCCATGGTACGTGCGCAGGTAAGCCTGGAATTTGTTGTTGTTGTTCTGGTGCAGGGATTATGGCGGCTGGATCTCGGTTTTCCAAAGCTTGTGTATTCCCCTCTGATGTAGATTCATCGACGGGAATAGAGGTAGGATCTTGTCTTTGTTGACATGTTGAGAGAAATTGATTCCTCTGTCTCCTCTTTTGCAGATGTGGTTCCTTCAGGTAATCAATGTTTCGATTCCTTTGGCAACAAAAATCTGAAACTCGAGGTTGATGCGAAGGTAATCGCGGAAGCAAAATAGTTGAACGGGATGGCTGTGATACCATGTCGAAAACGAAGATGAAGATATTCGCGCAGAAGGCGAGAACAAGAATGAAGAAGCAATTGTCTTCCTTTTCATTTAATTGATTCTGTACATGTAATCCTGTATTTAATTACAAAAAGAGAAATAATAAAGGAAGTTCAATATTTGCCTATCCTTTTCTATTCTAAAGTATATTTAATTTCCTAACAATACAGATTACAAAATCATATCTTCCAACAGATTTCAAGAGCAATTACTCAAACGTGTCAGCCATACGGGATTCTGCAAAGGGCATCATATCCGGTGATCTAATGCCGGAAATGCGTCACAAGCATTGCTTTTGGTGAGCCTCGAGATTTCGGGAAAAGGGGAGGAGAGTGGTAATAAACTTGCCTGTGTCCATCAAAATGGTTCTTTTCTATTATAACTAAGATGTAATGCGATACATGTTGAACATAACATATCAATACCAGTGTGGAGAGACTAAGGAAAACTTATCATGTACATGAGCCTCGATATAGGCCCAACATGATGGTTATGTTGTTACACTAGTATAGGGTTGAAACTGTTAGAATACACCGGAAAAGACAATGTCTGTATATTTCTGTATGTATAATACCAATGATACAAGAGCCTATTTATAAGTTGTTTTAGACAACTAGCTAAAGTAATAAAACATTACAATATCAAATAAAATCAATTAGAACCAATCAGGGAAGATCACTATCTCTAACATCCCCCTCAAACTTAAGGTGACGTAGAAGAAGTCAACTAGATTTTGGAGAAAAGATCTTTAAAACGCTCAAGTGGATGTGTTTTAGTTAAAACATCGGCCGTCTAATCAATTGATGAGGTGGGAGAAAGATGAACAACACCACAAAGCACATGAGAGCGTATGAAATGACAGTCTATTTCATTATGCTTGGTACGCTAATGGAAAACATCATTATGGCCAATTTGGATAGCATTCCGGTTATTGTAATGAATGACCGTTCCACCATCATGACGGACTCCCACGTCTTCTAATAACTATTGCAACTTTAGTAATTCTGAAGTTGTATTAGCATGAGTACGATAATCCGCTTGCATACTTGATCGAGCGGCATTAGTTTGTTTCTTGCTTTGGCAAGAAATAAGGGACTTCCCTAAGAAGAAGTAGTAGCCTCTAGTAGAGCGATGATCAAGAGGATCGCCAGCCCAATTGGCATTAGAATGAGCCACAACTCTAAGGTTGAATTAGAAGAAAAGTAAAGATCATGAAATAAGGTACCCTTGACATAGCTAAGAATTTGAAGAACAATGGAAAAGTGCATTGTTCGCGGTATGGTCGTGAATTGACTTACAATATGAACAGCATAAGTGATGTCGGCATAGGTAACAATGAGGTATATCAGGCTGCCAACCAAATATCAATAAAGTGTAGGGTTTGGTAGGGGAGTCTCATCTTTGCCATCAAATTTGGCATTATTTTCAATGGGAGTTGTAGCAGTCTTGTTATTAGTAAGTTCAGCCCAAGAAAGAAGATCAATGACATATTTCGCTTGAGAAAGATAATAGTCAGAGGAATCTGAAGCAACCTCTAATCCTAAAAAATAATTGAGTCGTCTAAGATATTTCATTTCAAACTGTTGACTCAAATACTACTATAACTTTGTAATTTGTCCCCCCATAATGACCATGTCATCCACATATTACAGTAGTTGAATACTCCCGCGATATATTCATTGAACAAAGAGAACATTAACATAGGGACTGCACATAAATCCAAGGCATTTCATGGTTGAACTAAATTTGGAATACCATGCATGAGGAGTTTACTTCAATTCATATAATGCTTGACGTAGTCAACACACTTTACTAAGAGTATGAGTGTATCCAAAAAGTGGTTCCACACACATTTCTTCAATGAGATCCCCATTAAGGAATGCATTTTTGACATCCATCGGGACAAAGGCCATCGTTTATAACAGCAACAATAAGGAGGCTACAAACAAAAGTAAGATGACAATTGGAGCAAACATCTCGTCATAATCAATGCCATACTCTTGAGTAAAGCCTCTTGCTATTAGTTTAGCTTTGTAGTTTTCCATTGTATCATCTGCCTTATTTTTGATCTTGTACACCCATTTATAACCAATAGCTGATTTTTTAGGACACAAATCAACCAAATCCCAAGTATGGGATTTTTCTAATGTTTGCAACTCATTCACCTTTGCTTGCTGCCAAAGAGGATTAGTACGAGCTTCTCTATATGTGTGAGGCTCGTGAAAAGAGGCAATTCTAGAATAATAATGAAAATCACAAAGTTGGATAGAAGGTTGACTTACATGGGTGGAACGATGAACAAGAGAAGAGGGAACATCGAAGGGTGATGAATTTGCAGATGGCACAGACATGTTAGGAGCTGGCAAAGTGGGATTTCTAGAGATGACTGCATCAATAATAGGGGAGGATAATTCCAAAGAGGAAGATGCAATGGTGTCATCTTCAAGAAACACATTGAAAGAAGGATTGATGAAGAAACAAATAGTTGAAATAGTGGGAGAGGATGCAAAATGACGTAGAGATGAGAACATCTTATGTTCCCATAAGACACATGAAGTTGATTGAAGACAGGATCCCAACATCTATACCTTATATGCTCAATGCCATATCCAAGGAAGCAACATAGATGAGCATGAGGTGCTAACTTTGTGCATTCATTTGGTAGAAGATGCACAAAATATGCACTACCAAAGACTCAAAGTAGATTGTTATTAGAAACATTGTTATACAAGTGCTCGTAAGGAGAAATGTTACCTATAGTAGGTGACGAAGTACGATTGATTGAGCAATATGACAGGCCTCTTCCCAAAACTATTTTGGATAAGATGTTGAGATTAGAAGAGTGCATATAGTATCTAAGATATGTCTGTGTTTATGCTTTGCTTGATCATTTCGTTGGGAAGTTCCTAGATAAGAACGATGAATGATAGTACTGTTCTGAGAAAAAATTCTATAGAACTCTTTGTCCCTATATTTCATGGTATTATCAATACGAAAAACCTTGATATCTTGAGAAAATTTTTTTTTATTTATGGCAACAAAATTACCATAGATATGAGTAAGTTCATATTGATTTTTCATAAGATAAAGCCATGTATAATGAGAATAATTATCTAGAAAATCACAAAATGACGAGATTCTCCGATAGTGGGAGTAGGAGATGGTCTCCAAATATTTGAATGAATTAGATAAAGAGAGCATAATAGACGGATTCACTAAGATTGAACAGTATGGCATAATGTCTTCTCAACTTACAAGGCAAACAATCAAAAAGTTTATTTTTAATGGAACCCATATGACCACTTGAAAATAAATGACTTAATCTAGAAAATGAATGATGACCCAAACGAGAATACCAAGTTTCATATGTTATTATGGCAGCACAACCACCGAAGAAGTTGACAAGTTTTGATGAAACGAGCTCAAATAACCGTCTTAATTTATAGCCTGTCCTAATTATTTGTCCCGTCCGTGGATCCTACACACAACAACTATTCAAAGATAAATGAATATTAGAACCAAGCTCACATAGCTCACCCACATATATCAAGTTTAATGAGAGTTTGGGAACCATAAATGTATTGGGCAAGGACAATTTGAATGTTGAAACGTTCCCTGTATGACTAACTATCACTTGAGAGTTATCAACTATGTGAATAACTATGACATCCAAATTCTCGCTCGACGAAATAATAGCCTCAAATGCTTAACAGTTCATGCCACGTCATCGAGCTCGTCATCGGACCGCACCATTTGGACCACCACAAGGACTTGCCACCTCAGCTTGTTCCCGTTATCACCACAACACTTTGGCCGAGCTACCTCATCACGCCAAGCCAACTACCGCCACCGCACTCGTTCATCATTTTCGCTGCATCACTGTGACGCCATTGTTCCTCGCCACATGCGTGACAAAGCACCAACTCACTTTGGCCACACCCACACTAGCACCATGACCAGCTCACTCTTGACCACGTAGTCTATCGAACATAGAACATACATCTCTAATTGGGGTGAGGGGCAGAGGACAGGTCAACAGTGACCGCATTGCATCGCTCCAATGACCATCACAAGCAACAAAAGGGAGGAGACCAAATTATAAAAGAAAAATTAGCCTCTCCCTTCATTCATTCTCCCTTGAGAACTTTGCCTTTGCATCTCCTCCATCATGCTAAAGCTTTTCTCTTTCACTTTCTTTGTTTTAAACCATTACCATTTTAGTTTCAGCGGCCCAACTCAACCAGCAAGAATGCCTTAGCTCAGCTACCCGTGCCGTCGCCATACTCTCTCAGCCATCGAATCTCATCATAAGTCAGCTGCGGGTCGGCACCTCCGAGACTCCTTCGAGCCTGCTGACAGTTGCTTTGGACTTGAGGCAAGTAAACTACTTCCTTTTATCCTACATAGGTTGATTTCTGTACGTTGAGGTTGATTTCCTTAAGTTTTAATCATCTCAATTGATTTTGTGCCTAGTTATTTTTGTCGACGGTATCGGAAAAAGGTGTATTGCAAATACTGTTGAAATTTTGGCTCATTGAGTCTAAGGATGTGTTGTTGGAATGTTGGATGTTGAAATGTGCATTGGGTTGAGCTTAAATGACATGGGTTGTGGATGAATCCGAGGTTTCGACTATTTTGGGTCGGTTTACTCTAGATAGGAAATTTGCCAATTTTATGCTGGTTTTGTGGTATGAATTTGGTGAGACTTTCTTCATGAAAATTGTGCGTTATACCTTGTTTTACGACATACTTAAAATTTGGATTTTTTGGACTTCATACGTGCAAAATATATTTGAAAAACTACACAGGTCCGAATCTGTCTTCATGAACAATTACTGGACCTTTATTTGGTTTTTATTTTCTATAGAATTTTTGACACAAGATTTTGACTAGTGCCCTTTAGGAAAGTTTTAGATCACTTTAAACTATTACGTGTAATTTTCCCATGATTTTTGGAACTCATTTAGCTTTTGAAACACACCCAATTTCTTATTTGTTTTATCATGGAAATTTACCCTATTTTGGCCTGAAATATATAAAATTATTGGAACCTATACAAGCTGAACTAGGTTTTGAGTTCTTCATAAAAAAGGTTCTCAAAGTCTTGACCACGTCATGTTAAAGTTTCGTAATTTTTAGAGCTGATTTACTTGGCAAATACCCTTGATTTCTATAGATAGGCGGGCTGCTCTTTTTCTATCATTTCTGGATAAACTCTTGTTTTGCAACTTGTCTTTTGAACTGGCATTGCCGACTAAAGGTTTATATCACTTCTTTGGTTTACAAAGGATAGTTGATGGTGGATATTGAGCTGCTCCTATACATTAACTCAGTGAATGGCATGCTTGAATTGAATTATTGAATAGCTGCACCATAGGATGAATATGTGATTTGAAAATGCCATTGGTCCTTAGGACGATGATGCCCCGAGTGATAGTAGAGATACCTAGAGGGGTAACTGGGTTCCTCTAGATACCGGAGGGTGTAACATGGTTTCCCCAGATGTATTCATGATGCCAAATGAGTGTGAGATACCCTAGGAGATAATGGGGTTCTTTGGAAGATGGTGGCAACTAATTCGCAACAAATATGACCATTTTGCACCTTCTATTCTGATTTTGAAAAGGGTTCTAGGTGAGTTGATTTTAAAGTGATTTTTATATTTTACATCTAAACTCCCTTGTGTGTTCTATCATTGACATATGTAGTGTAGATTGGTTGGTAGTTATTTGCTGAGTTTTATACTTACTTTTGGTGAATTATTATTTTTTAGATTAGTGGACATGCTTCTACTACCTGCGTCCCCCATGACATTTTATGGTGCTTCGATAGATTTCACATGTCACTAGACTAAGGTTGTATGACCTCGACTTTCCTGATGTCACCTTTGTCTGAATCATCGCGATCCTGATAATCTGTTAAATATGACTCGAGTTTGAGTAATTGCAAAACGCGATTTACTGGACTTTTGAAATTGCACAAAAGAGGAAATATAAATTAAAATATATTGGAAGTTTTTTTGTAATCTTTCCTTACAGTTACGTATTCTTTGTAAAAGGGAATTTCGAATGTGGGCCCAGAGTCAAAAGTTGTGGACTCTGGGCACACCTATAATAATTTATTATTATAGGATTTTTCCTCCTTGGCGTGAAGATGCTGAAGAATTGTCGAAGTCTCTGCACGCGTGAAAGAAAAAGGAAATAGGTGGGCCCAGGTCAAAGTTTGACTTGGGCACACGTAGTCCACGTATAAAAAGAGCTGCCGAAGCCCTTTACGAAGAAACAAGTCGCAGAAGGGAGCCGCGAAAGAGGTTTTCTTTCGGTGGGTTGCTGCACGTACAAACCTACGGAGAAAAGGGAGCCGCATGTCTTCAAGCTGAAGCGCGATCAAGAAAAGAAGTTCTTTTTAGCGTTTGTTTTTGAGCTTGTGTGATAATTTGTGCCGTGAGTTGGGTTTGGGGTTAAATTGTTTTTTGGGAAACACCGAGAGAGTGTTTGAGTGACTTGAGTGTGTAATCTCCTTGTATCGCTTGATCTATAGTGAAATTCGCTGCTGCTCTCCCCGTGGACGTAGGTCTTTACGACCGAACCACGTAAATCTGGTGTCCGATTTATTTATTTTTCTTTTTCTGTCTATATTATTGTTCGATCGCTCGCCCTATCGTAACATAATCAATGTTGGCCTCCAATCGGGCTTGGTGTTGATTGGGTTCATCGCCATCTACGCTTGGATTGGCGGGCGTTTGGTGGGACCACTCCCACTCCCAGACGGTGATGATAATGAAGACAGCGGGGTTGAGTAGGATGAGGGTTGGAGGACGAGGATAGCATTTTTGGAAAGACTAGGCAGTGGGGTTGGGACATGTAGGTGACCTTGTAGATAGACAATATCGTGATTGGAGTGGTAAGGTTGGTGAAATTTTGGTATAGTCTGGAGTAGGAGCATTTTTGGTTGATCCCCAGTGTACCTAACTTAGGTCGCCAATATTATATAAATAAGAAAGAAATTGAATTGCCTGGTTTTCGTATTTTCGCGTGTGTTCCTTGGGTTTTATTTGTCTTGGGTCATTTTCTATCCATATATGCTTTAATGTGCTTAAAAAGTGAAAAGTAATAGTAATCACATTAGTTGTGACATGTTGAAAGCATCACAATAACAAGTATTTGTGAAGTTTTTGATTTTGAGTTTAATATATTAGAATTGGAGGTCATGTCATTACAACAGGCAAAATCAAAGAACCATAAATTAGGAGTACCTAGAAGTAACGGTTTCTTGAATAATAGAATGAATTGTGGACCAAAGATCATCTAATGATAGTGTGACAAAAGAATTGTTAAAGGAACTCTTTATGGCGGCAGCAATAGTGGGTGGGCGGTGTGTAGATGGACCTCTGAACCGAGATCAGTTGTTTGTTCTTGTAGGTTGCTTAGATTATAGTTGATAGCAGTTTGATGCACGATGACCAGGTCAACGACAGTGCATATAGTAAGGCTTGTGCCATGAGGAGAAACCAGAAGTGGTAGGCACTACATTTTTTATAGGAGTTGAGGCTAAATGAGTGGAAGGTTGTGCCTTTAAAGTCGCAAGTCGAGTTTTCTTAATCAATAATTCTGAGATTACTGCCTCAAGATGAGGTAAAGGATCCCAATGTAGAAGTAAGGCTCACATAGGTTCAAACTCATCATTAAAAGCCATCAAAAATTGCATAACACGCATATGATCGCAATATTTAGCAAATTTATGAGTAATAGTAGTCAAATCCCATTTTGGTTTAGATAAAGCTAACTGATCCCATATAACATGCATGGAAGAGAGAAAATTGTTAATAAACTGACCTATCTTCTAATGCATGTGATGTAAGTTCCCTAACAATTAATATCGATGAGCAATGATTGATATGGAATAATAAATAACAAGAAGATCCCAGGTTTCCTTTGCTGTATTTAGGCGTTCGAACTGAAGTTTGATAAATGGAATCGAAGTGTTTCGGAACCATGTGAGTATTCGATGATTCTTGCTCTCCTACTCTAAACGTTTGGCAAATTTATCATCATCCCCACTAGTAGCCTGAGTAGACTCACTAATATTTCCAGTGACATAATGCCAAAGCTTATGTCCCCTTAGAAAGCTTGATATTTCTTGAGCCTATAAAATATAGTTTGATCCATTTAGGATTGTTTAAATGCGCATCGAGACTTCTAATTTTTCCATGATATGCAATATATGAAACCCAACAAATTCTATAATGAATTTGAAGAAAATTGATGCTTGCAGAGCTTATATAGAGAAAATAAGTCAGTGAATAGATTGAAGACGTCGAAATACCTTCAGACCCAGTTTGGAAATACCGAAAAAAAGTTAGAAATGGATGAAACCAATCTAAAAACACCAAGAACCAATCAAAAACGGGTCGAACTAGTGAGAAAACGCCGAGAATTGTTCAAAAACAGGCCGCACCGATCGATCGGTCTGAAAATGCAGAGAATTGGTCGAAAACAGGTTGAATCGATTAGAAAACCCCAAGAACCGGTTGGAAAAGGGTCGAACTGGTCAGAAAACGTCTAGAATAGGTCAGAAACAGCTAGAACCAGTCAGAAAACCCCAAGAACCGGTTAGAAATGGGTCAAACTAGTTAGCAAACTCCAAGAACTGATTTTATCAATGGTGGTCAATGGTGGTCAATGTCAGTCAACGGCTGTCAACCGAAAGTCAATGTCGGTCAATGGCTGGTCAGCGTGGTCAACAGTCACTGTGGTAAGCTAATGTTGCATGCAATGTGGCACTGACGTGGAGGATGACATCACTTGCTCGTGGACACGGTCAATCACGTGCAAGGCACACAGCAAGTGGATCTCACTCGTAGAATGCCTCGGTGGCGCGTGAGGCGTTTTTAGAAACGTTCATTGTTGTTTTGGACTCGGTGAATAATGGAGAACCTGTTTCTGGTATTTTATGTGGGAAAAGTCCAAGTAATGATATCAAAAAATTTACTTATTGTTACAGACGACGGCATTGGAGGACCTGTGACATGGTGGCACATGCCGCGAATTCCTGAGCTTGTTATTGATGAATTTTCAAGGTCTGACTCGTTTGAGGTAGTCGAGTCAGATGATAGTGTTTAATTTTTAAAAGAAGCAACAAAACTATCTAGGCAATGATCAGGTATGGCAATTCGGTGATTAATGGATACCGGTGTAGCTAGGACGTTATAATATCGTGGCCCCTTTTTCAGACAAAATTTGGCTCTGATACCATGTTAATATAAGCGGAAAAGAGAATATTTGTGTATTTCTATGTGTATATTACCGACGATACAAGAACCCATGTATAGGTTTGTTCTAGACAGCTATCTAAAATAATAAAATATTACAATATCAAATAAAATCAATTAGAATCAATTGGAATAAGATCACTATCTCTAACAAAAATAAAATGTGAGAATCTTGCCCCACAGGAAATCGCATATGAAAAGGACGAGTTTGCCAATCGACTGGCGAGGGTTGTTTTGAGGATGGTGGGATATTTGGAGAATAAATGAAAGGTGCAAAGTACATGTGTTTTCACCCTTTCTTTGCAATCATTGCTTACTTTATTTGTTAGAGATTTATATACTTATCATAATTATGTTTTTACTCAAATCCACTTAACAATCCGTTTGATTCTCTCTGTTTAATTCTCTCTATCACATAGTGCTATCATTACATGTCTTGTCAACATTGTATCATTTTATCACCAATGTACTAATATTGAAATTTTGAATGCTCACTAATAAAAAACAACATCATACAATTTAGAAGTACACATTAGATCGGCGATATCATGTCAGCATTACATAATATACGTTCCTTTCTGTAAGGAAGTGTTTGTAGACTAATAGCTTCTATGGTTGATCATGCAATGATCTTTTAGCATGCGTTAAAAACAAGATGTTTGACATCAATTGTTGAACCCCCTATTTCTCTTGTGGAGTGTTAGCTGATTAGGTTACTGCATAGTGCATGCCCACAGGCCATGCTATCTTGATGTATTGCACGCCAGCTAACCAATCACTTGCACTAACCAGTACGGACAGATGACATATTGTAATGTGAGTTTTTAAGGTAAAGAAAGGTACATGTTACATCGCTGCCTCTTGAAAAAGCAACGTATGTTTGTGTCTGGTTCTTTAGGCCTCTCCCAGGTAGAATAGAACCCAAGCAATTCTCACCCTCCCCAATCCACTTGATGCTTCAAACATGGAAACAATAATCAAAACGTAGGAGTGTAGGATTTAATTGGAGGCCCGTTAAGATCTTTTCCGTTCAGGGACAAATGATTTTACTTAAGGATTTAATAGGACTCACTATATGTAGCTGATTTTTTTAGAGCTAAGAAAATAGACATGGTACAAATTATCTTCAAGAGATTCATTAAAGGCGCGCATGATAAAATTTTTACTTCTTTATTTCTCTGTTTCTTTGTTCCTCGGAACAGGTTTGGAATATAAATCCGTTTGGTAACGCAATTTGAATTTTCTATTTCTGGAACAGATTTCTATTCCAGAAATAAATTTGAAGAAGAAATCGGAAGCTAAAATTTTTAACTTCTCAGTTTCTGAAATAAAAATTGAGAAATCAATTTATGGCTAAAAATCACTGTTCAGAAATTTTGTCATGCGCACCTTAAGTAATTAAGGGTTTGGTTCGGATGTAATTAAGGGTTTGGTTCGGATGTAGTGGACTCGAACCACAGTGTCCCTCACTCAGAGCGACTTCAAAAACTATGACTGGAACTTGTGGTCGGAAGTCTTACCCGACGTATTTCGATGGGCGATTTGCGTGCATTTATCAGTAGGTCTCAGCCGAGTTGAAAGTTCGAGTGTGCTTCCCCTGCTTTCTAATGCTTTTCACCTGCTTTCTAATGCTTTTCACGGACACAGCTGGCCAAATTCTCTCCAACGCATACTGGAAAGGGGAAGCAAACCTTGGTCAGCGCTCATTTGTTGCCGTAGAGAGTGTGGGGGAATCTAGCCAGTGGATGTGATTTCCAGCAAGATAACTATAATGTATTACAGAGTCATCCAAAAAAGAAAAGCAAATTATTATTAAGGGACTACAGCAAATGATTACCAAATTGAGGAATTTTTCCTTCTTTCAGTTTTTGGTATGTCAAGAATCCATATTACGTTGGTAAATATCGACCCATAATCAATTAGCTGCTAATTATTGAAATAGATGACAAGTTAACTAAAACACTAATTGATAATCCAAATTTCAGATCGCTTGTATGGGGTATTATTTTCATTGAGAGTCGAACTTGTATGTGCGCCTAACTGCCCACAAATTTATTTTTTCTTCCTAAGCTAATATAATATCGTTGAGTTTTTTTTTTTCCTTAGAGAGCCCGCTTTGATAAGAAATTCAATTCAATGAGTTAAAAGCATAATCTAAATGCTTTCATATACATATTGATAAAAGTCTTTGACAGCTTGTTTTAAGATATTTCATTTTGTAAAATTTTAGCATGAAAGTAACCTTTAGCATAAGAGAAATTATTAAGTGAGTGTGCTATACTACAAACATACTAAAACGGACCTAAGTTATTGAAAATGGCGAGTCCCACCAAATATTATGGTCCACATTCATAGCATAGGCAAGCTGTATCCAATACCATGTATATAGGATATGACATGTTGAAGGAAATATGAAATTTAAAATCATAAAAATTATGAAATATAAAGGTAGGGAAAAAGAAATTGAAATTTTAACCGTCAATTGAAAATGGAGAAAAAAATAAAGCAAATTCTTAATATAAAAAAATAAAATGAAAGGAGGGCTCAGTGGAGTGACACGTGTCATCCCCAAGACCTTTCTTCAGTATATGTTTCTAGGGCGTACAGTATCTGTACTGAAAAAGGGTTCCACCAACTCTTGTCCTGTAAAGGCAAAGCTTACTGCCTTTCTAGGGACAATTAAAACTCTAGTAATTATAAAAAAAAAAAACGCAATAATTATAACCCTAAATTTTTATTTTTTATTTTTGTAGGTGCCCGCCAATTTATTAGTGAGTGCACGAACTAATACGTTCAAAGACGAGCTTTTTGACCACCTTATTTATGTTATTGTTCTCCTCTTTTTTCTCTTTTTCGTTTCATTTAATTCTCAGCTGCATAAAAATGTTAATTTAATAATCTGCAAATTAATATAATGTGAAGTATGTATGACAGCATATGCTAAGGTCCAGTTGGGTCTCGCCTATCAGTACTTTCATTACTCACAATCTGTAAATCATATGAGGAGGGAACTATTAAAATATACGTTTGAATTGTGTTAAAAAATCTCATATTTAATAATTAGATTTGAACTCCCTCTTGGTGATCCTCCTAGGTGGAGGTATCGAAATTCTATGGCGCGTCCTAGCAATATGTTTAAAAATTAAAGAAATTTTTGTAGAGAGAGGGAGAGAGAGCGAAAATTTGATTTGAGTAAATTTAGGAAATTAATTTAAATTGTTGCAAATGAGGAGGATTAAATTTAGATTTTGAATCCATCCAAGATTCATGGAATGAAATAGGAGTGTGCAACCGGACCGGGTATACCCGGTTCCCGGACTAGCCCACTCGGAAAACAGGGTCGGGAACCGGTTCCCATTGAAACCGGTCTGGGAACCGGTTCCCAAAATTCGGAATCGGTTTAAACCGGTCCAAGGAACAGGTTCCGAGTAATTACCCACCCGGAAACCGGTTCCGGCTCCCTCTCGCATCATCTGATGGATGGGCGGCGTTCGTCGCCACCAAATTCTTATGTATCACATGGATTAGCTCACCTAATTTCTCTTTTGTAGGAAGAGTTATGCTTACATAAATTAGTAGCTTCATGTAGTAGTTGTGGGAATAAGATTAATATTAGACCCATGTTTGTTGCTAATTCTTTGCCTTATGATTTTATTTATTATAATTAGCCCTGTGTATTCTTAATTTTTCGTTTAGTCGAAAAGTTTATGTATTTATTTATTACAAGTGCTTAATGTTTTAATACAAATTAGTAGGATTACAATATTTTCTCACGTATTAATATAAAATTCGAAGTCGTATAGGATATCGAAAGATTGCAAAACAGGTTCTAGTGGAAACAGGGTTGACCCTAGAACCGGATCGAAAAAACAGGGTGGGTCGGGTACAATGTCCAATACAAACAAGGTTGAGTATAGGGTCAAGAAAATGAGAACCGATTATAACAGGGTCGGGTACAGGGTCCAGGTCTAGACCCTACCCACCCTGGACCCGATCACCCCTAGAATGAAATGCTTGTGTTGTTCGCCCATTTAAATTGATTACCATTTCCCCATTGCTTGGTAACTACTTACTTTATAGAGTGTATTAACTTCTCATGGAATTTTGAGTGACTTTGAGTTCATTTTATAATATTCCGTTAATTTATTCTTCTTCTTCTTTTTTTTTTTTTTTTTTTTTTTAATTTCTACTGAAGGGTTTAAGCTAAAGAATAATGGAAGATATGCTAAGAGCGACCTCGCAAAAAATTGATATACAAATGATTCGTACTCGTACTATTTGACTTCATCATTTAGTAGACTGATTATGCAATTCAACTTTACCATACTTAACATTGTAATGTGAAAACTGAATTTACAATATGTGTGTGTAGAAGTGAAACGAATAATGTGACTCAAGGGAGTCCTTAGGGGATAAGAAAAGTGCAAGGGACACTTCCCCAGGATTAGTTGGTCATTAAGACTTCAACTACACAAAAGAGAGGAGGATACACCTTTCTTGAAAAGCGTCCTTTTGCCGCGTTGTAGTGGAAGACTTTCTTAATCTTTTTGCTTGTTTCACACGTACTTGACAGAATTTCTCGTATCACATGCCCTGCCTAAGGGCTCTGGAAACCGTGAAAAGTAAGGGGAAAAAGGGTTCACAAAACTAACTATATAATCTTGCACTTTCCAAAAATTACGTTTGAGAAAGCCATAACTCAAACCAAAATATTTAGGAACCACGAGAAGAAAAAAGTTGTAAAACGATACATTGGATCAATTTAGTGCATTGTGACCAATTCTTGATTACAATTCTTGATTTTCGATTTGCGAAGGCATGCTCTGTTTTTTTTTTTTTTTTTTTTTTTTTTTTTTATGGGGGGCGCAAAAGGCAAGCTTTGTTGAGTATATATTATTACATGTAATATTCTTGAGTTTGCAAAGGTAAATTCTCAACTTTCTTTTCCCGTCTATTTCAAACCTTTTTTCAGGTCATTAGCTCTGGACCACCCGTTCGTTCTCAAGTGGACCAGATATTTGTCTGGATTCTCCAACCTTTGAACCTATTATAAATTGACTTGCCCTCCCTCAATGGCACTTCAAACTGCAAAAGCCAAGAAAACACAGAGAGATAGAGAGAGAGAGATAGAGAGAGAGTTCATTTCTACAAGCCATTAGCTTTGCAAAAGTAAGTCCCATGGGAGGCAACAACAGGCAGAAGAAATCTTCATCTTCCTTCTCTTTCATGAGCTTGTTCAAGCCTCGGAGGCCGCGCCTGGACGATGCTTGGGAGGTGGACTCTGTGAGCTCGAGGAAAATATACCCGAGCGACTACGACAAGGGCCAGTACGTCGCGGAGCCCGACATCGACAACAGAGCCACGGTTTTCATCGCCAAGTTCCACCAGACCCGAGCCTCGGATTCCGAATGCCAAGTGTTTGGAGGTCCAGCATAGGCCGCCCCAGCGCCGAATTGGCTTCTATCTTAGAGTTCCTGATGTTTGTCTACCGTCTTCCTTCACTCTTTGGACTATTTATTGTATCTTGTATATGTATGTAGCTCAACAGAAGTACCATCCTTTAATTATTAGAATTGTATAAAAGTCAAATTTTCAATTGGTTACCCACTGAATTTTGCAGTTTCATCCATGGGTACATTTTCCTAAATATATGTACCTCAACGTCATTCATGGAAAGTGCTACAATGATCATTGGCACGGTTAATCACGCCCCTCAAGTGACCTCTAATTTGGATTCATGACCTCGAATGGACACCCAAACTTGACGTCACATGTGCGACATCCATACACACCTTTTTGCCCCCGGAACAATTGTTTTTGGGTTTTGATGTGTTTCCATCATAAACATGGAGGACCTCAATCTTTAGCGGACCAAAAGAGTTTATTGTACATCATTTTGTCATAAGATTTCACTCCTAAACTTATGTTGCAAATCAAGTACAGATATATTGAACACTATTTTGAGTGAAACTAATGATAGACTGAATTCCTTTGAGCGTTGCCTAATTGTAAACAACAGAGAAACAAAGGTGATGACATTAAGCAAAAACAGCACATAAAACATGGGGAATTCAACTCATCTGTCGAAAGAGATTCAGTGTACGAAGGCTGAATTGTGCAAAGGGCATATATTCCGTAATCTAGTGCCCCTATCTATCTATGTAAAAAGTGAAGAAGTATTAATGAAGAGAGAAAAAAATGTAATTTGATTTGTTTTAGTAAATAAGTTAAAATTGTTGCAAAAGAGGATTTCTTTTAGATTTTACATCCATGAAAGATTTATGTAATTGCACGTTTGAGTTCGTTTTATAACAGTTGAAAATTTGATGGGTTTCCCATAACAACGGGAAATATACTAAGGGTGATCCGCAAAAATTGATGTCCTCAGATTCAAACTTGTTTTATTCTATTCTAGCATTTAGTACGTTGATTACGTGAGAACATAATGTCGGATGATAAACGAATGACGTGACCCATGAATGGAAATACGGAGTGCATGGATACTTTTTTATATATATTTTTTTCTGTCGCATGGATACTACTTTGAGAAGCATCTTTTTGTTCTTTTTACCAACACATACCTGGATTTTTTTTGTCTTTTTGCTTGTTTCATATGTAATTGCTAGATTTTTTTTTTGGTCGAATATTTGCTAGAATTAGCCAGGTCACATATGCTATATGGGTGGATTTTTTTTTTTTAAAATACCTCTACAAAATGTGAAAAGTAAGGGAAAAGAGGGTTAACAAAAAATGCCCCCCTTTTCTCTGGTTTTGCCTGTTTTCACCGTGGCCTTGACGATGTCCATGGCCCTCGCCTGTGGATAGAGACTTCAACCAATCTATCGCGGAGATCACAGCATTAGTGATTTTCTATTTAAATTGGTTGGATAAATTAGAATGAAAAATCGTTAAAAAGTTAAGGAATAAATTAGCAAAAAAAAAAAAAAATTTAGGGTTGAATTGACCGCTATAAAATAGACTTCGAATTTTTTGGACAATTTTCCCAAATCCAACATTACCTAGATAAAAACCAGACCACTAACGAATTAGCCACTAGCCATTGAAATAGATGACATGTTAACTAAACCACATATCGGTAATCCAACTTTGAGATTGCTTGTCTTGGTATTATTTCAATTGAGAATCGAACTTGTACGTGCACCCAACCGCACACACATAAGTTTTTTTTTACTAAGCTAATATTGTATCGATTACGGTTTTTTTTCCCTCAGAGACTACTTCAATAAGAAATTGAAAAATTACACTAGAAAACGGTGCTGCTACAGATTTAATAAGTTAAAACCATAAAGCATAACACTTCCATACACATATCGGTAAAAGTACTTGAAGACTCGTTTTGAGATATTTAATTTTGTAAAATAATAGCATGGAAGTGACCTTTAGCTTTAGATAAATTATTAGGTGAGTGTGCTATGCTAACCATATATACTAAAATGCACCCAAACTACTGAATATGACTATCCACATTACGGGATAATACACATCTGGGGGCACTGCATCTAAAATTTTGAGAGTATATGGGGGTATGACACATGTTTGACGATATAGGAAACTTAAAATTCTGAGAGTAATGAATCGAAATACAGATGGGGTAGGAAAAATAAAAAATCTAACCTGTCAACCCAAATTGGAAAAATAGAAAAGAAAAACAATTTAGGTAACTGGTCAAAAAAATAAAAATACTGAAAGGAGGGCATGAGGGGTGACACGTGTCCTCCCCAAAACCTTTCTCTAGAATATCTTTTTAAGGTGTACAGTATCTGTACTGTAAGGGTTGCACCAAACTCTTATTAAGGAATAATTAGAAGTCTCGTAATTAAATGAAACACGGAATTATTAGAACCCTCAATTACTTAGTGAGTGCACCGGCAAATATGTTCAAAAGACGAGAACCCTTGTGGTTCCTTTTCACCACCTTCTCCATGGATCTTTTCTCTTTCCTTTCTTCTGTTCATTCCTTCAATTCTCAGCTGCATAAACGAATGATGTGACCCGAACGAGTCCATGGCCATGAAGAAGGTGCGTACTCATGAAGTCTTCCACCGCCGATGATTGTCTTGTTCAACTCCACAAACGAGAGGAGGACACTTCTCCAGCATCCTATTTTTCTTTTTATACGACCCATACTTGTTTTTTTCTCTTCTCTCTCTCTCTCTCTCTCGGGTTCTTTTACCTGTAATTGACAGAATTAGTCATATTACATGCCCTATTGCAGTGTCAAAAAATGAAAAAAATGCCCAAAAAATCAAAAAATGAAAAAAAAAAAAAAAAAAGTCTCTGCAAAATGTGAAAATATGAGAAGAAAAGGGCTAGCAAAATAACCATAATCTGAATCACATTAGAAAATTAGGACATGATTTATTAAATTCATGTGAGTTCAATACATCGCAACTTGATTCCCGATTTGAGATTTGTTGGGGCATGCAATGTTCAGTACATATAATCGTATATTACAACATTGAGTTTACATGGATAATTCTAAACTTGTTTTCCTTTCTCTTTTTAATCCTTTTCAGGCCACTAGGTATGAACCACTCGTTAGATTCTCAAGGGTATTTTTCTAGATTCTCTGCTGTTTCTATAAATTGAGTTGACCTCCTTCATTGGCACTTCAAGGAGCAAAAACCAGAGAGTTCATTTCTACCGCTTTTCGGTGCCTTCACGGTAATTTAGCTACTAGCTTTGTTCAAACATCAGTAGTCTAAAAGAAGCCCTATGGGTGGCAACAACAGGCAGAAGAAATCTTCATCTTCATCTTCCTTCTGTCTCATGAACTTGTTCAAGCCTCAGAGGCCGCGTCGGGACGATGCACGGGAGATGGACTCCATGAAGCCAATAAAGATATGGCCGAGTGACTACAACAGGGGCCGGTACATTGCCGATCACGACATCGACAAGAAAGCCTCGGACTACATAGCCAAGTTCCACGAGACCCGAGTGATCGCAGACTAATATAGGAGGCCTCCGTGCCGAATTGGTTACTATTTAGATTTCTATATGTTTGTTCAGTGTCAATTTTTTACTCTTTGGACTGTTTATTTTGTCTTGTACATGTTTGTAACTCAACACAAGTGCTATCCTTCGATTAGTAGTTTTGTATAAAAGTCAATTACTCAGTTAGTATACCCACTGATGTACTTTGCAGTTGTGAATATGTGGATATTCTCCTAAATATGTGCAAATGGACCATATAACTCTTCCTTCGGCTCGATTTGAATTTGCTCTTAGAGATACGAATGTTCTCATCCTTTGCTTGAGAATCTATTCTTTCTATCATATCCCACAAAATAATCGTGAGAGACCCTAAATTTGGACCAAAATCATTTATACTTTTCTTTGTAGTTTGGACATAGCTTTTACTCACCGACTTGCCAGCATTATTAGTGCTGCTTTCTAATACCTATCTTTGAAACAAAATTGTTTTACATTACTTCTCTTTCATTTTCCACCACAATTTTCATCTAGTATTTTTTTTTTCTTTTTGCCTTATTTGTCCACCGTTGCATTTGAGAGAGTCGTGCTAAGTATATGAAAGTGCACTGGACACTTCCCCAGGATTAATTGGTCATTTAGTCTTCAACTTCACAAAAGAGAGGAGGAGACATCATTCTTGAAAAGCATCCTTTTGCGTGTTGTAGGGGAATATATTTAATCTTTGCTCGGTTCACATGTAATTGACAGAATTCCTTACATCACACGCCCTACTTAAGTGGAATGAGAAAAAAAAAATGCCTCTGTAAAATGTGAAAAGTAAGGGGAAAAAAGGTTCACAAAAAAATAACCATAATTGGAGAGCTTGCATCTTCCAAAATCAAATTTGAGAAAGTCATAACTCAACCCAAAAATTAAAGATTGTGACTAAACTATGGAAAAATGATTACAGTAAATTTAGGAACCCCGGGAAGGAAAAAGTTATTAAACGACACATTGAATTCATGTGAGTTTAGTGCATCATGACTCATTCTTGATTTTCGATTTCTTAAGTTTAGAGCGGTAAATTCTCAACTTTTTTTTTTTCCGACTCTTTCAAACCTTTTTCAGGTCATGAGCTCTGGACCGTTAACTTTGCCCATACAACAACAGTTTAAAAGAAGTGCTATGGGAGGCAACAACAGGCAAAATAAATCTTCATCTTCCTTCTCTTTCACAAGTTTGTTCAAGCATCGAAGGCCGTGCAGGGACGATGCTTCGGCGGTGGATTCTAAGCTCGAGGAAGACATATCCAAGTGACTACGCCACGGTTTACATCGCAGAGCTCGGCATCGACAAGAAAGCCACAGTTTTCATCGCCAAGTTCCACCAAACCCGAGCCTTGGAGCCCGAACGCCAAGTGATTGCGGTCTAGTATAGGCCGCCCTTGTGCCAAATTAGCTTCTTTTTAGAGTTCCAGTCTAGTGTCTTCTATTAACTTTTGGACTATTTATTGTATCTTGTATATGTAGTAGCTCGACAGAAGTGCTATCCTTTAATTACTAGAGTTGTATAAAAGTCAAATTTTCAATCGGTTCCCCACTGAATTTTACAGTTTCGTTCATCAGTACATTCTCCTAAATATATATAAGTCTTGTATATATTTGTAGCTTGCTGTGTGTTATAGTAGCCAAATTTAGAATTTTTAGCGACAAAAAAAAATGGGATATTTGTATTGTAGTGGGTATAATTTGAAGATATTTTCTCTTTGTTGGTAGTATTTGGACTTAAAAAGAAAGACGGAATAATAAGAATCCTCGATTAATTAATGAGTGCACCAGCTAATACGCTCACAGACGAGAACCCTAGTGGTTCCTTTTGACCACCTTCTCTATATACTGTTTCTCTTTCCTTTCTTCTTTTCGTTCCTCCAATTCTCAGCTGCAAAAACGAATGATGTGACCCCAGCGAGTCCATGGCTATGATGAAGATCCGTGGATTGCTCATTAAAGTCTTCCGCCGCCGATGACTGTTTTTGTCCAACTTCACAAACGAGAGGTGGACACTTCTCCAGCATCCTATCGTTCTTTTTATACGACGCATGGTAGTTTTTCTCTCTCTCTCTCTCTCTCTCTCTCTGGGTTGTTTTACCTGTAATTGACAGAATTAGTCACATTATATGCCCTATTGCAGTGTCAAAATGGGGGAAAAGAAAAAGCCTCTGCCTAAAATTGTGAAAAGCATGGGAAGAAAAGGGCTAACAAAATAAGCACTATCTAGAATCACATTCAAAAAAGTCGTAACTCAAATCAAAATTTTGAAGGTCATTACTAAGTTTCTGGAAAAAAAGATCATAGTAAGATTTAGGTATCCCTGGAAAAAAAAGTTATGACATAATATATTGGATTGTGTGAGTTCAATACATCACCACTAATTCTTAATATGCGATTTGTTGAGGCAAGCAATGTTCAGCATATATGATTGTATATTACAACATTATGTTTACATGGGTGATTCCAGACTTGTTTTCCTCTCTCTTTTAAACCATTTTCATGTCATTAGGTATGGACCACTCGTATGATTCTCAAGGGGAGGGGTCTTGATATTTATATAGATTCTCTGCCGTTTGAACCTCCTATAAATTGAGTTGCCCTCCTTCATTGGCACTTCAAACTGCAAAAACGAGAGAGAGAGAGAGAGAGAGAGAGAGAGAGAGAGAGAGTTCTTTTCCACCGCTCCTTGGTGCCTTCACAGTAATCTAGCTACTAGCTTTGTTCAAACATCATTAGTCTAAAAGAAGTCCTATGGGAAACAATAACAGGCAGAAGAAATCTTCAGCTTCATCTTCCTTCTCTCTCATGAGCTTGTTCAAGCCTCGGAGGCCACGTCAGGACGATGCCCGGGAGATGGACTCCATGAAGCCAATGAAGATATGGCCGAGCGACTACGACAAGGGCCGGTACGTTGCGGAGCCCGGCATCGACAAGAAAGCCTCGGCCTTCATCGCCAAGTTCCACGAGACCCGAGTGATCGGGGTCTAGCATAAGCTGCCCCCATGCCAAAGTGTCTTTTATCTAGATTTCTATGTGTTTTTCAGTGTCAATTTTTCACTCTTTGGACTATTAATTGTGTCTTGTATATGTATGTAACTCAACACAAGTGCTATCCTTCGATTAGTAGTTTTGTATAAATTTCAATTACTCAATCGGTATACCCACTGACGTACTTTGCAGTTGTGTATATGTTTACATTCTCCTAAATATGCGCAAATGGACTATATAATTCGTCCTTTGGCTCGATTTGAATTTGCTCTAAGAGATACGAATTTTGTCGTCCTTTTGCTTGAGAATTTATTCTTTGTTTCATACCCCCACGAAATAATTGGGAGAGACCCTAAATTTGGACAAGATCATTTATACTTTTGTTTGCAGTTTGGTCATAGCTTTTACTGTCCGACTTGCCAGCATTTTTAGTTTTGCTTTCTAATAGCTATCTTTGAAACAAAATTGTTTTACATTGCTTCTCTTTCATCTTCCACCAAAATTTACATCTTGCGTTTGTTTTTTTTGCCTTTTTTGTCCACCGGTGCAATTGAGAGAGTCATGCTAAGTATAAATTAGATTGGCCTACAAATAATATGAAAATTTCCAATACTAATTTCAGACTTCTCTTTCGAAATAAAAATTTCAGTATTAATAAGTGGACAAAATTACATCCGAATCGGAATCACCTAAGATGTCGGGATAAATTTAAGATTTTAAATTTTCCATCTCTAAATGATTAAATGAATGACGCATCAATTTGGTTCATTTCAATGTCAGAGCTCTATTCTCTCTCTCTCTCTTTTTTTTTTTTTTCTTTTAACTTCATCGCTCGTTGAGCATTCCCTACTGAATCTCTGAATCTTGACCCTCCAATTAGAGGACGTAAATTTGAAAAGAAAATTTAACCCCAGTAGTGTAGAGGATCTTAAACTTTTGTGCACAAAAAGAGTTTGCCACACATTAATTTGTCACGATATATCACTCGAAACTTTTAGACACCATTTTGAACTAAACTAACAATCAAATATTCCTTTGAACGTCACCTGATTGCAAACAATATTGAAGCAAAAGTGGTGACATTAAGCAAGATAGGACATAAAACATAAGAATTCAACTCTCCTGTTGAAGAGATTTTGCTTTGGTGTTTCGAGAGCTAATGAACCTGCTAATGTCTACCAAAATGACTTTTTTATACAACGATTTAATGCACTAAATATTGAACCTAACCTATCAATTTGAGTGTAGAGAGATAAATTTATTATGTATACGAGTCTCACTATAGGCTCAACATGATTTTCGCAAAGAGAATTGTTCTGTTTATCATGTGAAAACAGATTTAAAAGGAAATGCGAGTATCCCTGTAAAAGAAATCGTGAGTATCTCTTTAGAAGAAATTGGGACATGCAAAGACAAGTTTGCAAATCGGTTGGTAAGGGTTGTTTTGAAGACCACCGGAATTCTAGGAGAATAAATAAAAGGACATGGCCTCATTATTGTCCGTCCTAGTTAATCTAAGCCACGAAAGAATCGTACCATATGCTTCTTGTTGCTCTAAAGAATCTCAATATATGCTTCTTCCTACTCTTTTCATAAACTTTTCTCTTTTCCTACTAGTAACTAGATCTGTCAACATGGATCATAAACATATTTCTTAACTCAATATAGGTATTAAATGAGTTCACAATAAATAAGTTATATTGACCAAATAGGTCATGAATAGATTTAAATATAATATGAGTGTGAATGGGTCATAATTTAGTTTATAACTTATTTAACTCCAACTCATTTCTATGACTCCCTCTTTAGTCTCTCTTGCCTTCACTTGATTTTGTGTTACTCATTTGGTACTCTTATCTCAGTTTAGCTATGAATTTTCGTAAATTAGATTAAATATGAAAATGTTTTAGCAATATAGGTTAGGTTGAATATGTGTTGGATATGGTTCGGGTTAGATATGTGTCATTAGATTTATATTATGTGGAATGGGTCAAAACGTGTTAAATGGGTTTATTTGGGTTGGACCATTTATGATTTGACCCAAACCCGATTCACCAGTTTGGTGGGTGGTAACTTCTTTTGACTTGACTGCCAATTATACTCCTGATTTAATGTCTGATTTTTACATAGACTCCAACCTAATCACATTTGAGAAAAGCATAAGCTATCCTATGTGTCAGATAGTATTTTGTTAAATTTCTGTCTACCCCATCATGCATGAGACAGTTATGCAAAACCATTCTTGACATTTGATTCACTCACTCCTCTCTTTCCACTACTCCAGCTTGATATTTCAAATGATGAAAACTCCCATTGTTTTCCCCAACTCATTATCATTGGCCATCCTTTCCTTTGGCCCAATGGTCGATTGGAAAAGGAAAACATTGTGGGAGACAGCTGCAAATGTTTTACTAAATCAATCAAACAACTAGCAGATTCTTCCTAGTCCTAGATCTTTTTATTTCACCCAAAATTCTTTTAGAAGCAGAGAACTGTTTCTCTTTGGGACGTTGTGTCGAGACAAAGAACAATGCCAGGCTAAAAGTGAGGACCGAATACCCATGGGGTTGGTGTATGTTTTGACGTTTTGTAAAGCTGGGGGCAAGCAATGCAATGCCCACCATTGGCTTTGGGCTCTTGAGCTGTTCTTTATATTCACCTTTTTTTTTTGTCGTGGATACTCGAGCTTCTTTTAAGGTTCAGTCATGTCCTCCTTTATAAAACCGATGGTTTAAAACCCTCCAATGTCACAGTCCATGCTTTTTTGTATACATTCAATTCACTAGGCAATGTTGGATTCAATATTTTTTTATGACGAAAGAACTTAGGGTGCGTTTGTTCACGGAAAATAAATGATTTGGAAAATATTTTTCCAAAAATGATATCTTATATCACTTATAAAAATGAATAAAGAAAAATATTTCCATCGTTCATGAATATATTTAGATATAAATTATTGTCAACGATAAAAAAAATTCAATTGATTAATTATTTTAAACAATATAAGTGATCCTTTTTTGAATTGTTTACGCAGCTAATTCTCAACTATGAATTTTTATCATATGGATCAGATCAAATACTCCACGTGAAATGTCTGCTCTTCGTAGCGTGAAGAAGCAAATCTGTGCCGCAAGTCCATTTTCTGACCGCTAAGCCAAGCCAATCCCATGAGATTTGGACCAATTGCTCTTTTTTCCTCCTTTTCAATTATTTTCTTTTCTCCCACTTGAACATCTAAAAAGGGTAAGTTTTCTGAGGCATTCTTGAATTAAAATTTGTTCATTCTTTTAGCACCGCACTGTGGAACGCTTCATTAGGTGGAATAAGGTTCAAATTCTTAAATCTTAGCGACCAAAATATCCGGCATGATCAAAATTTCCACTCCTCTCTCTTTCCACCATTTTTTTTGGACAGATCTTTTCCTCATTAACGACGGCCGAAAAACCTCCTCTTTGATTTATCTTTTTGTGTTTTAATGTTGCCTCAAAGTTACAGAGTCAAAAAGTCAAATCTATCTTATCTCTGTTAAATTTATCGAACGCCCTATTATTGCCTATATTCATACTATGCCTTTGAGTTCAATCATCCGAAGCTTCTACAACCCTAACTAGCAGAATAATATGAATAAAACCCTAGGTGGTTCTTGCATTAAAGTGTACAGTTACCTATAAGTAGAGTTCTTTTTTTGGTCGATACCAATAAGTAGTGTTGAACAAGGGAAAGTTCAATCATTCGAAGCTTTCGCTGCTTTATGGGAAGAGAGCATCACGTTGAATGTGCTGTTTGCTTTTGCGATATTTAAATTCAAGCCCGCCGTTTATTCACGTCCGTGCAAGGTGAAGCCGAACATGAATAATGAGACTTCAAGAACCCTCTTTCCACCGTACAATTTTGCTGAGAAGTATGAGCGGAATTAATACCACCTCACTCAACAAAATTGGATTTAGTTATTGTCATATATGTAGCAAAAATAGGTACATTTCTCAATCCAATATAATCTATAAAGAACTCAGTTGATTGGATTCGAGATTTGAAACATTAAAAAATAGCTTACAAAAAAGAAAAAAAAACCTAATTTACCATAAAAAAAAAAGCAACTACTATGGCGTGACAATTGTTGTGAAACAAACGCAGAAGCTAATGGATCTTGTAATTAAGGTTTGGATCATTTATCACATTCTCAAGTAAACCTGCTAAGGGCTCGTTTGGTGATCATTCTATTTCCGGAAATAATTTTTCCTCAGAAATGATTTTTTTATTCTATTCCCGAGATCAATTTTGAGTTTTTGAAAGCGTTTGGTAACTGTCCAAAATTTATATTCTCAGGACAGAAATGCGTTTGATAGTATTCTTAAATTTTTTTGTTTATTTTAATTTTTATACTTTTATTATATTTTCTTATTTTTCTTATTTTTCTTTTTCCTTTTCTCTTCGTCTTTCTCCTCCTTTGTGATCAGTTGTTGGCCATGGCGGTGGCTGGTGATCGGTCTAGTGAGTGCTCCGAGTGGTGGCTTGGCGAGCCTTAGACGAGCTCGTTGGACCTTGTCCAGCTGGTCATGGCCATTGTCAGCAGTGACAATGGTGGCCGGTGATTGGTTGGGAGTAGAAAGAAGAAGAGGGAAGGAAAAAAAAAAAAAAAAAAAGAAAAATTTGACTTGATTCTAGAAATTGTTCTCGGGAATAAGAAGTAACTTTTTTATATTTCTTGATTCTATTTCCAAATCTATTCCGGGAACAAAAAAATGGATTTTTGTTCTTGAGAACAAAATATTTATCAAACGGATTTCTTCTTTTTTGTTTCAAGGAACAAAGGAATATAATTGGTTGTTTCCAAGGGTGTTACTAAATATGTCCTAATTGTCTACATTTTGTACCCTTTGAACCTCCTATAAATTCACTTACCTGCCTTCATTGTCACTTCAAATTGCAAAAACCAAAAAATCATATAAAATTCTCTATGTTATTTTGAAGATGATAAAATAATTAAAGACTATTAATATGTGTATTAATTAAGTAGACAAGGTGATAAATGCACAAGCTAGTATATAAATGGTGTCATAACTATGTGAGCTAATATGAAAAGTGCTCCGCCATATCAAGGGTGAAGAACTATTGGGCGTCAAAATGTCTACAAGTTGGAAGGATTTTAAAATAAGGTGAACAACTAGAAAGATCTTAATTGAGGATGAACAAGTTGAGAAAAATGAGGATACTCGTGATAACTTTGAGATACCAAGATCTGATGAACAGTTGGTGAACAAACATCAAACAAGAACGTTCAGTAAAGCTTAGAAGGATTATGGAAAGGTGAATAAGTGGGTAGAGCCATGCCCTGCCAATATGCTTGGAAGGGCCAAAATATAGAAGGAGTAGAGGATTAATGGAAAGAGTAATGGTAGGAGTAGTTGCTCATCAAAGAGGTGGAAGATGTCTAACTTCCACTTTCTAATGTCAATAAGGTATCTAATGTTATCTTCAAGGCTTGGAATTTGTGTGTCACGCCTTGTACCTCCCCAAGCCATAGGAACCCCGCATCCGCTTGATTAATTTGCGACGTCTGAGGATGTGTCGCTGTCCCGTTATTTTATCTTTCAATTAAGCACATATGGAAATGTGCAACTATATCACCCTATCAACAAATAATAAACGGATAGTAAGGAAAACACATATACAAACACACTGTTTATATTGTGCATCATTGGGGTCAGAAAGTTATATTTACAAGCTACTTAGTTTGGAAATTTCTGATTACATCCCAAAGGGATAAGGGTTAATCCTAGCTCTTTACGAGGGTGACTTTCAAAAATGGTTCCCATCAAAAGGTCGGCTCTTTATGGCTCGGGCCCAGGGTTATAGTCGGGATCGGAGTTGAGGTTGTCCACGGTATCATTGGGAGGATTCACCACCGTGAGGTTCGTGTGAGGATCCATCGGGACCATCGGGTAGTTCGTCAAATTTGCGGACAGGCCTAAAGGCCTGATCGTCGATCCAAATGAACCACGCTTCGTACCGATGCGGAACCAAGTGTCCTAAGCCCTCACTCACCCATACCATAGTAGTGTGCTTCTAGTATGTGATGTCAATCCTCACGTCCTCTATATCCAAAGTAACTACCTCCATCTTTATAAATAAACCAAAATGAACCGAAGGGAGACTCATACCTATGGGCTTGAAAAGGTAAAACAACAATAAATGAGTGAACACTCAATAAGTAAATCACCTAAATCTCGTGTATGCGGATGCCCCATATTGAAATCATACGAATGCTTGATGCTAATAAATCGATGGTAGATCAATAGCAAAGTCTTTGCTTTGTCTTAACTATGTACATGAAAGGGGTTTCTCTAGTACCTAAAATGCTTGCACGATCAAGGATCCACAAAATGTTCCAAAAGTATATAAACTATACACGTACCAAATAATATCTTCTAAAATATTCACGTGACTCTTAAGTCCTAAATAATAACACATAAAATATGCATGTGCCAAATAATAACTTTTAAAATATTCAAGTGACTTTTAAGTCCCAAATAATAGCACATAAAATTTGCATGTGCCAAATAATAGCTTCTAAAATATTTATGTGACTCTTAGTCCCAAAATATAGCATATAAACTATGTACGTGCCAAAATAATAGCTTCTAAAATATGTGTGTCTCTCAAATACCTAAAATGCAATCACAATCAAGGGCCACATAATATTCCATAAATTATGCACATAAGCATCAACAACACATCACATGGCTTCCATTTATTACACATGTAACCAAAGTCCATTGGCTCTTTTGGAATTCACCGTGCATCCTCCCGTCCCGTCAGACATGGTAACATCCCGAAATCCATCGAGGACGGTATCCGAAATCCATTGGCTTTCGTTTTGAAATCGTATCTGCAAATGGCATCCGAAATCTATCGGTATGGTCTCAAAATCCATCGGTGACATCTTCTTGAAATCCATCGGTGACTACTTCCCTCGTGTGACCACATATGCAAACAAGCATACAACCAATTCTTATCTTTACTTTAGTCCCATGAGCGAAGGTGTGTCGTGACTTACCAAAACAACGTTGTTACAATATGTCGAGCATGAAACGATAATCTTGGCTTGATTCATTATGTTTGAGCATCGATCTAAGCCAAACCCAGTTCGAAAATGATATGCCTCAATATTGCCAGATCAAGAGAGAGATCCGGCCTGGCATGCTTCCCCACACGTCTAAGACCAATGTGAATCTCTTTCCGAAAGCTCAGGGCGTGCTTTCAAGTATAGACAATAGTATATAGACAAACTGCAACCACTAAATGACGACAAATCCTTGTAACCTCAACAATCACATAGCAAGATCTTGACCTATTCCTGAACCTCATAACTCAAGCAAAACATGAGCAAATCATACAAAATTAATATACGAGCCTACTCTACCTAGGATGACATGACCCTATTCAGTCACAACAACAAGAACCTAATCTATGTTCGAATTACGCAACATAGCGGCCTAATCGAGATTTAAGGGATCTACTTATAAACTTGAAATGAGAACAATGACGGACGGTGGGCGGCTCACAGCGAGCGGGTAGAGAGGAAGTTGAGAGAGAGGGGGGGCGCATGTGAGGGGGGAGAGGGAGAGACAGAGAGAAACGATTGAGCTTGAGGAAGAAGAAAGAGAAACAATAGTTGTTCTTGGCCCTATAAGAGAAGTTCCAATAATTGATTTAGTAAGGATGTGTAATGATGATTCTCCTTGGCTTGGTTTGCGAGATTAAATCCTATCCATCCAAGTGTCAATTTAAGAACTAATCTTGGCCAATCTTATCCTCCAAGCCTCAAGGGGGTTAATCATTATTTAGTTTTAGGGTAACTGACTTGGTTACACTAATCGACCTTATTCTTCTCCTTTCCCTCTTTAAAAGTGGCACCCTCCCCCTTTGCAAGGCTATCAACCATTAGTCTCTCCTCAAACTTGTTCTCAAAAAGCCCTTTAAGTCTCACCTTTAGGGTAATTATGGCCTAAATCCCTAAAATAAGCACATGACTCAACAATTGCACTTATGGACTATCTTCTAAAATCCAAGAATAAGCTTAAACTTTGCAGACAACTAAGTTCCCTCCCCATCTTAGGTGTGTCGGGCTTCTTTGGCTTCTAATAATTGTTCACTTTTAATTGTTCCAAATTCAAGGAGGCAAAAGACAAAAGATTAGTGAAATGTCGTCTTGATCGGATAGGAATATCTCGCAATCACTCACAATCAATACCTATAATCGGATCGAGGTTTGTGGCTAAGTTTTGATTGGAAATTGCCATAATGCGGCCTACACAAATTGGGCAGCTTTGGTGGTGCTCACGCGACTAGACTCGAATCGAATTTGGTGCCTATCTAGGGTTTAAAGCATGACCCATGGTTGGTTTGAAACCAACTCATCTTTGAGCCTGGTTGATCCATGAATAACTCTCGGTTGTCATATAATCATGTAGGATTGATTGACTTGCCTTGGCTCACGGTTGCATGGAATCGGTTTAGAGTCATTCATGAATGATATAGTGACCATGCGGAGTCACCCATGACTGGTGTATACTCGAGCTAAATCGATTCATACTCGTCCATTGATCGACTCGTGATGGCGCATAATTGTTCACATTGATCCTTATAGTTAAGCGGTCTTTTCATGTCGAACACTTTAGTCTAATGTAACCCTGATCCTGAGTCGCCTTGCCCCCAATAAGCTAGTTGGCTCATGAACAATTCCTAGGATTGACTCATGGTCCATTCTCGTCATCGATGTACCGATCTTTAGTCCATTTCTCGTGCCCGAGATATGAGTCTGAATCAAGGATGTCACATTGGGGGAAGAGCATTGGCGTTGAATTGGAGCGGTGTTGCCAATTATGAGTTAGCATATTAACTATTTTGCGAAATTGCCATTGTTAGATTGATGTTTTGACGCTAATAGAGTAGCAGGAGACCTTCTGCTACTGGCAACGGTGGAATCAACGACTAGTTAAGGGATTTGAGTTAGAAATGGTAATTTAAGGTTGGATGGTTATAAATTCAATCCAACAGAAGTAGTAGGGTTGGGAGCAAATCAACATCTAGTGCTTTGAGTGTTCATCTTTGCTTTGTTCTTATTGGTAGTTGTAGTGTCTTTATGATATTAATCTCTATGAGGTGCCACTATCTGTAATTTAGGGAACGATGGAGTGTATAAGTGTCAAAGCAGCATTTGTATTTTGATGGTGTCATCTATCATTTTTTTTTTTTTTTTGGTTGGTCCTATTCTATTCCTACTTTAACTCTCACTTTCAGATTTTTGCCCTACCTCATTGTAGGGCGTGAGAGTCGAAACTCACTTTTGAAACTAAATCGTCCTCATTCCAACCCCCTCTGAAAATGTGGGAATTCAAATCCTTATTTCCCCCTTCCATGTTGGAAGGGTGGCCACTGGGGGCAAACCCCAGTGATTGTGTCATCTCTCATTTGATGGGATCAACACTTGTTGATTGTAACTCTCTTGAGATAACCAGTGAATTCCAGCCTTATTACGGTTGTAAGTGTTGAAAGTGAACGTAGGATGGGGATATCTATTACCTACTAGCATGATCTAACCAATATTATCAATATCCGTTTCTTAATAATTGAAAGGTTATGGCATTGATGTGATTTGTTGAAAATAATGACATTCAAGTGAATGTTTTTATAGAAATTATGACATTTAAGTGATCGAAAAAAATTATGATATTCAAGTGAGTGCCGTATTATGGCATTTGTGATGTCCCCCTAAATATGTATAAAAGTCTTCTATATGTTTATAGTTGTGGCTCATCTCTCTCTCCCCCTCTCTCGCGCGTGTATGCTTGCGGGGAATGTGCTACTATCAGAATCATTGTTTAGCTCGTTGCGCCCCTCGAGTGACCTCTAATTTGGATTCATGACCTCACGTGTGCTGGCGCGTACACGCACCCGCACAAGTACGCGTTGCGATCGTCCCTCGCTCCATCGTTGATCGCTTGCCACTACAACATGCTCGCCGCCACCGCACCACACGCTCGCCATTGTTGCCATTGTGCGACTAGTTGGCCCCTCAAGTGACCTCTAATCTGAGTTCGCGACCTCACGTGTGCGGACAAACTCATGCGCACGTACCCGTGCGGCGCACACATGGGGGCTCTAGCGTTGCTCGTGTGTGTGGTTTTCTTAAAAGTGCACAAGTACGTCAGTAGAATGGATGATGTGTTTGAATCTTGGCCGTTTATATATTGGTTGTTGATGCGTTAACCATTTACTGGAAGTAAATTATATTGAAAATTTACCCCAAGTATAGAGGACCCTAATCTTTAGAGTCCAAAAAGAGTTTTTTTTTTTTTTTTGGTGACCCAAGGAACCCCGTAAGCCGACAGTCGGTGAGCAAACCCTGGGGGAGCGACTGCAGGATCCATCACCATAGTACTCCAGGTAAGAATCCCTAACGCCGCCTTTAGGATTCGAACTTCTCCTTTTCGTGAGAGAGAGAGAGCCCGAGCCAGCTGTGCTGCTGAGGGCGATGGTGTCCAAAAAGAGTTTATCACAATATATTACTCGTAAACTTATTTTGTAAATCAACTGTAAATACACCATACTCTATTTTGAGCGGGTCTAATGATAAAAATAAATTCCTTTGAGTATCACCAAACCATAAAGCATAGAGAAAGGAAGGTAATGAAATTAAGCAAGGTATCGCATAAAACATGAGAATTCAACTCTTCTGTTGAAGAGATGCTGCTCAGGTGTTTCCAGACCAATAATTTAAAGCTGTGTCAGCCATTCATCGTGCGAGACTAAATTAAGCAAAGTGCGTTATATTCCGTGATGTGAGATGCTCAGGACGCAACAGAAGCATTGCTCTTGGGAAGCCTCGAACTTTCGGGAAAAGCCAAGGAGAGAGGTAATGAACTTCCTAGTGTCTATCAAAATGATTATTCTTATATACGTAGATGTAATTGCGATAAATGTTGAAATAAAAGATTAATTTGAGTGTAGAGAGATAAAGTATATCTTATTATGTAGACAAGTTTCACTATAGACTCAACATAATTTTCTGTATAAATTACCGTAGTGTTGTCCTCATAACCAACCTTGATCTTTTTATGCATGAGGACATGTTTCTGTATAAATTTTTTTCTCCAACTAAAAAAATTTAATATTTTTTATTTTAATAAAATTGAACATTTTGTCTCTTATCGCCTGCTCAAATTGGTATTGCCTAATTATGTCTTTAACATATTGCACGGTGGCTAATTTGGTCCTAAACTTTCTATATTTGGTGAATCTAGTCATAAACTTTTTTTTTTTTTAATGATTTTTCAATATAGTTCTTCTTACTAATTTAGGCTGAGAAATGTTGACGTGGAGGTCCATCATTGTCGTCTCTCCTATGTAGCATGACTAGCATCTCACATGGATAGTTTTAAATATTATGACGTCATCTGCTAATTTCTAAATATTTTTTGATTTTCATTTCTTTCCTTTTGTTTTGCTTTTTCTACTATTCATCTTCCCCAAAAGCCATTCTTGTGCGATGTTGACCTCGCACTCCCCCGAGCAAGCATCGATCTCCTCTGGCCTATGCAACGCCGGGTTAATCAGACCGCTGTTGGTCAGAGCCTTCAAGAGAGTTTGACTGGGGAGGCCAATGACCTCATGCTTGTAGCCATAGACATCGATAGTGAAGAGCTTGACGATGTGATTGGACACTTTAACGGAGGAACTAAGAAGTATCGATATTCTTTGAGAGCTTTTGTATCGTGTTGGATACTCCGACACATGTTTGATACCCTCAAATACTCTTGGATACTCGGTTAATACGTGTAAAAAAATGCAACATCTAATTAACTTTCCCAACACTCTTTGAAATTCTAACATGCTAGTTTCCAACACGTGATTCGACACGTGAGGTCAATTTTAAAATTTTCAATAAATGAGGGCTCAAAATATATATGTGAAAAATAAAAAATAATAATAAAAATTAGTCTTCTCGTCTTTTTTGATTGTCACTTTTCGTGATATACAATTTACCTCCCAAGTTTCTTTTTTTCCTCTTTTCTCCCAACACATTCGACACCCGAGTCTAGAATATGAATTGTTTTTTTTTTCAAGTTTTATATATTATTAGAATGGAGTTGAATTTATCAAATTGAAATAATGAATGATATTAATAAATGGTGGATTAATTTTTTTAGTGTAAATTCATTCTAGACTTTTATTATTATTTATTTATTTGTGAATTTGAATCATATTAATTTGATTGAAATAATCATAAAAATGATAATCTATTATGTATATATAAAAATATACATTCATATATATAATATGTTCTAACGTGTCGGAATTCTCTATTTGTTGAGAAACAATCTATCATCGTATCATGTTGCGTTATGTCGTTTGTCGCGTGTTGATGTCGGTGAGGACGAGGAGGAGTGAGGGTGGGACAATTTGGCGGTCAAAGAGACAGGAGGCGGTGGACTGTCATGAAGAGCTTTTGGAGAGCCGAAATCACCATTATTGCACGGCTTGAAAGTTCAAAATTGAAAAATCATCAAAATGTTTATGATTAAATTGACCAAATTGAAAAATCAAGTATTGAATTGATTGTTATACAATAGATTTATGACTAATCGGGCAATTTTATTAAAAAAATAGATGTGACACAATTTATCCTCAAAATGTTAATTAAGTAATATTAAGGGCTTGGTTCGGATATAGTATATTCGAATTATAAAATCTCCCACTTGGAGTAACTTTAAAAGTCCATGATCGCCGGACCTGTGGTTGGAAGTCTTGTCCAAACGTATTTGGATGGGCAATATGGATGCACCGGTAAATAGGGATCAGTCGAGTGGAGAATTCAAGCATCTTAGAAAAAGCATTATATATTTGACCTAGTTGCACATGCTTTCTAATGCTTCACATCATCAATAATTTGTGGCCTCCCCTAATCGAGTAATACTTAGTAGAGAGTGTGGGCGATTCTGGCCAATAAATGTGATTACAGCTATACAACTACATCTTTTTAGTAAGTTCATATAAAAAAGAAGACAAGTGCCCACAGCAAGTGATACATCTTTTTGTTATTATTTCTTTTTTGGTTGATACTCAACAGATACCTTCCATGATTCGCAGTAGAGGTTTGGTTTGGCTTACCAAATTAAGGAATTTGCCCCCACTTTTTTTTTTCCTGAATAACAAGTACCCCATAGTACCTAGGTCAATACCAAGAATGGTGCCCCCATGTTTATTAACTTGTAATGAAGGTGTTATTGTAATTTTAAATCCAACAGAAATATATAGGTGAGATCCATTGATTAGGTACATAATACGGGTTTTGATTTTCTGTACTATTGGATGTAAACGATTCGATAAAGATGTGGACGGAAAAATAATAAATTAATCGATGATGAAAAGACGAAAGAAAAAACAATTTAAGTAACTTGTCAAAAATAAATAAAAAAACAAACAATGAAAGGAGGGCTCGAGCGAGTGAGACGTATCCTCCCGACAACCTTTCTTTAGTATATATTTTAGGGTGTAGAATATCTGTACTGCGAAAGGGTTACAACTTACACCAGCATTTGTTCTGTAAAGGCTTACCGCTTTTTTAGGGAATGATTAGAACTCTCGTGGTTTAATAAAAATGAAATACCAAATAATTAGAACCCTCAATTAATTGATGAGTGCGCCAGCTAATACGTTCAAGGACGAGAATCCTAGTGCTTCTTGTTGATCACCTTCTCTATAGATCTTTTCTCCTTTTCTCCTCCTTTTTAATTCTTTAATTTTGAGCTGCGTAAGAATACTGAGGGAAAATGACACTCTAAATATCATTACTTTTATACAATATATATTTTTTGATTACTTAAAGTGTGATATAAGCTTTCAATTGATTGTTTAAATGTCGTAACTTTTTATAAACATTCATCACAATTGTTATATCATGTTGAGATTTTAGTGCTTAGGTGAATGCTATAAAATGTTTTTGACATTTAAGTGGTTGATTGAAAATTATAATACTCAAGCAAGCATTTTTTTTACCTGTTATTTAAGTGGTTGAAAAAAAAATTATGGCCCTTAAGAGAATGCTGTATGAAAGTTATGACACTTGTGGTGTCCTTATTCCAAATATTGATATAATATTTTGCAAATTATTATAACATGAAGCTGTGAGCTTGGGGAAAACTCTCTACCAACAGTTTAATTCTCTCATACAGCTAAAACAAAAGAAAATCATATTCTTTTGAGAGTGGATTACCCTCGAAGTGTTAACGTAAAAGGTAATATATTAGGAGTGATTTGCAAAGGTTGATGTACTAAATGATTCGTACTTGCATTATTCTACACAATCATTTAGTGCAGATTGTGTACTTTACACAATCACAATAATGCATGGTTAATAAATTAGAACTGAATTTGCAAAAAAAAAAAAATTACAAAATATAGAAGTTTAACGAATAATGTAATGGAAAAAGGGGGATTCCATGGATGAGAAGAAAGTGCAGGGGACACTTCCCCAGGATTAATTGGTCATTAAGTCTTCAACTACACAAAAGAGAGGAGGATACATCTTTCTTGAAAAGCATCCTTTGCACGTTGTAGTGGAAAGATATGTATATTATAGTAAAATTTAGGAACCCCGAGAAAGAAAACGTTATAAAAAAATTCATTGGATTTATGAGAGTTTAGTGCATTGTGACTGATTCTTGATTTTCGATTTATGAAGACAAGCACCGTTCCACATATATAATTGCACATTATATTGTAAGTTTAGACATGTAATTCTATATATATTGCGGTGTCTTTTAAACCTTTTTCAGGTCATTAGATCTGGACCATTGCCTCATTTTCAAGTGGACCTGATATTTGTCCGGATTCTCTACTCCTTGAACCTACTATAAATTGACTTGCCCTCCTTCATTGGTATTTCAAACTGCAAAAACCAAGAAAACATAGAGAGAGAGAGAGAGAGAGAGAGAGAGAGAGAGAGAGAGAGAGAGTTAATTTCTACTGCCGTTCAGTGCCTTCACGATAATCTCACTAGCTTTGCTCAAAAACAGCAGTTTGAAAAGAAGTCCTATGGGAGGCAACAACAGGCAGAAGAAATCTTCATCTTCCTTCTCTTTCATGAGCTTGTTCAAGCCTCAGAGGGGGCGCCGGGACAACGCTTCGGAGGTGGACTCTGTAATCTCGAAGAAAATATATCCGAGCGACTACGACAAGGGCCGATATGTCGCTGAGCCCGGCATCGACAATAAAGCCACTGTCTTCATTGCCAACTTCCACAAGACCCGAGTCTCAGAGCCCGAACGCCAAGTGTTTGCGGTCTAGCGTAGGCTGCCCACGTGCCGAATTGGCTTCTATTTAGAGTTTCGTATGTTTGTCCAGTATCTTCCTAACTCTTTGGACTATTTACTGTATGTTGTACATGTAAGTAGCTCAGCGCAAGTGCTATCCTTTAATTTATAGATTTGTATAAAAGTTCAATTTCTCAATAAGTTAACCACTGAATTTTGCAAGCTGCGTTTGTGGGTAAGTTCTCCTTAATAAGCATAAAAGTTTTGTATGTGTTTGAGCACCATATGTTATCGAAAAAGAGTTATGTACTTGAGTCAGCTTCCCATGCTTTCTAATGCTTCTCATGGGATCAGCTGGCCGAATTCTCTCCAAAAAACAAACTCGGAAATTGGGAAGCAAACCTCACATCAGCACTCATCTGTCGCCTCCCTAATCGATTAATACCTAGTAGAGAGTGTGGGCGAATCTAGCCAATGAATGTGATTACAGCAATACAACAACATATTTTTAGCGAGTTCATACAAAAAGAAGAAAGAAAACGAAAGTATTTTCCCCCCCTTTTCAGCTTATAATCGAAAGACACATCTTAGAAACGCGAGGACGTCGAATGTAATCTTCCTTGCTTTGCAGTACAAGTTGAAGTTGGGTTTACCAATGAGGAGGACGCTTATTTGTTGTTTTTAACCAATTTAAATGTAATTGCCATTTGTCCATTTGCTTGGTAATTATTCATTGCATAGAAGTATTGGCTTATCATGGAATTTCAACTGAAAAATTTAAGGTGGGAGTATGCGTTTGAGTTCATTTTATAAAAGCCCATCACTGTTTTTTTATTTTTATGGCTGAAACAAAAGAAAATCAGATTCTTCTGGCGATGGACTATACTTGAAGGGTAGGCATAAAAGACGACGGTAGATATAGTGAGAGCCAAATGTAAAAATCATTGTGCTAAATGATTCTTACTTATATTATTCTACTCTATCATTTAGTACACTGATTATATAATTTAATTTTGTCATACTTGACGTTATGTAAATTTGTAACACACACACACACACACACACACACACACACACATACATACATATATATGTATGTATGTATGTATGTATGTGTGTATGTATGTGTGTGTGTGTATGGTATGTATATGTATGTGTGTATGTATGTGTGTGTGTGTGTGTATGTATGTATGTATGTATGTATGTATGTATGTATGTATGTATGTATATGTTAGAAGTGAAACGAATAATGCAAATCAAGGGAGTCATGGACATGAAGAAAGTGCATGGACACTTTCCCCAGCATTAATTAGTCGTTGAGTCTTACACCACCGATGGCTGTCTAGGCAACTACGCAAAAGAGAGGAGGACGCAGACTTGTCCAAAAGCATCCCTATTGCCGCGTTTTAGTGGAATATTTTTACTTTTCTTTTGCTTACTTTACACGAAATTGACAGAATTTCTCTTAGAACATGCCCTATTGAAGCGGGAAGGATGAAAATAAAATGCTTCTGGAAAATGTGAAAAGTAAGGGGAAAAAAGTGTTCACTGAATAGCCATTGCATTTATTTAAAAAAGTGATAACTCAAAAACCAAAAATAAAAGATCGCAACTAAATTTCAGGATAAAAGATCCGGTAAAATTTAGGGGCACCGAGAAAGACAAAGTTATCAAAATAATAAATGGAATCCATGTGAGTTCAATACATCACGACTAGTTCTTGATTTCCAATTTGTGAATGCATATACTGTTCAACATATGTAATTGTATGGAATGCTACTACTTGTAATTCAGAACTTTTTTTCCTGCCTGTTTTAAACCCTTTTCAGGTCATTAGGTCTGGACCTTTCGTCTCGATTTCAAGTGGGCCTCATGTTTGTCAGGATTCTCTTCTCTTTGAACCTTCTAGAAATTGACTTGCTCTCCTTCATTGGCGCTTCAAACTGCAAAAGCCAAGGAATCAGAGAGAGAGAGAGAGATCATTTCTACTGCTTTGTAGTGCCTTCACAGTAATTTAGCCACAAGCACTAACTGAACAACAGCACTTCAAAAGAAGTCCTATGGGCGGTTCCTTCTCAAGCCACGCCAAGACGATGCTTGGGAGATGGACTCTGTAAGCTCGAGGAATATATAATGGCCAATATATCACAAGGTCCCGCATTGACAAAAAAAGCCATGACCTTCATCGTCAAAATTCACGAGAACTGAGTCTCGTAATCCGGTTGCCAAGAGATTGTGGTGTAGCATTAACTCTTTGGACAATTGTTGGATATGGTATATAGACGCAGCTCAACACAAGTGCTATCCAATAATTTCTAGATTTGTATAAATTCAGTTTCTCAATTGGTGACCCACTGAATTTTGCAGTTGCGTTTATTGGTGCGTTCTACTAAATATGTATAAAAGTCTTTTTATAGGTTTGTAGCTGTTGACGCCTAAATTTCATTTTAATTAATTAGGTTTTATTTTATTTTTAGTCTATTTTATTTAATCTTTTTCGGATAATAAATAAAAACAAACAAAACAAAAGCAAAAGAAAAAGAAAAGAAGAGCAACAGCAGCTCCCCCATGGGCCTCCACGGCCCAAGCGCGAGGCCCGGCCTCCTTCCAGTCGTCCCCTTCCTCGCGCCCCTGCAACTCACGCGTAGAGGGCGCGACGCCGGAAGGATGGCCGGACGACGACGCACGTGGAGCAGGGAGGAGCAGGCGGCGACGGACGTGAAGCGGGGTGGTTGGCGTCGGTGGGACGCCGGTTCAGCCCGGCGAAGGGCGTGGCAGCCCTCGGTCGAGCTCCGTCGACCGGCCGCCCTCGCCTATAAATACCGAGGCCCCCGCCTCCATTGAAGCCACGCGCAGCAGCCGGCAAAGCTCCGAGCCCCCGAGAGACTTCGGGGAACTCAGAGCGAAGCAAGGGCAAGGCGGTCGGGTCGCGAGCTCGCCGATCTCCCTCCGAGAGACTTCGGGGGAGACCGGTGGCAAGCGAAACCCAGATCCGAGCTCGCGGCCAGACAGAGAGAGAGAGGGAGAGAGATTGAAGGCTTCGCACGCTCGCCGTCACCGTCGCCGTCGCCGCCGCCGTTCGCCACACCTCGCCACAGGTAGCCGTCGCCGTCGCCATCCCCTCCTTTCCGTCGCTGCCGTCACCGCCGTTGCGCCGCGTCGATCCCCATCCTCCTCCTGGCGCCGCGAATCGGGAACCCTAGGGTTCCCGATTTTTCGGTCGCAACCCGGGTCGTTGGTCGGACCGGGTCGGGGGAACCGGTAGGTTCCCCCTCAAAATGACGCAGCACCGTTTTAAAAAAAAAAAAAAAAAAAAAAAATCACGACCGGGTCGTTGGGTCGGACCCGGTCCTGGGGAACCAGGGTAGGGTTTCACCGGTTCTCCCCCCCAAACGGCGCCGTTTCAAAAAAAGAAAAATAAAAAATAAAAAAATTCCAAAAAATAACTTATTTTCCCAAAAAAATCAAAATCAAAATAAAAATATAATTTATTTTCGAAAAATATTTTAAAAATATTTTTATTTTCCAAAAAAAACAGAAAATATTAAAAAATATTAAAAAAATGTTTTATTTTCCAGAAAAATCCAGAAAAATAAAAAATGCTTTATTTTCCAGAAAAATCCAGAAAAATAAAAAATGCTTTATTTTCCAAAAAATATTAAAAAATATATTTTATTTTCCCAAAAAAAAATCAAAAATCAAAAATAAAAAATGTTCCATATTTTCCAAAAAATGCCAAAAATCCAAAAAAATGCAAAAAATTCAGAAAAGCCAAAAGGACTTGTATTTTTTCCAAAAATGCCAAAATCAAAAAAAAAAATCCCTTTTGTCCAAAAAATTGGAAAAAGGTTCGAAAAATATTTCTTTCCAAAAAATGCGTGGAAAATCCCTAAAACATCCAAAAACCTCAGGGTTTAAACAATGTTAGGTACCGAAAGGGCATTAGTGATTAACTAGTGTAATCAAGTCCCCGATCCTAATTTCTCACGGTTGTGCGGAGCGAGTATTTCTCTCAATATTTTGCATGGGTTTCTAATCATCCCACCCCAAATTGATTAGTGGCGACTCCGTTTTAAAAATTAACTTACGGGTTAAAAACTTTGACCATTAAAGTCGTGAATTGGTGGACTTGGGAGAGTCCAGGAGAAGCAATTAACCTAGCCGAGCCATTAGCCTCCGCTAGGCGCCCGCCCGATCGGGCGCCGGAAAAAAGAGGTCGCGCTTGCCTTGGCGACTCCGCCGGGACTTTGAGGACTTAGGCCTTTTTTGCCTTGTTTAAATTCTTTCTTGACTTAGTTTTTTATTTATTTTTTATTTTTTTTATTTTATGCAGGTCAGTAGCTTAGAAATTTATTTTAACTTTGCTTAAAATAGATTGTCTTGTGATTATGAATTGTGGTGCATGCTTATTTGTTTCAGCACTACACATGGCACACACAACCTACCCGGACACGGGGCCGCCATAGGATATTTAGGATGGTGTCAAGAAAGATACGACCTCGAACGCGAGCTGCGATGTAGAGGTTGCCTTTCTTTCCCGAATTTCTCTAGCCGAGGTTAGAAGGGTATCTTTGCTAACGCGAGGCACGATGGGCGGATACCTTTTAATTTCAACAAGCCTTCTCGTTAGAAATCGAGCCACACATCTCATGTGCATGTCTTTGCGCTTGCCATTTTCTTTAAAAGCAAAGTAATTTATTTATTTTTACTCAGTCCTTTTATTGGCCCATGGCAATTTAGGGTGAGTTTTTCGAGTCCCAGTTTATATGCGATGGGAGAAGATGACATCTAGTTTATTCCCACTCCCAAAGCAGAGCTCTTCAGATGGTGGGGTCAATTGGACCAGTATGCCCAAGAACGAGTGAAAGCCAAAATCGGTCATCTTCTATCGTTGATTCGAACCGTGTTCATCCAGAAGTCATGTGTGCCATGGCACATTTTCGGTGCCCGAAGACGACTACTTTTATATTTGGTGGGTTCGAGCTAACCCAACTCGGGAAGAATACAGCATCATCACTGAAATGCCTCTCGAGAAAAGGCTTGTTAGGCCATCAACAGGCATTATCCCGTTGCGTGGGTTAGCACGACTCTTAGGAACTGAAGTCCATGTTATGAGGCAAATTCTCGAAAACAACCATAGTACCTGCCCCCTAACATTTTTGACGGCCTGTTTTGAAAATCAACCCATGACTCAGAAAAGCGAGATTTTCCTCTTGGCCTTTTTTGGGTTCATCATTTTCCCCCATCAAAGAAATGTCATAAGTCCAAAGATGGCATGGATAGTTGACCAGATCTCAAGGGGGCAAAATTATGTCAACATGATTTTAGCCGAAACATTCTTGTCCCTCAATCGTTTTAAAGAAAACACGGAAAAGGTCATGCGGGTCTCCCGGAAATTTTACAAGTCTCGGGTTCTTTTCTCACCTAAGCGAATTTCGAGGCTTCATGCGATCGTCTGAAATAAATGATTTGAAAATCCATTTCAGAAATTTATGGTTTTAGGACCATACATTCCTAACCAAAGCTGTTTAAATTGGATAAGCTTTCTAAGAAACCCAGCTCCTGAGGCGTTCCAATGGTGTGCTGGTTGGTTCCATGAAAAGAGAGCTTACTTTGCTTACAGACGCCGCCATCCAATTCCGTTGCTTGGTTTCACCGGCGCCATTTCTTATTTCCCATATCGGGTGACGCGACAGTATGGAGCCCTTCAAGAGATCCCACCGCCTTTCAAGAGGAAGGCTCCTCCACTATTCTTCACCCAGCAAAGTTGTGAATACACATTCGAGATTGACATTGTCGAGGAAACATGGAGCAGGTGCCATCGCAAAAAGAATTGTGATACCCGAAGGGGCTTGAGGGACGAAAAAGCCCACCACGCCCGAATCCTACATCCTCAACCATCGTATCCCGACAAAGTGGAAGCCATCGATCCCTCACCCATCGCCGAGATCACCGCATGAACAAGCAGAGCCTGTGCAAGGGGATTTGGGAATGAACAGGATACATGTCTCAGAGCCGGTCCAAGAAAACAAGCATCGGCGCAAGAACAAGGCTCCCCGTCGCATATAAATAGCAATCATGTGTCCCTTAGTGTTGATATCATGAAAATTTCGTCCCATTGTTTAGGGACTTTTGTTTAATACATAGTATTTCCTTCTGTCATTTTAATTTCAAGTTTTAAATGTCAGAAGTCTGTGGTCTATAAAGTCCTCTTTTGATAAATAGAGAAGCAGTTAGACCATTGCCATGGGTCAATCATTGTTTACTTTCGTGCTCATTCATGATTTTTGCGACACAGGTAATTATGAATCGTCAACTATCAGCCACCCGCGATGGCCCCATGTGATAGGACCCGATCAGAATGACGTACAAAATCGCCTCACCAACATTGAAGGGCGTAGGACAGATGTCCATTGTCCTTCAACAACTCTCAAGGCAAATGGAATCCACCCAGGCTAAACCCAACTCCATAACTGCTTTAAGCACACCGGTACCGCAAATCGCGATAATGACCAACAAGATGAACAGCTTGAAAAGATCATGAAAAAGTTGAGACAGCTGCAGGAGTCGAATCCCATCAACTCGTCTGATTATGCCGATTTTGAGATCCCTGAAGAGCTCAACGCCCGAATGCGAAAGGTATGCCGATACCTTCCGCCCGTAGACCTACTTACAAGCCTACCTGGTCCAAAGGATGATTCAATCATACCAATTAAACCTAACCGGCCCTGCCTTGCGATGGTACATTGTCAGGAAGATTAGTTCCCTTAAAACCTGGAAGGAACTAATTCATGTTTTCCACCAAGAATATAATATTGACATCAGCCCTGATATCGCCTTGCCCTGCGAAGAATCGATGATCCCGGAGCACGAGGAACTGTCAGTTGCTGAGATAGGAGAAGAGGATGTCAATAAAGCCTTGCATGATAAATTGGCAGCTGAGCAGCATCATATTATTGAAAAGTTTCCCACTCGGAAAGGCAAGGAACCTATGTACGAGATCGCAGACATGGAGCTTGTTCAAGACCGGGGCACGACAGGACAGCTTCCCAAGCTTACTGCAAGAGCTAGGGTTCAAAGAATACCAACCCCTATCGACATAGAAAATGAAACAGAGAGTGAAGCCTTAATATCTCTCGTTCCCGTTGACAAAATCGAACTGGCAAAACAAAGGGCCTTACTCAAAAGGTCTGGACCAGGAGCCAAGAAAAGAAAGCCTAAACAAATCAATTCAACATCTACCACTGAGTATAGGCGAAATTTGATAACTGGTGAACCACTGCATCAAAACTTCGAGCATTCTCTGGAGTACAACTCCGAAGGCTACCGCCCTCTAGAGTACGACCCTGATGACTTCCAGTCCCTAGAATACAATCCCAAGGACTTCCAGCGTTATTTCAATGAAACTGACAACTCATCATATAACGGTTTCCTACTCTCACCCGAGGATGAAGGTCCATCAGAAGAAGAAACATACGTCTTTATCCGCTACGATCCTAACGAGCTACTAAACTCGTCCTCTGACCATGCGGATAGCTTCAATACTTCATCCTCATTCGGAAATTTTGACCCAGAAGAAGGCAATGGGGTAATCTCAGTAGAGTCCAATGTCCCTGAAACAGAAAAGTTCACCACTACAACAAATATGCAGTGGGAAAACCAGTGGCCTAACCAAGACATGTCAGGCTCGTCTTGCCCTCATATGATCATGACCCCCCAGCGAAGTGTGGATACCTAATCTCTGCAAACATAATGGCACAACTTGCCCCGTGGCTCATTTGCAATATCTCCACACCGAAATGAGTCGCACTATGGCCCGATGTCATTCACAACTCAGCGTTCTAAGAAACTCTTACGGGTCCGCATTGGTGGTTCGTCACAGCAAGTATTTACCTCATAAAGGATTGAAATAAGTCGTCTTCCACATTCTTGCATCGCACAAAACCAGATTGGAACCGAGCTGCCTTGCGAGAGTTTGGCCCACTTCGGAAGAAGACCAATGGAGGATTGCCGAGCATATGCAGGAAGGTGGAGGGCTTTTATGATGCAAACCTACCCTCAGCTCACTGAAGAAGAATTGATAAAGCAGTTCATAGAAACTTTGCCCCACGAACATCGCTGTTGGCTGCATGGGTTACACTTCCGTAGCTTCAACGAAATAGTCATCGCATGTGAATACTTCGAGTCTACTGGAGTGTGACATGAGGCATTTGAAGCTGGCACATCATGTGAACTCGCCGAGTTCAAAGACACCCTTTCAAGGAAGCAAGGGCAAACAAAAAGGATCATCCTGTTTAAAAAAAAAAAAAGGGTAAGTCTTATTCCCTGAGCATAGTGTTGAGAATGACATCCCATTTCTTCTACTTACAGGAGACAAAAGATTGGACATAATAGGCATAGGCATGCGGTTAAACTCGACGCACGCACACCATGGTAGCTCAAGGCAGGATAACCTCCTCCAGGCTGCTTTCGACCTTCCCATGTTTGCAGGCCGTCCTCAGGAGCTCTGTGCATTCCACCTCACTCCTGTCCAATTCCTTTTCAAGACGGAGCAAATATCTCCTCCCCCTAACATGCCCGAGCAATTAAACGTCATAGTTTCATTGAAGGGATTTCCAGCTTCGACAAGCCAAGAAGTACAAGGAAGAAATTTATTCTCTTCCTTTGAATTCATTACTGTCAATAGGGAGAAAATCCAGACAGTCAAGGCGATCTATAGCCCCACTCCAGACAATGACTCCAGAGTCCGGAAGCTTCACTCCATGTTCTAGACACGTATTCTTCAAAAAATAATTGCTATCAGAAAGCTGGAGGTTTTTGATTGTCCATCTCGAATTCCATAGAAGCTTGAGGTATGTGACTTTTTGCTCAATGCAGCCATAGTCAAGGACAGAGGAAAAATTCCACAGAAGGAAGGCGTTGAAGATGAATCAACGACCAGCAATCATGCATACAGGGCCACAAATGAGGAGGGCTGATCAAAAGAGACATTGAACTGTGTCAAAGACAAAAGGCCGTCATTGACACTCAAACATCCCTAGGAGTCAACAGATACAAACTCTGGGGAAGAGTAATTTGGTATCATTTCCAATACTTCTAGTATCTGAATTCACTTTTGATACATTCCCCTATTGACAGGAAGCACGAGATTCAAGAAACAAGATTAGTGGTTAATTTGGACAAACCAAGTAGCCCATATCGATTTACCTAGCTTGATATGAAAAGACATGTCGTCCGGAAGCCGGTTCGGCCAAATGAAAAAGAAGCGCCCCTTGCGGACATTGTCGGCGCCTCTAGCCGAGTGGTAGCCAGGAATGAGCAAAATGATCCAAAGTCGAGGGTTCGAATCCCCGACGTGACTGTTAGCCCCCTAAATGATAATTTTCTTCTCTTGCACCTGCAAATGACAAGAGCGCAAACGACCTAACGGAGTAAAAATTACAGGAATTTATATCCTCCTTGTACTTCAGGTCTATTCAAACATCTCGTAAACCAAAGTGAAGGGTAATGTTGTATCACTTCCAAGTTATTCGACTCTTGAAAGAGCTTCTAACTAACATGATCCATCTCGTCAAGGTGCGTGATCACCGATCGTCAAAGATGCGTAAAACAAATCAATGAGAGTCATGTCGACCATGATAAGCTCTCCCAAGCCAAATGGCGTCTCAAGTATCGCCAAAGCAAATGACGTAAACCTTCGGGCCTCAAATCATGTGTGATATTGACCCTACTAATTGATCTATTTCCACATCTTCTCTTCGCAGGGCAAAAGCGTAAAGGTCGTCAAATCAATGATCGATCCCCAATCCCGACCGATCCTTCTTGTGTCATTTCCCTACTTAATAAGGACAATCCATCGACACCCCTTTGTGAATAACTCTTTTGATATTCAAAATTCAGCACATTGGTAAATACAATTTCACTGAGTAAACACCCCTAAAGTTGTCAATAGGGTCTCTTGAGTAAAAAATCATTCATTTGTTTTGAGAGTACAAACTCTCATATTTAAAAAATGCTGCATGCCTTTCTCCAAATGAATTTTTGCATGATATTTTTGTTTGTCTAAATCACCGATTCCATTGAGGATTACTAGAATAGACAGCTAAGTGAAGAATACAAGATTAGTTGAGAATGCTGGATGAGGCACGTCAGAATGATGATAGGCAAGCCATATCCTACACACAGTCCCCCATCTATACACTCGTGAGATGAGTGCAGAAGATTCCATGACTGCAGGGTAAAAGAGTTCTCTCGCGAATGGTACGATAACCAAAATAGTGAGAGGCATTTCATTGCTCACTCCCCTTTGAGCCCCATACACTGGTGAAGCTTCTCTCATCAAGAATCACCCTCACACTCGAGCATGTCAAAGACAAGGCAAATCAGCATTACAAGGTGAGAAGAGGGATAGAAATTCTCTTGCTCGCACTTGCATCAATCTTCGAGTGTCTTTATTGCATATGAACACTCGCGTTAATTTAAGTGCCTTAGAATGACGAAGAGCAATTCCTTTTCTATGCATTTGTATACATTGTACAACCCAAGTGAGTCTGTAATTTTACCCTCACATTGAGACAAAGCAAAAGTTATTGCCATAGCCTAGAGTGCTGGCTGAAGATGAAGACTCAAAGTCTAAATAATGGTGCTTCGATTGAACTCGCCTAGATCAGTTCCTTAAGCAACAAAAATGAAAAAGCAAGGGCATAAAAAAGCAGTGTACCTGGTAAAAGCAAGGTCAATGCCCATAAATGAGGAACTGGAATAAAAGCAGGGGCATAGAAAAGTAGTGTGCCTGGTAAAAGCAAGGCCAATGCCCCCCAGTCAAAAATACAGCCAAGAAAAAGTTGTGGTTGTAAAATCTCCATTTGATAGTAAGAAGAAAGACTAGTGACGAATGCTGAGACAGTCACCAATTCTCACTCTTCTACATGTGAGCCGAGTCTACGTTATATTCCCATTGTAAAAAGTCTCTTCAGACTAGGGGCACTTCAATTAATGTAAGATTTCATATGTGCATAAATATCGCTCGAAGAAGTACGAGCAAGATTACTCTATCTCTTTTCGCAGGGTTCCTGACTTGTAAACCCGGAGAGAATCGTGCAACATTTTCATCCATCGACTTCAACCTTGATGGTCCCCTTTGATGAGCTGCTAACCAAGTCTTCGTCACAATTTCAACAAAGACCTCTCACATTGGTAAAGTCGTACCACTTGCGAGAATACTCGGACCCTTGCTGACATGATGACAGTGAGAAGTGTGATCCTTATAAATCCTGCATCAATGGTCAGGATAAAATAGCCTTTCCATGAGAGTGAGTGAAAAGTCCTTTTAGACTGAAAGTCCCTCATCTAGCATGCTCAAGACATCTACATTCTAAATGAGAGCTGTCTTTCAAAATCTTCCCCAGTGGAATTCAGATGATACAAAACTGACGAAATTGTCATGCATAAATCACATTTGAATTTACAGCATATACAATCATTGTGTACATGTCTGCATATCGTGTAAATAGTTAACATACTCTCAGTAATCAGAGATATTGCCAGGTGAGCATATCCTTATCCCCATTTGTCTTAAAGTACCTACCACTGTCCTGGTACTCTCTTCTAGTCACTCGACCTATTCGAATCGTCCCTTGAGTTTGGGTGCTTGCAGTGGTCTAAGTATCCCCCTATCTTTGAGCACCCGCCATTTGCCGGGTACTCCCTCTCATCGACACTTGACCTGTTCAAGTTGTCCCCAGAATATTAATATTTTGCAACTGTCCAAGTATCCCCCTGTTTTTTAGTGTTTGCCGTTACTCAAGTACTCCCTCTGTTGATACTCGACCTGTTCGAGTTGTCCTTAAAGTTTGGATGCTCGTGACTGTCCGAATATCCTATTGTCTTTAAGTACCGACCATCGTTCGGATACTCCATTTCCGTGACACTCGACCTGTCCGAGTTGTCCTCAAAATTACGCTATTGAATACTAATAGCTACTCAAGTATTCCACCACATTATGCGCCTGCAATCACCCAGGTATGCTTTCTTACACTTGGACCAGTTGAGTGGTCCCTGATTATATCATTAAATATTTGTGTTCATCCAAATATTTCTCTACTTTGTACACCTATGTGCTTGCCGCCATCTAGGTAAGCCTTGTGCTACATTCAAATTCCTTTTACCAGAAGGTGAGAGACCTTCACGAATATCTCAGGTACGTCCTCGATATTCCCAATTACCAGGAGGTGAGAAACCTTCACGAATATCCAAGGTACATCCTCGATATTCCCAACTACCAGAAGGTGAGAGACCTTCACGAATATCTCGTGTACGTCCTCGATATTCCCAACTACCGGAAGGTGAGAGACCTTCACGAATATCTCGGCACGTCCTCGATATTCCCATTACCGGGAGGTGAGAAACCTTCACGAATATCTCAGGTACGTCCTCGATATTCCCAACTACCAGAAGGTGAGAGACCTTCACGAATATCTTAGGTACGTCCTCGATATTCCCATTACCAGGAGGTGAGAAACCTTCACGAATATCCAAGGTACGTCCTCGATATTCCCAACTACCAGAAGGTGAGAGACCTTCACGAATATCTCAGGTACGTCCTCGATATTCCCAACTACCAGGAGGTGAGAGACCTTCGCGAATATGCAAGGTACATCCTCGATATCCCCATTGCCAAGAGGTGAGAAACCTCCACAAATATGCAAGACCACTCCTCGATTTTCCGTCTGCCGGGTATTCTTTAGAAATTCATACTTGTGATCATCCAAGTACCTCTTCAATGCCTATGAACATTCGGGCATCTTTCAAAGTCCGTACTTGTTAACATCCAAGTACTCTCTTGACACTTACAAGCAATCAGGTATTTTCCGGCATCTAGTACTTGTGATCATACAGGTACCCCTTCGATATCTTCAAACATCCAGGTATCCTCTAAGAGTTCGTACTTGTGATCATCCAAGTACCCCTTTGACGTCTGCAAAGGCCCAAATATCCTCCGAGTTAGTACTTGTGAACACCCAGGTACTCTTTCAATGCTGGTGAATATCCAGGTATTTTCAACAAATCGATGCCCTGAGAAAGGTCGGTGCATCCCCTGAGAAAGGTCGGGTCCAACAGGTGTCCTTGACGAAGATCAAGCACCCCACAAATCGATGCCCTGAGAAAGGTCGGTGCATCCCCCGAGAAAGGTCGGGTCCAACAGGTGTCCTTGACGAAGATCAGGCACCCCACAAATCGATGCCCTGAGAAAGGTCGACGCATCTCCCGAGAAAGGTCGGGTCCAACAGGTGTCCTTGATGAAGGTCAAGCACCCCACAAATCGATGCCATGAGAAAGGTTGGTGCATCCCCCGAGAAAGGTTGGGTTCCAACTGGTGTCTTTGACTGAGGTCAGACACCCCCACAAAATAGATGCCCTGAGAAAGGTCGGCACATCTCCCGATAGAGGCCAGGTACCAACTGGTGTCCTTGATACAGATCAGGCACTTCACAAATAGATGCCCTGAGAAAGGTCGGCACATCTCCCGATAGAGGCCAGGTACCAACTGGTGTCCTTGATACAGATCAGGCACCTCACAAATAGATGCCCTGAGAAAGGTCGGCGTACCTCCTGTCACGGCAACCAAAGAAAGGTTCAAGTCCAAGACAAACTACTGATTGCTCTAACAGGCGACCGAAGAATGGTTCGGGTCCTAGAGAAGCAACTCTCTCATATCATCGTAAGATGACACCTTGATACTTGCCAAAACTCGGGTTCACACCCTATCTCACTCACTCCTAAGTAATTCCAGGTATCTTTTATATCTGTCTTAGTATATGTAAAGTTATATTGCTCTTTTTCAGCATAGAATAATAGGTCCCAAATAAAATATAATCTGCTACGCATGCATAGATAAAATTTAGGCATCAGTTTGTCTTTGAATGCAACCTCTGCGAACTCACCTTCAAAGAGGGGCAGCTGTTGACGCCTAAATTTCATTTTAATTAATTAGGTTTTATTTTATTTTTAGTCTATTTTATTTAATCTTTTCGGATAATAAATAAAAACAAACAAAACAAAAGCAAAAAGAAAAAGAAAAGAAGAGCAACAAGAAGCTCCCCCATGGGCCTCCACGGCCCAAGCGCGAGGCCCGGCCTCCTTCCAGTCGTCCCCTTCCTCGCGCCCCTGCAACTCACGCGCAGAGGGCGCGACTCCGGAAGGATGGCCGGACGACGACGCACGTGGAGCAGGGAGGAGCAGGCGGCGATGGGACGTGAAGCAGGGGGTGGTTGGCGTCGGATGGGACGTCGGTTCGGCCGGCGAAGGGCGTGGCAGCCCTCGGTCGAGCTCCGTCGACCGGCCGCCCTCGCCTATAAATGCCGAGGCCCCCGCCTCCATTGAAGCCACACGCAGCAGCCGGCAAAGCTCCGAGCCCCCCGAGAGACTTCGGGGGAACTCGAGCGAAGCAAGGGCAAGGCGGTCGGGTCGCGAGCTCGCCGATCTCCCTCCGAGAGACTTCTGGGAGACCGGTGGCAAGCGAAACCCGATCCGAGCCGCGGCTCGGACGAGAGAGAGAGGGAGAGAGATTGAAGGCCGCACGCTCGCCGCCGCCGTCGCCGCCGCCGCCGTTCGCCACACCTCGCCACAGGTAGCCGTCGCCGCCGCCATCCCCTCCTTTCCGCCGCTGCCGCCACCGCCGTTGCCGCCGCGTTGATCCCCATCCTCCTCCTCGCGCCGCGAATTGGGAACCCTAGGGTTCCCGATTTTTCCGGGTCGAAACCCGGGTCGTTGGGTCGGACCCGGGTCGGGGAACCGGGTAGGGTTCCCCCTCAAAACGACGCAGCACCGTTTTAAAAAAAAAAAAAAAAAAAATCGCGACCCGGGTCGTTGGGTCGGACCCGGGTCGGGGAACCGGGTAGGGTTTCACCGGTTCCCCCCCAAACGGCGCCGTTTCAAAAAAAGAAAAATAAAAAATAAAAAGTCCAAAAAATCCGAGTCGCCATGCTTGTTGCCTTAAGATATTAATTTCTTGAGATTTTTCATTTTGCAAATCATTTACATATATACTTGCAACTATTTTGAGTGAAACTAATGACAACATGAATTCCTTTGACCATCGGCTGATTGTAAACAATAGAGAAACAAAGGTCGTTTGACATTAAGCAAGGTAGTACATAAAACGTGAGAATTCAACTCTTCCGTTAAAAAGAGATTTTGATAAAGTGTCTGGAAAGCAATACTTAATCTTGTCAGCTATTCAATGCACAAGACTGAATTATGTGAAGTGCATTATATGTGGTGATCTATTGCCACACATCTGTATATACGTAAAAAGTAGAGAAGTTTTAATAAAGATAAAAAAAAAAATGTAATTTGATTTATTTTTGGATATAAATTTGAACTGTTGCAAAAGAGGAGGAGTTTTTTAGGATTTTATATCCACGAAAGATTCATGGAATGACACAAATGTGTCGTTCACCGATTTGAATTAAATACCATTTGTCCAATGCTGGGCAGTTATTGTTTTATAAGAAGTACTGGCTTCTCATCAAATTTTTGGGTGAAATTTTGAGGACGAAATACGCCCTTGAATACGTTTCATAATAATTGAAAATTAAATGGTTCAATGTAACGACGAGAGATATAATAATAGTGATCTGCAAAAATAATGTCCTAAATAATTTATGCTTGTGTTATTCTACTCTATCATATAGTACATCGATTATGTAAAAATGTATTCGTGTATGGACATATGTATAGAAGTTAAACGAATGATGTGACTGAAGAAGGGAAAAAGGGCGTCCATGGAAGTCTTCCGCCACCGATGGCTGTATTGGTCAACCACAAAAAAGAGAGGAGGACATATATTGGTCGAAAAGCATCCGATTGTTCTTTTCCCAGCACATACTAGTTTTTCTTTTCGATTCTTTTGAGATGATTAGGTCTGGACCATCCGTCTCATTCTCAAGTTGGACCTGATATTTGTCTAGAATCTCACCTTTGGACCTATAAATTCCCTTGCCTTCCTTCATTGGCTCTTCAAAGCGCAAAAACCAAAAAAACACAGAGGAGAGAGCTAGAGTTCATCGATATTGCCCTTCATTGATACTGCCCTTTAGTGCCTTCGCAGTAATTCAGCTACTAGTATGGGAGGCAACAACAGGCAGAAGAAATCTTCATCTTCTTTCTCGCTCATGAGCATGTTCAAGCCTCGGAGGGCGCGCCGGGATGATGCTTGCGAGGGGGACTCCGTAAGCTCGAAGAAAATATATCCGAGCGACTACGACAAGGGCAGGTATGTTGCGGAGCCCGGCATCGACAAGAAAGCCACGGTCTTCATCGCCAAATTCCATGAGACCCGAGTCATGGAATATGAGACCCGAGTCATGGAATCCGAACGCCAAGTGATGAAGATCTAGCATAGCCGCCCGCTTCCCGAATTGGCTTCTATTGAGAGTTGTATATGTTTGTTCAAACTATTTGTTGTACCTTCTACATGTATGTAGCTTAATACAAGTGCTGTCCTCTAATTGGTAGATTTGTATAAAAATCAATCGCTCAAGTGGTAGTTTGTTCATAGCTTTCTTCGACTTGCCTGCATTGTTATTGTTGCCTTGTGATAGTTATCATTGAAACACCCTCGACATTACTTCGCTTTCGTCTTGCAGCAAAATATTCATCTTGTGTTTGTTTTTAGTCATATTTGTCCACCGGTGCGATGAGTGAGAGAGTAATGCACGGACTGAGGGAGAGAGTAATGCGCGGACGCAACACACAAGACAGATCTGGGCTCAAGGGTTGCTTGTGTGAGTGTGGTTTTCTTAAAAGTGCAGGAGTATTTTAGTAGAATAGATTACATGGCTGAATCTTCACCATCTTTAATGTGGGTCACTGATGCATCAACCGTTTGGAGAAAGTAAATTTGAAAAGATAATTCACCCCATAAATATTGAGCAACGTATTCTTTTGCGCGCAAGAGGAGAATGCCAGGGATCAGTTTGTCCCAATATATCACTCGTAAACACATTTTGCAAATCAACTGTCCGTATTCCAGACATTATTTTGAACAAAACTGATGAGAAAATGAACCCCTTTAAGCATCACCTAATTGTAAATAGAAGAGAAATAAAGGTGATGACATTAAAGCAAGTTGGCACATAAAACATGAGAATTTAACTCTTCTATTGAAGAGACGTTGCTCAGTGTGTATTGAGAGCAATACTTAACCTAGTGCGCTATTCAATGTACAGAACTGAATTGAGCGAAGTGCATTCGTGATTTAATGCCCCGAGATGCATAGCCTTGGCTTTTGGGAAAAGGGGAGCAGAGACTAATGAGTTTGTCCCTGTCAATCGAAATAATCTTCCCATGTTTGTCAAAATAATCTTTTACCTAGATTGTTGGGAGTGCGCAATAAAAGTTCAATACTTTTACTTGGGGGAATAGTTAAGAGGGAGCCCAAGTTGAGACTGTCAACATATCCAATTGGACACACTTTCTTTCAAAAGTTTAAACCTTTCACGTGTAGTAAGATATATTAACAACTCAAACACCACACCAATATTTTCCGATGTGGGATTTTTCTAATACAACTCATAAATGTATCCTAACAATCTTCCCCTCATGTGTGAGCTCTAGGGTTAGGTTTGCTCCTTTCAATTTATGTATCTTTTTGCATATAATAATCAAACATTGATACACATTTGAAGTAGGCAACCAATCAATCATTGGCTCTAATATTATTTGTTGGGGGTGCGCAATAGAAGTTGATACCTTTAAGCCAATGAGTTATGGGCTAAGAGGGAATCCAAGTTTGAGCTTGTCAACATATCCAATTGGACCCATTTTCACTCAAAAACTTAAGCAAATGAGTTATGGACCAACTAAGATATATTATCTGCTCAACATCACACTAATTTTTTGATGTGGGACTTTTCTAATCCTAACATTAATATTATGCAAAACCTGTCAAACACAATAGATTAATTTGAGTCTAACTTATTAGGTAGATGAATCTCGACATAGATAGAACATGATTTCTACAACATGAATGATTTTGTCCACCGCTTTCTTCGCGAATGAAATTCCATGTGGAAAGAGAGGAGTTTGCAAATCGATTGGCAAGGGTTGATTTGCAGACTGGCGAAATTCTAGGAGAATAAATGAAAAGACATGGGCGTATTGTTGTATGTCCTAGTTAATCCCAGTTACGAAAGAATCGTACTATATTATTGTTGGATGGCTCTAAAGAATCGTACCATATTATTGTTGGACGCAACCCCCCTCCTCCTTCCTTCCTTCCTTCCTTCCTCTCTTTTTTCACTGGCAGCCAATTTTGACTTTGATGTCTGATTTTTACACGGGCATATTCTATTCCACCAAGCCTATCGCACTTCAGAAAAGCAGAAGCTATCCTAGGTCTTAAATAAAAGTACGAGTTTCAGTGAATTTCTGTCCAGCCCATCATCCGTACAACAATTATATGCAATAGCAATTTGAGGTTTGATATTTGATTGCCTCGCTTCTCTCTTTCCACTACTCTAGCTTGATATATATTTTTTTTTTTTGGTAAAGACTCTAGCTTGATATTTCAAATGAGGAAAACCCCATTATTTTTCACCACTTATCATCATTAGCCATCATTTGCTTTTGCCCGTTGGTCGATTGGAAAAAGGAAAATTTGTGGAAGGCAGCTGCAAATGTTTTGCTAAATCAAGCAAACATCTTGGAGATTCTTCCTAGTCCTTGGTCGTTCTAATTCACCCAAAGTTCCTCAAGTGGAATAGAATTGTTCGCTCTGTGGGACGTTGTGTTGAGACAAGGCAAGAATAATGCCAGGCTAAAGTGAGGAGAGAATAGACATGGGGTCTGTGTCTGTTTTGCCTTTCCGTAAAGGCGGGTGCAAAAAAATGCAATGCCCACCATTGGATTTGGGCTCTTGAGTTATTTTCTATGTATTCACCTTCTTTCTCTTGGATACTTCTTCGAGATTCTCTTAGGGATTCAGTCATGTTCCATCTTTTCTAAAACCGATGGTTTTAAATCCTCCAATGCCACATTCCACACTTTTTTTGTATTCATTGAATTCGCTTCCCCACTTTGGAATTGATTTTTTTATAACGAAAATGTTTAGTTTAAACAGGTAAATCTTGATTTTATAAAAGACTTTTGTTATATGGTTCAGATAAATTACTCCACATAAAATGTTTGTTCTTAGTAGCATGGAGAAGTGACTCCATCCCACAGATCCGATCCTTATTCATGGACCAAGCCAACCCCAGGTCCGATCCTTAATCACTGGACCAAGCCAACCCCGCGATATTTGGGAGGGTTTGCCCTTTTCCCCTCCTTTTCAATCATTTTTTGACCTACCACTTGAATATCTGAAAAAGGTAAGTTTCCTGTGAGATTCTTAGGGTTAAAATTAGTTCATTCTTTTAGCTTCGCACCTTGGAACCCTTTCTTTAGTTGGAATGCAGTTCAGATTCTCATATTTGAATGACCAAAATATCTGGCATGATTAAAATAAAATTGCTTTCCACTCTCTCTCTTCCCCCATTAACGACCGCTATAAAACCTCCTCTTTGATTGATCTTTTATGTTTTAATGTCGCTTCAAAGCTACAAGGACGAAAGGCCAAATCTAACCTATTTCTGTCAAATACATTAGACGCCTGTTGTTGCTTATATTCATACTATGCCTTTGAATTCAATCATTCGGAGATGATACGAGTGAATTCACACATATTTTAGTCAAAAAAAAAAAAAAAAAAAAAAGAGAGTCCTAGATGCCCTAACGAGCAGAATAATATGGATTCAAGATTATCGTGTTAAGGTTGTAAAGTTACCAATAAGTGAATTTGAACCAGTTAAAGTTCAATCATCGGAAGCTTTCCCTGCTTCATGGTAAAGAGAGCATCGCGTTAAATGTGCTGTTTTGCCTTTCCGTAAAGGTAGGTGCAAAAATGCAATGCCCACCATTGGATTTGGGCTCTTGAGTTGTTCTTTACGTATCCACCTTCTTTCTCTTGGATACTTCTTGAGATTCTCTTCGGGATTCTATCTTTTCCATCTTTTCTAAAACCGATGGTTTTAAACCCTCCAATACCACATACACACTTTCTTGTATTCATTCAATTCGCTTCCCACTTTGAAATTGATGTTTTTATATAATGAAAATTTTTAGCTTAAATAAGTAAATCTGAAATTTACGAAAGACTTTTACTATATGGTTCAGATTAATTACTCCACGTGAAATGTTTACTCTTGGTAGCATGGAGAAGTGACTGTATGTCACAGGTCCATTCCTCAATCACTAGACCAAGCCAACCCCATGACATTTGGGAGGGGTTGTCCTTTTCCCCTCCTTTTCAATCATTATAAAAAAAAATCATTTTATTCTTTGAGAGATTCTTAGGGTTAAAATTGGTTCATTCTTTTAGCTCCCCACCTTGGAACGTTTTCTTTAGTTGGAATACGGTTCAAATTCTCATATTTGAACGACCAAAATATCTGGCATGATTAAAATAAAATTGCTGTCCACTCTTCTCTCTTTTCCCCCCATTAACAACGGCTATAAAACCTCCCTTGTGATTGATCTTTTGTGTTTTAATGTTGCTTCAAAGCTACAAGGACAAGGGGTCAAATCTAACCTATTCTGTTAAATACATTAAACGCCCTATCATTGGTTATATTCACACTATGCCTTCGAGTTCATTCATTCGGAGATTCTACAGGCAAATTCACACATATTTCATTCAAAAAAGGTCCCAGATCCCCTAAAGAATAATATGGATTCAAACCCTAGTTGATTCTTGCGTTAAAGTTGTAAAGTTACCTATAAGTGAATTTGAAGCGGTGAAAGTTCAATCATTGGAAGCTTTCCCTGCTTTTTGGTAAAGAGAGCATCCTGTTGAATGTGCTGTTTTGCTTTTATTTGAATTCAAGCCCACCATTTATTCGCGACAATGCAACTACTATCAGAACCTGAATCATGGGATTTCAAGAACCCTCTCTCCACCTCACAATTCTTCTGAGAAGTATCCGTGGAATTAGTACCACCCATGTGGCAAAATCGAGAACATATTAGGTAGAGCTCTCAGGCCAGCATATCAAAATCCCAGTCTATTCACCTTGTGAGCCCACTTGCAATTGTGGTCTCTCCCTCCCTCACTGTCTCACCTCTCTCTTCCCTCTCTTCACGGTTTTCCTCTTTCTCTCTCTCCTCTGCCTGCCCCATTTTCCCTAGTCCGACCTCAACCTCAAACCCGACCTCAAACTCACCGCTGCCTCCATCTTTTCTTCCATCTTCACCTACTCCTTCTCCGATCTCCAGCGAGGCCGCCACCTATCCAACACCTCCCATCCCTTTTGCGTCCACACCTACGCTGCCAGGAGGTCAAGACCCTAGGCTACGTTGACGATCCACACTGCCAACTTCGCCTCGTTTGTTACCTAAGCTAACCTTGGTTGACCTCAAATCAACTTAGATTTGAGGTCAAGTTGAGCTCTAGTTCACAAATCCAGGGCTCGCTCGACCTTAGATCCAAAATCTTAGGCACAAGTTTGCCGGCCAAGCTCACGCTCGACAATAGAGGACTACAATGGCCATGAGGCAGTGGACTAAGATAGCGATGAGGCGGTCATGGTGGAAGGGGACGAACATCTATTGTTGTTCCCGTTGAAGTGAAAGAGGAGAAGAAAAAATAAAGTAAAAAAGAAGAGAGGGAAGAGAGAAGTGAGACAGTGAGGAAGGAGAGGGGTTTTAACATGGTGGGCCTGCGCAGCACATATCGCCTGGTGAATGGACTGGGATTAAGCAAAATAGCATGTTAAACATGAGAAAAGAGAAAATAACTTATTTTTAGAAATTGTTCTTGGAAACAAAAAACTACTTTTTTCTACTTCTTGTTTCTGTTATAAATCTATTCCCCGGTCACTTTTTTATTTCGAGGAATAGAAAAATTAATTAAAGTTACCAAACGGATTTCTGTCATTTTTTTTTTTTTTTGTTTCGAGAACAAATGAACAAAAATTGAGAGAAACAGAAACGTTACTAAACAGGTCCTTAGCCACTAGCTTTGGCTAAACAACATCGCTTTAAAAGGAGTCCTATGGCGGGTTCCTTCTATGGAGATGGACTCTATAAGCTCGCAGAAAATATATCCGAGCGACTAGAATAAAGGCCAATAAGTCACGGACAAAAAAGCCACGGCCTTCATTGCCAAGTTTCGCAAGACCCAAGTCTTGTAATCCGATTACCAAGAGATTGCCGTGTAGCATTAACTCCTTGGACTATTTATTGGATATGGTATATATTCACGAAGCTCAACATAAGTGATATCCTTTAATTTTCAGATTTGTATAAAGTCAATTCCTCAATTTGTTGCTCGCTGAATTTTGCAGTTGCGTTTATGGATACGTTCTCCTAAATATATATAGAAGTCTTGTATATGTTTGTAGCTCGCTAGCTTGCTTCTCTCTCTCTCTCTCTCTCTCTCTCTCTCAGAGAGAGTGCTACAATCATGATTATTGTGCGGCTAGTTTTGCCCCTCAAGCGACCTCTAATCTGAATTCATGACCTCATGTGCACGGACGCATAGACGACCGCAAAAATATGCCCCACCATCGTCCCTTACGCTGCCATTGCTCATATGCCGCTACCACATGCTCGTCGCTGCCGCAATGGTTGCCATTATGGCATAAGACTGATGAATGGTGCTACATTTGTGATGTCATGGGTGCGAGCACCCGCTCGCGGCACATGCTCACACACAGATTTGGGCTCAAGGTTTTTTTTTTTTTTTTTTTTTTTGTGGGGGGGGTTGTATGGTTTCTTAATAGTGGATTAGTATTTGAGTAGAGGGAAAAGTGTTAGAAAAGTTATAAACCTATTACATTTGTACCAATTTAATTATAAACCTTTTTAATTGTACTAATTTTGTCATAAACTTTTTAACCTAGAGTCAATTTAGTTTTCTGGCTAATTTTGGCCGGATATTCCTATTGTGGACGTCGGCTATCTTACGTGACATGACTAGCCTTGACGTGGACATTTTCAAATTAGATTTTAATAATTTTTGAATTTTTTATTTAATTTTCTTTCTTTTTTTCCTTTCTGAGTGAGGGGGTGCGGAGGAAAGAGGAGGAAAAAAGGAAAAAGGAAAATTATTAAAAATTATTAAAAATGTCTACATTGACAATGACACCAGTTATGCCACGTAAGACGGTTGGCATCCACGTCAATAATATCTAGCCAAAATTAGCCGAAATGATTGAATTGACTCTAAGTCAAAATGTCTAGGTTTAATTTGGTACAGTTAAAAGATTTAGGATTAAATCTGTATGAATGCAATAAATTTATGAATTTTTTAACACTTTTCCTTTGAGTAGCATACATTAATTGTTTGAATCTTGACCCTCCATAATATGAGTTGTTGACGTGTCAATCGTTTAGAGGAAGTAAATTTAAAAAGTAAAATTTTTGTCATAAACATAGAGGACCTTAATCTTTAGCACTCCAAAAGAGTTTGTCTCACGTGATTTGATCACAATATATCACTCCTAAACTTATTTTGCAAATCATTTACATATATACTTGCAACTATTTTGAGTGAAACTAATGATAACATGAATTCCTTTGAGCATCGGCTGATTGTAAACAATAGAGAAACAAAGGTCGTTTGACATTAAGCAAGGTAGTACATAAAACGTGAGAATTCAACTCTTCCGTTACTGACCAGAAAAAAAAAAAAAAAAAAACTCTTCCGTTAGAAAGAGATTTTGATAAGGTGTCTGGAGAGCAATGCTTAATCTTGTCAGCTATTCAATGCACAAGACTGAATTATGTGAAGTGCATTATATCTGGTGATCTATTGCCACACATCTGTATATACGTAAAAAGTGGAGAAGTTTTAATAAAGATAAAAAAAAAATGTAATTTGATTTATTTTTGGATATAAATTTGAACTGTTGCAAAAGAGGAGGAGTTTTTAGGATTTTATATCCACGAAAGATTCATGGAATGACACAAATGTGTCGTTCACCGATTTGAATTAAATACCATTTGTCCAATGCTGGGCAGTTATTGTTTTATAAGAAGTACTGGCTTCTCATCAAATTTTGGGTGAAATTTTGAGGACGAAATACGCCCTTGAATACGTTTCATAATAATTGAAAATTAAATGGTTCAATGTAACGACGAGAGATATAATAATAGTGATCTGCAAAAATAATGTCCTAAATAATTTATACTCGTGTTATTCTACTCTATTATATAGTACATCGATTATGTAAAAATGTATTCGTGTATGGACATATGTATAGAAGTTAAACGAACGATGTGACTGAAGAAGGGAAAAAGGGCGTCCATGGACATAAGTCTTCCGCCACCGATGGCTGTATTGGTCAACCACAAAAAAGAGAGGAGGGCATATATTGGTCGAAAAGCATCAGATTGTTCTTTTCCCAGCACATACTTGTTTTTCTTTTCAATTCTTTTGAGATGATTAGGTCTGGACCATCCGTCTCATTCTCAAGTTGGACCTGATATTTGTCTAGAATCTCACCTTTGGACCTATAAATTTACTTGCCTTCCTTCATTGGTTCTTCAAAGCACAAAAACCAAAAAAACACAGAGGAGAGAGCTAGAGTTCATCGATATTGCCCTTCATTGATACTGCCCTTTAGTGCCTTCGCAGTAATTCAGCTACTAGTATGGGAGGCAACAACAGGCAGAAGAAATCTTCATCTTCTTTCTCGCTCATGAGCATGTTCAAGCCTCGGAGGGCGCGCCGGGATGATGCTTGCGAGGGGGACTCCGTAAGCTCGAAGAAAATATATCCGAGCGACTACGACAAGGGCAGGTATGTTGCGGAGCCCGGCATCGACAAGAAAGCCACGGTCTTCATCGCCAAATTCCATGAGACCCGAGTCATGGAATCCGAACGCCAAGTGATGAAGATCTAGCATAGCCGCCCGCTTCCCGAATTGGCTTCTACTGAGAGTTGTATATGTTTGTTCAAACTATTTGTTGTACCTTCTATATGTATGTAGCTTAATACAAGTGCTGTCCTCTAATTGGTAGATTTGTATAAAAATCAATCTCTCAAGTGGTAGTTTGTTCATAGCTTTCTTCGACTTTCCTGCATTGTTATTGTTGCCTTGTGATAGCTATCATTGAAACACCCTCGTTTGACATTTCTTCGCTTTCGTCTTGCAGCAAAATATTCATCTTGTGTTTGTTTTTAGTCATATTTGTCCACGGGTGCGATGAGTGAGAGAGTAATGCGCGGACGCAACACACAAGACAGATCTGGGCTCAAGGGTTGCTTGTGTGCGTGTGGTTTTCTTAAAAGTGCAGGAGTTTTTTAGTAGAATAGATTACATGGTTGAATCTTCACCATCTTTAAAGTGGGTCACTGATGCATCAACCGTTTGGAGAAAGTAAATTTGAAAAGATAATTCACCCCATAAATATTGAGCAACGTATTCTTTTGCGCGCAAGAGGAGAATGCCAGGGATCAGTTTGTCCCAATATATCACTCGTAAACTCATTTTGCAAATCAACTGTCCGTATTCCAGACATTATTTTGAACAAAACTGATGAGAAAATGAACCCCTTAAGCATCACCTAATTGTAAATAGAAGAGAAATAAAGGTAAGGACATTAAAGCAAGTTGGTACATAAAACATGAGAATTTAACTCTTCTATTGAAGAGACGTTGCTCAGTGTGTATTGAGAGCAATACTTAACCTAGTGCGCTATTCAATGTACAGAACTGAATTGAGCGAAGTGCATTCGCGATTTAATGCCCGAGATGCATAGCCTTGGCTTTTGGGGAAAAGGGGAGCAGAGACTAATGAGTTTGTCCCTGTCAATCAAAATAATCTTCCCATGTTTGTCAAAATAATCTTTTACCTAGATTGTTGGGAGTGCGCAATAAAAGTTCAATACTTTTACTTGGGGGAATAGTTAAGAGGGAGCCCAAGTTGAGACTGTCAACATATCCAATTGGACACACTTTCTTTCAAAAGTTTAAACCCTTCACGTGTAGTAAGATATATTAACAACTCAAACACCACACCAATATTTTCCGATGTGTGATTTTTCTAATACAACTCATATATGTATCCTAACAATCTTCCCCTCATGTGTGAGCTCTAAGGTTAGGTTTGCTCCTTTCAATTTATGTATCTTTTTGCATATAATAATCAAACATTGATACACATTTGAAGTAGGCAACCAATCAATCATCGGCTCTAATATTATTTGTTGGGGACGCGCAATAGAAGTTGATACCTTTAAGCCAATGAGTTATGGGCCGAGAGGGAATCCAAGTTTGAGCTCGTCAACATATCTAATTGGATTCATTTTCATTCAAAAACTTAAGCAAATGAGTTATGGACCAACTAAGATATATTATCTGCTCAACATCACACTAATTTTTTGATGTGGGACTTTTCTAATCCTAACATTAATATTATGCAAAAACCTGTCAAACACAATAGATTAATTTGAGTCTAACTTATTAGGTAGATGAATCTCGACATAGATAGAACATGATGTCTACAACATGAATGATTTTGTCCACCGCTTTCTTCACGAATGAAATTCCATGTGGAAAGAGAGGAGTTTGCAAATCGATTGGCAAGGGTTGATTTGCAGACTGGCGAAATTCTAGGAGAATAAATGAAAAGACATGGGCGAATTGTTGTTTGTCCTAGTTAATCCCAGTTACGAAAGAATCGTACTATATTATTGTTGGATGGCTCTAAAGAATCGTACCATATTATTGTTGGACGCAACCCCCCTCCTCCTTCCTTCCTTCCTTCCTTCCTTCCTCTCTTTTTTCACTGGCAGCCAATTTTGACTTTGATGTCTGATTTTTACACGGGCATATTCTATTCCACCAAGCCTATCGCACTTCAGAAAAGCAGAAGCTATCCTGGGTCTTAAATAAAAGTACGAGTTTCAGTGAATTTCTGTCCAGCCCATCATCCGTACAACAATTATATGCAATAGCAATTTGAGGTTTGATATTTGATTGCCTCGCTTCTCTCTTTCCACTACTCTAGCTTGATATTTCAAATGAGGAAAACCCCATTATTTTTCACCACTTATCATCATTAGCCATCATTTGCTTTTGCCCGTTGGTCGATTGGAAAAAGGAAAAATTGTGGAAGGCAGCTGCAAATGTTTTACTAAATCAAGCAAACATCTTGGAGATTCTTCCTAGTCCTTGGTCGTTCTAATTCACCCAAAGTTCCTCAGGTGGAATATAATTGTTCGCTCTGTGGGAAGTTGTGTTGAGACAAGGCAAGAATAATGCCAGGCTAAAGTGAGGAGAGAATAGACATGGGGTCTGTGTCTGTTTTGCCTTTCCGTAAAGGCGGGTGCAAAAAAATGCAATGCCCACCATTGGATTTGGGCTCTTGAGTTATTTTCTATGTATTCACCTTCTTTCTCTTGGATACTTCTTCGAGATTCTCTTAGGGATTCAGTCATGTTCCATCTTTTCTAAAACCGATGGTTTTAAATCCTCCAATGCCACATTCCACACTTTTTTTGTATTCATTGAATTCGCTTCCCCACTTTGGAATTGATTTTTTTTATAACGAAAATGTTTAGTTTAAACAGGTAAATCTTGATTTTATAAAAGACTTTTGCTATATGGTTCAGATAAATTACTCAACATAAAATGTTTGTTCTTAGTAGTATGGAGAAGTGACTCTATCCCACAGATCCGATCCTTATTCATGGACCAAGCTAACCCCAGGTCCGATCCTTTAATCACTGGACCAAGCCAACCCCGCGATATTTGGGAGGGTTTGCCCTTCTCCCCTCCTTTTCAATCATTTTTTGTCCTACCACTTGAATATCTGAAAAGGTAAGTTTCCTGTGAGATTCTTAGGGTTAAAATTAGTTCATTCTTTTAGCTTCGCACCTTGGAACCCTTTCTTTAGTTGGAATGCAGTTCAGATTCTCATATTTAAATGACCAAAATATCTGGCATGATTAAAATAAAATTGCTTTCCACTCTCTCTCTCTTCCCCCATTAACGACCGCTATAAAACCTCCTCTTTGATTGATCTTTTATGTTTTAATGTCGCTTCAAAGCTACAAGGACGAAAGGCCAAATCTAACCTATTTCTGTCAAATACATTAGACGCCTGTTGTTGCTTATATTCACACTATGCCTTTGAATTCAATCATTCGGAGATGATACGAGTGAATTCACACATATTTCAGTCAAAAAAAGAAAAAGAAAAAAAAAAGAGTCCTAGATGCCCTAATTAGCAGAATAATATGGATTCAAGATTCTCATGTTAAGGTTGTAAAGTTACCAATAAGTGAATTTGAACCAGTGAAAGTTCAATCATCGGAAGCTTTCCCTGCTTCATGGTAAAGAGAGCATCGCGTTAAATGTGCTGTTTTGCCTTTCCGTAAAGGTAGGTGCAAAAAAATGCAATGCCCACCATTGGATTTGGGCTCTTGAGTTGTTCTTTACGTATTCACCTTCTTTCTCTTGGATACTTCTTGAGATTCTCTTAGGGATTCTATCTTTTCCATCTTTTCTAAAACCGATGGTTTTAAACCCTCCAATACCACATACACACTTTCTTGTATTCATTCAATTCGCTTCCCCACTTTGAAATTGATGTTTTTATATAATGAAAATTTTTAGCTTAAATAAGTAAATCTGAAATTTATGAAAGACTTTTACTATATGGTTCAGATTAATTAATCCACCTGAAATGTTTACTCTTGGTAGCATGGAGAAGTGACTGTATGTCACAGGTCCATTCCTCAAGACATTTGGGAGGGGTTGTCCTTTTCCCCTCCTTTTCAATCATTATAAAAAAATCATTTTATTCTTTGAGAGATTCTTAGGGTTAAAATTGGTTCATTCTTTTAGCTCCCCACCTTGGAACGCTTTCTTTAGTTGGAATAAGGTTCAAATTCTCATATTTGAACGACCAAAATATCTGGCATGATTAAAATAAAATTGCTGTCCACTCTTCTCTCTTTTCCCCCCATTAACAACGGCTATAAAACCTCCCTTGTGATTGATCTTTTGTGTTTTAATGTTGCTTCAAAGCTACAAGGACAAGAGGTCAAATCTAACCTATTCTGTTAAATACATTAAACGCCCTATCATCGGTTATATTCACACTATGCCTTCGAGTTCGTTCATTCGGAGATTCTACAAGTAAATTCACACATATTTCAGTCAAAAAAGGTCCCAGATCCCCTAAAGAATAATATGGATTCAAACCCTAGTTGATTCTTGCGTTAAAGTTGTAAAGTTACCTATAAGTGAATTTGAAGCGGTGAAAGTTCAATCATTGGAAGCTTTCCCTGCTTTTTGGTAAAGAGAGCATCCTGTTGAATGTGCTGTTTTGCTTTTATTTGAATTCAAGCCCACCATTTATTCGCGACAATGCAACTACTATCAGAACCTGAATCATGGGATTTCAAGAACCCTCTCTCCACCTCACAATTCTTCTGAGAAGTATCCGTGGAATTTGTCACGCCCTGAACCTCGAGCACGCGCACATCCCTCGGTGGTCGATAGAATTTTGCGATGTTCCCAGGACTTGTCGCCGACCCTTCATTTTTATTGCACATGCGGAAGCGAATTACTAATCCCCTGACCTCAACAAACATGGGATAGAAAAGCAGGACAACAATTTCAAATCAAATACACTTTTATAAACACTTCAAGCTTATACAGAAGGTCTATGTCATAAAGAATTGCGAGCCACCTATGCTCTTGACCCTTCCGCTTCAAGCTCCCGGCTCTTCACACTACGGACTGAAAATGGTTATTCAATAACCAGTGAGATATAAATCTCAGCGAGTTCCACCCCTAAGCCCCGGTTAGTAAACCAACTCAACCCAGGGTATCTATCCAGAACTACCCCACCACAAGCAACAACCAACAATCGATTCGCATACAACCTTACCTGGTATGCCATACCCTGCACGTTATAATTCAGCACGATACACGCAATGCACATGGCCATTAGATGATACGGTTCATCAATCACATACGAGTCGCGTCACCGCCGATCTCACCCGGCCATTGCCACACTCTGCACATTATCGATTCATTCGTGTGTGCCATAAACAATATGCTTAACTCATGCATGACCGGAATCAACAATGCAATGATTCTCATGCGTTCTTGCACAATAGTGCGTCACTCATCACGTATCAATTGATCACACGGGTCCATCAATTCAATCAATCCAATTGATACCATACGATTGACACCATCTATCAATTCATACCATCTATTCAACCATACCATCTATTCATCCAACAATACAATCACTTGCTCACACAAGCTGAATGGATGCCATGCTCTCACAAGCTGATATAGATGGTAGCTCGCACAAGCTGATATATATATAGATGGTAGCTCACACAAGCTAATAGATAGATGATAGCTCGCACAAGCTGATATATATATATAGATGATAGCTCGCACAAGCTGATATATGGATCGTTGCTCTCACAAGCTGATATATGCATAGATGATAGCTCGCACAAGCTGATATATATATATATAGAGATGATAGCTCGCACAAGCTGATATATGGATCGTTGCTCTCACAAGCTGATAAACAATCATTGCTCTCACAAGCTGATATATGCATTGATGATAGCTCGCACAAGCTGATATATATATAGCTTATATAATAGCTCGCACAAGCTGACATGATGTAAATCAATTCAATTTTTCAATCCAATCAATCAATCAATTCAAACTGGTCCTACAAACCAAATTACGGTGCCAAAAGCCGACACCGGGCATTTTCAAGTTAAATACCAAAACTTCACAATCATCACATAATTGTACAAATCGTCACTCAATTCATGCGGATGTTTATGCAATAACACATCCAATCACTTCATAGAATTAAACACACATGAAATTAAACACTTTTCATTCTCGGGTGAACAGTGTTTTGTGAACAGTGCTTGTGAACATAATAGTGAACAGTAATTTATGAACAGTGCCTCGTGAGCATTAGAAGTGAATAGTGTCGAGTGAACAGTAAATTTCAGAATTTAATAAATGATAAATTAAACTCAGAAATCATAAAATAATTAATTAAAACAATCAAACAATTAATTAAGCAAAACAAGCTTAATTAAACACATAAGCACAATTAAGCAAATAAAGCAAAGATTAAGCTAAACTAATTTAATCCATCCATCTAACCACCTATCTTAGGGCTAATACAACTTAATTAAATCACATAAACTAGAATCAAATCTAACTAAACCAACCCTAAGCAAGTTTAGGCACTAATCGAAGGATTAGGAGCTAAACTCACCCGTTAAGCGGGCCGAAGACACCGACACGGCGGCGACAACGGTGGCTACGCACCGGAACCTCTACCACGACGATCCAAGGCGGTCCCAAGCTCAACACAGCAACCACAGCTCGGACTCCCACTGAAAACACTGAAAAACAGCCCCGGAGGAGGAGAAACTGAGTTGAACGGCTTGGCCGGAGCTCCGGCGAGGGGGTTGGTCGACAACCGGAGGCTCCCGGGGTCTTGGGGGTCTTGCTGGAGGTTAGGATGGACGGAGGAATGGTTGGAATGGAAGAAAACGGGCTGCAAAGTCGAAACAGTCCAGGCTGCAGGCGGACCGACGGACCGGCGACCGGCGGCTTGCGACGGCCGTACAGGACGTAAGACAGCTTCGTTCGGGAAGAAATTAGGCTCGTTGGAATGGTCTGTCTCTCCCGGTCACAGTGATAGGTGGCTCGTTCTCTGATTCATCCGGGAAGACCACTTTTGACTCGATTCTTCACCGAAGGGTCAGCTGGAGCAGAAACTTAAGGAGAGGGAAAACGAGGGAGAAAGAGCTCCGTCGACTTGGAGGCTGAAGGAGGGGGAGAGAGAGTGAAGTGAAGGCTGAAAGCACTCCTCATTAAGGCCATTAAATGGCTACTTCAATTCCCCATGCATGACATCATCTTCTCTCTCTTCCTTTGCCCTTATCCAAATGCTTTTAGGGGCAATTTGGTCATTTCCACCTTGCACAAATTACACATCTGACCTTGGGCTGAAATTGGTGGATGGGCCTAAGGATTGGGCTTGGCCATGAATAGGAATGGGCTTGGGAATTGGTTGGGCTTGAAAAGGCTAAGAATTGGCCCATGGGCTTAGAATATGAATAGTTGGTTTGGCCCAATGGCTCATTTGATTGTTTTAGGCCCATTTTGGTGGCTGTCCCAACTTGGGCCTAAGGCCCACACCGACTTGGCCCGGCTCACGTCCTCACGGGCTTGCTTCCTCGGTCCGAAAATCCCTTTTCCAATTGCTCGGCTTAATTGTTTTGTCGATTGTTTGAAGCGAGCTTCATCTAACGTCCGTCCTGGACATTCCCAATAATTCGAAGTCCAGTCCTAAGTTCTCTTGCCATGTCAATTTCACCCTAATGCCATTTTGGTTATAACTCAAACTGACGGGCGGCTCAGAGGATTCACGCGTAACCGACTCGTGCCAAACCACGTTCAAGACATCTCAACGCATGGACGTCCTTGACTGCATGAAATTACGAAGGGTAGATTCTTATTTCAAAGTACACGATTACTGAGGATCGACATAGGGTCGTTCGCGGATTCGATAACAGTAAACGGAATCACCCGTCGTTCCATTATGTTCTGTCCGCGAATCGACTTCTAGTCGTCCTTGAAATCGGTTTTGCCTATCTACGAGGATCATCCTCACGCAAGTCTCATGGTCAAGTCGTTTTCCCAAGTCAAGTTCTTTAGTCGTACGAGTTCTGTCCTCATTAGCCTTTCCCCTCAAGGTCAGTATCTCAGGAGTGATAACTTCCGAGTGAGATCAACCAACAATGCATTGACGAAATTCACATTCATTCATCCATCAAAGGACTCGAATTTTAGGATGTCACAGAATTAGTACCACCCATGTGGCAAAATCGAGAACATATTAGGTAGAGCTCTCAGGCCAGCATATCAAAATCCCAGGCTATTCAGCTTGTGAGCCCACCTGCAATTGTGGTCTCTCCCTCCCTCACTGTCTCACCTCTCTCTTCCCTCTCTTCACGGTTTTCCTCTTTCTCTCTCTCTCCTCTCGCCCGCCCCCATTTTCCCTAGTCGACCTCAACCTCAAATCCGACCTCAAACTCGCCGCTGCCTCCATCTTTGCTTCCATCTTCACCTACTCCTTCTCCGATCTCCAGCGAGGCCGCCAAACCTATCCAACTCCTCCCATGCCTTTTGCGTCCACACATACGCTGCCAGGAGGTCAAGACCCTAGGCTACATTGACGATCCACATTGCCAACTTCGCCTCGTTTGTTACCTAAGCTAACCTTGGTTGACCTCGAATGAACTTAGATTTGAGGTCAAGTTGAGCTCTAGTTCACAAATCTAGGGCTCGCTCGACCTTAGATCCAAAATCTCAGGCACAAGTTTGCCAGCCAAGCTCACGCTCGACAACGGAGGACTACAATGGCCGTGAGGTGGTGGACTAAGATAGCGATGAGGCGGTCATGGCGGAAGGGGACGAACATCTATTTTTGTTCCTGTCGAAGTGAAAGGGGAGAAGAAAAAATAAAGGAAAAAAAGAAGAGAGGGAAGAGAGAAGTGAGACAGTGAGGAAGGAGAGGGGTTCTAACGCGGTGGGCCTGCGCAACACATATCGCCTGGTGAATGGGCTGGGATTAAGCAAAATAGCATGTTAAACATGAGAATTGAACTCTTTTATTGAAAAGATGCTACTCATATGTTTCTAGACCAATAGTTTAAAGGGTTAATACCCTGAAAAATCCTAAACTGATACACATGTGACAAATTTACAAAAAATTATTTTTTTGATTATTATGAAAAACTCCAAATTGGTATACCTGTGACAAATTTACCCTGACTGACTATAAAAAACCCTAAACTGGTACATTTCTGACAAATTTATTCCAAACTAATTTATTCGACCGCAAAAAACCCCAAACCGGTAAATTTGTGACAAATATACCCTCCTCTAAATTAGATTAATACCACAAAAAAATCACAAAAATTGTAAATTGTGGTAAACGGAGTGTAAAATCCCAAATTGGTATACCGGTCAACTGTTACGTGTCATATAACTTAATAATTTGACAGTAAAATTTAACGAAAACTAACGGAGGGTAAATTGGTTACAAGTATACCAGTTTGGGTAAATTTGTCAAAGATATACCAGTTTGGAGTTTTTGGTGGTAAAAAAAATAGTTTGGAGCAAATTTGTCACATGTGTACCAGTTTGGGGTTTTTCAAGATATTAACCCTAGTTTAAAATTATCAGTTATTCATTTTATTAGATTAAATTATGCAAGGTGCATTATTTCCTATGATGTAAGATGCCCAAGATGCAACGGCAGAATTGCTTTTGGGGAGCCTTGAACTTTTGGGAAAAGCCAAGGAGAGAGCTAATGAACTCGCTAGTGTCTATCAAAATGATTTTTCTTTCATACGTAGATGTAATTGCAATACATGTTGGACATAAAATATTAATTTGAGTGTAGAGAGATAAAGTAGATCTTTTTACATAGATGAGTTTCAATATGGACTCAACCTAATTTTTTGTATAAATTACCATAGTATTGTCCTCATAACCACCCTCGATCTTCTTATGCATAGGGACATGTTTTTGTATGAAATTTTTTCTCCAACTAAAAAAATGTAATATATGTTTATTTTTAATAAAATTAGACATTTTGTCTCTTATTGCCTGCTCAAATTGATATTACACAATTATGTCTTTAACATATTGCACGACAGCTAATTTGATCCTAAAATTCCATATTTGGTCAACTTAATCGTGATTTTTTTTAATAATTCTTTAAAATAGTCATTTTAAACAGTTCAGACCGAGAAATACTGACATGGAGATCCATGATTATCGGTTGTTCTATGTGACACAAATACCATTTGACGTGGACACTTTGAAGTAAAACGACGTCATTTGCTAATTTTTAAATATTTTTTTTATATTTTCCTTTTTTTTTTCTACTTTTCATCTTCCCCAAAAGCCATTCCTGGGACCTCGCACTCCCCCGAGCAAGCATCGATCTTCTCCCGCCGATGCAACGCTGGGCCAATGAGGTCGTTGTTGGTCATGACCTTCAAGATAGTTTGACCGGCCAATGCTATCCTTTAATTTTTAGATTTGTATAAAGTCAATTTCTCATCTAGGTCTAATTTGGTACAATTAAAAGATTTAGGATTAAATTTGCATTAATGCAATAAATTTATGAATTTTTTAACACTTTTCCTTTGAGTAGCATAGATTAATTGTTTGAATCTTGACCCTCCATAATATGAGTTGTTGACGTGTCAATCATTTAGAGGAAGCAAATTTAAAAAGTAAAATTTGCATCATAAACATAGAGGACCTTAATCTTTAGCACTCCAAAAGAATTTGTCTCAAGTGATTTGATGACAATATATTCCTCCTAAACTTATTTTGCAAATCATTTACATATACTTGCAACTATTTTGAGTGAAACTAATGATAAAATGAATTCCTTTAATCATCAGCTAATTGTAAACAATAGAGAAACAAAGGCCATGACATTAAGCAAGGTAGCACAAAAAAAACATGATAATTCAACTCTTCTGTTAGAAAGAGATTTTGATAAGGGGTTTCAAGAGCAATCGTTAATTGTGTCAGCTATTCAATGCACAAGACTGAATTGTATGAACTGCAATATATTTGGTGATCTATTGCCACGCCTATGTATATATGTAAAAAATGTTTTAATAAAGAAAGAAAAAAAAGTGTAATTCGATTTATTTTTGGAAATAAATTTAAATTATTGTAAAAGAGGAGGAATTTTGTAGATTTTATATCCATAGATTCATGGAATGACACAAATGTATTGTTCACCGATTTAAATTAATTATTATTTGTCCATTAGTTAGCAGTTATCGTTTTATAGGAAGTACTAGCTTTTCATCAAATATTGGAGTGAAATTTTGAGGATAAAATATGTCTTTGAGTATGTTTTTAGTAATTCAAAATTAGATGATTCAACTTAACGACGAGAGATATAATAATAGTGATTTGCAAAAATAATGTTCTAAATAATTCATACTTGTATTATTCTACTCTATCATATAGTACATCGATTATGTAAAAATGTAATCGTGCATGGACATGTATAGAAGTTAAATGAATGATGTGACTCAAGGGGAAAAGGACGTCCATGGACATAAGTCTTCCGCCGCCGGTGGCTGTTTTGGTCAACCACCAAAAAGAGAGGACGACATATATTTGTTGCGAAGCATCCGATCGTTCTTTTACCACCACATACTTGTTTTACTCTTTTTGTTTTATATGTAGAATGACAGAATTAGTCACAGTACATGCCCTTTTTAGGTGGAAATTAAAAATTTGCCTCTGCAATATGTGAAAAGTAAGGGAAAAATAAGGTTAACAAAATAACCGTAATGTTAAATCGCATTTGAAAAAGTCATAACTCAAACCAAAAATTAAAGATGAAGATCAAATTTCGGAAAAAAAGAAAGCAATGAAAAACATAAGCACTCAAGAAGATAAATTTAAAATATATATATATATACATATATATATATATATATATATATATATATATATATATATTGAATTTATGTGAGGTCAGTACATCACAAATGTTCAAGTTGTTAAGGCATGCACTTTTCAGCATATATAATTTTACATAATGTTATAGACTTGGACCGGTAATTCTAGACTTGTCTTCCTTCTTCTTTTTAACCCTTTTCAGGTGATTAGGTCAGGACCATTCGTCTCATTCTCGAGTAGGACTCGATATTTGTCTAGATTCTCTCACCTTTGAGCCTATAAATTCGCTTGCCCTCCTTCCTTGGCATTTCAAAGCGCGAAAACCAAAAATACATAGAGTACAGAGTGATAGAGTTCATCGATACTGCTCTTCAGGGCCTGCGCAGTAATTTAGCAACTAGTATGGGAGGCAACAACAGGCAGAAGAAATCTTCATCTTCCTTCTCGTTCATGAGCATGCTCAAGCCTCGGAGGGCGCAACGGGACGATGCTTGGGAGGGGACTCCGTAAGCTCGAAGAAAATATATCCAAGCGACTACGACAAGGGCAAGTATGTTGCGGACCCCGGTATCGACAAGAAAGCCACGGCCTTCATCGCCAAATTCCACGAGACCCGAGTGATGGAATCCGAACTCCGAGTGATCTCAATCTAGCATAGGCCACCCTCCTCCCGAATTGGCTTCTATTTAGAGTTGTATATGTTTGTTCAAAGTCTTCTTTACTCTCTGAACTATTTGTTGTATCTTGTATATGTATGTAGGTTAATACAAGTGCTGTCCTCTAATCAGTCGATTTGTATAAAAATCAATCCCTCATGGGGTACTTTGTTCATAGCTTCCTTTGGATTGCCAGAATTGTTATTGCTGCTTTGTAATAGCTATCATTGAAACACCCTCATTATACTTTACTTCTCTTTCGTCTTGCAGCAAAATATTCATCCTGTGTTTGTTTTTAGTCATATTTGTCCACCGGTAAATGAGTGAGAGAGCAAAATATTCATCTGGGCTCAAGGGTTGCTTCTGTGCGTGTGGTTTTCTTAAAAGTGCAGGAGTATTATAGTAGAATAGATTACATGACCGAATCTTCACCTTCTTTGGTGGGGGGTGTTGATGCAAGGACCGTTTAGAGAAAGTAAATTTGAAAAGAAAATTCTCTCCATAAATATTGAGGAACGTAATCTTTTGTGCACATGAGGAGTATGTCACATATCAATTTGTCACGATATATCACTTGTAAACTTATTTTGCAAATTAATGGAAAAAGTACTAACTCAATCATAGACCTATTACATTGATATCAATTTAGTCATAAACCTTTCAATTGCATCCATTTGTTTTAAATTTTTTCGCATTGATATCGACTCAATCCATTTGGTCAATTTAGGTAGGAAATTGCTGATATAGATGTCGACAATCCTACATTGTGATATGATTGGCGCTAATGTGGATAAATTTTATAATTTTATAATATTTTCAAAATTCTTCTATTATTTTCCTTTTTTTAAAAAAAAAATTCCTTACCCTTTGCATCAGTTGACTATTGCCAACCATATGCTGGTCTAGGCCAAGGCCTTTGTGCCCTCACAGGCCCTTGGCGAGGGCTGCCATACCCTCATTGTCAAAGGTGAGGCTGTTGCAGCTCTCGCCTAGATTTGGGCGAGGGTGTAGGGCCTCTGAGGGTCGTCGATAAAAAAAGAAAAGAACAGAGAAAAAAATAAAAAAATCCCCAAAAATTTTAAAAATAAATAAAATTTGTCAATATTAGCTCTAGTTGTGCCACGTAAGACCGCCGGCGTCCACGTTAACAATTTCTGACATAAATTGGTCAAATGGATTGAATTGGTACCAATACGAAAAAAGGCTTAAGATTAAATTAGTCCAATTAAAAGGTTTATGACTGAATTAGTACGAATGTAATATGTTTAAGACTTTTTTAGTACTTTTCCGACAACTCAACTGTATGTATTATGAACATTTTTTTGAACAAAATTGATGATAAAATGAATCCCTTTGAACATTACCTAATCGTAAACAAAAGAGAAACAAAGGTGACGACATTAAAGCAAGGTGGCACATAAATCATGAGAATTCAACTCTTCTATTGAAGATGCGTTGCTCAAGTGTTTCAAGAGAAATACTTAACCACGTCCGCCATTCAATGTGAGGACTAAATTGAGCAAAGTGCATTCGTGATTAATGCCTGATATGCAGTGGAAGCTAGCCTTTGGTGAGCCTTGGCTTTTGGGAAAAGAGGAGGAGAGAGCTAATGAACTTGTCCGTGTCTATTAAAATGATCTTTTATTTAGATGTTATGTGAAACCTGTCAAACACAACAAATCAATTGGAGTGTAGGGAGAGAAAGCAAAATATATTATGTAGATGAGTCTCGATATAGGTAAAATATCATTTCTACAAGATGAATAATTCTGTTCATCACTTTCTTCCCAAAAGAAATTCCATACGAAAATAGTCAAGTCCACAAGTCGATTGGCAAGGGTTAGTTTGAAGATTGGCAAAATTCTAGGAGAATAAATGAAAAGACATGACCTTGTTTCGTGACCCCTAGTCAAATCAAGTCACGAAAGAATCGTACTATATTCTTATTTTGACTCTAAAGAATCGTACCATATGCTTCTTCCTACCCTCTCCTCTTTTTTCGCTGGCGACCAATTTTGACTTTGAGGTCTGAATTTTACACAGGCTACCAAGCTAATCGCACTTCAGAAAAGCGGAAGCGACCCTTGGTCTTAAATAAAAGTACGGGTTTTAGTGAACTTCTGTCTGCCCCATCATCCACGCAACAATTTTATGCAGTAGCAACTTGGTATTTGATTCCCTCGCTTCTCTCTTTCCACTACTCTAGCTTGATATTTCAAATGAGGAAACTCCCAATATTTTCCACCACTCATCATCATTAGCCATCCTTTCCTTTTGGCACGTTTGGTCGATTGGGAAAGGAAAAAATGGTGGAAGGCAGCTGCAAATGTTTTACTAGATCAAGCAAACATCTTGGAGATTCTTCCTAGTCCTTGGTCGTTCTAATTCACCCAAAGCTCCTCAAGTGGAATAGAATTGTTCGCTCTGTGGGACGTTGTGCCGAGACAAGGCAAGAATAATGCCAGGCTAAAGTGAGGAGAGAATAGACATGGGGTCTGTGTCTGTTTTGCCTTTCCGTAAAGGCGGGTGCAAAAAAATGCAATGCCCACCATTGGATTTGGGCTCTTGAGTTGTTTTCTACGTATTCACCTTCTTTCTCTTGGATACTTCTTCGAGATTCTCTTAGGGATTCAGTCATGTTCCATCTTTTCTAAAACCGATGGTTTTAAATCCTCCAATGCCACATTCCACACTTTTTTTGTATTCATTGAATTCGCTTCCCCACTTTGGAATTGATTTTTTTTTTTTTATAACGAAAATGTTTAGTTTAAACAGGTACATCTTGATTTTATAAAAGACTTTTGCTATATGGTTCAGATAAATTACTCCACATAAAATGTTTGTTCTTAGTAGCATAGAGAAGTGACTCTATCCCACAGATCCGATCCTTATTCATGGACCAAGCCAACCCCAGGTCCGATCCTTAATCACCTGGACCAAGCCAACCCCGCGATATTTGGGAGGGTTTGCCCTTCTCCCCTCCTTTTCAATCATTTTTTGTCCTACCACTTGAATATCTGAAAAGGGTAAGTTTCCTGTGAGATTCTTAGGGTTAAAATTAGTTCATTCTTTTAGCTTCGCACCTTGGAACCCTTTCTTTAGTTGGAATGCAGTTCAGATTCTCATATTTGAATGACCAAAATATCTGGCATGATTAAAATAAAATTGCTCTCCACTCTCTCTCTTCCCCCATTAACGACCGCTACAAAACCTCCTCTTTGATTGATCTTTTATGTTTTAATGTCGCTTCAAAGCTACAAGGACGAAAGGCCAAATCTAACCTATTTCTGTCAAATACATTAGACGCCTGTTGTTGCTTATATTCACACTATGCCTTTGAATTCAATCATTCGGAGATGATACGAGTGAATTCACACATATTTCAGTCAAAAAAAAAAGAGAGTCCTAGATGCCCTAATGAGCAGAATAATATGGATTCAAGATTCTCGTGTTAAGGTTGTAAAGTTACCAATAAGTGAATTTGAACCAGTGAAAGTTCAATCATGGGAAGGTTTTCCTGCTTCATGGTAAAGAGAGCATCGCGTTAAATGTGCTGTTTTGCCTTTCCGTAAAGGTGGGTGCAAAAAAATGCAATGCCCACCATTGGATTTGGGCTCTTGAGTTGTTCTTTACGTATTCACCTTCTTTCTCTTGGATACTTCTTGAGATTCTCTTAGGGATTCTATCTTTTCCATCTTTTCTAAAACCGATGGTTTTAAACCCTCCAATACCACATACACACTTTCTTGTATTCATTCAATTCGCTTCCCCACTTTGAAATTGATGTTTTTATATAATGAAATTTTTTAGCTTAAATAAGTAAATCTGAAATTTATGAAAGACTTTTACTATATGGTGAGGAAGGAGAGAGGTTCTAACGCGGTGGGCTTGCGCAACACATATCGCCTGGTGAATAGACTGGGATTAAGCAAAATAGCATGTTAAACATGAGAAAAAAGAAAATAACTTATTTTTAGAAATTGTTCTTGGGAACAGGAAACTACTTTTTTTTACTTCTTGTTTCTATTATAAATCTATTCCCCGGTCACTTTTCTATTCCGAGGAATAGAAATATTAATTGAAGTTATCAAACGGATTTCTGTCCCTTTTTTGTTCCGGGAACAAATGAACAAAAATTGAGAAAAACAGAAACATTACTAAATAGGTCCTTAGCCACTAGCTTTGGCTAAACAACATCGCTTTAAAAGAAGTCCTATGGTGGGTTCCTTCTATGGAGATGGACTCTGTAAGCTCGCAGAAAATATATCCGAGCGACTAGAATAAAGGCCAGTATGTCACGGACTCCCGCATAGACAAAAAAGCCACGGCCTTCATTGCCAAGTTTCGCAAGACCCAAGTCTTGTAATCCGATTGCCAAGAGATTGCGGTGTAGCATTAACTCCTTGGACTATTTATTGGATATGGTATATACTCACGAAGCTCAACATAAGTGCTATCCTTTAATTTTTAAATTTGTATAAAGTCAATTTCTCAGTTGGTTGCTCGCTGAATTTTGCAGTTGCGTTTATGGATACGTTCTCCTAAATATATATAGAAGTCTTGTATATGTTTGTAGCTCGCTAGCTTGCTCCTCTCTCTCTCTCTCTCTCTGTCTCTCTCAGAGTGCTACAATCATGATTATTGTGCGGCTAGTTTTGCCCCTCAAGCGACCTCTAATCTGAATTCATGACCTCATGTGCACGGACGCATAGACGACCGCAAAAATATGCCCCACCATCGTCCCTTACGCTGCCATTGCTCATATGCCGCTACCACATGCTCGTCGCTGCCGCAATGGTTGCCATTATGGCATAAGACTGATGAATGGTGCTACATTTGTGATGTCATGGTTGCGAGCACCCGCTCGCGGCGTATGCTCGACCCAGATTTGGGCTCAAGTTTTTTTTTTTTTTTTTTGGGTTTGTATGGTTTCTTAATAGTGGATTAGTATTTGAGTAGAGGGAAAAGTGTTAAAAAATCTTAAACTTATTACATTTGTACCAATTTAATCATAAATCTTTTTAATTGCATTAATTTTGTCGTAAACATTTTAACTTAGAGCCAATTCAGTCTTTTGGCTAATTTTGGCCGGATATTTCTGACGTGGACGTCGGCTATTTTACGTGACATGACCGACCTTGACGTGGACATTTCAAATTAAATTTTAATAATTTTTGAATTTTTTATTTACTTTTCTTTCTTTTTTTCCTTCATGACCAAGGTGGCCCGGAGGAAAGAGGAGGAAAAAAAAGGAAAAGAATTAAAATTATTAAAAATGTCTACATTGACACCAGTTATACTACGTAAAACGGTTGGTATCCACGTTAATAATATCTAATCAAAATTAGCCGTTATGATTGAATTGACTCTAAGTCAAAATGTCTAGGACTAATTTGGTACAATTAAAAGATTTAGGATTAAATTTGCATTAATGTAATAAATTTATGAATTTTTTTACACTTTTCCTTTGAGTAGCATAGATTAATTGTTTGAATCTTGACCCTCCATAATATGAGTTGTTGACGTGTCAATCATTTAGAGGAAGCAAATTTAAAAAGTAAAATTTGCATCATAAACATAGAGGACCTTAATCTTTAGCACTCCAAAAGAATTTGTCTCACGTGATTTGATGACAATATATCCCTCCTAAACTTATCATTTACATATACTTGCAACTATTTTGAGTGAAACTAATGATAAAATGAATTCCTTTAATCATCAGCTAATTGTAAACAATAGAGAAACAAAGGCCATGACATTAAGCAAGGTAGCACAAAAAACATGATAATTCAACTCTTCTGTTAGAAAGAGATTTTGATAAGGGGTTTCAAGAGCAATCGTTAATTGTGTCAGCTATTCAATGCACAAGACTGAATTGTATGAACTGCAATATATTTGGTGATCTATTGCCACGCATATGTATATATGTAAAAAATGTTTTAATAAAGAAAGAAAAAGTGTAATTCGATTTATTTTTGGAAATAAATTTAAATTATTGTAAAAGAGGAGGAATTTTGTAGATTTTATATCCATGAAAGATTCATGGAATGACACAAATGTATTGTTCACCGATTTAAATTAATTATTATTTGGCCATTAGTTAGCAGTTATCGTTTTATAGGAAGTACTAGCTTTTCATCAAATATTGGAGTGAAATTTTGAGGATAAAATACGTCTTTGAGTACGTTTAGTAATTCAAAATTAGATGATTCAACGTAACGATGAGAGATATAATAATAGTGATCTGCAAAAATAATGTTCTAAATAATTCATACTTGTGTTATTCTACTCTATCATATAGTACATCGATTATGTAAAAATGTAATCGTGTATGGACATGTATAGAAGTTAAATGAATGATGTGACTGAAGAAGGGAAAAGGGCGTCCATGGACATAAGTCTTCCGCCGCCGGTGGCTGTTTTGGTCAACCACCAAAAAGAGAGGACGACATATATTTGTTGCGAAGCATCCGATTGTTCTTTTACCAGCACATACTTGTTTTTCTCTTTTTGTTTTATATGTAGAATGACAGAATTAGTCACAGTACATGCCCTTTTTAGGTGGAAATTAAAAATTTGCCTCTGCAATATGTGAAAAGTAAGGGAAAAATAAGGTTAACAAAATAACCGTAGTCTTAAATCACATTTGAAAAGTCATAACTCAAACCAAAAATTAAAGATGAAGACCAAATTTCGGGAAAAAAGAAAGCAATGAAAAACATAAGCACTCAAGAAGAAAAAAGTTACAAAAAAAAAATATATTGAATTTATGTGAGTTTTTTTTTTTTTTTTTTTTTTTGGTCAGTCCTACGCTAATCCTACTCTAACACTCACTCTCAGACTTTTGCCCGGCCTCCTTGCAGGGCGTGGGAGTCGAAATCCACTCCTGAAATAAAATCTGTTAGGGCTAGAGTTATCACCTAGAGGGGGGTGAATAGGTGACTAAAGCGATTTTCACAATCTAATCCGAATAAAAGATTAATGAATTATAAACAACGATTGCTGCAAATGAAAGTAATGAAAGATAAAAAGATTAGGAATAGAGAATCGGACTCAGATTTATAGTGGTTCGGCTTAGATCAAGCCTACGTCCACTCTCCCGCACGGACAGCCCTTACGGCTGGATTTCACTAAGAATCAAAAAGAGTGTTTACAGTCTTACGCTCTTGAGTCCACAGTGTAGAAACTCTACTACACTTCCTCAAGGTCTCACCACTCTATGGTCTCTCTTTTGATTACATGTATTGCTCGAAGAATAAGATCACAAACGAAATATGGAGATTCAGACTTTGGAATTCTTCTATCCAGCACACTTCAACAACTCGAGCGTCTCTCTTTATACGCTTCTTCATGCCTTCATTACCGTTGGCACATTCCAAAGAAGTTCTTCCAATCAACCCGTTGGACAGAATCAATTTGGAGAGATCTCGAGCTCTTTAAGGTAAGTGTAGATAGCCCATCAATCCTGCTCGCCCATACAATCAGGATCTTGGTTTCCATAAGTAAAACTTTCCAAATAAGTTGCGAATCTTAGAGAATCTATATCAATTCGGATACGAATATAAGATCTTGTAGTGCTGAATCCAGTCGAAAGATATTCCTTAACCATTGAGATAAAAACTATATAGAATCAGAATAGAAGTTCATTTATCTTGTCGGTCTGGAATCTGTTCATGAGAGTAGACTTTGAAACTTGAGTCTTGTTAGCGTTAGACTTTAATCTTTAGACTTTGCCGGTAGAGTACGCAAGTCTTCGAGACTAGGCGAGAGAAATGTTTTGTCAACTTCAAAACTTCTGAGGAGAATTTATCCAACAATCTCCCCCTTTTTGATGGTGACAAAACTTTCCTGCATATTTGAATACTATTGCCCTGCAAAACAACTTTTAAGCTTGCAAAGATATCATTAGAATAAGAATAGTATAAGATGTCCTGTACGCAGATGTCTTGTACACAGACTTACCCTGTACACAAATCTGCATCCACAGAAACCTCATTAGTCAGTGCAGACTTTACTATCTATATCTAATTTTAACAGCTTAAGGTAATGCAATAGTAAGCAATCATTAAAAAAAAAACTCAAGATAAATCCAAAAATGTCAATCACAAACAAAATATTAAATCCAAAAATTTAGAGATGAAAGGTTTGGGTTTGGTTTGGAATGAAAAATCTGCCTGCAAAGTCTTCTCCCCCTTTTTGTCAGCATTAAAAAGTAAGAAAATCAAGGAGCACGAGGAACGCGAACAAGTTGAAAGTCCTCCATAGACTTGACAGTTCCTTCCAGCTTCCTTAAGTCTTCTTGAAGTTCAGCGAGAGCGGTGCCTTTTCTTTGTGTCTTGAACCTTACTTTGAACATCTTTCGGTGATCATGTAAGGAGATGAACATAGCATGATTCTCATTCGAAGAGTCGAAAGTCACACCCCATAGCATATATTTGGCCTTTGAGCTCCAATATGATGTCAAGCAACCTTCTGAAATCTCCTGAATTGTCAGTCTGTGTGCTTGCGTCAACTCGGTCTGATGGTGGAGTTAAGCCGGTGTGAATGTCAGCAGGGAGATCAATGTTTGGAGATGATGCCTCTCCCTTAGGATTATGAGCAGCATAAACATCTTTTGCATCAGGTGGCGATCTGCTCATACTTGCACTTGTAAATGTCAGGAGAAGAGGAGTACTTTCTCTTTGGATATCTCCCCCTGTTTCCATGCCTTCTGGAGGGGAGAAGAACTCTTCTTTCTGAGGAGTCTCCTTAGTGACAAGATTGTCTTGATCCTCCTTTTTGGAGAATCGACTTGGCTTGTGAGTCTGCTGGTTTATCGAGAGTCCGTCGGGCCGACTCTTCCTCTTCATCTTTTTCTTCCTCTTTCTCTTCTTCTTTCTCTTTTTCTTCCTCTTTCTCGTTCTCTTCTTCCTCTTCTTCTTTCTCTTTCTCTTCTTCTTCTTTCTCTTCTTTCTCTTCTTCTTTCTGCAAGGATTCATTTTCTGGTTTCCTTTCTCGGTTTCTTCGCAAATTGTTGTTCGGGCAGTGATACGGGAGCGTAAAAGCGAGAAACAAAGGCCGAGATAGGCATATCATCCTCATCATCTTCATCTTCCAAGATGATTGCCCGTCTCTTCTTGATAGGACCAGTGACAGGTTCCTTTCCTTTCCTTTTTGCCGCAGAAGAGTCTGATTTGATCTTCACAGGGGTTTTTTCTTTGAACTGCTCTAGCTTCTTGCTGAGTTCTTTCAAACGCATCTTTGTTATCATCCTCAGTCCGATGACCATTCGACCAATAGTCTTCACAGAGAGAATGTGGGGAGGCTGGATGTTCAGATGTCTGAAAAGACGTGTGATGAGAGCAACATAAGGGAGTTGTCCCTTGTCCTTTGCCATAGACCTGTACATGTGAAACATGATAGTGTGTGGCAGAGAGAAATTAAGACCGATCTTGATTGCATACATCAATTTTGCCTCGGAGATGGATACATCTGTCTTTGATGTTGATTTTGGTCTAAGACAGGTTGATCACAATCTTGTGAAGCAAACATATTTGTTGCATTCATTACGGGTAGGAAAGACGACCTTGACAATTCGGTCTCTTGCAAGTTCCATGGTTGCATGACTCACAGACACATAAATTGATTGGAAAGCACCTCTTTCCACACCAATTACATCTGCCAGAGTGTCTGTATCAACAACATATTCTCTATCTCGCACACTAAATGAAAAGCTGTTCGCATCAAGGAAAGCGAGATTAGAGTAAAAATATGCGGTTAATTCGAGAATAAGCCACATCACATTCGGTGCAAAACTTGTGCGGTTGAAGTTTCTCAAACTTCTCTCGAGATTGATGCTCGGTAAATCCAGAAAATCAAAATCCACCGTTCGTGGATTTATCACCCCTCGCTTCAGCAGTTTCTCATACATCTTCCTGTGTCCATCAGATCGAAACAGTTCATCCTTCTTTCCTCAAAGGTTTGCAGCCACACCCATCCAAGGTTTAAAATGTAAAAACATTTTCTCATCATCATCCTTTCCCTACGGTTGATTGAAACTACCAAACCTAGGATCCTTTGGGAAAGTTTGCAAAAACTTTTTGCTCTTGTTCAGCGGGAACAACGCCCGATCTTTCCATCACGGTGAGAAAATGTGTTTCATTTCTATAGCCTTTTTCTTTCGAAATTCATCAATGAAGGTCATTGCGGAACCACCTTCCTTCAATGCGAGTAAAGCCTATAAACAAAAGCGAGGCTTGAGTGATCTTGCTTGGTTCAACATTTTCAAGCACTTCTTCGCATGTTGAGGGCGACTATCATGAGGTCTAGTTGAGGAGGAGCGCTGTTGAGATCGTTGAGGAGGCATTACATTGGAAAGTCGCTTTCTTCCGTGAGATCGAAGTGCGTAGGCCCCTCTCAGCCCCGTGGTCCCCCCTTTGCAAGCCTTGATGATTTTCTTTGGTAAGACATTGTCGCTTTCTTGGAGAAACTTTCACACTTGTGTCGCAAGAAAGTTAAACACTTGAGAAGTAGAAATCGAGGAGAGAAATTCCAGAGAGTGAAAAGCTTTTGAACTAGGGTTTCTGGGTAAAGTTTAAAACGAAGAAGGAGAAGAAGTATAAAAGGTAATCGAATCGTGGTAACTGAATCGTCACAAAATAAATTCCTTTTTGAAAAATAACTGCCTTAATAAATCGATAACCACCCTTTATAAAATAAACTGCCTTAATAATCACGATTATACATAAATAAACAGACAAACTTACCTTTTCGAGATAAAAGTTTAAGTAAATGAACTTACAGTCGGGCCGATTGGTATTCTCACCCTTTTGAGTCTTATACTCCGTCAGACTTTAAGATTCTGAGTCTGAGCTTCAACATTCTTCAAGAGATACAATATTGAGTCTTGAGCGAATAGACTCAAATAAGCTTTTCTCAAGTGGCTTTGTGAAGATGTGCGCGGTTGATTCTTCGAGTCAATAAATTGTATCAAGACTTCTTTGTTCGAACATGATCTCTTATAAAATGATGTCGAATCTCAATATGTTTGGCTCTTGAATGTAGGATAGGATTCTTTGTAAGATTGATTCTTATTTGGTATTGTCACATCGATCTCGTGCAAGAGTCTTCAATACCAAAGTCTCGTAGTTGTTGTTTTATCCAAAGTATTTGAGAACAGCAACTTCCAAGTGCTACGTATTACGTCACTGTTTGTTGAAAGAGCCACGGTACTTTGTTTTCTTGAAAACCAAGATACCACCCTATTGCCAAGTAATTGACAAGTTCTGAAGTGCTTTTTCTTTCAACTCTACAACCTTTGCAAGATGCGTCCGAATAACCAAGAAGGGTAAAGTCTCCTTCTTTGGGACACCATAGACCAATCTTAGCGGTAGTTGCAACATATTTAATGATACGTTTAGCAGCACTTAAATGTGATTCCTTAGGATCGATTGAAACCTAGCACATATGCAAACACTAAATAATATGTCGAGGTCTAGATGCGGTAAGATAAAGAAGTGAACCAATGATACTCTGTATAATTTTTGGTCGACTTTCTTCCACCTTCGTCTTTGTCTATCTTCAAAGAACTTGACATTGGAATGTCGGTCTTTTGCAATTCTCCGGACCGAACTTTTAACAAGTTCTTTTGCATATTTCTCTTGATGAATGAAGATTCCTTCTTTAAGTTGTTTCACTTGTAGACCAAGGAAGAAGGATAGTCACCCATCATGCTCATCTCAAATTCATCCTGCATAGACTTAGAAAATTTCTTGCACAAAGTCTCATTAGATGATCCGAATATAATGTCATCAACATAAATCTGAACAAGTAGAAAGCTTTTGCCTTCCTTTTTAATAAACAAAGTAGTGTCTACCTTTCCTTTAGAGAAACCACTTTGAATTAAGAAATTATTTAGCCTTTCATACCAAGCTCGAGGAGCTTGTTTTAACCATATAAAGCTTTCTTGGTCGAACACCGAGTCGGGTTTCTTTGAGTCTTCAAATCCAGGAGGTTGTTCCACATAGACTTCTTCTTGAATAAATCCATTCGGGAATGCGCTTTTGACATCCATTTGAAATAACCTGAAATTCTTATAACATGCAAAAGCAAGTAATAATCGATTGCTTCTAACCTTGCTCTTTGGAGCATAAGTCTCATCATAGTCTATCCCTTCTTCTTGCGTATATCCTTTAGCCACGAGTCTTGCTTTGTTTCTTATTACTTTGCCTTTTCATCAACTTTGTTCTGAAAACCCATTTTGCTCCAATAAGCGATTTACCTTTTGGTTTAGGAGTTAATTCCCAAACGTCGTTAATCTTGAATTGTATCGAGCTCTTCTTGCATTGCTTCAATCCAGCTTTCATCAGCTAAGGCTTCTTCAATGTTTTTGGGTTCTATTTCAGAAATGAGTGCAACGGCACTAGACTCTTCTCGCCTTTTGGATCTTGTACGAATTCCCTCATTAGCGTTTCCAATAATGAGTTCTTCGGGATGACTGGACTTGTGCTTCCAGTTACTGGATGGTTTGATAGGTTGTTGATCATTTTCTTGAGTTGATTCTTCATCAACAACTTGTTGTCGCCTCGAATTTTGAAGCGCTTTATGGGAGATAGATCTAGCGAGTGGAAGCAGTTCGATTCTTCGATCTGTATTGGCTGAACTTGTGGAGAGTCTTGAAATTTGACGTTCATTGATTCTTCCACAGTCCGAGTCTTCTTGTTGAATACTTTATAGGCTTTGCTTGCGGTTGAGTAACCAAGAAAGAATCATTCATCGATTTTCTTCAAACTTACCAACTCGATCATTTGCATTCTTGAGAATAAAGCATTTACAACCAAATACTTGAAAATAAGAAACAATTGGTTTCTTTTCTTTAAAAATTTCATAAGGGGTTTTCTCAAGAATTGGTCTTAAAAATACTCTGTTAATAATATAACAAGCGGTTGAAACTTGACTTCAGCCCAAAACCTTGAAGAAATATTACTTTCAATTAAAAGAGTTCTTGCCATTTCTTGTAAAGACCTATTCTTCCTTTCCACAACCCCATTACGTTACGGTGTGTATGGAGAGGAGAATTTGTCTTGAAGACCAGAATCATCACGGAATTTAGTAAAGTCTTGATTTTCAAACTCACCTCCATGGTCTGTACGAATACTTGAGATAGTGTAACCTTTCTCATTCTGCACCTTCTTAGCAAACTTTGAAAAAAGAGAAAGTTTCGAGACTTACTTGAGAAAGTAGACCCAAGTAAATCGTGAATAATCATCCACTATTACTAGCGAGAACCTTTTTCCACCAATGCTTTGCGTTCTAGTAGGTCCAAATAAATCCATATGCGAAGCTGCCGGTACACGATTAGTGGAAACTTTACTTATTGGTTTGTAAGAGTTTCTAACTTTGTTTACCCAGTACGCATGGTGTGCATAGATCAGACTTTGAGTAATTGAGAATAGGCAATCCACGAACAAGTTTCTTGGAGGAGATCTTGCTGATTTGCTTCATATTGGTATGGCCAAGTTTTACGTGCCATAGATTAGCTTCATCTTGTACGATATCAAGCACCTTTGTGATCTTTCATGATTCACATCCGGAAGATAGATATTTCCATGTCTTCGTCCGGTAAAAGATTGAGTAAAGTCTTTGCGATTCCGAGCACGTTCCTTCACGGAAATTGATCTTGAATCCGATTATCACACAACCGGCTTATGCTAAGCAAGTTGTAATTTAATCCTTTAACTAAGGAAACATTCTTGATTGACAGACTTCCAATCTTTTTTGTTCCACGACCAATTATTCTTCCTTTGTTGTTACCTCCAAAGGAAACTTTTCCTCCATCCATCTTGTCAAGTTTTATAAAGTAACTTGAGTCTCTCGTCATATGTCTTGAGCAGCCACTATCTAGATACCATTTAATCTTCCTTTTGATAGTGACCTGCAATTAAAAAGGATTCAAGCTTTCTTTGGTACCCATATCATCTTGGGTCCGGAAGAGTCGAGCAATAAACAGTCTTTGCCCAATTCCTTTTAACGGGTCTCCAAACCAAAGGACATTCTTTCTCAAAATGTTACGAGCTTTGACACTTGAAACATTTCAAAGCATTTACGCCAACAGGTTTTACAAAGACTTTCTGAAAATGATTTTTATAAACAATTCTGGTTGGTCTTTGTTTGATTCTTTCCTTCACCTTTGGAAAATCAATTAGAGGAATAGTTTCAGAAGTCATACCAAGACCTAACTTATCAAAGTAGGGTCTTTGTATCGAAAGAATCTTATCCAACTTTTCAGAACCATTTGTAAATCTTTTTGATATATTAGAAATATCATTTTTCAAAAAATTATTTTCTTTGGAAGCAGTATGAGTTTTCTTTCAAGACAGTAAAGTTGTTTTCTAACTTTTCAAACTTTTCTTTCCAAAGTTTTTCTGTTGCTTCAATGTAGAATTTTCCTTTTTCAATTCGGAGATCCTCTTAAGAGAAGTTTTTAGACTAAGACAAAGTTCATCAATATATATTTCGAAACTTTGACAAGAATTCTTAGATTACTAACCTCGAGTTCAGCATCTGAAGTCACGTATCGAATCAAGGTGCGAGTCCGAATCAGATTTTGCCATTAAACAGATATTGGCATAATCATCATCACTTTCTTCACATTCGGTACCACTCCGGGTCTCGCTTTGAGTGCCTTCTGTATTTTCGTCTTTCCTTTTCTCTTCTTTAACGAGAGGACGGTTGGGTCGATGTGTCCCTTTTTCTTGCATTCAAAGCAAGTCACTTCTTTGTTAGAGTCATCATCCTCTGTTGATTTGTTTTGAAACCTTTGTGAGCTTTGTTTCTTCCAGTTGAATTTTCTTCCTTTTCTGTTCAACTTTCTGAATCTCTTTATCATGAGTGCCAGTTCTTCATCATCTAGATCTTCTTCAGAGTCTGTAGCATCAGAATAGTCATTAGACTTTAAGGCAATAGATTTCTTACCTTTTGAATCTTCCTCTTCGTTGGTTTGCTCTACTTCATAAGATTGAAGAGTCCCAACCAGCTCGTCTACAAAAAGTGGAGCAATCCTCTGTGTCTCTCTTATTGAGGTTTTTATGTAATTCCATTCTTTAGAGAGTCCTCGTAGGAGTTTGTTGACCTTCATATGTCCTGAGATTGGATGTCCCTGATATTCAAGACCATTCACAATTTCAGTAAAGCGACTAAACATGTCAGTTATTGATCCTCCCCGATCTCATCTTAAAGACTTCATATTGTCCCAAAAGAATATTGATCCTTGTCTCTTTCACTCGATCGGTCCCTTCATAGGTAATGTGAAGCCTATCCCGGACTTCTTTTCTTTGTATCACAAGAAGATATTCTGTTATACTCGGTAGGGGGATAAAGCACAATATAAGGAGTAAATGGCTTTAGCGTCAAGAGTCTGTCTCTTGGTGATTTCTTCTTGAGTCATTTGAATGGGATCAGCAACTTCTTTTCCTCTCTCTAATCCGATGCAGCAGCAGGAGTGATTCCTTTATCTACAACTTCCCATTCCAAAGGATCTTTCGATCTTAGGAATGCTTTCATCTTGTTTTTCCATATCTTTGTAGTCTTTTCCATCAAAGTATGGAGGTGCGGTATTGCTTTGACCTTCAACCAACCCCGTAGGTAACATACTAGCCATAGATATTTTACTTAGAAGTAAAGACACTTCTTATAAACGAGTACACAAGCTCTGATACCAATTGTTAGGGCTAGAGTTATCACCTAGAGGGGGGTGAATAGGTGACTAAAGCGATTTTCACAATCTAATCCGAATAAAAGATTAATGAATTATAAACAACGATTGCTGCAAATGAAAGTAATGAAAGATAAAAAGATTAGGGATAGAGAATCGGACTCAGATTTATAGTGGTTCGGCTTAGATCAAGCCTACGTCCACTCTCCCGCACGGACAGCCCCCTCGGCTGGATTTCACTAAGAATCAAAAAGAGTGTTTACGGTCTTACGCTCTTGAGTCCACGGTGTAGAAACTCTACTACACTTCCTCAAGGTCTCACCACTCTATGGTCTCTCTTTTGATTACATGTATTGCTCGAAGAATAAGATCACAAACGAAATATGGAGATTCAGACTTTGGAATTCTTCTATCCAGCACACTTCAACAACTCGAGTGTCTCTCTTTATACGCTTCTTCATGCCTTCATTACCGTTGGCACCTTCCAAAGAAGTTCTTCCAATCAACCCGTTGGACAGAATCAATTTGGAGAGATCTCGAGCTCTTTAAGGTAAGTGTAGATAGCCCATCAATCCTGCTCGCCCATACAATCAGGATCTTGGTTTCCATAAGTAAAACTTTCCAAATAAGTTGCGAATCTTAGAGAATCTATATCAATTCGGATACGAATATAAGATCTTGTAGTGTTGAATCCAGTCGAAAAATATTCCTTAACCATTGAGATAAAAACTATATAGAATCAGAATAGAAGTTCATTTGTCTTGTCGGTCCGGAATATGTCCATGATGAAACTTGAGTCTTGTTAGCGTCGAGACTTTGATCTTGAGACTTTGCCGGTAGAGTCGCAAGTCTTCGAGACTAGGCGAGAGAAATGTTTTGTCAACTTCAAAACCCTCGAGGAGAATTTATCCAACAAAATCGTCCCCACCCCAATCCCCCGAGAAGGTATGCACTTTTAGCATATATAATTTTACATAATGTTATAGACTTAGACCGGTAATTCTAGACTTGTCTTCCTTCTTCTTTTTAACCCTTTTCAGGTGATTAGGTCAGGACCATTCGTCTCATTCTCGAGTAGGACTCGATATTTGTCTAGATTCCCTCACCTTTGAGCCTATAAATTCGCTTGCCCTCCTTCCTTGGCATTTCAAAGCGCAAAAACCAAAAATACATAGAGTACAGAGTGATAGAGTTCATCGATACTGCTCTTCAGGGCCTGCGCAGTAATTTAGCAACTAGTATGGGAGGCAACAACAGGCAGAAGAAATCTTCATCTTCCATCTCGTTCATGAGCATGCTCAAGCCTCGGAGGGCGCAACGGGACGATGCATGTGAGGGGGACTCCGTAAGCTCGAAGAAAATATATCCAAGCGACTACAACAATGGCAAGTATGTTGCGGACCCCGGTATCGACAAGAAAGCCACGGCCTTCATCGCCAAATTCCACGAGACCCGAGTCATGGAATCCGAACTCCGAGTGATCTCAATCTAGCATAGGCCACCCTCCTCCCGAATTGGCTTCTATTTAGAGTTGTATATGTTTGTTCAAAGTCTTCTTTACTCTCTCAACTATTTGTTGTATCTTGTATATGTATGTAGGTTAATACAAGTGCTGTCCTCTAATCAGTCGATTTGTATAAAAATCAATCCCTCATGGGGTACTTTGTTCATAGCTTCCTTTGGCTTGCCAGAATTGTTATTGCTGCTCTGCAATAGCTATCATTGAAACACCCTCATTATACTTTACTTCTCTTTCGTCTTGCAGCAAAATATTCATCCTGTGTTTGTTTTTAGTCATATTTGTCCACCGGTGCAATGAGTGAGAGAGCAAAATATTCATCTGGGCTCAAGGGTTGCTTGTGTGCGTGTGGTTTTCTTAAAAGTGCAGGAGTATTATAGTAGAATAGATTACATGACCGAATCTTCACCTTCTTTGGTGGGGGGTGTTGATGCATGGACCGTTTAGAGAAAGTAAATTTGAAAAGAAAATTCACTCCATAAATATTGAGGAACGTAATCTTTTGCGCACATGAGGAGTATGTCACATATCAATTTGTCACGATATATCACTCGTAAACTTATTTTGCAAATCAATGGAAAAAGTACTAACTCAATCATAAACCTATTACATTGATATCAATTTAGTCATAAACCTTTCAATTGCATCAATTTGTTTTAAATTTTTTCGCATTGATATCGACTCAATCCATTTGGTCAATTTAGGTAGGAAATTGCTGATATAGATGCCGACAATCCATCGTGATATGATCGGCGCTAATGTGGATAAATTTTATAATTTTATAATATTTTCAAAATTCTTCTATTATTTTTCCTCTTTTTTTTTTAAAAAAAAAAATTCCTTACCCTTTGCATCGGTTGACTATTGCCAGCCATATGCTGGTCTAGGCGAAGGCCTTTGTGCCCTCATAAGCCCTTGGCGAGGGCTGCCATACCCTCGTTGTCAAAGGTGAGGCTGTTGCAGCTCTCGCCTAGATTTGGGCGAGGGTGTAGGGCCTCTGAGGGTCGTCGATAGAAAAAGAAAAGAAAAGAGAAAAAAAAATAAAAAAAAATTCCCAAAAATTTTAAAAATAAATAAAATTTGTCAATATTAGCTCTGGTTGTGCCACGTAAGACCGCCAGCGTCCACGTTAACAATTTCTGACATAAATTGGTCAAATGGATTGAATTGGTACCAATGCGAAAAAAGGCTTAAGATTAAATTAGTCCAATGGAAAGGTTTATGATTGAATTAGTACGAATGTAATATGTTTAAGACTTTTTTAGTACTTTTCCGACAACTCAACTGTATGTATTATGAACACTTTTTTGAACAAAATTGATGATAAAACGAATCCCTTTGAACATTACCTAATCGTAAACAAAAGAGAAACAAAGGTGACGACATTAAAGCAAGGTGGCACATAAATCATGAGACTTCAACTCTTCTATTGAAGATGCGTTGCTCAAGCGTTTCAAGAGAAATACTTCACCACGTCCGCCATTCAATGTGAGGACTAAATTGAGCAAAGTGCATTCGTGATTAATGCCTGATATGCAGTGGAAGCTAGCCTTTGGTGAGCCTTGGCTTTTGGGAAAAGAGGAGGAGAGAGCTAATGAACTTGTCCGTGTCTATTAAAATGATCTTTTATTTAGATGTTATGTGAAACCTGTTAAACACAACAAATCAATTGGAGTGTAGGGAGAGAAAGTAAAATATATTATGTAGATGAGTCTCGATATAGGTAAAATATCATTTCTACAAGATGAATAATTTTGTTCATCACTTTCTTCCCAAAAGAAATTCCATACGAAAATAGTCAAGTCCACAAGTCGATTGGCAAGGGTTAATTTGAAGACTGGCAAAATTCTAGGAGAATAAATGAAAAGACATGACATTATTTCGTGACCCCTAGTCAAATCAAGTCACGAAAGAATCGTACTATATTCTTATTTTGGGTCTAAAGAATCATACCATATGCTTCTTCCTACCCTTTCCTTTACCCTCTCCTCTTTTTTCGCTGGCGACCAATTTTGACTTTGAGGTCTGAATTTTACACAGGCTACCAAGCTAATCGCACTTCAGAAAAGCGGAAGCTACCCTTGGTCTTAAATAAAAGTACGAGGTTTGGTGAACTTCTGTCTGCCCCATCATCCACGCAACAATTTTATGCAGTAGCAATTTGAGGCTTGATATTCGATTCCCTTGCTTCTTTCTTTCCACTACTCTAGCTTGATATTTCAAATGAGGAAACTCCCAATATTTTCCACCACTCATCATCATTAGCCATCCTTTCCTTTTGGCACGTTTGGTCGATCGGGAAAGGAAAAAATGGTGGAAGGCAGCTGCATATGTTTTACTAGATGAAGCAAACATCTTGGAGATTCTTCCTAGTCCTTGGTCGTTCTAATTCACCCAAAGTTCCTCAAGTGGAATAGAATTGTTCGCTCTTTGGGACGTTGTGCTGAGACAAGGCAAGAACAATGCCAGGCTAAAAGTGAGGAGAGAATAGACATGGGGTCTGTCTGTTTTGCCTTTCGGTAAAGGTGGGTGCAAAAAAATGCAATGCCCACCATTGGATTTGGGCTCGAGTTGTTCTCCACGTATTCGCCTCCTTTCTCTTGGATACTTCTTGAGACTCTCTTAGGATTCAGCCATGTTCCATCTTTTCTAAAACCGATGGTTTTAAACCCTCCAATGCCACGTTCTACACTTTTTTGTATTCATTTAATTCGCTTCTCCACATTGAAATTGATTTTATTTAGAACAAAAACGTTTAATTTAAATAGATAAATCTGAATTTTATGAAAGACTTTTACTATATGATTCAGATCAATTACTTCACCTGAAATGTTTGCTCTTAGTAGCGTGGAGAAGTGACTCTATGCCACAGGTCTGTTCCTCAATCACTAGACCAGGCCAACCACATGATATTTGGGACGGGTTGCCCTTTTTTTCCCCTCCTTTTCAATCATATATATATATATGAAAAAGGCAAGTTCTCTGAGAGATTCTTAGGTTTAAAATTGGTTCATTCTTTTAGCTCCCCACCTTGGAACGCTTTCTTTAGTTGGAATAAGGTTCAAATTCTCATATTTGAACGACAAAAATATCTGGCATGATTAAAATAAAATTGCTGTCTACTCCTCTCTCTTTTGCCCCCCATTAACAGCGGCTACAAAACCTCCTTTGTGACTGATCTTTTGAGTTTTAATGTTGCTTCAAAGCTACAAAGACAAGGGGTAGAATCCAACCTATTCCTGTTAAGCACATTAAACGCCCTATCATTGCTTATATTCACACTAATCCTTTGAAATCAATCAGTCGTAGATTCTACAAGTAAATTCACACATATTTCAGTCTAAAAAGGTCCCAGATGCCCTAAAGAATAATATGAATTCAAACCCTAGTTGATTCTTGCGCTAAAGTTGTAAAGTTACCTATGAGTGAATTTGAACCAGTGAAAGTTCAATCATTGGAAACTTTCCCTTCTTTTTGGTAAAAGAAAGCATCGCGTTGAATGTGTTGTTTTGCTTTTATTTGAATTCAAGCCCACCATTTATTCACGATGCAACTAGCATCAGAACCTAAATCATGGGATTTCAAGAAAACTCTCTCCACCTCTCAATTCTTTTGAGAAGTATCTGCAGAATTAGTACCACCCTATGTAGCAAAATCGAGAAAATATTAGGTAGATCTCTAAAGCAAGCGTGTCAAAATCCCAATCCATTCACCTTGCGAGCCCACTTGTCAATTATGTTCTTTGCCTCCCTTATTGTCTTGCCTGTTAGGATGCACGTGTAAGTGAGTTGTGTAAGAGAAATCGCACATCAGAGAATTGGTATGGTGTTGAGCAGTTAATATATCCTAGTCGGCTCATAACTCACTGGTTTAAGTTTTTGAATGAAGGTGAGTCCAATTGGATATATTGATGGGCTTGAATTTGGGCTCTCTCTTGATAATCTCCCTAAGTGAAAGTATCGGAGACTTCTGTTGCGCACTCCAACAAATTGTATCCAAGTTGATGGTTGCAGTTTTCGGGTAGGTGGATGTTGTAGTGTAGCAACGCGGCCCATAAAGATGATGTTGGGCTAGAAGGATACTTGAATTAAAGGGGAGCAGGCTTAACACTGAGTTCACACTTGAGGGGAAGATTGTTAAGATACACATGTAAGTGAGTTGTGTTAGAGAAATCCCACATAAGATAATTGGTGTTGTGTTGAGTAGTTAATATATATTTTAGTTGGCCTATAACTCACTAGCTTAAGTTTTTGAATGAAGGTGGGTCCATCCTTAACTTTTTAATTGTGTTAATTTAGTCCTAAACATTTTGACATAGAACCAATTTAATCCTTTCGATTAATTTATTCAGATATTGCTTACGTGGATGTCAACCATCTTACGTGGTATGGCCAATGCTAATGTTGAGTTTTTTAATTATATTTTAATAATTTTTTATTTTTATTTTATTTTTCCTTTTTCTTTAATCTTTTTGAGTGAGGGGAGCCCTTGCCGACCAATGCTGTGCTGGCCACTAGAGGAAAGAGGAAGAAAAAAAGAATGAAATTTTTTTAAAAATCTAAACATTATTAAAACATTATTAAAAAAAGTCCATGTTAGTACCGATATGCCATAGACAGCCGACATCTACATCAGTAATATCCGACGAAAATTACTTGAAAGGACTAAATTGGCTCAAAGTCAAAAGATTTAATACTAAATTGGTACAACTTAAAGGTTTAAGACTAAATTGATGCTAATACAATAGATGAATTGTTTGAATTTTGACCCTTTATAATATGGGTGTCAATCATTTAGAGGAAGTAAATTTAAAAAGTAAAATTTGCATAGTAAACATAGAGGATCTTAATCTTTAGCACTCCAAAAGAATTTGTCTCACATCATTTGATCACAATTTATCACTCCAAACTTACTTTGCAAATCACTTGCTGTTATTTTGAGTGAAACTAATAACAAAATGAATTCCTTTGAGCATCAGTTAATCGTAAACAATAGAGAAAGAGAGGTCATGACATTAAGCAAGGTAACACTTAAAACATGAGAATTCAACTCTTTTGTTAGAAAGAGATTTGCTAAGGGGTTTCAAGAGCAATACTTAATCGTGTCAACTATTCAGTGCACAAGACTGAATTGTGCGAAGTGCATTATATTTGATGATCTATTGCCACATGTGTGTGTGTGTGTGTAAAAAGTGAAGTTGTTTTAATAAAGATAGAAAAAAAATATAATTTGATTTTTTTTTGGAAATAAATTTAAATTGGTGTAAAAGAGGAGGAATTTTTTAGATTTTATATCCATGAAAGGTTCATGGAATGACACAAATGTGTTGTTCACCGATTTAAATTAATTACCATTTGTCCATTCCTTGGCAATTATTGTTTTATAGGAAGTATTGGCTTCTCATCAAATTTTTGAGCGAAATTTTGAGGATGAAGTACGCCTTTAAGTACCTTTTATTATAATTGAAAATTAGATGGTTCAACATAACAATAAGAGATACAATAATAGTGATATGCAAAAATAATGTTCTAAATAATTCATACTTGTATTATTCTACCACCCTATCATATAGTACATCGATCATGTAAAATGTAATCGTGTATGGACACGTACAGGAGTTAAACGAATGATGTGACTCCAGAAGGGAAGAAGGGAGTCCATGGACATAAGTCTTCTGCCGCCGGTGGCTGTTTTGGTCAACTACAAAAAAGAGAGGAGGACATATATTTGTTGAAAAAGCATCCGATTGTTCTTTTCCCAGCACATACTTATTTTTCTTTCTCTTTTGCTTGTTTTACATGTAGAATGACAGAATTAGTCACATTACATGCCTTATTTAAGTGGAAATAAAAAATTTGCTTCTGCAACATGTAAAAAGTAAGGGAACAAAAGGTTAACAAAACAACCATAATCTTAAATCGCATTTGAAAAAGTCATAACTCAAACCAAAAATTAAAGATGATGGCTAATTTCGGAAAAAAAAAGACGGCAGTGAAAAATATAGGCACTCAAGAAGAAAAAAGTTACAAAAAAGAGTACATTGAATTCATGCGAGTTCAGTACATCACAAATGTCCAAGCTGTGAAGGCAGCATATATTCTTTAGACCAATAATTCTAAAATTGTTTTCCTTATTCTTTTTAGCTCTTTTCAGATGATTAGGTCTCGACCATTCGTCTCATTCTCAAGTTGGACCTGATATTTGTCTAGAATCTCTTACCTTTGAACCTATAAATACACTCGCCCTCCTTCATTGGCTTTTCAAAGCGCAAAAACCAAAAAGCACAGCGGAGAGAGATATAGAGTTCATCGATACTGCCCTTCATTGATACTGCTCTTCAGTGTCTTCGCAGTAATTTAGCTACTAGTATGGGGGAGGCAGAAGAAATCTTCCTCTTCTTTCTCGCTCATGAGCATGTTCAAGCCTCGGAGGGCGCGCCGGGACGATGCTTGGGAGGGGTACGCCGTAAGCTCCAAGAAAATTTATCCGAGTGACTCCGACAAGGGCAAGTGCGTTGCGGAGCCCGGCATTGACAAGAAAGCCACGGCCTTCATCGCCAAATTCCACGAGACCCAAGTCAGGGATGTGAACGCCAAGTGATCGCAATCTAGCATAGGCCACCCCCCTCCTGAATTGGCTTCTATTTAGAGTTGTATATGTTTGTTCAAAGTCTTCTTTACTGTCTGGACTATTTGTTGTATCTTGTATATGTATGTAGCCTAATACAAGTGCTGTCCTCTAATTAGTAGATTTGTATAAAAATCAATCTCTCAAGTGGTAGATTGTTCATAGCTTTCTTTGACTTGTCAGCATTGTTATCGCTACCTTGTAATAGCAATCATTGTAACGCCCTCGTTTTACATCACTTCTTTTTCGTCTTGCAGCAAAATATTCATCTTGTGTTGTTTTTAGTCATATTTGTCCACTGGTGCAGTGAGTGAGAGAGTAATGCACGGACGCAAACACTCATGACAGATCTGGGCTCAAGGGTTGCTTGTGTGCGTGTGGTTTCCTTAAGAGTGCAGAAGAAAGTAAATTTGAAAACAAAATTCAACCCATAAATGTTGAGGAACGTTATCTTTTGTGCACAAGAGGAGTACGTCACGTATCAAATTTGTCACAATATACCACTTGTAAACTTATTCTGGAAATCAACCGTTAGCGTCGCAGACACTATTTTGAACAAAACTGATGATAAAATGAATCCCTTTGAGCATCACCTAATTGTAAACAAAAGAGAAACAAAGGTGGTGACATTAAAGCAAGGTGGCACATAAATCATGAGAATTCAACTCTTCTATTGAAGATATGTTGCTCAAGCGTTTCAAGAGCAATACTTAAGCACATTTGCCATTCAACGTAGAGGACTGAATTGAGTGAACTGCATTCGCGATCTATTGCCTGAGATGCAGTGGAAGCTAGCTTTTGGTGAGCCTTGGCTTTTGGGAAAAGAGGAGAGAGCTAATGAACTTGCCTGTGTCAAAATGATCTTTCACCTAGATATTTTGCGAAATCTATTAAACACAATAAATCAATTTGAGTGTAGAGAGAGAGAAAGTAAAATAAATTATGTAGATAAGTCTCAATATAGGTAGAATATTATTTCTATAAGAAAAATAATTTTGTCCAAGAAATTCCATATGGGAAAAGATGAGTTTCCAAGTCAATTGGCAAGGATTGATTTGAAGAACGGCGAAATTCTAGGAGATTAAGGGTGTGTTTGTTTATGTTCTTTTTTTTTTTTTGTTCATAAATAGTTTTTCTGTTTTTTTGTTCCAGGGAACAAAAAAAGAACAAACGCGTTTGTATGCGTTTTTGTTCCAAATGCTTTTGTTTTTGTTCAGGGAACAAAAAAGAAGCAAAACAAGAAACAAAAAAAAGTTGTTTCTTGTTTCTGGAACAAAAACAAAAGAACACTTCTCTCTCTTTTCTTTTCTTTTCTTTTCTTTTTTTCTTCTTTTCTTCTTCTTCTTGCTTTGGCCGGTCGCCGGCCTCGGCCATGGCCAGGCGACCGGCCGACGAGGGCCGGCGGTCTCGCCCAGCCACGGCGAGGCTCGCCGGCCCGGCGAGGCCGAGCCTCGCCGGTGAGCCGGGCGAGCTCGGCCTCGCCGGATCTGGCGAGCCCGAGCTCGCCCGGCCAAGGCGAGGCCGAGCCTCGCCCAACCACGACGAGGCCGAGCCTCGCCGGCCCCTCGTCGCCGGTCGCCGGCCATGGCCGAGGCCGGCGACCGGCCAAAGCAAGAAAAAAATAAAAAATAAAAAGAAAGAAAAAATGAAAAATAAAAAAGCTATTAAAAAATTAAAAGAAACAAAAAAAAACATAAATTTACCAAACATGTTTCTGTTCTTTTTTATTTCGAGAACAAGTTTACCAAATGCGCCTTTTTGTTCAAAAACTATTCCCCGGAACAGAAACACAAACAAACGCACCCTAAATGAAAGGACATGGCCTTATCGTTGTAACCCCTAGTGAAATCAAGTCACGAAAGAATGTACCATATTCGTACTGTTTGGCTCTAAAGAATCATACCATATGCTTCTTCCTACTCTTTCCTTTAACCCTCTCTGCTTTTTTCACTGGCAACCAAGTTTGACGTTGATTTCTGAATTTTGTACGGATTTAAGACTAAATTAGTATAATTAAAATATTTATGGTTAAAGTGGCATTAATGTAATAAGTTTAGGAATTTTTTTTAACACTTCTCCCTTGGAGGAGAATAGATGAATTGTTTGAATCTTGACCCTTTATAATATGGGTTGTTGACGTGTCAATCATTTAGAGAAAGTAAATTTAAAAATTAAAATTTGCATCATAAACATAGAGGACCTTAATCTTTAGCGCTCCAAAAGAGTTTGTCTCGCGTCATTTGATCACAATGTATCACTCTAAAACTTATTCTGCAAATCATTTATAAATATACTTGCAACTATTTTGAGTGAAACTAATGATCAAATGAATTACTTTGAGCATCAGCTAATTGTAAACAATAGAGAAACAAAGGTCATGACATTAAGTAAGGTAGCACACAAAACATGAAAATTTAACTCTCCAGGAAGAGATTTTGATAAGGTGTCTTGAGAGCGATACTTAATCGTGTCGGCTATTCAATGTACAAGACTGAATTGTGCAAAGTGCATTATATCTGGTGATCTACTGCCACACATATGCATATATGTCAAAAGTGAAGAAGTTTTGAAAAAAGAAAAAAGAAAAAAAAAGTAATTTGATTTATATTTGGAAATAAATTCAAATTGTTGTAAAAGCAGAGGATTTTTTTAGATTTTATGTCCATGAAAGATTCACGGAATGACACAAATGTGTTGTTCACCAACTTGAATTGATTACCATTTGTCCATCGATTAGGAATTCTCGTTTTATAGAAAATACTAGTTTTTCATCAAATTTTTAAGTGAAACTTTGAGGATGAAATACGCCCTTGAGTACATTTTATAACAATAAAAAATTAAATGGTTCAAAGTAACGATGAGAGATATAATAATAGTAATTTGTAAAAATAATGTTCTAAACAATTCATACTTGTATCATTCTACTCTATCGTATAGCCTATCGATTATGTAAAAATGTAACCGTGCATGGACATGTATAGAAGTTAAACGAATGATGTGACCCAAGAAGGGAAAAAGGGCGCCCATGGACAAAAGTCGTCCGCCATCCGTGCCTGTTTTGGTCAACTACAAAAGGAGGGGAGGACATACATTTGTTGAAAAGCATCCGATTGCTTCTTTTACCAGCACATACTTGGTTTTCTTTTTCTCCTTTGCTTGTTTTACACGTAGAATGACAGAATTAGTCGCATTACATGCCCTATCTAAGTGGAAACAAAAAAATTGCCTCTGTAATATGTAATATGTAAGGGAAAAAAAGGTTAACAAAATAACCATAATCTAATATCACATTTGAAAAAGTCATAGCTCAAGTAAAAAGTTAAAGATCATGACTAAATTTCGAAGACGGCAATGAAAAACATAGGTGCTCAAGAAGAAAAGTGATACAAAGAATATATTGAATTTATGGGAGTTCAATGCATCACGAATGTCCAATTTGTGAAGGCATGCACTCTTAGGTAATTCTAAACTTGTTTTCCTTTTCTTTTCTTTTTTAAAATTCTTTTCAGGTGATTAGGTCTGGACCATTCGTCTCAGTCTCAAGTTGGACCTGATATTTGTCTAGAATCTCTTACCTTTGAACCTATAAATTCACTTGCCCTCCTTCATTGGCACTTCAAAGTGCAAAAACCGAAAAAACATAGGGGAGAGAGATAGAGTTCATCGATATCGGCCTTCATTGATACTGCCCTTCAGTGCCCCCGCAGTAAATTAGCTTCTAGTATGGGAGGCAACAACAGGCAGAAGAAATCTTCATCTTCCTTCTCGCTCACAAGCATGTTCAAGCCTCAGAAGGCTCGCCGGGACGATGCTTGGGGCGGGGACTCCGTAACCTTGAATAAAATATACCGGAGCGACTATGCCGAGGGCAGGTACGTTGCGGATCCCAGCATCGACAACAAAGCCACGGCCTTCATCACCAAATTCCACGAGACCCAATCATGGAATCTGAACATCGAGTGATCGCGATCTAGAATAGGCCGCCCTCCTGCCGATTTGGCTTCAATTTAGAGTTGTATATGTTTGTTCATAGTCTTCTTTACTCTCTGACTATTTGTTGTATCTTGAATATATATGTAGCTTAATACAAGTACTGTCCTCTAATTAGTAGATTTGTATAAAAATCAATCTCTCAAGTGGTAGTTTGTTCGTAGCTTTCTTCGACTTCCCTGCATCGTTATTGCTGCTTTGTAATAGCTATCATTGAAACACCCTCGTTTTACATTACGTCTCTTTCGTCTTGCAGCAAAATATTCATCTCGTGTTTGTTTTAGTCATATTTGTCCACCGGTGTAACGAGTGAGAGGGTAATGCACGGACGCAACGCACAGACAGATCTGGGCTCAAGGGTTGCTTGTGTGCGTGTGGTATTCTTAAAAGTGCAGAAGAAAGCAAAATTGGAAAAAAAAAAAAAAATCACCCTTAAAAAGGAACCTAATATTTTGAACACATGAGGAGTACGTCACGTATTAGTTTGTCACAATATAACACTCGTAAACTTATTCTGCAAGTCAACCGTAAGTATTCCGGACACCATTTTGAACAAGTGAGGATAAAATGAATCCCTCTGAGCATCACCTAATTGTAAACAAAAGAGAAACAAAGGTGATGACAATAAAGCAAAGCGGCACATAAAACATGAGAATTCAACTCTTCTACTGAAGAGACGTTGCTTAGGTGTTTCGAAAGCAATACTTAACCACGTCCGCCATTTAATGTATAGGACCGAATTGAATGAAGTGCATTTGTGATCTAATGCCTGAGATGCAGTGGAAGCTTGCTTTTGGTGAGCCTTGGCTTTTGGGAAAATAGGAGGAGAGAGCTAATGAACTTATCTGTGTCTGGCACAACAATTTTTTATCCGGGTGTTATGCAAAACCTATTAAACATAATAGATCAATTTTAGTGTAAAGAGAGAAAGCAAAATTTATTATGCAGATGAGTCTCGACATAGATAGAATGTTATCTCTACAACATGAACAATTTTGTCCATTGCTTTCTTCCCAAAAGGAATTCTGTATGGAACAATACGAGTATGCAAGTTGATTGGCGAGGGTTGATTTGAACACCGGCGAAATTCTAGGAGAATAAATGAAAAAACATGGCCTCAAATCAAGTTGAAAGAATCATACTCCTTTTGGCTCAAATCAAGTCATGAAAGAATCGTACTATATTCGTAGCCTTTTTTGGCTAAAAACAAAGAATCATACCATATAGTAAAGGTAAACACCATGTCTGTTTTTGGGCTAGCATGGGGTAACCAATCCCTGTCCCTCGCCTGGCCTAAATGGGTGGGGTGAAATGCGCTCTATTCGTACTTTTTGGCTCTAAAGAATCATACCATATGCTTCTTCCTACTCTTTCCCTCTCCGCTTTTTTTTCACGGGCAGCCAATTTTGACTTTGATGTCTGAAGTTTATACAGGCTTCCAAGCTAGTCGCACTTCAGAAAAGCAGAAGGTGTCCTAGGTCTTAATTAAAAGTACGAGTTTTGATGAACTTCTGTCTACCCCACCATCCACACAACTATTTTATGCAGTAGCCATTTGGGCCTTGATATTAGATTGCCTCGCTTCTCTCTTTTCACTATTCTAGCTTGATGTTTCAAATAAGGAAAACCCCACTATTTTTCACCACTCATCATCATTAGCCATTCTTTGCCTTTTGCCGGTTGGTCGATCGGGAAAAGGGAAAAATTGTGGAAGGCATCTGCAAATGTTTTGCTAAGTCAAGCAAACATCTTGGAGATTCTTCCTAGTCCTTGGTCGTTCTAATTCACCCAAAGTTCCTCGACTGGAATGGAATTGTTAGCTCTCTCGGACGTTGTACTCAGACAAGGCAAGAATAATGCCAGGCTAAAAGTGAGGAGAGAATTGACATGGGGTCAATGTCTGTTTCGCCTTTCCTAAAGGTGGGTGCAAAAAAATCCAATGCCCACCATTGGATTTGGGCTCTTGAGTTGTTCTCTATGCATTCACCTTCTTTCTCTTGGATTCTCTTAGGGATTCAGTCATGTTCCATCTTTTCTACAACCGATGGTTTTAAAACCTCCAATGCCACATTCTACACTTTTTTTTTTGGTATTCATTTAATTCGCTTCCCCACTTTGGAGTTGATTTTTTTTTTTTTTTATAACGAAAAAATTTAGTTAAACAGGTAAATCTGAATTTTATGAAAGACTTTTACTATATGGTTCAGATCAATTACTCCACTTGAAATGTTTGCTCTTAGTAGAGTGGAAAAGTTGCTCTATGCCACAAGTCCAATCCTCAATCACTAGACCAAACCAACCCTGTGACATTTGGGACGGGTTGTCCTTTTCCCCTCCTTTTCAATCATTATAAAAAAAAATCATTTTCTGTTCTCCCACTTGAATATCTTAAAAAGGCAAGTTCTCTGAGAGATTCTTTGGGTTAAAATTGGTTCATTATTTTAGCTCCCCACCATCATAGATCTGGGCTCAAGGGTTGCTTGTGTGTGTGTGGTTTTCTTAAGAGTGCAGAAGAAAGTAAATTTGAAAACAAAATTCAACCCATAAATATTGAGGAACGTTATCTTTTGCGCACAAGAGGAGTACGTCACGTATCAGTTTGTCACAATATACCACTTGTAAACTTATTCTGGAAATCAACCGTAAGTGTCGCAGACACTATTTTGAACAAAACTGATGATAAAATGAATTCCTTTGAGCATCACCTAATCGTAAACAAAAGAGAAACAAAGGTGATGACATTAAAGCAAGGTGGCACATAAATCATGAGAATTCAACTCTTCTATGGAAGATATTTTGCTCAAGCGTTTCAAGAGCAATACTTAAGCACATTTGCCATTCAACGTAGAGGACTGAATTGAGTGAAATGCATTCGCGATCTATTGCCTGAGATGCAGTGGAAGCTAGCTTTTGGTGAGCCTTGGCTTTTGGGAAAAGAGGAGAGAGCTAATGAACTTGCCTGTGTCAAAATGATCTTTCACCTAGATATTTTGCGAAATCTGTTAAACACAATAAGTCAATTTGAGTGTAGAGAGAGAAAGTAAAATAAATTATGTAGATAAGTCTCAATATAGGTAGAATATTATTTCTATAACATGAATAATTTTGACCAAGAAATTCCATATGGGAAAAGATGAGTTTCCAAGTCAATTGGCAAGGATTGATTTGAAGAACGGCGAAAGATCAAAATGCCACAAGATGACCAATAGAACTGGATACGTGACCCTACTATTCTTAAAGAGATGACCTTGCACTATTTTCAACAGCTATATTCCTTGTAGGGTATAGAGACTATGGCCCGACTCTCACTATTTGCAAACAAGTCGTGACAGGGGAGATAAATGATAGTCTAACAGCTGAAATTACCTGTGAGGAGGTCCAGACCATTGTATTTCAATTAGGCGAGACCAAGGCACCCGGTCCAGACAGATTGAATGGTCAGTTTTATCGTGCCCATTGGGATATCCTGCAAGAAGATATAATCTCAGCTGTGAAACAGTTCTTTTAGACAGGGATTTTATTACCAGAATACAATCGCACCTCTATTTCCCTAATTCCTAAGACTCTACATCCAGAAAGATTGGACCAGTTCCGTCCTATCAGCCTCTGCAATTTCATCTATAAGGTGATTTCTAAGATTCTTGCTAATCATCTTAAACCCTGGCTGCCACAATTAATAGCACCAAAACAGACTGCTTTCGTTGGAGGTAGGCAAATCCAGGATAATATAATGGTGGTTCAAGAGGTTTTACATCAGATCAGAATCAGAAAAAGGAAAAAGAATTTCCATGCCGTGCTTAAGCTAGATATGCAAAAGGCTTATGACCGGGTCGAATGGCATTTCCTTAGAGATTATCTCCTAAAGCTTGGGTTTCACACGAAATGGGTTCACTGGATATTCCAATGTATCTCTACGGTGTCTTATAGTGTCAAATTTAATGGTGAATTTATGCCCTCTTTCCATCCTACTAGAGGTCTAAGACAAGGCGATCATTTATCACCATACATTTTCATCCTGATGGCTAATGCCTTAACTACTTTGATCAACAATGTAGTGGACATTGGCAACCTTAAAGGTATAAAACTTAACCGGTGGTGTCCTACTCTCTCCCACTTATTTTTCGCAGACGATGCCATTTTTTTTCTTGATGTGAAGCTTATTGAATGTTAGAACTTAGCTGCTATACTAAATGAGTATTGTCTAGCTACGGGATAGGCCATTAATCGCAACAAATCAGGCTTATTTTGTAGTACAGACTGTCCACTCAGCTTGAAAGAAAGTCTGGCAGAAGCACTCAGAGTTCCTATACTACACAGAACTGGCCGATATCTCGGTATACCCTCAGATTGGGGCAAATCTAAACGGGAGATATTTTCTTGGCTTATGGGTCGAGTGCATTCCAAACTTGAAGGTTGGAAAGAAAAACTTATTTCAAAAGGAGGCAAAGAGGTCCTTCTCAAAACCGTTGTGCAAGCAATACCACATTATGTAATGTCGATTTTTAAAATCCCTGCTGCTATTTGTAAAGCAATAGAACATAAAATGGCTAAATTCGGTGGCAGTCTGATTATAGCAAGAAAGGCATACATTGGAAGACCTGGGATAGCACAAAAAGAAGGAAAGATGAAGGGGGATTAGGATTTCGCGATCTTATGGCTTTTAACAGAGCATTACTGGGTAAACAAGCTTGGCGTCTTGCCCAAGATCCTACCTCTTTGTACAGCAGACTATTACAAGGCCTATATTTTCCATCTCAAGATTTTTGGCATGCCTCTAAAGGTGCTAGGCCCTCTTGGGGTTGGCAGAGCTTATTACTAGGCCGGGATTCTATTGCAGATAAAGTTTTATGGTCTGTTGGAAATTGTACACATATCAGAGTTTGTGAGGATAGCTAGTTACCTAGAGGTGTTATTGGAGGTCTTGCTCCTAGGGATGAACCAGAAATGGTTGCAGGGTTCATATCCACTGATTCTAACTCTTGGAATACATCACTTTTGAACCAGCATTTTGATAACCAAACAGTTGATCAAATCCTATCTATTCCTATCCAACCTCAGTGTACCCAAGATAAACTTATCTGGAGAGGACCACAAAATGGCACTTTTACAGTGAAGAATTGCTATAACCAGCTTAGAGCTCAGCAAAAAAGCAATATCACTAATCAGGCCTCTTCATCCTTTCAGCCGCCTCGCTGATTATGGAATGCAATCTGGCACCTACACACTATGCCTAAACTCAGGTCATTTCTCTAGTCTATTTGTAATAATGCTTTGGCGACTAGAGAAAATCTTTATAAACGGCACATGTTGACAACCCCGACTTGCTGTATATGTGCTAATCACGTACCCGAGACCCTAGAACACCTATTTTTGTTCTGTCCATGGACATATGATGTTTGGCAGCATCCAGAATTAGCTATAAAGAGTCCTACAATGTCTGTGCATCATATAGAAATCTAGTTACTTCAATTTATTGACAGTAAAGATGACTTACCAACTCTCGAAACGATTACTATCGATCCTTTGGCATATCTGGAAAGCCCGAAATGCTTTTCTTTTCCGTAAACAACAGCCAAAGGCCGACTGAGTTGTGCAGATGGCGATTGTTGATGCCCACTCCAGGCGTATTTTTAATGCTCCAATGTCGAGATCTATTTCAGCATGGAGCACTTCGGATCACAGATGGAAACCACTAGAACAAGGAGTCTTAAAAGTTAATTTCGATGCAGCTTACCACCCATCCGGCCTCGACGCAGTGACGTCTTGTATTTGCAGAGACTCATTTGGCCGTTTGATCGATGGTTCTGTGTAGTTTGCTCACGCCTCCTCAGCCCTGCAAGCCGAGGTGATCGCACTTAACTTCACCCTGCAGTTTTTGCTCCATAGAGGCAGAGAGAGGGACAAGATCGTGGTGGAATCTGACTGCTTAATCCTTGTAGACGCTGTTCGGGAGCGTGATCCTGCCCGACGACCGTGGATACTCAGATCTCTCCTTGAAGAAACTCGAGCGTTGCTTAGTCGGTGCCCTAATTTCCATCTCGTACACTGCCCTAGAGAAGCAAATGTTGTTGTGGACCAAGTTGCGAGGGCCCATCAAGCCTCCTTACTCCCTCCGAATTGGGTTCTTCAACCCCCTCCATTTTTGCAAGATTTTGTGTATTCTGAACTGAATGTAAATGCTTTGCTGGGATCTTAATATATGAGTTGTTTCCGGCCAAAAAAAAAAAAAATTAAAGGACATGGCCTTATCGTTGTAACCCCTAGTCAAATCAAGTCACGAAAGAATGTAGCATATTCGTACTGTTTGGCTCTAAAGAATCATACCATATGCTTCTTCCTACTCTTTCCTTTAACCCTCTCTGCTTTTTTCACTGGCAACCAAGTTTGACGTTGATTTCTGAATTTTGTACAGATTTAAGACTAAATTAGTATAATTAAAATATTTATGGTTAAAGTGGTATTAATGTAATAAGTTTAGGAATTTTTTTTAACACTTCTCCCTTGAGGAGAATAGATGAATTGTTTGAATCTTGACCCTTTATAATATGGGTTGTTGACGTGTCAATCATTTAGAGAAAGTAAATTTAAAAATTAAAATTTGCATCATAAACATAGAGGACCTTAATCTTTAGCGCTCCAAAAGAGTTTGTCTCACGTCATTTGATCATAATATATCACTCCTAAACTTATTCTGCAAATCGTTTATACATATGCTTGCAACTATTTTTAGTGAAGCTAATGATAAAATGAATTCCTTTGAGCATCAGCTAATTGTAAACAATAGAGAAACAAAGGTCATGACATTAAGTAAGGTAGCACATAAAACATGAAAATTTAACTCTTCAGGAAGAGATTTTGATAAGGTGTCTTGAGAGCGATACTTAATCGTGTCGGCTATTCAATGCACAAGACTGAATTGTGCAAAGTGCATTATATCTGGTGATCTACTGCCACACATATGCATATATGTCAAAAGTGAAGAAGTTTTGAAAAAAGAAAAAAGAAAAAAAGTAATTTGATTTATATTTGGAAATAAATTCAAATTGTTGTAAAAGCGGAGGATTTTTTTAGATTTTATGTCCATGAAAGATTCATGGAATGACACAAATGTGTTGTTCACCAACTTGAATTGATTACCATTTGTCCATCGATTAGGAATTCTCGTTTTATAGGAAATACTAGTTTTTCATCAAATTTTTAAGTGAAACTTTGAGGATGAAATACGGCCTTGAGTACATTTTATAATAATAAAAAATTAAATGGTTCAAAGTAACGATGAGAGATATAATAATAGTAATTTGTAAAAATAATGTTCTAAACAATTCATACTTGTATCATTCTACTCTATCGTATAGCCTATCGATTATGTAAAAATGTAACCGTGCATGGACATGTATAGAAGTTAAACGAATGATGTGACCCAAGAAGGGAAAAAGGGCGCCCATGGACAAAAGTCGTCCGCCATCGGTGCCTGTTTTGGTCAACTACAAAAGGAGGGGAGGACATATATTTGTTGAAAAGCATCCGATTGCTTCTTTTACCAGCACATACTTGGTTTTCTTTTTCTCCTTTGCTTGTTTTACACGTAGAATGACAGAATTAGTCGCATTACATGCCCTATCTAAGTGGAAACAAAAAAAATTGCCTCTGTAATATGTAATATGTAATGGAAAAAAAGGTTAACAAAATAACCATAATCTAATATCACATTTGAAAAAGTCATAACTCAAGTAAAAAGTTAAAAGATCATGACTAAATTTCGAAGACGGCAATGAAAAACATAGGCGCTCGAGAAGAAAAGTGATACAAAGAATATATTGAATTTATGGGAGTTCAAAGCATCATGAATGTCCAATTTGTGAAGGCATGCACTCTTAGGTAATTCTAAACTTGTTTTTCTTTTCTTTTCTTTTCTTTTTTAAAATTCTTTTCAGGTGATTAGGTCTGGACCATTCGTCTCATTCTCAAGTTGGACCTGATATTTGTCTAGAATCTCTTACCTTTGAACCTATAAATTCACTTGCCCTCCTTCATTGGCACTTCAAAGTGCAAAAACCGAAAAGACCTAGGGGAGAGAGATAGAGTTCATCGATATGGCCTTCATTGATACTGCCCTTCAGTGCCCCCGCAGTAAATTAGCTTCTAGTATGGGAGGCAACAACAGGCAGAAGAAATCTTCATCTTCCTTCTCGCTCAAAGCATGTTCAAGCCTCAGAAGGCTCGCCGGGACGATGCTTGGGGCGGGGACTCCGTAACCTTGAATAAAATATACCGGAGCGACTATGACAAGGGCAGGTACGTTGCGGATCCCAGCATCGACAAGAAAGCCACAGCCTTCATCACCAAATTCCACAAGACTCAATCATGGAATCTGAACATCGAGTGATCGCGATCTAGAATAGGCTGCCCCCCTGCCGATTTGGCTTCAATTTAGAGTTGTACATGTTTGTTCAGTCTTCTTTACTCTCTGACTATTTGTTGTATCTTGAATATATATGTAGCTTAATACAAGTGCTGTCCTCTAATTAGTAGATTTGTATAAAAATCAAATCTCTCAAATGGTAGTAGATTTGTATAAAAATCAATCTCTCAAGTGGTAGTTTGTTCATAGCTTTCTTCGACTTGCCTGCATCGTTATTGCTGCTTTGTAATAGCTATCATTGAAACACCCTCGTTTTACATTACGTCTCTTTCGTCTTGCAGCAAAATATTCATCTCGTGTTTGTTTTTAGTCATATTTGTCCACCGGTGTAACGAGTGAGAGGGTAATGCACGGACGCAACGCACAGACAGATCTGGGCTCAAGGGTTGCTTGTGTGCGTGTGTGGTATTCTTAAAAGTGTAGAAGAAAGTAAATTTGAAAAAAAAAAAATCACCCTTAAAAAGGAACCTAATATTTTGAACACATGAGGAGTACGTCACGTATTAATTTGTCACAATATACCACTCGTAAACTTATTCTGCAAGTCAACCGTAAGTATTCCGGACACCATTTTGAACAAATGAGGATAAAATGAATCCCTCTGAGCATCACCTAATTGTAAACAAAAGAGAAACAAAGGTGATGACAATAAAGCAAGGTGGCACATAAAACATGAGAATTCAACTCTTCTACTGAAGAGACGTTGCTTAGGTGTTTCGAAAGCAATACTTAACCACGTCCGCCATTTAATGTATAGGACCGAATTGAACGAAGTGCATTTGTGATCTAATGCCTGAGATGCAGTGGAAACTAGCTTTTGGTGAGCCTTGGCTTTTGGGAAAAGAGGAGGAGAGAGCTACTGAACTTATCTGTGTCTGGCACAATAATTTTTTATCCGGGTGTTATGCAAAACCTATTAAACATAATAGATCAATTTTAGTGTAAAGAGAGAAAGCAAAATTTATTATGCAGATGAGTCTCGACATAGGTAGAATGTTATCTCTACAACATGAACAATTTTGTCCATTGCTTTCTTCCCAAAAGGAATTTTGTATGGAATAATACGAGTTTGCAAGTCGATTGGAATAAATGAAAAACATGGCTAATTGTTGTAATTTGTCAAACACCAGAAATAATCATACGAAATTCTAAAGAAGGAGAATAAATGAAAAAACATGGCTTATTGTCGTAACTCCTAGTCAAATCAAGTCACGAAAGAATCGTAGTATATTTGTACTTTTTGGCTCTAAAGAATCATACCATATGCTTCTTCCTTCTCTTTCCCTCTCCGCTTTTTTCACGGGCAGCCAATTTTGACTTTGATGTCTGAATTTTACACAGGCTTCCAAGCTAGTCGCACTTCAGAAAAGCAGAAGGTATCCTAGGTCTTAATTAAAAGTACGAGTTTTGATGAACTTCTGTCTACCCCATCATCCACACAACTATTTTATGCAGTAGCCATTTGGGGCTTCATATTAGATTGCCTCGCTTCTCTCTTTCCACTATTCTAGCTTGACGTTTCAAATAAGGAAAACCCCACTATTTTTCGCCACTCATCATCATTAGCCATTCTTTGCCTTTGCCGGTTGGTCGATCGGGAAAAGGAAAAAATTGTGGAAGGCAGCTGCAAATGTTTTGCTAAGTCAAGCAAACATCTTGGAGATCCTTCCTAGTCCTTGGTCGTTCTAATTCACCCAAAGTTCCTCGACTGGAATGGAATTGTTCGCTCTCTGGGACGTTGTACTCAGACAAGGCAAGAATAATGCCAGGCTAAAAGTGAGGAGAGAATTGACATGGGGTCTATGTCTGTTTCGCTTTTCCTAAAGGTGGGTGCAAAAAAATCCAATGCCCACCATTGGATTTGGGCTCTTGAGTTGTTCTCTATGCATTCACCTTCTTTCTCTTGGATTCTCTTAGGGATTCAGTCATGTTCCATCTTTTCTACAACCGATGGTTTTAAAACCTCCAATGCCACATTCTACACTTTTTTTTTTTTTTTGGTATTCATTTAATTCGCTTCCCCACTTTGGAGTTGATTTTTTTTATAACGAAAAAATTTAGTTAAACAGGTAAATCTGAATTTTACTTTTACTATATGGTTCAGATCAATTACTCCACTTGAAATGTTTGCTCTTAGTAGAGTGGAAAAGTGGCTCTATGCCACAAGTCCATTCCTCAATCACTAGACCAAACCAACCCATATTTGGGACAGGTTGTCCTTTTCCCCTCCTTTTCAATCATTATAAAAAAAAGAAAAAAAAAAATCATTTTCTGTTCTCCCACTTGAATATCTTAAAAAGGCAAGTTCTCTGAGAGATTCTTTGGGTTAAAATTGGTTCATTCTTTTAGCTCCTCCACCACCCCCTCCCCTAGAACCCTTTCTTTAGTTGGAATACGGTTCAAATTCTCATATTTGAAGGACCAAAATATCTGGCATGATTAAAATAAAATTGCTGTCCTTTTCACTCTTTTCGCCCATCAACAACGGCTATAAAACCTCCTCTTTGATCGATCTTTTGTGTTTTAGTGTTGCTTCAAAGCTACAAAGACAAGGGGTCAAATCGAACATATTTCTGTTAAATACATTAAACGCCCCATCATTGCTTATATTCACACTATGCCTTTGAGTTCAATAATTCGGAGATTGTACAACTAAATTCACACATATTTCGGTCAAAAAAGGTCCCAGCTGCCCTAAAAAATAATAGGGATTCAAACCCCAGTTGATTCTTGCGTTGAAGTTGTAAAGCTACCTATAATTGAATCTGAAGCAGTTAAAGTTCAATCATTGGAAGCTTTCCCAGCTTTTTGGTAAAGAGAGCATCGCGTTGAATGTGCTGTTTTGCTTCTTCTTCTTTTTAATTCAAGCCCACCATTTATTCACAACAATGCAACTAGCATCCGAACCTGAATCATGGGATTTCAAGAACCCTCACTCCACCTCACAATTCTTCTGAGAAGTATCCGCAGAATTAGTACCGCCCATGTAGCAAAGTCGAGAAAATATTAGGTAGAGCTCTCACGCTAGCATGTCAAAATCTCAGTCCATTCGCCTTATGAGCCCACTCGTCTGTTATGGTCTCTCGCTCCCTCATTGTCTCACCTCTCTCTTCCCTCTCTTCACGGTCTTCCTCCTTCTCACTCTCCTCCGTTTGCCTTGTTTTCCCTTCTCCAACCTCAACCTCAAGCCCGACCTCGGACTTGCTGCTACTGCCTCCATCTTCGCCTCCATCTTCACATGCTCCTTCTCCAACCTCCAATGCCGCCGCCACTTGTCCAACTCCTCCCATGCCCTCTGTATCCACACCTATGTCAACCAAGAGGTTGAGGCCCTACACCACGTTGATGAACCACACTACCGTCTCCGCCTCGTTTGTTACCTAAGCTGATCTTGGTCGACCTCGAATCAATTTTGATTGGAGGTCAAGCTAAGTTCTAGATCATAAATATAAGGCTCGCTCAACCTTAGATCCAAAATCTAAGGCCCAAGTTCATCGACGAAGCTAGAGCTCAATGACAGAGAACTAAAACGGTCGCGAGGTGGTGGACTAAAATAGCAGTGGGGTGGTGGTGGTGAAAGGGAACGAACGTCTATTGTTGTTCCTGTCAAAATGAAATGGGAGAAGAACAAAATAAAAAATAAAAAATAAAAAAGGAAAACATAAGAGAGGGAAGAGAGAGGTGAGACGGTGAGCAAGGAGAGAGGTTCTAACACGGTGGGCTTGGCCAACACGTATCTCCTAGTGAATGGACTAGGACTAAGCAAGATAGCACATAAAAGATGAGAATCCAACTCTTTTGTTGAAAAGATGCTGCTCAGGTGTTTTCAGACCAATGCTTTAAAATTGTTAGTTATTCATTGTATGCGACTAAGTTATGCAAAGTGCATTATATTCTGTGATATAAGATGTCCAAGATGCAATAGCAGAGCATTGCTTTTGGGGAGCCTTGAACTTTCGGGAAAAGCCAAGGAGATTGCTAATGAACTCGCTAGTGTCTATCAAAATGATTTTTCTTTTATAGGTAGATGTAATTGCGATGCATGTTGAACATAAAATGCTAAGTGTAAAGAGATAAAGTAAATCTTATTATGTTGATGAGTTTCAAAATAGAGTCAACCTAATTTTCTATATAAATTATCCTAGTATTGTCCTCATAAACACCCTCGAATTTTTTATGCATAGGGACATGTTTCTGTATAAAAAATTTCTCCAACTAAAATAATGCAATATTTGTTTATTTTTAATAAAATTAGACATTTTGTGTCTTATTGCCTGCTCAATTGATATTACACAATTATGTCTTTAACATATTGCGGGCGGCTTATTTGATCCTACACTTTTCATATTTGGTCAATTTAATCCTAATTTTTTTTATGATTTTTTAATATAGTCTTTCTGACCAATTTAGGCCAAGAAATGCTGACATGGAGATCTATCATTATCAGCTATCTTATGTAGCACAGCTAATATCTCACATGGACACTTTTAAGTAAAACAAAACATTGTCTTTTTGCTAATTTTTAAATATTTTTTTTTTATTTTCTTTCTTTTTTTTCCTTTTGTTTTGCTTTCTCCACTATTCATCTTCCCCCAAAGCCATTACTGTGTGATGTTGACCTCGCACTCCCCTGAGCAAGCATCGATCTCCTCCTACCGTTGCCACGCTGGGTCGATGAGGCCGCAGTTGGTCATGGTCTTCAAGAGAGTCTGACCGGGGAGGCCGATGACCTCATGCTTGTAGCCATTGACATCGATAGCGAAGAGCTTGACGATGTGGTTGGACACTTCGACAGAGGAGGACGAAGAGGAGTGGACAGTATGGCGGATGACTCAGCGAGGGTGGACCTGAAGGGGGAGAGAGACAAAAGGCGGTGAATTGTCGTGAAGAGCTTTTGGAGAGTCGAAATCATTACTATTGCATGGCTTGAAAAGTCAAAATTAAAATATCATTAACATACTTACGATTAAATTGGCTAAATTAAAAAGTTAATAATTGAATTAACTATCATATAACAAATTTAGGACCGATTCCGTAATTGCACAACTTAAAAGTTCGAAATTGAAGTATCATTAAAATGTTTATGATTAAATTGACCAAATTGGAAGTTAAGAACTGAACTGATTGTGATACAACAAATTTAGGATTGATTGTGTGATTTTATTAAAAAAAATAAACATGACACAATTTATCCTCAAAATGTTGATTATGTGATAAGGGCTTGATTTCAAATTTAGTAGATTTGACCTGTAAAATCTCTCTCTTGGAGTAACTTTAAAGACCATGATTGCCAACTCGTGGTTGGAAGTCTTATCCGAATGTATTTTACAGGCAATTTGCATACATGCATTTATAGTTAAAGATCAGTCGAGTCGAAAATTTGAGCTATCTTGTGTTATTAAAAGAAGCATTATATACTTGACTTAGCTGCACATGCTTTCTAATGCTAATCATGGGTACAGCTGGCCGAATCCTCTTCGAAAACAAACTTGAAAATTGGGAAGCAAACCTCACATCAGCACTCATTTGTGTCCTCTCAATTGGTTACCCACTAAATTCTGTAGTTGTGTTTATGGGTACGTTCTCCTAAATATGTCCAAAAGTCTTGTATATGTTTGTAGCTCTCTCTCTCTCTCTCTCTCTCTCTCTCTCTCTCTCTCTCTCTCTCTCTCTCTCTCTCTCTCTCAAAGTGCTACAATCACAATCATTGCGTGGCTAGTTGCACCCCTCAAGTGATCTCTAATTTGGATTCATGACCTCACGTGTGAGAAAAAACAAAATCTAGAAGATAACCTGTATATGAGAGAATTCTGATTGTGTAGTTGCTGAACAATCAACTACAATACACCAGTTGAACATTTCTTTTCATCTTTTTTCTTGTTCAACTTTACAAAGCTCTACTATATGAAGAAGAACAAAAATATAGAGAGAACTTGAGAAGAACAGAGAGACTCGAGTTTTCAGAGAGAACTATCACACCCAGTTCATCAGTTTTCTTCAATCCCTTTATACTAAAGCTTAACTACTTAGACTTTCTTTCAAAACAGATTTAACAACTTTAGTAACAAAATGATTAATCTTGGCACATGTGCAGCTCCTTCAGTGGCTTGATCAACTTTTGTTCCTGGTTTTATTCTTTTGTATAGTCGGATTCTTCACAGGGATTGCCACCTCAGCTTTTCTACGGATCACCAGCTCAGCTTTTGTTTCTTTGACTTCTTTATAGCTTGCCAGCTCATCTTTCAGCTTCACTTCGATCTTGCTCTGCTTTGGTTTATTCAGCTGCCTTGTTCAGCTGTAGTTGCAACTCATCATCTTCACTTTGCTCAACTCCTCTACTTCTATCAGCTTCTTTGTTCTGTATTTTTAATCTGTGTTTTGTCTCTTTACATCCCCCCTCAAATTGGGAATGGGGAGAGCATAGATTCCCAATTTGACTCGCAGATGAGAGTGTGCTATTCGTGACAAGGGTTTTGTAAAGATATCAGCAAGTTGGCAATGACTCGGAATATATCTTACATGTAATGACCCAGAAGATACCTTCTCTCAAACAAAATGAAAATCTACTTCAATATGTTTTGTTCGAGCATGTAAGATAGGATTAACAGTGAGCGAGATAGCTAATTGATTGTCACAGTATAGATGAATAGGAGGAGTAAGGAAACAACCTATGTCTCGTAAGACAAAGCTGATCCAAGTGAGATTAGCAGTGGTTGATGCAAGAGCACGATACTCAGCCTCTGTAGAGGATCTACTAACTGTTGGTTGTTTCTTTGCTGCCCAGGAGATAAGATTGGAGCCAAGATATGTGCAAAATCCAGTTGTTGATCTTCTGGTTTCAGCACATCCAGCCCAGTTTGCATCCAAGAAGCCATAGAGATGCATAGTGCTTTGTGAATGAATGAATAAGCCGAATCTGATCGTACCTTTAACATATCTCAGTACCCTTTTCAATCTATGGAGGTCTGCGATGGTAGGTTTCTGCATTTTCTGGCAGAGTAGATTTGTGGCATAGGCAATGTCTGGTCGAGTTAGTGTGAGGTATTGGAGACCACCAACTAGACTTCTATACTCAGCAGGATTGGATAAAGCTATAGAATCATTGATCAAAATAGTTGGTCGTAATGAAAGAGGAGTTGAAATTGGTTTAGACTCGAGCATATGGGCTCGGGTGAGAAGATCAATAGCATATTTAGCATGGCAAAGGAACAAATGTGCAGGAGTACGCTTAACTTCAATGCCAAGGAAATAGTGTAGTGAACCAAGATCCTTCATATGAAACCGTAGGCTTAAAGAAGTAATGAGACTAGAGAGTATTTGAGATGAGCTTCCAGTTAGAATGATATCATCAACATACGGTAGTAAGAGAATTGTTTACGTACCGGTATGTAGGATGAATAATGAGGGATCAGTTGAGCTACAAAAGAATACATATTCTAGTAAGAAATTGCTGAACTTATCAAACCAAGCTCGAGGAGCTTGTCGAAGTCCATAAAGGGATTTTCTGAGGAGACAAATATGATGAGGTCTCTGTGATTCTTTAAAACCTGGTGGCTGTTCCATATAAACTGTTTCACTCAAGTTACCATGTAAGAAAGCATTTTTAACATCTAGCTGATGAATTGGCCTTTGTTTCATCATTGCTACCGAGAGGATTATTCGAATTGTAGCATGCTTCACTACAGGACTACAGGTTTCTATGAAATCAAGACTTTCTTCTTGATGGAAACCTTTGGCTACCAGTCGAGCTTTCAGTCTATCTAAACTCCCATCAGGTGCAAGCTTTGTTTTAAACACCCATTTGCAGCCGATTATATTCATTTGATTAGTTCTAGGGACTAACTCCCAAGTTTTATTTTGATACAAAGCATCCATTTCTTCTTGCATTGCTTGACACCATCCCTCGTGTGCTAATGCGGACTTTACTGACTTTGGTTCAACAGGAACCTGATATTCAACCAGACATGCATATATGGGATTTGCTTTAACAATCCCATATCTTAGTCTAGTCTGCATAAGATGAGTAGAAGATGTACCTTGTGTACTTCCTGATACATAACTGATTTGTTCTTGTTCTGTATTAGCATGTGATGTCGAGTCAGATTCTTGACCGATAGACACTTGTTCTTCAATATTTGGAGATATCTGAGATGCTTCAACATTACTGAATGCATTATCAGGAGTGATTTGTAGCTCAGCATCAGGTACTGTGTTCATTTGTGATATAACTGTAGGATTGATTATGCGGATCCCACTGTCCTGCATTTCTGGAAAGATTTGACTTGATCCAGTATTCTGCAAAGTTTCAATCGATTTATTGGTTTGTGACTGAATATGTTCAGTAGTATTGGATATAGGAGATACCAATCCTCTTATCCATTGCTTGTATAGTTCAGATCCTTGTTGATACTCAGTAGTTCTTTGAGTAAAAGGAAATACTTTTTCATCAAAAACTACATGTCTACTAACATAGACATGTCCATTAGTAGGCAAAAGGCACCTGTAGCCTTTATGTTTCTCACTGTATCCAAGAAATATACATGTGAGAGATCTTGGATCAAATTTATGCTTTGTATAGGGTCTGAGACATGGATAACAAGCTGATCCAAAAACTCGTAGATGAGCATAATTTGGTTTATGTTTATACAGCTTATAGTGAGGTGAGTTCATATGCAGTTTTGTTGTGGGAAGCAAATTGATTACATAGACTGCTATCATGAAGGCATCTACCTAGTATTTTAATGGTACTCTTGCATGATATAGCATTGCTATGCCCAATTCAACCACATGTCGATGCTTTCTCTCAGAAACACCATTTTGCTTTGGTGTATACGGACAAGAAATGTTCTACTTAATGCAACACTTTTGTAGATGATTCTAAAATTTGATGCTAGTGAACTCTCCTCCTCCATCACTCTGAAACACTTTGATCTTGTGATCAAGTTGATTCTCTACTAGTCTTTGAAACATAACAAACACATCATACACTTCTGACTTATGTCTCATTGGATATATCCAACTATATCGAGAAAAATCATCCACAAAGATGACATAGTAATGAAATTTCTGGACAGATGGAATTGGTGATGGTCCCCATACATCACAATGTATCTTTTCTAGGGGAGCATTAGAGATATAGTCTGAGAGTGGAAAGGGCAAAGTTGAGCTCTTAGCAATTTGACAGCTGCTACACATACTTGAAGCTTTCGAATTATATTGGATTAGATGTTGACTTTGCAGAATCTTTACTGTTTTTAAACTAGTATGAGCAAGTCTTTGATGCTAGACATCTTCTCCTACTTCATGTTGAGTGTGAGTGAAGAAAGCTTATGTGGCTCTAGATTCCACTTGATACGGCCCCTTGAATTTCCTTCCTAGCTTCACTGTTGTATGATTGTAATTGTCCTTCATATACACCCCATGTTTGTCAAATATAAGAGAACAAGGATAGTCATTTGTTAATTTTGATACAGAAAGGAGATTCTTCTTGATTTCAGGAACTATTAAAACATCATTTAGTGGTAATATGCTAGTTGTTGTGTTTAATGTTCCATTACCAACACATGAGATTGATAAACAAGACCCATCTCCTATCATAACTGTATCATTACCACTATATGCAGCATAGTTTCGAATCATACCAAGTTCTGCAGTAATGTGTGATGTAGCCCCTGTGTCTGAATACCATTCTGAACCATACGGTTCTTCAATATGCATGGCTACCAATGCAGTTGGTATTTCATCTGCTTGATATGAATTATCAAAGCGATACCAACATCTAAGTGACGTATGACCTGGTCTTTTACAGATTTGACATTCCAGAGGACCATTATTCATTGGCTTTGTATCCTGTATATGCTTATCACCATTTGAACCTTGCGGTGGATAAGATCTAACACCTTGATATCTCTGAGAAGAGTTAGTGTATGGTCTAAACCCTTGTCCATAGTTAGACCAGTTATCCTTATTAACTGGATCTTGCTTTGTTAGGTTCAGAGTATTCATTCTGCTCTGTTGATTCCTTCCTGTTCCAGTAAAATTATTTCCACGATCTCTTCTATTAATGAACTGTCCTCTGCCAGAGTTGTATCCCCCTTGAATACTTTCTCCTTGACTTCTGGAATTAAATCTCTGCATACCTGTTACAGTCTTTCTTTGTCCATAATATGCCAGGTTAGTATTGTATTGGTTCACAGGATATGTTTGCAATCTAGTTTCAAATCTCTCAAGTTGGGAGATAACCTCATCATACTCTGGCTGGGGTTTGAGACAGTACATGGTTGTTCTAAAAGTTTCATATTCAGAACCTAACCCTTCAAGTATGCCAAACATCCTGGTTATATCATCAACGGGCTTTCCAATCGCATTCAATTGATCACAGATAGTTTTAAATTCTCGAAGATATTCACTCAATAGTCTATCTCTTTTTCTACAAGCCTGTAATTTTCCTCTTAACTCAAATTCTTTCGCTACAGATTTCTGAGTAAATCGATTTATAAGAACCTACCACACCTCGAATGAAGTTTCTAAGCCAATTATCAAACTTAGAATATTCTCTGATACTGCACCACTTATCCATGATGAGATTAGCTGATAAGTTTTTATCCAATCCAAGTGATCAGGATTCATCACTTCTCCAATCTCGGTTGCATCATTTGAGCGGTGGTAATGTTTCACCATTAATAAAGCCAATCGGATCTTGACTTTTCAGAAACCCGTTAAATTGCGCTTGCCATAATAGAAAATTCTCTTCATTCAACTTGATTGTAACAAAGTTGGCTATATTCACATGAATAGGAAAAGGATACTTTCGCAACTGGTTGCCATCCTATATCTTCATAAAACTTTGAAGATACGAAGAAACAATCAAAAAACTTCGAAGATCAGCTTACTAAAAATCAACAAGATCTTCGTATTGTCTTGCTCATGTGATCTTCATACAAACTTTTAGTAATACAGACATTAGATCTAGAACTCCCAAGAATAAAGCTCTGATACCATGAGAAGAAACAGAATCTAGAAGATAACCTGTATATGAGAGAATTCTGATTGTGTAGTTGCTGAACAATCAACTGCAATACACCAGTTGAACATTTCTTTTCATCTTTTTTCTTGTTCAACTTTACAAAGCTCTACTATATGAAGAAGAACAAAAATATAGAGAGAACTTGAGAAGAACAGAGAGACTCGAAGTTTTGAGAGAACTATCACACCCGGTTCATCAGTTTTCTTTAATCCCTTTATACTAAAGCTTAACTACTTAGACTTTCTTTCAAAACAGATTTAACAACTTTAGTAATAGAATGATTAATCTTGGCACACGTGTAACTCCTTCAGTGGCTTGATCAACTTCTATTCCTGGTTTTATTCTTTTGTATAGTCGGATTCTTCACGTGGATTGCCGCTCGCTTTTCTACGGATCACCAGCTCGGCTTTTGTTTCTTCGACTTCTTTATAGCTTGCCAGCTCATCTTTCAGCTTCACTTCGATCTTGCTCGCTTTGGTTTATTCATTTGCCTTGTTCAGCTGTAGTTGCAACTCATCATCTTCACTTTGCTCAGCTCCTCTGCTTCTATCAGCTTCTTTGTTCTGTATTTTTAATCTGTGTTTTGTCTCTTTAACAACGTGCACGGCCGCATACATGCCCACGCATAAATATGCCACACCATCATCCCTTATGCTGCCATTGCTCGTTTGCCGCTACCACATGCTCGTAGCTGTGACACCACATGCTCGCCGTTGTGGAATAACACTGATGAATGTTGCTACATTTGTGACATCAGGTGCGCAAGCACCCGCTCCCACACACATGCACACGCACACACAAAAATGGCCTTGAGGTTGTTTTGAGGTGTGTCTGGTTTTCCTAAAAGTGGATTAGAAATTGAGCAGACGGAGAAGCATAAAAAAAATTCAAAACATATTACATTAATGCCAATCTAATCCTTAACTTTTTAATTGTGTTAATTTAGTCCTAAACATTTTGACATAGAACCAATTTAATCCTTTCGATTAATTTATTCGGATATTGTTGACGTGGATGTCAACCATCTTACGTGGTATGGCCAATGCTAATGTTGACTTTTTTTAATTATATTTCAATAATTTTTTATTTTATTTTATTTTTCCTTTTTCTTTGATCTTTTTGAGTGAGGGGAGCCCTCGCCGACCAATGCTGTGCTGGCCACTAGAGGAAAGAGGAAGAAAAAAAGAATAAAAGCTTTTTAAAAATCTAAACATTATTAAAACATTATTAAAAAAAGTCCATGTTAGTACCGATATGCCATAGACAGCCAACATCTGCATCAGTAATATCTGACAAAAATTACTTGAAAGGACTGAATTAGCTCAAAGTCAAAAGATTTAATACTAAATTGGTACAACTTAAAGGTTTAAGACTAAATTGACACTAATACAATAGATGAATTGTTGAATTTTGACCCTTTATAATATGGGTGTCAATCATTTAGAGGAAGTAAATTTAAAAGTAAAATTTGCATAGTAAACATAGAGGATCTTAATCTTTAGCACTCCAAAAGAGTTTGTCTCACATCATTTGATCACAATTTATCACTCCAAACTTACTTTGCAAATCACTTGCTGTTATTTTGAGTGAAACTAATGACAAAATGAATTCCTTTGAGCATCAGCTAATCGTAAACAATAGAGAAAGAGAGGTCATGACATTAAGCCAGGTAACACTTAAAACATGAGAATTCAACTCTTTTGTTAGAAAGAGATTTGCTAAGTAATTTGATTTATATTTGGAAATAAATTCAAATTGTTGTAAAAGTGGAGGATTTTTTTAGATTTTATGTCCATGAAAGATTCATGGAATGACACAAATGTGTTGTTCACCAACTTGAATTGATTACCATTTGTCCATCGATTAGGAATTCTCGTTTTATAGGAAATACTAGTTTTTCATCAAATTTTTAACTGAAACTTTGAGGATGAAATACGCCCTTGAGTACATTTTATAACAATTAAAAATTAAATGGTTCAAAGTAACGATGAGAGATATAATAATGGTGATTTGTAAAAATAATGTTCTAAATAATCCATACTTGTATTATTCTACTGTATCGTATAGCCTATCGATTATGTAAAAATGTAACCGTGCATGGACATGTATAGAAGTTAAACGAATGATGTGACCCAAGAAGGGAAAAAGGGCGCCCATGGACAAAAGTCGTCCGCCATCGGTGCCTGTTTTGGTCAACTACAAAAGGAGGGGAGGACATACATTTGTTGAAAAGCATCCGATTGCTTCTTTTACCAGCACATACTTGGTTTTCTTTTTCTCCTTTGCTTGTTTTACACGTAGAATGACAGAATTAGTCGCATTACATGCCCTATCTAAGTGGAAACAAAAAAATTGCCACTGTAATATGTAATATGTAAGGGAAAAAAAGGTTAACAAAATAACCATAATCTAATATCACATTTGAAAAAGTCATAACTCAAGTAAAAAGTTAAAGATCGTGACTAAATTTCGAAGACGGCAATGAAAAACATAGGCACTCGAGAAGAAAAGTGAAACAAAGAATATATTGAATTTATGGGAGTTCAATGCATCACGAATGTCCAATTTAGGAAGGCATGCACTCTTAGGTAATTCTAAACTTGTTTTCCTTTTCTTTTCTTTTTTAAAATTCTTTTCAGGTGATTAGGTCTGGACCATTCGTCTCAGTCTCAAGTTGGACCTGATATTTGTCTAGAATCTCTTACCTTTGAACCTATAAATTCACTTGCCCTCCTTCATTGGCACTTCAAAGTGCAAAAACCGAAAAGACCTAGGGGAGAGAGATAGAGTTCATCGATATTGGCCTTCATTGATACTGCCCTTCAGTGCCCCCGCAGTAAATTAGCTTCTAGTATGGGAGGCAACAACAGGCAGATGAAATCTTCATCTTCCTTCTCGCTCAAAAGCGTGTTCAAGCCTCAGAAGACTCGCCGGGACGATGCTTGGGGCGGGGACTCCGTAACCTTGAATAAAATATACCGGAGCGACTATGCCGAGGGCAGGTACGTTGCGGATCCCAGCATCGACAAGAAAGCCACAGCCTTCATCACCAAATTCCACAAGACCCAATCATGGAATCTGAACATCGAGTGATCGCGATCTAGAATAGGCCGCCCTCCTGCCGATTTGGCTTCAATTTAGAGTTGTATATGTTTGTTCATAGTCTTCTTTACTCTCTGACTATTTGTTGTATCTTGAATATATATGTAGCTTAATACAAGTGCTGTCCTCTAATTAGTAGATTTGTATAAAAATCAATCTCTCAAGTGGTAGTTTGTTCATAGCTTTCTTCGACTTGCCTGCATCGTTATTGCTGCTTTGTAATAGCTATCATTGAAACACCCTCGTTTTACATTACGTCTCTTTCGTCTTGCAGCAAAATATTCATCTCGTCTTTGTTTTTAGTCATATTTGTCCACCGGTGTAACGAGTGAGAGGGTAATGCACGGACGCAACGCACAGACAGATCTGGGCTCAAGGGTTGCGTGTGTGCGTGTGGTATTCTTAAAAGTGCAGAAGAAAGCAAATTTGAAAAGAAAAAAAAAACACCCTTAAAAAGGAACCTAATATTTTGAACACATGAGGAGTACGTCACGTATTAATTTGTCACAATATACCACTCGTAAACTTATTCTGCAAGTCGACCGTAAGTATTCCGGACACCATTTTGAGCAAGTGAGGATAAAATGAATCCCTCTGAGCATCACCTAATTGTAAACAAAAGAGAAAGAAAGGTGATGACAATAAAGCAAGGTGGCACATAAAACATGAGAATTCAACTCTTCTACTGAAGAGACGTTGCTTAGGTGTTTCGAAAGCAATACTTAACCACGTCCGCCATTTAATGTATAGGACCGAATTGAACGAAGTGCATTTGTGATCTGTTGACACCTAAATTTTGGCGGCTCATTTAGTCATTAGGGGTTTATTTTATTTTATAATTTAATTGCATAGCATATAGATTTAGGTTGCATTTATTGGACCGGTGGTGGATGAGTTTAAATTAAATGGACTAAGCCCATGAAGCGAGCAAATTGGCCCAAGCCCGTTTTTTTTTTAAGTGATCGGAAATTATCTCGTAAGAAAATAAAAATTTGAAATTTTCCGGGATATGATGAATTTTCGGATAGGGCAAGTGGAAAAACGAATATTGCGAATATTGCGTTTTGGGAAAAATCTTTGTGGATATCAATTTTGAAAGATTGATAACCCTAATTCGTTGTCTATAAATAGATTAAAACGAATAAGGTTCGGGAGGCCACACATTGAATATACGGCCACACAAGAGGGTTGTCACTTTTTTAGAGGGGATCGGCAGAAGAAAAGCCAGCTACGTGAGGGTGCTTCGAAAAAAAGAGGAATTGGCTGGAAGGAAAATAATCTGCGTTGGTCATTGGAGGTGGCTGCGACCTCGGATCTGGCCGCCGTTCGTCGTCTTTCATCGTTCCAAATTCTGCCCAGCGTCAAAAGCATCGCGGGAACCACACATGAATAGCTAAAAGACGAGCCTCAGTCCGATCACGTTGCCGTCCAGTCGTTTGTTCCTTATTTGCAGGTTTCTAGTGATCCCCAGCGCTTCTTAGTCCTTGCTGTGCCGAGCATCGCTATCCTCGACCTAGACGATGCTGCTGCCCTAGTCTCACCTGTCGATCACCATGCCGCAAGCCACGAAATTCACATTTTTACGGCTACAAATTGAAGAATTCTTGGCAAAGGAAGAACACGTGAACTTGGTCAAAAGCACCACGTCCGTTTGGAGTCCAGGAGTCTTCCTAAACCAACCCATCTCTTGAAACTTTAGGCATCCATCAAAATTCATGCCTTGCACGCACGCACGCCCTTGTTCATGTTTGGGTTTTGCTGCCACGTGTTGCCACTTTGCCCACTATTACGATTCAACGTCCCAAGCGAATCCCGGAGTTTCTTGGCCCTGAGTCATCGCAAGCAAACACCACCGCATGGAGCAATATTGACGAGCACAAATTTTCTCACATATATTGTTTAATATTTGCTTGTTTTGTTTGAAGGAAAGACCAGCACAAAAGGGGCACATATCCTCTCTCTTTACTTGCATGTGCATCTCCTAGAGTCAAGCTGTCCAACAAGCTGTTCACCAAGCCCGTGAGTCATTGGTTACCGTGGTCCACCGAGCTTAGCACCACCACGTCGAGTCGCGAGGATCCGAATTTTGAAGGCTGATATTCGAACTAGGTGAAAACTTTATCTATTTCGATTTTCGAATATTCCGTTTCCTTATTTGAAATATCGTTGATGCACATTATTTAAATTCTCGATATGCTATCAAATCCGTAATCTCGAGTAGCCTTTTAAATTAGGGATTAATCCTAATTTCATAACGTGCATACGATTGACAGTCCGATTTCGTGCCCGAGAAATATGACTCGCAATCGCACGAAAATCGCCAATCCGGTCTCATGCTCGAGATTCGATTCGCGGTTTATTTGAAATTGACCAATCCGATCCCATGCGCGGGATATGATTCGTCAATTTATGGATATCGATCTTATCTTGCTGGATGTGCTGTCGTGTTATTTGAATCGACTTTGTTTTCGTAAAAAAAATCAAATCAAATCTGAGTTAGATTAGGTTTTTATTATCTTGCATGTTTAGATTAAGAATTTTATTTTGAGTCATGAAAAAGAAAAAGAAAAAGTGCACTCATTTAGGATGTTAGTTTTTTATCTGAATTGCATGTTTAATTTTAATTTCGAATTTCATAGAAAGTTAGGAATTAAGGCATTATTTGTACGTCATGGTATATTAGAATAAATTGCACGTTTTATTTTAAGTCTAGATTGATTTTTGCATCTTAGGATAGAACTTGCTAGGTTAAGATAATATCTTAGTTTAAATTAGGATTTAGTGACTCCGATCCTTAATATAAACTAGATAGAATCTTAATCTAGATAATTATATTTTGCATTTTCCTTAATTTCGAATTTCATAAAAATTTGTTTTAGGATAAATTAGTTTCAATTTCTAGAATATGTTGCATTTTTCTAGAATAGAAAATTCATGTGCACGTCATATAGAATTAGGTTCATTTAATTAGAAATTGCCTGTCATTAGAGTTAGGTCATTTGATTAATTTAGATTGCATATTTAATTATTGCATTTCTTTAGAAATTACCTTTACTCATGTCATTTAGTTTAGGTCATGTTACCATGTCATATCAACTTATGTTAGATTAGTAACATTGCATCGCATGATTCTCATTGAATAAATGAAAACAAAAAAATTTGAGTGATTGCTTGTTAATTAGAAATCATATCTAGGATTGCTGATGTGAATTTTGATCTAACAACGCAGATGCTTTCGTTGCTTTGAAGTAAGTTCTGCATTATTTAATTGCTTTACTTGGGTGTTAAATTGATGGTTTGCGCACCCGCATGAACACCTCACATGTTAGGAAAATAAATTGAAATCAATTCAAGCTGCTTGCCAAACATTTTTTCAAAAAATAAAAGAAAAGGTACCAAAAGGGCGTTAGAGAAATCTAACGTAACCAAGTTCCCGTACCCAAAATCTCTGGTTCGTAGGAGTAAGATAATCCTCCTGTTATTTTACTTAGGTGTCTAATCGACCTACCCTAAACCGATTAGTGGCGACTCCTAGATAATAAGCTTTTGCATGTTAAAATCCTAAGTCGCGATTTGGTATGGGCTTGGGAGAGCCCGAGCTAAGCTTAAAGGCTTAGTAGTCCATCAACCTAGTTTTAGGTGGCAAACCCCGAAAAAATGGGTCGCGACATGATCTAATGCCTGAGATGCAGTGGAAGCTAGCTTTTGGTGAGCCTTGGCTTTTGGGAAAATAGGAGGAGAGAGCTAATGAACTTATCTGTGTCTGGCACAATAATTTTTTATCCAGGTGTTATGCAAAACCTATTAAACATAATAGATCAATTTTAGTGTAAAGAGAGAAAGCAAAATTTATTATGCAGATGAGTCTCGACATAGGTAGAATGTTATCTCTACAACATGAACAATTTTGTCCATTGCTTACTTCCCAAAAGGAATTCTGTATGGAACAATACGAGTATGCAAGTCGATTGGCGAGGGTTGATTTGAACACCGGCGAAATTCTAGGAGAATAAATGAAAAAACATGGCTTATTGTTGTAACTCCTAGTCAAATCAAGTCACGAAAGAATCGTACTATATTCGTACTTTTTGGCTCTAAAGAATCATACCATATGCTTCTTCCTTTTCCTTAAACTGTTCATGAAAGGTAAAGGCGGGAGAACCGCCCTGGGGTGGGAGACCCGGTACTTACCTTCCCCAGCCTCTCAGTCGGTTGGTAAAAACATCAACTGGGAATTTGGGGGGCTCATGATAGTAAAGGTAAACACCACGTCTGTTTTTGGGCTAGCATGGGGTAACCAATCCCTGTCCCTCGCCTGGCGTGAATGGGTGGGGTGAAATGGACTCTATTCGTACTTTATGGCTCTAAAGAATCATACCATATGCTTCTTCCTTCTCTTTCCCTCTCCGCTCTTTTCACGGGCAGCCAATTTTGACTTTGATGTCTGAATTTTACAGAGACTTCCAAGCTAGTCGCACTTCAGAAAAGCAGAAGGTATCCTAGGTCTTAATTAAAAGTACCGAGTTTTGATGAACTTCTGTCTACCCCATCATCCACACAACTATTTTATGCAGTAGCCATTTGGGGCTTGACATTAGATTGCCTCGCTTCTCTCTTTCCACTATTCTAGCTTGATGTTTCAAATAAGGAAAACCCCACAATTTTTCATCACTCATCATCATTAGCCATTCTTTGCTTTTGCCTGTTGGTCGATCGGGAAAAGGAAAAAATTGTGGAAGGCATCTGCAAATGTTTTGCTAAGTCAAGCAAACATCTTGGAGATTCTTCCTAGTCCTTGGTCGTTCTAATTCACCCAAAGTTCCTCGACTGGAATGGAATTGTTCGGTCTCTGGGACGTTGTACTCAGACAAGGCAAGAATAATGCCAGGCGAAAAGTGAGGAGAGAATTGACATGGGGTCAATGTCTGTTTCGCCTTTCCTAAAGGTGGGTGCAAAAAAATCCAATGCCCACCATTGGATTTGGGCTCTTGAGTTGTTCTCTATGCATTCACCTTCTTTCTCTTGGATTCTCTTAGGGATTCAGTCATGTTCCATCTTTTCTACAACCGATGGTTTTAAAACCTCCAATGCCACATTCTACACTTTTTTTTTTTTGGTATTCATTTAATTCGCTTCCCCACTTTGGAGTTGATTTTTTTTTTATAACGAAAAAATTTAGTTAAACAGGTAAATCTGAATTTTATGAAAGACTTTTACTATATGGTTCAGATCAATTACTCCACTTGAAATGTTTGCTCTTAGTAGAGTGGAAAAGTGGCTCTATGCCACAAGTCCCATCCTCAATCACTAGACCAAACCAACCCTGTGATATTTGGGACGGGTTGTCCTTTTCCCCTCCTTTTCAATCATTATAAAAAAAAAATAATTTTCTGTTCTCCCACTTGAATATCTTAAAAGGCAAGTTCTCTGAGAGATTCTTTGGGTCAAAATTGGTTCATTCTTTTAGCTCCTCCACCACACCCCCCTCTCCCCTAGAACCCTTTCTTTAGTTGGAATACGGTTCAAATTCTCATATTTGAAGGACCAAAATATCTGGCATGATTAAAATAAAATTGCTGTCCTTTTCACTCTTTTCGCCCATTAACAACGGCTATAAAACCTCCTCTTTGATCGATCTTTTGTGTTTTAGTGTTGCTTCAAAGCTACAAAGACAAGGGGTCAAATCGAACATATTTCTGTTAAATACATTAAACGCCCCATCATTGCTTATATTCACACTATGCCTTTGAGTTCAATCATTCGGAGATTGTACAACTAAATTCACACATATTTCGGTCAAAAAAGGTCCCAGCTGCCCTAAAGAATAATAGGGATTCAAACCCCAGTTGATTCTTGCGATGAAGTTGTATAGCTACCTATAAGTGAATCTGAAGCAGTTAAAGTTCAATCATTGGAAGCTTTCCCAGCTTTTTGGTAAAGAGAGCATCGCGTTGAATGTGCGGTTTTGCTTCTTCTTTCTTTTTTTTAATTCAAGCCCACCATTTATTCACGACAATGCAACTAACATCCGAACCTGAATCATGGGATTTCAAGAACCCTCTCTCCACCTCACAATTCTTCTGAGAAGTATCCGCAGAATTAGTACCACCCCATGTAGCAAAGTTGAGAAAATATTAGGTAGAGCTCTCACGCTAGCGTGTCAAAACCTCTCTCTTCCCTCTCTTCATGGTCTTCCTCTTTCTCACTCTCCTCCGTTTGCCTCATTTTCCCTTCTCCAACCTCAACCTCAAGCCCGACCTCGGACTCGCCGCTACTGCCTCCATCTTCGCCTCCATCTTCACGCGCTCCTTCTCTGACTTCCAATGCCGCCACCACTTGTCCAACTCCTCGCATGCCCGCTGTATCCACACCTATGTCAACCAAGAGGTCGAGGCCCTACACCACGTTGATGAACCACACTACTGCCTCCGCCTCGTTTGTTACCTAAGCTGATCTTGGTCGATCTCGAATCAATTTAGATTTGAGGTCAAGCTGAGTTCTAGATCATAAAAATAGGGCTCGCTCAACCTTAGATCCAAAATCTAAGGCCCAAGTTCATCGACGAAGCTAGAGCTCAACGACAGAGAACTAAAACGGTCGCGAGGTGGTGGACTAAAATAGCAGTGAGGTGGTGGTGGTGAAAGGGGACGAACATCTATTGTTGTTCCTGTTGAAATGAAAGGGGAGAAGAACAAAATAAAAAATAATAAAAAAGGAAAACATAAGAGAGGGAAGAGAGAGGTGAGACGGTGAGCGAGGAGAGAGGTTCTAACACGGTAGGCTTGGCCAACACGTATCTCCTAGTGAATGGACTAGGACTAAGCAAGATAGCACATAAAAGATGAGAATCCAACTCTTTTGTTGAAAAGATTCTGCTCAGGTGTTTTCAGACCAATGCTTTAAAATTGTTAGTTATTCATTGTATGCGACTAAGTTACGCAAAGTGCATTATATTCTGTGATATAAGATGTCCAAGATGCAATAGCAGAGCATTGCTTTTGGGGAGCCTTGAACTTTCGGGAAAAGCCAAGGAGATTGCTAATGAACTCGCTAGTGTCTATCAAAATGATTTTTCTTTTATAGGTAGATGTAATTGCGATGCATGTTGAACATAAAATGCTAAGTGTAAAGAGATAAAGTAAATCTTATTATGTTGATGAGTTTCAATATAGACTCAACCTAATTTTCTATATAAATTATCCTAGTATTGTCCTCATAAACACCCTCGAATTTTTTATGCATAGGGACATGTTTCTGTATAAAAAAATTTCTCCAACTAAAATAATGCAATATTTGTTTATTTTTAATAAAATTAGACATTTTGTGTCTTATTGCCTGCTCGAATTGATATTACACAATTATGTCTTTAACATATTGCGGGCGGCTTATTTGATCCTACACTTTTCATATTTGGTCAATTTAATCCTAATTTTTTTTTATGATTTTTTAATATAGTCTTTCTGACCAATTTAGGCCAAGAAATGCTGACATGGAGATCTATCATTATCAGCTATCTTATGTAGCACAACTAATATCTCACATGGACACTTTTAAGTAAAACAAAACATTGTCTTTTTGCTAATTTTTAAATTTTTTTTTATTTTCTTTCTTTTTTTTCCTTTTGTTTTGCTTTCTCCACTATTCATCTTCCCCCAAAGCCATTACTGTGTGATGTTGACCTCGCACTCCCCTGAGCAAGCATCGATCTCCTCCTACCGTTGCCACGCTGGGTCGATGAGGCCGCAGTTGGTCATGGTCTTCAAGAGAGTCTGACCGGGGAGGCCGATGACCTCATGCTTGTAGCCATTGACATCGATAGCGAAGAGCTTGACGATGTGGTTGGACACTTCGACAGAGGAGGACGAAGAGGAGTGGACAACATGGCGGATGACTCAGCGAGGGTGGACCCGAAGGGGGAGAGAGACAAAAGGCGGTGAATTGTGGTGAAGAGCTTTTGGAGAGCCGAAATCATCACTATTGCATGGCTTGAAAGGTCGAAATTAAAATACCATTAACATATTTACGATTAAATTGACTAAATTAGAAAGTTAATAATTGAATTAACTATCATATAACAAATTTAAGACCGATTGTGTAATTTTATTAAAACATAGACATGGACACAATTTATCATGTTGATTAAGTGATAAGGGCTTGGTTTCAAATTTAGTAGATTTGGCCCATGAAATCTCTCACTTGGAGTACCTTTAAAGACCATGATTGCCAACTCGTGGTTGGAAGTCTCATCCAAACGTATTTGACGGGCAATTTGCATACATGCATTTGTAGTTAGAGATTAGTCGAGTCGAAAATTTGGGCAATCTTATTTTATTAAAAGAAGCATTAGATACTTGACTTAGCTGCACATGCTTTCTAATGCTTATCATGGGTACAGCCGGCCGAGTCCTCTCCGAAAACAAACTTGAAAAATTGGGTAGCAAACCTCACATCAGCTCATTTGTGTCCTCCCTTAATCGAGTAATACTTAGCAGAGATTGCGGGCGAATCTAGCCAATGAATGTGATTACAGCAATACAGCCGTATATATTTAGTAAGTTCATACAAAAAGAAGATAAGTGCCCATAGGAAATTATATATCTTTTATGGTTGATACTCAAAAGATACCTCTTAGAAATGGGAGGGCGTCGAATAATACCTTCCGTGATTTTGCAGTACAAGCTGGGCTTACCAAATTAAGAACTTCCCCCCCTTTTTTTGTATAACGAAGAACCCCATAGTACCTGGGTAAATACCAAAAATGGCGCCCTCATGTTGCTGAAGATTTTTTAAACTTTTAATGAAGGTGTTATTGTAATTTTAAATCCAAGAGAAATATACAGATGAGATCCATTGATTAACATTCATTCATGGGTTTACAATGGATTTCCCGGTGTAGACTTAGGTACACAATACATGTTTGAATATTTGTACCGTCGGATGCAAATAATTCAATAAAGATTCGGATGGAAAAATAATAAATCTAACGCGTCAAGGGAAAATAATAATAATTTAAGTAACTTGTCAAAAATAATAAAAACAAACAGTGAAAGGAGGGCTTGATGGAGCGACACGTGTCCTTCCCAAAACCTTTCTTTAGGATGTCTTTTAGGGTGGAGAACATCTGTACCGCAAAAGGGTTCAACAAAGGCTTACTGATTTTCGGAGGAATAATTAGAACTCTCGTGGTTTTAAAAAAATGAAATACCAAATAATTAGAACCCTCAATTAATTAATGAGTGCACTAGGTAATCCGTTCAAAGATGAGATTCCTAGTGCTTCTTTTTGACTACCTTCTCTGCGGATCTTTACTCTTCCACTACCGATTATTCAAAACACTTAAGCTATTAGATGAATTATCAATGTATTATTTAAATATTATAATATTCCCCTTCACATTTAGTTTGGTCTTTTTGTCCAATAATAAGTGTAGATATATTTAATTGGGAGAGGCAAATTGGGCCTGAAAATATTTGAATTTAGGATTTCTAACTCTAATGTTATGTGAGATTTCGTAGAATTGCTGTCAATTGTTCTAAAAACTGAAGTCATTAGATGAATGCGTCGTTTTTTGTTTAAATATTATAACATAGAGAAAAAAACACTTCAAGTGTCATAACTTTCATCGACGCTCACTTAAATGTTATAATATATTTTTTCAATTACTTCAATGATATAACGTATGTGCGGAGCTCACTTGAGAGCCATATAATCTTTCAATCGATCTATTAAGTGCCATAACTATTTAAAACATTTACAACAAGTGCTATGCCACACTTAAGTGATTAATTGAAAGTTGACAATCAAATAAATATTTTTTTACAAGTTATGACACTCAAGTAGTCGAAAAGAAAAAGATTATGCACTTAAGTTAGCGTTGTACAAAAATTATGACATTTATAGTGTTTTTTTTCCCAAATATTGATATAATATTCTGCAAATTATTATATCATGAAGCTGTGAGCTAGGTGAAAACTCTCTGCAAATAGTTTAATTCTCTCATATAGCTGAAACAAAAGAAAATCAGATTCATTTGTGTTGGACTACTCCAAAGGGTTAACGTAAAAGACAATAATAGATATATGAAGAGCGATCTGTAAAGGTTAATATACTAAATGATTAATAATTGTTTTGTTCTACTCAGTCATTTTGTACACAAATTATGGACCTCTACACAGCCACAATAATGCATGGATAATAAATTAGAACAAATTTGCAATATATATATATACAGAGAGGTTTTAACGAATAATATGACTCGAGAATGGAAAGGGGGGGACTCCATGGATGAGAAGAAAGTGCATGGGACGCTTCCCCAGGATTAATTGGCCACTAAGTCTTCAACTACACAAAAGAGAGGAGAAGACATCTTTCTTGAAAAGCATCCTCTAACCGCGTTGTAGTGGAATATTAATCTTTTTGCTCGTTTCAAATGTAATTTATAGAATTTCTCACATAACATGCCTTAATTAGGCGGAGTGAAAAATAAAATAAAATATGCCTCTGCAAAATGTGAAAAGTAAGGGGAAAAAGGTTCAGAAAATAATCATAATTGGAGCACTTGCATCTTCTGAAAATCAAATTTGAGAAAGTCATAATTCGACCCAAAAACTAAAAATCGTGACTAAATTTCAGAAAAATGATTACAGTAAAATTTAGGAAACCGAGAAGGAAAAAATTATAAAATAATACATTGAATTTATGCAATTTCAGTGTATTATGACCGATTCTTGATTCCAATTTGTGGAGACAAGCATTGTTCCACGTATATAATTGCACATTATATTAGTAAGTTTAGATATGTAATTCTAAATTTTTTTGCGGTCTGTATCGAACCTTTTTCAGGTCATTGGCTCTGGACCGTGGCCTCATTTTCAAGTGGACCTGATATTTGTCCAGATTCTCTACTCTTTGAACCTACTATAAATTGACTTGCCCTCCTTCATTGGTATCTCAAACTGCAAAAACCAAGAAAACATAGAGAGAGCGAGCCAGCGAGCGAGAGAGAGAGAGAGAGTTAATTTCTACTGCCGTTCAGTGCCTTGGCAATAATTTCCGCCAGCTTTGCCCAAACAACAGCAGTTTGAAAGAAGTCCTATGGGTAGCAACAACAGGCAGAAGAAATCTTCATCTTCCTTCTCTCTCATGAGCTTGTTCAAGCCTCAGAGGGCACGACGGGACACCGCTTCGGAGGTGGACTCCATTAGCTTTCAGAAAACATATCCAAGCGACTATGACAAGGGCCGATATGTCGCGGAGCCTGGCATCGACAAGAAAGCCACGGTCTTCATCGCCAACTTCCACAAGACACGAGTCTTGGAGCACGAGCACCAAGTGATCGTGGTCTAGCATAGGCCGCCCTGTGCAGAATTGGCTTCTATTTAGAGTTTCATATGCTTGTTCAGTGTCTTCCTAACTCTTTGGACTATCTCTGCTCTATCTTGTACATATAAGTAGCTCTGCACAAGTGCTATCCTTAAATTTATTTGTATAAAAGTCAATTTCTCAATAGTTTATCCGCTGAATTTTGCGGTTGCGTTTATGGGTACATTCTCCTAAATATGTATAAAAGATTGGGATGTGTTTGAGCATCATCTGTTATTACAAAAGCATTATGTACTTGAGTGAGCTTCCCATGCTTCTCATTGGCACAGCAGCCCGAATTCTCTCTAAAAACAGACTTGGAAATTGAGAAGCAAACCTTACATCAGCACTCATCTGTCGCCCTCCTAATCAAGTAATACTTAGTAGAGTGTTGGCGAATCTAGCCAATGAATGTGATTACAGCAATATAACTACATATTTTCAGCAAGTTCATGCAAAAAGAAGAAAGAAAAGCAATTTTCCCCCTTTTCGGCTTATAATCGAAAGATAGAAAGGCGAGGACGTTGAATGAAACCTTCCTTGCTTTGCAGTACAAGTTGAAGTTGGGTTTACCAATTAGGAGGACGCAAATTTGTCGTTTTTAAACAATTTAAATGTAATTGCCATTTGTCCATTGCTTGGTAATTATTCATTGCATAGAAGTATTGGCTTATCATGGAATTTCAACTGAAAAATTTAAGGTGGAAGTATGCCTTTGAGTTCATTTTATAAAAGCCCATCACTTTATATATATATATATATATATATATATATTTATATAGCTGAAACAAAAGAAAATCAGATTCTTTTGGCAACGGACTATTACCGAATGGTTCACGTAAAAGACGACTGTAGATATAGTGAGAGCAAAATGCAAAACTCCATATGCTAAATGATTCTTACTTGTGTTATTCTACTCTATCATTTAGTACACTGATTACGTATTTTAATTTTATTATACTTGACATTATGTAAATTCAAACTGAATTTGTAATATATATATATAGAAGTGAAAAACGAATAATGTGACTCAAGAGAGTCCAGGGATATGAAGAAAGCGGATGAACACTTCCCCAGCATTAATTAGTTGTTAAGTCTTCCACCACCGATGGCTGTCTTGGCAACTACACAAAAGAGAGGACGCATATTTGCCCAAAAGCATCCCTAGTGCCGCGTTTTAGTGGAATATTTTTACTTTTCTTTTGCTTGTTTTACATGAAATTGACAGAACTCTCGTAGAAGATGCTAGGGTGATCGGTTCTCGGTCCAATCTAATTCCACTTAGGAACTAGGAATCAGACCGGGAGGACCGGTTTTCATTTTTTGGGACCAGGGACCTGACCGGACGATCCTAAGACTGGGAATCGGATCGAACTAACCAATCCAGTCAATGGAACTGCCACTTAGAAAAATATATATACATATAAGCTTTTACAATTTTAGGGTTTATTGCTATTTTTAAGAAATTGAAAAATAAATATTTTTTATTTTAAAAGTGTTGGTTTGGTCTATCAATCCAGTTTGGTTTGGTTCCTCCTGAGAACGGGGAACCGAACCGAAAATCACCAATTCTATTTTTATGGAACTGGGAACCACACCAATGCCCTCGCGAATCGAACCAAACTAGCTGGTCCAATCCAATCCGGGTGGTTCCTAGTCCGAGCACTCGATATTCTCACCCCTAGAAGATGCCCTATTAAGTGGAAGAGATGAAAAGAAAATGCCTCTGCAACATGTGAAAGGTAAGGGGGGAAAATTGTTCAAAGAATAATCATTTCTGGAACAAAAAATCTATTTCAAAAATAGAAAAGTAAAAAATTATTACTTCTTATTTTTATTCCAAACTTATTTGGAAACAAAAATCTATTTCATAAATAGAAAAATGAAATAATTTTATCAAACGGATTTCTATTCCGAAATAAGTCTGGAATAAAAAATTATTTCTGGAACAGAAATTTTAGTTTGTTATACACCCCCTTAAATACCAAAAGTTTCGAAAGATACACTTAAATGCCAAAATCAAATAACAATGGATTATTGAAGTGTAACAATGAGGAATTTTGGTCAAAATACTAACGTGGCATTTTTCAACAAGTCAAGCTCAAAACAACGTTGTTTTGGGCATTGACATGGTTAGATTAGCCCAAAATGACGTCGTTTTGCATTGGATTAAATTTTTAATATTAATATTAGTATTTAAAAAAAAATTGCAGAGCATTTGGCGAGGGCTATGCCCTCGCCACTACTACCTTACTGTCACCAAGGAGGGCCAATGGTGGCTAGGCAAGGGTCAATTGGGGTCGTTGAGCCCTAGCCAATGGCCAACAACCTTGGCCAACCACCGGCGAGGGCCTACAGGCCTTTATTTAGTTGGGCCAAGGGTTGCCACTGGCTTGATGGTCAACCAAGGTCACTTGCCACTGGCTAGGGCCAAACAACCCTAGCGAACCCTCGCCCAGCCACCTTGGCCCTTCTCGCGACAATGGGGTAGCGGTGGCGAGGTCACAACCCTCACCAAATGCTCTACAATCTTCTTTTTTTAAATATTAATATTGGAATTCAAATTTGAAGCAAAACAATGTTGATTTTGGCTTTTCAAAGCTAACTCAACTTTCTAGCGAGCCATGTAGGCAATCATAATATTAAAAAAAAAAAATGTCGAATTTTTGAATATCTTCGTTGAACTTGGCACTTAAATGTCCCCCAAGCCAAGTTTTAATGCTTGCGGTATACTTCTACCATCATATTTTTCCACTGGTGCAATGAGTGAGAGAGTGAGAGAGTGATTCACAGACGCAATGCACAGACAGATTTGGGCTCAAGGGTTGCTCGTGTCCATGTGGTTTTCTTAAAAGTACAGAAAAAAGTAAATTTGAAAAGAAAATTCACCCCAAAAGTATTGAGGAACGTAATCTTTTACGCACAAGAGGAGAATGTCACATATCAATTTGTCACAATATATCACTCGTAAACTTATTTTGCAAATCGACAATGTGTATTCCAGACACTATTTTGAACAAAACTGATGATAAAATGAATGCCTTCGAGCATCACCTAATTGTAAATAGAAGAGAAACAAAGGTGATGACATTAAAGTAAGGTGGCAAATAAAACATGAGAATTCAAGTCTTCTATTGAAGAGACGTCGCTCGAGCGTATAGAGAACAATACATAACCGAGTCCACCATTCAATGTACAGAACTTAATTGAGCGAAGTACATTCGTGATTTAATGCACGAGATGCAGTGGAAACATTGCTTTTGGTGAGCCTTGGCTTTTGGGAAAAGGGGAGGAGAGAGATAATGAGCTAATGAGCCTTGTCACATCCTAACATAGATGTTATGTGAAACCTGTTAAACACAATAGATCAATTTGAGTGTAGAGAGAGAGAAAGTAAAACTTATTAAGTAGGTTAGTCTTGATATAGGGAGAATATTATTTTTGCAACGTGAACAATTTTGTCCATCGCTTTCTTCCCTTAAGAAATTCCTTATGGAAAAAGATGAGTTGGCAAGTCAATTGGCGAAAATGAAGGGAGTGAAATGAGAAGGGTTGATTTGAAGACTCGCAAAATTCTAATGAGAATTAGTTTCCCTCAAGGTGCGTTTGTTTGTGTTTCGGGCGGTTCGGGTATTTTGCACACCCTTTTTTATGTAGGTTTGTCTTGAATAGGGAGAATAATTTTAGCAAAAACTATTTCTTAAGAAATTCCTTATGGAAAAAGATGAGTTGGCAAGTCAATTTTTTACCAGAAAAACATGTTTGGTAAACTTGTTCCGAAAAACATAGAATAAAAAAGAACAAAAACATGTTTAGTAAATTTGTGTTCTTTTTTTTTTCTTTTAATTTTTAATATTTTTTTAATATTTTTATTTTCTTTCTTTTTTTTTTTTTTTTTCTTCTTTTGGCCGGTTGCCGGCCTCGGCCATGGCCGGCAACCGAGCCTCGACATGGGGCTCGGCGGCCTTGCCCAGCCACGGCGAGGCTCGCCTGGGCAAGCCGCCCGCCGGCCCCGGTAACGCTTCGACGAGGTCACCGGCCCTCAACGGCCCGCCGCCCCGGCCATGTCCGAGGCGGCAACCGGCCAAAGAAAAATAATAAGAAGAAAAATAGAAGAAGAAAGAAATATAAGAAATTTGTTTATTGAAAGTGTTTCTAGAACAAAAAAATAACTTTTCTTTTTTTTTTTTTTTATTTGAAAACAAAAAGACAGAATTTTTGTTCAGAAAAAAGAAATAAATTTTTGTTCAAAAACAGAAATAAAGGACGTAAACAAACACATCCTTAATGAAAATACATGGCCTTATTGCTGTAACTCCTGGTCAAATCAAGTCACGAAAGAATCGTACTATATTCTTACTGTTTGGCTCTAAAGAATCATACCGTATGCTTCTTCCTACCCTTTCCTTTACCCTCTCCTCTTTTTTCGCTGGCGACCAATCTTGACTTTGAGATCTGAATTTCACACAGGCTACCAAGCTAATCGCATCTCAGAAAAGTGGAAGCTACCCTTGGTCTTAAATAAAAGTACGAGTTTTGGTGAACTTCTGTCTGCCCCATCATCCACGCAACAAATTTATGCAGTAGCAATTTGAGGCTTGATATTTGATTCCGTCGCTTCTCTCTTTCCACTACTCTAGCTTGATATTTCAAATGAGGAAACTCCCAATATTTTCCACCACTCATCATTATTAACCATCCTTTCCTTTTGGCACGTTTGGTCGATTGGGAAACGAAAAAATGGTGGAAGGCAGCTGCAAATGTTTTATTAAATCAAGCAGACATCTTGGAGATTCTTCCTAGTCCTTGGTCGTTCTAATTCACCCAGATTCCTCAAGCGGAATAGAATTTTTCGCTCTTTGGGACGTTGTGATGAAACAAGGCAAGAATATTGCCAGGCTAAAAGTGAGGAGAATAAACATGGGGTCTACGACTGTTTTGCCTTTCCGAAAAGGTGGGCGCAAAAAATGCAATGCCCACCATTGGATTTGGGTTCTCGAGTTGTTCTCCACGTATTCGCCTCCTTTCTGTTGGATACTTCTTGAGAATCTTTTAGGGATTCAGTCATATTCCATCTTTTCTAAAACCGATGGTTTTAAACACTCCAATGCCACATTCCACGATTTTTTGTATTCATTTAATTTACTTCCCCACTTTGGAATTGTTTTCCTTTTATGACGAGACAGTTTAGTTTAAACAAGTAAATTCGGATGTTATGAAAGATTTTTACTATATGGTTTAGATCAATTACTCCACTCATATGTTTACTCTTAGTATCGTGGAGAAGTGACTCTAGTCCGCTCCTTATCCACTAGACCAAGGCAACCCTGTGATATTTGGGACTGGTTGCCCTTTTTCCCTCCTTTTCAACCATTTTCTATTCTCCCACTTGAATATCTGAAAAAGGTAAGTTTCCTGTGAGATTCTTAGGGTTAAAATTGGTTCATTCCTTTAGCTCCCAACCTTGGAACGCTTGCTTTAGTTGGAATACGGTTCAAATTCTCATATTTGAATGACCAAAATATCTCGCATAATTAAAAAGAAAAAAAATTGCTTTCCACTTCTCTCTCTTTTCCCCCATTAACAACGGCTATGAAACCTCCTCGTTGATTGATCTTTTGTATTTTAATGTTGCTTCAAAGCTACAAAGACAAGGGATCAAAGCTAACCTAATTCTGTTAAATACATTAAACGCCCTATTATTGCTTATATTCACACTATGCCTTTTAATTAAATCATTCGGAGATTCTACAAGTAAATTCAAACAAATTTCGGTCAAAAAAGGTCCCAGATGCCCTGATGAGCAGAATACTATGGATTCAAACCCTAGTTGATTCTTGCGTTAAAGCTGTGCAGTCACCTATAAGTGAATTTGAACCACTGAAAGTTCAATCATTGGAAGCTTTCCCTGCTTTGTGGTAGAGAGAGCATCGCGTTGAATGTGCTGTTATATTTAAATTCAAGCCCACCATTTATTCACGACAATGCAACTAGCATCAGAACCTGAATCATGGGATTTCAAGAACCCTCTCTCCACCGTACAATTCTTCTGAGAAGTATCCGTAGAATTAATACCATCCCATATAGCAAAATCAAGAAAATATTAGGTAGAGCTTTGAGGTCGATGTGTCAAAATTCCAGTCCATTTACATCGCGATATGTGTTGTACGCAGGCCCACTTGTTAGTTATGCTCTCTCCCTCCTTCACTGTATTGCCGCTTTCTTCCCTCTCTTTACGGTCTTTCTCATTCTCTCTCTCTTCCCTTCTACAACCTCAACCTTTAGCCCGCCCTGACAGAATGCGTAGAGGAAGCAAGATCAATAGGCGAGGCGAAGGAATTGAGAGAAGTTTTTCTATTACTTCAATTGTATGAATTCGATATACAATGTTCTGTAGTTATAATACAGAGTGTACATGAAGAAAGGAAATAAAATATACTTCAAATATTCTACAAATCAAATCTATATTTCTGTCTAATATTAATTGATTCAATTAGATCAATTTAGATCAAATCCAGCGGATGATCAATTTAGATCAATTCCAAATCCGGCAGATCTTCAGGCATATCTTCCAACACTCCCCCTCAAGCTGGTGGTCTGTAGATATCTAAGACACCTAGCTTGCTTAGGAGATATGCATGCTGTCTTGAACATAGAGGTTTGGTAAAAATGTCTGCCGACTGTTCAACTGTTCCAATCCCTCTTGTTTCGATTATCCCTTCTTGGATTTTCTCTCGAGTGAAGTGACAATCCACTTCTATATGCTTGGTTCTTTCATGCATTATTGGATTGGCTGCAAGTTTCAGTGCTGACTCATTGTCGCAGAACAGTTTTGTTGGCCCTTTAACTTGTATTCCAAGATCTCCAAGTAGACCTCGTATCCATACAATCTCACATGTGGTTTTTGCCATGGCTCGATATTCTGCTTCTGCTGAAGATAAGGAAACCGTTGCCTGTTTCTTGGTTTTCCATGAAAGTAATGATTCTCCCAGTTTAATGCAAAAACCAGTGACAGATCTTCGACTCATAGGGCAAGTCGCATAATCTGCATCACAGTATGCTGTCATTTCCATGTTGCATTTTCTGGCCAAAAGTATTCCCAGCCCTGGACATTTCTTCAAATACTTTACAACCTTCAGAGCAGCATTCATGTGGGACTCCTTCGGTTTATGCATAAATTGGCTGAGATTTTGCACCGCATATGATATATCGTGCCTGGTCATAGTCGATATATGAGTTTTCCAATTAGCTTCGATAACTCGTTGGATCTTTAAGAAGGGGATCATCCCGAGATGTCTCTTTGGTATGATCCGCTGCAATTAATCTAGTATTTCGCTCGATTGGAATAACTATTTGGTTTGCATCCTGATAAACCTACTTCTGATATAATTTCTAATACAAACTTCCTTTGACTGAGAGAAATTCCCTGGTGAGATCTGGCAATCTCAATTCCAAGAAAATATTTCGGTGCCCCCAGATCTTTTATATGGAATGTAGTATGCAAATATTTCTTAAGATTCTCTATTGCAGCTTCATCATTTCCCATAATGAGAATGTCATCTACATATATCATCAAGTAAATAGATGACGTACCTTTAGTCCATGTGAACAAGGCATAATCATACTTGGATTGTTTGAAGTCCGCGGTGGTGAGAGCCTTAGCAAATTTTGCATACCATTGCCTGGAAGCTTGCTTCAGTCCATAAAGGGATTTGCGGAGACGACATACCTTATTCTCCCCCTGTCTCCGTAAGCCCTGAGGAATATCCATATAAATTTCTTCATCCAAGTCGCCATGAAGAAAAGCATTGTGGACATCCATTTGATGTAAGGACCAATCATGGATTGCTACAACTGATAAGAAAGATCGAACGGTGACATCTTTAGCAACGGGGGAGAAGGTTTCATGATAATCAAAACCTTCTTTCTGAGTATAACCCTTGGCCACTAATCGAGCCTTGTAACGCTCAATGGATCCATCAGCTTTATACTTGATCTTATAGACCCATTTGCATCCTATAGACTTTCTGTTGGAGGGAAGATGGACCAGTTCCCAAGTTTGATTATCATTCAATGCCTGTAATTCTGCTGCCATGGCTTGTTGCCATCGGGGATCACTAGAAGCCTCATGATAACTAGATGGTTCCCTCTCATCAGAAATCCGACTAATGCAACATCGATGTTCGGACGAGAGTCTATCAAAAGAGACATATGAGGATATTGGATAGTGAATACCTGGCGATTTAAGAGAGGCACAGATATAATCCTTGGTCCATGTTGGTGGTCTCGTGGCTCGTCCCGTACAACGTGGAGGATGCTCTGGAGGTGGAGGAGATGGTTCTCCTATGGCTATTTCTGCCGAAAGATCAGAAAGATTGTCCACATTAGATGGAGTTGGAGGTATACCTTCCATCTCTTCCTCATGATCTGACTGATGAGGTGAATTAGATGATGGTTGTGAAGGAATTGCTTGAGCTGGAGATCCTGTTAGAAAATACTCAGGAGAGATATCTTCCGTTGGGGAGAACTACGAGGAGTATCTGAAACAGTCAAATTTTCCTTGACTTCCTGGAAAGGGAAAATATTTTCATGAAAAATGACGTCTCTGCTTACGAAAAAATCCCTTGTGCCTGGATCAAGAACACGATATCCTTTCTGTAGATTGGGATAACCCATAAAGATGCATCGTCTGGCTCGAGGACTCATTTTGTCCCGAGGTCCCACAGTTGCAGTATAGCATAAACAACCGAAAACTCGTAAATGATCAAGTGCTGGTTTTTTGCCATATAGTATTTCAAAAGGTGATTTACCAACCAGTATTCGAGTTGGCATCCGGTTGATGAGATATGCTGCAGTGAGAATACAATCTCCCCAATAAATATCTAGAATGGATCCCTGAAACTTCAGTGCTCTGGCGACCTCCAATAGATGACGGTGCTTACGTTCCACTACTCCATTTTGTTGTGGAGTGTAGACACAGGAGCTTTCATGGAGAATCCCATGAGATAGGAAAAGCGAGCTGCATTCATGGTTAAAAAATTCTTTCCCATTATCAGTGCGAATCCTTCTGATTGTCTTCCCAAACTGATTTTTGGACAGGCACTTTCCTTGCTTGAATTCGCCGAGTTCCTGCATGAGTGAAAAAATCTTTGCTCGATCTAATTTTCCATACATTTCTTTGATATTGTCCCACATTTTCTTCGAGTCTTCTGTCGGTGGGAGGCCGGCCGCGACATCCGGAGAGACGCAATTGCCAATCCACGTTCGGATTAGGTGGTTGCATTTTCTCCGGTGTCGAGCCGCCGCTTCGTCCGAAGGAACAGCACGGTTCCGTCAAGGAATCCGTCCTTGTCCTTTGTCACGAGGGCTCGCCGGAAATCCTGTGACCATCCGGAATAAGTTTTCGGTCCGGTCACCGCAAGGTGATTAATCGCAGATTACGGGACCGTCGGCCTGTTGATACGTAAAGGGGATCTCAGATTCCGGTCGCCGGTGACAGCCCCGATCGGAAAAGGTAGAAAATTGGGCGAGAAACTCGGGTAGGGATTCGTCCCTAAACCCGACCCGCCAGATCCGATTCCATGACCCGCATGAGAGAAATTCGGGTAGGGATTCGATCCCTGACCCGCTTCGTCCGACCCACCGATTTGTTCTGCTCCGGCGGTCTGGCTTGCCCCATTCATGGCTGGTGGGCCTCCGTCAGGCTGAACGCTACTTTGGTAGCCTATAATCCCCGGCGATGATGCATTTGGCCCAACATACCATGGATATGGTAACCATTGGTAAGGATGGCCCGCAATGGGCAACCCCACATTTGACTGAGCCGAGAAGAATGGCCATTGTACGCCTTGAATCTGAGATTGCTGTTGCTGTTGGGTTGTGGGAATCGGTACGAGATGACTTTGTGTCTCTGAGATTTGTGGTGTGGTTTCTTCTGTAGACGAGACATCAAGAGCCGAAGATGAATTTGCTAGGTGAGCCATGATAATCGTCGTACTGCGTCTTCTTCCTTTTAGCGAAAAATTGATTTCTTCGTAAATCTCTTTTTGCAGATCAGAGAGTTCGAAGAACAACTGGTGCGGAAGCGGGTTCAGGAGCTTAATGCTCTGATACCATGACAGAATGCGTAGAGGAAGCAAGATCAATAGGCGAGGCGAAGGAATTGAGAGAAGTTTTTCTATTACTTCAATTGTATGAATTCGATATACAATGTTCTGTAGTTATAATACGAGTGTACATGAAGAAAGGAAATAAAATATACTTCAAATATTCTACAAATCAAATCTATATTTCTGTCTAATATTAATTGATTCAATTAGATCAATTTAGATCAAATCCAGCGGATGATCAATTTAGATCAATTCCAAATCCGGCAGATCTTCAGGCATATCTTCCAACACGCCCTCAGACCCGTCGCTACATCCGACACATCACCTCCATCTCTACCTTTATCTTCGCCCACTACTTTTTCGATCTCTAGCACTGCCGCCGCCTGTCCAACTCCTCCCGCGCCCTCTGCATTCATGCCCACGTTGGCCAAGAGGTCGAGGCCCTACGCTGCATCGACGAACCACGCCTCCACCTCGTTTGTTGCCTAAGCTAACCTTGGCCGACCTCAAATCAACTCAGATTCGAGGTTGAGCTAAACTTGACCACAAATCTAGGGCTATCTCAACCTTAGATCCAAAATCTAAGGCCCAAGTTCATCAGTAGAGCTCGAGCTCGATGACGAAGCACTAAAACAACAGTGAGGTGGTGGATTGAGATAGTGGTGAGATGGTGGTGGTGGAAGGGGGACGAACATCTGTTGTCATCCCGTTAGAATGAAAGGGAAGAAGGAGAAAAAAAAAAGAAAAAAAAAAGAGGGAAGACAGGCAAGACGATGAGGGAAGAGAGGCGTTCTGGGCGTTGGGCCCAGACAACACGTATCGCTCAGTAAATAGACTGGGATTTTGATACACTCACCTCAGAGCTCTACCTAATATTTTCTTAGCAAAGCCTAATTTAGTTGTCCTAAAAATATGTACATTTCTCAATCCAAAAGAATTCTTAAAGAACACAGTTAATTAGATTCAAGAATGAAACTTTGAATAGTAGCATTATAAAACAAGAAAAAGAAAAACCTAGTCCACCGTGCAAAAAGCAACCTCCGCCGGTGGCAGCTAGCTAGGACAACTATTGCAAAACAAATAGGAAAGTTAACAGATCTTGTAATTAAAGTCCAACGTGTGCGAATAAAATTACCATAGAAACCACCAAAAAATAATATAGAGCACAAAAGATTTACATTAACCGATTTGAGTATTGTTACCTACTCTGCAATTAAGTCATTTCATTAAGTCCATTAATTAGGCCAACGAAAGATACTAAATGACTTTTTCATTATTTTTTCTTTTCTACATGGTATTTTTTATTATTTTCATCCTCAAATCTTACATGAATAGGATTAAAAATAATAAAATAAGATAACTTAAAAAAAAAAAAAAATCCAAGCTAAAAGGAAGAGGCACAAGCCCTCGCCGGTGGGCCGCGGCATGAAAAGCGCCGTGGATGTGGCCAGGGCATCACTGATGGCCGGCGGGCTGCTCCCCTTTGTTTTTCTGTTTGTGTTTTTTTTTTTTTTTTTTTAACTTTTGACTTTTTTATTTCTTAATCCAATCTAATTTTTAATCTAATTTACGTTGTGTTTCTTTTTAATGGTTGGTTTTTTTTCCTAACGTAGAACTTGGTGAGTGCCACATCTTCGCCACATGTCTTGAGAAAATAATAAAAACAACCATATTATTACTTTCTGTTAGATTAAATGGACGAGATTAATGAAGGGACTTGATTGAATTGATTTGACACATTTTTAGAATTTGATTGCACTTTTTGAGGTTTTTAGGACTTAGTCGCACTATCGTAACAAGTTTTAAAAATTCTATTGTATATGTCCTATAACAAATTATGGAGAATTAATCCGTTTCTTGAAATACTCATGTCCTCTCGAGGAAAATGCCTCAATTGGATGCATCTTGTTTTGGATAGGAGGGCAGACGTGTTTAGAGGATAAGTCAAGTTTTACATGTCGGGAAGAACTAGAAGACATAACTTGGGCCTTCAGCAAAACATCATTTCAAGAATGGGAAGGAGCACGTGTGGTCTTAAAAGAGGAACATACAATACTTCTCAGAAAATTGGTCAAAAGAATTCTGACCAACTTAAACGGTTTGTAAGTGTCCCACTTTCAAAGTCGGTCATACATTACAAATCGATTTACATCCTCCAATTTCAATCGGGTTTTACATATAAATTTAAATTCAAGACATAATTTAATAACGATAATGACTTCCATTGTGGTGGTTTGTGCTTGACATTGTGGCATCAAGAGAGAGAAAGATAGGGGTAACTCTAGTGAAGTCATCATAGGGTGCAACACCCCGGGTAGCTGCCTAAGCACACCAACCACACATGAGAGAGACCTAAAATCCCAAGCATCCACCACGACGAGTGATCGCTTGAGATCTTTGACCACCCCCACAGTGATAGAGAGCAGCGCCATGACTCCCCCATGGTGGCACCACTATTTAGAGAAAATGACATAGACAATCCCTGAATTTTCATCTAATGTGCAATTTGGTTTCTAAACCTTTAATTTGTTCAATATAATTCATAAACGTTTAATACATGTTTAATACAATCCCTATTGAACAAATTAAAAGTTTGGAGACCAAATTATACACTGAAAATTCAGGAATTATTGTGTCATTATCCCCACTATTTGTCCTCCAGCCTCAACGCAAATTGCCCTTCTCTCTCTTGCCTTTTTTAGTGTTTTCATTATAAAATATTCTATTGGCCAATATAGGCGGGACAAAATCTTCCAACCCTAGGCCCAAGATAGATTATCTAGAATTTTATCCGGCCTAATACAAATATATCCAGTGCCAGAATCCAAGCTCTTATATGGGCCACGTTACTGGGCCTTGATCCTCTCACCTTTTTTTGCCGATTGATTAACCCACAACACGGTGCGAGGGAGATAGTTTGAGGGCCGTAATTGCAATCCTATCACAGTTCTTGATTTTGATCCAGCTAAGATACTACTTAAGCTGGTGCCTGTGAAATATGTAATAATTTGAGGATTGTGATTGCAAAATACACGACTAATTTATATTTCATAGAGGTACCTACTATCTATGAAACATCGACACTCTTCAAGAGCTTTTATGTCGTGTCGGACACTTCGACATGTGTCCGACGCTCTCGGACATTCTCCAACACTCTTTGACACTCAGTCAATATGTGTCGAAAAATTCGACACATGGTCAACTTTCTCGACACTCTTTGACACTCGAGTTGGAATTCTGACATACGAGTTTTCGACATATGATTCTAATATCAGGTCAATTTTAAAAATTCACTAAATGAGATGTCAATATATATATATATATATGTGTGTGTGTGTGTGTGTGTGTGTGTGTGTGTGTGTGTGTCTGTGTGTGTCTGTGTGTGTGTGAAAAAATAAAACACAATAATAAAAATAATAAATGGAGAAATAAGAAAAACATAATATTTTCTTCTCTCCTGATTTCCACTTCCCGTGATACGTAATTCGCCCCTTAAGGTTTTTTTTCTCTTCTTCCAACATATCTAACGTGCGAGTCCATAATATGGATCACTTATTTTTTTCTCCAAGTTTTATGAATAGTTGAAATAGAGTTGAATTTGTCAAATTGAAACAATGAATGATATTAATAAATAGCACATTAATGTTTTTAGTGTATATTCATTCTAGGTTTTTTTTAATTATTTATTTATTTATGAATTAGATTCAAATTAATTTGATTGAAATAATCATAAAAATGATAATTTATTATGTATATATAAAAATATATATAATATACAACGTGTCCCAATATATGAAATTCTCTGTTTTTCGAGAAATGACGTATCGACGTGTCGTGTCGCATGTCACGTATCAGTGTCAATGCTACTTAGCCTGCCATGAGTTCTAACTAATCTTATCAAGGGCGCACGTGCTATAACTAAAATTTGCGATTTTTTTTTTTTGGTATATGTATATTAATTGGTTAGTAATTGGCCCATTATCATCTATTGGCCCAAATAAGGCAAAACCTCGAACTTTCGGCGACTGATAGGAACGGGCCCTCTTTAGCTCTTTTTTCAATAGCCCATCCCCTCCTTTTTCTTACACGATAATATGCTGGGCTCGATTGACAAAATCGTACCTGAACTCCCTCCAAAGCAAAATCCTCCTAAACACTAAAACCTATTGTCTCTCTAGCATGTAAAGCATCATATCATTATATAGATAATAGTAAAATTGAGGTTTCGAAAAAGAGTTTTTTCGAGGTGCCGACACGTGGTGCCCCTCCTGCGCATCGCTGTCCTTGACAATCCTTTAATTTTTTGACACGTTTTCTTCTTCATTTAGATAAATATGCCATTTGGACCGACATTCTTTATGCATGACGTTTGTATCTGTTTTGACTTCCAAAAAAAAAAATTAATACTTGGAGAAAAATGGTAATACACTTGCCCTCTTCAAGTTAGTCTATTTATCTTGAACCTAAAATGTATTATTTTTAACTAATCTAGAAAGTTAAATCTTTATCCATATTTATATGTGCTTCAAGTCAAAATAACCCTTCTAAATTCATTTTGATAGTGAAACTGCAGATGAAAATAGAACAAAAGCAAAAAAAATCATTGAAAAGGCATAGGAGGTAAAGACAATTTTTGAATTTTGAAGTACTCATTGTAATAGACATATGCTGAATTTAATTAAATATTCATGTACATGTGAAAACTTTCTAATGTTACCCAACCTTCAATGCAATAAACCATAATTTGCCTGACGCAAAACCTATCCCATTGGCCTTTTGCAGGGGGATTTTTCTGAGTACGGGAGCGGAGCCATACGATCATTAGGCGTTAATGCTAAATCTTGATGTAAGATTTTGCAGAACTATTATCAATTGTTCTAAAAATTTAAGCTATGAGATGACATCATAGTTTATTATTTAAATATTCTCACGCTTAGTCTAATTTTTTACCTAATATTAATTGTGAAAATTTAATTGGAGAGGTAAAAGGGGTTTGGAAAAACTCGAACTTAAAATTTCCAGTTTTAATACCATATGAGATTTTGGTAGGACCATTATCAGCTATTCTAAAAGTATCGAGGTTGTCAAAGGACTTGTATTCGTCGCTTTAATCACGACCATCGTCTTCCATTCTTTGTCTCTCTATCGCACGTTAAGGAATGACGAAATCCTTTCCTGATCCACGCGAGTGGTGTTCGGCCTTTCCCGTTGTGCCTTAATGAGTAAGTTGATTGTGGAACTGAGTGCTGGATTCATGTGTGTGATGTCAAAAGAAGTACACTTTTCTGTTCCAGTCCCCTTAATGGAGAGAAGCTAGTGGTGGTCCATGTCTGGTATTTTGCTCATGCACTCGACCTTGTTCCCATGCAAAATCCTCCTAAATTACTCCTGAAACCTCGGTGAGAAGTTTAGCTATGACTTCCGATCCTCCACTAGCCTTCCATACCACGGAAGCGCTGCCTATTCTTCAACATTTTGGGCACGGGGCCGGAATATTTCGAATATGTCGTCACAAGATGGGTTTGTGTGTGCTTTGTTTTTGGAAGAAATTATCAAAAAAGTCCTAAACATGTTACACATATACAAATTCAGTCATAAACTTTTGAATTTGGCTAATTTAGTCCTAAATCTTTTAAATTACATTTGGTCATTTAGATTTTGAATTAGGATAAAATTAGATAAAATAAGATATGAAATCCAAGGATTTCGCTACATTATATCTATTGTTTGATTAATTGTAGTAATAAAGTTTGATATATTCACATCATATCATATATATAATTTAGTATAAAAAAACATATTAGTGGAAATAAACATAAAAGTTCACAAACAAATATGGTAAAAATCTATCGCAACATCCATGTTTACTTTATTTTTATTGACTTTTTATATTTAATTATTTATTTTTTAATTTATTTCTTCCCTTCTATCATTCTCTGATAAAATTTGATTAGATAGTTAATTGTATTAATATACCTAAAATACTGAAGTACATAAAATATGTAATAAATACAAAATATTTATTTTATATATTGAATTTGTATCAAAATTAAATTCTAATATATAAATAAAAATAAGATTAAATTTAAATAAACGAAATTGATATTTATTTTGTTATATATATATTTCTTATTATAAAATTCATATATTACTTATATTCATATATAATTTTAATTTTATTAATTTAAGAAGTTTGTTATTCAAAAAAAAAAATTACTTTTCTATTATAGATATTAGAAATCTTATACACATTTATCATACCTCCTCCATGGAATAATTTTATTCAAGCTATATCATTCTTATATTTGACTTTATAGTATATTGAGTAGACATCAAATGTAGGATAAAATAAATTTTATCGTATCATGAATTTTATCTAATCTGCCAAAAACAGTTAGGATAAAATTTAATCTTAAACCTTTCGATATTTTGCTAATTCAGTTAAAAACCTTTCATTTTTGTCAATTTAGTTCAAAACTTCATTGATGATTCATTATTTTAGTCCTTTTAGCCAATTTCTTTTTTTGAAAATTTTAATTTTTCAGTTTTTCTGATTTTGTATAATTATCATTTCTATTTTTGTTTTGTTTTGTTTTGTTTTGTTTTGTTTTTTCTAATCCTGAGCTGGTGAGGGCATCACAACCCTTGCCTAGATCTGAGCAATGGCCGATGCCCTCACCGACTTAGGGTTGGAGAAAGAATGAAAAGAAAATAAGAAATTCAGGAAAATTTTCAGAAAATTTTTAAAAGACTATTCACTTCAACACTAATAGTGCCACTTAAGATGGTCGAAGCGACTACACCACTAAGTCAATGATTTTTGGCCAAAATTGGCCAGAATGATTAAATTGGCAAATCGTGAAAAAGATTTAGAACTAAATTGTCAATATCGTCAAAAGTTTTAAAACTAAATTGATACAATTGAAATTTTTATGAGTGAATTAGCGAATTATCGAAAGGTTGAGAACTAAATTAACCAAATTAAAAGGTTTATGAGTGATTTGACACAAATACAATATGTTATGACTTATTTGATAACTTTCCTCCCTATAAAATTATTATTACTTTTTTCAGCTAAAATTAATAAATGAGAAAATGAGTTTATTTCGAGTCACTCTCATTATAAAAGAAAGTTTCTAAAAGTTGAATTTCTATGATTGTAAACTTTTTTTAATGTAGTTCATGAGTTTATTTTTATTTTTATTTTATTTTATTTTATTTTATTTTTGGTGAAAGGTAATTAATATATTGAAAAGGAACAGTGAACAAAAGAAGGGAAAAGGAAGAAGAAGAAAAAGAAAAAGAACACGGCATCATACCACACTCAAAACAACGGATCATAATGAGTTGAGGAATGCTAGAGAGTCACAGACGTGGCAACCCACTATCAACTAAGAAAGGAAAGCACGGCATGTACAACCGGCACACAGAAACATAACGCCTACAGGAAGGGGATGAACCATCCTCCGAATTTAGTGAGAATTACTGCGCCAGCTACACCTGTACCAACTGCACCAACTGCCTTAATCAAACCGCACCAGCTGGAGAAACATAGGTAATTAACGCTTCTCAGAAAAGATGATCGGGTCAATGCCCCATCTTAGCTGCAACCTTCTATTCCTGAAGTTCTCTTCAACATTCTTTATAGTGATCGTCTTATCTCTAACCACTTTAAAGAGATGATTTTTCATAGCCGAGACAGAAAAAACTTATTCTCGGAAGAGTATATTGTTCCCGTTGTTCCAAATAATATGACACAGTGCTCCAAATGAGAATCGGGCTATGCACTTATCAAACTCCTTTCCTATAAGTATGGTGATGACCCAACGGAGATTATCCTCCCACGCCCTGTTACGCCAAGGTAGATTACATTTGGTCGCCCAAAAGAAGGCAACTCCGGCTATGACACGACACCCAAAAAACAGATGGTTAGTAGAATCTAGTACATCGTTGCAGAAGGCACACGCACCATTAGTTCGTGAGTTTATTATTAGATGATGTATGCCAAAACTTTTGGTAGTTTGACTCAACGTATGTTGTACAAGCACACTATCCCAAGATTCCATTTGTCTTAGGTATATCAAGTAGATTAAGTAATTCCCAATTTCCAAAATCAGAAAGAGATATGAGATGCTTGCATTAATCCACACTATAGTACGCGTACAATTTATGCGTTGGAATGTTTTCGACAGGACAAGATTTAAGTCAAATAGTGATTGGTTAACGATGAATTAATGTACCCTCCGTTGGGGCCGACGCCTAATATGAGAAAGAAAGAAAAGTCCTAATTGAAGTTTGGCCTTTAACTGACTTGATAAAGGAAAATAAATTACTGACTCAAACATTAATGGCAAAGAGGACTTCTTGCAAATTGAAGGCGGCCCGGCAAAGTTGCCATAGAAGAAAAGTCCAAGATGGTCTTCAAGTGACAGCTGGTTATGAAAGTGAGAGTGATAAAAATAAAGAAAAGGAGCATGTGATGTCGACTCTTTAGCAAAGAAGAAATTGGAAGCTCATCATGCATGAAGTCGGCTGCTGGACGCGTGGCGGTGAAAGCTTGAGCCTATAAAGAAGGCTTCGAGTAAAAGTTTTAAAAGATAAGCCACCATAGATTTACCTTGTTACGTGGAAGGGTGAAAAGAAAGAACAAAATATTAAAAGGAAATTCGATGAATTTTTTTAAAAAGTTACTAATGTTAGCGTTGGCCACATAGGATGCTCGACCTGAATAAATCCCCATAATTAACAATTTACACCCAAAATTAAATGTAATGACATTTTAAGATTAAATTAGCATAATTAAAAAGTATTGAATTGACAAAAATTTAGGATTAAATTGGCCAAATTAAAAATTTCTTGATAACTTTTCCTTTATAAATATTATTATTTTTGTGCTAAAATTAATAAATGAGAAAATGAGTTTATTTTGAACCGTTCTTATTATAAAAGAAACTTTTTAAAACTTCAATTTATTTGATTGTGAACTTTTTCATCTTTACGTAAGTTTATTAAAAAAAAAAAAAACTTTTTCATGTAGTTCGTAAGTTTATTAATTAAATGACGTTTGCCAAACCAAAACTTTGGGTAGTTTTTCTTTTTTTTCGGTTGAAAGAGCAGTTTGATTTGATGTTGCCGTACGAGGATACTGCCCCAATATTGCATTTGTCGTAGTCATTTTAAGTAGATTTAGTGATTCCTATTTGGAATATTAGAAAGAGCTAGAGATGCTTGCATTAAATTTGTATTATAATAAGTGCACAACTTTTGAATTGGAATGTGATCGACACGATGAAATTTAAGCCAAGTAATGATTGGCTAATGATAAATTGATGTACTCTTGTTACTCGTACATATTCTCTTACGATCACTCTAAAGGAGCACGGATGTATGTGTCTTTAATAGTTGCCTGATTTGTGTGGGACATGGAGACCGTCACACCAATGGAATTTAATCAAGTACTCAAAGAGTCCTAGATATCATCATTACAAAGAAAAAGATTAATTAATATACAAATGGACTTATCTTCTTAGATTATATTTATTTAAGTGCAAAAATATTAACCTACCATCTTTGACAATCGCCGGATTAGTTTGGAATAGATCAGACCAGATTGGATTAGAGGGTTACAGCATCGCATAGCCCATGGTTTTTCCCATGGTTTTTCTTAGAAATCCAGATTAGATGAGCCTAACCACGGTCGCAATCGTCTGTATTTTCCCCATTTTGACAATGGTCTCTTCATTTTTTATCCGATTGTTCAGAAAGGAACCATCTTTTCAACCCCACTTTGAAGAATATATGCCACGAGCAACATGAAGCTGCGGTTTTGCATACAAGAGAATCCTTACCAAGAATCCAGTCCGAAAGCAGCTCATTAAATTATGAGATTGTTCTCACCACCCACCACGTTGGGGCTAATTGAAAATTTTCGATAAGCGGTCCACCGAGATTTACGACACGAACTAGTTACAGATAACAATTCTTGTATAACAATAGTTTTATAACAATCAACAATGGAACAATTCCAACTTACTTACATTACCCAACGACTCTATTTGAACCGACAGATGGGAACCCAAATTGCAAATTAAACCGGGTTGAAAGAAACGAAACACCGACACACCGAGATAGAGTGGAAAATCAGTAGTTTATACACACACAAATCAAGTCTAGGGTCACCATCAACTGGGCCATAAAGGTCCCATCTTCTTGATAGAACAAGCACACTTCATTCCTTTTTTGATTCGAGCCACCTGTCCAAAGCCATGATCATCGAATAAATTAAAGTGAGTCCAAAGTATCATCAAGATTAAATCGACTATAAGAAACGGTCGAATTAGCGATAAGGTGAGTTCATGTCTAGTCATGCCGGGCCCATCCACATAACCATCTTTTGCTTTGCCCCGAATCCGTCCCTTCTTTAGTTTTCTTAGCAACGGCCACTACGTGACATTAGCCAACGTGATCATAGTCGAACCCTTTTTCTCTTTCATGAAAAATGCAGTAATTTGCATGCGGTAATTTGCGTAACCAAATATTTATATATTGCCAGGAGTTATCTGGAAAGGAATGGTTTAACACAATTCAGAGTATTCGATGATTACTGGAGATCGAAAACCACAATTCGACTGCGAAGAAGCCTGTGAGAATTGAAACCCTTAGATTGAGATTGATGGGGTGCTTACACAAGGGTGTGCTTTCAACTCTTGGTGATGATCCAGATAGCATAAATGATCCCGGGAATATAGCCAAGTATAGTCAGCAGAAGGCAGATCCAGAACTCAATCTGTCGACAATCACAACCACTAACCAGTTAATATTTCACCACACCAAAAGAAAAGGAGAAAGAAGACCAACACGGGCATGAAACATCCGATTTCCTAAACATGGAAACTCCCTCGCGCCCATCGTAGTTTGCTCAAAAAAAAGACAAGGGAATACGTGCTCACTCTCTAGTCCGCTAATTTCCAAGAACTGACCAACCCAAGTTTGCATGGAAGCTAAAGCGAAAGAATCAAAAAAGAAGAAGGAGAAGGAGGTGTAGGGGTATTGTGTTTTGACCTTGCAGCCATACTTGAGGAAGACACCGAGAGGAGGCAGGATGATGGCCACGAGGATGTCGATGCATGTGAAGGTGCTGCTGTCCGACATCGTCGTTCTTCCTCTGTCCTTCGATTCAAGCCTTTAGTAAAGCTGAGCTTTCGTGTAGGAGGGTGGTGACGACAAGGTCTCTAGTGCGAACAAACTGAAACGGCGATGCTCCGGTATTTATAGAGACCCAATCGGGACCAACCCCACCCCTCACGTGTGCCGCCTCATTGGGACGATCCGTGTGTTGTTGTTCTGCATTTTCTTTGTGCGGATTTCTAGACCGTAGAACCCATTTTACAGCTGCCTCGAATAAGCTTTTGGAACGTGGCACCACGCCCCCGCCCAAATATTCGTTAGGGGGTTAATTCCATCGTGATTTGGAAGTTCGAGAAGGCCATGCAACCTCGCGTCCCGCTCACGGATGCGTGTCTGCTCTTTTCTTCATACTAATCAGGTCGACCCATTGAATGTCTTTACTACCCAAATAAGGTCGAGTCCATTTCAGACACGACTCCTCGCGCACTTTGATTCATATCCACAACCACAGTTAATAACAAGATAAATATATATATAGATATTTTTAGGTCGGCCAGTTAATAACAAGATAAAGAAGAGCTTAGTTTGCCATGATGTCCCTTCTTATCCTCTCTCTCTCTCTCTCTCTCTCTCTCTCTCTCAGAGTAAATCCAACATGGTAGGTCTAGGAGGGGCTGAAATTTGGGCTATCAGCGAGCTCAATGGACCAAAAGCCTCCATTCCTAATCATGGAAGTTGATCCATCATGGTCAGACCTGATAATTTAGGAAAAGACAACAGCTTATGTGTTCCCTCCCTCTATACTACTAAGATGTTTTAATTAACTGTGAAAGACTTAGCACCTAACACTATGACCCATCAAGCTTATCAAACTTTCTCCATATCCTTGCACAGGCATATCACATGGTTTATTGGAGTAGTTGGCGTCAATTTCTTAATGTATGATATGTGCTTACATAAAGAAATTGCCACATATCATCCATTGTATCTATCTTTTTTTTTTTTTTTTTGGTAAAGGTAAGTATAATATAGATTTTGCCAAACGAATATACAAAGAGAGGAAGCCCGGCACCAACAAAACAAACACTCAAAAGACCAAGGAGTCAAGAGAGTGTAGGGGTGCCGTGGTACCACAATAAAAAATAGGCAAACAACCACTAGGAGGCAAAAACAACAAGAAGAAGGGGAAGAACACAATCAATCAAAGATTGATGACGGCAATTCCCAACTTTGTTGTAGTCTTCTATTATGGGGAATGTTTGGGACATGATTGAAGGATAAGGCTTTATCCTTAATTGCCTTATGAAGACGCATCTTCAACGCCGGTAGGAAAAGGAAGCGGTTGCAAAAGATAATCTCATTCCGTTCTTTCCAAATAAGATAGCATAAAGCTCCAAAAATAAAGCGAGCCAAGGATTGGTGGAAACTATTGTCAGCAAGATGTTTGGTAACCCAAGCAATATTATCAACCCAGCATTTGTTTTTCCAGGCTAAATTACACTTAGCCGCCCAATAACGCACAAGAGTACCAGTAATTCGACATCCAAAAAATAAATGATTGCCAAGTATCATCCATTGTATCTATCTTAAATTCCAAGTTTTTGAAAAATTGTTTCATCATTGTGAACGGGCATATCTATGCATTATCAACCATATTATCTCCGGCTTAAGTTGTTAGAGAAGTGCCACGTTGCTATTTGATGCGAGAATTCACGCTGAAAATATCAAAAAAATCATTAAGGGTTGGAAGGGCTTCTCAAGGAGACTGACATATAACTATTTATCTACTAAGAAATGAGGAATAATAATGTTGATCTCAAGATCACCTATTTATACTGCATCGTATATTTAGAGAGATGGCACATGATGCTCATGCGACCGGTATGCTTCTTGAAAATTGGCTATTCAACATTTGCTCAACTCCCAAGTAATGAAAGCCAAAGTGTTATAAATTTAGGTAATCGATACCTATGTCAATATCGATTTACACAGTAAAAGTTTAGTCAAATGCCTAATTATGGCTCAACCTATTTGTTTAGTACTTACTAATTATCGTAGATCGCGCCCGTTTGATTATTCTTTTTCCATTAAAAACTTCGGGAAGAGAAGCTATTTTCTTTAATCAACCCTCGATTCAATTATATTCTGTATTCTTGCTAAATTCGAGTTCTTGAAGACGCCACATCCCCTCCTCCGATTATATAATGTCCCAATTCCCAATGCTTTGCTTCTCAGACAGCAGCTCAGTTGGCACGAATTCAAAAAGCTTTTCTCTTTAACTAATATCGCCTAAGCAACCAGCCCTCTCGCGCATCGTTCTCCAGGGTCTAAAGCACTGACTCGTATGCACTGACTGGCTTGCAAGAAGCAGAGCACATGCCTCCTGTTCCCCGTTCCGGCGGGCGGCGACTCTGCACAAAGATTGCTCCGACGAGGAACTTTGCGACCACGCATTTGCCCTGAAGTTGAAAAAAAAGAGAACAGAAGAGAATGAAAGAGAACAAGAACAGAAGGATATGCAGGGGACTCGACCTCTCGTGTCATCGCCAGCGCTCCCCGTATGGCCTCGTGCGGTGGATGTCCGGTAGCGCTGGTCTCTAGGCGGCCGCCTCCCCGTCCACGTGCCACTTCAGTTTGGCGTCTCCAGTTCTGATTCCTTAAAAGGTTTAGAATCTTGTCGTTTGGACAGAGGAAAACATCAGAGGGAATTCTCCTCTTTCCCAAGAGGATGGACAGCAATTTTCACACCGCCTTTCGGATGCTAATCAGCTAACCCGGCCTTATCACAGTCCAAGGGAACAGAACGAGACACAAACGTAGGGAGCGAAACATCACTAGTCGACCTACTGATCAAGGAAACGGTTTCTCTAAGCCACTCGGCCAATTTCATCGTCAATTCGTGTCTTATCTGATTCATGGAGTCGATGGCGTATGTCACGAGTCGCGAATGAACCCACTTGTTCTGGACCTACCCCTAAGGAGTAGGTTGCGAGGAAGATTTTATCAAGAAAGAGAACGGACTATCGACCGAAGTGATATGTCTATCCAGCGCCAGTAGTATAACAGGGTCGGTCACTCCGTGTGTACAGGGGGCGGTGATGCCACCTGCCAATTCAAGAGAGAACCCCTTCCCTTCTGAGTTCTGGCTTTCGTTTGATCCCAAAGAGATTGGATCAACAGTGCCAAACGAAAAAACCAAGAACGAAGAACCAAAAAGAAGCGGCTCCTAGCATTACGGAGATGTTATCATTATCACCGCCCACCACCCCCTAATTAGACTTCAAGAAACAGGTCTCTCCAGTGGGAAGATCGGAAATTGTTTAAACCCCTCAAATCCCCATCGTGATGCATTAAGCTCAAGCACTAGTCCCGCCTCTTTCAATCCCCACATCCCCTTATAATTTCTCTCGAGCTTTCAACATCATTATTAGTCTTCTTTATTTTTGCAGACTACATGTTATTTTATAATCTGTCATGGGAGATGGGAGGAGATGTTCAGTGACGTAAATCCCCAGAAGCAGAGGATAACATAAACTATCTGGAGCAGTATATGTTGTGTTTCTGCTGCACTGTACAGGCCAAAATGGCTTCCCCTGCACTCTCAAATATATAAAGATCAAATGGTCATATTCAGCAACAGGAACAATAATAGTAATCGCATTCTTGTTTTTCTTCATGGCCCCACTTCGTTTTCTCAAATGAAATCAAGAATCTGTGATGGAATTGGAAGTTACCTGCTTTGAGGCATTCGACTGTACTTGCTTTTTTCTTCGTTTAGTAATTCACCGTTTTGACTGCCATTAGTGGGAAGTCAGAGAGACCCCAAAAAGCAGGGAGCAACGAGGGTGGTTAAAGATTTTGGGATTTGGACCTCCATTTTGCATTTTAAAGACTTCGTGTACTCTTCTCTGCCTCGCCCTCTGCCTCATGTGTTCCCACCATCCAACCTTTCACCTTCTTCAACACAGTCCAGCTGGGTTTTTTCGCCCTTCTTGCTCTGCGTGAATTTTTCCAGAGCGTCTCTCTTTCTCCGAGCTTAAAGAGTGCCCTTTCGAGGATTTTCCAAACCGTGATATCCGAGCAAGAGCAATCATTCGCGCTTTCAATGCATTTGGATTAGTGTTGCTCGAGTCATTCGAGGTGTCATGATTCAATGACCAAGAGTTATGTGCTTGTTAGGTAAGAAATTTTTGGGCCCTTTCTTTACAAGATAAGCCATCTGTCAAATGAAAGATCTGAATGTTTTCCTTTTTATGACGTTTCTGATGAAGGGTTCTTGGGAAACAAGATAAAGTTTGGTATTGGATGATTGGAAGGTGTCAAGGGAGAATTTTTATGTAAGAATGAATAGAAGGGTTTCTGAATCTCATCAAGAACTGAGGACTTTAGCACTTTACTCTTTTCAAACATGGGTTAATAGTATTTTATGTTGCTCGCTGATAGTGACCATCATATTAAAAAACAGAGGATTCTTTTCTTAATCTTGACAGTGAAAAGGAGTGATCTTTTTCTCTTCTCTACCTCCCCTATAAATTTGGACTGATTTTGTCTTTCCGTGGGGTTTTTGGCAAAGAATGTGACGCCTTAAAACTCTAGGGTGAAGGTTTATCAACAACTTGGGTTCTTTGAATTCTATTGAAGAGTGGTGAAGCTGCATACGGAAGCTAAGTGCTCGAGGTTGGGACATTTCTTGGAAGCTAAAAGGTGTGTCCTGCTCTTAACCATGCCGCTGTTTGAGCTCTTCAAGATGGCCAAAGCTAAGCTTGACTCAAGCCTAGAGAAACCCACATCTTCTTCAACTGATCTTTCTTCTGTGTGAGTTTGAATTTTTTTTTTTTTTTTAAATTCTTCCCAAATCTCTCACATTTTGAGCTCTTTTATGAGTTTCTTCTTTTCTCTAATGTTTTGTCGGTTATGGCCTTCAATTTTGTGCGCAGACCTGCAAATGAGCTCGTTGAGTTAACATGGGAACATGGCCAGGTTATGCTACAAGGTCAATCTAGTCGAGCTAAAAGGGCCCCCTTCAGTAATAATACACCTTCTAATGGATCAAAACCTAGAGAAGGAGCTTCAGGTGATGATACCAGACCCAAGCCCAGGAAGTTTAGGAATCTTGAATGTGGATTAAGTGAATTTCCGGTGACTGAACAGTCTAGTGAAATTGGTTTGGGACAGGAGGATGACATGGTGCCTTGGTTGAGTTTCCCTGTTACTGGATCTTTACAGAATGATTACTGTTCTGATTTATTGACTGAGCTGACTGCAGTCGCAGCAAATGGGACTTCCCCTGGAAATGATGACAAAAGTTCTAGTCAGATATATAGGGAGTTCCATGGCATTGATAATGGCGTTCGTAGTCTGGGACAAACGGATGCATCGAAGTTTTCTTCTTCTGCGGCTGGCGAAACTGCAATCAATAGAACTGGCTCTAATCAACTATATTCCTTGCCGAACCAGCAGTTCTTATCACCATTACCATGTTTTAGATCAAGAGCCTTGGATGATGTGAGCACAAGTACAAGCAGTAGTGTGTCCCAAGCTGTTTGCGGGGATAAAGCTGGGTTGCCAACCTCTGTGGTAGCATGTTCTACTGTAAAGGTGCAGAGGCAGGATTTAGGGCATTCAGATAAGAGTTCCTGTTTTACGAATTTCTCCCGTTTTTCCCGACCTGCTTCTATTTATAGAGTTAATAATGCTGAGAGCAGTGGTCAAACGGCTGGTTTTGGTTTGTCGGGTGCAGATAGATCAGTCAGTAAGGAAAAGGCTTCATCTAACGATAATAGCACTCTTAGTGGATCAAATTTTGCTGTCTCAAGTGATGGTGTGCAGAAGCAGAGAAAGATTGATTCCTCAAAACCATTTGATGGAAAGCAATATGAGCAAAAGTTTTCTGGTGGGCACACAGAGGCTATCTGCCAGGAGAACACTTGTAAGAATGCTAAGCATTCTTGTCAAAATTATCAAGCAAGTGTTTTTAAAGGATCAACTGAGCGTGAAAAGACCACAGAGCATGTGGGTGGTTCTTCTTCGGTTTGCTCAGGGAACAGCGTGGAAAGAGTTTTAGATGACCCCAAAAGCAATTTGAAGAGGAAATCTCTTGAGACTGATGAGTCTGACAGTCCCAGTGAGGTATATTAGGATTTTTTTCCAGTCACTCTTCTTTTCCAGGACTTGTTTTGATGGCATATGCTTTTGGTTCATATCATGAAAACAGATGTTGAATGCAGGATGTTGAAGAAGATTTGACGCGTGAAAAGAAGCAAAACCCTGCTCAAGGTACTTCAAAAAGGAGCCGAGCAGCAGAAGTGCATAATTTATCTGAAAGGGTGAGTAAAATGATTGAGAATCTATTCAAAAAGACTGCATTGACAATTATAGAGTTATGTATTGGGTGTGCAAGTCTCAATATCTTTTTTGAATTTCCTTGAAACAGAAGCGAAGGGACAGGATAAATGAGAAAATGCGCGCACTACAGGAGCTAATCCCAAATTGCAACAAGGTAATCTTTTCTACTTAAGACCTCTTCCTAAATCTACTTACTACTTTATCAAATTTTTTCTAGATCTGGATCTAGGCTGTGAGACTGCATCAATTTGTTCAAGTATCTGCGTCATCTGTGTTCATGGGATGTGAAAAATTGACTGGCAGTTCATATGTCTATTGGCTACCATTAGCATAAACTCACCAGTGTCATGAGACACAAGAAGTCAATGAGCCATTTAATGATTGATACTCTTGGTCCTTGTCTGATTGGCTTCACTGATTTTGGCCTTTTGCCATTGTAAAGGTGGACAAAGCTTCGATGCTTGATGAGGCGATCGAGTATCTCAAGACGCTTCAGCTTCAAGTGCAGGCAGATAATCTCTGCAAAATTGTCAGTTCGATTCTTTTGGTTTCTTTGACAAGTTCTGAGGCACATTAAACTTTTCCAGCAGATGATGTCAATGGGAGCTGGTCTGTACATGCAACCTATGATGGTACCCACTGGAATGCATCCAACACAGATGCCGCATTTCCCACCCTTTGGCATTGGAATGGGTTCAGCAATTGGATTTGGGATGGGTATGGTCGACATGAACGGCCGTTCTTCTGGTCGACCAGTGGTTCCAGTTCCCCCAATGCAAGGTCCACATTTTCCTAGCCCACTGATCTCAGCAGGGATGGCAGGAGCAAATCTCCAGATGTTTAATTTTCCTGGTCAAGGAACTCCTCTACTGATGCCACGCACACCACTAGTTCCTTTTCCTGGGGGTCCAGTGATGAAACCAGCAGTGGGACTCGGTGTCTATGGAATGCCAACTTCTACGGAAAATTCAGATTCAGCTGTTGCCTTGAGATCAAAGGAAGCAATGCAGAGCATTGACCAGGAAGCTCTGCAAAATACAGCTTCCATTTGCTTGAAGAATCAGTCATCCAATCAGGTTTGTCAGCGACTTTGAAGTCCCATAATTTCAGAGAGAATAAACATTAACATTGAATATTTAGGTTTACACGCATGAGCAAGTGGGGTTGGGATGTCAGCGTCGATCCCCTCCTCCATCTTGAAGATAGTGAAAAGTAAATCAATGTTACACTTGAATAATTTGTTTAGAAATTTCTTGATGTTGTAAGTCTTTCGATTGAATATAATGGGCAAATAGAATGCTAACACATTTCTCCATAAATGTAACGTTGAATGACATTGGATGCTGCATAAAATTTCATTGCTTAGTCAAATAATTCTCCATGATCTTCTAATGCATCATTTGCTTTTAGTTTGTTTAAAAGGCTACGCAATTCCCAAACAAATTTTGTTTACTTGGTTTGACAGCATTCAAAGTAATTTTGAGTTGGGCAGGTGGTGGAGTCTGTTAAAAATGCTAGTTTGCTCTCCTGTCTGGGGAGTTTTGTATATTGGGACAGTTTCTACAGGAGTGGTACTGTCAAAGTGGGGGATGTGCTTGATAGAAGAAATTTTGGTCATGAACTTTCCACAAGGATTTGATGGTAGAAAGTAAACACTGTTGATATTTTGTGTGGAAGGGAGCATTAAATCTATTCTCTCCAGCAAATGCATTAGCCATATATTTTGCAATTGTATGGTACTTAATTAGTCCAGTACTAAGAAATATGTGGTTGTTTCCAGCAGTCTGCTCTGGGACAAAGTAGTTGCCAAACCTCGGATCTTAATGGAAGCATGGCTATCAAGTCCACTGGAAATGATATTGGATCCAGCAAACAAGTTGCGGGTAGGTGTCTGTGAGCATCATCTTTCTTGGGTATAGAGATAAGATAAGTTTTGATGCTCATTTGGTTTTTCTTTTTGCAGATCCTGATCTGTGAGTAGCATAAATTTGGTTAGAGTGGAATCTGACAGGCCACAGATGCTGCTGCTTCCCTGCCTTCTCTGCAAATATAGTTTGAGGCACCGAGTTCTTTGAATGGAGGAGGTTGAAGGTTATAAGAAGATTTTGAACAAGATTACCTTTTCCACAGTTTTGGCATCCTTGGAATGGTCTCTTCCACGGTATGTACTATGTATACTCAGTTAAACCTCGGTACTTGAAAAGAAATAGTAACAGAGGTGAATCAGTGATCCCGTGTATAGTTTGTTTTTGGTGAATAGGCCCTGGAATGTGTTTGTGTTTCTTTTCTAGATTTTCTCATCCAGAAAAGCATCACCATAAGGGTGTTCCATTTCAGAAAGTTTGTTGAGCATTTGATAACTGAATTCTGCATGCCTAAGCTCTGGTCTAATTATACTTGAATGCGAAGTTCTACATGAGGATTGAAAAAAGGGGCTTTCTGAGGATTATCTAATAGGTTTAGAAAAGTTATAGACATGGGAATAATCCCCAACCAGACTGATTAGCCTAAGTGTACGCTGGTGATGGGAAAGTTTATCATGATTTCTCAGTGCAAAGAACAGTGGGAATGTAATCATTCAGATCTGGGGGACAAGGAGGCATTTCAACCAAGCCAAAGCTTCTGAATGATTGGTGGGCTTGAAGTTTATAGAGCTTTTTATCATTGATGTGATTAAAGGATAAAGGACCTCTTATCTTGTCTCCTCCCTAATAAAGTATGATTTTGGTGAAGACTTGAGGGCTTTTTTTTCCCTGTTACACATCTCTCTTTCTCACGGTTGTTACGTTGAGTTGGGCAATTGCAATATGGATCATATATGATATTCGGAGATCAAGAACAACTGTCTATATCCATCAGTTGCTGCCGAGATCTTCGAATTTCTTGCTGATAGCGACACATGTGTTTCCAATCAGAATCTGCCTTTCTGTTGAGAGGACACACAATTATCAAGCCTATGCTAAAAAATAAGTAGAACTCATGAAGTCTGCATGTGCTTATGTTTCCAACCACTGCTAATGAAGCCACAACCAAAAGAGATCAGACTCATGGTCATCTTGAATAGACATGATTTAAAGCTACACCAACCCTTTTGGGAGGTGAAAAATAAGAACAGAAGTCAAATTGCAGAAACTATCTGTTGTTATTTGGAATGAAGCAACACAAAAAATAATTTCTAGCAAGATCATTAGCAAGAGATCATGTTCAAGGCTAGGCTGATTAACTGGATCTGCAAAAGGCCTTGCACAGAGTCTCATCAGGTAAATTAAGAGAGAGATGACCATGCTTCATCTGAGGAAGTCATGTTACGCGTTCAAAGAAACAGTAACAAAATGTGAGAATATAGAACATGTTATGAAATTCTAAACAAATCAGTGAAAACAGATGTCATATTCCTCATTTGGTCAATGTAAAGGTGAAAGTAAAAGCATGCTTAGAATACTAACAAAACCATTAGATTAAGATTGATCCTAAAGGACAAAGGGAATAAACATGTAGCAACAGTTGACTTGGTAGGGACAGCTCATATGGTTCTTTTAAATTCGAGCTCATAATCTTTCAAATGATAAGATGACTAAGAATCTTGTCCTGACGTTTCATTTACAAAATTTCAGAAAGCCAGTAAGGATGTCTGAATTAGGACATCACTAAGGTCGACGAAGCTTCATAATGGTCGAACAAGATTACAAAAAGCAGACAGCTTAAATGGCCATCTCATTATTGATTTCCTCGCGATATTGTAATGGAGATGATGTTCTCTCCCTCGCACATAATATATTGATTTTCTTCTTTCTTCTGACCTGGCAGCAAGTTCTATAAATTTCACCAAGAATTGAGGAGTTTGGACTGTTCCTAAGGCATATATGTTGGCAAACAAAATGCCCAGAAAAATAATTTGAATGACACCATTGAAAGAAGACTGAGCGAATCAGTTTCGGACAGCAAAGGAAACAACCTTCGTGTTATGGATAATTTCTCTTGCTACAGCGACGACGTGGGGGGGATTTTGTACGACATTTGACATGCCTTTTCTTCATCTTGACATTTTTCTGCACGAACCAAGAATAACAATGACGGTTTAATTAGAACATTTCCTTTCAATAAATTTTCTCTGTGCGGGAGATTCTTCAGTCCAGAAGCAACTCTCCGAATTGTCTTGTTGGCTATGTCTTGTGGTTCTTGAGTTTGTCCAAATTTTTTTATTCATTCTACTTGTGGCCTTCTGCAACTTGTAAGTGCAGGGCATGTTTGGTGGTTTTCTTGCTCCCGTGGGAATGCTTCTCGTCAGAAAGTTAAAAAAGGCAAAAGAAGAAATGATTATTCTGTGCGCTGTTTGGTCTCTTGAAAAGAACAGAAAAGTCAACCGACAGACAAGGACTTGTTTTTTCTTTTTTCTTTTTTTTCTTTATATTTTTGGGTGATCTTCTAAAATATTTTGATGGAACGGGAACAGTTTTTCTGATTAAAAATATAAATAGGCTCGTCTTACTATTTATAAAGAGACAAGTGTCAATCTCAATATGCACAAGCTTAAATGTCACCACTTCTTAAATTATAATTAAGTGAGTTTATAATATGAATCTAAATAATATTAACTTTTCATACGATAATCAACTTGTTTGATTCTCGTACAAGCAGTCATCAATGCCGCTTGCGGTGAAAGGGCCCATCCTTTTGAGGTTGGATTATGACGTGGATCAATTATAAGCATGTGATTTTGGTTTTTGCAAACTCGTCGTCATTTACTTGGAAAAAAAAATCAAAGAAAGGTAAATTAAACCAAAAACATAGTATGAAAAGTTAAATTGTTTGTTAAACTTTGACTTAAATAATACCATGCCCATATCTTGTTCTCAAGGGTTATTTTGGTTTTTAAATTACAACAAGCATAACCTCTCATAATTTAGGAAAAAAAGTTGATTAAGTTAATCTTAGGATAGAGATATTTTGAATTAATTCAGCCTTATAGTCTCCACTCTCCCATCACATCTTATATAGGCTCCTCCTCCTCCTATCCTATTCATTTGATTCCTTCCCCAACCTCCCACTGCTTCACCCTCACCTCTCTCTCTCTCTCTCTCTCTCTCTCTCTCTCTCACTTTGTCTCTGTGAGAGGCTCCATTACAATTTGCAGGTAGTTGGCCTTGGATTGAGTTCAGGAAAACCTTGTCACTATCAAGAAAACGTTATCTGACAGCATTTGCACGTGGAGGTGGGGCTAAGTTCAGGACTGGGAGCAGTGGGGACTTTCTCACATGGGAAGACACTCTTGCTGTTACAAGCAGAAGCTTAGGAAAGGCCTGTGGTCACCTGAGGAAGATGAGAAGCTCCTCAACTACATCACCAAGTATGGCCATGGTTGTTGGAGCTCAGTCCCCAAACTAGCAGGTGAGGCATCACTTTCCTGTCAGCTTCATGGTCAAAAAGCTTGCTTCTTTAAATTATGTGTTTAAGCCCAAGCCTATGTAAATTAGAGGGCAACAAAAACTAAAATTTTTGGGTTATCACTGCATATGATGATAGGTTTGCAAAGATGTGGGAAGAGCTGCAGGCTGAGATGGATCAATTACTTGAGGCCTGACTTGAAGAGAGGTGCATTTTCTCACCAAGAAGAGAACCTCGTCATTGAGCTTCACGCTGTTCTTGGTAACAGGTACCTATTATCATTCCATGGCTAATTTCCGTTTCTCTTTCTTGGGGGGGCTTTCTGAGAATTCCAATTTGGGGACAAACTAAATCCAACTCATGCACGTACAATTCATTGTGTGTTGCAACGTTATCTAGATGGTCTCAAATTGCGGCTCGATTACCGGGAAGGACTGACAATGAGATAAAGAATTTTTGGAACTCTTCCCTCAAGAAGAAGCTGAGACAAAGAGGGATTGACCCCACCACTCACAAGCCCCTCTCCGAGGTTGCTGATGAGAACGATCATAAAGACAAAGACAAGCCCATCATTCCCAGTATCACCCAACACAACAACAACGATCATCATCACCAGAAATCGTCTAGCACCGCTGCATCATGCAAGAAACCAACCCTCTTTGAACCAGCATTGAACACTGATAATCTCAAAGTTCATCAGCAGCAGCATTCCCTTGAAGTTCCTGCTAGCTCAGAGATGAGGCCTTATTCTGAGATGTTCATGAAAGATTTCACTTTCCAGCAGCTGAGCATGAACTATGGGACAAGCCTTGGGCTTTCGGCTAGTCTGCATCTAAACAGCAACACTCTTTGCTTCGATCCAAGGTCATCATCTGAGAATATAATGTCTCAGTTCAGTTCAGACATGAGCACGCCCAATATCATCTCACCCACCATGTCGAGCTCAAGCACCGCCATCCCAGTAACTTCAGCTCGTGTAAAGCCTTCCATTAGCCTTCCTGCGGAAGCTGCTTTCATGGTCAACAACGGAGTCCCAAGTTGGGAAGCATCACCCGGTAACAATAATTGTAGCAGTGGAAGTCCTAATGGCAATGGATTGGTAAGCAATAATAGCAGCATCAACAACATCGCATTCTTTGAGAGCAACAATTGTTTCTCATGGGGGCTTGGTGAAGGTACTAATGCCAGCAGGTTCGAAAAGCATGTCCCCTTTCACCACCCCATGGGAAGCAATACAACAGAAGAAAACAGCAGCAAATGGTCTGAATATCTCCAGCTGCCAATCTTGTTCGGAAGCTTGACACAGAATAACGATGAAGCCTCTCATCATCATCAACCGGCCTCACACTTCCATTTGATGGATGGGCTGAACAACATTCCCAGTTGGCAACAGAAGCATCACCAACAAGCCAATCCAGACACTTTTGCTGCTCCTGTTCTTGGTCAAACTCTTTAGCTCCTTCCTGATAAACACAAAAACCCCCCCATGAAATTATGAAATACGGTTAGAGAGGTGTGTGAATGCATAGTTCTTCTTTTGTTTCTGTAAATGATTCTCAGACACAAATTTTTCTTTTTCCCTCGCATTCCTTTTCTCCCTTTTGTTACAGAAGATAGGAGATTAAACTGAGCCGTACCCTATTTGCTGATATGTATCCATTCTGCATGAAATTATATTCAGATAATAAGGCTTCTGTTCTTGGTGTTTCTTTGCACGTCTGCTATAGTGTCTTGTATTTTTCTGGTCTTCCCCCAATTGTAATCCTCTTGCTCGGGTGTCAAATAGTGAATTTCTAATTCTTTATTGTAGCGTTAGTGAGGATAATTAAGAGAGAGAGAGAGAGAGAGAGAGAGAGAGGAGACCTTGCCCCTTGGCTTTGCTGTTCCACATCATTTAATTAGTCCATGGAGACAGCAACCCAATTCGTACAACATCCCTTTCATCTTTTGGCTTCCTGGGACGCCTCTGCCACTCTCTTATTATCCCATCTCTTTCTCTACTTGATCCCTTTCACATGGAGAAATCCCATCTCAATTCGATTACTTTTCTCTTTTTTTCTTTTCTTGTCCTTTGGAACAAAAAGGATAGAAAAAAGGAAGTGCAAATGTGCAACCAAGCAATTGAAATTTCTCATAAAGATTAAAAAAAAAAAAGCTTTAAAAAATGATTGGATAGGTGTCGCATCGTTTGTCGTCCTAAAGATGGTGATGGTTTTCACTTTTTTTCCACTCCTTTAAGTCACTTCGCCTCCCCTTCAGGGCCTAACGGTCGAATGCTCGGGGTGCGATCCAATTGAGCCGAGCCAACTTGTGCCAACTTTGAGCTCAACTCAACTCGTAAACTAAAGTTAATCGGTTACTTTTTTTCCATTCTCTAACTTGATTCACACAAAACTCGACATATCCAAACTCAATTCGGCTCGATTTGATCTTAAATACATAAAACTCAACATGCCTAAACATTTTCTCACCCAATCGAGCTCAACCCGGCTCAAGTTCCCGACGCTCAACCTTTTTTCTTTGTGTTTGACGATACATTAAAGAGTGAAAGTGAAATGACATAGTAGAAAACAATACCCTTGATGTTATTTTAACATTATCTGTCACCAAAATATAAAAGAAATAAGAAAAGCTATATGACACAATGAAATACTTGATTAGATTTGTAAGCGATTGAGTTAAGCATATTTAAGATCGAACTTGCCTCAACAAGCTACTTGAGGTACTTGAACTCGACTCTAGCTTGAAAAGAATCGAGCCACTCTCGAGTTAGGCAATGAGTCGAGCATGAGTCGAGTATGTCTTTTTTTTCTTTTGCTTCACATTTTCGTAAATTTATTCCATATTAACAGTGATGTCATTGCTTCTTTGTATGATGAAAACAGAGGGGGATAGCTGATGAAAAATGCTTTCATCATCGGCAACAACTTCTATCCGATATAATTATTTCTCGTTTATTTGTTCCTATTATAAGCTATACGAGCGATGATTTTAAAAGGAATATGTGTAAATATATTTGGAGAACAGTGAGAGGGTATGTATGTTGACGCGCCAGTCCTCACCACGTTTCTCAATTGGACAAATGGGAAAGGAGAGAACAAAAAAACAGACGTGAAGAAAAGGAAATACAAAAGATTTATTATGTAATCAATAATTATTTAAAATTCGAACATGATTTATCGAGTACCGTCGATCATCTTGATCATCATAAACTACAATTTCGTCCTATAGTTGCGTGCACTTATAAAATGTCATTCTTTTCGACTTTTATTCCGGCCCCAGATTAGAATAACTTTGTTGGGTTTGGTCGTTATCTGGTTTTTTCTCTTTTCCAGCTCGATTATTTTTTGGCAATTTGGACCAAGCAACGGCGGGCCACCATTCATTCTCCATCAGGCATGCCCCAGCAAAACCTTCGTATCTCTGCATGTGCGCCCATACAATAAAAAGGGGAAGAACATGAAGGAATTTCTGGCGTTGGTCCGTCGCGATACAACATCGACAGCATCAGCAAAATAAATAAATGGCTGATGATGTTGTGCAGGAAAACACGTACGCATTTCGAGGTCTCGAGAGCATGTGCACCAAATTATTGAGTGAGGTCGGCTGCGGCCCTACAGGCTACAAATAATACACCAAGAAACCAGAAAAAGGAGGAGGAAAAAAGAAAGAGAAAAAGACAGGAAATGAATGCATGTAGAAGCGCTGTGAATGGATTGATTGAATAGTTAGGAGCTCCAATTAGATGCTCTGTGTCCATAGAAATTGATCGAGCCGAGAGGGTCGTCGCCCTGTATTATTAAAGAGAGATAAATAAAATAAAGTTCCACGAAACTTCATTCACTCGCCGTGCACCATGCTGCTCACTTTTCATGTACTCCGAAAGAAATGATAAGAAAAGAGTTAAACAACGAAAATGGACGAGGAATGCTTGATTAGGTCAGTCGGGTCGTGTTGGAACAAAGTTCGAGTCTTCCGGTTTGTTAAAACGCATGAATTACGTACGTTACTGTACTTCCGCTAGACACCAATCGTAAAGATGAATGGCTCATGCGTGTTTGCTAGTCTTGTGGGACTAGGAGCTTCATCAGGTTTGACCGTGGGAAAATTGACTTGTTAAACAAAGAATGATATTGGTAGACCAATTAGGAGTAGTGAGGCTTTCCGCTGGATGGGCAAATGAATCTTTTGGGGATTTGTGAAGAAGCATAGGATGCCCCGAAAATCATTGTCAAAGAAGACTTTAACAAAAACGTTCGATTAATGTATCGCTCTCGGACAAGATTTTTACTTGTCTTTGTAAGCCAGCGTCAATTATGAGGAATCTTCTAATAAGTCTCCAATAATTCAAGACAAATGTCAACTCTGCCACAATCATTGCAGCTGCAGCTTTTGTTCCGCAGAACTGCAGCTGCAACTCTGACCTTTTTTCTTTTCTTTTCAAAAGATCTGCTCGAATTGGGAAGGTGTACAGCCAGACAACAGCATGGTTTCTTTAGAAATTTCACCGCGTTATTGTTCATCGACTTGTAACAAAATTTCTAAGATTGATAGACCGTTATATCATAGGCCTTAACTTTATTTTCCATTGCCCGTGTGAATTTGGATCCTAACCCCTTTCACACATAGCAGTTATAGCAGTTAGGGGACCTTCAAAATTAACTTTTGCATGCTAGATTAGTCTATCTTTTTTTTTTTTTTTTTTTTATCGGCCATACTCTTTTATCTTGCTAACTCTCACTCGACTTTTCTTTGTACGCCTCCTTCCGTGGCGTGAGTCAAAATCCACTCCCGAAACTAATGCGTCCTCACCTGAGAAGGTGGGGATTCGAACCCCTACCTCCCCCTTCAAATTGAAAGGATGGCCACTGAGGTTTACCTCAGTGGTTAGATTAGTCTATCTTCAAAAAATCTAATTAAAACATCGGTCAATTACTTCCGCTACAAGAGATTCGAGAGGAATCACTTCCTTGATCCCGACAAGTTATGTCGATCTGCCATACAAGAGATTCGAGAGAAATCACTTCCTTGATCCCGACAAGTTATGTCGATATGCCAACATCGGATTTGAGCCATTATAATTTGGCGATGGGCAAAACATGTGTTTTAGTTGCTTGCCAACTTGACTAAACATCTAAATTATTTAGATTTTTGAACTTTAAAGATTGACTGAATTTGAATAAGCCCATTGTAGCTTGTTGGCAATATATTCTTTTTCTTTTTCTTTTTATTTTTAATTTTTTTTTTTAATTTTAAAATTATTGTTTTTAAATATTTTAACTAAATTTAATTTAATTGATTTTTATATTATTTTTTATCACGTCAGCCCAAAATGACGCCGTTTTTGCATTATTTGGTCATGTCAGTGTGCAAAACAACGTCGTTTTGCACTCGATTCTTAGCTGGAAAAATGCCACGTATGTAATTTGGCCGGATTTTGGCCAGATTGGCACTCAAGTGAGTCATTTTCTTCCGATTAAGACTCAGTGTACGTACCTTTCGTAAGTTAAATTACACTCAGTATTTCTGCCAAGTTACAAGACCTGAGTCCGCATCTCTGCTAATATGCCACTCCATTCCACATGTATGTAGCCCAAGAAAGATAATTTTTCTCATTTTTTTTTTAAACGGGATTTAGAGTACTATTTTATGATGTATTGCTCAGATTATGGAAGAGCTTGATTTAAGCACTAGCATGCTTTCAAGCTCTTTTACTTTCTCTGATCATCACAAGATAATTGCAGGCAAGTCAAAAGCCTTTTTGGTGGAGATTGCTTGGTTAACGTGACAACTCATGCTTCACAAAATGGGCCATGATCTGAGCAAAGGTCTTCATAGAACAGTGAACTCACACGAGAACAGGTGGTTTGCCTGTCCCAATCTTTCTTCCCATAAAGTATGTGAATAAAGCATTAGCATTTGCCGATGTCGACATCCGAGGAAGAAGATGAGCCGCACCAAGCAGCTAATGCGCAGAATGATGCTATCACGACAAGAAAAGCCTGATGATGAGTATCTTATTCTTCTTGTGTGTATTTCATAAATAAATTGTAGAATCTATCCAGAACCAATACATGAATTGCTTCATGGGGTTTACTGAATGAATGGCAGCAAAAATGAGAGCCTACTCGTGAAAAACCAGATTGTGGCAGGTTTTGTCACAAGGGTAGGGGCAATCGATGGCCTTGACGGCTGCTCGATCGAAATACCAATCACCAACAGCTAGAGCTATTGCCTGCAGATCAAACAATCTCGTCAGATGCTAATCGGCAAGAATGAAATCTTGCAATTCTTTTGCACGACTAACGTAATACAAGAATCTGACGCTCTTGAGTTCCATAATAAGCTGCCCGATAGGTGGATTAGCGAGAACTTAAGCTGTGGCGCACCTTGTTTCCTATTGTAGGTGAATTATCGGCGAACCATGTGTCCTGCCTCTCAGACTGGCAGTGAGCGAAGCATGAATTTAGGAAGAGGCCGTTTTGTCTGGAGCTAGAAAATCCTCTTATTGCATTCAGCATCTGATTCCTAAAGCCTGCGCACCGATCAAAGAAAAAGTTCTGTAACAAATTGTCGAGTTGATCGATTAGAAATAGAACTTTACAGAAGATAGTCGGACGATGGAAGTCACCTTGCAGGAACTGAATCTGCGACGCGGAGCACCTTGCATGGTTTAATGTGCATTGACGCCAATGTCCATGAGGATCAGCTGATGAGGGAGCTAAACTTGCCTGCAGCTGATCCATGATACAAAGAGTCACATAGTTATTCAGTCCATTAATGCCTTTTTGAGGAAACTCACGGGCAGATTAGAATTGCACATTCTACAGGTTGAATTGTATGCCGCAATAAGCTATTACCTGCCAAGCATCATAGGCGGCATTGAGAAGAAACAGTGGTGTTTTGATGCTGGCGATCAGGTTTTGCGGGAAGAAGCACTGAAAAGGATTCACACAAGAATAACAAAGTTGGTGTGTTCGAGATCAATTATGCTGAACTTTCAATGTGAGTCTTATGTAAGCAAAGCAGCAAAAGAGAACAATGGAAGAAGTCATACTGATGTTGGATCGAGATGGTTAGTGCACATGCGCGGAAGATTTGGTTTCACTCCCTAATTTCCACAGTAACAAAATCAGATAATGTGGACGAAAAGGAGTAATAAGACAAGTAGAGGCACACGTATCATCAGGAAAACATGGAAGCATACCTGCAAATTGACCACACCACTATAAATGTTTCTGAGTGTGTGGCCACCAGAAACGTCAGCCCTGCAGTTCCAGAGGTGTAGCACAGAGGTGCGTTTCAAAGATTCTATTCAAGCAATTTATCATAAGTGGAGTAGAACGGCTAGGAGCATTGAAGTTGCTTACGCATCAAGGAACAGTCCAGCATCACTCAGGCACTTCACTTTTGTTGTTCTAGGAAATAATCCCCGAAACTCATCACAGTGCAATATAGATGCCAGGCCTCCAGCAGAGCACCCGGAAAGAAGGGTCTGAAGATGGTAGATCATCACAACAGAATCGAGCCATGTTTCTCGTAAAGCAGATGAAGACATAAAAAGAGGGACAAGGTAAATATGTCAAATGCCCAAACCTGCTTGGCATAGCGCATGCCCTTCGACATCAGATCTTCCATAGCAGCTAACCATATACGTTGTCCTCTAAACTGCAGCTGGGCAGCCTAAACAGAATCATCAAAAGACTGGTGATCATAATGACCTAATAAATCTAGCTGAGGAAAAAGTTATCACCCTAAGAACTGACTTTGCAAATAGCAAATGCGTTCCATAGACATTTGGCAAGAGAAAAACGGTGATCTATGTTAGAGTTGCCTCTCCTATGGACTCTTCCAGCCTTTACAGATCAAAATAGCATGAAAACTTTCAGGCAACAAGTGTTGGACAAATTTTACATGGAGGAGTGGATGAACCCATGCGCATTAGAGATCTGATGACAAAGAATGCAGATGCCCACCACATTGAGAGAAACTGTATACTTACAACGATTATTTAAACCCAATTATGTAGGCCATGGATCCTATCATGGAACCAAATTATCTCGATATGTTAGTCTTTTATCGGTAGCTTTACGCTTAAACAACATGGGAAGTGCATTTTATCTTTTAAGAATGTCCAGAGCACCACTAACCTTATCCTCACTGTCCCCAGCAAATGAGGCGCCATCGCAATAACGGACCTTCACTCTGTTCCAGTTGAAAAAATCTGTGACCAGTATTACACAATGTTGAGAGACTGCTTAGGAAGATCAATAATGGGTGAAAAAGCTAGCAATGCACAGAAGAAAAGTTCGAACAGTGCCAGGATTCTCCTCAGCTTTATTGCTGAGTATTCCTGTAAAAGGAAGCTGCTTTTCCATGTAGTTGGATGATCCCCGTCTGGTTGTCTTGCGGTAAACGCAAGATCGAACATTATTACACCATCCTCCACCCTGCCACAATATGCATGACATTGTCAAGTTGCTGCAACTTCGAGTCTGTGAAAAACTGGAGATGACAACAATAAAGTTTTAAGATTTTCCACTATTCTGATTTCACTAAAACTTTATCAGCTGTGACCCAAATCAAACGTCTGTGGTTTTTTTCTTTTAAATAAAAAATGATAATGCAGAGACAACCAATTCAACTTTAGCAAAAGTGAGCAAAGCCAGGAACATCCTTTTAAAGCCATTAAGAGTATAAAAAATAAAGATAGGTGGCAGACCTCCAATTGGATGAGCCAACTGTTGGCTCCTGAGCCGTATCCTCGGTGCAAATGATACCCCGGTAAAGTTCCATCCAGACAGACTAGAAGATACAAAGGACAGAGGTTAGGCCAAAGATGGAATGAGTCTCATCACTTCAGTGTCTAGACCAAGAGCTTTTTAGATTAAATAGTGTCACCACACACGAAGTGCATCACCAAATTGGTGAGAAGTAGGTGAGTTCAATAATATTTGGCCAGTGAATGAACAAGCCCAACAATCTTTGGAGGTGAACACAACCAAGTTGGTGTAGGCTCGAGCCAAGTACTAGTAGGGGTTGCAAAAGAAAAGGCAAAAACACATCATAAATGCTTAGGGAGAAATAAAAGTGGAAATAGAAAAACAGAACCGAAGTAAAGAAACGGTTGAGAAGTATTATGACCAAGGAGACTAGACCTAAGCAACCATTGAAGTAGTATATTAGGCTTAGCTGCTTTTTTGAGTCATATCTAGTAAAATGCAACGGAGACCTACATCCCATAAAGAGAGTGAACTAAAGGAAATCAAGATTCCTAAGCGTATAAACCACCCACATGGCCACAATAACTCAGTTGGCAGTTAACCATTGACTGAAATCTACAGAATCTGATGCACAATTTTATTTAGTTTTACTATAACATGAGAAATAGAACCGAAAAGGAATGCAAATTTATCAAATGCAAGGACAGGAAAAGAACTACCAGCCACAGTTTAATACAGCATGAGCACAAAAAACGAACTGAAAGTGAAGGTAACAGAAGACAGCAGGAAAAATCAGGTGCAGAAATGACAAAGAAGAACAGGTTAACAACAATTACCTGCTCCTTTAGCTCCGGCACTCGTAATGAGAGTGAGTCCAACCATGACTGGATTACTAACACGAGAAACTCCATAGTATTCGAAATATGGAAACTCTGTTCCATTGACATGAAGAAGCTCGGACCCATCAACGACGTCCCAAGAAACCACTCCTATGACCACCCAGATCCAGAAAAGCTTCACTCTCATGCTGTCTCGGCTTCTGACACTAGAACCCATCTCGAAAGTAGATGGTGGATAGACAAGATCAGCAAAAAGCTCGAAACTTTGCTGGTGTAAGTGCACAAAACTTAGTGCATTTTAGCAATCTCCCAAAAGGGAATCAATGTTGTTTACGGGGAGAAAAGAACTTATTGGGTCTTAAAGTAGCTGCTAAGTATGTCTGTGTGAGAGAGAGAGATTGAGGGAATTTTGTGGGAAGAAGAGAACAACATAGTATTGCCGGGCTTTTTAATATTAAGAAAGAAAACCATAAAATATGTCTGGTTGTATTTTTGGAATCTTGTGTTGGATTCAGCAGAGTTTTTTATTTTTTTGAACAGAGGATTCAGCAGAGTTGAAGTTAAAAAAAGCTAATCTGACAGCCACGGTTGTTTTTTGCACTTGACGGATGCTTTGTGACCTTAGGATGCGGATCTGCTCAGGCCAAGAGGAGTTCAACATTCCTGTTTCACTTTTGGTAATGAGTCCATCTAACCTTGCTATGATACATAAAAAATTTAATAGGGTTGAATCAGTTGGTTATGAAACTGTGCCGTAAGGCATGTTCAGCAACCTGTGGGATTTTCACCCACCTTTGTTCCAGCCAGAGCATGAGGAAGGGAGTGGTTACCCAATGCCAAGTCTGGATCCGAGCTTGCACAAATGCAGACGTAGTGGATTTTACGGAATTAACCCCAGCCACTATATTTTTCTTGGAGTAGGAGCTGCCAATATCCCAATTAGTTTAACCTCGCCGGGGCGCCCCATGCCGGGCCGAGGGGTTGCTTAGGGCAACCAATCCTTGTTATTAAAGGGGTCCCTTACCTTTGTCCTTAAGTGGCAGTTTTAATAACCTTGCTATGATACATAAAAAATTTAATAGGGTTGAATCCACACTATGATCTTCTCTCCTTTTCTTAGGCTTTTGAAGATCATGATCCTTCTTGAGAACCCTATATCATTAAATGCGAAAAAATAATTCTATGTAACGCTAAGGAAGCTTTACATATCGAAACCTGCACTTTTACTAATAGAAACAATTAAAAGTTATTTTTCGTGAAATACAAAATAAATAAATAAATATATAATATAAATATATATATATATTTATATAGACACACACGTCTAGTGTACTTCTCTTCGATAGATACACGAAACTATCGGTATCATATGCAACGCATGATTGGACTATATAGACACACACATCTAGTGTACTTCTCTTCGATAGATACATGAAACTGTTGGTATCATATGCAAGGCATGATTGGACTTTTGCATCGTGATCGCTCCCAATCTATTTTTGAGGCAAGGGATAGAAAAGTTGGGTGTTGCAGTACATGACAAGCCCGGGAAAGTGGCTGCTGGTTTCGTGCCATTTTGTTCAAAGTGGCTAAGCTGGCTCTGCCGACAAAAGCAAGAGAAGGTGAGAGAAGCTTCAGTTTCAGACCTTTCGATTTGGTAGTGGGCAAAGATTGAAGAAGGGCAAGTCCACAAAGACAAAGAGCTTTCGCTTTCGCCGTCACTGGGGCCGAAGGATGCCCACTTTTGAGCCGGTCCTTGTGTATAGATCTCAATCCCTAGTTGCTAATTGACGGTGCACATGAACTGTGGTGCACCAATTTGAATTCTTTATTCAATTCCAAACTTGAACACCACAATTTCTTCCTTTGGGTCCACACAATTTAGTTCACCCTCACTGCTTTGTGGTAAGATGGCCGAGAGCCAACATGTCATTACGCCTGAACACGCCATCCATTATCTCTTAGGCCATGAGTTAGCATGATCAGATGGCCCCCATGCCCTAATAGACTGTCAAGCATGACCATTGATGTTTGCGGCCAATCGCGGTGGTCAAATTGTAGGATCCACGATGGGGCCATCGTTGACATGTTGTAATCCCTACTATAGATTACTTTTTTCTCGTGTCCTCATACCCCCATCAATTCCATTTTTCCCTTTAAGAATATCATTTAAAATGGAATACATGACAAATACCCAATTTCCTTTTTGTGAGCTTTGCTATGACCCACAAAGCGTAGCTTTCAAGAAGTGCTACCCCAGCTATATAACGGGCCTTCATATTGAAGAACCCTACAACATCTAGAGAAGTTCACAAACCCAATTGGCATGCCATATACACTAAAAAAAAAAAAGGTTAAAAAGGCATTAACTGTGTCGGCAAATCTATAAATCGAACTTCAACCTCAGTAGAACTGCAGTAGTTCAATATTCAGCGCATGGAATCGTTCATAGCAATCTGTCAATCAAAATCACATCATATCTCTCATAAGAAAGAGGGCACATTCTATATAGATCATCACTACGGGGAGGAAGGGCGGGGACTTTGCCAAGATCAAAAGAACATTTCTTGGGACGTTCGATCATCATTAACGTCGAACATTGTAAACATAACGCCAGAGTAGATGTCATTAGACATAAATCCATCCGGCCATGGAGTGAAACCAAGGAGCTAAAATACATGTAAAGATAAGGTAATTGATTTGGTGGGAGAGAGAATGGCGCGCGCGGGACAATGCGAAAGTCCACGTGTTCACATGCTTATGCAGTAAAGTTGCAGTGGTGCGAATCATATCAAGGGATGACATGAAGGTAGGCATGCACGTGAGCGCTCGGTCCCCATAATCACATGCGAAACTCTCTCTCTCTCTCTCTCTCTCTCTTTCTCTCTCTATCTCACTATTGGGTTTATAGCTGGATCGCAACGCAGTGACACTGAATGACGCTAGACCTCACGTCCTTGTCAGCCGGACAGGCCTCCCGTGGTCGACAATCATCCCCCGCGCGACGTGGGGTTGCGTCGTTGTCGGCGTCGTTTGCTCTCCGTTTCCATGTCTATTTCCCTCCAATCGCGTGCGGGACAACTCGGTGGACGTCCACCCGTTCATCGCGTCACATCAGGCCGGTCGTCGTGCCCGTCGGTTAACTGCTTGATCGGCCCAACAAGGCTGGTGGATTGCTCGCCCAAAGTTCTCCATTATAATAAATTTTAGGGAAAAAGCCACCAAAAATCCTAAACTTTGTTCAAAGTGACAAATTTACCCCAAACTTTTTTTTTGTGACATGAAAAACCCTGAAGTTTGCTAACTATGACACATTTATCCCAAACTTTTATTTGTAACACAAAAAACCCTGAACTTTCATTTGTGTGACACATTTACCTCAAATCATAGGAGTATTTTGGTCTTTTTATTTTTTTTCTTTGTTTTTTCTTCCCTCTGCTGGCGTTCGGCGAGGGCCGCGCTCGCCGGCATCAGGCGAGGGCTCCGCCATGGCCGGTGGAGGGAAGAGAGAAGAAAAAAAAAGAAAAAAAAAAAAAAAAAGTGTCACAATTTGCAAAGTTTAGGGTTTTTCATGTCACAAAAAAAATTTTGGGGTAAATTTGTCACTTTGGATAAAGTTTGGGGTTTTTGATGGCTTTTTCCCTAAATTTTAAAACCCCAAAGGTGTCACCCGAGCAGCCCATCGGCCTTCTTGGGCTGATCGTGAGTTTACCCAACACGACGAGCGGTCTCTGAAGCGACGGTGATCAAATCCATTTACATTTGCACAAGGCCTTCAAGGCCCAAGGGGGCGGAGAGCGCCATTGATGGGCTCCATCAAGAACTCATTTCACTGCGGGCCATGGAGGATTCCCATCATCCGCCTTCCCCCGCAAAACCAGGCGGGAACCGGAGCGGAGCGTGTCGTCTCCTTCTCTTTCTCTCGGTTTCTCCCTTTCCCCTCACCTCAGCACAGTTCTTGGCAGAGGGTCTTTCTCTTTTTCTTTTGGGAGGAATTCAGCTTCTTCCCTCTTTCTTCGTCCTCAAGATGGGTATCAAGGTGGCTCTTTTGCTCTTTCGATCTCTTCGTCTCTTGGAATTTTTCCTTTTTCTGGGGTTACCCATTTGGGATATTCGTCGTGGGTTGTAGGGTTTAACGAAGCTGCTCGCTGACAACGCCCCCAAGGGAATGAAGGAGCAGAAGTTCGAGAGCTACTTCGGCCGCAAGATCGCCATCGACGCCAGCATGAGCATCTACCAGTTCCTTGTTCGTCTCTCTCTCTCTCTCTCTCTCTCTCTCTCTCTCGCGCGCGCTCGCTCTATTTCACTGATGTCTGCCTTATGATGTTGCTTTGCGCACGGGTGGGTGATTTAAGTTGTGGGTTTTGTTCGGTTGCAGATTGTCGTGGGTCGGAGTGGTAGTGAGATGCTCACGAATGAGGCTGGGGAAGTCACGAGGTAATGCTATCGATTTCCTGAGGAAAGTTTTGTTCTTTTTTTTGAGAAATTCCAGTTTGTTTGGTTGGCCATTTTGATCTTGTAACCTTTCGATTGTATTTTCCCTCTTTCTGTTGCTGATACCCCGTGTCGCATTTTGTGCTTTTGATGGTTATAGCCACTTGCAAGGCATGTTCAATAGGACAATTAGGCTCTTGGAAGCTGGAATAAAGCCAGTGTAAATTCTTCTTACTCTGTGCGTTTATATGGTTTCGTCTAGAACTTCAATTTGTTTTTTATGTTAATTGCTGAAGTTGGTTCTATTATGATCTGTCTAATTATGGAATTCAGCTATGTTTTCGATGGGCAACCTCCGGACCTGAAGAAGCAAGAGCTTGCAAAACGGTATCAGTGCCCATAGGCTGCAATCTTTCGATTTCTGTTAAGATTGACATGATTGCGTCGACAATAGTTTTCTTTTACTTTTGGGTATTGATGATTTCAATTGAAACCTGTGGTGCAGCTATTCAAAGAGGGCAGATGCCACAGAGGACTTGGAAGAAATCAAGGAGGCACGTCTTTTCTCTTTTGAAGTCTCATTTAGTCCTGTTTATTTTCATTCTTTCAATCTTCTTTTTTTGTTTTTTTGGTAATGTAGCTCAAGTGGCTTGGCACATGATTTTCTTTTATTTGCAGATTGGAAGTAAAGAAGACATTGAGAAATTCAGTAAGCGTACAGTGAAGGTGGGTTAGTGGCGTGCATTTCTTTCCTTATGTTTATTAAGTTTTTGAATCTAAGTCCACAAATAGTCTCTGTTGGACTACTCATTTCATATCTCCCCCAGAAATAGTGGAACTCTACTGGACTAGAAAATAAATAATTTTGTGGGAATGTCATGTGTTGAATAATTTCTTATGTATGTCCTGCAGGTTACAAGGCAGCACAACGATGATTGCAAAAGACTCTTAAGACTCATGGGAGTCCCAGTTATTGAGGTGCCATATTTTTGGTAGTTGACAAGTAAATAATGCCATCTCCATACAGCAAACAGTATGAACTATTAAACCTGTTGTAACAGCTCTTCTTGTACACTAGGCTCCTTCTGAAGCAGAGGCAGAGTGTGCTGCCCTTTGCAAATCAGGAAAGGCATGTATTTTTACGTGATCATATTGGAGCTGGTTCCTGTTGTATTTGTGACATTGACTACCATTTTGCTGCATGAAGTTTTATCTGCCTTTGCTTTTGTTCTGTACCTCATATATTAGGAGCTCTTGTTGATGAGTTTCAGGTGTATGCTGTGGCTTCTGAAGACATGGACTCCCTCACCTTTGGAGCTACTAGATTTCTCCGTCACTTGATGGATCCCAGTTCGAGAAAAATTCCGGTCATGGAATTTGAAATTGCAAAGGTAGTAGAACATCTACCTAAAAGTTGATATCTAATTTTTTGTGTGTAAAAGAGCATAGTGATATCTATCTCTCTCTCTTTTTATTTTTTGGTCTTTAAAAGTGTATCATTAAGAGGCACCAAGGCAATGCCAACCCATGTATAAATCATGTACAAGTTGATATCTATTATTCCTTTTGCCATTTCATGGGGAATTGTTTGCTTCCTATATAGATTTTGGAGGAGCTAAATCTGAACATGGATCAATTCATTGACGTGTGCATCCTATCTGGATGTGATTATTGTGAGAGTATACGAGGTATAATTGATTTTGGATTAAGTTTTCCCTTTTCATTCTTCTTCTTGGATTGAGGAATTCTATATTACAGGCATTGGTGGTCTGACTGCTTTGAAGCTCATCCGTCAACATGGCTCAATAGAAAATATACTGGAGAACATAAACAAAGAAAAGTGCGTTACTTTTTCATGTTTCACGTTTATGTTTCTAATTGAGCTTATATTGATGAGATTCTTGATGACAAGTTTATTTTGATCTTCTTTAGTGGCCATGCTTTGTCCAGTGAGCCCATGTTTGTTTTCGTGGACATGCACTTTCTTGCTAGTGACATTGCTCAGATTGCATCATGCAAACCCTCACAACTTTTTAAGCACTTAGAGTTGTTTTTCTCTCATAAGGATGCACTCATGTATTCTTCCTTGTTTCTGATAAGTTTTGTTTTATTTTCGGTCTTTGTGACTTAGGTATCAAATACCAGATGACTGGCCATATAAAGAAGCTCGGAAACTTTTTAAAGAGCCCTTGGTCTTTATGGAAAATGAGGAACCTGAACTCAAGTGGAATGCTCCTGATGAGGAGGTGAATGATCTCCCAAGCTTGTAACATTGTTCTCACGCAAGCATGTTTTCTAAGGAGTTTTTTTTAAAATGATTTAGGGGCTAATTTCTTTTTTGGTGAATGAGAATGGATTCAACAGTGACAGGGTAACAAAGGTATGATCATGAAGCTTTTCAGTAGTTACCTTTTCTTCATGCACGGAATAAAAAATGACACATTATTCATGTTGACTTCATTGATTGAGCTAGGCCATAGAGAAGATTAAGGTCGCCAAGAACAAGTCATCACAAGGACGGTAAGTGATGCTTAAATGATCGATATTTTGGTAAATGTGCTTCTCATTTTAAGCCTAAGATGACGTTGTCTTGTACAGTTTAGAATCCTTTTTCAAGCCAGTTGTCACCGCATCTGCACCGATTAAAAGGAAGGTATTGTTCTTTCTCAATGCATTTCAACCCTTGACCTCAACCTCGTTATTTTCTTTTTTAGTTCTCTCCTATTGTGTCTATGGAAGGGCTTTCTAATATAATTGCATAGCACCATGTATAATTTGTCTATGATTAGAAAGTAGATTTAACGGCTCTGTGTGTGATTTTCTTTTTTTGGGTAAATTTGTCATTATTTTCAGCATGTAGAGGTGACTGTATGCAGGCTACTGAGCATCATTGCTATCTTCATCTTACTCTTGCTTTATTTGTGGGAAACTAACTCAAAGTTCAGAAATACAAGCTTCATTGAATGGCTACATGTGTTTAGAGAATAAAGAGGGAGTATCATTTCCAAGATATAGATATTAGCTTTCCTCTGCTTGAAAATGAGTAGGAACATGTATAGTGGAGGACTCATGTTTTCGCAGCATCCCTTGCAATGTTGTACTCGATTTTGTTAGCTCTTACATGCTGGAAAACTCTTGATGTGGTACAGGAAACGCCTGTGGCTGTAAAAGAAGGTGCCAAAAAGACTAAGACTGCCGGTGGTAAGAAGAAAAAATAGACAGCTCAGCTTACCCACTCTTGCAGACTAACAAACTAACTAACAAGGTGACTTACTTTATCCTGATATTGTTACTTCTAACTAAGGCAGATATCGATAACTAAATCACTTATGACTGTGAACTTGTCTGCTTCCTGCAGGTTGCTTGAGGATGTTGTTCAACGCTCTGGTTTGGCATGCCTTTCTGTGCTATGCAAGAACCACGAGTGTGTAACTTTTTAGGTGGAAGTGGGTTTTTGTATCCTGCAAAATCTAATCTGCTTGCCAAATCTATGTACACTGTGTTTTGTTTCAGTGAGAATTCTTGTTCCTAAAGTTTTGTGCACAATAGTTCATTTCGTCTTGATATATGCAGCGTCTTCAGTAGACAAGTCAATGATTTAGCTCATGTCCTATGGTGAAGAAAAGATGGATAAGTTGGTGATCAAACGGTGCAACTGCAAATGAAGTGGGTGTCTAGTTAGGTCATGCTGTTAACTCCTCTGAATTTTACTTAAATGGCTCACAGAGATTTTTAAGCACCCTCCTAACTGAAGAAGTATCTAAGTTGATATAAACTCGATCATGTCCTTGTCCTGGACCTAATTAATTAGGTGAAGTTGGTTTGCCGGGCTCATAAATTTTATGAGCAGGTATGTAAAAGTTCCCTTGCTGATTAAAAATAATTTACTTCTGGTAGAGCAAAAGATTCTGTTACTCATGCTGATCCCGGTGCTTAATTGAGGGTCGGAGATCTTTTATGCTTGATTTTAGATAGAGATAGTCCCTTCCGCAGTCATTGCTAGACTGTTGGGTCGGCACATCTTTGGTTTCGGTACTATAATAAAAATGTCGGGAGCATTTGGTTCCAAACAAGTATTCTGGTCTTCATCTTTATCGACAATGGATGAAGTCCGATGTCAGTTTCATTTGATGAAAGTTTTATCAATTTCAGTGGATTTCAAACATAGAACAAGAAGGTGAGAACCTAAAGCAATCGCTAAACTTGTTTTCTTGCACTTTTTCTCATTACGTAATACGAGCCGGTGAACTCATGGCAAGATTCTACTGATGCCAGTGAACATCTGATAAGACAACGATAGAAAAAATGGACAAAACCAGTCATGCCACATCGATAAGTCAATGACAGCTGCGCCATATGATTAATGATCCTTCAAGAGGCATAAATATGAATTTGGCTGGCTAGCAGACATTTTGGAAAGACGATAAACATTTGCCAAGAGACGATGATCCCTTTATTTGTCCTGTCGCCAGAATTTGACAGAAAGTAAGAGAAAAAAAACATAATTCTGGCAAAGGTTAAACAACACCCGAGTCGTCGTTCATAGGATGGGGCAGGAGTTCCTATCGTAATCGCAAGGGCGAGGAGGACAGGGTTGGCACGGCTGAATAGGGCACGGCGGAGGGCACGGTCGAGGGCACGGTACACACCGCGAGCACTGGCAAAAAGGAGGGCACCGCACGCACTTCGGGCACTTGCATGAAGAAGGGCATTTTGGCGACTTGCATTTAGGCGACTTGCATTTAGGCGGCGGCGGCGGTGGCGGTGGAGTTGGATCCTTAACTGGTCCGACCGATTCAATTTCCGCGCATATCCCACACTTCTTTCTCAGAGCCTTGATCACGCACACCGGATCCACGTCTCCTATGATAGTTAACGTTCCCTTCTCAATGTCTATCTTCAATTCGATGATACCTGCATATTTGCGTCACAAACCTTGAATCCATATGCACGTCCTCTTCAATAATCAAGTTATCAATTCGGTCAAGGACAATAGAAAGAAATTACAAACACGTTTCACTCGCAACTACATGTATTCTCATCCACACAGGTTTGGCGAGGTGCGTATAGGGAGATCGTACCTTCGAGTTTGGCGACTGCTTTCAATATAACCGTCTTGTCTTTCCCGCAACTTACGGTAACCTTTATCACGATTTTCTGCAATCCAGACAGAGAATATCAGAAGATAAAAACCTCATCAATAGTTACGAAGATTAATAGGGAGAAGATGCAAATGTATGTAGCTCTCTTTCATGGAGAAGGACATGATTTGATTACCTTACCCATGGATGCAGCAGAGAGTGGACAAAGGGAAGATGATCAGCTTCCCTAATATGCTAAACCAAAAGGCTCTATTTATATGCTTTCCACGACCTGCATAATTTCATAATTAAGAAGTGAGGAGCAGAAGTATTAGGACTCCGTCTAGGACTTTGGATGGACCACACGCATTATATTATATTATGCAAGAGGAAGGCGGTTGACTTTTGCACTGAAACAGCATAGTTTCCAGGAGAGGTTTAGGAAGTTCTTTCTTGCACCCATATAGGTTTAGGAAGTGTTTTTCATGGGTAAGTCGACATATAGATTCAGTGGACTACTCAATCAAGCCTATCACATTGCATATCACGTTTAGGGTCTGCATTGTGGGTCTCATATGATTTATGAAATGTTTGCAATTGGTTTAGTTCTATCAACTTAAGGCAAGACTTGGATCACCCGTTCATGTGGTCGTGCATGATTGAAGTGTGTCTAGTTAGATATGCATGTTGGCATATTCACATACACATGTACTAATCTAAGATCATTCCTCACTGGCAGTGGCGCACGCCAAAAACCTAGCTCCGATGAGGTGGGACCAAAAATTCTGCAACTTATGGCTCGGGAAGGCGTTGGTGGGGGACAAAACATAGAAATTCTTTGTGAAAATCTCATAGACGATAACATATATCATGAAAAACTGCGTCAAGTATCAAATGATCGAGAGGGTGATGACCCCCATTTTGCTCACCCACCGGTCCATCATTGCCCTCCCGAACTTATGTGCACGCTTATAAGATTCTATCTCAAGTTTAGAAAGAATAGATTTCTTACTAGATTTCTCTATAACTCACTTTGACCTTTAGTTGGCATATTATTAATGCTTTGCTTGGGCTTGCCTAGACGACATTACACCACCCGAGGAGAGATGTATGTCCATTTGCGGGCCCAATGTTCAACATGTCGTCCACCAAAAATTAATTGGCACATGGACTGACCGACGTCAGGGGATGACTAAATCGATAATCATTGTTAAGATTGGTATTCATAGTACATAACAAATTGTTAATTTCACTTATGAGTTGTCCCCCCCTCATCATTAGGGCAGCATTTCTATATTGGGAGGCAATTAAGTTTAGGGAAAATTTGCTTAGCTCATCGTCCGATTAGTAAGTGGCGTCACTAAAATTAGTGAGATTCGTTGGGGAAAAATAGAAATAAAGATAAGAATAAAGAATATGAACAAGCTCCAACGACGTCGTTTATTTACACATGTTATAGGCTACAGGAGAATAAGCCAAGGAACACACAAATCTCATAGCAGAAATCCCAAAGCTGGGACCAAATAAAGAGGGACGTAAAGCCGTTCCCTTTTAGATCAAACGATGAACACACGATCTCTTGGTGAGGTCGTGTGCAAACCCGACTCTACCGTATTCTGGACACCACGTGAGGTTTGCGCGCCCACTTCTCAACGTTTTTTTTTTTTTCAAACCAGCAAATTTATAAAGAGGGACCAAACCGATTACAAGCAGCAGCGATCGCATCTGCGTAAATAAGGTCTAACAAAGGGGTAGGGGGAAATACAGCCCAACAACTTCGCTTGGAATTTACCCTATGGGCCTTCGCAGCCCAATCCGCAGCAGTATTGGCGTCACGACGACAGAAGGCAAGGGAAATATTGGGAAAAAACGAAAGTAGGAAGGCAGCTTCGGAGAAGAGGCTTCACTCTGCCCATGGCGGCGGGCGTTGATTCTTCAGTGTCTCGATGAGGGTCTGGCAATCCGATTCAAGAATAATCGCATCACGAGAGAGGCCTTGATCAAGCAAATACTGGAGAGCAAGCGAACAAGCGTGGATCTCCGCCTGCAGAGCCGAGAACGCAGCAAAGCTATCCGAGAAGCCACCAGTAAGATTTCCCTGCGAATCACGACACACACAAGCCATAGTCCCTTCCCTGCTTCCCAGTTGATAAGATCCGTCGATATTGACCTTTAAAACCCCCAGATCTGGGGGTCTCCATAAAGCTCCATTATTCCGAAACAGAGTTGCTTTGCAGGTTGAAGAACGAGCAACAGTTTTGGCCACATGAGATTGAATCAGTGCTTCTTCAGCCACATGATGCGGCTCAGGAATTTTTCGTCCAAAAATAAACGCATTTCTAGCATTCCAGATGTGCGGAGTACAAAGGGTGGCAAGCACGGCGGCACTGTGTGAGGGGTTCTGTTCACGGGCATGGTCTACGATCCAGTCTGTTATATGCTGTATATGCTGAGTTTGAATAGTGAGGTTAATCTGGGGATGACTCCAAACACGCAAGACCCATGGACAGAACATGAACAAATGTTCCAAGGTTTCTAGGGTGTCTTGTGCACAAATAGGACAGTATGGATTTTCAATGATATTTCTATAATGCAGGTTCGCTCTTGTTGCTAAACTATTTTGGCACAGTAACCACAAAAAAATGTCGTACCTTAGGAGCAGTGTGCATTTTCCATAATTTTTGCCATAACAAGGTTGGTTGTTGATGTGAGGTTGAGGGTGCGCTGTTATGGTTGTTCTCTGCTGAATGTTTGATGTTATGATATGCTGACTTTACTGTATATTCACCATGAGTTGTAGCAGTCCAAATAAGTTTGTCCATGGTAAATCTGGGTCGTACCGGAATAGCTGTAATCTGGTGAACCACCTGGGAGTCAAAAAAGTTGTGTAGTAGAGAGTACTTCCATGAGCTGGTGGTGCGATCAATAAGATCGGCCACTAACATGGGCTCTTCTCGTTGAGGAGGTCCATATATTCTGCCGATGGGTAACCACCTATCTTCCCTGATTCGGATAGAACTCCCATTTCCTACTGACCAGCCAACATATGGAAGAATGGCATCACGTCCACTCAAAAGGCTCTGCCAGCCACATGACGGGCGAGAGCCTTTTTCCGCCTCTTCAAATCTTTTAGTCGGAAAATATAATCCCTTAAATACTTTACCCCACAAGGTGGATGGCTGAAGAAGTAGGTGTCATGCTTGCTTACCAAGCATGGCTAAGTTAAAGCTGAGTAGGTCCCGAAACTCTAAACCACCAGCTGACTTTCTTTGTTTGAGTACCTCCCAATTTCGCCAATGGATACCTTTTCTTTGTCCATCATTCTGCCACCAAAATCTTGCGATTCGTTGTTCAATAGCTGTGCAGAGAGAAACAGGTAGTCGAAATATTGACATAGCGTACTGTGGTATGGATTGTACTACAACCTTCAACATAATCTCTTTCCCCGCCTTTGAGAAGAGTTTTTCCTTCCAACCTTCCAATCTAGTATTCACTCGAGCTAGTATCCACGAGAACATGTCCTTTTTCGACCTACCCCAATAAGATGGTATACCAAGATATTTCCCACATTGTTGCAGAATAGGTACTCTAATTGCATTAGCCATGTTTTCTTGTAGAGAAGTAGGGCGAGATTTACTAAAAAATATACCAGATTTGTTGCAGTTCACCTCTTGACCCGTGGCAAAGCAATACTGATTCAATAGATTTGATAAATTCTGACATTTTCGAACTGATCCTTCTACAAAGAAAATAGCATCGTCTGCGAATAGAAGATGTGAAAGAGTTGGGCACCATCTGTTGAGTTTGATACCTTTTAGTGCGTCCATATCAAGTGCATTGTGAATAAGAGTGGATAATAGATTGGATAGGATGATAAATATGTATGGGGATAGAGGATCTCCTTGGCGATGGCCCCTGGTAGGATGGAAAGGTCTAAGCTGATCACCATTCATGTTTATACATAAAGAGGTAGTGGTGATACACTGCATAACCAGATTACTCCATAACGGATGAAAGCCTAACTTAATCAGATAAGCATGTAAAAAATCCCATTCGACTCTATCGTAAGCCTTCCGCATATCCAACTTGATAACAGCATGAAATTTGCGCTTCCTCCTTTTAGATCTAAGTTGATGTAGGACCTCCTGAACTAATAAGATGTTATCTTGTATTTGACGCCCCCCCACAAAAGTAGATTGTTCCTCATAAATTAGAGTTGGTAGCAGAGGTTTCAGTCTATTTGTAAGCACCTTAGAGATAATCTTATAGGCATAGTTGCATAAACTGATAGGGCGAAACTGATCAAGACTCTCAGGGTGAGGGAGTTTTGGGATCAAAGCAATGACTGTTTTATTTAAGGCTAAAGGGAGACGGCCCGAGATAAAGAAATTCTGAACCTCTTTGAAGAGATCATTCTTGATAATGTCCCAATGAGTCCTATAAAAGAGCCCAGTGAGACCATCGGGACCAGGAGTTTTGGTTGCTCCTAGTTGAAAAATAGCTAGCCTCAACTCTTCCAAGGTCAATAATGATGTTAAAGCGTTGTTCATCTCTGGCGTCACCACCGTAGGACACTGATCTAAAATAGGTCCAAAGTTGCGAGCTCCCACTGTGGTATATAATGATGAGAAAAAAGAAAATGTCATCTCCTGAAGCCTGCTAGGATCCCTGACCCAATCCCCTGATTCGTCCTTGAGCATAGTAATCTTGTTCCGCTGTCGCTTATGGATTGTAGTTGCGTGAAAAAAACGAGTGTTGCGATCCCCCCATTTCAGCCAATGTATTCTAGATCTCATGGCCCAGAACTGTTCTTCGCGCTGCCATGCATTATGTAATTCCATTCTCAAAGCCTTAACTTGGGATCTGTCATAAGTAATCATAGGCTGGTTAGTGATTTGTAGAAGCTGCTGTTGAATTTCAGCTATACGTGTATGGTTATTTCCAAATTTTAGACGGCTCCACTGAAGCAAAGCATGGGCAACATGACTTAATTTAGTAGAGAGGTTTGAATTCACCAAAGAACCCGAATGCCATGCAGAGTCAATGATCTGTCGGCAGTCACTGTCCTCGTTCCAGAAGGCTTCATATCTAAAAATCCGCTTACTTTTCTTTTTAGGAGCTATAGTAGATAAAAGAAGAGGACTATGATCAGAGGCAACAACAGGGAGAGCATAAGCTTCTGCCGAGGGAAACTTTAAGCACCATTCCAAAGTACAAAGAACCCTGTCCAGTCGTTCTCGAACAAGTTCATCCCCATCTCGATTGTTCTGCCAAGTGAAGGTACATCCTTTGGATTCAATGTCCATGAGAGCGCAATCAGTTAAGACATCATGAAATGAAGACATGCGGGAGAAATCTGCTGGTCGTTTGCCCACCTTCTCCCATGGGTAAATGATGTCATTAAAGTCACCTAGACAGACCCATGGAGCATGATTTTCACAACTGATAGTGCGCAGCTCCTGCCATAATAGCCTCCGAAGGGGATATACCGCCGGAGCATGAAGACAAGTAATACGGCAGGTGCTATCATCCTCATTGTCATGACAGAACAAGTCGAAAAAAGAAGGGGTCGACTTGATGGAATTCAAACAGAGGCTGTCATCCCAAAAAGAGCCAATCCCAGTGAACCCACCGAACTAACCACCCGAAGATTTGCAAAATAAAGACTACGGTTAAGCCTTCGTAGATAGACCTCACTATGCTTTGTCTCCATCAAAAAGAGTAGGTTAGGCTTTTCTTTAGCCACTAGGGCTTTAAGCGCTTGAACTGTCAGGGGATTGCCCAACCCCTGACAGTTCCAACTCAGTACTTTCATCGATGAGGCGATGGCTGTTGAGGGCAAGCCACCTTCGCCCATAGATCATCTTGAGGTGCTTCCAAAATAGGAGTATCTAGAAGCACAGATTCATCAAAATCAGGAGGAATGGTACCCTTTAAGTCATAAGGGTTAAAACGCTTTTGCTTCTTTGCAGGTCTTATCTTTAGAGCAGGAGAAGGAACCTTGGACTTCTTAACCTTAAAAGGCAGGGATTTCGAACCCGAAGACCCGTTGTTATTACTAGGTCATGTATGAAATCGACGGGATAGGACAGCCGGTTACTTCACCGGGTAGGGTAGAAATCCCCTTCAATTTTGCTGTTCTTTGGAATAAGAGCCGTATGACGATATGTCTCCTTCATGATCTGGATTCTCCCGATGTGCGGAGTGCCGGAGCTCTGGTTTGCGGGGAATGCCGAGATAGTCTGTTGCAGCATCGGTAACAAGTGGTGGGAGTAAGAGCGGGATTTGGGAAGGGGGTGTCTCAGGTATGCTCTCGTCTGACTGAGCCGAGGGGTTTGGAGGGTTATAAAATATCTGCCAATAAGGACTAGCTTGTTTAGCTTCAGCTTTAAGCCATGGACCGTAGACCATAGTATCCCGTCCTTCAAATTTTGACTCATCATAGGGGATCTCTTTGCAAGAGGTAGCATAATGGTCCAATCTTCCACAGGAGTAACAGAAATGAGAAAGTCTCTCATATCGAAAGTCAAGCCAGAAGACTTTGCCCTCTATGCGAATTAGTTTACCTGTCCTTAAGGGATCCTGTAGTTTCAGGACGACCCTTGCCCTAGCAGTCCGAGAGATCATGCCCTCTTTGGTGTCAACTCGCACTTCAATTACCCACCCGAGATCTTGCACAGCCTTAATAATTGTCTGTTCAGTAGTCCATTCCAAAGGCAAACCAAATATTTGTATCCGTAAAAGCACAATTAGAAAACTCATAACAATGCAAGGGAGTTGTAGACTGCCATGCTCGTACAATTACTAGATGACCCGAAAAGAGCCAAGGACCACCATCAAGAACACGCTGTTTATCGGCAAGAGAATGGAATTTAGCTAGATATAGACCCTCTTCCCGTTGAGTAATATCAACACGGTCAGTCCTCCAAGCCTTCTTAAGAGTACTCTGGAATGCAGGGAAGTTTACAATGGGGTCGGACAAAATTCTGCACACCAAGATTAAGCTACATTCCTCCAATTTTGCAGGTGATGGTTGTTCATTCCAGCAATCTATATTCTTCTCTGTTGTAAGTCTCCCTAATCTTGAACATAGAGCAGCAAGGCGATCCGAGTCATTATGTTCTTCAGAGTCCATGATGCAGAGACACGAGCATATGAAGAAATAAGGGGCCAACTAACTAGAAGCGCACTGTGTTGTACAGTCAGGTAAAATATCCGAGATGGGAAGACGCCACATTCAATAACAATATCTGTTGAACTACTCAGGATATGACCAGAAAATAGGGGGAGATAACCGAGCATTGAAGCAAACCAAATGAGAAGGAGAGCGGAGGCACCAGGTGGATCATCTTCGTCAAAAGCATTCCGCCGTCATGTTGGGATACAATCGCAGCATAAGTAGCCATTAGTAAGAGAAGTCGGCATGGTGAGAGGAAGAAAACTGTGGATACAAACGCAGCTAGCACAAACACCTTAATTTAGAGAAGAAACAGAGCGAGACCTCCATGAGACCTCCATGTATGGAAGATAGAGGGAAATTATAGGGTGCGGAGGAAGTTCGGAATGTAAATTGGGGTTAGGGTTTCAATTGCCATGAGTAGCCATGGGTAAAGAAACTACAAGATTGAGAGGAAGGAATTCTGCACGTCGAGCTCCGACAGGGGATTTCTAGGGCAAATTGAGTACCGATAGAGGTGCGAAAACCCTGCGGAAGAAGATGCAAAAAGTTGACTCCAAGGACAGAATCTTCATTGGGTAACAGCGGAGCAAGAGAGCGAAAGAAATCTGCAGGTTTTAAGAGAAATTAGGGTTGCGATGAACAGGAAACTACCATCGGAGGGTAGGAAGAAGCTCTGCAAGTCGAGAGGTTTTTTTCACTCAAAGTCGGTAGCTAGGATAGCGATTGCACTCGCATCTTTCGGTCCATTTCTCAACGTTTGATAGGGGCGGTTTTGGTCCAAAAAATCAGCTTCCCCCAATTGAAACCAGCCAAAAGAGAAGAAGAAGAGAACTAGGGTTTGCAATTAGGGTTTCAGAGTGGGGAAAAGTTCAGTTTGAAGGCATAGAGGACGACTGCAACCGTGGGAGGAGGGATTATTGAAGATATCATGGACTGAGGCGAACTCAAGGAGGCAATTTCTTGCATGAGATAAGTATGGGATAAGTCAAATTTGTGTTCATTTTGGAAATTAGGGTTTGAATTACGAGTAAATGAATCTAGATTCTGTACAAGTTTCACTTGGAACCTACCATGTTATAGGTTTCGAGGTCGGTTCCAGATTTTATTTAGGTTCTGCTTGTATTATTAGTTAAACGATTGCAATAATTCGTCGCCTTTAAAGATCACAACTTGTTTCTACAATCTATTGACCACAACTTATGTATAGACACATGAAGAATATGAAATATTAACAAAGTAAAAGTCTTAATCATATAAGTGGTTTTAAATTATACACTCTTCATTAGATGTCATGGAGTACTACAAGATCGCACAAAGACATAGATTAAGGAAAATACAAAAACTTTCTCGTTGAAACAAGTTTATCAATTTTTGAAATCTAGAATCTATCATGCATACCTTGAAATTTAGAATTAAATAGGTTCTCATTAGTCAAGTTTTTCGGTTTCAAATTCTACCTTGGAACCATGCTCACCTCTAGTTTGAATCAAGAGATTTCATCAGTTAGTTCCGGCACATATTCGATGTGAATTCCCACGAAAATAGAAAAATAAAAGCAAGCTCACAGGAAAAACAAAACTACAAGCTCACGGGAAAAACAAAACTATTTGCATAAAGTCAGATTCATTGTTCTCTTGCTTCATCGGATGCGAGCTTGCCAGTGATTCCACCGAAACCTATCTCGAGAACTCGCTCTAAAATCCGATTGTTTCATGGACGCGCTCAATTGCTCCAATTGGATTTACGATCGCCATTTTCTTCTCTCTCTCTCTAAAATTCGACAAAGGGTTTGTCGGCAGCCAATCAAGAGGGATACCGTGGTAAACTTTGGGAGGTATTTTTAAAAATAATCCCACTTGAGGGGGTCGTTTGAGAAAAAAATGAGACGTCTAATCTCAAGTTTCTTTTCGAATTTGCCCCTCATCATTATTAAACGAAGGAATAATGAAAGTAATCCTCCAAAGCGGTCATAATGTATGTGATTTTAGTTGAGTGTTTGATGGGCAAACCCTGTCTATTACTTATAGAATAGACGCAGCTGCCTAGGGTAAGAGAGAGAGAGCGCCATTGTTAATTGAGGATTGGAAGCATTTTCAAAGCACCGGCACCAACTCAAAACAACCCTTGAGGCGACCCACTTCATGTCCACCTCATCAAAATCGATGGCCACCCTGCACGGAGTTTCCGAAATTGGCTTCAAATTAGATTTAGACACAACTGGCGATTCCTTAAGTTTTGTGTTTGGTATAGGAGGAGACTTTAGCAATTTCAAGTCTAGAGCACCGCGTTCCCTTGTCCGGGTGCTGTTGGACGAACCAAGCTAGAACGGGAGAATTACAAAAAAAGTCATAAATATATTACAATTGTGTCAATTCAATCATAATTTTTTTTTTTTTGCCAATTTAGTCCTAAATCTTTTATAATTGTGTTAGTTTAGTTCATTCGGCAAAAATTGATTGGCCGGCGCGACGTGGACACCGGCCGTCCGGTCAAAGCTAACATGGCAATTTTTAAATATTTTTTTTTCGAATTTTCTAATATTTTTCGAATTTTTTAGTCCTTTTTTTCTTCTTTTTTTCCCCTTCTCCTTCCTCCTGTGTCAGCCAAAGGTGAGGGCCGGCGAGGTCAGCCTCACTGGCTAGTGATGAGGCTTGTCCCTATCGGCCATTGGTGAAGGCGAGCCTTGCCCAGCGACGGCGAGGCCGCGGTCGCCAGATTTGGTGAGGTCGAGCCTCACTGTCCTTGGGTGAGAAGCCTCATTGGCCACCAGCGAGGTCGACCCTCGCCTTGGCTAGGCGAGGCCTTGCCTAGCGACGGCGAGGCCGGCCTCGCCATTGGCCAACAAGGTTGGCCTCACCGGCCCTCACCTTTGGCCAGCGCCGGCCGGCCAGAGGAAGGAGAAAGTGAAAAAAAAATGAAAAAAAGAATTAAAAAGTTCAAAAATATTGCCATGTTAGCTTTCGCCAGACGGCCGGTGTCCACGTCAGTGCCGGCTAGCCAATTTTGGCCAGATAGACTAAACTTGCTCAATTATAAAAGGTTTAGGACTAAATTGGCAAAAAAAGAAGAAGTTTATGATTGAATTGGTACAATTATAATAGGTTTAGGACTTTTTTGGTAATTCTCCCAACTGGAACTTGTTCTCTCTTTGTTTTATCTTATCTTTGTTCATTGAATTTTCAAATTGAAGTGGATGAGACACGGGGGTCGAAATTGTTGTGTGGGGGCGATTCTTCATATGCACATAGTCCAGACATATCTAAATCATCAAATGTTGGTCTACTGAGAGCCCAAATATATATCACCGACGGTCTTAAGAGTGTTACGAACACTCTAATCGGAGCCCCCAAAAGAGATCTCGTGAATCCATAGGGCATGTGAGGAGAGCTGGGCTGACCGGTGTTGACGTAAAATTCTATCTTTACGGGTTTTGGTAAGCCAATCGGCCACTTCATTTAGATCTCTATTACAATGGACTACACTCAAATGGGAAAATTTTAGGAAGAGCTTACGGGGCCTGAGAGACAAGAGCACGCTCCTCCCATCACCTAAAGTGGCTCGAAGACTTGAGGTTGCTTATCACGTTCAAGAAGTCGGACTCTAAACTAAGTTGTTCGTACTTACGGGAGAGCGAAAGCGAAGCGCTTCGACCATTGCTAGGACTTCAGCTTGCTCTGCGAAGGAGGCAAGGACCGATCTTGCGAAGCCATCAACAAGAATTCTGGAGGAAGTTTCTACGGACACGGGCCATAGATCCTTCGTTCGAGCCAGATAGGAAAGCCCCATCTATGTTAATTTTAGAAGTGCCCAGTTCTGGTGGGATCTAGCCACGGAGAAGAGAAATCTGCTCTGAGATGTTATTTTTCCCGTTGTGGTGGTTCCATTTCTTGTGGCTGCATAACATACCCTGAGCTTGCTTCCACTATCTTCGTCGTATCTGGAGTGAGGGCTCCTAGGACACGCTCATTTCGAGCTTCAAAAGCCATTCTTCCCGTCTACAGAAACCTTGAGTTGAGATTTAAATCTACAGTGCATCGGCCCACACCAATTGCGTTCCGGAATAGAGAGTGAACAGGAAAATTGTTTAAAATGTCCTAAACTTATTGTAAGGAGGCTAATTCCGTCATAAACCTTTCAATTATGCCACTTTAGTTCTAAACATTTTAATGATTTGCTAATTTAGTCATAAATCTTTCAACTGTGCTAATTTAGCCATAAACATTTGATTATTTGTCAATATAGTCCTAATGGCCAAATTTCCATATGATAGATTTATATTAAATTGGCAAATCTTCAAAAAATTTAGGATTAAATTGATGCAAAGAATGATTTATAACTGAATTGATAAATCATCAAACAGTTTATAATTAAAGTGGCATAAGTGAAAGGTGTGATACTAAATTAGTTTCCGTATGATAAATTTAAAATTTTTTGGGCAATTATCCCGAGGGTGAATAAGTTGTCTGTGATCTCTACGTGCTTCCGATAAATCGGGCACATGGGATCAGCCGATCAGGTAAGGGTCTGCCCCCGAAATAAGTTTGCGTCTGTTGCAAGGGCGGTCTGGCATAACCTCACCCAAGAAGTTCCTGATTTTGGGAGGGTCTGCATATTCATGTCCACAATTCTCGAGGTACCTCGAAGGAGGATGGGACCTGATCCTGGGCAGGTTTCACATCTTCCTCCCTAGTGTATGGTACCCGTCCACACTGACTGGTCATTCAAGGTCTGCGTCGTAAGAGGAACGGTCGAATTTCACTCTCTGCCTGAGTATCAAACATCCACTGCATCACCGGTTCATTCATGAGTTGTCCTCTTGGTCAATGAATTCAGCAACTGTATTTGGTTCTCTTACGTTTGCTGGCCCCCTAACAATTCTCTTTTTTGCCACTTGTCCTCCTCCATATTAATATTTTCCCCATTCCCAATGAATCACATAATCAACCTTAAAAATGTCATTTTACTCGTTAGAATACTCTGTTAATCCCAAGAAAGTTTCTGCTTTCCAGAAACTTTTCCGTGGAAAATAAATTCGTGACTACACAAGGTCCATGGGTTTTAAGTATTCTCCAAGCTTATTTAACCAGCATGGCTTTGTCTACCTCTTCTTTCCTAAATTTTAGCACCTCCCTTTTTTTCAGTGTAATCCAATATTTGAGCTATTATTTCTCCATGAGAAACCTGTAATTTTTTTTTCTCTATAGCCCTACAAATTGAAACTAAAATCTTGAAGATTGACATAACGTATTGCGTCAAGTCTTGGATAATTGTCTTGATGGGACTCTCTTTCCTTACTTGGACATTTAGGGGGTGCATGACAAAATTTCTGTTCCAGAAATAGTTTCTGGAACAGAAATAGATTTTTCTATTTCTATTTCTAGAAGAGTTTCTAAGCAAAAATAACCGTTTGATAACGACACAAAATTTCTACTCTAAAAATAGAAATTCGTTTGATAACGACTGTCGCGACCCATTTTTCGGGTTTGCCACCTAAAACTAGGTTGATGGACTACTAAGCCTTAAAGCTTAGCTCGGGCTCTCCCAAGCCCATACCAGATCACGACTTAGGGTTTTAACATGCAAAAGCTTATTATCTAGGAGTCGCCACTAATCAGTTTAGGGTAGGTCGATTAGACACCTAAGTAAAATAACGGGAGAATTATCTTACTTCTACGAACCAGAGATTTTGGGTACGGGAACTTGGTTACACTAGACTATCCTAGTGCCCTTTCGGTACCATTTCTAAAAAATGTTTTGCATGCAGCTTGTTTCGATTTTAATTGAGCTTCCTAACATGTGAGGTGATCATACATGTGCGCATACCACCAATTTAACACATCAAGAAAGCAATTTAAATAATGCAAAAAGCATACCTTAAAGCAACGAAAGCATCTCGCAACGTTAAATTAGAATTCATATAGATAATCCTAGATATGATTTCTAATTAACACGCAATTTCAATTTTTGTTTTCACTTTATTTAATGAAAATCATGACTTATGCAAATAATCTAAAATGACATGACGACATGACCTAAACTATATGACATGAAGAAATGCAATAATTAAATGCAATCCAAATGATCTAATTTTAATGACGTGCAATTTTTAATTAAATGAACCTAATAGCAATCACTAAAATGACATGCATGTCATGAGTCTAATCCTATATGACGTGTACATGAATTTTCTATTCTAAAAAAATGCAATATATTCTAGAAATTGAAACTAATTTATCCTAAGACAAATTTTTATGAAATTCAAAGTTTTTAAAAAAAATGCAAAACATAACTATATAGATTAAGATTCTATCTAGCTTATATTAAGGATCAGATCAAACTAAATCCTAATTTAAACTAAGATATTATCTTAACCTAGCAAGCTCTAACCTAAGATGCAAAAATTAATGAAACATGCAATTTATTCTAATATGCCATGACGTGCAAAAAATGCCTTAATTCCTAATTTTTTATGAAATTCGAAATTAAAATTAAACATGCAATTCAGATAATAAAAACTAACATCCTAAATGAATGCACTTTTTTTTTTTTCATGATTCAAAATAAAATCCCTAATCTAATCATGCAAGATAATAATAATAATAAAAAACAACCTAATCCTAAATCAAACTTTTTTTGGATTTTTCCTTTTACGAAAATAAAATTAACTTAAACACCATGACATCAAATCAAACAAGATAAAATTGATATTCGAAAATTGGCGAACCATATCTCGCGCATGAGATCGGGTTGTCCAATTTTAAAATTAAATCGCGAATCGAATCTCGGGCATGAGATCGGATTGTCGATTTTTGCAAGGAATTGCGAGTTGGATTTCGGGCGCGAAAATCGAACTGACAATCCCTAATTTGAGGTGCACTTTCATGTCGGAATATCAATCATCTTTAGGAACAACTTCACTAAAAAAACAAGCTGTAAAGGAAGTTAAAAAAAAAACTATAAGTAAATAAGTAAAAATAAAAAAAACGAAAGAAACTACCTAATTTCTTTTTTTTTTTTTTTTTTTTCTTTTTTTTTTTTTTTTCTCTTTCCCACGTGTAACCGTGGGTCTCCAAGGGGCAACCGGTCGAGTGGGTCACCGGCGTTCGAAACTCCGGCGAGGGACCGGCGGTGGGTGGACCATCGGCTCCCGGCGGCGTCGCGTTGCGCGCGATGGGAGCTTGCGGCTCCCGGCGGGTAGACCAAGCGGAGGCTGGCGAGCTGGGGGCGAAATCGGTTGATCGGGCCTCAATCGGGTCCGATTTCAGCAGCAGGGCGGCTCGTGGAGGAGCCGCCGTCGATCAGGCCGAGCGAATCAACGCGTGGTGCGCGCGGTCACGCCAGAAGACGGGAGCTCTGGTGCTCGGGCGGAGGTTGCTACGGATGTCGGGCCGGTGGTGAGCTGAGGCGTCGGGCAGAGCTGCAGGGGCGTCGCGCCTGTGCTTGGAGCAACGTCGAATCGCGTAGCCCCCGGGTGTGGAATCGCAAGTCGGGCTGAGCAGATCGGGGCTCGCGGGCTCGCTTGGTTTCGGGCGGTGGCGCGGTGGTGCGCGGACGAGCGGAGCAACGGCGGGTCCACCCGGGCGGAGGAGGCACGAGCCGGCGGAGCCGTTGTCGCAAACAGCAGGGACTCGGCGAAGTGGAGGAGTCGCGGCGAGGAGGTGGTGGTGCAACGCGGAGGTGGATCGGCGGACGGCTGCAAGGCGGTGGTGGCGCGGCGAAGGAGCACCCAAGAGGAAGAAGATGAACAGCTTTTCCTTCCCCCTTTTACTTTTTCATCTCTCCTGTACGTCTTCAACTTCTGCCCTCCTTTTTTACTTTTTGCCTCCCCTGTCTCCGAATCCTCTCTCTATTCTTCCTTTTTGCTTTTGTTTTTACTTTAAAAAAACAAAAGTCCAGCCCCCTAAACCTCTCGCACACATGGCCTTTTATAGGGAGAGGAATTAGATTTTCAAAATTTTCCTCGAATCAACCTTCGCAAATCTTTTCACAAAATTTTCACCTATTGATAGCGATCCAAGATTTCGATAAGATTACTCTTTAATTCCAAATCCTAAAAAGCCAAATCGCAATATTTCGTAATATCTACCCAGAAATTCACCATATCTCGAAAAAATCTCGAATTTCTAATTTCTCACAAGATAATTCCTGATCATTTAAAAATAGGCTTGGCCAACTAATTTGAACCTATCCGCCACCGATTCAATAAAAAAGAAAACAATGCAAATAAAAAATAAATGCAACATAAATCTATACGCTATGCAATTAATAAAATTAACCCCTAATTTTCTAAATGGGCCGCCAAAATTTAGGTGTCAACAGCTGCCCCTCTTTGGAGGTGAGCTCGAAGAGGTTGCCTTCAAAGATAAATTGAGACCTAAATTTGACTATGCATATGCATTGAATGATTTTTTTTTTTGTTGATTTTTTTTTATTTTTGATTTTTGATTTTTTTTTGAATGAATCCCATTTTAAAATGCAATTTATACGATGCATGGAAACATAAATGAAAAATGAACCTACCTGGAATAACTTACCTTCAAGGAGGGTAGAGTAACTCAAGATAGATTTGTGTTACACGTCCGGGACCCGTACCATTCTACGGTCGCCTGAGTAGTAACATGACTTCATTGGTTGTGTCTAGGACCCGTACCATTCTACGGTCGCCTAGTATGAAAGTTTGGTTGTGTTCTAGGGTACCATTTTACCGAGATTCAAAAGGACCCGTACCATTACTCTACGGTCGCCTGAATAGGGAAATAAAGTTTTGTCTAGGACCCGTACCATTCTACGGTCACCTAAACGGGGATTTACCTTCTAGGACCCGTACCATTACTCTACGGTCGCCTGAATAGGGAAATAAAGTTTTGTCTAGGACCCGTACCATTCTACGGTCACCTAAACGGGATTTACCTTCCGGGACCCGTACCATTACTCTACGGTCGCCCGAATAGGAAAATAAAGTTTTGCCTAGGACCCGTACCATTCTATCGCCTAAACGGGGATTTACCTTCCAGGACCCGTACCATTACTCTACGGTCGCCTGAATAGGAAAATAAAGTTTTGTCTAGGACCCGTACCATTCTACGGTCGCCTAAACGGGGATTTACCTTTCAGGACCCGTACCATTACTCTACGGTCGCTTGAATAGGGAAATAAAGTTTTGTCTAGGACCCGTACCATTCTACGGTCGCCTAAACGGGGTTTTGCTTGGCTAGGACCCGAACCATTCTTCGGTCGCCCGGCGTCGCAATATGGGAAAAATCTTTAGGGACAACTTCATCGAGTGTCAAATTACTCAAAAGTGAAAATACCTGTACAACGACAAGTATTTAAGGTATAGATAGAGATATACTTACCTGGTGCCATCTCTGCTCATTAGGGATATGTCTCCTGTAAAACATGATTGTAGGAGATGCAACATGTATTTGTGATTACAAATAAACATGCATTAATTCAAGCAAGGTTTACGCAAAATGATTTTTATCAACCATGCATCACCTAATTCCAATGGAAAGGATTTCAAGAGAAAATTCCAATCTTGAACACATAAGTGTCATGGATGTGTCAAATGAGGGATCATTTAGTCTGAAAGGACTTTCCACTCATCCTCATTAAAATGGGCTGTTTTATCCTGACCTTTGATGCAGGATTTTGACAATCACTTTATCTCACTGTCATCACGCCAAAACAAAGTCTGGGCAATCTCGCAAGGGGTACGACTTTACCAATTTGAGAGGTCTTTAATAGGGACTGTAATGTGAGCTTGGTCAATGGCTTAACAAAGACAACTCCTTGAGTCGAGGCTATTTAGAACGATATTTCGCAATTGTCTTGGGATTTACAAGTCAAGAAACACGCGAAATGAGGCAGAAGTTATCTTACTCGCACTTCTTTAAGCGATGCTTTCAAACATATGAACTCTTAAGTTAATTCAAGTGCCCTAATCTGAAGAGACTTTGCAAGGGACGTAACGTAGGCTTGGTTCATGGGTTGAGAAATGAATGGATCATTAGGCTCAAAAAAGTGTTTAAGGGATTAAAGTTGGTGATCATCTTGACATTTCCAACATTTTCCTTTCCACTGAGAAAATCTCCATTGATTGCAACAGCATTTGAGTTTAGTACCGCCTCTTGGGGATACGACTCATTATATCAAGAGTTTGATTTTTCTTTTTTTTTCTGGGCATTGGCCTTGCTTTTACCAGGCACACTGCTTTTTCATGCCCCTTAGTTCTTATGCATTATTTTTACTTCTTTTATGGGTATCGGCCTTGCTTTTACCAGGCACACTGCTTTTTCATGCCCCATTTTTAGCACTTATTTTCTTTTAACAGAAGCTCCATTTGGTCAGCATTCTAGTTCATGCTACTCGAATGTTTTTTGTCTTGCCCCAAAGCATGGGGATGATCACCAACTGGGTTTAATATGAAATGAATTTATAAGCTCAAGTGGGCTAAGCAATGGATAAAAGTGTATAGGATAGAGAAATGACTGCTCTTCATCATCTTAGGGCACTTTGAATTATCATACGAGTTACGATGCGAAAGCAATACTCGAAGATTGATGCAAGTGTGAGTAAGAAAATTCCTATCACTCATCTCAAATTTTGTCCCAATGTGGGATGATTCTTGACAGGGATGATTTAAAAACTCTTCACGTGTATGGGTTCAAAGGGCTAAACAATTGGTGTACCTGTAGTGTTTTGGTAGAGGAAAGAACCGCCTCTCATCACTTTGGTTACCGTACTCTTTGCGAGATCACCTTTTTCCTTGCAGGCATGGAAATTTTCATACAACTCACTGAAGATTAGTGTATGGGACAGTGTATGGAGTAAGGTTACCTTTCATCATTCCAAAGTATCCCATTTGACACATTCAATCTATCTTACGCAATTCATCAAGGAAAACATGCAAGATTTGCAACAAATATGAACAATTGAACTTGCAACTCATTAAAGCAATTTATTCATTATAAAAATGCTTGTAGTTCAAAACACAGCATGGCAAATTCAATCATGAGTAATTTCTCTTGATAGCATTAGAACTAACAGGAGTGAAGAATTCACGACCATCCATCTTTGCTAGGATTAAGGTACCTCCAAGAAGCACCTTCTTCACTATATATGGACCACCGTAATTTGGAGCAAACTTGCCCCCCAAAATCTGAAATTGGATTGGACCATTTTCACACATTTGCATGCCATAAAACCATCCCTGAAACAGACTGTAGATAGATCAAAAAGGCAAACGGGGTAAATCATTTTTTTGGAAGATTTTTTTTTAAAAAGGCAATTGGAAAAGCATTTAAAAAAAAAACATTTTGACACGAGAAAGCATGATGAAGCCCAGGCCTCAGAATTCTCCTTGGATTTTTCTTTTTGTTTATCGGCTGGATATCATCACCGGGCTAGTTTGGTGTACCTCATCATGCCCTCAAAATAAAACTTGTAATTTTATTGAAATTCATCAATCAATTACAATTTATTGAATGAAAAATGCGATTCAAGCCCTAAAAAGAAAGTGAAAAAGAAGAAATTGAAAACAATTCCTAGAAAGCAGTAAAAATTCCCGTGCATGGGAATGTGCAACAGTAATAAGTTACTCTTGCGGGCCAAGACCCATTTCTTCCAGAGATCCTTCATCAATGGCATTCACCATATCCTCATGCTCAGGTAGAGGATTCTTCTTGACATTTGGTTGAGCGGTGCCGAAGGCAAATGCCTTGGTGTCCAATAAGTTTTGGACCTTATGCTTGAGGGTGAAACATTCATCGGTTGAATGCCCCCTTCACCGCTATGGTAGTCACACTTCTTCGAAGGGTCGTAGTTGAAAATTTCTTTCAACATTGGGACGCTTTGGTTCGCTAGTAAGCAAACCATTCTTTCGGAGGATAATCAGCACTTGGGATGGAGACCCGGGGAGAGGAGAGAATTCCCTTCGGACAAATGGTTGACGGCCAGCGGTTTGTGGCTGTCTTGGATTCATTTGGATAACCGGAGCATGTTTGACATTTTCTTGGCCATAAGCCACATTCACATCTACAGCCGCTTCCTTCTCCTTCTTGGCAGTGAATCTCTTGCTAGATGATTCAGTAAACCATACTTCCCTTATCCCTACCTCGATTTGTTCTCCTACGGGAATAAGCGATTGAAACTTTCAACGTACGTACTAGCTATTCGGTTACGGAACTCAGAAGGGAGGGTCCTCACGAACAATTTCATCAGCTCCTTATTGGCAGGCTCCGGAGTGACTTGAGCGGCTAGATTTCGCCACCTCACAGCATACTCCTTGAATGACTCACTCTTCTTCTTCTCCATCCGCTCAAGATCCTCTCGGGAAGGTGCAATGTCCATGTTGAACTTATATTGCTTGAGGAATGCGTCGTCACCTCATTCCAAGTGTCAAGGAGGTTTACATTCTTTATTATGTACCAGCTCGGTGCGAGGCCCAGTTAAACTCGCATGGAATGATTGAATCATGAGGGGCTCATTCTTGACATATTGGGCCATGCGTACGTGGTACATCTGCAAATGAGCTTTTGGGCAGGAAGTACCATCGTACTTCTCGAACTCCGGCATCTTGAACTTCTTCGGCATCTTGACCTTTTCATACACGGACAAGTCGAACGGCAGTGAACTTTGTGACTCTTGCAATTGCTTCACTTTCTCCTCGAGTTTCGCAACGCGTTCATCTTGCTCCGTCTTAGGGACGTTGTCAATCTTAGCCTTTTCAGCGATGATCAATGGTGGGTCATTATCCAGCCCAGGCATGTCATCATCAATCATTTGGCCCTTGTTTGTCAGCTTCGAAATTATTATCTCGGGGAGAGCAGGTGGAGGAGTCGGATTTGCTCGGAGGGTTTGGAATTGATCCGTCATAAGTTGTATAGAAGCAAGCACTTGTTGGAGTTGAGTCTCCACAGCGGACATACGATCACGCATTTCAGTTTGGTCGGCCATTCTAGCTCTCAATCGCGTGATTATGGGCGAACGTGAGGGATCCGTTATAACCTAAATTGAGAAATGAACAAAAGTAAGTAACCCATATGAAGTACGCCGGTCCATGACAAAGGTCTAACGCTTTTATTCATTAATGAGATTTTTCTGAAATTGACAATGTAAAAACTTTGAAGTGTCCTAAACAAATGAACTAGGAAAATAAATGACTCAACTTCCTAAACATTAATCTAGAAATAGTAAGATTGATTCAAGCACTTCATCTAGCTTGATCAATATACACTCGAGACGCCATTCGGCGCAATCGCTTGTTCTCCTCCTGAGCTTTTTCAGCAACTCTTTTGAGGCGTTTATTCTTAGCACAATTGGTGATCTTCAGCGGCACCTCTGGTATCTTTGGAAGCAGCTCCTCTTGAATCTTGTGTTGTTGAATGTACTTAGTCGAGGCATAGTACTTTCTTTCTTTACCCTTCAGCTCTTCCTCGGGCCATTTGAGTTTTCGTGGATGGCACATGTCCCACATTGATTTGATAGTGAGAATAGAGTCTTCATGGTCTCGGTTTCCATCAACGAAGCTGACTTTGAGTGGATCCGCTTGTAATGCCGGGGGAAGCTCTTGCACGACTTGATACTGACGAGTCACTCTAGTCGGATAGTACTCCAATGCTCCAGTGAATCCCAATAGAGGGATTGGGCCAACACCTCCACATGCGAGTCTCGCCACACGAACTTGGAACCATTTAGCATGCCATAGGAAACCTTTGGAAGTTGGTTTTTTTTATGAAAGCTAGCCATCTAGAATAATGGTAATCCGGTGCATGTTTTTGGTTGTTCTCGAATTTTATAATAGGGTGATTAGAATCACTAAGATCATGTATATTCATTAAACCACCAAATCCCTTTATATGAGAAAGAAACCAAACTTGCAAAAGCTCGGGAGAGGAACGGAAGGTTTTATCACCGACTCCTTTAAATCGAGTGAGGGAAAGAAAGGTTTCGGCTAGAATGGTGTTTACAAAATTTTTCCCTTCCAACACTTGCTTAAGTAAATGAGCCATCAAAGGGTTAATAGCATTCTTACAGTAAGGAAAGATTATGAACCCAAAGAAAGCTAAAAGGAAAACCCTACGCATTTGAAATGAAGTACCATTTTCAAAACATTCTTTTAGAAAAGATAATGGGCAAGTATGGCGGTGAGCCTTCAAAAATTTTCTTATGTTGTCCTCTTTGATTCTTTAAAAAATCAGATAAGGCCACAACGGGATCAATTCCAATAGGTGGACTAATCAATTCAGCTTTCAAAGATTTTCCCAGGGCAATGCTATATTCTTCCAAGGTGGGAGTGAGCTCATGCTTACCGCCAAAGATAAAGGTGGAAGTCTCGGGGCACCAACAGTGGGCAAGTGCTTGGATGATACCGCCATGGATGTTGATACGCAACAGTGGAGGGAGAATAATTCGAATGTCCGATGTCCCCATTGTATATTGATCAAGACTGAAGACAATCCTAATGCCATGGACCGACAAAATAATGCAATAACGTAAGTAAATTGCAAAGGCAAAAATTTAGAGAACTTACTTTACCAAAGGGTGGGCAATCACATAGACATACGCATGGTAAGTGGTTCGATTTCTAATCTATAAGGCTTAGCAAGGTGAAGCCACAAGGATAATCGGACTAGCCACGGGCTTGTGGACTATGTCGGGTCCTCATGACTCCGGCTTGGTCAAAGAGCCGACCCAGGTTGCGGGCATGCGGACCGAGGTGGGTACTCCTGACACCATGAAAGAAATTTCGGGATTGAGATAGGCGACTCGTACCGCGAGCATGCAGTCGGAGTGGTATCCATCTCAATACCATCCTAAATGATCCTATGCGGCCCAGGTCCGGCGGCAGGTTGTGTGTGCAAAAGTGTATTGTAAATGCAAAGCATGCACAACAGTTTTATAGCAAGCAACACTTCATATTTGCAAGTAAACCATTCATTCCTACACCTCCCTATAAAACAAGGATTAGCAAACACTTCTCCTTATACCTCCCAATCTGCAAAAACATTTAACACCTTAAATGTTAGGAACGTACCTGGAATCCTTGCTGCCAAACAAAAACATTTTTCAAAAAATGAAAATTGGCCTAAGTCCACTAAGAGTTTCAACTCTGGTCCCCAGCGGAGTCGCCAATCTGTCGCGACCTATTTTTCGGGTTTGCCACCTAAAACTAGGTTGATGGACTACTAAGCCTTAAAGCTTAGCTCGGGCTCTCCCAAGCCCATACCAGATCACGACTTAGGGTTTTAACATGCAAAAGCTTATTATCTAGGAGTCGCCACTAATCAGTTTAGGGTAGGTCGATTAGACACCTAAGTAAAATAACGGGAGAATTATCTTACTTCTACGAACCAGAGATTTTGGGTACGGGGAACTTGGTTACACTAGACTATCCTAGTGCCCTTTCGGTACCATTTCTAAAAAATGTTTTGCATGCAGCTTGTTTCGATTTTAATTGAGCTTCCTAACATGTGAGGTGATCATACATGTGCGCATACCACCAATTTAACACATCAAGAAAGCAATTTAAATAATGCAAAAAGCATACCTTAAAGCAACGAAAGCATCTGCAACGTTAAATCAGAATTCATATAGATAATCCTAGATATGATTTCTAATTAACACGCAATTTCAATTTTTTGTTTTCACTTTATTTAATGAAAATCATGACTTATGCAAATAATCTAAAATGACATGACGACATGACCTAAACTATATGACATGAAGAAATGCAATAATTAAATGCAATCCAAATGATCTAATTTTAATGACGTGCAATTTTTAATTAAATGAACCTAATAGCAATCACTAAAATGACATGCATTTCATGAGTCTAATCCTATATGACGTGTACATGAATTTTCTATTCTAAAAAAATGCAATATATTCTAGAAATTGAAACTAATTTATCCTAAGACAAATTTTTATGAAATTCAAAGTTTTTAAAAAAAAAAGCAAAACATAACTATATAGATTAAGATTCTATCTAGCTTATATTAAGGATGAGATCAAACTAAATCCTAATTTAAACTAAGATATTATCTTAACCTAGCAAGCTCTAACCTAAGATGCAAAAATTAATGAAACATGCAATTTATTCTAATATGCCATGACGTGCAAAAAATGCCTTAATTCCTAATTTTTTATGAAATTCGAAATTAAAATTAAACATGCAATTCAGATAATAAAAACTAACATCCTAAATGAATGCACTTTTTCTTTTTTTTCTTTTTCATGATTCAAAATAAAATCCCTAATCTAATCATGCAAGATAATAATAATAATAAAAAACAACCTAATCCTAAATCAAACTTTTTTTGGATTTTTCCTTTTACGAAAATAAAATTAACTTAAACACCATGACATCAAATCAAACAAGATAAAATTGATATTCGAAAATTGGCGAACCATATCTCGCGCATGAGATCGGGTTGTCCAATTTTAAAATTAAATCGCGAATCGAATCTCGGGCATGAGATCGGATTGTCGAGTTTTGCAAGGAATTGCGAGTTGGATTTCGGGCGCGAAAATCGAACTGACAATCCCTAATTTGAGGTGCACTTTCATGTCGGAATATCAATCATCTTTAGGAACAACTTCACTAAAAAAACAAGCTGTAAAGGAAGTTATAAAAAAAAACTATAAGTAAATAAGTAAAAATAAAAAAACGAAAGAAACTACCTAATTTCTTTTTTTTCTTTTTTTTCTCTGTTTCTTTGTTTTTTTCTCTTTCCCACGTGTAACCGTGGGTCTCCAAGGGGCAACCGGTCAGAGTGGGTCACCGGCGTTCGAAACTCCGGCGAGGACCGGCGGTGGGTGGACCAGCGGCAGCAGCGTTGCGCGCGATGACTCAGGCTTGCAGCTCCTGGGTAGACCAAGCGGAGGCTGGCGAGCTGGGGGCGAAATCGGTTGATCGGGCCTCAATCGGGTCCGATTTCAGCAGCAGGGCGGCTCGTGGAGGAGCCGCCGTCGATCAGGCCGAGCGAATCAACGCGTGGTGCGCGCGGTCACGCCGAAGACGGGAGCTCGGGTGCTCGGGCGGAGGTTGCTACGGATGTCGGGCCGGTGGTGAGCTGAGGCGTCGGGCAGAGCTGCAGGGGCGTCGCGCCTGTGCTTGGAGCAACGTCGAATCGCGCAGCCCTTCTGGTGTGGAATCGCAAGTCGGGCTGAGCAGATCAGGGCTCGCGGGCTCGCTTGGTTTCGGGCGGTGGCGCGGTGGTGCGCGGACGAGCGGAGCAGCGGCGGGTCCACCTGCAGCGGAGGAGGCACGAGCCGGCGGAGCCGTTGTCGCAACAGCAGGGACTAGCGAAGTGGAGGAGTCGCGGCGAGGAGGTGGTGGTGCAACGCGGAGGTGGATCGGCGGACGGCTGCAAGGCGGTGGTGGCGCGGCGAAGGAGCACCCAAGAGGAAGAAGATGAACAGCTTTTCCTTCCCCCTTTTACTTTTTCATCTGTCCTGTACGTCTTCAACTTTTGCCCTCCTTTTTTACTTTTTGCCTCCCCTGTCTCCGAATCCTCTCTCTATTCTCCCTTTTTGCTTTTGTTTTTACTTTAAAAAAACAAAAGTCCAGCCCCCTAAACCTCTCGCACACATGGCCTTTTATAGGGAGAGGAATTAGATTTTCAAAATTTTCCTCGAATCAACCTTCGCAAATCTTTTCACAAAATTTTCACCTATTGATAGCGATCCAAGATTTCGATAAGATTACTCTTTAATTCCAAATCCTAAAAGCCAAATCGCAATATTTCGTAATATCTACCTGAAATTCACCATATCTCGAAAAAATCTCGAATTTCTAATTTCTCACAAGATAATTCCTGATCATTTAAAAATAGGCTTGGCCAACTAATTTAAACCCATCCGCCACTGATTCAATAAAAAGCAAAAATGCAAATAAAAAATAAATGCAACATAAATCTATACGCTATGCAATTAATAAAATTAACCCCTAATTTTCTAAATGGGCCGCCAAAATTTAGGTGTCAACAACGACACAAAATTTCTTTTTTTCGAACGGTGGCGGCAACGACCGGCGACCTTTAATATAAAAAATAAAAATAAAAATGATTTATTAACAAAAAAAATAAAGAAAAAAATAAATACAATAAATCATAAAAAAATAAAATAAGAATATCATTTTATTTTAAAATAAAAATATCCTTAAAAATAAAATTATTTTATTTATTCTATTTTATTTTATTTTACGAATAAATTTATTTTAAAATGAATAAACATTAAAAATTAAAATAAATTTATTTGGCAAAACAGTCAAGACAAATAAAAATAAATTTATTAAATTTATCATAAATAAATTATTTTTAGTAAATTTAATAAATTTATTTTTAATAAACTAAAAATAAAATTATAAATAAAAATAATTTATTTATTTTTAATAAATTTATTTTTATTTTTAAATAAATAAAATGAATATATTTATTTTTATTTTTAATAAAATGATATTTAATTAAATTTATTTTTAATAAATAAATTTATTTCGATTAAATTTATTTATTAAAAATAAAAATAATATTTATAATAAAAATTTAAAATTTAAAATAAAAATGAATAAATGATATTTTTATAATAATTTTTATTTTTAAAATGATATTTATTTATTTTTAAGGATTTTTTTAATTTATTCGTAAAATAAATATTTATTCGTAAAAATAAAAATAAATATCATTTTATTTATTTGAATAAATTTCATTTTAAAATGATATTTATAAAAATAATTTATTTGGCGACCGGTGGCATTTGCGGTGGCGGGGGGGCGGGCGGTCGGCAAGCCCGACGGACGGTGGTCGGCGGCAATGGATGAAGGACCCGGTTGACGAACGATGAGAAAATTTTGATTTTCATTTTCGTTTGAAATCGAAGTAGAAAATTTTAACTTCGATTTTTATTCCAAACCTATTTCAGAATAGAAATCTATTCCAGAAATAGAAAAACGAAATAGGTTTATCAAACGGATTCTGTTCCAGAAACAGGTCTGGAATAGAAAAATTGTTTCTGGAACAGAAATTATCAGTTATCATGCACCCCCTTAGTTCTCTTTCCATCCTTCTAAAACCCATGCAAACATTTGCTTCTTAGTCATCCCCCAAACATAAGGGATACCCAAATGCTTCTCTATTTTCTCAATCACTAGAACTCTTGATATCTTTGCCATATTTCTTCTGAGGTTCTGTGGGCAATTCATGCAAAAGATCATACTAGATTTATTTAGATAGATAGAATCTAAGATGCGAAACAATATTGATTCAAACTTATCGCCAAGTTTTGACATTCCGGTACTTTTCCATCCAAGAAGAATATTGAATTATCAACAAATAAAAGGTGTGACGATGTGGAACAATGCCTATTTAGTTTTATTCCTCTGATGCCTCCATCTTTCACTTCTCTCTTCATCAACATGGACAAGACATTAGCTATCAAAATGAACAAATAAAGAGGCCCTGCCTAACTCCTCTTGCAGGTTGGAAAAATGGTAGAGGCTCACCATTAAACTTGACACTTAGTGAAGTTGTGGTGACATTGTATTGTTCAGTTTATCCATGTCAAGTTAAAGCCCATTTTTAGCATACATGCCTCAAGAAAGTCTAACTAAATTCGATTATATGCCTTTTGCATATCTAATTTGAGGACATTTTAGACTCTTTCCGTTCTCTTTCTCAACCTTATGTAATACTTTCTGCATCGCCGGTATATTATCCTGGATTTGCCTACCTCCCACAAAGTCACTTTGTTCCTCTGCTCCTAGATCGGGAAGCCAAATTCTCAGCTGGTTAACTACAACCTTGGATACAATCTTGTAGGCAAAAATACACAAACCAATGGGACGAAATTGCCGCAGTCTTTTGGGGTTTTGAACTTTGGGAATCAAAGAAATGAGAGTTCTGTTTAGATGAGATTTTAACAGTCATGTTTGGTTACCTTCTTTTCACCCCCATCTTTATATCTTCCTAGTGGTGCTGATAAATTTGACCATACGGACCATCTGGCAAGGTGCTTTCTATGCTTCAAGTTGGAAAGCAGCTGTCTCAACGTCTCCCATTGTCATCAAGTTCATTTCCTTCTTAACCAGAAAAAGGCAGTAGTCTAGTACAAGATTAAATTCTCAGGTCTAATTACGTAGCAGCGCGCCACAAGTTGAACGGGACCAATATCCTTCCGATAATTGGCGTTGTAACAGGTTGGAGATTTAGTGATAGTGATAATTTGTTAGGTGCAACAAAATGAATGTGCTAATTTCTCGTGAGAAGCAAGGAAAAACATCTTACATTTCTCCAGCACAATCAAAATAGACGGAGAGAAGCTTGGAGATAATAATTAATATGCGAAACCTAAAGGTCCTATATTTATATGCTTTACACGACATGCAAAATTTTGTAATTAGGAAGTGAAGAACAGACGAAGTGTTAGGATTCCCTTTAGGATGACTTTTGGATGGCCATGCACATTATATTTTGCAAGAGGGCTGTGACTTTTGCTATGAAAAACTATAGTTTTCAGGACGTAGAGGTTTAGAAAGTTCTTTCTTTCAACCATCTTTTGTTTGTTTGAAAGATGGCGTGGACCGAATTTCTCGAGTGAGTGACGTGTTTTTTATTGGGAAGTTGGCACATGGATTCGGCGGTCTGGTAAATCAAGTCAATCGCAGTGCATATCAAACCTAGGGTCTATATTGTGGGTCAAACGATTGGTGAAATGTTTGTGATTGATTTAGTTCCATTAACTAATCCAAGACTCCAATCACCTGTTCGTGTGGCTAGCTGTGGATGATTGAAGTATGTCTAGTGATGTATGTGGAAGAGGGCCGGTATATCAGTATGCATATGTATTAGTCTAAAGTCATTCTTATCTGGCAGTGGCGTGCACACAAACCTAGCTCAGACGAGGTGATACATATAAAAAAGTTACAATTTTAATATATATTCCGAGATTTTACATCAAGTATTGAACGACCGGAGGGTGATGAACCCCACCTGCCCGCCCGTCGATCCGTCATTGCCCTCCCGAATTTACGTACATGCTTTTGTGTCACTTATAAGAGTCTGATCATAAGTTAAGAAAGCATAAATCCCTTACTAGTTTCCTTTATAATTTGTTTTGACCTTTAGTTGACCTTTTCTTTTGTACTAGATAATCTACTTTAATTCGACGTACGTCGCACCTCAATACTCTACTGTGTAATGACTTAAGCCTGCCTCGACGACATTACACCATTTCAGGAAACATATGTATGTCCACGTGCGGGCTCGATACTTGTTGACACCTAAATTTTGGCGACCCGTTTAGTCATTTATTACATTAAAAAATTAGGGGTTAATTTTATCCCTGAAAAAACATAGTTAATTGCATAGCATATAGTTTTAGGCGCATTTATTTTTAATTTGCATTTTTTGCATTTAGCATTGGACCGATAGCGAGCATATTCCGATAGGATTTTTCATATATTCAGGTAATATACACCAATGGATATATTCTTGGGTAGACAAGAAATTTTTGGATAGAATATGTGAAAAATAAAAAAGGGAATATTGCGCGAGGTGAGTATATTTCAATGATATATTTAGGGGTATTATGCGCGAACAAAAAGGAAAAAATATATACCGCAAAGATATATTTTTTAGACCTATATAATACCTCGCGTGCAATAGAATTTAGGGGGGGCCAAACATTGATACATACGGCCATTGAGAGAGATACAGATTGAGAAGGGAGAGTAGAAAAGATTTTTCTGGAGGTCTTTCACGGCCACAAGTGGGTGGAAGCGCGGAGAAGAAGAAACCAAAAAAAAAGAAGTGAAGCTTTGAGAAACCATTAGTGAGTGGAGATTTGTAGAGATTAAAACATGTGAATCGGAGGCATTATCTCTCGGCAATTCTCACATCTCGGAAGTCACTTCTCCAAGACCAACATCCACGACACCGGTCCTCGCTCACTTCGCAACTTTCCGGTGTCTCATCCGACGAATCCTGCTTCTACCGCGTTGATTCCAGCAACACCACAGCGAGTCTCGACGGCCTGCCGCACTTCCGCTGAGACGACGCGGCCGCCGCTTCTCTTGACCCGTTGCCGGCCCTGCTAAAACAACAATGCTCCTGCCGTGAGACCACACATCGATCTGTTGTCCAGCTGTTGCCTCGTTGACGCCGTCCCTGCCTTGCTGATCCGTTCCGAATCGAGAAGGCCTTGCACTGTTCGATCCAATCACGAGCCACCGACTTGGTCCCATGAATCGCTTCAGATTCATGCCTCCAATTTGAGTTTTCTTTTTATTTATTTTCTCTTGATTACCCACTAACAGGAAGAAAACTTTTAGGGGAGCCGCACAATTCGATGGAGGGAACGTTGAGAGAAGAGATAGAGCGAAGGATCCAATAGAGAATAAAAACCGAAGTTCTTTCTGCTCTTTGGGTCCCAATTCTGAGATCGCTCCATCACCGCCTCCCAAGATCCACTAGCTTGGCCGAGTCTACGCTGCAGCATCACATTAGCTGCCCTTGAGTCGCTCTTGAGGCCGAGGCGAAGTCCGTCCCGCATTGACGTTTCCAGATCATTACAAGGCTTCCACAGCTACGTCCTTATCTCCGGTCAAATATTGCATGTCTCAATGGTGTGTCCAATGGCGGCAACATCACATGCAATTGTGATATTTTCAAAGCAAGAGCTGTCCTAATTTTGGCCATGACAATGACAGGATTCTATTGGTGCTCTTTAATTTTCCTCGTGCATGTGTTCTGACTATTCCTCCCCATGCTTAGCAATTTTCCAGAGTACTTGGTAATTCACGAAGGGAGGACATGATATAGGCGAATATCGTGGAAATTCTGATCGCGCTTGCGTGAAGCCACTACGAGCAGCCGCTGCTTTGAGACGATCTTCCTCACCGTGATTCCCGTGACCCATCATCCATTCAAATTTGGAAACGTCACCCGCGTGACATCGTGAATTAGGTAAGACTCTCGATTAATCTAATTTTCATATATGTCGCTGCCTAATTTGTAATATCGCAATATTTCTTTGAATATTTGATCGATATTGTCATATCCAAGAGATCTCTTGATCTCTCATGAATTAGGGAAATCTTCCTAATTTCACAATGTGCATATGATTGACAGTCCGATTTCACGCTCGAAATATGACTCGCAATCGTACGGAGAAATCACCAATCCGATCTCACGCTCGAGATATGATTCGTGATTTTGTTTAAAATTGGCCAATCCGATCTCACGCGCGAGATACGATTCGTCAATTTATTTCCAAAGTTAAATGGACATGGATGATATCTTGCTTGATTTGGTGCGGTGTTGTTCTTGATGCCTTTATTTGATTGCTCTTGTAAAACAAAAACCCAAAAATATATATTTGAGTTAGATTAGGTTCGTGTTAGAATATTACTTGTTTTAGGGTTATTTTACATGTTTAGAATAGGAAATTTATTTACTTCGAATTCCTTAAATAAAAATCCAAAAAAAATGCATTCATTTAGGATGTTAGTTTTCTTTAATTTAAATTACACGTTTAATTATGTGCCAACTTTAATTTCGAATTTTAATAAAAAAAATAAAAAAAATTCATCATGCATATGTCATATAGAATTGCACGTCATTGCATGTTAGGATTGCATGTTTATTAGTTATAGATTTAGATAATTTCTCATAGATAGATTGCATGCTTATTAAGAAAAATAGAAATCATGTGCACGTCATGTAGAATTAGGGTCATGTAGAATGCACGTCATTTAGTGATTACTAGAGTCATTTAATTAAAAAAATCATTTGCCCATCATTAGAATTAGGTCATCTTGGTTAATTTAGATTGCATATTTAGTTATTGCATGTTCATTAAGAAATCATTAAATCTTTTACTCATTCATATAGTTTAAGATATTTTGCCATGCCATAGTATTTCATATTAGGTTAGAAGCATTGCATTACATTGCATATTGACTATATTCTCGTTAAAAAGTGAAAGCAAAATTGATCGATTGCTTGTTAATTAGAAATCATATTTAGGATTGCTGATGTGGATTTTAATTCTGATGTGGATTTTAATTTAACATTGCAGATGCTTTCGTTGCTTTGAGGTAAGTTTTCTTTGCAATTTATTGTTTATCTGGGTGTTTAATTGGTGGTTTGTGCACTCGCATGATGACATCACATGTTAGGGAGATAAATTAAAATCAATCAAATCTGCTTGCCAAACATTTTTTTTAAAAAATAAAAAGAAAGGTACCGAAATGGCATTAGAGAAATCTAGTGTAACCAAGTCCCCGTACCCATAGTCTCTGGTTCGTAGGAGTAAAGTAAACCTCCCATTGCTTTACTTGGGTTTCTAATCGACCCATCAAAAATAGATTAGTGGCGACTTCTAATTGAAAATCATTTGCATGTTAAGAACTCAAACCTAAGTCGCGAATTGGTATGGGCTTGGGAGAGCCCGAGTTAAGTTTAGGCTTAACAATCCATTAGCCAAACCCTAGGTGGTACACCGAAAAAATTGGTCGCGACAATACTCAACATCTCGTCTGGGCAAATTGGTGGATGGACCGACCATATTTGCTGTTACCAACGTCATCGGAGACAAAAGTGAGTCTTTGTTAAAGTTGGTATATCATCACTGTCTATTTGTACAAAATTGTTAATGTCATCGCAGAACAAGAAGCTGTTCCCCAATCATTAGGACGGCACTTTTATATTGGAAGATAATTAAGTTTAGTGAAAATTTGCTTAGCTCATCATCTGATTAGGAAAAATAAAACAAAGGTAAAAATCTGAATTCATTTGAATAGTGAACTTTGTTTTAAAAAGAAGAAATTGAATGTGAACAAGGACCAATGAGTCAATTGTGAAGGATAGAATCAGTGTTTTATTTGGCAATTGAATTCATATGCCACGCTGCTTTTTGGCCCCTTACTTTATCCCCTCCTATTGATGAATGTTATCCTTCGCACATTTACACACTACACTTTATATATACCCAACTCTTTAGTCTGATTTGCTAAAATAAACTGTACAAGACATGTGCATGACGTGACATATTGACGTCATATCATTGTATCAAACGATATTATAACAATTAACCATCGACTTTTTCCTTTTAATAAAAAAACTCAATGTCTTGATCGGTAATTATTCACATTTCAAACTCCAGATATCGCATAAATCCTGTAGTTGTGACCAAATAAGAGGAATGCGAAGCAGCACATTACCTGATTGGTCCCAAGATCAACCTATATTTTCTGATCGAAGGATGGACTCACGAGAATTAATTCGACCTTCCAGCGTCCATCAAAGGACGGAGCAAGGGTTGGCCGTACTCGTAACAGTATGAAGAGGGCAGGGGTATGGAGGGCATGGTCGGATAAAGCAAGGGGGCGGGCTTTGGGGTTTAGGCTTTTCTTCCTTCTTTTCTGGTGGCTTCGGTGATCCGACAGTGTCGATTTCCATGCAACCTCCTGCCTTTCTTTCTCAGGCTCGTGATGATACACACCAGGTCGGCTTCGCCTATTACAGTTAGCGTCCCCTTCTCGACGTCCATTAATACTTGCACATTCATATCATTACTCACGAGTGTAATGCAACCGTGTTTGTTTGGTTAATCGGTGTGCGAACGTTGTGCTTGTTTCAAGCTTTCGATCATGATTTGCCAAGATGAGGATGACCTCGTACCTTTGAGTTTGGCGACCGCTTTTAGTATCGCCCTCTTCTCTTTCTCACTATCAATGCTTACCTTTATTACACTTTTCCACGTGATTATGACACGGCGAAACAACAGAAAGAATCAAAGATGGCATTATTCATCAATGTTTGGGAGGTTGATTCATTTTGAGGGAAAAAATGCAAGAGTTGATTGCAGGGAGAGAAGAGAGCACGTGCATGCGAAATTAACTTTGCCATGGATGCGAGGGTGGAGCAATGAAACTAATCAGCTTCATTGATTTTGCGACAACAAAATCGACAACATTTACTACTTGTATTTCTCGAAGAACTCTTTTTCATATATGACTGACTACTGCAAAAATTGATGGGAGACAGAGTAAGCATCGATGAAATATCCCCAAATAGATCTCATCTAACTCGGGAGAATTTTCCCTATATCTATCAAGCGTTAGGACTTGAAGCTCGGTGACGATGAACTTGAAGCTCGCATCAATGGAGGATGACGGACTAAATCTCGCAAGAAGCAAGCAAGGAGTGATGAGTATTGGGCATGGAGCGGCCAAGAGTAGTAGGAGAGGAGGGAAAAGTGTTAAAAAAAAGTCCTAAACCTTTTTATAATTGTGCTAATTTAGTACTAAACCTTTCATTAATGTCAATTTAGGTATAAATCTTTTGATTTGGTGCCAATTCAATCCTTCTAACTAATTTTGGTTGGATTTTGCTGATTGGACACTAGTCAACTGACGTAGCACTATCGGCGTTAACATAAACAACTTTTAATAATATTTTAATATTTTTTTGAATTTTTTTTTTTTTTTCCTTCTCCTCTTCCTTCCTTCAGTTGATCGCCAAACCTCAACAACTGGCCATTGGCGATGCTCGAGCCCTCATTAGTGGCCGCGAGGGCGGCCTCGCGTTGGGTGGCGAGGCTAGTTCAAGGCTACCTAGGCCTTGAGGGCCGCATTGCGTTGGGCGGGCGAGGCTCACCCTCACTGAATCTAATGAGGGTCAAGCCTCACCAACCATGGGTGAGGTTAGACCTCGCCAGATTCAGCAAGGTCATGCCTCCCCCATGGCCAGCAAGGGCGAGCCTCGCCAGTCTAGCGCGACGCCACTCTCGCGACTTTTGGCGAGGATTCAAGCCTTGTTGGCCATCGCCTCTCGGTGACCTGTTGGAGGAAGAAGGAGGAGAAGGAAAAAAAGAAAAGAAAAGAAAAGAAAAGAAAAGAAAAGGAAAAATGAAAATTTTAAAATTTTAAAATATTAAAATATTATTAAAAGTATTAAAACTTCAGGAATAGAAGGTTGCAATTAAGATGGGACATTGACCCGATCATCTTTTCTAAGGAGCGTTAATTAACCCCCCCCACCCCGGTTTTTTTTTTTTTTTCTTTTTTTTTGCTGGTGCGTTTGTTTAAGGTGGTTGGTGCAGTTGGTACAGTTGGTGCTTTGGTGTAGCTAGTGTAGCTATTCCCACTGAATTCAGAGGATGGTTCATTCCCTACTTGTAGGCGTTTTGTTTCTGTTGTCGGTTGTTCATGCCATGCTTTCCTTTCTTTGTTGGTAGTGGGCTGCCACATCTATGGCTTTCTGGCATCCCTCCTCTCATTATGATTCGTTGTTTTAAGGGTAGGTTCTGTTGCCGTATTCTTTTCTTTTTCTTCCTTTCCTTTCGTTTGTTCACTCGTTCCTTTTCAATATATTAATTACCTTTCACCAAAATATATATATTATTAAAAGTTGTGCATATCAGTGTCGATCGTGCCATGTCAGCCGGCCGACACCTAGTTAGTAAAATCCAGCTAAAATTAATTGAAAATAACTGAATTGGCATCAAGTGAAAATGTTTTGGACTAAATTTGCATCAATAAATAGTTTAAAACTAAATTGGCATAAATGTAAAAGATTTATGACTTTTTTGACACTTTTCCCCAAGAGAAGAAGAAGAAAGAAGGAAGAATCCTAATCCCATTCAATTTGGGGATATTTTATCTCATTTTTTACCCACTTGTAATATTTGGATAGAATTGTCCCTGTTCTACTTGCCAGAAAAGTCATCCAACAAAAATTTAGCTTGCTAGCAAGTTCAGATCCTTATTCGAGACCATTTTGATCATTTCAGGCTTTTAATTGAGACAAAGCCTACTACGAAGAAGTAGCTCCACTTCAGGTGCTTATATGAAAATATCCCTAATTCTAATTAATGAGTGATAAAGACAAGTTTGTGAGGGATTTGTTTATGGATCAGCCTATCATATTGGAATCTTCACTAGATTAATCGCCATGGCCATTGCAATGACTCCATTATGATTTTCCAAGATGAACATGGTCTCGTAAATTCGAGCTTGGCGATCGCTTTTAGTAATCCCCCTTTCTCTTTGGCGGCATTAAATGCTTTCCTTATAACGACGCGGCGAAATCACAAAGGGATGGATTTTCCGCGTCGAGATGGCAGAGCTCGTTGATGTTTGTAGGTTGATTAATTTTTGATGAAAAATTGCAAGAGTTTATTGCATGCAGAGAAGAGAGCGCAAGCATGCAAGACTGCCTTTGCCATGGATGTAAACAGGGTGGTGCAAATGGAAATTAATCAGCTTCATTGACAACATATGAACCTATTCATGAGACTTGCATAATGCTAATCAATAAGTGAATAAGACAAGTTTATGAGGATCTTAGGATGGCTTCCCTAGAATAATAACCGTGGTTAGTGCAATGACTCGGTCTTTTCATAGATTTGAAGGGGCAAAGTTCCTCTTCGATTCTTTTTGTTGTTCGTATCATTAATATTATTATTATTTTTACATCCATGGCAAAGGTAGTCTTGTTTGCATGTGCTCTCTTCTCTCCATGCAATAAACTCTTGCATTTCTTCCTCTTTGATAAAGAACAAGGCGTGCATATGAATTACAACAAAAATAGATAAACAAAACCAAGCTAGCCAAAAAATTTATAATGTAGAATTAAAGTTGAATATATAAATTAAAATAAGATTAATTATAAATAATTTTTTATTTTTTATTTCTTAAATTAGAATTCAAATATTATTTATATTGAAATATAATTTCAATTTTGTTAATTTAATAATTTTGTTATTCAGGAAAAATAACTTTCCTATTATGGATATTAGAAATCCTATCCACCTTTATCCCACCTCCCCCATGGGATAGTTTTATCCTGTCTATATCCCTCTTATATCCGACTTTATCCTGTCCTGAGCGAGTACCAAACGTAGAATAGGATAAATCATATCCCATCCCGAATTTTATCCCGATTGCCAAACACAGCCTTAATTGAGAACCTCTGCAAAAACTGATAAGGTTGAGCATCCCAACTTAAGCATGTCATTCTAGTGTCTTAATTGAGAACTTCTGCAAAAATAATGAGTGTGATAGAGCAATTATATTAGAAAGGAAAAATAAATAAATAGTATAGAGAAAAAGTAGGCCAATTCTCGAGTTAGTGTGGTTTAGTTCTAGGCTAGTTCTAGGGTTGACCAGTTTTGTGACATCCCGAATTTTCGGTTATGTTTTCTTCTGATTGAATCGGGCGTTTCATTGACATGTTTATAGGGTTATTCTCAGAACTGATCATTCTTGAGATAACTAGACTATCAGGGAAATTATTAAGAAATTTTAAGGCAATAGACTTGAGAATTCGACCATGAATCGACTTCTCGACCGTGTCCATCTTTAGAGGCCATTACGGCACAGTTAAAAGTCAATTTGAAATCAGAGATAGACTGGATCGACAGTGATGTGTGGCTAATCGTGGGTGACACCACTAAATTAGAAAATTCATGTCGACCAGCACTGAACTGATTTTCTTATTGTTTTGGTACCCTGTGTCCGTATTAGGATCCTCGAGATTTTCACGACAACCGAGAGTCGTCAATGAGTCGAGTGGGTTCATAGTGGCTCGAAGAAAATCGACCACGAGTCAATTGCACTTAAAAATATCTGAAAGTTACCCGGTGGCCTAGGTCACGCTAAAAATGCGTCGAATAGAAATTAACCGCCAATTCGAGTCCGATTTCAGAAATTGAAGTTTTGGCCATGTCACAATAAATTCTAGGAGTGTCGACTCAGTCTCGGAAGATTTTTCTGACACTTGACATTTTTTGGGAAAAAGTCGTCGCCGGACCCTTTTTGTGCAATTGAAGCCGGAGATTTAATTTTGGTTACAAATTTGAGATGTAAAGTGGATTCAAAGATGAGGAAAATACTGAGATGGTCTATGGATGACCAATTGAAATTATTGAGGCCAATTGTGACTAAATCAAGTGAGTGTGATGGTCCAATTGGAAGAGGTGGTCTTCAAATTCGTGTAACCCCCCAAAGCCACAACCTTTGGACCACTTTGTCTTCTAGAAGAGGGTGTCTTGATGGCTTATTGAAGGCCAAGTATTCTTACATGGCCAAGAATGATTTTGGAAGATATTTTGTGAAATATCAAGCCAAGTGGAGCCCCCTCACTTCTCATCTCTCTTATCTCTTCCCTCATCTCCATCCTCTCCATCTCTCTCTCCTCTCTACCATCCAAGACCCTCTCCTCTTCATTTTCGAAACCCCCAAGCCAACAAGAAGACCAGCAGAAGGAGCTGCAGCCGTCGCACGCCTCCACCCGCGCCACCGCCAGTTTCTGCTCCAGTCAACCTTTCATCAAAGATTCGAGTCAAAAGTGGTCTTCCCGGATGAACCAGAGAACGAGCCACATATCTCCGTGAAGAGAACATCCAGACCGTTCCATCAAGCCCGAAATCACCCCGAACGGAGCCGTCGTTAGTCCCGTACGGCCGCTGGAGTCCGCCGCTCGCCGGACCGTCTGGAAGCTGCCCGCCGGTACTGTTTCGCGTTTTCTTGCTGTTTCGCCCCATTTCAGCCCTTCATTTGCCCATTCCATCCACTCACAAGATCCCCAAGACCCCCGGGAGCCACCGGTTGCCAACCACCAACTCGCCGGAGCTTCGATCGGCCCGTTTTCGCCGTAGAAGCCGCTGGTCTCCTCTCTGCAGCCCGCAAGCCAAACCCGCGGTCCAGCCCATTGAATCTTCAGCCCAAGATTTCAACAAAATCAATTTCAGCCCAAGAAGACAACAGCCCATATTCAATTGAATTGAAGCCCAAGTGAAGTTTAGTTAATTTCAGCCCAAAGAGAGAGCCCATTTTCAGTTTAATTCTGGCCCAGCAAGCAGCCCACAATTTAGTATTTTCAAGCCCAAGTGATTAAAGAAGTCAGCCCAATCTTGAAGTCCAAAGTTTCTTCGGGCTTGCGAAGTTCTTGGCTTGGCCCAAGTTCGGCCGCCGTTGCGTCGTCGTCTCGGTGTCCCGGCCTTCGTTTAGTGCAAGTGAGTTTTACTCACTAATGCTTTCTTAGTTTGTTAATTATACTTAGGGTTGGTTATATTTAATTAAATGCAATTAGGTGGTTAGATTAATTTAGATAAATTAAATTAGAGACTTAATGATGCATGTTAGGTGGTTAGAAATAGACATTAGCAAGTAGATATGCCATGTTATTTATTGAACAAGTCTCAGTAATTTTCTGGGCTCGTCTCGGCTTCCAATAAGGCAATACGGGCCTAAATTGGATTTTTAATAATCATTTATTTAATTTTCGAAATTAATTATTTAATTATTTATTTTTCCGGAAATTCAACCGGGATGGCCGATGACCGGAATTTCGTGCTGATCGTCGTGGTGCAGTCCGTTTATTTATTTGAGCTTTACTTAGTGCTAAAATAAATTATGAGTGAATTTAAGATTCATTCCTAATTTGAATCTTGAGAGGGTCGGGTGGGACCGTAAAGCCACTAAATCTTGAGAGGGTCGGGTGGGACCATAAAGCCACTAGATCTTGAGAAGGTCGGGTTGGACCGTAAAGCCACTAAATCTTGAGAGGGTCGGGTGGGAAAGTAAAGCCACTAAATCTTGAGAGGGTCGGGTGGAACCGTAAAGCCACTAGATCTTGAGAGGGTCGGGTGGGACCATAAAGCCACTAGATGTTGAGAAGGTCGGGTGAGACCATAAAGCCATTGAATCTTAAGTAAGGCATCTTGGGAGAGACACGTGGGCTCGGTGATTTGATGCATTACTTTGGTGAACTAGTGCCTTAGAGAATGCACGTGTGCTCTATGACATGTAATCGACTAGTTCGATTTGTTATGAGTAGTTGGGTGCCTATTATGAATTATACTGATTTGCAGGTGGAATCGAGGCCAAGGTAAGTCCCTCGACTGTGCGTGTTTAGGCAGCCCATAGTGTATTGACTTAATAATCGAGTCTTAGGGGGTAGAACTCGCTGAGACGTGGTCTCATTGGTTATTGAATAATCATTTCAGGACCCTGAGGGAGAGCTGAAGAGGAGGAACCTGAGAAGGAAAATACTAATGTGAGACCTGTAGAGGATAAGGACTTTTGAAGAAGATGATGATCCAGAGAGAGATCTTGAGTACAACCCGGATGTGGATTGAGATCCCATCCCTTTTGTAAACCCTGTCTTAGTGTGGATAGGTGTGAGACTTGTTAGCTGTAAATAGTATTGTAAGTATACTATGAGTTGCACTGTTAATAAAAGTGTGGTTGTGAATTTCAATATGAAAAATATGGCATGCTTTTCTATCCCATTGTTTTATTGTCTGGGGATTTATAACTACTTTCGCATGCGCATAATAAATAGAAAGGGTCGGTGATACATTGTCCTGGGATATCGCACTTTAAAATCGACCAAGGTAAGGGATGGGCGCGTGCCCGAGGATCGGGACGTGACAAGTTTGGTTCCCAATTCCAATAATGGGGAGCTGGCTCTAACGAGATAGACTTCAAGCTCTTGATTGGAAATTTATCCACCTTGAAATCGATCACTTTAATTTAACATACTAAACTATATACATATAACCTACTCTATAGTCGGGCTCATAAAATAAATCTTGCAAGACATGTGCATGATGTAACATGTCGACGTCATCTCATTGAATCGAATGACCAAACACCTGCATTAAATCCGCAATAGGATAGAGTCCCATTCTACATGTCAATATCAACAACAAAGAAATTTATAGTAACAGAAAAATCCATCGACTTAAAAAATCGCGAGAGTTCAAGTCTCTTTATCCCAAAAAAGGACCATTTGACTCCTCAACTCAACCATTTATCTTATTCTTTTTTCATTTTTATTTTTGAAAATCCAAAAGGAGAAATATACCAATATGTTGATGCCAGGCCATACAAATCTTACCATAATGTCATTATATTTCCCGCGGTCGAGAGCATTTTTATTCAGAACCCCGTTTTGCGGTTCAACAACACCGTTTACTTACAGTTACACATGACTAGGCTTTGGGAGAATAAACCAAGAAACGCACAGAATTAAAGGCATTAACCCATCATGTTCATCCACAATTATTTATATATCAGTCTCTTGGAGATAGCATAAATCCCATAGCCGTGTCCAAAGATCAAATCGTGTCATCAGATCGGGAGAATTCATCCAAGGATGGAGCAAGCGTTGGCGGCGTGCTCGCGACAGTAAGAATAAGGGTAGCGGCGTGGAGGGTGTTAGAGATATTTGTTGGCACCGGCGATGAGCATATAGTTTGAGATTTATCGTCCTTCTTTTTCTGGTGGCTTTGGGGTCTGACTGTGCACGGGGGGGAGGGGGATAAATGAAACGTGGTGGTATATTGGGAGGTATTTTTAATGCTTTACTAGCGTAATTGTATTTAGACTACCGTAAGAATGTTAGCTTGTTATGAGCCACACATTCATGATATGAGCCACACATTCATGAAGGAGTGGGCTCCACAACTATTTATAATGATAAATGATTTGGTGATAGTTTTTAATCGAATGTGAGAATAACAGTTTGTTCGAAACTAAAAAAAAACCAAATAAAAAAATTATAAATTATTGCGGGGTCCAATTTTTAAGAATTTATGGCTCATAATAGCATGGAAAAATTGTCTAAAAAGTCGTAAACCTATTACACTTTTGCCAATTCAATTCTAAACCTTTTAATTTTGCTAATTTTGTCCTAAACATTTTTACTTCTTACCAATTCAATCCATCCAGCCAATTTTAGCTGAAAATCGCTAACGTGGATGCTAGTGATGCCACGTAGGACTACCAACACCAACTTTGATAATGTTTTATAATATTTCAATATTTTTTGAATTTTTATTATTTTTTCTCATTTTTTTCTTTCTTTTCTTTTTGGCTTTCTTCTTTTCCTATTGCCAGTGGCTGACCACCGGCCATAGGCGATGGCCGGTGGTCGGCCACCAACCATGGCCGACCGGTTGGCCTCGACTGCCATAGGCGATGCCCAGCCAGGCAAGGGCAAGCCCCTCCAAGGGTAGCCCTCGCCCAAGCCAAATATGGCAAGGTTGGCTCTCGCCCAGCCCAGAGCAACCTCATTGAGTTTCAGTTGAGCAACGGCGAGGCTGCCTTGGCCTGAGTGAGGGCCAGCCTCGCCTAGTCTAAACGAGGGCTACCCTCGCTGGGGCTCACCCTCGCCAAGTCGAACCTCGCCTGTGGCAGGCGAGGCCAACTAGCCAACTATCACTTGTGGCCAATGGCCGACCACTGGCAATAGGCAAAAATGAAAGCGAAAAAGAAAAAAATAATCAGAAAAAAAAAATTCAAAAAATATGAAAGCATTATTAAAAATTATCTACGTCAGCGCTAGCGATCCTATGTGGCACCAACCAGAATCCACGTCAGCAATTTCCGATCAAAATTGACCAAATGAACTCAATTGGCAAGAAGTGGATAGGTTTAAGACTGAATTGGCATGATTAAAAGATTTGTGATTTAATTGGCAAAATTACAATAGGTTTAGAACTTTTTAGACAAATTTTCCCAATAAGTTGTTATTCTCACAATAGCCTAAAGGCTATTATGTTAGCAAAGCCCTTATAATCACATGTTATTTGGTTTTTTGTGGTTTAGAATAAAATGTTATTTTCACAGTAAGTTAAAATTATCACCCAATCATTTCTCTTTCAGAAATGTCGAGCTCACTCGTGAGGTCTTTTGAGAAGCAGCATCCGATCCGGGGATTCTTTCGGAACTCTCCCTTGTTGTAATGATGGAATAGTAGATGTAATCCTCTAAAGCGATTACAATTCACACGAATTCAGTTGACTGTTGGACGGGCAGACAGCCTAAACGTGACCACTATAGATTCACCCTCACCATATCAATGGCCGGCTTGGACGAAGATCTTGATATGGCTTTGAATTAAATTAGACACGATTAGCAATTCCAATTAAGTTCGTGTTTGGCATCGAAAGAGACTCCTGCAAATGTCGAATCTAAAGGACCGCATGCTGGAACTTATTCTCTCTTTGTTTATCTTGATCTTGTTCATTGGATGAGCTCCAGGGTCAAGCTACAGCGGGATTGTCCCTTGTGCATATAAGAATCATCAAATAGTTGTCTGCCGAGAGCCTATGTACATTGCTGACCTTATAACAGTGTTCTTACAAGTTAATATATTCAGTCGACCGATGATATATCGACTAAACTTACTGCACGAAATCGAATCTAATTACTTTGGTGGCACGCGGCGAGTTGAACACGGAGCAATCGTCATTTGGATGATTGGTGTTGTGACGGGTTGGCCATCTAGTCATGATTGGTTAATTGGCACAAAAAGAACGGGTAATTTCTTTAAATCGTTAGACTTCTATTCTTCTCGTTCGCGACAAAGGAAGTTTTTATCAGGAGGATGATTATTTGGAAGAGAACACGCTCTCTCGCGGCGTGCATGCCTTTGATTGACTGGTAGTACTTCGATCATTGCCCTTTCTGTTGTAGTCACCTTGGTTGGGAGAAAAATATGGTTCGAATACTTTCACTGTATGGACTTGTTAAATGATTGCTATGGATGGAGTCGCACCCTGTGTGAAAAGGGCATGTTTTGAAACTTTAATCTTCTGAGAAAGATCTTAATTTTGGATTAAAATAATTCTCATAAGTATTGAATCGATCTCACTACGTTAGATTGAAAAACTAACTCTACTCATTTAGTTTTGTTGTTTTTATGATGATCAAGTTGAATTTGGTTTTGGAAAGCCCCTATAAGAAAAAAATGAATCGAAACAACAAACCGATCCTATTTATTAATGCAAAATGTAATTAATTAGTCTTTCGGTTTTCTAGGAAAATATTGGATTAGCTAAAACCACCGGAAGCTGCAATGGTGGGTGGGGGAGAGGCTTATGATTTTTCAGCGTGAAGCTCTCATGGTGGATCTCCAACATGCCCCACCCTCCATGACTATATAGGCACGTCTTTTCTCTTTTGAAGTCTCATTTAGTCCTGTTTATTTTCATTCTTTCAATCTTCTTTTTTTGGTAATGTAGCTCAAATGGCTTGGCACATGATTTTCTTTTATTTGCAGATTGGAAGTAAAGAAGACATTGAGAAATTCAGTAAGCGTACGGTGAAGGTGGGTTAGTGGCGTGCATTTCTTTCCTTATGTTTATTAAGTTTTTGAATCTAAGTCCACAAATAGTCTCTGTTGGACTACTCATTTCATATCTCCCCCAGAAATAGTGGAACTCTACTGGACTAGAAAATAAATAATTTTGTGGGAATGTCATGTGTTGAATAATTTCTTATGTATGTCCTGCAGGTTACAAGGCAGCACAACGATGATTGCAAAAGACTCATAAGACTCATGGGAGTCCCAGTTATTGAGGTGCCATTTTTTTGGTAGTTGACAAGTAAATAATGCCATCTCCAAACAGCAAATAGTATGAACTATTAAACCTGTTGTAACAGCTCTTCTTGTACACTAGGCTCCTTCTGAAGCAGAAGCAGAGTGTGCTGCCCTTTGCAAATCAGGAAAGGCATGTATTTTTACGTGATCATATTGGAGTTGGTTCCTGTTGTATTTGTGACATTGACTACCATTTTGCTGCATGAAGTTTTATCTGCCTTTGCTTTTGTTCTGTACCTCATATATTAGGAGCTCTTGTTGATGAGTTTCAGGTGTATGCTGTGGCTTCTGAAGACATGGACTCCCTCACCTTTGGAGCTCCTAGATTTCTCCGTCACTTGATGGATCCCAGTTCGAGAAAAATTCCGGTCATGGAATTTGAAATTGCAAAGGTAGTAGAACATCTACCTAAAAGTTGATATCTAATTTTTTGTGTGTAAAAGAGCATAGTGATATCTATCTCTCTCTCTCTTTTTATTTTTTTGTCTTTAAAAGTGTATCATTAAGAGGCACCAAGGCAATGCCAACCCATGTATAAATCATATACAAGTTGATATCTATTATTCCTTTTGCCATTTCATGGGGAATTGTTTGCTTCCTATATAGATTTTGGAGGAGCTAAATCTGAACATGGATCAATTCATTGACGTGTGCATCCTATCTGGATGTGATTATTGTGAGAGTATACGAGGTATAATTGATTTTGGATTAAGTTTTCCCTTTTCATTCCTCTACTTGGATTGAGGAATTTAGGTTTTTGTATGATGATAAATCTATATCGCAGGCATTGGTGGTCAGACTGCTTTGAAGCTCATCCGTCAACATGGCTCAATAGAAAATATACTGGAGAACATAAACAAAGAAAAGTGTGTTACTTTTTCATGTTTCACGTTTATGTTTCTAATTGAGCTTATATTGATGAGATTCTTGATGACAAGTTTATTTTGATCTTCTTTAGTGGCCATGCTTTGTCCAATGAGCCCATGTTTGTTTGTTGTGGACATGCACTTTCTTGCACGTGACATTGCTCAGATTGCATCATGCAAACCCTCACATAAGGATGCACTCATGTATTCTTCCTTGTTTCTGATAAGTTTTGTTTTATTTTCGGTCTTTGTGACTTAGGTATCAAATACCAGATGACTGGCCATATAAAGAAGCTCGGAAACTTTTTAAAGAGCCCTTGGTCTTTATGGAAAATGAGGAACCTGAACTCAAGTGGAATGCTCCTGATGAGGAGGTGAATGTTCTCCTAAGCTTGTAACATTGTTCTAAAGCAAGCATGTTTTCTAAGTTTTTTTTTTTTTTTTTAATGATTTAGGGGCTAAATTCTTTTTTGGTGAACGAGAATGGATTCAACAGTGACAGAGTAACAAAGGTATAATCGTGAAGCTTTTCAGTAGTCACCTTTTCTTCATGCACGGAAAAAAAAATGACACGTTATTCATGTTGACTTCATTGATTGAGCTAGGCCATAGAGAAGATTAAAGCCGCCAAGAACAAGTCATCACAAGGACGGTAAGTGATGCTTAAATGATTGATTTTTTGGTAAATGTGCTTCTCATTTTAAGCCTAAGATGACGTTGTCTTGTACAGTTTAGAATCCTTTTTCAAGCCAGTTGTCAACACATCTGCACCAACTAAAAGGAAGGTATTGTTCTTTCTCAATGCATTTCAACCCTCAACCTGAACCTGGTTATTTTCTTTTTTTATTTCTCTCCTATTGTGTATATGGAAGCGCTTTCTAATATAATTGCATAGCACCATGTATAATTTGTCTATGATGAGAAAGTAGATTTAAAAGCTCTGTATGTGATTTTCTTTTTTTGGGTAAATGTGTCATTATTTTCAGCACGTAGAGGTGACTCTATGCAGGCTACTGAGCATCATTGCTACCTTCATCTTACTCTTGCTTTATTTGTGGGAAACTAATCAAAGTTCAGAAACACAAGCTTCATTGAATGGCTACATGTGTTTGGAGAATAAAGAGGGAGTATCATTTCCAAGATATAGATATTAGCTTTCCTCTGCTTGAAAATGAGTGGGAACATGTATAGTGGAGGACTCTATGTTTTCGCAGCATCCCTTGCAATGTTGTACTCGATTTTGTTTGCTCTTACATGCTGGAAAACTCTTGATGTGGTACAGGAAACGCCTGTGACTGTAAAAGAAGGTGCCAAAAAGACTAAGACTGCCGGTGGTAAGAAGAAAAAATAGACAGCTCAGCTTACCCACTCTTGCAGACTAACAAACTAACTAACAAGGTGACTTACTTTATCCTGATATTGTTACTACTAACTAAGGCAGATATCGATAACTAAATCACTTATGACTGAACTTGTCTGCTTCCTGCAGGTTGCTTGAGGATGTTGTTCAACGCTCTGGTTTGGCATGCCTTTCTGTGCTATGCAAGAAGCACAAGTGTGTAACTTTTTAGGTGGAAGTGGGGTTTTGTATCCTGCAAAATCTAATCTGCTTGCCAAATCTATGTACACTGTGTTTTGTTTCAGTGAGAATTCTCGTTCCTAAAGTTTTGTGCACAATAGTTCATTTCGTCTTGATATATGCAGCGTCTTCAGTAGACAAGTCAATGATTTAGCTCATGTCCTATGGTGAAGAAAAGATGGATAAGTTGGTGATCAAACGGTGCAACTGCAAATGAAGTGGGTGTCTAGTTAGGTCATGCTGTTAACTCCTCTGAATTTTACTTAAATGGCTCAGAGATTTTTAAGCACCCTCCTAACTGAAGAAGTATCTAAGTTGATATAAACTCGATCATGTCCTTGTCCTGGACCTAATTAATTAGGTGAAGTTGGTTTGCCGGGCTCATAAATTTTATGAGCAGGTATGTAAAAGTTCCCTTGCTGATTAAAAATAATGTACTTCTGGTAGAGCAAAAGATTCTGTTACTCATGCTGATCCCGGTGCTTAATTGAGGGTTGGAGATCTTTTATGCTTGATTTTAGATAGCGATAGTCCCTTCCGCAGTCATTGCTAGACTGTTGGGTCGGCACATCTTTGGTTTCAGTACTATAATAAAAATGTCGGGAACATTTGGTTCCAAACAAGTATTCTGGTCTTCATCTTTATCGACAATGGATGAAGTCCGATGTCAGTTTCATTTGATGAAAGTTTTATCAATTTCAGTGGATTTCAAACATAGAACAAGAAGGTGAGAACCTAAAGCAAATCGCTAAACTTGTTTTCTTGCACTTTTTCTCATTACGTAATACGAGCCGGTGAACTCATGGCAAGATTCTACTGATGCCAGTGAACATCTGATAAGACAACGATAGAAAAAATGGACAAAACCAGTCATGCCACATTGATAAGTCAATGACAGCTGCGCCATATGATTAATGATCCTTCAAGAGGCATAAATATGAATTTGGCTGGCTAGCAGACATTTTGGAAAGACGATAAGCATTTGCCAAGAAACGATGATCCCTTTATTTGTCCTGTCGCCAGAATTTGACAGAAGTAAGAGAAAAAAAAACATAATTCTGGCAAAGGTTAAACAACACCCGAGTCGTCGTTCATAGGATGGAGCAGGAGTTCCTATCGTAATCGCAAGGGTGAGGAGGACAAGGTTGGCACGGCTGAATAGGGCACGGCGGAGGGCACGGTACACACCGCGAGCACTGACAAAAAGGAGGGCACCGTGGAGGGCACGGCACGCACTTCGGGCACTTGCATGAAGAAGGGCATTTTGGCGACTTGCATTTAGGCGACTCGCATTTAGGCGGCGGCGGCGGCGGAGGTGGATCCTTATCTGGTCCGACCGTTATAATTTCCGCGCATATCCCGCACTTCTTTCTCAGAGCCTTGATCACGCACACCGGATCCACGTCTCCTATGATAGTTAACGTTCCCTTCTCAATGTCTATCTTCAATTCGATGATACCTGCATATTTGCGTCACAAACCTTGAATCCATATGCACGTCCTCTTCAATAATCAAGTTATCAATTCAGTCAAGGACAATAGAAAGAAATTACAAACACGTTTCACTCGCAACTACATGTATTCTCATCCACACAGGTTTGGCGAGGTGCGTATAGGGAGATCGTACCTTCGAGTTTGGCGACTGCTTTCAATATAACCGTCTTGTCTTTCCCGCAACTTACGGTAACCTTTATCACAATTTTCTGCAATCCAGACAGAATATCAGAAGATAAAAACCTCATCAATAGTTACGAAGATTAATAGGGAGAAGATGCAAATGTATGTAGCTCTCTTTCATGGAGAAGGACATGATTTGATTACCTTCCCCATGGATGCAGCAGAGAGTGGACAAAGGGAAGATGATCAGCTTCCCTAATATGCTAAACCAAAAGGCCCTATTTATATGCTTTCCACGACCTTGCATAATTTCATAATTAAGAAGTGAGGAGCAGAAGTATTAGGACTCCGTCTAGGACTTTGGATGGACCACACGCATTATATTATATTATGCAAGAGGAAGGCGGTTGACTTTTGCACTGAAACAGCATAGTTTCCAGGAGAGTTTTAGGAAGTTCTTTCTTTCACCCATTTTTTGGTTTGTTTGAAGGATGGCGCCGACCGAATTTCTCGAGCGAGTGAAGTGTTTTTCATGGGTAAGTCGATGTATAGATTTAGTGGACTACTCAATCAAGCCTATCACATTGCATATCACGTTTAGGGTCTGCATTGTGGGTCTCGGATGATTTATGAAATGTTTGCAATTGGTTTAGTTCTATCACCTTAAGGCAAGACTCGGATCACCCGTTCATGTGGTCGTGCATGACTGAAGTGTGTCTAGTTAGATATGCATGTTGGTATATTCACATACACATGTACTAATCTAAGGCCATTCCTCACTGGCAGTGGCGCACGCCAAAAACCTAGCTCCGATGAGGCGGGACCAAAAATTTTACAACTTACGGCTTGGGAAGGCGTTGGTGGGGGACAAAACATAGAAATTCTTTGTGAAAATCTCATAGACGATAACATATATCATGAAAAACTGCGTCAACTATCAAATGATCGAGAGGGTGATGACCCCCATTTTGCTCACCCACCGGTCCATCATTGCCCTCCCGAACTTATGTGCACGCTTATAAGATTCTATCTCAAGTTTAGAAAGAATAGATTTCTTACTAGATTTCTCTATAACTCACTTTGACCTGTAGTTGGCATATTATTAATGCTTTGCTTGGGCTTGCCTAGACGACATTACACCACCCGAGGGGAGATGTATGTCCATTTGCGGGCCCAATGTTCAACATGTCGTCCACCAAAAATTAATTGGCGCATGGACCGACCGACGTCAGGGGACGACTAAATCGATAATCATTGTTAAGATTGGTACTCATAGTACATAACAAATTGTTAATTTCACTAATGAGTTGTCCCCCCCTAATCATTAGGGCAGCATTTCTATATTGGGAGGCAATTAAGTTTAGGGAAAATTTGCTTAGCTCATCGTCCGATTAGTAAGTAACGTCACTAAAATTAGTGAGATTTGTTGCGAAAAATAAAATAAAGATAAGAATAAAGAATATGAACAAGCTCCAACGACGTCGTTTATTTACACATGTTATAGGCTACAGGAGAATAAGCCAAGGAACACACAATCTCATAGCAGAAATCCCAAATCTGGGACCAAATAAAGAGGGACGTAAAGCCGTTCCCTTTTAGATCAAACGATGAACACACGATCTCTTGGTGAGGTCGTGTGCAAACCCGACTCTACTGTATTCCGGACACCACATGAGGTTTGCGCGACCATTTCTCAACGTTTGATAGGGGCGGTTTTGGTCCAAAAAATCAGCTTCCCCCAACTGAAACCAGCCAAAAGAGAAGAAGAAGAGAACTAGGGTTTGCAATTAGGGTTTCAGAGTAGGGAAACGTTCGGTTTGAAGGCATAGAGGACGACTGCAACGGTGGGAGGAGGGATTATTGAAGATATCATGGACTGAGGCGAACTCAGGCAATTTCTTGCATGAGATAAGTATGGGATAAGTCAAATTTGTGTTCATTTTGGAAATTAGGGTTTGAATTACGAGTAAATGAATCTAGATTCTGTACAGGTTTCACCTGGAACCTATCATGTTACAGGTTTGGAGGTCAGTTCCAGATTTTATTTAGGTTCCGCTTGTATTATTAGTTAAACAATTGCAATAGTTCGTCGCCTTTAAAGATCACAACTTGTTTCTACAATCTATTGACCACAACTTATGTATAGACACACGAAGAATATGAAATATTAACAAAATAAAAGTCTTAATCATACAAGTGGTTTTAAATTATACACTCATCATTAGACGTCATGGAGTACTACAGGATCGCACAAAGACATAGATTAAGGAAAATACAAAACTTTATCGTTGAAACAGGTTTATCAATTTTTGGAAGCTAGAATCTAACATGCATACCTTGAAATTTAGAATTGAATAGTTTCTCATCAATCAAGTTTTTCGGTTCCAAATTCTACCTTGAAACCATGCTCACCTCTAATTTGAATCGAGAGATTTCATAAGTTAGTTCCGGCACATATTCGATGTGAATTCCCACGAAAATAGATAAATAAAAGCAAGCTCACAGGAAAAACCATACTATCTTTGCATAGAAATTGCATAAAGTTAGATTCATTGTTCTCTTGCTTCATCAGATGTGAGCTTGCCAGTGATTCCACCGAAACCTATCTCGAGAACTCGCTCTAAAATCCGATTGTTTCATGGACGCGCTCAATTGCTCCAATTGGATTTACGATCGCCATTTTTTTCTCTCTCTCTCTCTAAAATTCGACAAAGGGTTTGTCGGCAGCCAATCAAGAGGGATACCGTGGTAAACTTTGGGAGGTATTTTTAAAAAGAATCCCACTTGAGGGGGTCGTTTGAGAAAAAAATGAGACGTCGAATCTCAAGTTTCTTTTCGAATTTGCCCCTCATCATTATTAAACGAAGGAATAATGGAGTAATCCTCCAAAGCGGTCATAATGCATGTGATTTTAGTTGAGTGTTTGATGGGCAAACCCTGTCTATTACTTATAGAATAGACGCAGCTGCCTAGGGTAAGAGAGACAGCGCCATTGTTAATTGAGGATTGGAAGCATCTTCAAAGCACCGGCACCAACTCGAAACAACCCTTGAGGCGACCCGCTTCATGTCCACCTCATCAAAATCGATGGTCAGCCTGCACGGAGTTTACGAAATTGGCTTCAAATTAGATTTAGACACAACTAGCGATTCCTTAAATTTTGTGTTTGGTATAGGAGGAGACTTTAGCGATTTCAAGTCTAGAGCACCGTGAGCTGGAACGGGAGAATTACCAAAAAAGTCCTAAATCTATTACAATTGTGTCAATTTAGTCATAATTTTTTTTTTGCCAATTTAATCCTAAATCTTTTATAATTGTGTCGGTTTAGTCCATCCGGCCAAAATTAACCAACCGGTGCGACATGGAAACAAACTGTCCGACGAAAGCTGAAATTGCAATTTTTAAATATATATACATATATTTCGAATTTTCTAATATTTTTGAATTTTTAGTTCTTTTTTTGTTTTTGTTTTTCCCCTTTTTCCTTCCTCCGCGCCGGCTAGAGGTGAGGGCTGGTGAGGTCGCCCCGGCGGCCGGTGGCGAGGCTCGTCCTTGCCGGCCACCGGCGAAGGCGAACCTCGCCCAAGGACGGTGAGGCCGCCGTCGCCAGATCGGGCGAGGTCGAGCCTCACCGTCCTTGGGCGAGGAGTCTCGCTGGCCACCGGAGAGGATTGACCCTCGCCTTAGCTGGGTGGGGGGCGAGGCCGGCCTCGCCAAATCTGGTGGGACCTCACCATTGGCTGGCGCCAGAGGAAGGAGAAGGTGAAAAAAAAAGAATTCAAAAATTCGAAAAATATTTAAAAATTCGAAAAAAAAAACAAAAATAATTAAAAAATTGCCATGTTAGCTTTCGCCAGGCCAGCAAATAGGTGTCCATGTCAACACTGGCTGGCCAATTTTGGCCGGATAGACTAAACTGGCACAATTGTAAAAAGTTTAGGATTAAATTAGTAAAAAAAAAAGTTTATGATTGAATTGGCACAATTATAATAGATTTAGGACTTTTTTGGTAATTCACCCGGCTGGAACTTGTTCTCTTTTTTTTTTTTTATCTTATCTTTGTTCATTGAATTTTCAAATTGAAGTGGACGAGACACGGGGGTCGAAATTGTTGTGTGGGGGCGATTCTTCATATGCACATAGTCCAGACATATCTGAATCATCAAATGTTGGTCTTCTGGGGGCCCAAATATATATCGCCGACGGTCTTAAGAGTGTTCGTACAGTTACGAACACTCTAATCGGAGCCCACAAAAGAGATCTCGTGAATCCATAGGGCATGTGAAGAGAGGTGGGCTGACCGGTGTTGAGGTAAAATTCTATCTTTACGGGTTTTGGTAAGCCAATCGGCCACTCCATTTAGATCTCTATTACAATGGGCTAGAAGACTTGAGGTTGCTTATCACGTTCAAGAAGTCGGACTCTAAACTAAGTTGTTCGTACTTATGGGAGAGCGAAAGCGAAGCGCTTCGACCATTGGTAGGACTTCGGCTTGCTCTGCGAAGGAGGCAAGGACCGATCTTGCGAAGCCATCAACAAGAATTCTGGAGGAAGTTTCTACGGACACGGGCCATAGATCCTTCGTTCGAGCCAGGTAGGAAAGCCCCATCTATGTTAATTTTAGAAGCGCCCAGTTCTGGTGGGATCTAGCCACGGGGAAGAGATATCTGCTCTGAGATGTTATTTTTCCCTTTGTGGCGGTTCCACTTCTTGTGGCTGCATAACATACCCTGAGCTTTGCTTCCACTATCTTCGTCGTATCTGGAGTGAGGGCTCCGAAGACACACTCATTTCGAGCTTTGAAAGCTATTCTTCCCGTCTACAGAAACCTTGAGTTGAGATTTAAATCTATAGTGCATCGGCCCACACCAATTGCGCTCTGGAACAAAGAGTGAACGGGAAAATTGTTTAAAATGTCCTAAACTTCTTGTAAAATAGGCTAATTCCGTCATAAACTTTTCAATTATGCTACTTTAGTTCTAAACTTTTTAATGATTTGCTAATTTAGTCATAAATTTTTCAACTGTGCTAATTTAGTCATAAACATTTTGATTATTTGCCAATATAGTCCTAACGGTCAATTTCTATTTGATAGATTTATATTAAATTGGCAAATTTTCAAAAGATTTAGGACTAAATTGATACAAAGAATTATTTATAACTGAATTGATAAATCGTCAAACAATTTAAAATTAAAGTGGCATAAGTGAAAGGTATGGTACTAAATTAGTTTTCATATAATAAATTTAAAATTGTTTGGGCAATTATCCCGAGGGTGAATAAGTGCTCTGTGGTCTGTACGTGCTTCCGACAAATCGGGCACATGGGATCAGGTAAGGGTCTGCCCCCGAAATAAGTTTGCGTCTGTTGCAAGGGCGGTCTGGCATAACCTCCACAAGAAGTTCCTGATTTTGGGAGGGTCTGCATATTCATGTCCACAATTTTCGAGGTACCTCGAAGGAGGATGGGGACATGATCCTGGGCAGGTTTCACATCTTCCTCCCTAGTGTATGGTACCCGTCCACACTGACTGGTCATTCAAGGTCTGCGTCGTAAGAGGAACGGTCGGAATTTCACTCTCTGCCTGAGTATCAAACATCCACTGCATCACCGGTTCATTCATGAGTTGTCCTCTTGGTCAATGAATTCAGCAACTGTATTCGGTTCTCTTACATTTGCTGGCCCCCTAACAAATTCTCTTTTGGGCCACTTATCCTCCTCCATATTAATATTTTCCCCATTCCCAATGAACCACATAATCGACCACAAAAATGTCATTTTGCTCATTAATATACCCTGTAATCCCAAGAAGGTTTATGCTTTCCAGAAACATTTTCGTGGAAAATAAATTCCTTTCGATATGTGACTACACAAGGTTGATGGGCTTTCATATTCTCCAAGGCATGGCTTTATTGAAAGATATTTAATCCCCAAATCGAAGGTCTACCTCTTCTTTCCTAAGTTTTAGCACCTCCCATTTTTTCCGGAGTAATCCAACATTTGAGCTATTATTTCTCCACAAGAAATCTGTAATTTCTTTTTCTTCTATAGCCTCACAAATTAGATTGACATTACATATTGCGTCAAGTCCTGGATAACTGTCTTGATGAGAGTCTCTGTCCCCGCTTTAGACATTCAGTTCTCTTTCCATCCTTCCAAAACCTGTGCAAACATTTGCTTCTTAGTCATCCCCCAAACCGAAGGGATACCCAAATGCTTCTCTATTTTCTCAATCACTAGAACTCTTAATATCTTTGTGGTATTTCTTCTGAGGTTCTGTGGGCAACTCATGCAAAAGGTCATACTAGATTTATTAAGATAGATAGCATCTAAGATGCAAAACAGTATTGATTCAAAATTACACCCAAGTTTTGACATTCCAGTATTTTTCTATCCAAGAAGAATATCGAATCATCATCAACAAATAAAAGGTGTGATCATGTGGAACAATGCCTATTTAGTTTTATTCCTCTGATGCCCCCATCTTTCACTTCTCTCTTCATCAACATGGACAAGACATTAGCTATCAAAATGAACAAATAAGGAGGCCCTGCCTAACTCCTCTTGCAGGTTGGAAAAATGGCAGAGGCTCACCATTGATACTTAATGAAGTTGTGATGACACATTGTATTATTCAATTTACCCATGTCACGTTAAAGCCCGTTTTTAGCATACATGCCTCAAGAAAGTCCAACTTAATTCAATTATATGCCTTTTGCACATCTAATTTGAGGACATTTTAGAATCTTTCCGTTCTCTTTCTCAACCTTATGTAATACTTTCTGCACAGCCAGTATATTATCCTGGATTTTCCTACCTCCCACAAAGTCACTTTGTTCCTCTGCTCCTAGATCGAGAAGCCAAATTCTCAGCTGGTTAGCTAGAACCTTGGATACAATCTTGTAGGCAAAAATACACAAACCAATGGGACGAAGTTGCCGCAGTCTTTTGGGGTTTTGAACTTTGGGAATCAAAGAAATGAGAGTTCTGTTTAGATGAGATTTTAACAGTCATGTTTGGTTACCTTCTTTTCACCCCATCTTTATATCTTCCTAGTGGTGCTGATAAATTTGGCCATACGGACCATCTGGCAAGGTGCTTTCTATGCTTCAAGTTGGAAAGCAGTTGTCTCAACCTCTCCCATTGTCATCAAGTTCATTTCCTTCTTAACCAGAAAAAGGCAGTAGTCTAGTACAAGATTAAATTCTCAGGTCTAATTACTTAGTGGCGCGCCACAAGTTGAACGGGACCAATATCCTTCCGATAATTGGCGTTGTAACAGGTTGGAGATTTAGTGACAGTGATAATTTGTTAGGTGCAACGAAATGAATGTGCTAATTTCTCGTGAGAAGCAAGGAAAAACATCTTACATTACTCCAGCATAATCAAAATAGACGGAGAGAAGCTTGGAGATAATAATTAATATGCGAAACCTAAAGGTCCTATTTATATGCTTTACACGACATGCAAAATTTTATAATTAGGAAGTGAAGAACAGACGAAGTGTTAGGATTCCCTCTAGGATGACTTTTGGATGGCCATGCACATTATATTTTGCAAGAGGGCTGTGACTTTTGCTATGAAAAACCATAGTTTTCAGGACATAGAGGTTTAGAAAGTTCTTTCTTTCACCCATCTTTTGTTTGTTTGAAAGATGGCGTGGACCGAATTTCTCGAGTGAGTGACGTGTTTTTTATTGGGAAGTTGGCACATGGATTCGGCGGTCTGGTAAATCAAGTCAATCGCAGTGCATATCAAACCTAGGGTCTATATTGTGGGTCAAATGATTGGTGAAATGTTTGTGATTGATTTAGTTCCATTAACTAATCCAAGACTCCAATCACCTGTTCCTGTGGCTAGCTGCGGATGATTGAAGTATGTCTAGTGATGTATGTGGAAGAGTACCGGTATATCAGTATGCATATGTATTAGTCTAAAGTCATTCCTATCTGGCAGTGGCGTGCACACAAACCTAGCTCAGACGAGGTGAGACAGAGAAAAAAGTTACAATTTTAATATATATTCCGAGAATTTACATCAAGTATTGAACGACCGGAGGGCGATGAACCCCACCTGCCCACCCGTCTATCCGTCATTGCCCTCCCGAATTTACGTACATGCTTTTGTTTCACTTATAAGAGTCTGATCATAAGTTAAGAAAGGGGAGAAGTACCAAAAAAGTCCTAAACCTTTTGCATTTGTGCCAATTTAGTCCTAAACATTTTTTTGGTGCCAATTAAGTCCTAAACATTTTTACATTGTGCCAATTCAGTCCTTTCTGGCCAATTTTGGCCGGATTTTGCTTACTAGACGCCGGTCGGCTGACGTGGCCTCATTGGCGCTGACGTGGATAATTTTTGATAATATTTTAATATATTTTTTTAATTTTTTAATTTTTAATTTTTAATTTTTTTCTTTTCCTCTTCTTCCTCCAGCCGGTCGCCGAACCTCGGCGACCGGCCAGAGGCGACGGCCAGCAAGGTCAAGGTTGCCAGTGGCCGCGAGGGTGGCCTCGCGCTCGGCGGCGAGGCTCACCCTCGCTAGATCCGGCGAGGGTGAGCCACGCTCGCCCAACGCGAGGCCACCCTCGAGGCCTGGGTGGCGAGGCTCGCCCCCGCCGGATCTCGGCGAGGCTCGAGCCTCGCCCATGGCTCGAGGTTTGGCGAGGACAAGAAGGCAACGGCGTCGGGGGGGTGCAGGCGACTACAGGGAGCGACAGTCGCGACGGCGGGTCTTCCGTCCTCTAGATCTAACCCTTTCCCTTCTCTCCCTAGGTTCGCTCGCCCTCGCAGGCCATGGGCGAGGCTCGACCCTCGCCAGATCCGGCGAGGGCGAGCCTCGCCGCCCAAGTCTCGAGGGTGGCCTCGTGCCGGGCGAGCAAGCCTCGCCGTCCAGCGTGAGGCCGCCCTCGTGGCCACTGGTGAGGTGGCCGGCGAGGTCGACCTTGACCTCCCCGGCCGTCGCCTCTGGCCGATCGCCGAGGTATGGCGACCGGCTTGAGGAAGAAGAGGCAAAGAAAAATAAATAAAATAAATAAAATTCGAAAATATTAAAAGTTGTCCACGTCAGCGCCGATGAAGCCACGTCAGCTGGCCGGTGTCCAGTCAGCAAAATCTGGCCAAAATTGGCTGGAAAGGACTGAATTGACACAACGTAAAAAGGTTTAGGACTTAATTGACACAAAAAAAAAGATTTATGACTAAATTGGCACAAATATAAAAAATTTAGGACTTTTTTGGCACTTCTCAGTTAAGAAAGCATAAATCCCTTACGAGTTTCCTTTATAATTTGTTTTGACCTTTAGTGGACCTTTTCTTTTGTAGTAGATAATCTACTTTAATTCGACGTACGTCGCACCTCAATACTCTACTGTGTAATGACTTAAGCCTGCCTCGACGACATTACACCATTCCAGGAAACATGTGTATGTCCACGTGCGGGCTCGATACTCAACATCTCGTCTGGGCAAATTGGTGGATGGACCGACCATATTTGCTGTTACCAACGTCATCGGAGACAAAAGTGAGTCTTTGTTAAAGTTGGTATATCATCACTGCCTATTTGTACAAAATTGTTAATTTCATCGCAGAACAATAAGCTGTTCCCCAATCATTAGGACGGCACTTTTATATTGGAAGATAATTAAGTTTAGTGAAAATTTGCTTAGCTCATCATCTGATTAGGAAAAATAAAACAAAGGTAAAAATCTGAATTCATTTGAATAGTGAACTTTGTTTTAGAAAGAAGAAATTGAATGTGAACAAGGACCAATGAGTCAATTGTGAAGGATAGAATCAGTGTTTTATTTGGCAATTGAATTCATATGCCACGCTGCTTTTTGGCCCCTTACTTTATCCCCTCCTATTGATGAATGTTATCCTTCGCACATTTACACACTACACTTTATATATACCCAACTCTTTAGTCTGATTTGCTAAAATAAATTGTACAAGACATGTGCATGACGTGACATATTGATGTCATATCATCATATCAAACAATATTGTAACAATTAACCATCGACTTTTTCCTTTTAATAAAAAAATTCATCATCTTGATTGGTAATTATTCATATTTCAGACTCCGGAAATCACATAAATCTCTTAGTTGTGACCAAATAAGAGGAACCCAAAGCGGCACAATACCTGATCAGTCCCAAGGTTCCTATATTTTCTGATCGAAGGATGGACTCACGAGAATAAAATCGACCTTCAATCGTTCATCAAAGGACGGAGCAAGAGTTGGCGCCGTACTCGTAACAGTATAAAGAAGGGTAGGGGCGTGGAGGGCATGGTCGGATAAAGCAAGGCGGTGGGCTTTGGGGTTTAGGCTTTTCTTCCTTTTTTTCTCCTGGCTTAGGTGATCCGACAGTGTCGATTTCCATGCAACCTCCTGCCTTTCTTTCTCAGGCGCGTGACGATACACACCAGGTCGGCTTCGCCTATTACAGTTAAAGTCCCCTTCTCGACGTCCATTGATACTTGCACATTCATATCATTACTCACGAGTGTAATGCAACCGTGTCTGTCTGGTTAATCGGTGTGCGAACGTTGTGCTTGTTTCAAGCTTTCGATTATGATTTCCCAAGATGAGGATGACCTCGTACCTTTGAGTTTGGCAACCGCTTTTAGTATCGCCCTCTTCTCTTTCTCACTATCAATGCTTACCTTTATTACACTTTTCTGCGTGATTACAACGCGGCGAAACAACAGAAAGAATCAAAGATGGCATTATTCATCAATGTTTGGGAGGTTGATTCATTTTGAGGGAAAAAATGCAAGAGTTGATTGCAGGGAGAGAAGAGAGCACGTGCATGCGAAATTACCTTTCCCATGGATGCGAGGGTGGAGCAATGAAAATAATCAGCTTCATTGATTTTGCGACAACAAAATCGACAACATTTACTGCTTGTATTTCTCGAAGAACTCTTTTTCATATATGACTGATTACTGCCAAAATTGATGGGAGACAGAGTAAGCATCGATGAAATATCCCCAAATAGATCTCATCTAACTCGGGAGAATTTTCCCTATATCTATCAAGCGTTAGGACTTGAAGCTCGGTGACGATGAACTTGAAGCTCGCATCAATGGAGGATGACGGACTAAATCTCGCAAGAAGCAAGCAAGGAGTGATGAGTATTAGGCATGGAGCGGCCAAGAGTAGTAGGAGAGGAGGGAAAAGTGTTAAAAAAAGTCCTAACCTTTTTATAATTGTGCTAATTTAGTACTAAACCTTTCATTGACGTCAATTTAGGTATAAATCTTTTGATTTGGTGCCAATTCAATCCTTCTGACTAATTTTGGTTGGATTTTGTTGATTGGACACCAGTCAACTGACGTAGCACTATCGGCGTTGACATAAACAACTTTTAATCATATTTTAATATTTTTTTGAATTTTTTTTTCTTTTTTCCTTCTCCTCTTCCTTCCTCCAGTTGATTGCCAAACCTTGACGACCGGCCATTGGCGACGCTCGAGCCCTCATTAGTGGCCGCGAGGGCGGCCTCGTTTTGGGTGGTGAGGCTAGTTCAAGGCTACCTAGGCCTCGAGGGCCGCATTGCGTTGGGCGGGTGAGGCTCACCCTCACCGAATCTAATGAGGGTCAAGCCTCACCGACCATGGGTGAGGTTAGACCTCGCCAGATTCAGCAAGGTCGTGCCTCCCCCATGGCCAGCAAGGGCAAGCCTCGCCAGCCTAGCACGATGCCGCTCTCGCAACCTCTAGCGAGGGCTCAAGCCTTGTTGGCCGTTGCCTCTCGGTGACCTGTTGGAGGAAGGAGGAGAAGGAAAAAAAGAAAAGAAAAGAAAAGAAAAAGGAAATTTTTAAAATTTTAAAATATTAAAATATTATTAAAAGTATTAAAACTTCAGGAATAGAAGGTTGCAGTTAAGATGGGGCATTGACCCGATTATCTTTTCTAAGGAGCGTTAATTACCCCCGGTTTTTCTGTTGGTGCGGTTTGTTTAAGGTGGTCTCGTGCAATGGTGGTACAGCTGGTGCTAGTGCAGCTGGTGCAGCTATCCTCATTGAATTCGGAGGATGGTTCATTCCCCACTTGTAGGCGTTTTGTTTCTGTTGCCGGTTGTTCATGCCGTGCTTTCCTTTCTTAGTTGGTAGTGAGCTACCACATCTGTGGCTTTCCGACATCCCTCCTCTCATTATGATCCGTTGTTTTGAAGGTGGGTTCTGTTGCCATGTTCTTTTCTTTTTCTTCCTTTCCTTTCGTTTGTTCACTCGTTCCTTTTCAATAAATTAATTACCTTTCACCAAAATATATATATTATTAAAAGTTGTGCACAACAGCACCGATCGTGTCATGTCAGCCAGCCAACAACCAGTTAGCAAAATCCAACTAAAATTAGTTGAAAATGACTAAATTGGCATCAAGTGAAAATGTTTTGGACTAAATTGGCACCAATAAATGGTTTAAAACTAAATTGGCATAAATGCAAAAGATTTATGACTTTTTGACACTTTTCCCCAAAGAGAAGAAGAAGAAAGAAGGAAGAATCCTAATCCCATTCAATTTGGGGATATTTTATCTCATTTTTTACCCACTTGTAATATTTGGATAGAATTGTCCCTGTTCTACTTGCCAGAAAAGTCCTCCAACAAAAATTTAGCTTGCTAGCAAGTTAGATCCTTATTCGAGACCATTTTGATCATTTCAGGCTTTTAATTGAGACAAAGCCTACTATGAAGAAGTAGCTCCACTTCAGGTGCTTATATGAAAATATCCCTAATTCTAATTAATGAGTGATAAAGACAAGTTTGTGAGGGATTTGTTTATGGATCAGCCTATCATATTGGAATCTTCACTAGATTAATCGCCATGGCCATTGCAATGACTCCATTATGATTTTCCAAGATGAACATGGTCTCGTATATTCGAGCTTGGCGATCGCTTTTAGTAATCCCCCTTTCTCTTTGGCGGCATTAAATGCTTTCCTTATAACGACGCGGCGAAATCACAAAGGGATGGATTTTCCGCGTCGAGATGGCAGAGCTCGTTGATGTTTGTAGGTTGATTAATTTTTGATGAAAAATTGCAAGAGTTTATTACATGGAGAGAAGAAAGCGCATGCATGCAAGACTGCCTTTGCCATGGATGTAAACAGGGTGGTGCAAATGGAAATTAATCAGCTTCATTGACAACATATGAACCTATTCATGAGACTTGCATAATGCTAATCAATAAGTGAATAAGACAAGTTTATGAGGATCTCTTTAAGGATGGCTTCCCTAGAATAATAGCCATGGTTAGTGCAATGACTCAGTCTTTTCATAGATTTGAAGGGGCAAAGTTCCCTCTTCGATTCTTTTTGTTGTTGGTATCATTAACATTATTATCATTTTTACATCCATGGCAAAGGTAGTCTTGCTTGCATGTGCTCTCTTCTCTCCATGCAATAAACTCTTGCATTTCCTCCTCTTTGATAAAGAACTTGGCGTGCATATGAATTACAACAAAAATAGATAAACAAAACCAAGCTCGCCAAAAAAAAATTATGATGTAGAAATTGCGTAGCATCGGATGATCGTTCTCTTGTTCCAGCGGGTGCAGCTTGCCATTGATTCTATTGAAACCCCATTTGTGATCTCGCAAAACTCTGATTGTTTGACGAACTTGCTCAACTGCTCTAGCTGAATTCACAATTTTCCCTTTCTTCTCTCTCAAATTCGACAAAGGGTTATGTTGGCCAAGCAATTGGGAACTTAGGATTTAGTTTGACAATTACGTCACTGAATAGGGAACAGTTAAGTTTTTGGCCAAGAAATGGGCATGTGAAGTCGCATCTTCCCCGGACAGTGCTTTATCATCCGCGATGAGGCCGGGGGGATAATTAGAACACGGTGGTTCATCGGGAGGTATTTTGAGAAACGTACAGCTCGGGGGAGTTCTTTTTGAGAAAAGGCGTCTAATATTAGGATTCTATGTAGAACTTCCCCTAATCGTAACGAAGTGATAGTAAAAAGTAAAGAAATGGTTGTATGACAATTTTTAATTTACTATTATGCTAACAAAACCCAAAAAAGTAATCCTGTAAGGGATTATAATTCACGTGATTTTTGTCGACTATCGGAGGGGGAACTCTCCCTGTCACCTTAGAATAGAGACGCGCCTGCCAAGGACAAAACTAAACTATATTGTGCAATTGGGAGGGGGCGCATCTTTGAAATTACGAGCAACAAAGTCAAACAGCCTTGACGTTGCCGCTCCGTGCTCGATTCCAGTCTGCGTGGAGATCTTGAAAATTGTTTGAATTAAAGTAGACACGATGAGCAATTTCCTGGAACTTGCGTTCGCCGTTTGGTATGGAAAGAGACTTTTGGCATTTGTCAAATCCAGAGGACCACACCGCTGGAACTGATTCTCTCGCTTTGTTTTATCGTACCTCGTTCATTTAATTCTCAAATTGAAGCGGATGAGCCCTAGGGTCAACCTATTGTGGGGTTTGTTCCTTGTTTAAAATATAAGAATCATCTAATAATTGTCTACCGAGCAGGTTGGAGATCAAGTAGTGATGGCTTACATGCGAAAAAATGAATGTGGTAATTTTTAAGCATCCATTCTTCTCGTTCATGACAGGGGGATTTATCCGAATGGTGCTCATTTGGAGGAGCGGCTCGGGATATTCATCTTCTCCGACGCTCGCAAGCTCTGCTGTTTTTCCCACCTTTCTAAGTTCCTGGATGGCCGAACTCAGGTCGACGTCTGGCAGCCAGCATGGTGATGAATTTTGCATGAATAAAAATGGAAGAAGAGCGATGAGAACATACGCTCACGCACATGGACACGCAGACAGACAAGCGCACACGTGAGTGCTGCGTACACAATCCTATACATGTACGGATGCGGGCATGCATGTGAGCTGTCCTTCCTGCTATGTGCTCGCACAGTGAACACGCCGTATGATCGCAGTAGTGCCGCATTTTAAGTGATGTATTGACTTCGAACACTTTCTTTCATTCCCAGCCGGAGAGTGCTAGCTCTTAATTCCCCATTTTGAATATCATCCATTAGATTTGCCATGCTCGCCTGTGTCGAATCCTAGGATATGATTCTCATTGCCCTAATGAGACTTGTAAATCGTTTTTGTAATTGCGATGCTTTCGCAGAGGAAGCAACCTATAGTTACTAGCAACAAACAAGAAACGAAGCTGATTGTCCCTGGTCGCCATGACCCTTCTGCTAATCCACCGGGTATGTCTCCAGCATTTTATCCGTCAGTTCTTTTGCTAGCTCGCTCTAATTTTATATGGGAAGTATATTGGAAGGATCTTATTTTTTAACCACTAGTCAAATGACCCCGCAGGGACCTATATTTTTCGACGTTTTCAATGGTCAATCAACGAGTGAATAAGACAAGTTTGCGAGGGATTTGTCTAAGGATGAGCAAGCGAGTGGAATCTTTACTTAGAATAATCGCCATGATCATCATTAATGACTTGAATATGATGTGCCAAGATAAGAATGAAGTTTGGCGACTGCTTGCTCTTTTCTCGCCGTTACAATTTGTTGTGTAATTACGACTCAGAGAAACAACATTGAGATGGCAAAGGTCGTCAATGTTTTGGAGGTTGATAGAGTTTGGGGGGAAAACGCAAGAACTTAGTGCATGGAGAGAAGAGAGCGCATGCATGCAAAATTCCCTTTGCCGGGGATGCAAAGAGGGCGGAGCAATGAAATCATGGATTTTGTGAAAACATATGAACCTATTTGTAAGACTTGCATGATGCTAATCCATAAGAGAACAAGACAAGTTTAAGGGTTTGTTTAAGGATGAGCTCATCAAAATATGCACGTCGAATCTTCACTTGAATAATCGCCATGGTCATTGCAACGACTTGATTCTTTCTTTTTTCGGTGGCAAAGTTTTTTAAAAAAAGAGCGCCCAATGTGGGACTTTTCTCAAAATTCCCCGCAAAGTGTATGGCGCTGACAGTCACTTGCCGATATCCTGACGTAGAATAAGAGCTTTTTTTGTTTGTCCAAAAAATCAATTGAGAGAGAGAGAGCTTGCGAATAGGGTTTAGGATTAGGGAAAAAGTAAATCGGAAGATTCTACCTATGTCAGTGATCGTTTGTTGAGCGCGACAGATAGAACAAATGGACATTATCAGTCATGTCGCATCGATAAGTCAATGAGAGCTGCGTTAAAACTGATCGCCATACCATAAACAATACTTTACAGGGCATGGAGACGAACTTTGCTGGGAAGCAAACATTTTGGAAAGACAATAACCATATGGCAAGGGACGATCACTTTATTTTCCTTATTGCCGCCAGGATCGGCAGAAGAACACATGCCTTTTCGCGAAAGGTAGCCAACACCGAAGTCATCGTTCAAAGGAATGGGCAGGAGTTTCTATCATACTCGCATTGACGAAGAGAACAAGAGTCAAGAGAGCATGTCGGAGGACGGCACGGCGGAGGACGGCACGGCGGAGGAGAGCACGGTTTGCACGGTTTGCACGGTTTGCATGGCGGAGGAGAGCACGGTTTGCACGGTGGAGGGCATTTAGAGCACGGTGGATCGCATTTAGAATGGCATGTTTGAGGGCATTTAGGGCACGGTGGAGTGCATTTAGGTTGGCATGGCTTGGGGCATTCAGGCTTCTTTTTCTCTTCTTTCTTCGGAGGCGGATCTGGTCCCACTGTTACGATCTCCACGCATATCCCGCATTTCTTTCGCAGGGCCACGACCACGCACACTGGATCCACGTTTCCTTTGATCGTTATGGTTCCCTTGTCCATATCTACCTCTATACTGGTGATACCTGCATGTTAACGTCACAAACCTTGAATTCGCACCTCCATCCCCTTCGATAATCAAGTCATCCATTCGCTAGAGAACGACTAGAAAGAAATTACGAAGGCGAATTCTCTCCCCGACTACATGTGTTCAAGTTCAAACCGGTTCTGGCAAGGCGAGCATAGGGACATCATACCTTCGATCTTGGCAACCGCCTTCATTAAATGTTTCTTGTCTTTAGCGCATTTGATGATGAACTTTATCACGATTTTCTGCGAGACGCCGCAAGATGTGAGAAAATTAGAAGATAAAAACTACATCAACAGTTGCGAAGATCGAGAGAGCGAAAATGCCGAATATATATATAATGGAGAAAGAGACGATCTGATTACCAGACCCATGGATGCAGCAGGGGGTGGACAAAGGAAAGATGACCAGCTTCGCTAATTTGCGAAACCGAAAGGCCCCTATTTATACGCTCCACACGACCTGCAAAATGTTATATTTAAGAAGTGAAGAATAGACTCTCCATCTACAACGACGTTTGGATTGGCCATACACATTATATAATGCAAGGGGAAGGCTGTGACTTTTGCACTAGAACAGTATTGTTTCCAGAACATAGAGATTTAAGTTCTTTCCCTCGCACATTTTTCTATTTTTCTATTTTTTATTTATTGAAGGATGACGTCGATCGAATTTCTCGAGAGTGCGACGTGTTTTCCGTGGGGAAGTTGACATGTAGATTCAGTAAACTAGTAAATCAAGCCAATCACAATGCCTATCACATGTAGGATCTATATTGCGGCTCAGATGATCTGTGAAAGGTTCGTGATTGATTTAGTTCGATCAACTAAGTCGAGACTCAAGTCACATGTTCATTGGGCTGTGCATGGAAGTATGTCTAGATACATATGTGAAGAGGGTCACTACATCAATATACATATGTATTAGGGTGCATTTGTCTTATCGAAAATGAATGGTTTGGGAAATATTTTCTTTAAAATGATCATTTATATTGACTACAAAAATGAATGAGCAAAAAATATTCTCGTCATCTTCGAAAGTCTTTAGATATAGATTGTTGCTGCTAATGAAAATATCCTTCATCAACTAATTATTTCAAGCAATACGAACAATCATTTTTAAGAAAATAATTTTCAAATAATTTATTTTTTGCTTAACAAATGTAACCTTAATCTAAAGTCATTCCTCTCTAGCAATGGCGCACACAAACTTAGCTTAGGCAAGACAAGAAATGATTGTTACAGTTTTTAGCTCGGGAAATGGGTGCAGGGGAAGAAATGTTGAAAGTTTATATGAAATCTTATAGATGATAACATATGTTTCGAGAAATCGCATCTAGCATCGATCGATCAGGAGGGCAATGAGCCCCACTGCTCCGTCAGTGCCCTCCCGAATTTACGTACGTGCTTATGCATCACTTATAATAGTCTGATCTTAAGTTTAGAAGGAATAGATTCCTTAGTTAGATTTCTTTATGACTTGTTTTGACCTGTAGTTGATTTTTTCTTCTTTTCCCCCCGTGCGGGCCCCGAAGGGAGAAGGGGTTGGGTTTAGATAATCTAGTTTAATTCGACGCACATCGCACCTCAATACTCTACTTCTCTATCGGCTCAAGCCTGCCTCGACGACTTTACACCATCCTAGGAAACAAGTGCGAGCTCAATATTCAACGTGTCGTCTGAGCAAAAATCAATCGGTGGATGGACCGACCATATTTGCTTTTAGCCTGTTACCAGCGCCATGGGAGACAAAAAGTGATAGTCTTTGTCAAAGTTGGTATATCATTGTCCGTTTATGCAAAATTATTAAATTTCATCGAAGAACAATAAGTTGTTCCCCAATTATTAGGCCGGCACTTTTGTATTGGAAGGCAATTCATAATCTCATTTGGGGAAAATAAAACTAAAATAAGAATCTGAATTCATTTGTACCGTGAAATTTGTTATAAAGAAAGAAAAAGAATGGGAGCAAGGTCCAATGAGTCAACCGTGAAGGATGGAATGAGTGTTTTATTTGTCAATTAAATTTAGATGCTGTGCTGTTTTTTATTACTCAAATTGATTAATGTTCTCCTTCGCACATGAGCACTAAGGGTGAGCAACCGGAGTGATTCAACCTAGGAACCGAACTAAGCCAATCAGCTCCAAGTCGATTCGCATGAGGATCAGTTCGATTATAGGATAGAAAGAAAATTGGGAACCAGCCTTGACGGATCCGGTTTCTGTTCCTAGCCTTTAACTGGTTCATAACCAAATTATACAAGTCTCTTAATTGAGAACTTCTGCAAAAATAATGAGTGTGATAGAGCAATTATATTAGAAAGGAAAAATAAATAAATAATATAGAGAAAAAGTAGCCCAGTTCTCGAGTCAGTGTGGAAGGGGTTGGGTTTAGATAATCAAGTTTAGGCACCTCAATACTCTACTTCTCTATTGGCTCAGGCCTGTCTCGACGATTTTACATCTATGTACCACTGACACTCTCCGGAAGCTTTCGGACCGTGTTTGACACTTTAACACTTGTCCAACACTCTCGGACACTCTTTGATACTCGATCAATACATGTCGGAAAATCCGATACCTAGTCAATTTATTTGACACTCGAGTTAAAATTCCGATATGCGAGATCCGACATGCAATGTCAATTTTAAAAATTTTAATAAATAAATGGTCAAAATATATATATGTGAAAAAAAAAAACAAATTAGGAAAGAAAAAAAGATATAATATTTTCTTGTCTTTTCTTTTGACTCTCACTTTTCGTGATATACAATTTACCTTTAAGTTTTTTCTTTTTTCTTTCAATACGTCTGATACGCAAGTCTAGAATGTTAATTACTTTTTTTTTTTTTCCTTTCCAAGTTTTATGGATTTATTGAAATGGAGTTGAATTTGTCAAATTGAAATAATGAAGGATATTAATAAATTGTGGATTAATATTTTTAGTGTAAATTTATTATAGAATTTTATTATTATTTATTTATTTGTGAATTTGAATCAGATTAATTTATTGAAATAATCATAAAAAATAATTTATTATTTATATATAAAATATACATATAATATACAATGTATCCTAACGTGTTGAAATTCTCTATTTTTTAAAAACGATGTATCGACGTGTTGTGTCGTGTCGTATGTCGTATATCCATGTTAGTGCTACTTAGCTTTACACCATCGCAGGAAACAAGTGCAGGCTCAATATTCAACGTGTTCGTTTTGAGCAAAAATCAATTGGTGGATGGACCGACCATATTTGCTTTTAGCCTGTTACCAATGTCATGGGGAGACAAAAAGTGATAGTCTTTGTCAAAGTTGGTACATCATCATTGTCCGTTTATACAAAATTATTAAATTTCATCGAAGAACAATAAGTTGTTCCCCAATTATTAGGCCGGCAGTTTTATATTGGAAGGCAATTCATAATCTGATTTGGGAAAATTAAAATTAAAATAAGAATCTGAATTCATTTGTACAGTTAAATTTGTTATAAAAAAGAAAAGAAAAAGAAATTGAATGGGAGAAAGGTCGAATGAGTCCACCGTGAACGATAGAAATGAGTGTTTTATTTGTCAATTAAATTTAGATGCCGTGCTGCTTTTCCTTTCTCAAATTGATTAATGTTCGCACATGGGCATTAAGGGTGAGCAACCGGAGTGGTTCGATGTGGGAACCAAACTAAGCCAATCAGCTCCAAGTCGATTCACATGAGTTTAGTTCGATTATAGGATAAAAAGAAAATTGGGAACCGACCTTGACGGATCTAGTTTCTAGTTCTTGGCCTTCAACTGGTTCATAACCAAATTATACAAGTCTCTTAACTGAGAACTTCTGCAAAAATCGATCAGGTTGAGCATCCCAACTTAAGCATGTCATTCTAGTGTCTTAATTGAGAACTTCTACAAAAATAATGAGTCCGATAGAGCAATTATATTAGAAATGAAAAATAAATAAATAGTATAGAGAAAAAGTAGGCCAGTTCTCGAGTCAGTGTGGTTTGGTTCCAAGCTAGTTCTAGGGTTGATCAGTTTGATTCCCAATTCCAATAATAGGGAACTAGCTCTAACGGGATAGACTTCAGGCTCTTGATTGGAAATCTATCCACCTTGAAGCTAATCACTTCAATTTAACATACTAACTATATACATATAACCTACTCTATAGTCGGGCTCATAAAATAAATCTTGCAAGACATGTGCATGATGTAACATGTCGCCATCTCTTCGCGGTTCTTCGCGATGTGTCTCATCAATCGAATGACCAAACACCTGCATTAAATCCACAATTTTCCAGGATAGAGTCCCATTCTTCATGTCAATATCAACAACAAAGAAATTTATAGTAACAGAAAAATCCATCAACTAAAAAATTCATGAGAGTCCCATTCTTCATGTCAATATCAACAACAAAGAAATTTATAGTAACAGAAAAATCCATCGACTTAAAAAATCATGAGATTTTTTTTTTTTTCAAGTCTCTTTATCCCAAAAAAGGACCATTTGACTCCTCAACTCAACGATTTATCTTATTCTTTTTTCATTTTTATATTTGAAAATCCAAAAGGAGAAATATACCAATATTTTGATGCCAGGCCATAAAAATCTTACCATAATGTCATTATATTTCCCGCGGTCGAAAGCATTTTTATTCAGAACCCGTTTTGCGTTCAACAACACCGTTTACTTACAGTTACACATGACTAGGCTTTGGGAGAATAAACCAAGAAACGCACAGAATTAAAGGCATTAACCCATCATGTTCATCCACAGCTATTTATATATCAGTCTCTTGGAGATAGCATAAATCCCATAGCCGTGTCCAAAGATCAAATCGTGTCATCAGATCGGGAGATCTCGATCTATAAGCGCTCATCCAAGGATGGAGCAAGCGTTGGCGGCATGCTCGCGACGGTAAGAATAAGCGTAGCGGCGCGGAGGGTGATATTTGTGAGATTGAGATTTATCGTCCTTCTTTTTCTGGTGGCTTTGGGGGTCTGACTGTGCACGAGGTGGGGGGGATAAATGAAACATGGTGGTATATTGGGAGGTATTTTTAATGCTTTGCTAGCGTAAGAGTCTTTAGATTTAGCTTGTTATGAGCCACACATTCATGAAGGAGTGGGCTTTACAACTATTTATAATGATAAATGATTTGGTGATAGTTTTTAATCAAATGTGAGAATAACAGTTTGTTGGAGACTAGAAAAAACCAAATAAAAAAATTATAAATTTTGCGGGGTCCATTTTTTTTAGAATTTATGGCTCGTAATAAAAATAGAAAATTTGTCTAAAAAGTTGTAAACCTATTACGCTTTTGCCAATTCAATTCTAAACCTTTTAATTTTGCTAATTTTGTCCTAAACATTTTTACTTCTTACCAATTCAATTAATCTAGTCAATTTTAGCTTAAAATCACTAACGCAGACGCTAGTGATGCCACGTAGGACTACCAACACCAACTTTGATAATGTTTTATAATATTTCAATATTTTTGAATTTTTATTATTTTTCTCATTTTTTCCTTTTTTCTTTCTTTTTTTTGGCTTTCTTCTTTTCCTACCGCGGTGGTTGACCATCGGCCATAGGCGATGGCCGGTGGTTGGCCACCAACCATGGTCGACTCGTTGGCCTCGCCGCCATAGGCGATGCCTAGCCAAGCGAGGGCACAAGTAGCCCCGTCCAAGCAAGGGTGACGAGGGTCCACCTCGCCCAAGCCAAATCTGGCAAGGTTGGCTTGGCTCTCGCCCAGCCCAGAGCAACCTCATTGAGTGTCAGTTGAGCAACGACGAGGCTGCACTAGCCTAAGTGAGGGCCAGCCTCGCCTAGTCTAAACGAGGCTACCCTGCTGGGGCTCACCCTCGCCAAGTCGAGCCTCACCTGTGGCAGGCAAGGCCAACTGGCCAACTATCACTTGTGGCCGATGGCTGGCCACTAGCAATAGGAAAATATGAAAGCAAAAAAGAAAAAAAATCAGAAAAAAAAAATTCAAAAAATATGAAAACATTATTAAAAATTATCTACGTCAGCGCTAGCGATCCTATGTGGCACCGACCGGCATCCACGTCAGCAATTTCCGATCAAAATTGACCAAATGAACTCAATTGGCAAAAAGTGAATAGGTTCAAGACTGAATTGGCAAAATTAAAATATTTGTGACTAAATTGGCAAAAGTACAATAGGTTTAGAACTTTTTAGACAATTTTCCCCAATAAGTTGTTATTCTCACAATAGCCTAAAGGCTATTATGTTAGCAAAGCCCTTATAATCATATGTTATTTGGTTTTTTGTGGTTTAGAATAAAATGTTATTTTCACGGTAAGTTAAAGACTATCACCTAATCATTTCTCTTTCAGAAATGTCGAGCTCACTCGTGAGGTCTTTTGAGAAGCAGCATCCGATCCGGGGATTCTTTCGGAACTCTCCCTTGTTGTAATGATGGAATAGTAGATGTAATCCTCTAAAGCGATTACAATTCACACGAATTCAGTTGACTGTTGGACGGGCAGACAGCCTAAACGTGACCGCTATAGATTCACCCTCACCATATCAATGGCCGGCTTGGACGAAGATCTTGATATGGCTTTGAATTAAATTAGACACGATTAGCAATTCTAATTAAGTTCGTGTTTGGCATCGAAAGAGACTCCTGCAAATGTCGAATCTAAAGGACCGCATGCTGGAACTTATTCTCTCTTTGTTTATCTTGATCTTGTTCATTGGATGAGCTCCAGGGTCAAGCTACTGCGGGATTGTCCCTTGTGCATATAAGAATCGTCAAATAGTTGTCTGCCGAGAGCCTATGTACATTGCTGACCTTATAACAGTGTTCTTACAAGTTAATATATTCAGTCGACCGATGATATATCAACTAAACTTACTGCGTGAAATCAAATCTAATTATTTTGGTGGCACGCGGTGAGTTGAACACGGAGCAATCGTCATTTGGATGATTGTTGTTGTGACGGGTTGGCGATCAAGTAATGATTGGTTAATTGGCACAAAAAGAACGGGTAATTTCTTTAAATCGCTAGACGTCTATTCTTCTCGTTCGCGACAAAGGAAGTTTTTATCAGGAGGATGATTATTTGGAAGAGAACACGCTCTCTCGCGGCGGCTCAGGATATTCATCTTCTCCAACACTCGCCAACCTCTGCTGTTTTCCCCGCCTTTCCAAGTTCTTCGATCGCCTAAATCAGGCCAACATCTCCGAACTTATTAGAACGTGTTTGACCGGCAGCCATGATCATGGATTTTGCGTAGATGAAAATGGAAGAATCATGACAAGAACGAATCTTTCTGGTGGAATACAGGCACTCTGACATGGAATTGTTCTCTATCTCTCTCGCGCGCATGCGCATGCACACACGTACGCACATCCGCACTAACTTGGAATCGCGGACGGAAAAGCACGCACATGTGTGCTGCACAAACAATCGCATATTTATATGCGGGGACAGATGCGTGCATGCATGTAAGCTTACGTATCCGCTCACACAGCGTACACGCCATATATTGCAGCAGTGCTGCATTTTAGGATATGTACTGACTTACAACACTTTCTCTCATTCTCCAGCGGAGTTTGCTAGCTCTTAGCTCCCCATTTTGAACATCATCCGTGAGATTTTCCATGCATGTTTGTGTCAAATCCTAGGATATGTTTCTCATTGCACTAGGGTGACTCTTAAAACGATCTTGTGCTGCATTCACACTGGAAGCAACACACCGTTACCGGGGACAAACAAGAAACAGAGGTCATCGCCCGTAGGCTCCATGATCCTTGTGTCGATCCACGGGGTATGTCTCCGGCATTTTATCTGTCTGTTCCCTTGCTAGCTCGCTCTCAATTTTATATCTATGGTCAGTCGAGCCGTGACCCATTACGTGAACTATCTTGGAAGGCTCTCATTCGAAGCAGTAGTCAGGCGACCCGGAATGGACCGAGGCCTTTCAATGTTATCAATGGTCAATCAACGAGTGGATAAGACAAGTTTGGGAGCGATTTGTCTAAGGACGAGATTATCATATCAAGCGAGGGGAATCTTCACTTAGAATAATCGGCTTGGTCATTGTTGATGGCCCAAAACATGATGTGCCAAGATGAGCACGACCTCGTATCTTCGAGTCTGGCAGATGGCAAAGTTCGTCAATGTTTCGGAGGTTGATTCGTTTCGAACACAAAAAATGCAGGTATTGATTGCATGGAGAGAAGAGAGCACACGCATGCAAAAGTCACCTTTGCCATAGATGCTATAGCAAGAAATAGATCACTATTGCTTGCTTTATTACATAAACAGAATATCGAACTCTTGCTAATAAGACATGGGAGTTAATATGGTTACGATGACAACTAGAAGACATGAGAGTGTGTCATCATAGCGAAATAGTCATTCATTGTAACAATCAAAGTGCTATCCAAATTGAACATAATGATGTTCTTCATGAACGCACCAAGCACTTTGAAATATATTGTCATTTCATCCGATAACATGTTCCTCGTGGTACTGTTTAACTTGTCTCTATTTTCTCTGCTGAACAGATTGTTGATGTCTTTACCAAGAGACATCCAACTGGCATTTTTTAATCTATTTTCCGAACTTTAGTTGACATATTTCAAATTATCTTGAGTTTGAGGGAATGTTAAAATATATTTAGGATATTCTGTGATTATAGATATTTTCCTCGATTGATCATGATTTGTTACTTTAGATAGTCGTAATGTAGCCTATAAAATAGACTCCTCTACTATTTACTAGTTAATGAACATAATACTATTTTTCTCTTCATTCACAACAAATCTCAACTGATGGAAAGAGGGTGGAGCAATGCGATTGATCAGCTCCATTGATTTGGTGAGAATGTGTGAACTACTTGTAACATTTGCATGATGCTAATCAATAAGTGAAAAAGACAAGTTTGTGAGGGTTTGTTTTAATGATGAGCTTATAAAAAATATGCATGTGGAATCTTTACTAGAATAATCCCCGTGGTCATTGCAATGACAAGGGTCTTTTCTATATATATTTGGGGCGAAGGTTCCACTCTAAGTTTTGTCGTTGCTGGTATTATTATTATTATCGTTATTAAAAAATATTTCCTCCAAAACTTTAGGTTGGATTCCTTTTCTCAAGTGAGCCCTCAAAGTCAAAGTGGGACTCTTCTCAAGATACCCTACAGCGTCCCACCGCGTTTCCATTGACCTCTCTCCCTCTTTCTTGCATGCGACAATTGCAAGGAAAGTAGACAAAATTATCAAAAAAAAAAAAATCTTGAACTTATTGTACAAAGAATGAACCTTTTAATGAATTATCAATAGTCTTTGCAACTAATTTTAACCAAAAATCACTGACGCGACGGTTTAGTCAATAATATCCCATCCGATGTGTCACAATCAGAACTAACATGGATAATTTTTTTTAATTTTTTAAAAATTTTCCAAATCACAACCTTCGTCAAACACTGATGAGGGCATCACAAGTCCTTATGGGCAGCCCTTGCCTTGAGGCCAATGGGGCCGAAAAAAGAAAAATTAAAAATAAAATAAAAATAAGATAAAAAAAATAAAAAAGAAAAAAAATAAAAAATATCAAGGTTGGTCACATTACATAGAATGGCTAATCTTGACTAGACCATCACATTAGTGATTTACGACCATAATTAGCTGGAAAGACTACATTAACAATTCATTAAAAGGTTAAGGACTAATTGACACAATTGAAAATTTTATAATTAAGTTGGCAAATTGTCAAAAAGGTTGGGACTAAACTAGTACATTTGAAATGTTTAAAATTGAATTGGCTGCTATATAATATATTTAAAACTTTTTGGACAATTTTCAAGAAAAGTGTTAGAAAAGTCTAAATCTATTACATTTGTGCCAATTCAATTCTAAACCTTGACTTAGTGTCAATTCAGTCCTTTCAGCTAGGTTTGATATGATATTGTTGACATGAATAATGGTCAGCCTACACAGCACATCTAGCGTTCACGTGGACATTTTTTAATAATATTTAAATAATTTTATATTATTTTTTTTTTCTTTTTTTTCTTTTTCCATCCTTTTTCTTCTTCCTCTAGTGGGTCGCCAAACCCTTGTGACCAGAGGTGCCAGATCTGGGCGAACTTCAATCATTTCAAGGAGATCTGATTCCCAATTTCCCTTTTCCTTTTCTCTCGAATTCCACAAAGATTTCTTGGCCAAGCAATTGGGAATTTAGGGTCCGTTCGTTTCGTGGAAAATGAGCCATTTCCGGGAAATATTTTCCTAGAAGTTATTTTTCAGGGGAAAATGACAATATTTTCTGGTGTTCGGCTAAAATCTAAAAATCTTCGAGGAAAATATTTTCAAGGACCGGGAAAATATTTTCCACTCAATTTCCCGAGTTTGAGATTCCCAATTTGGGAAAAAAAAGAGAAAAGAAGAAAAAAAGAAAAAGAAAATTAAAAAATAATTTGAATGAAAAAGAAAAGAAGAAAAGAAAGGGGAGGAGGAAGTCAGGATTTTTCCAATTAAGGAAAATGTTTTCTTTCAAAATTCCACAAAGATTTTCTTGGCCAAGCAATTGGGAAAATTATTTTTTATGTTCATTTCGTCATTCATGTGGCTTAATTAGCAGGAAATTGGTTTTTGGCATGAAAGTGCCCCCGCCCAAAGGCAAAATATGTGCACGCGAAGTCAAGTGGTCGCCGGAAGGCTCTCCATCATCGGTGATGAGGTGGGGGGAACAATTGAAACACGGAGGTACGCTTGGGGAGGTATTAAGAAAAAAGCACCAATAAGAGGACTTCCTTAGCATTTTTCTTACTACTATAAAATGAAGGAATACTAAATTATATGTGATTTTTAAACTCAATGTTTGTCGGGCAAACTCTGCCTACGAGCATAGAATAGTGGCGGGGTACTAAGTTAGTTCAATTGAGCTGTTGGGAGGGCATCTTTGAAGTCCGAGCAACAAGCCAAACGACCTTGAAGCGACCGTGCGACATATTCCCGTCAATCAATGGCCAGATTGCATGAAGGTTGTGAAATGGCTTGAAAATTAGGCACGATCGGGTAATTCCTCGAATTTGTGTTTGGTATTAGAAAGAGACTTTGGCAATATGTAAACTCTAGAGGACCGCACGCTGATGCTTATTCTCTATTCGTTTTTATCTTATCTTATTCATTCGATTTTCCAAATTGGAGTGGATGAGCCATAGGTTCAAACCGTTGTGGGGCTGCTCTTGATAATATATATGGTCGAAACATATTAGAAGGGATGAGTATCCAAAAAGTGCCGAACCTATTATACGGCAGTTAATTCAGTCCTTAATTTTTCAATATGGTCAATTTTTCAATATAATTTGTCTTATCAATTTTTGCCAAAAAGTGCTAACCTGGACACTAGCAGTCCTACGTGGTACAGTTAACGTTAATGTGGATAAATTTTACAATTTTTTTAATTTTTTTTTCTCTTTTTTCTTCTTTCTTTTCTTTTCTTTTTTTCCCGTGGTTCATTATTCTAGAAGAGTGAGCAGGTTTCGCCGGGGCCTTGGCAATGGCCATGATGCCGGAATATTCCTTGGAGGTCAATTTACCTACTTTGGAACTAGTAAAATTTGGAGACTCTTTTGCTCAAATTTAGTGTCCTTATTTAATTGTAGTCATTTTTCCAATAAATTTAGTTTTGTCTTTCCTATAAGTCTTTTTGTCTTTCTAGTGAGTCTTGGTAATTACTCATACTTTGAGGGTTGTTCCATGCTCAATTATATGAGAATGTTATGATTAATAAAAGAACAAAACTTCTTTGGATCATAACTTATTTTGAGCCTTTGTCTTGAGAACAAGAAAGTTCTTTTATCCCTAAAGTTCATTACCTACAGGTGATAAGTAACCCATCAAAAGTTTCTCATCTATATTATCTCCTTCTTCTCTACATTCTTTTCAACATCAAATTGGTATGAGAGCAAGATTTAATGGTCATCATTGACATGGACCAAACATTGAATCTTCTTTAGCTCGAGAAAGAGACCTACGAGATGTGCAAGTGGATGATTGAAAGGAGACAAGTGCAGCAACTATGAGAAAGTTTGCAACGCTTCGAACTTCTGAAGCGTGATCATTTTGTGTCATAATTCAGAAGATACTCTCTCTTATGAAGAGGAAGTCAACCCCTTCATTAGTACCCGAAGTCACAGTTCAAGTGAGGAAGGAACTTCCTCGACATTAGTATCAAAGGCCCCATGAAATTCACCAAGATTCTTATGTGAACATTGATCTTCCTAATTCGAAAGGAAGATGCAACTGGAAGAATTTAAGGATTGACTACACACTGTAGAAGGAGTCTTTGACTACAAAGAGATACCAAATAATCAAAAGAAGCTAGTTACCATCAAGCTAGAAAAAAAAATGAGAATATTTGATGGGAGCCCTTGAAAAATCAAGAGGTTGTGAAGTAAAAAGCCATATCATAACTTGGGAAGATGAAGAAAGAGTTGAAGAGAAAGTTCTTACTGGAGAACTACCATCAAGATACTTCCTCCAGTTTCACAATTTCAAACAAAAGGAGTTGTCCATGGAAGAATAAACAGCAGAATTTGATTACTTCAGGATGCTTTGTGATGTTTCTAAACCAAAAGAGCAAACCGTTGCCCACTACCTTAGTGGACTTGGATAAAAAAAAAAAAAAAAAAAAAAAAAAAAAAAAACAGCAATGTCATTCAACTACAACCTTATTGCATTTATAATGATGTTTATTAACTTACATTTAAGGTGGAAAGGCAACTTAAAGAAGCACGTGGTTGTAGCTCTCAAGCTTGGAACAAAGAAGGCTATTCCAAAGGTAAGACTGCCTCTACTTCTAATGCTAAGGCAGCAGCTTCAAAGTCACTTCCTAAGAATGATGGAGCATTAAGCTCCAATTGCCCTAACTCTGTCAAGTGTTTCAAGTGCCACGGGTATGGACATATTGCCTTTGATTGTCCAAATCATAATATTGTCTCTCTAGTAGAAGAAGAGCTTCAAAAAAAGAAACATGGAGAGTCAACCAGCTCCAATGAAGGATCAAAGAAGGGAGATGAAGTTATCTATGGAGATCAAGGAGAGTCTATAATTCCTCGTGAGGTCTTGAATGTTATTCTTAGTGAAGACGATATGTGCATTCAAGACAACATTGTTCATATTAGATGCACTTCTCATGGAAAGGTGTGTGATGTTATCATTGATGGAGGAAGCTACATGAATGTAATGGTTATAACAATGGTGGATAATTGCATCTCAAGATGGAGAAACACCCACAACCTTACAAGCTTTCTTGGCTTCACAAAGGAAATAAGGTAAGGTTTGATAAATGATGTCTTGTTCAATATTCCTTGCAAAAACAATATATATAATATGACGAAGTATGGCGTGATGTTGGTCCCATGGATGCTTGTCATTTGCTTCTTAGGAGGCCATGGCAATTTGATAGAAAAAAAGTATGAGAGGACCCATGAAACCATTTAATGGGGAGAAAAATAATTTACTCTTCAAATCAGAAGTTGATTATAATGCCTCTAATGGGGGAATTGGTGTGGTTCTTAGTCAAGAAGGAAAACCCATTACATTCTTCAGTCAAAAATTGAGTAATTCCTTCAAGAGTTACTCTACGTATGATAAGAAATTTTATGCTATTGTCAAAGCTTTGGATTATTGGTGACATTATCTTTTGTTCAAAAAATTCATTGGGATCACAAAGCCTTGAAGTACATAAACACTCAACATAAGCTCAATAATTTTTGGCATGCCAAACAAGTCAAGTTTTTTTCAAACTTTCACCTTTCTTATCAAACATGAAGTTGGAACACTTTAATTATTGGCACTCCATGTTATCCGCAATGCAAGTGAAGGTCTTGGGCTTTGACATAATCAAGGGGCTTTATGAAGATGATCCAGACTATGGCAACATTTGGGAAGATTGCCCAAAGGGGTCAAATCAGTAATTCTTGTTGCAAGATGGATTACTTATCAAGAATACTTGTTTGTGCATACTAAGAAGTTCTTAAGGGAAGTTATTATCAACCAAGCCTGTGGTGGAGGACTAATTAACCATTTTGGAAGAGACAAGACATTCTCTCTTGTCAAAGAAATTTTTTATTGACCTCAAATGGAGAGAGATGTTATAAGACAATGTTCAATGCCGACTGTGCTATTTCAATAACGTTCAATGTTACGGATCTTTCTTCCTACTATTAAAGTTTTTCACTTGTATTATCTCCTGTTTCTTTGCACTCTCTCTAGTGTCAGCCGACAAGTCTCTTTTTGACCATTGAGAAATGCATCAAGATTCAAGAATGCGCCATAGTAGATTAAAGAAGAAAAAAAGTTAGTCCAATTAAAGCCATCATTGTGTGCTTTTATTTACTTTAAAATCGTAAATGATAAAGGAATAAATATGGTATTTAATTAGTATTTTTGGAAAATGGCGTTGATTTTTTGTTTTAAAGAGGAAGGCCAGGTAAGGGTAAAAATGGGAGCAACTGAGGGAATAAACATTATATTGAGGAAATAAATGTCAGAGGAAAGTGCTACATGAGCTGGCTGGAATTGTTAGAGCCAAATATTAATTTGCTAAAAGAAAGTCCCACATGACAGCTACAAAGCCTTATAAATTTGAACTAGACGTTGAGCGGGACATTTGAACAGTCGAAGCCATTATAACGAAAAGAAATGGACGTGAAGTAAGGTTGTCAACAGAAGTGGAGCATTTTGAGCCATATCTTGTGGGGAAAATTATCAAAAAATGTCCTAAATTTATTGTATTCATATAAATTTAGTTTAAATATTTTAATTTGGCCAATATAGTCATTAACATTTTGACAATTTGCAAATTCAATCCTAAATATTTCAATTATGTCAATTTTGTCATAAACCTTTTAATGAATTACCAATAGAATCTTTTCAACTAATTTTTACCGAAATCGTTGATGTGGCAATCTAGTAAACATTAGTCATTTTATATGACACGAATGACATTAACATGGATAATTTTTTAATTTTTCTTTTTTTTTTCTTTTTTCTTCATAGGATTGGCGAGGCCGTCCTTGCCATGAGCCATTGGCTGAGGGCCAACAACTTCTATCAACCACTAGGTGAGGGCTACAAAGCCCTCAAACCCACAAGTGAGGGCCCGTGACGCCCTTGCCATGGTCAACGAGGGCGTCCTGAGCCCTCACAGGCCATAGTAAGGGTGTTGTAGCCATCGCCTCCCTAGATCTAATAGAGAAGTCACAAGCCCTCATGAGCCATAGTGAAAGTGTCTCAACCCTTGTCTATCCTTGTTGTGGCTTGACTAGCGGCCCCACTAGCCCTGTGAAGAAAAAAGAAATAAAAAAGAACTAAAAGAAAATAAAGTATAATAAGAACAAAAAATTAATGAAAGTTTGAAAATAAACAAAAATATTATTATCAAATGTTCCTGAGACACTTATTAATTGTACCTAATAAAAAATTATTTATAATTGTAATGTAATGACCATGCATGATACGAGAAAATTTATATTTTTAAAATGACAGATTTTTCAATGCTCCGAGGAGGGATGGTAAATAAAATGCAATTAATAGATGAGCTAACTGGCACACTTCTCAAAAAGTCAAAACGATCAGATGCTGAGGAAGAGATATTTTTCTGCCTCTTGTTATGTTTGAAGAAAATTATGACAAACGATAAGGCAAATTATGAAGCTTGTTATACTTGCATATTTCGATGTGGATTGAGATGCAAGATTGGTAGGTAGACATGACTCCAGTTCCAATCAAGCTTTGACAATTCTTGTGTGCATTTTTCTTGGCCCAACATGATAAAAGTCTCCTCCAATCCCAACTTAGTAGCAAATTTTGGTGGAGAGGTGTCAAGTGTTCCTTTCTTCTTTTTTCTTTTCTTGGACGTGCAAGCTTTCTCCTTGAAAGTGAAGGGATAGGTTAATTTTTACCAATACATGGAACAATCACTCATAAGCGTTTGATAATTCACAATCCCCTAGTTGAACAAATACTAATTGTCACTTAACCAACCCCTAAGTGGGAGCACAAAGACACAAAATTAAGGGCAGAGATTGTCTTGAAGATCAAGGTGATGATGATGGGTTTTGGTAAACTAGGAGATTGGCATTTGAACGTGGAATTCGATTAACTCTGATTTTCGACCACATGCCATGTAACTATTACACAAAATATGACCTCAGAACAAAGCGTTCTCCAAAACCGGCCAAGTAGAGAAGCTCGGTTGTTCCTATCCCGAAGAGATGGCAAACCAGGACGAGCTAATCGTGAAGTCGAAATTGCATATTTATAGAATTATCACCGCAAAGCATAGTTTCTTATCCCAACCGGTTCGGGTTCCATGGTGGGCTGTCCAACCACCAAAAAGATTGGGAACCATGAATCAAACTTCAATCCAAAACAAACGAAATTCCAAAGAAAGATCAAACATGGAAAGAAAAAGTTGGCCGAAAATTTGGCTATCTTAGAAGACAGCATTCTTGCAGTCCTCAGAGTCAAGATCAGAGATCAGAACGAGATGAGCGAAGGGAAGGCAACGTCATCCGTAAACGGCACGACGCTCAATCTCTTCGAACCCTTTCCATGAAAACAGGGGAAAACCCGTGGATTTGCAGACGACAGGGCATGTGGTCAGAATTGCAGCGGACGCAAAAGGGGTCAAAGACGAAGGCCCAAATGCCAAGGCCCTGTCCGGGCCCTCTCTCTCTCCCTCTCTCTCTCTCTCTTCGATCTTGGTTCGATGCCTTTAACTTTGGGTTTACGGACAACCCCTTTAGTTCGCTTTTCCGCGCTTAGTGGTGCCTTCTCGACGACCATCTTGTTCTTTTATTGTTGTTTCGTCCTCTCTGTTCAGTTCAGTCCTTGTTATAAATAGCCAATTTACAGACCCCATCGCTCTGTCCTGCCAACTTATTCAAGCTTCCACACCTACTCCTCTCCCTTGGCTTCTTATTAATTCTCTCTCTCTCTCTCTCTCTCTCTCGTCGCCGACTTCTGTTCCACGCGCTCGCCCCCATGACAGCATCAGCAAGGATGGCGTCCATCTTGAAGCTCTGCGCGGTGCTCTTCATCGCCGTCTCCCTGTGCTCTGTTTCTGCCGACCCTGACCTCCTTCAGGACGTCTGCGTTGCTGACTACGCCTCAGGTAATCAGCGTTGCCCGTCTGTTCTTCTTCTTCTCCTTTAAATGACGGAACGGATTCTTGAATCTGGCGCTGGTGTGCACGAACGACGGAGGGTTTTCTTTGTTTGATTTACAGGAGAAGAGCAGCTCAAAGGAAAAAAAAAGAAAGAAAAAACCCTCCATTTTTTCTTTTTTTTCTTGGTTGCTTGAGAATGATGTGTTGACTTGCTTTTACTGCTCAGTCATCTGATCTCCTCACCTAACTGAATTATTAAAGTGATATTAGAATCAAACCATCCCATCATTTGGGTCATGATTTTTCTTGCCAATTATTTGGAGCCTTCTACAGTTCTTGGCAGCCATCATTACTTTCCTTTCACCTTCTGAGGTGTCATTCGTTCATTACCCTCCAAATCATCTCATCTCTCCTCCTTTTTTTCCCATCGAGATCATAATGTACCTCCAAAAATCTATTTAGTACTTTGGAAATTTCCTTCAGAAATTCAAATGATTATATGAGATCCCACTTCTCTTATTGGAGAAAACAGAACATGGGACATTATGTTTTCTGCATTTCTGACCATTTGAAGTTATGGACCAATTGTTTAGACTCTAACTAGTTCCAATTTAGGACTCTTTCCATTGCATTGCTGACCTTGATGTTGAAAATGTGATTGAACTGACCAAAAAAAAAAAGTTTTGGCCATTGATTTGAATGGGCAGAGGTGAAGGTCAATGGATTCGCGTGCAAGGCGACGTTTAACGCGACGGACTTCTCGTCCGAAGCGCTGGCCAAGCCGGGGCTGACCAACAACTCGATGGGGGCGCTCGTGACCCCGGCCAACGTTCAGAAGATCCCGGGCCTCAACACCCTCGGCGTCTCGCTCGCGCGCATCGACTACGCCCCGGGCGGCCTGAACCCGCCCCACACCCACCCGCGCGCCACCGAGATCGTGTTCGTGCTCGAGGGCGAGTTGGACGTCGGGTTCATAACCACCGCCAACGCCCTGGTCTCCAAGTCCATCAAGAAAGGGGAGATCTTTGTGTTCCCCAGGGGCCTCGTCCACTTCCAGAAGAACAACGGCAAGGTGCCTGCCGCCGTCATCGCCGCCTTCAACAGCCAATTGCCGGGGACTCAGTCGATCGCCGCCACGCTATTCGCTGCCACCCCGCCTGTGCCGGACCACGTGTTGACGAAGGCATTCCAGGTGGGCACCAAGGAGGTTGAGAAGATCAAGAGCAGGCTTGCCCCTAAGAAGTAACCGCAGCTTATTGTAATGGAAGTTTTATTAGTTAAAATTCAAAGGGAAGAGGCTCCCTGTTTTTTTTTTTTTTTAATAATGATTTCTGGGTGGATATGTGAATTTAGTGTTTGATCCAAAAATAAAAAAAAAAAAAATAACTGATTTAATAAGTGATTCATGAAAGACCATGCGTGTCAATCTTTTCCCTTGTTAATGTTGTGTCACCATCTACAGTAGGAGTAGATTGCCAACCAAATAAAAGCAGAGATATCTTTGAATTGAAGGCAATTCCATTCTTTGTTTTGTTTTGTATCGTCCCCTATTGTGCAAGATCTAATTTAAGACACATAAATCAAAGGCAATATAATGACGTAATTCGACGAAACTAGAAAGTGTTCTCCGAGGCACGTGGCTCAGATAAAGAGTAGGTCCTAATGAATTTTTAGGATGGTGAGACATGAATGAGTCGAACTGCGCACTAAATAAGGAAAGAGTGTTATTAGAATATATATAAATACACACATATGAAACTAGAATGAACTCATAGGAGACAATTTTGATGTAACAATACCGTTTAGTATTAGAACTACAATGCTAAATGTCCTTAGACGAGAGTAATGCCAATGTTGGTGATCTTTTGGAAAAGTGCCCACCTATATGTCAAAGTACAAAATCATGAGACTTGATATGGAACGAGCCAAACTGAATAATCTCTCAAATAAATTAATTTAAAGTGTGACGGTCACTTATTTCTAGGCTAAAGCTAATGTTCATGTTCAGGAATTGAAATGCATGGGCTGTCTCTTTGCCCTCTGCACCCTAAGCATGTACCAAAACAACGTACGGGGAGTTGGAGGAACAGGTGTTCGTGTTGTTATTGTTGTTATTGTCGTTATTATTATTTATTTTTTTGGGTCCAAGTTGCAAGATATTAATACTTTGGAGGCTACATTTATTACGGTCTTTAAATTTAGCGCGTGCGAAACTATGACCAGTGCATATTTCTATGTCTAGCCCCCACCTAATGTCACTTGTTTTGGCCCACATATTAAATGTCATTTGACTTATTCAAAATTTCCCTTTCTATTCTTTGGATTATTTTCTGCACTCAATATTGTTAATGATTTTTATTTGAAACGTGGTTGAGTGGGGAAGAGAAAAAAATGGGCAATTTATACTAAATGGTGTTGGATCTTCAACAACCTTGGTTGGGAGGTAACTTTCAGACACTTTCACGAGGGCCATTTGACGGGGTCTTTGAAATCTCTAGGAGCCAGAAAATGGTGGGCATATTCTTCTCCAAATGTGCTGTGGGGTTGAGCTGGATGACACGATGCCAACCTCGGATAATTTGGACCGATTATCCTGACCTTGAAATCAAGTATAAATCAGACACGTCGAGGTGTTCTTGTCGATTAAAGTTTTGCCACTTGTCGGTCGGAAAAATTATAAAGAAAATAATAATAATAATAAAAAGATAGAAGGACGGAAGAATTTAATCTATTTATAATGAAAACTTGCTGACAAGGGGGACAAAAATCTTTGCAATAAAAGATTTCTCTGCCCGAGAAAGCCAAGCATGGACTAATTAGTATCCTACCATCTTTCTTGTATGGGTAACTTCAGCTGAAGCAGCAGCCCTTGAGCATAAAATGCACCAGATGGCTTTCCTAAATTGTCAGAAAACCATACTTTGGATAAAAGAAATGGTCAGAAAACTATATATTTATATCATCCTTATCTGCCAGCTATCAAGAGAGGAATAGTCAGCACAAGGGACGAATTAAGCAGGAAGATGAGATAGGGCATCTTGCTCATTAAAAAACATACTACCTTGCAATTTGCAAGTACATTAATGGGTTATCCCATACTTCCAATGCAACTACCGAGATCTTTTCTATACTTAATAAGTTCCTTTAGGGGGCTTGATTTTAACTTCTATTTTTTTAATGTTTGAAATCAAACGTCCATATGGGAACTGCGCAATTGAGCCGTTACTGTCTGCAATTGCCACTACTCTATGGGGAAAGCACAAGTGCAATGGCCTTCAATTATTTGTTCTTATTGCACAACTGTGCAGCCTTGACAAGCCAATTATAGCTCTGTCTAGTAGTAGTCTGCAGTATCAGCTCCAGAAAAAAAAAACTGACAGAATACATTCAACACCTTCAATTAGCATCATAGATCAAAAACCCATAAGATCAATCAGTGTCAACTAAAGTGCATAACGATCAGAGTCGTGCATTGTTTCTCTTGTTACAGAATTCTGATGTGTAAGTGCCCATGAATGGCGCAAACCAAAATTAAGTTCGGTGTGGACGATCCTACTTCAGCGCAGATTGTTGCCTGCCATCTGGAATGGCTAACAAAACGATGGGCTTCGAGGGTCTAATGAATGGAACGTCACATCGGAAATAGCCCTTCCTCTCCAGCTGTACGACCTCGCCGTGCTTCAGATTCCTCATGTTGGAATCCCCAAGTGCTGCCGTTACCTTCTTTGTACACGGGTTCAGGACATCAAGAAAATCTTCCCCTTCTTCCAGCTGCGTATTTGCAAAAGACAGAGACATCAACTAATATATGGGCATGTTGACCAAGCTTTAACAAAGTTTGGTAACCTTTAACTAAAGTTCAGTATCTGGATTCCCTAGGACAGTAATATATTTCAGTATCATATCTGATGTCATTTTCACAATTTTGCAGCTGTTCCAGCATTTCTAAATGCATGCCTTCATGTCACGTGAATAAAGAGAAGATTGAACAATCAACCAAGTTAAACCGAGACAAAAGTGAAAAGTTTTATTGACAGGTCCATGTCCCTGTCTCCATTCCTCAGATGCATGCAGCTGAAATACCACCTAGCAAACTATAATCACAGTTTGCATATACTTAACTTGTTAGTTTGAGAATCAAACGAGGCATTTTTCTATCCGCAATAACAGTCACTAGGAGCAGGGCATTAAGAATAATCTGAATGCCACGTAAACTTCCAGTTCAACTACGTTTCTTACTAGCACTTGCAAAAGCAAACTAGGACATGACAATCTCAAAAAAACATAACCATAAAGAAAGCTGAATGCAGAAGCTAATTAAAGTGGAAAGAAGAAAAAGGTCCAGCAGCCTAACTGACACGACATACCTTCTTCTTGCTAATTAGATAGTCAAACTCAACCAATGAGAGATTAACCAATTCATTTGTCTCAGGAAGCCATGTAAGCTTCAACTTCGTGGTCTTCACAGATCCTTCAAGATGCAGAACCCCTGTTAACTGCGTGATGTTCCCATCCTCGTCCTTTTCAATTCCCTTGACTATAGCATTTCCCCAGTCCATCAGGGTTATTTCCTCATTGACTGAAATACACTCGGCATCCGCATGCTCTAACCATATCTTCTTTGTGTAAGTAGTAGCCTTTTCTCCAGCACCTTCATATTTCTTGTGCCTCGGGATGATGCGGACAAAGGGTGTCTCAGGACCATCAACTAAGTGCAACAACACACACCGCTCTTCAATAACAGCAGTATGTCTAGGGCAAACAGGATCTATAATCCTTTTATTGATGCTCCAAAGTTTATCCCATTCCATAAGGTTAAGATTCTTTGACGCACCCTGAGAACGAAAACAAACATTATCATGCAACAAGTTGAGTGCCTATATTGTAAAACATTTGCACTGAAATCTTTTTTCATTTCAATGGTAAATAAAGACTCATTAAGAAGGTACCAAGGAGTATTGAATAACTTCAGAAGAGAAGTCACCCATAAACAAAATTATGAACACGAGAACTATTGTAACATTTTCAGAAAACAAGCTGCATGGTTGAGCTTTCCCACTCTACTGAAAGTGAAGAATGTGAAACCAATTATCACTAAAAGAATCCAAGAAGATTCAATTCAAAATATTTCTAATAATTGCCTGCAAAACACATTTAGTACTTCAAAGTCTAAGGCAATAACTAGCAATTTTTACTAAGACATGATAAAAGCTCTGGGTGTCAAAATGTAATTGTCTTACCTGCTCGAGAATGAATTGAATCAGTGCCTCAATTTTAAGACCTCTACGAACAATCCCCTGGACTGTTGGAAAGCGAGGATCGTCCCAACCATCAACTTTTCCATTTTGGACAAACCAGAGAAGCTTACGCTTGCTGAGAAGCGTATAGACCAGATTTAACCTGCTGAATTCATAAATGTGGACTTTCCTCACGCCCATATCCTCTTGAATGCGGTAATACTGTGCATTTCGATCATGGTACTCACTCGATCGGAGTGCATGTGTTATTCCTTCTATAGAATCAACAAAAGGACATGCAAAATCATATGTGGGGTACAACTTGTATTTGGCACCAATGCGATGGTGGGCCATTGGGTGGCAACGGTAATACACTGGATCTCGACAAGATTTGTTTGGATCCTGCATATCAAGTTTGCCTCGAAGACAACACTGCAGACCCCTATCAGATGCCTTAATCATTTCTTTCCACAGTTTCAAGTTCTCCTCTACACTATTACTCCTACATTTTGATTCCACGCCATCCATCCTCATTTTCTGCATTTCCTCCCTGGGTGTATCATCTACATATGCTTTACCCTCGCGGATCAACTTTTCAGCCATTTCCATCAACTGTGGGAAATAGTCCGATGTATAGGTCACCCTATCATACTGAATACCAAGAGTCTCAATATCCTTCAAAATGTTGTCCACAAACTCATTGCTTTCTTTTGCAGGATTTGTATCATCAAAACGCACAATCACCTTGCCTTGGTACCTTTGAGCGAAATACTGATTCATGAGTGCCGCTTTGGAGTGCCCTATGTGAAGATAGCCGCTAGGTTCTGGTGCAAATCGCAGGCACACCTTTCCAAATTCAGCATCAGGAAGATCTACTTCAGCTGATGACTTGCTACTTCCTTTCCCCTTGTCAGACACGTCTCCATTAACACTCTTCGATTGGTTACTGGAAGCCTGTTTTGCTGCTGCTGCTTTCCCTGAACCTTTCTTGCCAACATATGTTGTGATAATTGCATCTAGGACATCATTGTACTCAGAATATATAGAATTGAACCATCGTACTAGATTTTGGTACTTCTTTGACTTCCTCAAACTTTCCCAACGGAGCCCAACTCCTGCAGACCATTTGAATTAGGAGTTTCTATGAACACTACATGCAAAAATAAACATTAAGGTGACATAACTACATGAAGGCAATCAGATGCCAATCATGCAAACAGAAAGATCAAAGCAAAAGGATATCAAATGCCCCTATTATAGAATGGATGTTAAACTAACAGATTCTGACAGCAATAGTCAGTACTCTATGCTCGAGAACCAGGATACTCAGCACATTCATAGTCAAAAAATTGCTCCTAATGTCTTGCCGCTTGTAAGTAGACCGTCAGACATCATGATTCATACAAGAATATTTTATTAAATGAGAAAGGGAAACAGAGTCAGTACCTGCAAGACCAGACCAGATTGCTATATCTGCTATAGTCAGAGAATGACCCACCAAAAATGTACGCTTTTCCAGATACTCGTCCAAGTATTTACATGCATTTTCGAATTCAGAACCAGATGAAAGAATGGGGGAATAATCCAGCCACTTGTCAATCTGTTGTCAAATAAAAAAAGGAAAGATTGCGTCCATAAGCTTATATGACTTATATCGCATATACAGGGACAAACAAATAAAAAGAATTAATCAAGAAGAAGAAGAATTACCTCACTGGATTCAGATTCGGCGCTCCCACATAAACCTTGAGTCTTGGACACACTACCAATGTGGCGGAGAAGAACAGATGTCCCGAGCAACTTACGCCTAAAACAACAGGATGGTCAAATGCAAACATGAAAGACAATTCCAGCAAAGCCTCCAGGTAGATAACAACAGCAGAAGATTAAACTACCTAATTGCACGCTTCTACACCACATAGTGAACTTTCCAAAGCACATTCCGTGTAATCACATGCAACTCAACCATGTATAGGATGGCCAGGACTAGACCACTCGAGATTCACTCTGGACGTATTTCTCGGTGCCTACAAGAACAGGACAATGAATCCTGCGCACTCCTCAACTATATCACACTCTCCTAAGACCAGATTCCGATCTTGATTCTATCACCCCGGACGCTGAACCAAAAAGAAATTCACTCAATCGCCCTAGGAGGCCGTAACGGGAAGAAACCCGAACTGTGACCACAAAAGATGAACGGAACAGTACCCGAAGCCAGAGCAAGAACGAAGCCAAAAACAATGCGGGGAAATGGACCCAGAAAGCGAATCGCGAGAGCGAGAGCGAAAGACGGCATACCCATTAGAGCAGAGCAGAAACGGAGGCGACCCAGAAGGGAGAGAGGAGTCGAGGGGCAGGGGAACGCCGGCGAGCTTCGCCGCCGCGATGACGGAGAGAGGAGGGGAGTCCGCCGCGAAAGACAGCTGCGCGATCTCCATCTCGCGAACCCCGCTCAAAATGCATACAACGGGACAAAGAGAGTGGGGGCAGGATCCCAGATCAAAGCTCGGAGCAAGCTCGGAGGAGGAAGGCGGTCCGTGCGCGCAGGGCGGAGAGGCGATGAAGGGGGGAGTAGGGTTTTATGGAATCCTCTCTCTGGTTCGTGGATGCTTGTGAATCCAACGCTAACATTCAAACGACGGCAATGGAGCCCATTGGAATTTTTCCATTTTCCTCTTGTTTTCTCGATTTTACATTTTTTTTTTCTTTTTTTGGAGAAGAAAATGTGTAATCTTTGTGCTCAAGTTTGACTTTTTACTTCAACTTTGAATTTCTGTAAGAAGAGGAGAAATAAGGAGGATCCTCCAGTTTTCAACACTTTAATCAAATAAGTCAAGCGTTAATAACACGAAAAATTTTGATATACCTGTAATAAATTTACTCCAAATTAAATTTTTAACTACTAAAAATCTTGAATTAATACACTTATAATAAATTTACCATCAGTTAATTTCCATGAGTTGGATGATACATGACATTGATTTAGGGTTTAATCTTAATGTTTTTATGATATACCAAAAAAATTTAAATGATATAGTTTGACAAATAAATGACAAGTTTTTTACTTTTAATAGTCAAAAAATTAATTTATGATAAATTTATCACAAATATATCAATTTGAGATTATTCGTAATATTAACTCTATGAATTCGCCAACATACTTTCTAGCCATACCTACTAGGGGAAACTTTCCATTTTTGTACAAGAATCATGCATAGCTCGAAAAAGACTGTGTTTTAGAGATGATAGTTTTTTTTTTTTTTCTTTATTAAGGTGTTTAGTTAGTGATATTCGGATGGGATTTTTGCAATTTTGGGTTTAGTCTAGAATGTTGATTGAAATGGTTTACTTCTACAATGCTAGAAATGATGTTCAAATTAATAAATGAAAGAATTCACTTTGGTTTGGGAATCAAATATAGGATGTCGATTTTAAGAGTCCATTTGGTAACACTTTTGTTTTGAAAAATAATTTCTTTTCAGAAATAGTCTATTTTTATTTCTATTCTTCGGAATAATTTCTCAATAAAAGAACTCGTTTGATAACTATACAAAATTTTTACTCTTAAAATAGAAAAAGAATAGGAATGCGTTTGATACGATTTAAAATTTTTTTTTTTAAATGTAGATTTTCTTTTAATTTTTTTTTCTTATTCTTCCTTACCGTCGTTGCCAACGATGCCATCCGCCGCCACCAACTGCCGTGGTAGACTGCTCCGGCCGCCATCACCGGCGTTGCGGAAGCATTTGGTGGAGGCGGGCGGTGTCGTCGGTGGTCGACAGCAAGCAGCGGTGGTGATCGATGGTCAACGGTCAACGGTCAACGACGGCGGCGGTCAAGCTAGCCGGTGGGCAACAAAGTAGGCGATCAACGATGGTGGGCGGTGGCGATGGTGGGCGGCTTTAACATCCTCGATTTCGACCTCGTAGGATTAGCCATAAGGTCCTATATGGATCAACCATGGACCATTGGCCATGGATGGATCGGTTCGATCGGCAAGGAATCGTGGATCGGTCATGATCGATCAATCGATCGACCGACCCAATCACAAATTGGTCAAGGTGTCGGCCATTAATTTCTACCTACCATACCAATGGAATAGGATCACCAACTCATAAGATGACTTTTTGATCACAAGAATTGATCACGAGATGATTTTGGATTGGTGGATGGTCACGGGTCGATCCAATCGATCGTAGTTTTTGGTCGCGGGTGATTCCACCCGGTTATGCACTAATACACGAACGATCCAAATTGACCAAATGCGATTTCCTTTCAACCAAAAATGTATCATTCCCTATTTAATTCTTAGTGATCGGAACGGAATCTCGAATTGGTGATGTCCGATCATGGATTGGTGATGCACCGGCCATAAACCCTACCGGTGGATCAAGTGCCGACCAAAATGAGCCCAGGGATAAACCCGGCTATTCCGTCATTTATTCTAAGGTTCGTGGGTACCTTGGCTTGTGCTAGACCATGGGTAGCCTTAGAATAGGTCTCAAACCAATTAAAGGACAACCGACCCTATTGGTCGACCAACCGTCCAAAGGAACAGTTTGGGCAAATATGGGACATAAGGGCCAAAGCTCGGGTGTACGTGATTCGATTTTTTGAGGTATACCTAATGATCCTTTCTCCGGCCCCGAAATGATTTGGATGATAGAATTCTCTAGACCACCTCATTAATGAAGAAAAAGACAAAATAAGGAGAATTCTAGAATCCCTCATTTAATGAAATGATGAGTTGTCTCTTTGAAAAGTCAAACATCATGATGACGGCAAAATATCTTTGAAAGTTCTAGAAAAAGTAGTGTATATGTTGACCAATTGAAACGCGCTACATGAGCCTTCATTATGATCGAATATTCTAGAATTGCTGAGTTGACAACCTAAAGTAGTTTCATCATTAGACTTCATTAAATGTCCATTAAATGCGGCATATACGTGGACCAATGAGAGAACAAAAAGTGGCCATAATCGATGACACCTAGGAGTTTAGATTGCCAAGTAAGGCCTTTGGCTTGGCCAACTCATTTTCTAGGTATAATCATGAGGCAAAGTAGGCTTGCCACCCAAGGAATTTAGGCAGGACACTTGGAAACATTGGAGAGGACCGCTTGGTTTGGTAATGATGGCCCCAAGGGCTATAAATAAGAAGAGCTCACTCCATTTTCCTCACTTTGCTCCCATTTTCTTCTCCCGCCATCTCTTTGAACGCCCCCTCCTCATGCCCTCCCTCTCTCTTTCAGCCTCCAAGCCAAGCCGCCCAATCTTTGTAGCTCACGTCCAAGTTCGGGGTTCATCCAAGTAAGTAAGATCCTTATGTCTCCTCTATGGCGGTAGCCTCCATTGTCGAGTCTAGTTAGGTGCTCACCCATCAAGCCGTGGGTAGGATGTTGGATATTTTGTATGGTTTTGCTTATGTTTGTGCTTGAATGTGTGCTTGAGTTGTTCACGCTCGGAATGAGGCCGAGATTCGTTCGGATTGAATTCATCGCAAGACAAGTCGCCCCAAGCCATAAAGCCTTGGTTTCGGCATAAATAGGATGTCGGGTCCAAGCCTCACTTGGTGTGGGAATCGCCTAAGGCCGCAAGGTCCTAAGTCGACATTGAGACGTGTCGATCTTATGTTTTGATCGGTATGGGGATCGCCCAAATCCACGAGATCTTGGTAAGACACCAAACATGTCGATTTCTATAGTCCAAGTGGACGTGGGGACTTTGTGCTTGGCATTGAATCAAACCATGAGCCGAGGGTTATTCTCTATACATGTGCATTTGCATCAGGTTGTAGCTGAGGTCTATCAAGCTTGGGATCGTCACTAAAGCGAGGTGTACCCAAGTCTCGAGGTCTTGGATTGGTATTGAGGCGTATCATTTCCGAGCCTTATCCGGTGCGGGGATTGGCGCTAAGTGATTGATTCAAGTTATGGACCAAAGATCATTCCCGACATGTTTGCTAAAGTGAAGTATAAGAAACTCATGACACACACGAATGAATGAGCACGCCTTCGGGCTATGCATGTGTCGACTAAGAGATAAGATAAGAACCAACTTGTATGATGCATTTATGGATGCACTTAAAGGGAAAAGGCGCCCATCACCACACAGCGTTGGCAGCGATGCCTCGTTCATTGATCGAGATGCCTCGATTAAGTCGGGATGCCCTAGTTGAACCAGGATGCCTAGAAGCCTTGGGAAGCTAGCCTCGAGAAGCCTCGGTCGAGCCAAGATGCCCTGGTCGAGCCAGGAAGCCCAGCAAGAAGCTGGAAGCCCCGGTCGAGTCGGGAGGACCTAGTTGAGCCAAGACGACACTAAATGAATTTGCATGGTGCCGGTATATGCATAAGTATGCTATATTGATATATTTATTGATAAGCCAAAGGTAAGTATGTAGTGAAGCATGTTGCAATGGACATCTACATGTAGTCGAAGGTAACAACAAGTTTGCTATTGATCTACCATCGACACTATTTGCGGGTGCAATACTTGCTAGGTTTCAATAATGAGATGCTTTCCTAATAGAGAACTAGGAATTTTACTTATTGAGTTTCCCCAAAACTCACTCCCTCATCTTTCAGTCTTGTAGATATGGAAATCTCACGTTAGTTTTGGGAGCTGCAATCACGCTAGAGGAGATAAGATTTCCCCATGCCTATGTGGAAAACTTGTACTGTGATGTAAAAAGAAAAGAGGGTTCGTAGAAAAAGGGCTTGTAAAAGTACCGTTATGATATAAATTAGTGTGTTCTATGTGATATATGTCTCATTCTTCCAGCTGTCATTTGTTCGGGAGGTTATTTGTTCACGTTTCCACACGTGCATAATAATAATATAAAAAGAATCGAGACGGCGACGAGCCTGGGACGTCGCAAAAATAACCCTTGCCACTCGTGACCCTGAAGATGGAGTTGGGGTGTGACAGTGGCCATCAATGGTCGCCAGTCGCGCGGCAACAGGCGTTGACGGTCGGCTGGCAATAGCGGGGTGACGGCCGGCAAAGAAGAAAAGAAGAAGAAAAGAAAAATAACTTATATTTAAAAATTGTTCTTGAGAGCAATAAGCTATTTTTTTTTTCTTTTTGTTTCTGTTTCAAATCTATTTCCAAACTATTAGTGAATAAAAAAATTAATTGACATTAGCAAACAAATTTATGTTCTTTTTTTTTTGTTTCGGGGAAAAAAAAAAGAAATTAGGAAAAATAGAAATGTTATCAAGCCTAAAAGTTGGAATACATGTAGAATCCGAAATTCTTAGGTGGCATTCTATTTTGGAAATTTTGACCTAAAAAATGAAATTATTTAGGAAATCAAATCTCTAGGCCACAAATCTTTCCTCCAAAAATGGAAAAATACAAATTCGAGAATTGGTTTGCTAAAAAGTTTTACTGAGATTACCCTCAACTGGTTACCTCTTTACGGCACCATTGAAGAGGACATTCATTCATGTAAGCAGCACAAAAAAGAAAAAAATGCAGTTCTCCTTAGAAGTATTTTCTTTCCTCACATATTTCTTCTCAATTTGAAAAAGGAATCATTTTCCTTTACTTCCTTTCTGTTCATTTTTATTTTCTTACACCTAAATTTTCTCCATCTCCAAAAAAATTTTGTCCGGACACCATGTCCAAAAAGGACCCTTGTGGCCCTCTAACATACTTAAAAGAATTCACTTAAAAGAATTCACGTATATTTATTAAGTTTTGACTTTTAAATTAATGACAATGCATTTTCAATCACACACATTTGTTTTAGGGTTTTTGAAAGAAGACCACCAAAAAAAAAAAAAAAAAGTGGTGAACAACACATCAAGAATCCCAACCTCCACGTCATCTCCCTTCTTTGTTCATCTTATCTTCTTCCCTCAGCTGCTCAAGTTTCTGATGTTTGAGTTTCGATCCTAGAAAGTCGTTCCCTATCATGCTGTGAAAATGAAGAATCCGCCATCTTCGAGCTCGGTCGAATCTTTTTTTCGCTTGGGGTGTTATTTTTGTTAAAGAAGTCGTTTTGTTCCGTTCATCATAGAGAATTTCATGGAGGTGCATTCTGCTAGCCATGCTTCTGATCAACTAGGATGATGCAGAACCTGAGAAAACAGGATGATGCCATTTGCAGAACAAATTGACCCTCAAATGGTCCAAAGAGTGCTTTGAATCAATTCATCGATCTCTATTGCTAACTTTTTTTTTTTTTTTATTGTTTCCAAAATGATACAAGTTCATGCTGAAAACCATTAGAAAAATCTTTCAAGGACAAGAGAACCCAACTGTTTTGGGCAATTCCCTATTCCTAAAATTTAAAACCAGTGATTGTTGGTCCAATTCCTAGTTTCAGGTTTGGACTGAACCACCTGGACCACACAAATTGGATCGATAGCAAATTAATAATACTTGATCATATTTTATCACACCTATAAGGTCTTTTCGCCGACGTTTTCATTAATTAAAAACCCAAAACAATTATAAATAAAAATAAAGAATGGGAGTTTAAACTGTGTAACATCACTTGCAATCTTATAAGAAATAAAAAAAGAAATCACCGCCAGCTCGTGACAGGTTAGTCCACTTCAATTTAGTTTTCAATTTAGTTCTAAAGACTAGGTGAGTCAGTTCCCGGTTCCACAAACGGGGAAGCAACCCTTATATTCTTATTTGTAATTTTAGAAGAGGGAACAATCGTATCCCTGGTACAAGGCACAGAGAGTAATCTGCAATGTACAAACCATTCGATATCTGCAAGCACCGGCTTACCCCCAAGTCAAAAATACATGGCATTTTCTCTATCTATCCAAAAGCCTAATTCAAGTACTTGTCAATTATGAACCTCAGGGGCAAAGCATCCTACCTAAGGTTCTTATAGGGTAACCCTCTGTTGTGTCGTTCTATCACTCACCAGTAATTTCCGGTACCAGATGCAAAGGCCATCCGAACGTGCACTTTCAGTACAAAAGCAGAACCGCTCGAGTAGGATGTACTGGCGTCGGCTGTCGGCCATGCCATTTCATTCTCATCTGTTGATGGCCACACAATCCAAGGGAGAGGCGTACCATTCGAAACTTCCATTAAGACACGAAACCCTTAAGCTAAAACAAGACAAGGAATGGAAACCCTTGGAGAGGGACTCTAGAAATCGAAATAGGGGCATTGAGTCAGAAAAAAAGTAGATAAACAGAGCAACAAACAAGCTGCTGAACCAACCTACGGGACGTAGAAGCCTTCCCTATTGCAGAGTACTGATCCGAAAGTTTCACAAACGAGAATTTCATCAGTAAAATCATCGGTAGAAATACGCTCAATCTCCTCATGAAAGTATAATAGCTCTACGTTTCGAAAAGAATACAAAGAATTCAATCCTTCCATATTAACGCAGACAGCTAATCTACCGTAAACTTTTGAGAGAATGATTTTCTCTGCCCTGAGTATTCCTTTCAACTGTACCATCCTCAAACCAATCTCATAGCACCTCCAGAAAGACAAGCGGGAAGCAAATGCCAAAAGTGCAGACCAAGCAAGAGGCCTGATGATTCTGCAACTCATCAAGTGATCGAGGACCGAAAATTCAAAATCCATCCAATCTGATAAACCGATGAGCCAACCTCATCTCCGTAATTCACCCAACCATTAGCACTTGAACTCCAATTTCAATTCACAACCCAATTGCCATCGCTCCTGGAAGAACCAGAATCAGCACGGCCATCACGAATTCAACAAGTTTCAACAATCTTGCGCACCTCTGATTGAAGACTTCCCACAACCTCCTCTGCAGCAACGGCAGAGGGATAAAAATACAGACAACCGGTCGAAAAACTTACCTTCCCTATCTGTGCTCACACGAAAGGTAAGGGATATCCAAGTGGGGATTGCATTCCCCGGAGTAAAAATCGTTCTTCTCCAACAAATCCCTCAGCATCACATGCGCGAAAGCCGGGTCCTCGGGATCGCTCACGTGAGACTCGGCCGGCGATTCCGGAGTCTTGGGCCTGCCGAAGCAAAAGACGCAACCTTTACCGTTCCTCCTCCTGCGTCGCCTCGATGTTTTCTTGTTGGACGAAGACCCGAGAACCCTCTTGACCCTGGCAAGATTCCATCGCGGCGCGCACCCGCAACCCCTCTGTTCCCTCCGATCATCCTCACGCGGTACAGAGACCCCAACTCCACCGCCAACATCCTTGCCATCATCGCCCTCGTTCTCTCCACCACCGACGTTACTCTCATCGACGATGACGTTACCACCGAGAACAGCTATCTCCTTATCAGAAACTGACATCAACGGTCACGGGGATCGCCCAGAATCCAAAATCGAACGGGGGTGGACGGAGGACAAGAACCCAGAACGCACCATCCGCGTGGGCAACTGTACGTACTTCATCCAAGAATGGGGTCGCGGCCGGAGAACCAACGCGAGAAACGACGAAAAAGAGAGACACACCCAGTTGAGGATTCGGACAGAATCTTGTGGTGTGCACGTATTTGAGAGGCGGAACTTAGAAATTCGAGCGGATGACGTCGAATTCCGAGGCGAAGAGGGGTAGTTTTTCCCCCCTTCTTTACTTGCGATAACTTCCAGCACCCCCCGCAAGCGAAGGGGGTCGGGGCTGTCAATGATTAATTTTGGTCGAGAGGTCGTGGACGGTAGGAGTGGACGAGGCTTGCATGCGACGCGTGGCGACGATTCGATGTGGCGAAAGGTGGCACCTCCGATCGCGGGTGTCCCTGTCGGAGCCTATCGCGAGTTGATACATCACAATCCGCAACGCCCATTTAAATACTCAGTTCTGAAATATCGACATTCCCGAAGTATTGATTGCGCATATAACACGAAAGCGATTCTTATACTAGAAAGTCGTAAAATTTCCTCAGGTAATTACCAAACTAATGAACTCCAGCACTTATTCATAAAATCCTTGGTAGATCAATATAGGCATGAAGACCGATAGGTCTCTCCAAGAAACTTTCGTGTCGTGTCGGATGACACTTCGACATGTGTCCAACACTTTCCGACACTCGGTCGATACGTGTCGGAAAATCCGACACCTAATCAACTTTCCCGACACTCTCCAACACTCGAGTTAGAATTCTGACATACGAATTTCCAACACGTGATTACGATATCGAGGTCAAATTTAAAAATTCAATAAATGATAGGTCAAAATATATATGTGAAAAATAAAACACAATAATAAAAATAATAAATAGAGAAAGAAAAAAAAACACAGTCTTCTCTTTTCTTCTGACTTTCACTTCCCATGATACGCAATTCACCCCTTAAGTTTTTTTCTCCCCTTTCAACATATCTAACATGCAAGTCAGTGAATATAAATAGCTTGTTTTTCCTCCAAGTTTTATGAATTATTGAAATAGAGTTGAATTTGTTGAATTGAAATAATGAATGATATTAATAAATGGCGGATTAATATTTTTAGTGTAAATTCATTCTAAGCTTTTTAAATTATTTATTTATATATGAATTTGATTCAAATTAATTTAATTGAAATAATCATAGAAATGATAATTTATTATGTATATATATAAATATATTTAATATATAACATATCCTAACGCTCGAAATTCTTTATTTTTTTAGAAACGACGTGTCGGCATGTCGTGTCGCGTGTCGCATGTCAGTGTCAATGCTACTTAAAATATAGGCATAGTTGGTATTATTTTAGATTTCTTGTTTAAGAAGAGAAGATGGGGAGAAGATAGATATAATAAAATCATAAAGAGTACAGTACACGTTAGTGATTTACTATATTAAAATTCAAGAAAGTTTCTTTCAGCTGAATTTTACACTCATTATATCTCATTTATACGAACAAGTTATAAGCTTAACGGTTTATCTCATCGTATTAACATATTCGTAAAATTATTATGAAAAATTGAGAAAGTTACTTTCATGTGCAACTGGGTTTTTGGTTTTTGTACTACCTTAAAATCTTGTCTGGATTTCACTCTCTATGCCATTATTAGAAAGGTGACAAAAATCATTCTGCAGTCTTCTCGGACTTGTTTTCAATGCATACCAACAATTGATGTCAGGCTCCACATTCATACCATGATGAGACATGATCTTCAGTATTGTACATTTCATAAAGTCACAAGAATCTTACGACGTATGTCACAATATTGTGCTACATACTAGCTATTGTCGTTCGTTGGCTCTGGCTTATAAACAAGTTAACTAGTCTTCGATCATTGGATGGCAACACTCTGGTATTTACTGTTGTTCCTTATATTTTCTTCATGGATGAGAAGGTGTATATTGCTGTTGCCCGCAAGAAAAGAAAACATCGGATGTCTTGTCCAGTCAACATATGAGGCATCATCCTTACTTGCCCCCTTGTGCATCCTCTAATAACTTGAATCAGTACATTCATCGCCAAGTGATGAACTTTTTCTTTCATTTAAATAATATATCAAGCAACATATATGCACCTGTGACCCGACAATAAAGAAAAAAAGTTGCTTATTTTGAAATATTAAATATAATTAAAAATTGATTAGCGAAAACAACATTTCGTGAAGTGAACGAGAGACTGAGAGATCATACTAGAATCATTTTAAAACTCTCACTTCATTGACCACGTACAAGTTGGCGATGCAAGAAAGGCATCCCCTCCTCTCTTCACTTTAGGTGGTGGTGGTGGAGTATCCTTCAGGTGCAAAGTAGGTAATGCACCTTTTAATTAAAATGCTTGGTAAATTATGTCTTGACTAAGTAAATATCCCAACATGTTTCCTTAATTAAGGAACCGATTAATTCATGTTTCATAGTCACCTTATAATGATGATAAAAGCACTAATTCATGTCGGTAAAACAATACTCATTATGGAATTGATCCACAACATTGCTAAAGCTCATCGTGGGTATCTGTATTTGGAAGAGTAGGTGAACATACTCATGAATGAAATGCTTTGTGTTTGTGGATGGAATACCCCGAGAAGGGTTAGAATGACAGCTCCTAATTTTTGTGAGGTACCAAATAAATGACTATTTGAATAGGGTTTTTGGGCATAAAGATTCCATTGACTTGTGAAAAGTGGTTATAACCTTTTGGGATGCGATAATATATCTAAAAAATTATTCATGAGAAGAGAACATACAAATACTCCTTGAATAGCTGGAGTTATAGAAATGAGGATTAGTTTCTTATCATTCAATGAGCATCTTGTATTTCACCATGATTCCAAAAGCTAAAATTTTCTTTAGTATAGATTCGATATTCCTAATTTCATTTATGTGGTTCTTCAAATACTGGAAAGAGCGGACAACGAGGACACATTGCTTTTGCTGATTTGAATTGAAGAATCGTTCTTTTTTTGCCACTTATTCCTCGGAGGATCTTTCTGGGGAGTGGCACCTTAGATCTTTCACTTTGAGCATATCACTACAGTCCAGTTCCTGTTTTGCATCTCCTGTTCTTTGCTTCATCTGCTCATGTTAGTAATGTGGTCGCTTCCTTCGACAATCAGCTGATTTGCAGCAAATGGAAGAATGCTATCCTTCAACAAGCGGGGCTTCCAGGAAACAACCTCTATTTGTTTGGAGCTCAAGTTCATACATGTCGACGCAGGACAGGGGATCAAACCAGATACGTTTGTCTTCAGAAAGAAAGCGGAACATCATCTTCTTTATTATGTCTTTAATGAGGACAGGTTTGGTGGGTGGACATAAAGCTGATTAAAGAAATGACCATAATGATTGAACCATCGCTGTAAAGTCATAAGCTTTAAGAAGTAGCCATCCTCTCTGGTCTGCTCAGAAACTGCCTCTCCAACCAATTCATAAACATTCATACGCTCACTTCCTTATATCACCTCGTTTATAGGGGCAAGCGATACTCAGAAGCCCGAAAGGCTTGTGATATGTGTCGCATAAATTGTAAGAGGGACATCAATTTGTCGAGGTATTGAAGAAAAGATACGTCGAAAAATTCTGAGAGTTAAGACATTTTGGCGGTTGAAATGAGGAAGGCTTGTAGGAGGATGTGGAGGGCGGTGCCTTGCACAAGCAGGAAGACCCTGAGGACCGAGTCGCAGAAGGACATAGAGGTGATCTTGAAGACGAAGCTCGCAACGATCCAAGAAGAACCGGAGTTCTCCGATGACAATTTGACGCCGTCAAGGCGCCGGCGAGCGATCAAGAAGGGAAGGAAGTTCGAGGCCAAGGTTAAGATGGGACATCTGTTCATGCCTCAGTTCAGTTTCCGGGATTCTTATGCGCTCTTCATAACCGGCTTCGCCTCTAAAGGTAGCTTCGGAGGACTCCTTTTGTACTAATTTCTTGATTCAGCTGGTGTTTGATTCTTGCAGCTGAAGGTAATCTCAAGGACTGAAAGATAGATATTTCGTGATCTTCGAGTCGGGTATCTGATGTGTTTGGATACCCCTGAAATGTTGTTAGAATTTGTGCTTTGCTTCTGCCAAATCATATTATTTCAGGCAGTAGCAGCCATTGACTGTTTGGATTCCTGTGTAGTCATTCACATGGCAGTTTCAGCTTGTTAACAACTAAGAATAAGAAATTTCTCATATTTCCTCTGCCATAGCATGTAATAATTGTGGAGCTAATAATGCATAGTCCAGCTTTCGCTTGTTTTGGATCTACTGTGTTGTCTATCTCTTCAACAGTTGGATTTCAAGCCACTCACCCTACTATTCAACAAAAATGAAAGTCATTTTCAATGATAGTGATTAGAGATGAGCAAAAGGAAGCGTTCGAACCAAATGGAAGTGGTTGGTTCCGAACAGTTCCAGACCCACTGGTCCGGTTTCTAGTTTCAATTTGTTAGAACATGTGATTTTCAGTTTAATTTCTGGTTTCATGTGGGAAACCGCCTACTCGGAACACCCGGATTGAAGTCATGGTGCGGTGAAGGAATATGCCTGATTTGCCTATCATGGATGACTCTGTGTGTGGTTACCGACGAAGAAATTCCAGGAATAGAATGCCAAAGGAAAGAGAATATTGATAATTATAGGGGAACCTTAGTCCAACGACAGCAAGCAACAAAGCCTTCGTGGGTCTTCTCAGGTTGGCTACCTGAAGAGTCCCATCAAGACACAAAATTCAGTTCTCTTTTAATGGTACACAGCATATGAATCCAAATGTCAAGAAATCCCCCTTTTTTGACTTCTGAGTTTCTAGATGGTGAAAATGAAACACTTGTTTGCTAGAAGAAAAGATAAAATTCAGTTTAATGGTAACCTATTTTGCGATCTGTGCCCATCACGAATGTCATGAAATATACGGGTTTAGAGGTAATGTCAAGTTGAGAGCTGTGAATTCTTCCAAGTCTTGTATTGGAGTTGGCTATCAACTGAGTGAGGTATAGACGTATATGTTGCTTCATACGCAATTGTAGATTTAGGGTTAGGAATTGATTACATTAGTTATCTAATAACACTTTTTGGCACCTAAACTTGATTATTTATCAAGTGTCACATGCAGTTTTTTTTTTTTTTTTACGCAATTATGAATTCTAAAGTTCTCATCCACTAAGTGCCCATGTGATATCTATATGTTTATTATGATCCTAGAATGAAGCCTAACCACTCAACTATGAAAACGAATCACAACACAAAAATGATATAAAAGTAGTCACAACAAACGCTTCAACTATAGTAATGAAGAACGAGTATACAGTGCAATAAAATAACCTGATATGAATAGGGCAAAAAAATATTATATAGTCTTGTTATTAAGCCCCAGGACAACAATCCCATGAGCTTTGTTCAAATTGAGTTTGATTTATCTTTTAAAGGGTTAATCTTCCAAGACTAAACTAATTCTGACGCTAAAATCTAACAACCTAATTTAAGGCCTATTTTTCTGAGCAATTTTCTTGTTTTTTTTTTTTTTTTATTATCTATTTTTTATGTCTAGAAAATGGAGACTCGGGCTCGTTGCTGCGCCCAATCCGAATATGGTCCAATATGGTTTCATGGGTCTGGGCCAAAGGACACGATTGGGCTTCTATACAAAACCCCTTTTAGTTTTAAACCTTCAAAAGCCCATTTACTTCTTATTCCTTGTTTCCTTTCTTTTTGGAACCTATTCGTTTTCTTCCAAAAGCTGAGAACAACTTACCAAGCCTTACCATTCTCAGGTTTGCTTCATATCAAGCCCACAAACTAAAGCTGTCAAATAAGGGAGAAGTGTAGTATAAATCATAAAATTTGTCACGAAAGTGTAATTGAGTCGTAAACTTACAAAAAGTACAATCAAACCCTTCAAATTTGTTAAATTGGTGCAATTGAATCCTTTCATTAGTTTCGTCCAACTTAGTTAACGGAAAATGTTGATTTCACTTTTTATAATATTTTGTTCCTCATATGTAGTGATGATGTGGCTAAATCATGAAACATAATGATAAAGAGACGTCGTTTTGGTTCAAATTTGATTTTTGATACAAAATTTATTTAAATTAAATTTTAAAAATAAGCATTAAAAAAAAAGGGAAGAGGAGAAACCAGGCGCAATGCCGCCACCCCATCATCACCACCTGGTTTCTCCTCCTTGTCCTTTTCTTTTAAATTTTATTTTAGAATAAGCTTATTTTTTAATGTAATTTTAAATAAAATGTGTATCAAAAATTAGATTTTGACCAAAACGACATCATTTTAGCCACACCATCTCCATGTAAGATAAAAAATAAAAAAAAAAAAGCTACATCAATATTTTCTATTAGTCAAATTAGATGGAGTTAATGGAAGAATTTGATTTAACCAATTTAATAAATTTTAGAACTTAATTGCACTTTTTACAAGTTTGAAGAGGTTTAATTGCACTTTCGTAATAAACTTTAAAACTTTCAATGCACTTATCCCTTCAAATAATCAACAGAAAGGAACCATCGCCTAAACTAGTTCAAGTCCAAAGACTAATAAACATAATTACACCATTGAGACACTCCTAAACATCCCTAATCCACTACTCCTGTATTGTTGTTATATCCTTTTCTTGCCTCTATTTTCTATATGGTTTAGGTGAGGTAAATTGGGTTTCATGAATTGGGCCAAATGCAAATGGATAAATGGCAGATCGGATTGTCTTTTTATTCATCGTTATCAATTTTTTTTTTTTTTTTTTACTTTTACAATGAATGAAAATTTGAATTGTTGACTAAATTTTAGGTGTCAACAAGCTCTTGATGTGCCAAAATCTAAGGAAACCAATCTGACCCTACCTGCTTTTCCTTTCCCCGTCTATGATTATTAGCTACAGCGTGCCGGTAGCCAATTGCAGCGAGCTCCTTGCAAGATTCAGCTATAAAGAACTGATTTCTGGCCAAAAGGGAAATCCGGCCTCGGCTTGCATCGACGAGATTAGAAGTTGATTGCATCCCACATCCATCTCAGTCGCCTAAAGTAAATGCTGTGGATGCTAGATGTTTTATTAAACTTGTTGACCGAGTGCTCGGACAAGCAGTCATTGGATGTTCCAGCACCCAAAGATGCTATGCATAGAAAATGCAGAACTTCAAGGCAAATGATACTCCACTTTCTGCCATGTGGTTTGAATAGCAAAAATCATAGGAAAATTTAAGCATGTGTTGGAGTGCTCGGCGACAAGGGGCATCACCAGCCAATGCATCTTATCTAGATAAACTAATGGTATGAGAGATTACGCTACAAATGTCATGTATCGTCCAACAAATTGCCAAGGAAGCTCAAGAATTGGAGTTGACAGTGACAGTAGCAAAACAAGAGACAACCCTTGTGCAAAAGAAGAATTTTGATACAAAGTAAGTTCGGAAATACAAAGGGATAGGCAGAAGTTGTTTGTAGCAGGAGATGTCAAGGGTCGGGCCAAATTTCAGATAACCTGCATAATTTATAATTACCCGTGGAGTGTGGTTAATGGACTAGCTGATGTGCAATCCGATTGGAATGAACGCAACATGGTAGAAAGTAATCAATCAAGTGGCCAGCAACTTAGGTAAAATATGTCTGGATATCACGCTGAAATCATCATTTTAAGGAATCTTTTAAAAGGTGCTTGGACAGTTTATGTTTCGTTTCCCTGCTGGGCCACAAGGGCAGATTTAACCATATCTAGCAGAGTGGAGTTATATATTTTCAGTATTCACCTCCTCCTGAGCTTGAGAGGCAAGTCCTGCTTCCACTCTAGACTAACCAATAATTGGATTGTCAAAGTAAGTCTTGACATTACTAGAGAGTGCATATCATGTATCCTTTCTTTCATTCTGTAAGTCTGGAACAGAACTATCTAGTATACTCGCGCGTCCTAAACACATAAAAGTATAAACTAAGAAGCATTTTCGAACGACCGTTATGTAGGGATCCTCCACTCTGCCAAATTAAGAATGGGGTTTGACCGACTGTAGATCAATGAGAGGAACTTGATGCAAACTCAACATAATAGCAATTTTTCATGTTACTACTGCAGACAAAATGCCTGTGATTCAAGTGCAAGCCCAGCGTCTATCATGAGACACGACACTTCTTCTACATTTCACAGAGGGGTGAGATAGAACTGGGAGCCCCCACTGAGAGGAAAAAGTGATGGCCGGGCAGATACCATCCAAGTTCATCCGGTTGGCGATATCTCTGTAGATCCTGGCGATCTTGCTGGGCATTGTGATCAATGAAAACGCCCTCAGAGTAAATTTCCTTGACCGAGACAGCCGGAGAGCCTTGAGCTTTCCATTCATGTTCCTCACCCAACGCCCCCTAGGCCTCGTTGTTTTCTCATCGACGTTGATCAGCTTCTCGTATTGATGCCTGAAGCGGCCTGCACCAGTATCTTGCAGACCCATCTGCAGCCTTAAGGACTGATGATTGAGGGGAAATAGTTAGAAGAGATGAACAGAGCCTAGCTGCTTCTTAGCTGCTGTTACTAAACAATGGAACTGTCCCTAGCATAAAGAGCATGTGGACAATATATAAGGAGGTGACCTATTGCTAGTTATTTTGGCAGGATCTTGGTTTTCAAAAAAAATTGAGACAAGATTTCGTACCAAAATAATGATATAATCTGCAGTTGGGATTCCTCAAACACATGGCTTCCACTATAGTTTTAACCCAAACACGGTTTCAAGGTTACTAACCTTTTTTAACACATGGCTAACATCAGTTTCCATAGCCATAGCCATAGCCTAACAAGTTGGTTCATGAGCCTCTCTTCTCAGCCGCCTGAATGAGGACAAACTGAAACAGATGGTTGAGGGGGAAAGGTGAGCGGCATGTGCAATGATTGCTTGCCATGTTAGTGTACCTATCGAGGCCAATCATTTGCTGGAAGGAAAGGAATGAATATGGGCAGTAATCATGCAAAAAAGGGGAAAAGCAGATCTGCTGGTTTATTCTAATTCGTTTGGGACAGATTGTTTCAGAATCAAGTCAAGCCTGTGTGGTTGTTGGTCTAACTTGTCCAGGATTGAAGAATTCAAGAGGAAGAAATTGTTTAGTCAGCAATTAGTATCTGTATCATCATCCCTTTGACAGTTTTGACTGGCCTCTGCCAATCTCAGGCGTTTGAAAATTTGCAGGCAGTTTAATTATTCTCTCTCTCTCTCTCTCTCTCTCTCTCTCTCTCTCTCTCCGCTTTTGGGTTTTAGGCCTTTTCGTTGTGCCTTGATATGGGCTTATTTGATTGGACTTAAATGGAAAAATGGGCTGGCACTTGATGGATGGATCAACGCAAGCAACAAGCAGTGACACATGCGCTGGTCTTGCACAGTGCAAAGAGATCAATCTGCTTTCACCTATTGGAGCGGACTCGTGGGTTTGGAGACTTCGGAACGAATACATGGTTATGTTTGTGGAGTCCATGTTCTTATTTTTTCCACTTCTTCGGACCAAATGTAGACATTCACGTGATTCACAGGTAATCAGGGAAGGGAACCACGTACCTACGACCGTTCGAAAGTGCTTTTGACGATTGTGGATTTCTCATTGACAGCAGCTCTCAATTAAGAGAAAGCTCCAATCAATAGCGTACCTATATTCGCATTAACAAGCGGCATCGAGATTCTTCTTATGAAGTATCTTTGCATGGACCTTCAAAGGGGAAGGTGTCAAAAGTGTAGCCCGATTTGGTCAGGGGTGTGGCGGTTAGGACCATTGGCGTCTATCATGATCATTGCTCCCGAGTCTACGGCCTTCTACATATGTTAATGTCAAAAATGTGATGCCCTGATCGAACGCATGGAAATCAACAGAAGTGTCGGTTTGCGAGTTCGTTACGAATGGATACCTGTACAGAGCAAGAACAAGATAAAGTCCCTTCTTCACAAGTCATCATTAAAAGATGATTACATCAGGATCGGGGTGATGATGAAACACAACATCCTAAGCGAAAAGATATGCCTTGGCTGCTAGAATCAACGAGACAGCCAGATTCCGTTTTGTGCGTATTGGAAGCAACTCTCTGTCCACCCCTTAAAACAAATCTCGCAGGTCGCAGCAAGCGCGCATCAAACAACCAAGTCAACTGATATTTATCGGACATGATTAACTTATTCAAGAGTTGCTTGCTACTGTCCAAAAGCGTCTGCAATCACGTCTTTGCCTTGCTGCTGATGCATGCAAAAAAAACACATCTCCAGCCAGGTCCCCCCTGTCAAATCAAGCCGATGACTTCAAGGTCGGAGTTTCATATTCAATTATTCATGTTCCTTGCGTCAGGTCAACTGGGCGGTCCCAATGTTGAACCACGGATCCTTCGCTTGTCCTTCGTTCTTATTTTTATCCTTAGTTTATCCCGTGCTTATCAGACCCCAAGTTTCACGGTTGTACTGTTCCCAGCAAGAGTCACAAAGCAAACAGAGATGAACATTCCATACTGTGCTTATCGTGTTATCGTTGTTGTGGATGATTGCATGATTGATAGCTTTCCTCAGTCAAATCCAACCCGTTCTCCTGGTTTCCAAGTTTCTTGACTAGCAACAGAGAGCATCGAGATGCACAGCGCTGTCATGTATGAGGACCCATATTTGGTTTCCTAGATCGGAAAACAAAGATATATTCGTTTTCTTTTTGTGGCCGAGAGGAGATCCCTCTTCATCTTCCCAACACATCCAGCCAAAGATACTCCGAAAAGTCCATTGGTCGACCGGATTCGGCTCTGCCATCGCTCCATGGAAGTGAAATGGTCTCGGAAAAAGGACACTCGAAACTCCACACGCCTTCACGGATGGAGACGGATGATTTGAATGTGGAAATTTCTTCTTTGTAGTTGAGTGACTAGACAGATGGGAAATGCGTTGAATTTTCAAGGGAAGGCACCTATCGCATCGACCCTTTTTTGTTTATGATGTTCTAAAGCTTTAAAGTGGGAGGGGCAACAAAAAGGTTTGGCTAGCCTCGTATCCTTACGTTTGTCACGCAAGTACATACAGATGTGGGGAGAACCGAATCAAAGGATGTCTGGTAAGAGCAACAAATAATGAAAACATAAGTGGTCGGCAGCTTACTGCATTTATTTCGCATTAAATTCTTCTGCGGTCCTGCCAGAGAATGAATTTCGCGTCGCTTTTTTTTTTTAATATTATATTTCCTTCTTCCCATAACGGCAATGTTGTGATACCGTCAAATTTCAAAGACAGCTGCCTGCAATAAATCTCTCCTAACTTTATTTCTTCTGAAAGAAAAGTCACGCATCGTTTGGGAATCCCTAATGGGTTTCTTCCATTTCTGTCAGACTCTTTGACTTTTTATTCAAAGAAACTGCTGCACGCGTGTTTACACTTTAGATATACATTATACGTATGTACACTAAACTAGGGTTAGCCCAGATCCGTCAAATCTATATCACCTACATGCTGGTGGTTGTTTCCTAAATCGTGGAAAAAAATATGAAAATATCTTATTGAATATCTAAGTACCGTGAAGACGCCGCCCAAATGTTGTGCAAAGTCGGAATTTTTTTTTTTTAAAAAAAAATCCAATCTGAGAATTCATCTGGATGCATTGACTTTTAGAGTCCAAGCTTTGAAGATACGTTCCCGTTGATTATTATTATTATCATTCATTTCGCCATAAAAGCAGTGAAACGTAAGAGCCTTGCAGTTTCCAGCACGAAATATTGAATATCAAATTATGCGAAGCGATAAAGAAAAAGCAGGGGGGGATGCTTGAATGTCCATGCACGAACTGTACCTGCCTTCTCGCTGCAACGTTCATCTCCGCTTTATGCCGGTCAATTATTCTCATTTATCACGCCACACCTAATTCTTTTAATCTCCATGCTCATGTATCCCTCTCATCCATGGTGCACATATGGACAGATTTAATTAAGGAAAAGAAAAAATAAGAATAAACGCAGTACCAGACATATCCAAAAAAAAAACAGCAGAGACACATCTCTGCAAACCCCGTTGCAAGATGGCTGCAATAATATTGCATTCATGGTATTCATAATATGTTGGTATCTGTCCGAATCTGTAGCGAAACTCGTCGAGGAGGACGGTGGACAGACAAACCCAGAAAGGAAAAAAAGGGTCATGATGTTTTGACTTTCGTCTGAATCCTTGATGTTTGTAAAATTCTGGGTCTATGTTACTTCAGCATGGGAGGCTGCTACTTAGGATTTAATCTTTCGGGACAGGAGTTAATAAACTACCGAACGGATATATAGAATATGATCGTCAGGAGAAGAAAGAGAAGCAAGATGATGAATCACTTTTCTGACTGTTGTAGGAGTTGGTGGCGTTGTTGTTGCAGAGGAGGCGAAGGAACCTCGATCGTCTCCTGGAGTAGCAGAGCCTGTGTCTGAGCCTGGAGAGCCTCGAGCAGACCAGCCTCCGGAGCCGGCGGACAGACCTTAGCCTGAAACAGAGGACCCTCTTGACCCTCGTGAAGGACCTCCTGATCCTCTCCGAGAGGCTCCGTTTTCTGCTGAACTGGTAGCTCCTGAGGAAGAGCTGTCTCTTCTCCATCATCAGGCACTGGTGTTCCATGGAGTCGCTCCTGAAGACTGAACCCATCAGGCTGGGGTTCGCCGAGGCCATGTGTATCAGGGGTTCAGGTTGCACTTTACAGACAGAAAGAAGGGTCCTCTCTCTACCAATAGAGAGAGAGGGGGAGGGGGAGAGAATTGTGACAAGAGTTTGATGGAAGGGTTTATATGCTGTTGAAAGTAAGAGTGAAGAGAGAGGTTATAAAGTCAAAGGGACATATTACTATAAAGTAGGGTTTTATTTGTCTATTTTGTTTTTGGGAAGTCCTGCTAGTGCTCCTTGGTTTCTCGTCCAAAGGCTGTAAACTTCCACACGTTTATTAATACTTCTCTTTGTTTTGCAATTGAGTTGTGACCTTATGCAGCCGCCAGGGCAGTGAGAAAAGCCCATGGTGTGAATTTTGATGCTTGACCTGTCATAAAAGTCAAAAGTATCGCCTGATGCCAGCCCCAAAAAGAAGAAAACTTTAGGTGGGTCATGGCCCTAGCACTATTCTAATTGATTCTACCATGTCTGACTCGATGAATTAAAATCTTCATTGTGACGATCGCCAGAAATACCATTCATATGGCAGCAACCTGAAAATATATTAAGGATCTCCAAACAAGCATCGGAATGCCAAGATATGTCTAAGAATGCAAACGCTCATCCAAGAAGCTAGGGGAAAAAAAACCTGGTTCAGATAATTACATTACTATTTTCTGCTTACAAGTATGCAATAGCTTTCTGTATCTACAGTGCTCAGCAGAGAATTAGGCTGTTATAAGGACACTTTCAGGGAGAAGCCTAGCTCAGTTTCTGCATCGCACTACACAAACTTAGGCGCAAAATGTGCCCAAATCAAACAACTCGCAAAATCCTGTTGTTCTATCATTTTTTTCCCTCCTCGTGTTAAGTCTGCCCGACGGTAATGTTGTACCTTCACCAAAGGACAAAACTGCTCGAGAAGTCATCTTGGTCTAGCTTCATCTGCTGCAGGAACATTGGAAGGATAAGAGGACATGTCCACATCAATGAGCGACATGTCGTAGGGGACTGCAGAAGAGTTTGATGGGTCAACAAGGAGGGAAGACTTCATGGTCTCTGATCCAGTAGCAGAATCGGGCACTGCCGATGATTTCTTGGGAGTGCTAGTAGGGGAAGAAGACAAGCTGGAGAGTTGCACTTCATCCATTTTGTTACCAAACATGTGCTTGTTCCTTCTAACAGCATCCATTTCCGGGCCAGTCGGCACAAAGGTGCGCGACCTGTATTTCCTTGTTCCCTCATCGCCACCGTCGTGGTTGTAGAGTACATACTCATGGTAAGTTGGTGCAAACTGCAACAAGTATTGATTCAATCATCATCCAAGGGCAGCACAAGCGAAAAAAAGAGAAAGCTGCCCGGGGGGGGGATGAGGGGGTTCTCATGAAATCACATCAGCACCCTCCAAGTTTTACCTGGTGGACAGTGTCATCATAAAAGTCAGTTAACTTTAGTGCATGTGCGAGACTTGCAGTAAAATTACGAGAACCGCCAATATTTGCACCCGCATACTCTTTGTATGGGAAGGCATATTGGTGACCCACTGCAGCAATGAGCATCTCCACACATATTATGAAATCTTGGAATTGAGCAGCTTCATCCGCATCTCTGATGAGTCCAGTCTTTGCAGCAAGGAAAACCAAGACGCCCTACAATAAGGAAAAGAATATTGAGGACATGAAGAGACAGCTAGCTTACAATTTACAGCAACCCAATTCACAAAGCAATAAGGTTCGCAGATAAAACAAGAGAAAACCATTGGGAAATCACAACCCATCGTACATATTATATTCACGAAAGACAAATGACAACTTCGTTTCCAATCCTCAAGTCGACAACCCAGTTTTGTATGCTTTTCATTAAACACTTTCCCATCAAAAGAAAAACAAAGGAATGCAAAAGTGACAAACAAAATGAAAGTTTCACCTGCCAATAAGTTAGAAAGACAACAGACTTGATGATTATAAACTTCGGGACTGGATTGAATGGCTTGAGCAAATCTTTGCATGCCACATAGAATAGAACCAAAGAAAAGAGTGCCATCGTATATGATAAAGTGTAGATGATGGTGAGATACAGGTATGACTGTGCTGGACTGAAATTTCCGTCATGATATTTTCCCTTAGCGTATAGGACGAGTGTGACAGCAACTAGAATAGGCTTCAGTATCACAAACTGTAAACAACCTTGTTTGCACCTACGAATGAAACGCCTGCATGAAAGATTCAGAAATCTTAATCATTCACAAATAAGCTGGAAGTCATAGTGTTTCAATATATGAACACTCTCGCCAAACTCTATTTTCACTTGAGAGCAATTTAATGAAACTTCACAATAATTGTAAGACTTTCTTTGGGAAGCAGTAGAGTATCTACTACAATGTATGAAATATAATCTGGAGTAACTTGATTAATTAAGAAACTTGCGCTGTTTCCAATTAAATATTCTTAAAGAGGCCGCTAGACTAATTAGGCAAGGCCCTGCAGTAAGCACTCACCCATCCAATGGCATGGGAGGTAAGCAGCATGTCATTAAGTGCCAAGAAGGTTTCAAAATCCGACCAGTTAAATTCAGCACAACGGCTCCTGGACCACCAACCCATGCGAGGCAGAGTGATAGGAAATTATAAATAACCCAAGCTTCATACCTAAAAGAGCAAATTTCAAGACAATGAAAAATTAGCAATAACAATAGAAGTTATAATTATCGGGACTCACCGACATTATCTACTTGTAAATCACATCTATGATTTCCTATAAACGTGATGTAAAAAATTTGTATCTTCATAGCACAAGTACATGTGACACACAATAAACTACGAAAAGGCCAACCAACCAAGGTGGCCAACCATCTACCTTTTGCAACCGAAACTGTATATTCGTAAATTTCAGAAGCAGAGAAAAACAAAACCTTGAATAGCACACAAGCTAAATAAAATGTGAAACAGAGACATCCCTTCAGGAAATTTTTATTCAGATACTTCCATTTCACGAATTAAGTCAAATAATTGGGGCATGTCTAGAATGACTATTACCTTTTTTCTTTTTTGCTCAACTAATTCTTGCAACTCATGCACTTTAAATTCTTTTAAATTTTGATGGGAAAGCAAAAAAGTTACTTTTTGCTTTTGCTAACCTTACTCAATATCATTATAGTATTTGAAAATTTTGACAAGGAAAGGAAACATCAAAGCACATGTAAATTGCGCCAAATTCTCATAATTCTTTGTAAACATGGAATAAAAATGAAAATACTTACACTTCACGAATGGAATTGAAATAAATTGAATTCTTGTTCATTATGAGGGATAAAAAAGAAGTCAACGCATACACCTGATAAGAGCATAAGATGGACATTAGTCATATAGTAAAGGTAAGAAAGGTTAAATCATAATCTTGAATAGTAAACACATTTCAAGTCTAACTTGCAGTTTTCTTTTTTCGAGTTGTGGGGGTGTGGGGTTCCTATATATAATAAATTTCTTCTGGAAAGAGGGGTGGGGGTGAGTTGTATAGGGCTTAAAGTCAGCAAAGGTTAGAAAACTGTAAAGTTATGATACATTGATGATCAGATTCGACAGTCTCCGAGTGCTTTCTCATTTTTAATTCTACCAAAGCCTGTGTTTTTTTGGTAATCAGTCAGGGTTTGACAGCTCTACTGAACAATTTCATTTCTTACACAGCATATGCCAAAAAATCCATCATTCATATGATTCCATAACACATGAGGTACGATAAGAAATGGTGCACCAGTAGTACTGCTACTGACTGCACCAACCAGTGCTCTCAATACACCAACTTCAAAGTTCAATGTTACAACAACCAAGCAATGTTCTTTTTGCTATCCAACAAAGTAAGGAAGAAAGCAAAATAAAATCTCCAAACAACTTCACAAACTACTGGTCTAAAAGTGAACCTACAGGTCCGATGTTGCAGTTGGAGTTTTTGTGAAAATTCAGTGCAATTTTTGTTTTATATATCTAGTTTCATCCCCTGGAATGTTTATGCAGAATCACTAACCCCAAATCTTAGGTCCACCACCATTTATCCCAACACTCAACTAAAAGGCATCAAGGCAAGCTAATCAGTACTCAACAGAGAATGCAGCATTTGTGGCTTCCCCAATAAAATTTCATGGTACTAACCGGAACCATGAAGATGATGCGGACTATATATCTTTGATAAGTCGGCTCCGTGTAATTCACCAGGTGCATATAAATGTGGCGAATTGCGATCACAATCGCCCCCACCGTGCAAATAAGTGCGACAATGTTGAAGTAAAACGGCACAAAATCCCCCATCGCAACCTTCTTCTCCACCAATGTCCTCCCTATAACATGACGGAAGAAAACCAATTCCAAACACTAAGCCAATGGGAACCAGCACAAATATCACCAGACCCACCAAAACATATTAAGACAGAGCTAATCACAATTCATGCACCTTGGCCGAAGTTCCCACCAACTAGTGTAAAGTTTGGTTCTTGACACTCGAATTGGTTAAACAATCCCGGTACCCATCATCAACTAGTGTAAAGTTTGGTTCTTGACACTCGAATTGTTTAAACAATCGCGATTCATTTCTCCCCACGAGGCCTGCAAAGCAGTGGAACCGTAAACTTTGGCACCTGCTGCCATTAACAAACGACCAAGCATTACAATTCGAGAACTTCAACAAACGAAAGAAGGGTATTCGGACAGGAAAGAGAAGAGTGGAAGGGAAGAAATCGGAAAACTAACCTCGCGCCCACGTCGGGATCTTCGGAGATTGGATGGGGACGAAACAGATCTGCGCCCAACGTTGTAATTCTCTGTTCCAACTTCTGGGAAAAAAGATGGGATTTTTATTGTGGATTGCTCGATGGAGTGAGTAAAGTGGGGAAGAAGAAATTGAGAGGATGGAACGAGGGGAAGGAGAAGCAATTGCTTCACTGGCAAACCAATGATAATGGCCTCTCTCTCTCCTATCTCTCTCTCTCTCTCTCTCTCCCCTTAATCTGGACTCTGGTTGTACAATTAACATATGCTGTCACATATTTTATTATTCATCCTTCTTTTTGGGCCCAAAAAAATAGAAATTTTTAACTAGTCCATTCCCACCTTTTTTGTTTAGTGCTTAAGGTTGTTCTAGAATACATCATAATCATCATGATCCCTACCCGGGTGCTGCAAAGTTTCCCAATTGGAACATGACATCAGTCTGTAGAATGACCAAAAAGGCCTCTGGCTGAACATCCGCATCAAGAGCATGAAAAGTTATAAGGAGGGAAGGACATACTCTGGGCGATGATCTAGTGCAATTGGATTGATGACTTGCTCTGGTCATACCCAACCAAGAAAAGGGTAGCACAGGTAGGGTGCATAATCGATTAGGTAACTTTTAGTCGCTCCAACGTCATCAAAAAAGCATATCGTTTTTGGGTCGCGTCTGATTTTCGCATTACCATCACTAGTGATTAAGATGTCAGGGCCAAAAAGACAGCCAAAACTTTGTCCTTTTCCCCAATTGCAAAGCACTAAAGAAAACAAAGAAAGATGGTAAAAAAAATGGCAAGAAATTGCGAAAGACAAGTAACAATGAAAAGGGTAACTAAGAAAAATATAAATGGATCTAAGTATGTCCTTAAAATGTTTCATCTCGATTCTCATGATCATTCTTATGATCCGAGATATAAATAACTAAAAGGTATTCTCATCCCTTGAAAAAAGCAAAATCTTCAAGGGGAATCGAGATTATAAGATGTCCGGATACTAACACCTTAAAATAAAGAACGCATCCGTGAAGCTGGCCATCCCTGCATCGGTCCTGCGTGGTCAAACAGGCACAAGCCAAGAATATGAAAAAGAAAATCAAACCTAGTACTAGGGGAAGTGAGCCACAAGAGAGCTCCATGGGCTGTAAATCCAGTGACTGGATTCGGACATCGGCCCATTTCCGTCAATGGACCGGGCAAGAACCGCCCAGTTTCTATCTCTCTGTCAGTATTTGGCACGAAATTATCTTCTTTCTGGTTCATTCGCCCTCTCTCTATAAAGAGAAAACGATAGCATAGCGGGAGCAAACGGAGACAGAGGTGGAGGATAGAAGGCCATATAATCTCTCCTCCATTTCTCTCCCTCTCGGTGACCTTATCCCTCCGTAAAGCCCCGCCTCTCTATCTCTTCCAGAAATATCTGCTCCTTCTTGCAGCCTCCCCGAGGCACCGAATTTCACTCCAAGTCCTGCGCCGCTGAGCGTTCTCCGGTGCCGTCTTCAATGGCTTGTCGGTCGCTGACCACGTCTTTCATTTGCCACGGCCAGTCTCTGGAGACGTCGAAGAAACCGACCCCGACGGCGGCGGCGGCGGCGGCGGCGTCTGCTGCGTCGGCTGGTGCCGTGGTTTCTCTGTCGTTTTCGGAGAAGCCCCACTTCAATTCCTTGCTCTGTTCGTCCAGCGAGTGCCATGTCCGAAGACCCTTTGGGCTTTTAGAAAGTGGGTGCGTGAAAAGGTGCGGGCTTAGGCGGAGCCTGAGCAGCTTCGTGACGTCTGCCATCGCCACGCCGAACTCGGTGCTGAGCGAGGAGGCTTTCAAGAAGTTGGGGACCGGTGGGTTCTCGGAGAGCGAGGTTGACGCGAGTGAGGATGAGGGTGGCTTCCCGTCGGAGGGCGGCGAGGCTGAGAGTGTGAGCGAGGACGAGCTTGCTCTCTCCAAGCTGGGTTTGCCTCAGAGGCTCGTGGAATCTCTTGAGAAACGTGGCATTACCCAACTCTTTCCCATTCAAGTATGCTTTGTTCTTTCTTTCCTTCCCCTGTGTTATCCAATATTTTCGTTTTGGTGTGAATTGCTGTTGCTTATTGCTGGCTGAGTTTTTCTTTTTTCGAGCGTACCCTGATGGCTGGATAATTAAGTGGAAAACTTTGGCCTTTTTTAATGTACTGGGCGAACCACAGATGGAGTTAAGTGCAGGCAATTATAATAGGTATTCTGGCATGTTCTGTGGTAGCTTACGTTAGACGACTACCCTAGGATGAAAATTGAGCTGTTTAACATTAAGATGTTGTTGGGATTAAGGCTTTACACAGGCAGAATTCGTTTTTTCTAATCGACTCGATATTTGGTTTCTTTACTTTTGCCAGCACTAGGATAGTTCACTCATCACTCATTACTTTTCCCTCTTCATTGTTCACTCTACTAAAGTTTCTTCATGTTTTCAATGGCAAACTCACGTTCCTTGTACTATTCTGTGATTGTTAGAGAGCGGTGTTAACCCCTGCACTTGAAGGGCGTGATTTAATTGCTCGTGCAAAGACTGGAACAGGGAAGACTTTAGCTTTCGGGATTCCCATACTGAAGCGTCTTACTGATGGTGATGATCATAGAAGTCCGAGGTATTTGAGTAATAATTTTGATTATCTTGGTGACCTCCAATGTTTGAGCATTTTTCTAATGACACATTATACTGTAAATGTCTCTTAGACGTGGGCGACTTCCTAGATTTTTGGCCCTAGCACCAACGAGGGAATTAGCAAAACAAGTAGAGAAAGAAATTAAGGAATCTGCACCTTACTTAAACACCGTGTGTGTTTATGGTGGGGTTTCTTACATTACCCAACAAAGTGCCCTTACCCGGGGGGTCGATGTAGTTGTTGGGACTCCTGGTCGAATCATTGATTTGATCAAGAGTAACAGCCTTAAATTGGGAGAAGTGGAATTTTTGGTACTTGATGAAGCTGATCAGATGCTTGCCGTTGGTTTTGAGGAAGATGTGGAAATGATCTTAGAAAAGCTTCCCTCACAGCGACAGAGCATGCTTTTCTCTGCCACAATGCCTGGTTGGGTGAAGAAACTGGCGAGAAAGCACTTGAACAATCCTTTGACAATTGACTTGGTAAAGTTCTTCTCTCAATAACAATCTCTCTGTCTCTGTCTGCCCAAACTTCTTGCATGATCCGATATTGGGTATAGGCCTGAATTTTTGCATAGTACAGTCATAGAAATGGAGGAGTGTGGCTCATCAAAATGTCGTGTGATGGCTTATGTGGTTTGCCTGCTCTTATTTTCCTGATGTAGGTTGGAGAACAAGATGAAAAACTCGCAGAGGGAATTAAAATTTATGCCATATCAGCAACTCCAACTTCAAAGCGTACCATTCTAAGTGATCTCATCACGGTAGGAGATGCTTCCCTCATATTTGATATCTTTTTCCCCAATCAAGATGCTTATTTGATTCACTAACATTTGCATATGGATGTCTCCCATTAGGCATATGTCCTGAATTTCTCTATCATGCTGTTTCTCAAGATTCTTCCTGCTTAGTGGAAGAAGGCTTTGATTTTGTTCTTGCCTACATGCTTTATGGTAGGCTTTAATAGATTGTGCTTTTGCTAGATAAATGACCTTTTTGTATATCTATCTTAGGTGTATGCGAAAGGTGGGAAGACCATTGTTTTCACGCAGACTAAAAGAGATGCAGATGAGGTGTCAATGGCATTAACGAGTATCATTGCCTCTGAAGCATTGCATGGGGATATCTCTCAGCATCAGAGGGAGAGAACTCTTAATGGTTTCCGGCAGGGGAAGTTCACTGTTCTTGTTGCTACTGATGTTGCATCTCGTGGGCTGGATATCCCTAATGTTGATCTCGTAGGTTATTTAGTTTTTTATGTTTGTTTACCTGCACAATTAGTTATTCCTCTCACAAAGCTATGTGTATAAGATTAACAAGAGTATGCAACTCCTAATGCCAGGTCATCCACTATGAACTGCCAAATGATTCAGAGACTTTTGTCCATCGGTCTGGTCGTACTGGACGAGCTGGTAAAGAAGGAACTGCTATCTTGATGTATACAGGTAGTCAAAGGAGAACTGTCAGATCCATTGAGCGAGATGTAGGTTGCACATTTGAGTTTATTAGCCCTCCAGCAATGCATGAAATTTTGGAGTCATCCGCTGAGCAAGTTGTTGCGACCCTCAAAGCAGTTCATCCTGAGTCTGTAGCGTTTTTCACTCCAACAGCACAAAAACTAATTGAAGAGCAAGGTGTAAATGCTCTAGCTGCTGCTTTGGCTCATTTGAGTGGTTTTTCGCAACCTCCTACATCTCGGTCTCTTATAAATCATGAGCAGGTAAATTAGAGACATCTGTGGCAATTTTGTTTGTCATCTGTGCTTCTATAACCCTACCTTTTATAGATTTATTTCAAGATTTAGGAAAAGAAGTGGTTGCTTATTGGAGCATGGACCATTTATGTCGGGAAAATAATTTGTTGATCCTATGTGCTGTCAAATTTTGAGAAAGTGCATTTATATAGCAATTGATACCAATTGGTCTTTCAGAACATGGTTTTTTTGTATGTTTCTGCTGTTTAACTGGTAATTTGAGATTATGGAAAATTGTGCCTGCTGCTGTATCTTATAATGTTCTACTGGACAAATGCATTGTAGGGTTGGGTTACGCTGCAATTGACTCGGGATCCATCTTATTCTAGAGGTTTCCTTTCTGCCCGATCCATCACTGGATTTCTATCTGATGTCTATTCTCCGGCGGCAGATGAACTAGGAAAGATATATTTGGTTGCAGATGAAAGGGTATCTACCAAACCAGAGCACTATCTTTATAAATTTTCCTGTTATAGTTTCGTTCTTGGCTGTACATTTTTTTCATATAGTTTATGGTGCCAATGACAGGTTCAAGCGGCAGTTTTTGATATTCCTGAGGAGATTGCAAAGGAGTTGCTGAGTCAGCCAACACCACCTGGGAACACTATTACAAGAATTTCCAAGGTTGTATGAAAGCTCAAGATACCTCATAGGGTTGAGATTACTATGGTTCACTTAAATGCAGTTGCTTCCATGCTTAGATATTGCCATAGCGTCAGTTTTGGTGCTAATTGCATTTTCAGAGCTAATTCACTTTCCTTGTATATTGACAGTTACCTGCTCTGCAAGATGATGGGCCTCCTAGTGATTTCTATGGTAAATTTTCTGGCAGAGACAGGAGTCGTCGGCCAAGTCCTAGAGACCGGAGAGGATCAAGATCGTCCCAAAGTTGGGGCAGTGGTCGTGATGCTTCTGCTGATGATGGTCTATTTAGGCGTGGTGGCCGAGGTTCCAGAACTGAAAATAGCTGGAGTCGCCCCTCAAGAAACAATGATAATGATTGGCTTATAGGTGGTAGGCAATCCAGTAGGTCATCTTCGAGGGACAGGTATATCTTTCTGCCTATGCAAATGTTGCGAGTATTCCTCGAGCAATTTTGTCCGCTCTTGGTACATATGGAATTGATGTAGCGTTGCAGACTTGTGTTGGACATTTGATACATTATCCTCCATCGTTTAGCAAGTAGATTCCTTTTCAATCACCAGTGACATACTTGACATGGCCATGTAAATCTCACTGATATGGCATTGTGTCATGACAGGAGCTTCGGAGGGTCGTGCTTTGTATGTGGGCGTCCAGGGCACAGGGCATCTGAATGCCCCAGTAAGCAAGACTACTGATTGTATTTATTTAAATGTGTTGCTTTTCATACACTGAGCAAAAAGTGGAGGGTCCTACTCTGCCACCGCCGTCGCCGCCACCGCCACCGCTTTGTGCTCTGCCTGCTTGTTTGTAACAGGTTGGTCAGTGTCTTTGTGCTGGAGAGACAATGAGAAGAGTTACAGTGATCAACCCCGATTTAGCCCCGGAGCTTCGGTATGCTTGGCATGGACCCCAAGTCAATCCTGCTGACACTTCATACCAAATCGTTGATACTTAGCATCTTTTTGATAGTTTTCCTTTGGCTAGAGAAAGAACTCTTCTTTATATGAGTTATCATGTCAACGTAAAGGTGTGTTGGGATCAATTCTTGTGAAACCTTATCTGGCTCTTTTTGGAATGGGATGTCTCCTCCAATTTAGTTGCAAACGGATGCTTTCATGGACTTCATCTGGCAATCTTACCATAGGCTTATGACGAAGATGAAACTAGTTTATAAGCTCACCATGCATGGGACGGGAACATCGGAAATTATCTTATGGTGTCTTCCAATTTTGCACGTTTTAGTGATAATTTGAGTGATTGATAATTTGAGTGATTGTTGTATGTGCTTATGTTTCTGCTGATTATGGAAAATTGTGCCTGCTGATTAAAACAATGTCTCTTAGTTCATTTTGCATGGCGCTTGCCGCCACGGAATCAAATTAGGAGCTGAATCTTCATTTATGTCAAGCTCTTTTATATAAAAAAAGTACAAAGGAGACAATTATATTCGAAGATCTGTGAATTGGGTTGATCTTCATCTGAACTAAGAGTAGCAGGTCTAGGAACAGAGTGAATGGTATGCTAAAACTGTGAACATGAAGGCAAAACAATAGATCTTAGCAAATCACTCGAAGTTCTGATACTAGCAAACTGAAGAAACATGACAACCTAGATGCCTAGTAGATTAGGAAGGGAATTGCTCAACAAGTGTCTCAAATTTCAAATTTCATGGCAGAAGACAAGGTTGCAAGATATTATCACTCCCTCCACCTGCTTGATCAATAGAACTGTGACAATGACTTGCTCCCAAATTGGTTGCTTTTATGATGAGTACAACCAAATCGTCCAGACTGAGTTTTCGCTCTCCCTGTCCCATAGAAGGAGCTATCGATGAACCGAAACAAAACCGCCGTGTCGATTGCTGAAGCCAACTCCTTGAAGAGGACGTGTATTATTGCATAGATAATATCCAGGACCATCTAAAATATCATTCTGCTCAAGACAAACTACATAGAACATCAATTCCCAGGTTACATGGTTACCTACGCCAGCAACAAGGTCCCCTCTCTAGGATAAGGCTAAATGAGCGGGCTTATATTCCTGCCCCCCATCCATTCGGCTGTCTCCTGATCCAAAATCTCCACCACATCATAAGCGATGGATGCGATTACCCGCAAGAAGCCTGTGCTGAAGCTGGTGCATCCAGGAGGCCTCGCCGAAATGCATAAAAAACCGATCACTGCTGCTGAAGTCATGAAGAAAAATCCCAGACACTTTGTGACTCGCCCTGACGTGTTCAAGTTCCCCTGGATAGTCGTTCAGCCCGAGTCTTTCTTGCAACCTGGTGACGTCTTTTATATCGTCCCATTCCATACAATCCGTGGCTTGCTGCGGCGCAAAGCCTTTCCGTATGAGCTCTTGAATCAGCGGGAAAGCCCGGACTCCTGTGGAAGTGAAGATAAAGAGAGTGAACGCGCAAGTGCATTGTTTCGATTAGGATCGTGTCCATATGATTCTTCTTCTGGAAGGATGAAAATAGTGAAAAGGAGATCTCCGAATGCATGCCAGAAAACTGAAAGATGCTGGCTTGGTGAATGTTATGCAGGAAACTTCACGTCCTCAAAAAAGCACTGTCTTGATCAATTGGGTGAGATCCTGCAGCAGCAGCAGCAAGGCCTTGTTTCTCCATCAAATGAAAGAAATAAAGCAGGTTCCAGGCATAGACTATGCAAACAATTTCTTGAAAAATCATGCACCTATGATTCTCCAAACGAGTGACACCCACTCATCACCTCTTGAAGAGACGATCTCCTGGTGCTCGCCAAAATACGCGAAGTTACAAGCCTGAAGGATATGTCAAAGGAGATCGAAGATCGCTGCATCCAGTTGGGCATCATCATTCTCTGCTGCTGTCCCAAACTAAACAGCATCTTGATTTGTTTGTTGGGAAGAATTCCCCAGACGGCACTAATTTCCACACGAGAGTGACATCAGAAAATAAACTTAGCCCTGCAGAACTCTCTTGTCCGAAGTATGCTGGTGGCGACTATTACCCTGTCATGAAAAGACAATCTTCCCATCCTTGTCTGACTATGAAAAGTCCCAAGCTGGGAGAACCTGATTCAGGAATCTCTGGCTGTCAGTCTGAAGGAACACCCTCCAAGGAGCAGTGTCTTGAAAAACCCAGAAAATCATCAGATAGCTTTACTTTTTGGCTCCAAAGTGAAGCAGATGGACCTGCAGGAGATTCCGAAGGTTGGCAAGAGTCTTCCCCTGAAGAGGGTGGCTTTCACTGGCTAGTGAAATGTCCGCCTCCAGGTTCTTGCGGAGATGCGGAAAACCCCCACTATGGAGACCAGCAAATTGGAAACGAGCCGTACTTTGATATGCATATTGATGGCAAAGTATCCATTGGTTCCGGTGATTGCCAAAGTATGCAAGGACGTTATGAAGGAGCTCAGAATGACGTCTTCAAATTGAAATCTTGTTTAAAGAAAAATAAGAACAAGTTATCTGGCCGCAGGGTAAGATTTACCCTTCCAGGCGAGGATGACGACAACCTGAGGGTGGAAGTCTTTGAGTTTCGAGACGAGGAGACTCCTTAGAACTCCCTAACTGAAAAACTTTTGCTACTAGTCTTTTTTCTGTCAGGCCTGTTGTGTGAGTCCTCGGGGATTCATCGTTAAGTCTCTTGAAAATCCATAGATAACGTTTACCTCCTCTATTTATGATTTATTTCTAACACACACCATGGAAAGCATGAGTCTTTGGGGATTCTCTAGCACAGATTATGGAGATAATGTACTATATTCATGCTTGCTTATGAACAAAGTGTCAGATTGCTAAGAAATAATTCCCAAATTTCTGTGCAATGCATGCTTGGAGTTGTTGCAATCAATTATCACAATAAACGTGGAATTTTCTATCTGTGTTCTTTAGTCTATAATAATTTTCCACCCGACAATATTCATTAGCTCGATGCAAACTAGATATTCTACCATAGCGGAGACAAGATTTCTTGCAGCGGTATGCTTGAGAAACTTTACACATATCAGCAATTAATAAGAGAAAGGGGAAGAGAGATGGATAGCCAATTTACAAGCTAGGCTTTACAAAGTACTTTCGCTTTTCCTGTCAAATACTTCCAGTCACACATATACGTGATGCTATAGTTTTCAGTTCTGACGCGTAGGGTGAGATTTTTTGCACATAATGCTCAAGCTTTTATCTTCTGTAATATTCTTAGAATATACTCCTACTCCTAATACTTGATTTTTTATAATTGATCATTGAATCCTCGTGATGCTATCTTATACATCATCTATGTTTACTCCTTGCGTTGTTTATATGTTCCCTTAGAATTTCGGCCATATAGAACAAATACCAAAGCTAGAGTTTGAGAAAATGATTTGCTTTACATGAAAGTAATCTGCTAAGTATGCTGAAAGGACCTTATATTGGAAAATGTTGAATGCTGCATCAGTACTGCATATTGGACATGATATTCCAAATTTACCAATGAATCAAGGAATCTGAGCAGACAAGGAAAAATATCATTTCTGTTAGTTATCTTCCTTATGAGGGTTATAAAATTTATGAGCAGGGAGATGAATAAGTTCCTTTTATGCAAGTTCCATTAGTATATACAATCTCCAAGAACACTTCACTGTCTCATCTTATCCAAAATCTCACTTTTGAAATATGCTTTTGCGAAGAGCGACTGCTATTAAAGCACCTGTTCCTGAATTACAGAAGGCAGTTCAATGGTTATTCACTGTTCAATGAGAAGCTGGCGTGGTTTTTTTTATTTTTAATTGAAAACAGAAGCTAATGACCACAGCTCTTCTATAAGGCACTTCATTACACTTGGCAGAAACATTATATACCTCCCATTCTAGTTGGGTTTCCACGCTCACAAATCTTATGAAATCCAAAGTTATGGGGAAAGTAGAAACTCATCACTGCATAAACAAAAATTGAATGAGTCTTGTGTGGTGAACACCGATATATGCCCAGTCTGAAGATGCTTCTGCATAAGCCTCTCACTAAGTGATTGGCATCCTATGTGTTAACTATACCGTTCACAAAAAATTTACAACACTGATTCATCCAACATAATCACTTGTTTAGCTACTTATGTAACTATCAATGTACCCTCATATTCTGTATAAATTTGGCCAATGAACCCTGTAGATATGCCTGGTATTCTTCACTTAAGAGCCTCTCTGAACTATTTGAAGCATGAAAACTTCTTTCTGCTCCAGAACTATCAGAAAGCAATGCTGGCTCACATGTAGTATCTTGGCCATTTCGTTTTAATTCACTTATTCTGGAAGGATTTTCGTTCACATTATGATGCATTGCCCAAGAGGTGTTTTGGCTGTCTAAGTTTTCATTTTGGTTGTCCGAAATATGCTGCGCAAAAGCAGAGGCAATACCAGGGAAATCTCCATCCAGTATTTTCAACACCTGCAAAAGGAAACGTTCTTTCAGAAAGTCCTAGTGTTGAGGGGGAAAGGGTGTAGTCATCAAAGAATAAAAAAATCGGTTCACTTATTGACAATGCATAATTTGTTTTCTAGGTACATTTAAAGACTTCTGGTGGTTTTGAAAGATACCTGCGACATCCTTGGTCTTTGTTCTGGCAGTGGTGAGAGGCACAATTCTGCAGCATGCATCATGGCATTTACTTCCCATTTTACATACTTGTCCAACAATTGAGGATCTATTATCCCATTAATCATCCCCCTTATCAGCAAAGGAAGGCCCTGCACAGCATACAAAGGAAAAATTATGATATTAGAGACTAAACTCATCCTGTTGTGTTCCATTTTTTCCAAGTTGTAAGTGCTAGATAATCAAAGTAAGTGCTACCACTGATAAACTAACAACATAATGGTTCTTAGCAGTTTCTCCTATGCAGTGGAATACAAGATACTGAGAGGACTTGCCCAATCAGACACAAATTGTTTTCCCGTACTTCTTGAGAAATCGGTGGCCTTAAAGCCACTTAGTAACTCCAAAAGAACTATTCCATATGCGTATACATCAGCTTTCTCTGTTATAAGCCCAGTCTGAGTATACTCTGGAGCCAAGTACCTACATAAACATTAATTTATGTGTAAGAGCCATTTTCTCTGATACAAATAATTCGCTGGAGGCTAGACTGGAAATTCAACACAATATTGATCGCTTAGGCCTACTTAGCAATTATTCTGTGCTTGCTTACTACACCAGCTTCAAAGAACTGGTCCAAAAAATCCAAAAAAGGGTGACTCTGCTTCTGGCAAAAAATTAAGCAATACAAAAGTAGGAAAAAAGGCTCTCCATTAATTTACTCTGCAAGTAAATTAGTCAGTTGAACTCCAGATAAGCTTGCTAATAGCCAACACCAACATTAAGGAAAGTGCTTTGCTGAAGTTCATTGAGACAATCGAACAAGATATGCAATCATAGTCTCACATGGCACAGAGAAAATCATTAGCTTTTAGAGATTTCAGTAAGATATCTATGGGAAGAACAGCATTTTTAATTAAATTGTGATGCTGAGAATTAGCAGATTATTATGACAGAACAACGGTAAGATTCAGTAGATACCCAAATGCACCAACAACCCGTGTCTCCTCGGCTGCTTGGCCATCTGCTTGCCACCTTGCTAGGCCAAAATCACCCACCTACATGTGAGACACAGCTGTAAGTAGCTAAAATCACTCGCTACTTGCATATTTGGACTGTATTTCATTCAAATCACAGCTCTCACTGACAGATGAACAAACTATTGACTGCATTGTAATGAGGCAATGCTCAAAACCGCATCTTCATGTAGTCTAACATAATGCTTGAGAGCCCATGCATTTATGAGGCACTTCTTTTCTTCCATAGGGGTTGGTCACTGAATCACGTAATTATTTTTCCTAGCATCTTCACAATCAGGAAGAGGCAAATACGAGAATTTTAAGAAAATTCATGCATGGAATGAAGGCAATCCAGGCACAAGTATTGAAAAGTATGTACAGGAGAAAGATGAAATTACCATGGGTTCAAAGTCATGGGTAAGAAGGATGTTGCTGGGCCTGAAGTCTCTATGTATAATGCATCCGACTCGACAATCTTCATGAAGATATCTCAAACCTCTCGCAGCTCCTATTGCAACCTTCATCCGATTAGGCCAGGTCAGCACCTCAGATGACTCTTTTCCTGGAAATTTCACTTTCCCATCAGATCAAGAGATTCTTGCATGCACAAGTTTCTATCACGATATGGCTTTATCGGAACTTCTGATGGCAAATGGTCCGATAAAAAACAAAAGGAAGCGTAAGCAACTACAGCATTGCAGAGCATTACCATACAGATGCTTGTCTAATGAACCATTGCAAGCAAACTCATATATGAGGAGCCATTCTGTTTCGATGCAATAGCCCACTAACATCACCAAGTTCTTATGCTGTGCACAACTCAGCACTTCAATTTCGGAACAGAACTCTGATGCACCTTGTGCACTCAAGAACTTGTGCTGTTTCACTGCAATGACTTGTCCATCGGGTAACACTCCTCTATAGACAGGACCGAATCCACCCTCCGCCAAGAAGTTTTCTGCTGCAAATCCATTGGTAGCTCTTTCAATCTCTTTGTAGCCGAACTTCCTTGGAGCCTTACCAAAATGCGGAGCCTTAAGCTTACAGACAGAGCAGAGAGGTGGAGGTGGTGGGGGATGTTTAATTGAGAGAGACATGGCTCTCCTGACACTCGATATCGGTGGAATACTTAAAGAAGGGACTGCTGGTGGTTGATTGCCATGGCTAGTTGAAGGGTCTTTTCTTGTGATCAGCTCTTTTGACTGTTGGGGGCTGGCAGCTTTTGGCCACAAGCTTGATGAATCTACTGATCTTCTCGCCAGGGCTGGAACCATATTTGCTGCTTTGAAATTATTACCCTTTGCCAATTCTGTTTTAGAATAACAAACAGCTTTAGTGTATTAGTGCAAAGCTCTTTCAATATGTTTTCTTTCATTTTCGCTTACCACCTTTAGTCTTCAGAGGACCACTATAGCTTTTCCTTCTTGGCTCCAAAGGAGTAGCTGATGCTCTAAGAAGTGTCTCGTCAATGTTGGAGTTTGACACCTTCCTCACCAATTGATGATTAGTATTTTCTGCAGAGGGATTGAATGCAGCCTGGATTTTCGTCTCCTGGTGGAAGTACTGAGAATTGAGATGTATACGTGAACTATACAGTGTCACATCTCTAGAGGTAGCATTGAGCAAGTAGAAGGGGTCCTCCTCTGTGGTAGATAGTGAGGACGATGTGCGTGCCTTGGTATTTGGACTTCTGAACCCAAGACTGCTATGGGTCGCTGGACTGCTATTATCTATGGAGTTGTATGTAGTAACTACGCCGAGCATGTCCGCTACCATGGGGTCATTTTGCTTCACCTTAGTATTAATTTTCTTCCGAATATGGGGATTAACTGCTCTCAGGATCCTTGGGATGGAGTGGTCTACAAGTACAATGTTACAGATCAATTGTTTCAAACAGTCATCGCCCTCTTTCTTCAGCCGTCTGCCAGTTTAAAGGCAATAACTCAGCGTTAATTCTGCCCTTGTTAATCACTCAGAGTTGGAAGAATAAACATAGTTCACTGATTCGTTACCAGGAATTTCTCCTAGATATTAAGGATAACACTTTTTACAAGAATTGAGATGAGGAAGCAAGATTATGGTGCTTACGAATCTAGAACTACCCAGGTTGCTCCAAGCTCTCCAGCTGCAGTCGCAACTGACCCCGGCTGTGCATCTGTTATGACTTTGACTGTATTGTGCACCTGTCGCTCAATAATGTGAGTCAGTAGCAATTTAAAACTACATGATCACTGGTCATCATAAAACACAAAGTGTGATTACCTGCTTGATTTTGTGAGCTGTAAATACGTGCCACATCATAATCTCACAAACACCTTTCACCTTCAGGTTTAGATCGGTTTCTACTCCTTCGTTGAGTGCCCTGGCCATGTTATTTGACGAAATCTTCCCATTATGGCCGCAATTCCACTTCTTGAGCAAGCCTAAGGAATGATCACAGGGTCACAAACATACAACAAGAATTTAGAGAATTGCATTAACAAGCTAAATTTGCTGTCTCTGAGATGCTCACCAGAGAAAAACCGCAAAGTCTTAGACTTATGTGTCTTATGGGCACCAGCAAGAGAATGAGTTTTAGAAGGAAGAATGGCGAGTAGGAATACAGAGTCCGCAGTCTTGGTCAGATTGCGCACTGCCCATTCGAGAGCATAATCCGTGATCTTTTTACTTGCATCGACTGCCACAACTATCACTTCACCATCCATCTCATAAAATCATGCCAGAAGGCGAGAACATGAACAAGCTGCAAAGCTTCCTCAGATAAGTTGAATAGTGAAGACCTTGGAGCAATAACAAGCTAACTTGGAGATAGTATCTGGTGGCCTCCAATACATTAGTCACCCTGATAAACCATATGATCATCAATTACAGTTTGCAAATGAAGTTTGATTCTTTTTTCTTGGGAAAGCAATAGAGAATGGACCAACTGAAAAAGACAGGCTGATCACTAAAAATTGACAAGTCCATGGAGGATCGAAGAGCCACCACTGGGCAGCACAGGGTGAGACCCTTGAAATGTTCTGTGTCCATATGCATTTGGAGGGAAATGCATATTCTACATCGCATATCAGATAGGGACCTCCACAATAACTCTTTCCTATTTAACACAACATTATTTTGAAGGGCTCAAGTTTTGACCTTTTCAATGATTGGAGGGTCTGTCTGCTTCATTTTGGCACAGCCTACGCTGTGTAGTGATAGAGACATGGATTTTTTTTTTTTTTTTTTTTCTACCTCAAAAGTGCGTTGGTGATGCTTTTGTTGTGTGCATCCGATGTCGGCAGCTATCTTCATCCCCCACTATAAAATTGTCTGGGAAATGATCCGCATTTGGTCCAACACCTTGCTAGCTCTGGTACTCCATTATGTGCTCTATTGTATATCCCGTAGATGCCTTCAAACAAACAATTTAAAAATCCCTTTTACATCATAGTAATAATAATGCCCATCCCGCCGCATTGGTTTGGGCCTTTTCCCCCCTAATTGCGGAAGGGGGGAGGTTTGAGGTCATTGCAAGCGTGCTTTCGCAGGAGTTTACGAACACCATAGAAGGTGGGTTCCCGCGGTCAAAAAAAAATAAAGTTTAACAAGAGAAAAAGCCATTGTAAGGCAATTCCTTCGGTCTCAAAAAAATTAAAAATAATAATAAAAAAAGTTAAATATGATGATGATGATGATGATGATGATGATGATGATCATAATAATAATAACAACAACAAGAGAAAAAGCCATTAAAAAAAAGCCCTTAAACTATGCATATTGTGACATATTTCCTCTAAATGTTTTTCTTTGTCACCAAAATCCCAAACTTGTATTTGTGTGATATATTTACCCCATCAAAATTATGTCAATCATAACTATTAAAAATCTACTTATATTGACGTCAATATGGCATCCACGTGACTTAAGTGAAATAAAAACTTGTTTTGGCTGAAAAATCATTTCACGATGTGACATAATATGAACATCATGTTGTCAAGTTAAAGTAATGGGCCAGATATTTGGCATGGCCGCAGTTGCTTCAATGTTCTTTTTACAATTTAAGATTAAAGTTGACGGATGCGACATAATATGAACATCAGGTTTTATTACAGTTTAACGATGCAAATCGTTTGCTGAAACAAGCTTGCAAAGTGAAAAAAGGCGGGGTAAAAGAACAGTCGTTTTCACTGCCCCTTCACCTTTTGATAACCCAAAAGATCCCTTGTTCAGGAGAGAATATCTTCTCCATGTTCAGACATTCCTTCTGAGAAGTACAATATAGGGAGAGTTAGGGCCTCATCGTCTGTCTGTCCTTTTGCTTGTATCCGATCATTTGGCATAAAGAACAGAACTCTTTGAGCTGGTTGGGGATATTAGAGTATGAGGACATCCTTGGATTAATTTTCTATGCCCAACAGGAAGGCATGAACAAAATCAGACAATGCAAAAGGCATGTGGGTAGGAATTTGGTGATGGGCTTGTCCAGAGTAGAACTTGTTCCACATCAATAAGATTATATTGAGATGCTTTCCTAATGTTAGGTAAGGATGACATCTTTGATATAAAAAGACCGTCAACAGGCTAAACCCTAGTTCCGGAGCATTTGGTGGAAAAATATTACTTATGAGCCAGATTTTTTCGACAATTTGGATGTTCTACTTTATTTGATCCAAGAGGGTTTCGTTTTTTAACGACATTTTCCTGAGAGTTGCTGAGATTCAAATTGGCTAAAATCTGGGTCTCAAGAGTGAATGTGAACCCAAGGAACAGTAATTTATAAAAATTTTGGGGAGATGAATTGGCACAACATAAAAAGATTTAGGATTAAATCGGCACAAAGACAAAAGGTTTATGACTTTTTTGACACTTATCCCTATAAGACTACCTTAGTGCAAAAGGACTATAGATCAAAACGTAAAGTCCTCTCATAAAGAAACATCAAATATGAGCTCATGCTAAAACTAATGAGACCAATGGCAATTCATGATTAAACACTTCAATCTGTAAGCAATTAGAGGCGCCTGACTCAAACAAGTCCTAGATTATATTTTGGCGTAATCACACAATGTAATATGTAGTGGTGAAAACCAAAAAACAAAGCCGATGTCATCCCTCAATGCCAGCTGCTCTCTACTCTATCTCCTAGAAGACACTCCTATTTCTATTAATCTTGCTTGCCTCTGTTGCCTAAAGGAACACTCCACCCTCTGTGATCTCACCTTCAACTTCGTTTGATAGTCAAGTTATGACCTCCATTACATCTACCTAGCAACTTTTGCGGGATCCGTAAGCTGCTCCCATTCAATCTCACGCTGGTTTCACGACTAAAAAACATTTCCATGATGAGATTGGCACCTGATCCTGTCATTTACGAGACATTTCCGTTTCATCTGTGTCCTGCTTCTTTCATTTTCTCTAAGAAGGCTTCTTTGGCCAATGACATGGTGCTGGGGTTGCTTGAATGAGACTTTGATCATTTGGCTTACACAACGATTTGCTGCCCTCTTCTCACCAAGAAAACTGATCTCAACATGACTTATCTATGTCCTCCAGATCGTAATGTTCTCTGAATTAATCTTATCTGCTGTCACTGTCGTCATTATGTTCTGTTTGACCATCAATTTCCTTGGGGGAATGAAGCTCAGGATCCACAAGAGATGAGCATGGTCTCTCATCTGATGCCCCTGAAAGAAAACTGAGAGCAGTCTCGATATCACTCATCAGCGGTCTCATTGATGCTTCCTCTTGCAGACACATCGCAGCAATAGCAACAGCTTGATTTAAGTCTTTCTCAAGAAATTTCCCCCGGAGCAGTGGATCTGCCATTTGTGGGAACAGTTTAGGATCTCGGAACTTCGGAGATGCCTGCATATTATCTAAGCACTCCGTAATTAGTCAAATATTTTCATTCTGGTGTATAAGTCCCACAATTACAACAATTACATAAAGCAATTTAAAACGTTTGATGAGAAAAATGCAAATATGAGAGATGCATATTACCCAAGCAACTAGATTTTGCTCCTTGCTGGGTTTCGTGGTGTCAATTACTCTCCGTCCAGTGATGAGCTCCAGTAAAATTACTCCAAAACTGTACACGTCAGATTTCGGTGTTAACCGTCCTGTTGTTGTGTATTCTGGAGCACAATAGCCATAAGTCCTCATCACCCTTGATGACACATGCATTTTATTACCAGCAGATCCCAGCTTCACCAGTCCAAAATCAGACAGCTTTGGCTTAAATTCTCTGTCCAACAAGATGTTTGTGGACTTAAGATAACCATGTATAATAGGGGGATTGCAGCTACCATGCAAATACTTGAGACCTTTTGCTGCGCCATACGCAATCTTCATCCTCATGAGCCAGTCCAAAGGTTCCTCATTTGGCCCAATATCTGCATTTAAGTTTTGGCATAAAATCCAGCCATTAATTAGACAAAGAAATTTCTCTCCAGAGCAAGAGGTGGAAATATGCACGGGTCATCTCGCGAAACACATTATACTTCATTGGAGCTTGGAAGCTGCTCTCTTAGCATCAAAAGAAGTAGACAACAGTACTTTGCATGCAAACTCAAGCAGTTTTTCCAAAAGCATCATATTGCCATTTAAACTTTAAAAATTACAAGAAGAGGTACCTTTTTTGTTCGCTTTTGTGTTCGGATGGAAACTTTTGGTACCAAGCAGATGATCTTCCATAGTCCCCCCACGCATGTATTCATATACCAGGAGCCTCTGATCACCATCGGCGCAATAACCAAGGAGGTTGACCAAATTGTCATGGCGTACAAGACTCAATGTCGTAACTTCATCAAGAAACTCCTTGTTTTCATGTAATCCATTTCTGTCAAGCTGCTTTATAGCCACCACCTGTCCAAAATCCTAAGTAGTGAATCAAAGAACTTAATAGCCTGGGGAAAAAGAAAAAGAAAAAGAGCTTAGAATGGTACTTGTATCACCTGACCACTATCTTGAAGAGTGCCCTTGTATACTCTACTGAATCCGCCTTCTCCCAACAGATACTCTGGTCGAAAATTTTTTGTAGCAGATGCGAGCTCACGAAAAGTGAAATTTTGCGCTTCGATTTTTTCATGGTCCACTTTGTTTGGCTTGTTTTGGGATTCATCAAGTAGTTTCTGCTTCTTAACTCCTGCAGCATTGAAAGACGGAAAATTTACGCCAGCAGAGAACATTAATTCAACTTAACAACAACACTAGCGTGAAGGTCAAAAGTGGCACATGCTGTGAATTTGATGTGTGGAATAGATAGCAAATATTGCATAGCCAAAGGCAAATTTATAATGTCCATGGAAAAGTTCTCTCCACAGGTGTGAACTTTTTTGTCTGAAGATCAGCAGAGCAAATCAATTTGTAACCCCAACTCATCTTCCACATTTCAAGGAGAGTCTCCAGCACATTGTACCTTTTTATTAGGCTATTCTCCCGCCCAATGTTCTTTGTGTTACATAAGCTAGACTAAAGTGCATGACCAAAATCAACTCATATCTGCATCTGCAGTAATTCCATAGAAGTCTCAACCTTTTACGTTCCAGATCTCCGATTACCAAAACAACAATGCATTACGGTCCACTCCTGCCCAAATTTTCCAGACTCCTTTAGGTCTAACCTTGAAAATACTAAAAGATGGCTGATGCAGAAATGACACTTAAATGGTGGGGTTTTTGGGGGCAATATGAACATGGTGGATGAACTTGAACCATCTAGATTTTGCATATGATATAATTCAACAGAACAAAGGAAAACAAGGAACATAGGCAGCCTTACCTGGTGCGTGTGATGCGTTGTGACCTTCGATTGGAGTCAAGTGCTCCCTCTTAATCAGTTCAACATGCGACGAGAAACAGGGGAAGCAACTCATGTCTGAACGCAGATCAAGAAACTCTCTTCTTTCAAATCAAGCGTCCTGTGAAAAGAAATACCATGATACCAGGCCTCTGAAGGAGGCCAGTAAGGAATGTGGAAGGCCAAGGGTCCTTCAAATTTTGTAACACACACAGCAATTTGAAGGACCCCTCTGGAATCAACAGGATGACGAACAATCACCAGAGGAACGAGCCATTTTGTAGTCTTCTTCTTCCTTGAGAAGAAGATACGAAAATTTTCTCTGAGCTGTGGGGGTGAATTTGGCATAACAGAAGAGGAAAATGTGGGATTTTTGTTATGTTCCTCCAGCAAAAGTCAGTTAGGAGGAAAGGACCGTAATTGGGCTTGGTTCATGTTTATGCCAGCTGTTTTGTTATTGGTAAATGGAAAAAAATCAAACCAAGAAGATCAGATTTAAATGCCCTTCCAAATATTGCCCTAATGGTTTTTCGGCCAAACACTGTGTCATAATTCAGCTCCTCATGCGTCCTCCTTCCTACGTTTGGTTGTCCAGATTTTTAATCGGGATAGGATTGGATAGGATAGGATATGAAATCCTTGAATTTTTTTATATCATGTCTATTATTTGGTGAATCGCAATATTAAAATCGGATATATTCACATCATATCATGTACATTTTTCTTTTTATATAAACGGCATATCATTATACATAAACCTAAATATTTTTTTTTGGTAAAGATAAATAAACCTAAATATTCATAAATAAAAAGAGATGGTGAAAATCTCTCATAACACTATTCCTTAATTTATTTTTCCTCTTTTTTATATTATTTTCTTTATTATTTCTTTTTTCCCCTTTCATCATTCTTTAATAAAATTTTATCAAATAGTAAATTGTACTAACATGCCTAAAATACAAAAATACCTAAAATATATAATAAATATAAATATTTAATTTATAGATTCAATGTTTATTATAAGATAGAATTAAAGTTGAATATATAAATTAAGATAAAACAAATTAAAATAAGATTAATTAAAATTAATTTTTTTAATTTTTTATCTTTAATTTCTTAAATTAAAAGTCAAATATTATTTATATTGAAATATAATTTCAATTTTGTTAATTTAATAAGTTTGTTATTCGAGAAAAATAACTTTCTTATTATGGACATTAGAAATTCTATCCACTTTTATCACACCTCTCCTATGGAATAATTTTATCCTGCCTATCCTGTCTTGAGCGAGTACCAAACGTAAGATAGGATAAATCATATCCTATTCTGAATTTTATCCCGACTACCAAACGCAACCAAAGTGTGCAAAATTTGATTGCCTATTCCGGTTCTCTTACCACCGAAAATGGAAAATGAGTTCGAACCAAGAGAACTTATACAAGAACGATCAAGACGGAACAAAAGATTTCTGGTCATCTGATCATGTCTAATCAGAAAACCAAATGCCCCTGCTTATGAAATGGTCCCATTAACCATGAAAAGAGAACGCATATAGTACCACAACAGAAAAGAAATGCCATACATAGAATGCATCTTGGATAGATAAGCACATTCACACAGCTTTGAACAGGATCCAGTTTATTAACACCCCCTCTGTAAATATATATTCTGTAACATCTTGTGTGAAGTGTAATCATCTGTGATATTCACATTATTCCATTCACCTCATCTCCGTTGACCTATGCGCTGACGACTGCTTTCTTGGGAAGTCATCTGTGTAGGACGAAGCTCAATTCCCTGGATGACTAGTCCCGATTTCCACTTTGCACTTTTCACATCCATCAAGCTTATTTGAACCTCCTCAGTTGGCGGGTCATCCACGAAAAACTCACCCAGATTGATCTCCTTCCACCCATCTCCTCGGTCCCAAGGAGCTTTTTTCTCCCTAGCCTGAAGAACTCTTGCCGCAGATGGATCGCGGAAAATATGCGGTGATCTCTCTTGCACGGTTTGATATTGCTGTCTCAACCTCCCGTCAGGATCAAAATATACATAGCATTGTTCACCCGCAGAACCACAAGAGATGGACACTTCCACTGCTTGATTCTCAAACCCATAGTTCCCATGCACAAACTTATAGATAAGGTAAACTGCATAATATGTGTCAGCAGACAGAAGTCGTGTCTCCATCTTAGCGTGAACCTCAAGCCAGCATACTCTTATGAGCTCTGCCACCTCTGGGAATCTTTCAAATAGACGAACAGATTTAGTTACCACACGATAGATGCCAAACATAAGAAGACAGGTGACAGTATCCACAGCAAAAGAGGAAAATGTAACAGCAGTTTGGAGATTGGATGGACCTTGAGACGTGCAATGAACTCCATCTCCAGGAGGTAGGAGTGTCGCCCCATACTATAGACAGATCTCTCGCGCCAACCATATAACACTTCTTCCCCCTCCATTTTTCAAGTGCAAAACTCTGCACAAGACATGGAAAGATCACTATACGTGAAATATTTGGAAAATTAAGATGGTGCCGTCTTTCCATAAGGAACATGATAAGAGTGACGGATGATTATGCAGAGAGAATTACAAGTAGGAAAATGTATCATTCGGTCATTTGTTGTGCTGAACAAACAAGGTATTGAACAGATATGATACTCCTCAAGACATGGTTCCCAAAACGATTAAAATAAGATTGTTGTACTTAAATTAAGTACTCCACTTTAATGAAAATGAAAAAACAAACTAGAGTAACTTCTTCTGCCACTGCTTCAAAAAGACCACTGCAACCAGTTTGTGTTCCATGAGCTTCTCCCAGCAATAGAATACCACAAAACATAAGAGAATGGATGGTCCATCTTCATATCCAGCCCTACCAATTCTAGGAGTAACACCTTCTAAAGTCATTCTCTGCTTTTGCCTAGTCCTCCCTCAATTCAGACAACGACATCACGTTTTAGCACACACAGACAATGCGCCCTGCATACATAATTATGTCATCACATGCATGTGAGCAGAGACTGCACTGACGAGATACCTTCACCTCCAAAGCAGACTTCTATGGAACAAACGATGTTCAAATTCTATCCCAAACTTGAACTGAAACCAGTTATGCCACAACAGCCATTTTAAAGCACAGTGTTCAAATCCATCCCTGGCTCAGCTGCTGCAGACAGTGCACAAGCCCATCGGTAAAGATGCCCTTCTCACCTACTATTTTAACTTTGAATTCGTTCTAGCAAGTATCAATAATTTCTTCAGACTGCCCAGCACAAGCAGTGAAGCCAAAAGCAATCAACCAGCCGACCCAAGTTTTAGAAAGAAAAACAAAACAAAATTGAACCTGAGTGCTGAGCCAATTATTGAGTTGACACAGCTTATGCTTCATATCTTTAAGACTACCCTTCAGCAACAACGTTGTTAGCCACTAATATCAAACCATTTGTTCCAATGCGCAGATAATTGAGAGATTGCAGCTGAGTACGCCAATCATTCTAAAAGCCTAAAACTATTAGAAAAAGGCTCAATTTTTGTCTTTAACGCGTGTGATGGGCCATGGTCTTCGAGAAGCGGATTCCACAAAACCGGGGTTCTGTGCAGAAGTTCAAAACCATTCGACCCTCAAGCCGATCTCAAAGCCTTTCACCTTCCACTCCAAGAATTCAACTCAGTCAAGCTCCGGGCCCACGAACCCGGCAATCATTTCATCCAGCGGCCGGCGTAAAACCCAGAATACGCTCGACGAAAATCAAGTTACCTTGCGGCCGGAGTCGATGAGAAGAGGGTCGCTGCAGAGACGTAGGAAGACGTCCTTCTTCCTAGTCAGCGAGGGCCCAAGAGTCGGCGGCGGCGGCGAGGAAGTGGAGACGATGAGGTCGAGGTCGAGGGGGAGGAACTTGCGCCAGACGGCGTCGGAGTCGGAGGCGGCGCGGAAGGCGCGGGAGAAGGTGGCGCAGCGGCCGGCGTCGAGAGGGGTGGCGAGGGCCAGGGAGAGAATGCGGGCGATGCAATCCGCGGGCAAGTCGCCCAGCTCCACCATCTCTTTCGTCGGGATGATCGATCGATCGCGTTCGAAGCTCGATCGGTCCGATGATGTTCTCGTTTCGATTCGGTCTGAGGTTGCTGACAACCACGGGCTCAGCCACGGAAGCAGAGGCTTCCCAGTCTCCAGTTTTTTTTTTTCGTCTCTTTTCTGGTCTTTCCTTGGGTCACCCGGAACCCGATTTGTTTGGTGATAGAAAAATACTTTTCAAAAGCTTCCGTTAAGATGATGGTATGGAAAAAATGTGCGAGACGTCGAAAAGTCTTTTCCTCTCTCTTCTGTCTTCTTCAACCTTCAATCATTGGGAGGGTTTGAGCTAGTCTCACCCTCCCCTCCATCTATTTTGATTTTCTTTGAATTTTGTAAAAAAATCACGAAAAATCCTGAACTTTACATAAACTGACACATTTACTCCAAACTTTTTTTGTGACGTGAAAAACCCTGAACTTTGCCAACCGTGATACATTTATCCCAAACTTTTTTTTGTGACACAAAAAACCCTGAACTTTTATCGTGTGACACATTTATCCCAAAATTATAGCGCATTTTGGTCTTTTTATTTTTTAAAATTTTTTTCTTTTTTTTTTCTTCTCTCTTCCCTCCTCTCGGCGTCCGGCGAGGGCTGCCCTCACCGACGTCGGGCTAGGGCCACCCTGGCGAGGGCGGCCTTCGCTAGGTCGAGCGAGGGCCTCCCTCGCGCCCTCGCCTGACGCAGGCGAGGACAACCCTCGCCAGGCGCCAGCTTCCCTCCGCCATGGCCGGTGGAGGGAAGAAGAAGAAAAAAAAGAAGAGGAAAAAACAAAATAAAAAGACAAAATGCCCTTGATGGGGTAAATGTGTCACAATTTGAAAAGTTTGGAGTTTTTTACGTCACAAAAAAAAAAGTTTGGGGTAAATGTGTCACTTTGGGCAAAGTTTAGGATTTTTCGTGGCTTTTTCCCTTGAATTTTTCTTTTACTTTTCCCATTTTTTCTCTCTTGATTTAGATTTGAGAGTTGTGTTCTCCCGATCTAACTCCAGATTTGAGAGTTTGAACTCCCCGAATCTAGTTTTAGACCAATGAGTTTTTCTCTCCCGATTTAGATCTAGAAATTTAATAATGTTTTTGGGATTCGATACCCCCATGTTCTATCTGTGTACAGGTCCTCTGCCTCCAGTTTCAATAATGATTGTAGGAATTTTAGCGTCTCACTAAATTATGAAGATTTGCTCTTTCAAATGTTAGATTTGTATTTATTCGATATATTTTGGTTGTCTCTATATGTCAACAATATAGAGGAAGCCAAATTTAAGCACACATCGCCAACTAGCAATGCTGTAGTTATTGGAGAAAGAATTTCCAATGTGTGCTCATTACTGACAATAATACAAGATCTAGTGATTGATTGCCAATTATCTTGTTGACAAATCCGTTATTTTAGAATGAATATATGCTTAACTCTACCGGTGCTTTGTTGATACACCTTGTTTTCTGAATTTGGCTTTGTTTTGTAGTATTTTGACCTTTGTTTTGCTTCAATTTGCTTTACTATAAAAGTCTATATACTTCTCATATATCCTTTTGAGCCATGAATATAATTTTTTTTTCTAACAAAATAAAAAAGCTTCCATTAAGGTTTCACTCTATCCTTAAATGAGATAAATTAAGAAGATGAAGGAAAAAAAATTCAAAGAAACCGGAAAAATATAGCTTTTTGTTTATGAAATAGAGTTATAATAATAAAGGAATGGACAAAAGCCATCAAAACCTTAGAGTATTCGCACGGTGACACACTTATTCTAAATTTTCCTTTGGGATATCAAAAATCTCAAACTTATTCATGTGCAACATATTTACTATCCGTCAAAGTTCCGTCAATACAAACCTTTAAAAGCCTACCTACATGGACATCAAAAAACAAATAGTGTTGGCATGGCACCCACGTATCTTTAGTGAAATAAAAATGATATATTTGCTTCGGCTAAAAAATTATTTTACGGAACCTTAACAAGTGATAAATATGTCACAATAGATATATTTTGGAGTTTTTTATGTTACAAATAAAATTTTAAAGTAAATGTATCACAATTGGCATAATTTGTGATTTTTTATGATTTTTTCCTTGAAGAAATTCACTTAAGTAAAACTCCTCAATTAATTATTTTCATTTATTATATCCTTATGGAAGATTGTGCCAAGCCGCTCTTATTAGATCGGGCTAGATCTCTCCAGTTGAGCTAGGGCATCAGTGCCCTATATCCCTAGAATAACTTTCTAGATCATCTTCTGAAAATCATATAACTATTAAAAGCTTTATATCTTGAAATTAATTTCATCAAGTTAATGATAAAATACATGTACGTTCCAGTGGATATTATGCACTTATTACACAACAACTCCTCAAAGGAAGGGCCAAGCAAGGGGAAGACGGGTAGGAAAACTAGAAGTTTGGGTTCTCGAGCAGTTTGGTGTTGCTCATATTTTAAAAGGCAGTTAAACCTAGAAGTTAGCGCTTAGATCAAGACAGAAGTTTTTTATTAATATATCATATATAAATTTAAGGAATTTTTAATCTAAGATGGCGAGGATCACTGCACATTCTCTAAATCAGCGTTGAGTGCTTGTAACAACTTTGCTCACGACATGACTTGAGTAGTCTCATGCAAAATAGCGTGACAAAAACAAAGACGTTAATATTTTTATGCCACTAATGTTTCTTCTCTCTCAATGAACGAATGCTTTCTTTTTCTGTAGAGCGGCTTCAGTAGTTTTCGAGCCAGCTTCGGCTCACTTCGATTGCTCCACCTCTCCAAACGATCTTAAGAGACATTGGTCTTCGAGATTTTACTCCTAAAATGTTCTAAAGAAAGGCAGGGATAAGATAACAATCCAAAATGGTTCTCCCTTTTTATAAACACCCCCTTGTAAAAATATACTCTGTAACATCTTTTGGGAAGTATAATCATCTGTAATATGGTCAACATCCCCATTTACCTCATCTCTGCGAGAAAATATTGGCCGGGTCTTACACTCCACGTAGGCGTAGGGTAAAACCATTCAGCGATCGACACGTGGCTCCACGTAGGCAACAGCGTTAGAGGTTTAAAATTTGCGCGCGCCACTCCTGAGGCCACCACTCTGATGCTCTCTCTCCTCTGCTCGAGAACTATTAGCTGGGTCTTACACTCCACGTAGACGTCCACCTATCCGCAGACGAATGCTTTATCGGGAAATGATCCGCGTAGGACGAAGCTCAATCCCCAGGATGACCAGCCCGGATCTCCAGTTACCACTTGTTACATTAGTTAGAATAAAGTGCATGAGCAAAATCAACTCATATTTGCATCTGCAGTAATTCCATAGAAGTCTCAACCTTTTCCATTCTAAATCTCCATTTACCGAAACAACAATGCATTATGATCCACTGCTGCCCAAATTTTCTGGCTCCTTTAGGTCATACCTTGAAAATACTGAAAGATGGCGGATGAAGAAATGAAACTTAAATGGTGGAGTTTTGGGGGCAATATGAACACGGTGGATGAACTTGAATCGTCTAGATTTTGCATATGATATAATCCAACAGATAAAGGAAAACAAGCAACATAGGCAGCCTTACCGGGTGCGTGTGATGCGTTGTGACCTTCGATTGGAGTCATGTGCTCCCTCTTAATCAGTTCAACATGCGACGAGAAACAGGGGAAGCAACTCATGTCTGAACGCAGAAGAAACTCTCTTCTTTCAAATCAAGCATCATGTGAAAAGAAATACCATGAAATCAGGCCTCTGAAGGAGGCCAGTAAGGAATGTGGAAGGCCAAGGGTCCTTCAAAATTTGTAACACACACAACAATTTGAAGGACCGCTCAGACAATTGATGTTGGAATCAACAGGATGAGGAGAGATCACCAGAGGAACGAGCCATTTTGTAGTCTTTTCCTTTGAGAAGAAGATACGAAAATTTTCTCTGAGCTGTGGGGTGAATTTGGCATAAAGAAGAGGAAAATGTGGGATTTTTGTTATGTTCCTCCAGCAAAAGTCAGGAGGGAAGGACCATAATTGGGTTTGGTTCATGTTTATGCCAGCTGTTTTATTACTGGTAAATGGAGAAAATCAAACGAAGAAGATGAGATTTAAATGCCCTTCCAAATATTGCCCTAATGTTTTTTCGGCCAAACACTGTCATAATTCAGCTCCTAATGTTTTTTCGTGAAGATGGATCATTTGGTCATCCACAAAGAATGAAGCATTTGCCTTACAGAGCCTCCGTTGCTTGTACCTAATTATTCTCCAAAAACAAGAAAGCCTTTCCCTGTTTTCGTTGACGTGTTCCTTTTATTCTTATTATTATTCTGGTGAACCACGTCAATGCCCTCCACCTTATGCTTAAGGGAGAATTGTCCAAAGTCCTAAACCTATTGCATTTTTACCAATTCAATTTAAACCTTTTAACTTGCCAATCGAATCCTAAACCTTTTTCACTTCTTGTCTTCCATCGGCCAAATTTGGCCGGAAAATGCTGATGTGGACGCTGCCGTGGCAATGTCATGTAGGACTACCTGGCGTTAACATGGACAATTTTTAATAATATTTTAATAATATTTTGAATTTTTTTAAATTGAATTTTTTTCCTTTTTTTTCCTTTTTGGTTTTTTCCTTGGCCTTTTCCGGTGGCCGGCCGTCACCTGTGGCCGGTGGCCGGCCACCGAAAAGGCCAAGGAAAAAGCCAAAAATAAAAAAAAATAAAAAAGGGAAAAATTTAAAAAAATTCAATTTAAAAAAATTCAAAAAAATATTTAAAATTGTTCACGTCAGCGCCGACAATCCTATGTGGCACCGCGGCGTCCACGTCAGCATTTTCCGGCCAAATTTGGCCGAATGGACTGAATCGGCAAGAAGTGAAAAGGTTTAGCACTCAATTGGCAAAGTTAAAAGGTTTAGGACTGAATTGGCAAAAGTGTAATAGGTTTAGGGCTTTTTTTGACAATTTTCCCTATGCTTAAAGTGTGCAAAATTTGACTCCCTAAGAAAGTGGAAAATGAATTCGAACCGAGAGAACTTATACAAGAATGGTCAAGACGGAACAAAAGACTTCTGGTCATCTGATCATGTCTAGTCAGAAAACCAAATGCCCCCTGCTTATGAAATGGTCCCATTAACCATGAAAGGAGAACGCATATAGTACCACAACAGAAAAGAAATGCTATACATAGAATGCATCTTGGATAAGCACATTCACACAGCTTTGAACAGGATCCAGTTTACTAACACCCCCTTTGTAAATATATTTTCTGTAAAATTTTATGTGAAGTATAATCATCTATAACATTCACAGTATCCCCATTCACCACATCTCCGTCGACCTATGTGCTGACGACTGCTTTTTTGGGAAGTCCTTTTTTGAGAAGTCATCTGTGTAGGACGAAGCTCAATCCCCTGGATGACTAGCCCGGATTTCCACTTTGCCCTTTTCACCTCCATCAAGCTTATTTGAACCTCCCCGGTTGGAGGGTTGTCCACAAAAAACTCACCCAGATTGATCTCCTGCCACCCATCTCCTCGGTCCCGAGGAGCTTTTTTCTCCCTAGCCTGAATAACTCTTGCCACAGATGCATTGCGGAACACATGCCGAGATTTCTTGTGCAGGGTTTGATATCGTTGTCTCAACCTCCCATCAGGATCAAAATATATATTGCGTTGTTGACCTGCAGAACCACAAAAGATGGACACTTCCACTGCTTGATTCTCAAACCCATAGTTCCCATGCACAAACTTGAAGATGAAGTAAGCTGCATAATATGTGTCAGCAGACAGAAGTCGCATCTCCATCTTAGCGTGAACCTCAAGCCAGCGTGCACTTACAAGCTCTGCCACCTCTGGGAATCTTTCAAATAGACGAACAGATTTCAGTTACCACGATAGATGCCAAACATAAGAAGACAGATGACAGTATCCACAGCAAAAGAAGAAAATGTAACGGCAGTTTGGAGTTGGAGATTGGATGGACCTTGAGCCGTGGAGTGAACTCCATCTCCAGAAGCTAGAAGTGTCATCCCATGCTATAGACAGATCTCTGGCGCCAATTATATAACACTTCTTCCCGCTCCATTTTTCAAGTGCAAAACTCTGCACAAGACATGGAGAGATCATTCTACATGAAATATTTGGAAAATTAAGAAGGCGCTGTCTCTCCATAAGAATCATGACAATAGCAATGGATAATCATGCGGAGAGAATTACAAGTGGGTAAATACATCGTTCGGTCATTTGATATGCTGAACAAACAAGGTACTGAACAGATATGATACTCCTCGAGACATGATTCCCAAAACGATTAAAATAAGATTGTTGTACTTAAATTAAGTATTTAGGATGCCCATGATCTCCACTATAATAAAAATGAAAACAACAAGCTAGAGTAACTTCATTGCTTCAAAAAGACCATCAACTGGGTTGTGTCCCATGAACTTCTCCCAGTAATAGAATAACAAAAACGTAAAAGAATCATCACCCATGAACTTTTCAATTGAATGCACTTGACTCTTTGATAAGTCAACCGTCCAACATTAACCAAACGGTTAGCACAGATGGTCCATCTCTATATCCAGCCCAACCAATTCTAGGAGTAACACCTTCTAATGTCATTCTCTACTTTCAACTAGTCCTCCCTCAATTTAGACAAGGACATCACGTTTTAGCACACATGGAGACATTTCGCCCTGCAATCATAATTATGTCATTATGTGCATGTGAGCAGAGACTGCACCAACGAGATACCTTCACCAGACTTCTGTGGAACAAACGATGTTCCAATTCTATCCCAAACTTTAACTAGAACCAGTTATGCCACAACAGCCATTTTAAAGCACGGTGTTCAAATCTATCCCTAGCTCAGCTGCTGCAGACAGTGCACAAGCCCATTGGTAAAGATGCCATTCTCACCTACTATTTTAACTTTGAATTCAATCTAGTGAGTATCAGTAATTTCTTCAGACTGCCCAGCACAAGCAGTGAAGCCAAAAGCAATCAACCAGCCAACCCAAGTTTACAAAAGAAAAATAAAACAAAATTGAACCCGAGTACTATGCCAATTTGAGCAAAGGCTTAAAATTGAGTTGACACGGCTTATGCTTCAAATCTTTGAGACTACCCTTCAGCACCAACGTTGGTAGCCACTTAATATCAAACCATTTGTTCTAATGCGCAGATAATTGAGAGATTGCAGCTGACTACGCTAATCTTCCAAAAGCCTGAAACTATGGAAAAAAGGCTCAATTTTTGTCTTGAACGCGTGTGATCGGCCATGGTCTTCGAGAAGCGGATTCCACAAAACCGGGGTTCTGTGCAGAAGTTCAAAACCATTCGACCCTCAAGCCGATCTCCAAGAATTCAACTCAATCAAGGCTCCAGGCCCACGAACCCGACAATCATCTCATCCCGCGGCCGCCGTAAAACCCAGAATTCGTTCGACGAAAAATCAAGTTACCTTGCGACCGGAGTCGATGAGAAGAGGGTCTTTGCAGAGACGTAGGAAGACGTCCTTCTTCCTATCCAGCGAGGGCCCAAAAGGCGGCGGCGGCAAGAAAGTGGAGACGATGAGGTCGAGGTCGGGGGGGAGGAACTTGTGCCAGACGGCGTCGGAGTCGGAGGCGGAGCGGAAGGCGCGGGAGACGGCGGCGGAGCGGGCGGCGTCGAGAGGGGTGGTGAGGGAGAGCACGTGGGCGATGCATTCCTCGGGCAAGGCGTCCAGCTCCACCATCTCTTTCGTCGGGATGATCGATCGATCGATCGATCGATCGCGTTCGAAGCTCGGTCGGTCCGGTCCGATGAAAAACCTCCTCTTTGCCTTGTTCGGCCTTCAACCTTGATATTAGGTGTGTTTAACATGCCACGTAAGATGGTGCAGTAAACCATACACTAATAGACACGTGGCAAATTTGGGCCCACCTGTCGGCTCCCATTTACCTTTACTCTCTCTCCTCCCCTCCGTCTCTGCTCGCGACCCTCTCTCTCTCTCCCTCTTCTCTCTCCACTTCTCTTTTCTTTCCTCTTGCGTCTGCCATGGCTCGAGCTCGAGTTGGCCCATGGCATGACCTGCTCACAAGCACGCCGGCGCTCATTCATGGCTGTCACCGCCTGTGCGGGGGCGCGGAACACAGGGACTCGCTTGAGAAGATCAGACCCATCTCCCAAATGGTCTCTGGGACGACAACCGAACGGGCAGACGGACAAGGAGAGATGAAATGAAAAATAAAAACCCAAACTTTCTTGAAGAATCTCAGCAGGCGGGGTCGGACGCGGAGCTGGGAGGAGGAAATGAGCAAATGGGTTTTGTAAACGGACGCGTAGGCGTATCTGGTCGACTTCGGTTTCCGTATTTAATGCGATTTCATCACGTGGGTCGTCCTCGCCTGTTCCTGGGTACCATCCACCATGGACGACACTCGCTCGACCTCAAACTCGGAGCTTTGGTTAGCGCTCGAGTTTCGCGCTCGGCCTCAAGCCATCTCACCGCAAACGAAGCTCGACGCAGTCTCCGTCCGGCGGCGCGCCGTCCCTCCTCGACCTGAAGCGGCCATGAGCTGACTCGAGCTCGAGCCATGGCAGACGAAAGAGGAAAGAAAAGAGAAGTAGAGAGAGAAGAGGGGGAGAGAGTTGTGGGCAAAAACGGAGGGAAGGAAAGAGGGACGGAGTTAATGGAGAGAGTAGGGGCTGACAGGTGGGCCCAAATTTGCCACGTGTCTATTATTGTATGGTTTATGCACCATCCTACGTGGCATATTAAACCCACCTAATATATTCTCGCTAGTCTTACCTTTCCGTCCATTTATTTTGATTTTCTTTTGAGTTTTTTTTTGTACTTTTCCTCTTTTTTTTCTCTTCCGATCTAGATTTGGGAGTACTCCAACGATCTGATTCTATATTTGAGAGTTTGAATTCTCTAAATCTAGTACTAGATTAAGGAGTTCTTCTCTCCCGATTAAAATCTAGGAGTTTAATAATATTTTTGAAGATTCGATATCCTTGCTCTATTCGTGTATAGGTCAATGATAATTATAAGAGCTCTAACGTCTCTCTAAACTACGAAGATTTGCTCTTCTAAAGATTAGATTTGTGTTTATTTAACCTATTTTGATTGTCCCATACGACGATAGTGTAAAGAAAGTTGAACTTAGGCATGCACCGTCAACTAGCAATGCCGTAGTTATTGGAGAAGGAATTTACAACATTTATTCATCATTGACGATTATATGAGATACAGTAATTGGTCGTCAATTATCTTGCTTAACAAATCGATTCTTTTGGAACAAGTGTGTGCCTAACCTTGCCAATACTTTGTTGATCCTCCTTATTTTCTGGATTTTGCTTTATTTTGTAGTATTCTGGCATTTACTTTGCTTCAATTTACTTTATCATAAAAGTCTATATACTTCTCATGTATTCTTTTGAGTTATGAATCCAGTTTTTTTGACAAAAAAAAAAAGAAAAAGAAAAGCTTCCATTAAGGTTTCACTCTTTCCTTAAATGAGATAAATAAAGAAGATGAAATAAAAAAATCAAAGAAACCGGAAAGATATAATTTTTAGTTTACGAAATAGAGTTATCATAATAAAAGAATGGACAAAAACCATCAAAGCCCTAGAGTATCCTCACGGTGACACATTTATCCTAATTATTGTTCTAGGACACGAAAAATCTCAAACTTGTTCATGTGCGACATCTTTATCGTCTGTCAAAGTTTTGTCAATACAAACCTTTAAAAGCCTACCTACATGGACGTCGGAAAGCAAACTATGTTGATATGGCGCCCGTGTGGCTTTAGTGAAATAAAAACGATGTTTGTTTTGGCTCAAAAATTATTTTACCAAACTTGACGAATGATAAATGTGTCAAATAAGTACAAGTTTGAGCTTACGGTAAATGTGTAATGATAGATATGATTTTGAATTTTTTATGTCACAAATAAAAGTTTAAAGTAAACATGTCATAGTTGGCACAATTTAAATTTTTTTATAACTTTTACCATAAAGAGATTCACTTAAGTAAAACTCCTCAATTAATTCTTTTCATTTATTATGTCCTTATGGAAGATTGTGCCAAGCCAATCGACACTCTTATTAGATCAGGCTAGGTCTCTCCGGTTGAGCCAGGCATCGAGGCCTATATGCGCTAGCGATTAGCACATAGAGGAGTGGTTGTTGCCCAAGTTTTTCGACCTGATATAACATGCTATCGACTTGTTATCTCTAGAGTAATTTTCTAAATCATCTTCTGGAAAATTGTATAATTATCAAAAGCCTTACGTTTTGAAATTAATTCATCAAGTTGATGATAAAATACACGGACGTTCCAGTGGACATTATGCACTTGTTACACAACAACCCCTTAGAGGAAGGGCCAAGCAAGGGGGACAACGGGTAGGAGAAATGGAGGTTTGGGCTCTCGAGGGGTTTGGTGTTGCTCATATTTTACAGGACGGCTAACTTAGCGCTAAGAGCAAGACAGAAGTTTTTAATTAATATATCATACATAAATTTAAGGAATTTTTTGATCTACGATGGTGAGGGTCACTGCACGCTCTCTAAATCAGCGATCCATGCGCAGACGACTGCTCTCTTCGGAACTCATCTGTGTAGGACGAAGCTCAATCCCCTGTATGACCAGCCCGGATCTCCAGGTACCACCTGTCAGGGCTGTCACGTCCACCAAACTTATCTCAACCTCCCCAGTTGGAGGGTTGTTCACGAAAAACTTACCTAGATAGATCTCCTTCCACCCGTCTCCTCGGTCCTGAGGAAGTCTTTCCTCCGTTGACCGAACAACACTTGGGTCCATATCCAGCCCCCTCCCTCGCGCGGTTTGATATTGCTGTCTCTGCCTCCCGTCAGGATCCAAATATATATGTCGTTGCTCAACCTCAGAACCAGAAGAGATGGACACTCCCACTGCTTGATTCTCAAAGCCAGAGTCCTCATGCACAAACTTGAAGATTAAGTAAGCTGAATAATATGTGTCAGCAGACAGAAGTCGCATCTCCATCTTAGCTTGAACCTCAAGCCAGCGTGCACTTACAAGCTCTGCCACCTCTGGGAATCTTTCAAATAGACGAACAGATTTCATTTACCACACGATAGATGCCAAACATAAGAAGACAGATGACAGTATCCACAGCAAAAGAGGAAAATGTAACGGCAGTTTGGAGACTGGATGGACCTTGAGCCGTGGAGTGAACTCCATCTCCAGAAGCTAGAAGTGCCATCCCCTGCTATAGACAGATCTCTGGCGCCAATTATATAACACTTCTTCCCACTCCATTTTTCAAGTGCAAAACTCTGCACAAGACATGGAGAAATCATTCTATGTGAAATATTTGGAAAATTAAGAAGGCGCCATCTCTCCATAAGGAACATGACAATAGTGATAGATAATTATGCGGAGAGAATTATAAGTAGGTAATTATATCATTCGGTCATTTGTTATGCTGAACAAACAAGGTTTGAACAGATATGATACTCCTCGAGACATGATTCCAAAACGATTAAAATAAGATTGTTGTACTTAAATTAAGTATTTAGGATGCTCATGATCTCCACTTTAATAAAAATGAATAAACAAGCTAGAGTAACTTCATTGCTTCAAAAAAACCATTGCAATCAGGTTGTGTTCCATGAACTTCTCCCAGTAATAGAATACCAAAAACGTAAAAGAATCATCACCCCATGAACTTTTTCAATTGAATGCACTTGACTCTTTGATAAGTCAACCGTCCAACATTAACCAAACGGTTAGCATAGATGGTCCATTTGTATATCCAGCCCAACCAGTTCTAGGGGTAACACCTTCTAACGTCATTCTTTGCTTTCAACTAGTCCTCCCTCAGTTTAGACAAGGACGTCACGTTTTAGCACACATGGAGACAATTCGCCTTGCGTTCATAATTATGTCATCGCACACATGTGAGCAGAGACAGCACCAACGGGATAATCCACAGCAGACTTCCGTGGAACAAACAATGTTCCAATTCCATCCCCAACTTTAGCTAAAACCAGTTACACCGCAACAGCCTTTTTAAAACATAGCGTTCAAAACCATCCCTAACTCTGGTATTCAGCTCCTGCAGACAGTGCATGACTTAAGAGCACAACTGCCTGAGGGTAATGATGCCTTCCTCACCTACAATTTAAACTTCAAATTCATACTAGTGAGTATGGTCGGTTTCTTCAGACTGCCCAGCACAAGCAGTGAAGCCAAAACCAACCAACCAGCCAACCCAAGTTTATAAAAGCTTAAAGTCGATAACTTTGAGACTACCCTTCAGGTGCAGGAAGATTAAACGAGCGAACCCCAGCACCAACGTTGTTAGCCACTTAAGATCAAACCATCAGCTCTAAAGCGCAGATAATTGAGAGATTGCAGCTGACTACGCTAACTATTCTAAAAGCCTGAAACTATTGGAAAAAGGCTCATTTTTTTTTTTGTGTGTGATCGGCCATGGTCTTCGAGAAACGGATTACGCAAAACCGGAGTTCTGTGCAAAAGTTCAAAACCGTTCGACCCTCAAGCCGATGTTCAAAGCCTTTCACCTTCCACTCCAAGAATTCAGCTCAATCAAGCTCCAGGCCCACGAACCCGGCAATCATTTCATCCCGCGGCCGGCGTAAAACCCAGAATTCGTCCGACAGAAATCAAGTTACCTTGCGACCGGAGTCGATGAGAATAGGGTCGGTGCAGAGACGCAGGAAGACGTCCTTCTTCCTAGTCAGCGAGGGCCCAAAAGGCGGCGAGGAAGTGGAGACGATGAGGTCGAGGTCGGGGGGGAGGAAGTTGCGCCAGACGGCGTCGGAGTCGGAGGCGGAGCGGAAGGCGCGGTTAAAGGTGGCGCAGCGGCCGGCGTCGAGAGGGGTGGCGAGGGCCAGGGAGAGAATGCGGGCGATGCAATCCGCGGGCAAGGCGCCCCGCTCCGCCATCTCTTTCGTTAGGATGATCGATCGCGTTCGAAGCTCGATCGGTCCGATGATGTTCTCGTTTTTCCGATGAGAAATTCTACCTCAAAGTTCAAGAACTGTTTACGTTGTTAACTATTTGTTACGCGAAGGGGAATCCCCAGCTGCCATCATTTGGGGATGCGCGCCTTCCTCAATGGGAGGAGGGGAAGTAGAGGCCCATCAGGCCCGGAGAGTGGGGATGGGATTCCCCTTCGCGTAAGCGAATGTCTCCCCGGCGGGGCCGAAATCTTTTACAAGGCCTGAATCCCGACCTTGGGAAGGCAAGTACGGGTCACTCACCCTAGGGCGGTTCTCCCACCTTTACTTTCCATTGAGCAGTTTAAGGACCTGCTCAGGTCCAATTTTTTCTTGCCAGCTGTCATCATTTGTGTTAAATATGACTCGAATTTGAGTAATTGCAAAACGCGATTTGCTGGACTAAAAGAAGAAATATAAAATAAAATAAAATAGGAAAGTTCTTTGTTGCGAAGCCCGCGGATTCCGAACTGAAGAAAAGACGCGTGAAGCCCAAACGGAGGAGGTGGGGCCCAAGGTCAAAAGTTTGACCTTGGGGGCGCAAACCCACGTATAAAACAGATTTTATATTTTGCAGGTCTTCTTTAGTCCCAGTGAGAAGCCACCGATTCGGAGGCACGTGATTTGTGCCGAATTTCTTTTAATTCACGGTGGGGCCCAAAGCTTGGGCACACACGCACATAAAGAGCAGAAACATATTCTTTTTTGGTCACAGGCGTGAGCGGCACAAAGAAACCCTACGTAGAAGAAGTGAGCGTGAAGCCGCACGTCCGCCGAGTCATATTCCGCGCGAAGCTTGAAGAAATATAGAGTGTATTGTTTTGAGCTTGAACGCGCGGTAATTTTACGCCGAGTTTATCTCCAAGTAAGTTTATTTATTTATAAACACTTTGGATTTGGGATAATTGGGGTTTGCCGAAACACCGGAGAAGTGTTTGCCGTCAGCCAGTGTGTAATCTCCTCAGACGCTTGATCTATGTGCATAGTGAAATTCGCCGCCGCTTCCCCCCGTGGACATAGGCCTTTACGATCGAACCACATAAATCTAGGTGTTCGATTTATTTTCTTTTTCTGTCTATATTATTGTTCGATCGCTCGCTTAATCGCAACAATTTGGGGATGCGCGCCCTCCTCAATGGGAGGAGGGGAAGTAGAGCCCCATCAGGCCTGGGGAGTGGGGATGGGATTCCCCTTCGCGTAAGCGAATGTCTCCCCGGCGGGGCTAGAATCTTTTACAAGGCCCGGATCCCGGCCTAGGGAAGGCAAGTACGGGGTCACTCACCCCAGAGCAGTTCTCCCGCCTTTACTTTCCATTGAGCAGTTTAAGGACATGCTCAGGTCCATATACATGTATAGTGAAGTAAGGTTATCATGATAGAGGAATTCACTTAAGTTAAACTCCTCGATCAATTTTTTTTTTTTCATTTCTCGTGCCCTTATAAAAAATTATGCCAAGCTAGTGGATGTCGGTTAATCCTAGAACTCGAGGGTAAGGGTGGGATTAGAAGTTTTTCATTAATTTAAGGATTTTTTTTATCTAAGAAGGCGGTGATCACCATTGGCTCTCGAAATCGATGAGTGCTTATAACAACTTTGCTTGCAACACGACTGAATTTGTGGTCTCATACAAAGTAGAGTGAACAAAACCTTTCGCATGTTATGCTTCTTCTCTCTCACTGACAAGTGCTCCCTTTTTTTTTTTTTTTCCTTTTTTGTGTAGCGGGTTTGGTAGTCTTCTTTCAGGTCAACTTCCGCAATTCGACTGATCTAGCATCTCGCTAAATTATGAAGATTTGATCTTCCAAAGGTTAGATTTGTATTTATTCGATGTATTTTGGTTGTCTCCATATGCCAATAATATAGAGGAAACCAAATTTAAGCGCACATCACATACTAGCAACGTTGTAGTTATTGGAGAAGGAATTTCCAGTGTGTGCTCATTACTGACAATAATAAAAGATTTAGTGATTGATCGCCAATTATCTTGCTGACAAATCCGTTCTTTTAGAATGAATATATGCTTAACCCTACCGGTGCTTTGTTGATACACCTTGTTTTCTAAATTTGGCTTTGTTTTGTAGTATTCTTACCTTTGTTTTGTTTCAATTTGCTTTACTATGAAAATCTATATACTTCTCATATATCCTTTTGAGCCATGAATATATATATTTTTTTCTAACAAAATAAAAAAGCTTCCATTAAGGTTTCACTCTATCCTTAAATGAGATAAATAAAGAAGATGAAGGAAAAAAAATTCAAAGAAACCGGAAAAATATAACTTTTTGTTTATGAAATAGAGTTATCATAATAAAGGAATGGACAAAAACCATCAAAACCCTAGAGTATTTGCGCGGTGACACATTTATTCTAAATTTTCCTTTGGGATATAAAAAATCTCAAACTTATTCATGTGCAACATATTTATTATCGATCAAAGTTTTGTCAATACAAACATTTAAAATCCTACCAATTAATTATTTTCATTTATTATGCCCTTATGGAAGATTGTGCCAAGCCAATCGACGCTCTTATTAGATCAGCTGAGCTAGGGCATTAGGGCCCCATATGCACTAGCAATAAGCACATAGAGGAGTGGTTGCCCAAGTTTCTCGGCCTGGTATCACGGGCCTTGCATTTAAACTCTTGCGAAAGATCAGCTTGTTATCTCTAGAGTAACTTTCTAGATCATCTTCCGGAAATCATATAACTATCAAAAGCTTTATATCTTGAAATTAATTTCATCAAGTTAATGATAAAATACATGTACGTTCCAGTGGATATTATGCACTTATTACACAACAACTCCTTAGAGAAAGGGCCAAGCAAAGGGAAAACGGGTAGGAAAATTGGAAGTCTGGGCAGTTTGGTATTGCTCATATTTTAAAAGGCAGTTAAACCTAGAAGTTAGCGCTTAGATCAAGACAGAAGTTTTTATTAATATATCATATATAAATTTAAGGAATTTTTTTATCTAAGATAGCGAGGATCACTACACATACTCTAAATCAACGTTGAAAGCTTGTAACAACTTTGCTCACTACTTGACTTGAGTAGTCTCGTGCAAAATAGCGTGACAAAAACAAAGACATTAATATTTTTATGCCACTAATGTTTCTTCTCTCTCAATGAACGCATGCTTTCTTTTTCTATAAAGCGACTGGGTGCGTTTGGTTTGACATTTGGAAAGTTCATTGGAAAAATGCAAAGCAGTTTAGTCTAAAGAGCTTTGGAGAAAATGCAAAGACTGTTTAGTAAATTTTGCTTTGAAAACAACTTTGAGAGAAATGCTGTTCGGTAGAAAACATATTTGCAAAGCTCCTTTGGTAATTAATCTAAATATTTTAATTTTTATTTGTTTAAAATTAAAAAAATAATGTTTGCGACTTTTTTTAATTTATATTTGACAACGATGTTAAATATGTTGTATAAATAATTTTATTAAAATTTAAATTTCTCATCAAATGGAAAAAAATTTATGTGCTCTCTTTTTCAATTACAAGAAAAATACTTTCATTACAATAAAAACATGATAACATATGCTTTGAGGAAAGAAGCGCATTATCCTTAAAAATTATAAATATCTTTTATTATTTCCTAAATTCATAGTTATTTGATCACATAAACGTGCCATGAAAGTTATAGTTAAAGTTAGCGTAGATCAAACAATGACTGAAGAACATGATGCACGAGATGAGAGAGAGAGAGAGAGAGGTGCTCATCGGTGCTGCATTGGCAACACAATAGTGGTGGCTCTGCAGGAAAAATAATTTCCTTTTTCACAGGATGGAAATTTATTTTCCAAAGTTTTATCCTATTTGCTCAAGTCGGTAGATTATATTCTTGTCGACGGATTTATTTTCCGGTGTCTACATAGGTGAAAGGTCCAAAAATATTTTCCTGTAAAATGGCTTTACTCCAATCAAACGCACATACATCGAGTATAAATAAACAATTCTATAAGAAATTAAAAGCTTCTTGATTTCATATATTAAACCTAAGATGTAGCATGTTCCTCTGTTCCAAGAATACATTATTACCATCTTAGACAATCCATCATAATACAATACTTATTCTCCCTCCTGGACTGGACCAAAATGTCCAAGCAACCAGACAATTACAAGTTATTCATACCCCAACCAAAAAAAAAATGATGTAACACCTCAACATCTTCAAAGATTGAATGGGCCACCAGCAACACTTGTCTATCTCCTCAAGGCGTGCAATATGTATTCTGCATAAAGATCCCTGCATCATTGACGTTAAATTAGTCCTAGTTAAGAAAAATTGTACATGAAATCTGCTTAGGCGGTGCAAAAAGGTGCTAACTGAGCAGAATATGATGTCCCTGTTCTAATCTGCTGATCTGTGCCCAACTAGCTGGTTTCTTTACAATGTTGAGACATCGACTGTTGATTGTGAACTTACATGGAATACTGAATGGCTCCAGTTGCGGTAGACGATGGTAGAAAATCATTCACAGCAACCTCCTTGTTCTCGTTCTTCTTGTCTGTACAATCATTAAAGAAAACAGTGGACTTCCAATCAGACACCAGAAAATCTCAAAGGTGGAAAGGATACAATCTTCAAAAAAGCGGTCTGTTTGATGTCGTTATAGTGCTTATATTCTGGATCATCAACACAGACTGCGATTATTTTATCATCTTTTTCATTATCAAATCGCAACCAGTTTTAAGCAATCGAATTAACTCAACAGAGAAACCACAAACCCAACACACAGCAAGTACACAGCAATATCACCCTCGAAATTAATAGAAGAAAAAAAAAACACATGAATGCAGGATTTACCAAAAAAAGCTCTAACTGATAGGAAGCAGTGCCCTTTCTCCATTTGAGCTACCCATTCAAACTATAGATCATTCAGCAAAAAAGACCAGACTATGATCAAAACCTGACATAACCTGTAGAACTTCTAGACCTTCTAAAGAGTCTAATAATGTTGGGTGAAGCTCGTCATTGGAGCTTCCCACTCCAATTCTTCCATCAGAGAGAGGGGGACACGAAGAAAAGAGAAACATGTGAAAATAGACTCGTACATTTCACGAGTGTGATCTCCGCTCCAGCATAATAGCTCTCACATGGCATTGAAACATAAGACTCCAAGCAAACAATGAACCCAGAAACGGAATGAAACTATACGCTAACTTGGTTCAGCCATATTAAACGAACACATGGTGAGCAGCGAGTTGGGGAGCAAACATTGATCTGTTGGGAACTCGAGCACACGCCCAAACTCAAAAGTAATGAACAAGCAACGTTAGGATTCAACAAAACGAACTCATTCAGGTCTGGCACGAGCGATAACTAAAGAAATGGAGTCGACTCCCACCTCGCTCGAGAAAGGACAGATCAAGCATGGCAAAGAGGTTTGCGAACTTAGGTTCAACCGTGGGTCCCTACCTGGCCCGGAGAAGGCGGCTAGAGGGCAAGCTCTATACGAATCCGCTGGCCGCCTTGGTGCCTCTGAGCCAAGATCCTCAGGTTAAGGGAGGTTTGAACCAAAACAGAACCTCACCGGGAACACCAGGCTTCGGGAGTGAGGGGGAGAGAGGAGAGACGAACCTACAGAGGACGAGCACTTGAGCGAGCAAAGGAAAAGCGCAGTCGAGCGAAGAGTGTAGTCGAGTGAAGAGTGCAGTCAAGCGAGAAGCGGTCGTCACGCGGGAGAGAGAGATGGAAGGGTGCAGAGCGATGGAAGGGTGGGAAGAGAACGAGATTTAGGGGTTTTTTTTGTTTTCAAAATGGGCAAAAGTGGTTTTTCAATAAAGTTTTAAGAGCAAAATAGGCAACTTACTATTTTAATTAAATGAGCCCTTCAGCATTCCGAAAATGCTGAAAGAACTTTCAGCATTCCCAAGGGTCAACTTTCACTTGAAAGCCCCTTGAAGAATGGTTGCCAAACACCTCAATTTGGGGTGAAAGGGCTTTGGGGCTTGAAGGGGCTTTCTAAATGCCCATCCAAACGCACCCTTCAATAGTTTTCGAGCCAGCTTCGGCTCATTTCGATTGCTCCACCTCTCCAAACGATCTCAAGAGACATTGGCCTTCGAGATTTTACTCCTAAAATGTTCTAAAGAAAGGCAGGGATAACATTTCAATATGGTTCTCCCTTTTTATAAACACCCCCTTGTAAATGTATACTCTGTATGTAACATCTTATGTGAAGTATAATCATCTGTAATATGGTCAACATCCCCATTTACCTCATCTCTGCTGACCTCTGCGCAGACGTGGAAATGATCCGTGTAGGACGAAGCTCAATCCCCGGATGACCAGCCCGGATTTCCAGCGACCACTTGTCATCTTCTTCAAACTTACTTGAACCTCCCCAGTTGGAGGGTTGTTCACGAAAAACTTACCCAGATAGATCTCCTTCCACTCATCTCCTCGATCCCGAGGAATATTTTCCTTGTTGACTGAACACTTGAGTCCCTATCCGGCCATCTCTCTCGCCTGGTTTGATATGACTGTCTCCGCCTCCCGTCAGGATCCAAATATATCTTGTGTCGCTTAACCTCAGAACCAGAAGAGATGGACACTCCCACTGCTTGATTCTTAAAGCCAGAGTTCCCGTGCACAAACTTGATGATAAAGTAAGCTGAATAATGTGTGTCAGCAGACAGACGTCGCGTCTCAATCTTAGCTCGAACCTCAAGCCAGCGTACTCTTACAAGCGCTGCCACCTCTGGGAATCTTTCAAATAGACAAACATATTACAGTTACCACAAGATAGATGCCAAACATAAGGAGACAGATGACAGTATCCACAGCAAAAGAGGAAAATGTAACGGCAGTTTGGAGATTGGATGGACCTTGAGACGCGGAGTGAACTCTGTCTCCAGCAGATAGGAGTGTTACCCGATTTTATGGACAGATCTCTGGCGCCAATCATATAACACTTCTTCCCGCTCCATTTTTCAAGTGCAAAACTCTGCACAAGACATGGAGAGAGATCATTCTATGTGAAATATTTGGAAAATTAAAAGGGCGCCGTCTCTCCCTAAGGAACAGGACAATAGTGATAGATAATTATGCGGAGAGAATTATAAGTAGGTAAATAAATCATTCGGTCATTTGTTATACTGAACAAACAAGGTCTGAACAGATATGATGATACTCCTCAAGACATGATTCCAAAACGATTAAAATAAGATTGTACTTAAATTAAGTATTTAGGATGCTCATGATCTCCACTTTAATAAAAATGAATAAACAAGCTAGAGTAACTTCATTACTTCAACTAAAATGCCACAACAACCATTTTAAAGCATGGCGTTCAAATCCATCCCCAGCTCAGCTGCTGCAGACAGCGCACAAGCCCATTGGTAAAGATGCCGTTCTCACCTACTATTTTAACTTTGAATTCGTTCTAGCTAGTATCAATAATTTCTTCAGACTGCCCAGCACAAGCAGTGAAGCCAAAAGCAATCAACCAGCCAACCCAAGTTTAAAAAAGAAAAATAAAATAAAATTGAGCCCGAGTGCTGAGCCAATTTGGGCAAAAGCTTCAAATTGAGTTGACACAGCTTATGCTTCATATCTTTGAGACTACCCTTCAGCACCAACGTTGTTAGCCACTTAATATATCAAATCATTTGTTGTAATGCGCGGATAATTGAGAGATTGCAGTTGACTATGCTAATCATTCTGAAAGCCGAAACTATTGGAAAAAAGGCTCAATTTTTGTCTTTAACGTGTGGGATCGGATTCTACAAAACCGGGGTTCTGTGCAGAAGTTCAAAACCATTCGACCCTCAAGCCGATCTCCAAGAATTCAACCCAATCAAGCTCCAGGCCCGCGAACCCGGCAATCATTTCATCCCGCGGCCGCCGTAAAACCCAGAATTCGTTCGACAAAAAATCAAGTTACCTTGAGACCGGAGTCGATGAGAAGAGGGTCTTTGCAGAGACGGAGGAAGAGATTCTTCCTAGTCTGCGAGGGCCCAAAAGGCGGCGGAAAGAAAGTGGAGACGATGGAGTCGAGGTCGGGGGGAGGAAAGTTGCGCCAGACGTCGTCGTAATCGGCGGCGGAGCGGAACGCGCGGGAGAAGGTTGCGCAGCGGCCCGCGTCGTGAGGGGTGGTGAGGACCTGGGAGAGTATGCGGGCGATGCAATCCGCGGGCAAGTCGCCCAGCTCCACCATCTCTTTCGTTGGGATGATCGATCGATCGCGTTCGAAGCTCGATCGGGTCCGATGATGTCCTCGTTTCGACTCCGATGAGAAATTCTACATCAAAGTTCAACAACTGTTTACGTCGTTACCTTTCCCTGAATGAGATAAATGAAGAAGATGACAAAAAAATAAATAAATTGGAATATATACATACAGTGAACTGAGTGAAGTAAGGTTATCATAATATAGGAATTCACTTAAGTTGAACTTCTCGATTAATTTTTTTTTTTTTTTCATTTCTCGTGCCCTTATCAAAAACTATGCCGAGTTAGTGGACGCGGGTTAAGAACTCGAGGGTAAGGGCGGGATTAGAACTTTTTCATTAATTTAAGGAATCTTTTTATCTGAGAAGGCGGTGATCATCGCCGGCTCTCGAAGTCGATGAGTGCTTATACCAACTTTGGTTGCAACACGATTGAATTTGTGGTCTCATACAAAGTAGAGTGAACAAAACCTTTCGCATTTTATACTTCTTCTCTCTCATTGACGAGTGCTCTTTTTTTTTCTTTTTTTGTATAGCGGGTTTGGTAGTCTTCTTCAGGTCAACTTCCGCGGCTTTCGACCGATCTACTTCTCCAAACAATTTGAAGAATGCCCTCCTCCATGTCAACTTTATATTCCAGATTTTTAACTCTTGAAATGTCCCGAAAAAGGATTGGTCGGTCAGTAATGACTTTTTAGGATCATACCCCTTTTAATTAAGTACCCTGTCGATGTGGACCATGTGCTAAAAACGAAGTTGATTGAGCAGATCACATGCAAGCACAAAGAGAGGCAATCCGACATCAGAAAGCGTGGAACACGTCAAAAGACTTCCCCACGAATTCAAAATAGATCTCCCACCTTTTCTTTGCATTGCCTTCAGGATTGTTCACCTTCTCTATGACTGAAAAACCCTTTTTCTTTTGCCATTTTGGCGATGTATTTATGCATGAATGAATTGGGCATGGGGCCCCTACTCTCAGCAGTCCCTTCTTGAAACTTTTGCCATTTTGGAGATGTATGTGGAATCAACGTTCTTCCTTGATTATTTAAAAGAAATGCTAAGGTATGTGTCAACAGGGTATTAATAGCACATCAACCTAATATTCCCTCTCGCGTGTAAAGTCGATCTTTTAGTTATAGCATACATGACTCAAAATACACTTTCGTATGTAATCCGATCCTCTTCATACGTGTAAGATAAGATATAAATGCGATCGCATCAACGAGATAACTATGACAAGAAAAATATAAAGAATAATGTGAAATGAAAATCAAGAGGTGTACAAGGGAATTGAGTCTTTACATGTGCTCGGATACCGTCTAAGACCAATTGTCTCTCTTGAAAGTTTATATTGTTAGTAAAAAGTCCAACGGTGAATTTACATCGTATGACCTTAGCACTCCCTCTTTCGCGACGAATTGTGCAAATTGGTCATTTTAATCTTAGGTTTTCAGATGCAAAATTTAGATCCTGCATCACTTCAAATCTGAGGTATGCTTTTTGAATATTTCCATAGCATTAGTAAATTTTTTTTTTTATTTTTATAAATGCCTTGGGTGTACTTTAAAAAAACCATTCAAAAAAATATTGTAATTTGCAATACCCCGCCTCTCTCAAATTATCTGTGATTAATGCATCAAAAAATTCAAAATATTTCATTATCAAATCTATTCAACTAGTGCTTTGGACACTCATTAATAAAAATTAGTTATTAGGGCGTGAATGATAATTATTTTATTTTATAAATCAATTTCTGGCAAGAATTTGATTTCTATTTCTACTATTTAACGAATTTCTAAGTAAAAATACATGTTTGATAATACACAAAATTTCTATTCCCAAAAAAAATTCATTTGATATTGATACAAAATTTCTCTTTTCTATTTCTATTATTTGGACAATTTTTCTATTTCCATAGAATTAGTAAAATTTTTTCCATAGCTTGTTAAAAAAATCATTATAAAAAAAAAATTTTGTTAGTAAGCGCCTTCGTTATCGTTAGGGATTGTACTTGTAAAAAACTCATTCCTTCGGTCCCAAAAAAAAAAAAATATTACAGTTTATAATACTCTCTCTCTTGAGTAATGTGATTGATGTATCAAAAAATTCAAAATATCTAATTATCAAAGCATATTTAACCGGTACTCTAGATATTCATCAACAAGATTTGGTTATTAAGGGTGTAAATGGCAACGTTTTTTTTTTTTTTCTCTGATTTTTTTATTCCTAGGAATAAAAAAAAGATAGAAATACATTTGGTAACATTAATTAATTTTTATATTGTGGCCGAGGAAGAGATTTGGAATGAAAACAAAAAATAGAAAAAAAATAACATTTTGTTCCTGAAAACAATTTCTAGAATAATTTATTCTTTTTTTTTCTTTTTCTTCTTCCTCATCGCCTCCCATCGCCACACCACCTATGGGCAGACGGCAATGGCGATGGATGACAAGTGGTGGGTAGTCGCGACTGATGGCCGATGGCGAGGAAGAAGAATAAAACAAAAAAAGACAAAATCTAAAAAATTAAAAAGAAATTCTACGTCATAAAAAAATCGTTGACCCGTATTTCTATTCTTTTTCTATTTGAGAATATAAATTTTGTATAGTTTTTTTTTTTCTAAATTATTTCAGAATAAAAAATATAAATTACCGCAGGTTCCAAATCCACTGCTTTCGCAAGAGGCCCCGCCGCTGGTTCCCGATCAAAACCCCTTTCGAGGATATCTCTCCGGAACCTACGGCTAGAAATTATTTCACAAGAAGAAATCACGGGTTCGAAAAACGGAAGTGGAACGGGCGGGCGAAATGAAGAAAAAAAATCATTTTCGAAAAGAAATTATTCCTCCGAATAAAATTATTAACAAATAGGCTCAACACGACTGCAAAGTGCAAACAAATTCCATTCGTTTTTCAAGCCCAATGAATCGGTGGAGTTATCGCCTGCCACCCCCTCCTTTCGCTTTACTTCCCTCGTAAGAAATAATTAGCTGCGCCCACAATCCAACCATCGGTCAACCTTCAGTTTCGAAAGGCATCCTTCCAGCATCCAATTAATTTATTTATTTATTTCTTTAAATATTTTTCCTTACTTCCTCTCCGCCTTTCGTTACTTTCTGGACGACCTTTCCTGGCGCTTGCCGATTCAGCAGAGCCCCCACCGTACGCCCCAAACCTTCGCCTCGAAGATATCTTTTTATTTATTTTTCTTTTTTTCTAAAGTCACCATCCATTGACGTGACAGCCCATCGTCTCTCTCTTCCTATATAAACTCGCTCTCCCCAAATCGCCCTCTGCATCACCATCGTCGTCGTCGTCGTCATTCATCTCCTCGAAAGGCGTCACCTTTGCACCGTTTTGGCGACAACCCGTTGTCGGAATTCTTGCAATTCTCGCTCTGCTTCTCCGTCTCTTGCATAAACTCCGTCGAAAGGCGTCGCCTTTACGCCGTCTCGGCTGCAACCCACCGTCGGCGTCCCTTGTAATTCTGTCTCTACTTCTCCGTCAAAGTGTGAAATCGAGGAATTACGCGGCGAATCCCCGTCGCCTCGTCGAAAGGCGTTGACTTTAAGCGGTTTCGGACCCACCCATTTTCTTTATTTGGAATTTCTTTTCGAGAATGGCGGCGGCGTCCGAAGCGGCGAAGGGTCGAGAGGGTCCCGACTTCTCGGAGCTGCCCGAGGGGTGCATCGCCAGCGTCGTGTCCTTAACGAGCCCCGCCGACGCGTGCCGGCTCGCGCTCGTCTCGTCCCTCTTCAAGTCGGCGTGCGATTCCGACGCGGTGTGGGCCAAGTTCTTGCCGCCGGAATGCCGCCAGATGGTGCCCCGGAGAGTCTCGTCGCTGAAGGAGCTCTACTTCAGCCTCTGCGACGAGCCGGTTCTCGTCGACGATGGCAAAATGGTCAGCCTTCCACCCTCAAACCGCCTCTTCCTGTTCTTTTTGCATTATAATTTTTGCTGCGGATTGAGGGGGTGATGTGCGATAGCTGTTCTTCATGTTAGATCTAATAGAATATTGGAATGTGATGCATGTGATGTGCTGCTGTCGCCTGCACGTTTCGACACATTGCGAATTCGGCTGGCCAAAAAAAATAAAAATAATTCATAACTGTTCTTTCATTGTCGGGTAGTCGGCTCTGAAGGCGGTGTCGTCAGCGCATGCTTCTTGCTCTCTTCCCATCTGAACCGAGTGAATGCATTTCTTCACGGAGAAGCTATTGTCATATGATAATCACGTCGTGGTTTCCATTGGACATTATTCTTTTGCACACGGCCGCCAGCCGCATGTGGAAGGTCGATTGAATTGTATAAATGAACCAACTCAATGGTTCAAGTCCGTGAGATTAAGAATGATAAATGAAGGGTGAAAAGGATCTTTCATTTGAAAAATGACAAGATCCAAATGGCTTGGAGCAAAGAATGGATAAATATATTGAATCACTTAATTTACAATGCTAAGAGCATGAAGATTATCATTACTGTTGATATGGTACCTTGATGACCACTAATGGAATGCACCTTTAGGGGCGAATCTGTATATGGCTTTAAGACTGTCTGTTACCTTTTGGTCTACTTTTTATTTTTCAGTTAATTGCTCAAAATCCTCCCAAACTTTGTTAGCATTGCTAATTAGCCCCTGAACTTTAAATTGGCACCGTTGAATAGTGGCCGTGTAACTTTGAAAAGTTACATTTTATGCCCGAGTTTTGATTTTTTCTTTTTAGGGGTTAGTTTTCCATCTACATAGCCGGTAAGTGTTATCAGAAAACACGGATAACACAATTCTTTTGACCAAAATGGTCCCTGCTGAATTTTCTTGTCTTCATCAATCATGTATCTTTTCTATTTTGTTAACTTTATCAACCATATAATAGTGCCTCGGCTCGGTTGAGTAATGTAGTTCGCTCAGCTTGCGGCGGACTTAAAACATAATCTTTCTATATTTGTTCGTTAGAGTAGGACGTGTATTTTCATGTGACAGTTAACGCCTATACAGATAGAATAACCAGCGATTGCAACAAAAAAATCAAAGTTCATAGGGGAATTTGTAACTTTACAAGTTTTTCAGGGGTCATTATGCAATGGTTCTAAAGTTGAGGTGGTTTTAAACAATTATTCGTTTTATTTTCTTTTGGTTGCTTTTGTGTGACGTGAAACGTGTTATCCTACTTCAATCTTGGCGATAAAGTCAATAAACAACTTTTGCTAAAAAAAAGCCAAGACAAGCACTCTCACTATTTTATTGGAAAGGGACCAGCACATATGGTGGAATAAGTGCTACGATGTATTGCTTTTGCGCATATTATATCTGCTGAAACAGTGAATTTCATTTACTCAAACCACATTGGTTCAGTTTCTTGTTGCTTACGTGAATCCAACATGCTTTGCAGAGCTTTTCGCTGGAGAGGCACAGTGGGAAGAAATGTATCATGCTATCTGCAAAGGCCCTGTCTATAACATGGGGTGATACTCCGAGGTACTGGTCTTGGAATCCCATGCCCGACTCCAGGTAAAAACATTATTTCCTCCACTCTCTCACCTTCACGAAGACAGTGGGCGTAGCATTAATTTGTTCGTCTCAAACTAAACTTCCTTTTGTTTCTCCGTCAGAGTGATGATCGAATGGAATGTCTTTGTCAATTAACAGGTTCACAGAAGTTGCTGAACTCATCAATGTATGTTGGCTCGAGATCAGAGGTAGAATTAGTTCTCGCATGTTATCTCCCGGAACCCGTTACGCAGCGTACTTGGTATTTAAATCCACCCCGACATTTTATGGATTTGACTTCCAGTCTGTTGAGGTTGGAGTTGGATTTGTGGATGATGAAGTGGGTAAGCGTGAGCGCTCAGTTTACTTATCCGGAGAGAACAACACGCGGGGACGGCGGGCCATGCAGACCATGCCAAGATTGACCATGCCAAGATTTAGGCGCATTGGTTTCCGTTTTCTACCGACGCCTATTGAATCATTTGACGACATTCGTGATGGGGGCCCGCCGCCGGCACCTGCTTCTGCCGAGGGGAATGAGAACTATCCTAAAGAGAGACGAGATGGGTGGTCAGAGATAGAGCTAGGTGAGTTCTTGACTAAGGATGGAGAAGACGGGGAGGTTGAAATGAGTGTCATGGAGACGAAGGGCGGCAACTGGAAGGCCGGGCTGGTCGTGGAGGGGATCGAAATTAGGCCAAAGGAAGGGAAAGAATAGTGCCTTTATGCAGGGCATGTGTCAGTTTGTGTGTTCTCTCTTGACTAAGAGCCTTTTCTCTCTGCTTCGCTGTTGTTATTATAATGTTCTTTTTATCAATTTTTAGTTGCTTTCTACCAAATCCGAAAGCATGCTCGTGATCTAATATTCAATTCAATGAAAGCGGGAAAAGCATATGTCATGGAGCGAATGGTTTGTGATCTGGTTAAAGAACGCCCAATGCCTTTTGCATATGATGGAACTTAGATGTAGACTTCCATGGACTCACCCGGACACTCAAGCACTGTTCCTGTAAAACATCTGCAAAATGATTCTTTATCTTGCTACTCCAACCACCTCTGTTGGTATCGACGGGAATATATGTGACTCCATTGACGATATATGAATGCAATCTCTGCGGTGCGCTGGTGCCTGCGCGTCTCTTCCAGGATAAAAAAGAAAGAAAAGCAGAGTCTTGGAGGCGACTTTTATCTGGCGGTCAAGTTCAACCATGAAAACTCTGCTTACTTCTCCTTGTTAATTTCCTAGTTTTCTTGGAGTTTTCGTTGTTTTGTTGGAAACGAAAGGGGCCTAGTGCCGTTTTCTTAGCCGAAAAAAAGGGAAAAAACCCGGTTTTCTTCGTGAGGTGGGGTTTGCTCGAATAGACAACCATTCTTAATCCATTTATGGTGCCGATAGCGTAAATTTTCCAAAGGATTAAGGGAGAAATTGTTGGAAAGGATTAAGGGAGAAATTGTTCTCTTCGGATCTTAGGTCCGTCGTTCGTTTTGCGGAAAATGGGCAATTTCCGGAAAATATTTTTCCAGAAGTCATTTTCTAAGAAAATGACAATATTTTCTAGTGTTTGGCTAAAACCTGAAAATATTTTGGAAAATATTTTCCAGTGTTCGGTAAACCAGATTGGCGAGCCCGAGTATCAAGCTTGAGGCTCGCCAGATCGACAAGCGTGAGCTTGAGATTGACGAGCTTGAGATTCACGACGACTAGCCAAGAAAGAAGAAGATGATAAACAAAGAAAAGAAAAAAAAAAAGAAAAGAAAAAGGAAAAAAAAAAAGAAAAGAAATAGAAAAGGAAAAGAAAATTAAAAATAATTTGAATTAAAAAAGAAAAAGAAAATTAAAAAATAATTCGCATAAAAAAAAAAAAAAAAAGAAAAGAAGAAGAAGAAAGGGGAGGAGGAAGTGATGATTTCTAGAGGTGCGAGATAAAAGTGATTAAGTGAGGGAAAAATTTTAAAGTGGAAAATATTTTCCATAATTTAAAAGACTTTTTTTTCTTTTTATGGAAAACATTTTTCCAACGAATTCATTTTCCGTGAAATAAACGTCGAAAAATCCGAAAAACGTTTTTCGAAAATTATTTTCCGCGAAACGAACGGAACCTTGATAAGCGTCTCATGTATGCTAACAAAATGGAAAGAAGCCCTTCCATAATGGGTACGACAGCGCTCGCATCCAGATTAGTCAGGGCCAAAGGCTCAGGATACCGGGTGGTCACTGACCGAAAAAAATGTGTAAAAGGAGTCGTACTTCAGCAAAGGATGCATAAACACACGAGCACATAACAGAACGATAATCACATGAAAACCTTGATCGGCAGCAATGCCAGACAGCTCTTCAGGTTTGCCATATCGTTGAAAATGCAGCACTGCCGCTGTGAACAGTCGAACTCCGCAAATCTATCGCCGCGTTTACCGCTGGATGAGTGGCTTCTGGACTTGATGGAACTCTTGTAGTCTTCGAATCAGCCACGGCAACTTTGCACTTGATGTCTTTATCAACAGGTTGGTTCTTTGCATACAAAAACTGGCAACTACGCGCATGCCAAACCTCCGCAATGGCCCTCAAACTCAATGCCAGTCCTTCCTGACCTTTCGGTCTACCTCCCTGTACAGCTCTCCACGCACCATCGCTTCTCTGCTCGGCTCAGATGCGTTGGACATAGCCACCATCAACAACATCAAATCCGCCGTGGAAGAAAACGTTCCGATAGCTCGGTCATAGTTCCACATCCCTGCTAGTGCACTGGAAGGATTTACTTGGCACGAGGCCGCTTAATCTTAGGTTTTTGTTCAGAGATGCGTATTGCAGATCTTCAAGGCAAATTGGTATGGCTGTGTAAAAGCGGGGGCGCGTTTTGGATATGCCCATGGCATTTTCAGTAATCAAATTAACATTTTTATCGTTAGTAAAAAAATTGTTAATGAGCACTTTGAGGGTACTCGTAAAAAGACCCGTTCAAGAAAAGATAGCAATTTGCAATACTCTCCCTTTCTCCAGTTATGTGTAATTATGCATCGGAAAAACAAAAATATTTTGGTATCAAGTATATTTTATCATTGTCTGGACACTCGCTAACAAAGACTTAAATATTCCATTTTGAGGACTTATATTGAATTTGAATATGTCTCACAACCCAAAAGATTTCGTGAGAGGGTTTATTTCATTTTTGGATCTGGACCAAATAAGTTCAAGAAATGAGAAAATTAAAGATATATCTATATATTGAACCAACCTGCATGGTATAGGGTTTATGATCAATGATTGATCCAGTCCCTTTGAAATTATGTTCACTCATTCTGTCTATTTTGGATAACGTGTGATTCAAAATATCTCATTATCAAGTATATTTAATCGGTGCTTTGGATATTCGATAACAAGACCCTATCAATAACACGGCTCCAAAACAAATTCCATTCGTTTTTAAGGCCCGTTGAAGCGATGGAGTTATTACCACCCTACCGTTTACTTGTCTCATAAGAAATGATTTGCTGCGCCCACAATACAATCTTTGGTCAGCCTTCATTTTAAGGGGGCATCCATCTAAAAATCCAATATATTTATCGTTTTCTTTAAATATTTTCCCTCATTTCGTTTGTCTTTTCCACTCTCTGTCTGGATGTCCTTTTCTGTCGACAGAAACCCACGTCTCCATGCCCCAAACCTTAGGCACGAAGATTCCTCTGTCTTTATTTTTTATATGTCACTGCCATTAAGATTTCATCCATTGATTTAACAACACATCCCCTCTCAATCACGCTCTGTATCATCATCATCTCCTCGAAAGGCGTTACCTTTACACCGTTTTGGCTACACCCATCACCGGAGTCCTCGTAATTCCCTCTCTGCTTCTCTGTCTCCTGTATAAACTCGACGAATTACGCTGTGAATCGCCGCCGCTTCATCGAAAGGCGTCGCCTTTACACCGTTTTGGCCACACCCATTATCGGCGTCCCTTGTAGTTCTCTCTCTACTTCTCCGTCTCTGTGTAAACTCGACGAATTTCGCGGCGAATCGTCGTCGTCCCGTCGAAAGGCGTCCCCTTTAAGCGGTTTCAGACGCACCCATTTTCTTGGAATTTCTTTTTAATGGCGGCGGTGGCGGCCGAAGCGGCGAAGGGTCGAGACGGTCCCGACTTCTCGGAGCTGCCCGAGGGGTGCATCGCCAGCGTCGTCTCCTTCACGAGCCCCGCCGACGCGTGCCGGCTCGCGTCCGTCTCGTCCCTCTTCAAGTCGGCGTGCGATTCCGACGCGGTGTGGGCATCGTTCTTGCCGCCGGAGTGCCGCCAGATGGTGCCCCGGAGAGTCTCGTCGCTGAAGGAGCTTTACTTCAGCCTCTGCGATGACCCGGTTCTCGTCGACGATGGCAAAATGGTAAGTCTTCCACCCTCAAACCGCCTCTTCCTATTCTTTTTGCATTATAATTTTTGCTGCGGATTGAGGGGGTGATGTGCCGTAGCTGTTCTTCATGTTAGATATAATAAAATATTGAAATGTGATGCATGTGATGTGCTGTCACCTGCACATTTCGACACACTGCGAATTCGGCTGGCCAAAAAAATAAAAATAAAAAATTGTTCTTTCATTGTTGAGTAGTCGACTCTGAAGGCAAACCATGTAGGCTTCTCTAGCAAATTCTAGATTGTAGTTCTTCTAGAGACTTACATGTTGGACATTTTCCTCTTCCTTCCAGAAACTTCATCTAGGAAATTCTAGAAGTTTAGCAACTCTAGGAAATTCTAGAAAATGGATCACCATTTCCAACACTCCCCCTTGATCCATTTTCGGGATACTTCAGACATTGTATCATAAAGTTGCCAACATACCTTGAACTCTCTCTTCTAATTTGTCCCATGCCTTTTGTGGTGTGTCGTCAGCGCATGCTTCTTCTTGTCGAACCACTTCCTTGCCTTTGAAACATGAATGCATTTCTTCAAGGAGAAGTATTGCATCAAATGATAATCACGCTGTGGCTTCCACGGCTCGTAGGCTCAGGCTCTGGCTCCGGCTCCGGCTCCGGCTCTGTTGGCTCTCGCTCGGGCTCTGGCCTTTTTAGTTGAGGGTGGTGAGGACAAACGCCCAACACCAACCAAACACCTGGCTCTGATACCATGTTAAAATTTTTTTTTTGGATGTGTGCGTTGCGGAAGCATGGTTTTGGTATTGGTCATTATTCTTTTGCACACGGCCGCCAGCCGAATGTGAAAGGTTTAGATTGAAATTCTAGAAAATGGAACCAACATAATGGTTCAAGTCTGTGAGATAAAGAATGATAAATGAAGGGTGAAAAGGATCTTTCATTTGAAAAATGACAAGATTCAAATGGGTTGGAGCAAAGAGTGGATAGATACATTGAATCACTCAATTTACAGTGCTAAGAGCATGAAAATTATCATTACTGTTGATATGGTACCGTGATGACCACTAATGGAATGCATTGTTAGGGGTGAATCTATGTATGGCGTTAAGACTGTCTGTTACCTTTTGGTCTACTTTTTATTTTTCGGTTAATTGCTCAAAATCCTCCCAAAATTTGTTAGCATTGCTAATTAGCCCCTGAACTTTAAATTGACACCATTGAATAGTGACCGTGTAACTTTGAAGAGTTACATATTACGCTCGAGTTTTGATTTTTTCTTTTCAGTGGTTAGTTTTCCATCTGCATAACTGGTAAGTGTTATTTGAGAACGGACAACTCAATTCTTTTGACCAAAATGGTCTCTGCTGAATTTTCTTGTGTTCATCAATCATGTATCTTTTCTATTTTGTTAACTTTATCAACCATATAATAGTGCCTCGGCTTGGTTGAGTAATGTAGTAAGCTCGGCTCGCAGTGGACTTGTTCTACTCTAGTGGAAAGACATTTCTCTCTGGGAAAAAACATAATCTTTCTATATTTGTTTGTTAGAGCAGGAAGTGTATTTTCATGTAATAGTTAATGCCTATATAGATAGAATAACTAGTGATTGCAACAAAAAAATCAAAGTTTAAGGGGAATTTGTAACTTTACAATATTTTCAGGGGTCATTATGCAATGGTTCTAAAGTTGAGGTGGTTTTAAACAATTATTCCTTCTATTTTCTTATGGTTGCTTTTGTGTGACGTGAAACGTGTTATCCGACTTCAATCTTGGCGATAAAGTCAATAAACAACTTTTGCTAAAAAAAGCCAAGACAAGCACTCTCACTATTTTATTGGAAAGGAGACAGCACATATGGTGGAATAAGTGCTAAGCTGTGTTGCTTTTGCGCGTGTTTTATCTGCTGAAACAGTGAATTTCATTTACTCAAAATGAAGTTGGTTCAAGTTTCTTGTTGCTTACGTGAATCCAACATGCTCTGCAGAGCTTTTCGTTGGATAGGCATAGTGGGAAGAAATGTATCATGCTATCTACAAGGGCCCTGTCTATAACATGGGGTGATACTCCGAGGTACTGGTCTTGGAATCCCATGCCCGACTCCAGGTAAAAACATTATTTCCTCCACTCTCTCACCTTCATGAAGACAATGGGCGTAGGATTAATTTGTTTGTCCCAAAATAAACTTTCTTTTGTTTCTCCGTCAAAGTGATGATTGAATGGAATGTCTTTGTCAATTAACAGGTTTGCAGAAGTTGCTGAACTCATCCATGTATGTTGGCTTGAGATTAGAGGCACGATTAGTTCTCGCATGTTGTTGCCAGGAACCCGTTATGCAGCATACTTGGTATTTAAATCCACCCCGACATTTTATGGATTTGACTTCCAGTCTGTTGAGGTTGGAGTTGGATTTGTCGATGATGAAGCGGGTAAGCGTGAGCGCTCAGTTTACTTATCCAGAAAGCACAACACGCAGGGACGGCAGACCATGCCGAGATTTTGGCGCATTGGTGTCCGTTTCCAACCCGCGCCTTTCAAATTGGTTGATGACACTCGTGATGGGGGCCCTCCGCCGTTGCCTGCTCCTGCTAAGGGCAATGAGAACTATCCTAAAGAGCGACGAGATGGGTGGTCAGAGATGGAGCTAGGTGAGTTCTTGATGAAGGATGGAGAAAACAGGGAGGTTGAAATGAGTGTCATGGAGACGAAGGGTGGCGACTGGAAGGCTGGGCTGATTGTGGAAGGGATCGAAATCAGGCCCAAGGATGGAAAGAAAAGTGCCTTTATGCAGGGCATGTGTAAGTTTGTATGTTCTGTCTCTTGATTAAGAGCCTTTTCTCTCTGCTTTGCTGTTGTCCTTTCAATGTTCTTGTTGTCAATTTTTAGTAGAGCTTTCTACCAAATCAGAAAGCGTGCTTGTGATCTAATATTCAATTCAATGTAAGTGGGAAAAGCATGTCATGGAGCGAATGGTTTGTGATCTGGTTAATGAACGCCCAATGCCTTATGTGGAAATGATGGACCTTAGATGTAGACTTCCACAGACTCACACAGACACTCAAGTACTGTGAATGGTTCCTGTAAATCACCTGCGAAACGATTCCTTATCTTACTACTCCAACCACCACCATTGGTATCGACGGAAATATATGACTCCATTGAAAATATATGAATGCGATCTCTGCGGTACGCTGGTGCCTGCGCATCTCTTCCAGGATAAAACAAAGACTTAGAAAAGCAGATTCAAAGCCAATGACCGGGCTAAAATAATTTCCTGTTGACAAGCTGAATGTCGTAGCACAACTCATAAAAACTGAAGGCGCCTTGCCTTGCAGGATTGGCGAACCGTCTTGGAGGCGATTTTCATCTGCCAGTCAAGTTCAACCATGAAAACTCTGCTTACTTCTCCTTCTTAATTTCCTAGTTTTCTTCGAGTTTTCGTTTTTTTGTTGGAAATGAAAGGGGCCTAGTGCCGTTTTCTGGCCAAAAAGGGGAAAAAAACTTGGTTTTGTTCATGAGGATGATGGAGTTTGCTCGAATCTGAGACGAGCATTGGGGCTGCTGATAGCGTAAACCTTCCAAAGGATTAAGGGAGAAATTGTTCACTTTGGATCTTAGTGAGCATTTCACTTATGCTAACAAAATGGAAAGGAGTCGTACTTCAGCAAAGGATGCATAAACACAGGAGCACATAATAGGACGGTAATCACATGGAAACCTTGTTCCACAGCAATGCTGGACAGTTCTTCAGGTTTGCCATACCGTTGAAAACGGCAGCACTGCCGCTGTCAACAGTCGAACTCTGCAAATTTACCGCCATGTTTGCCGCTGGATGAATGGCTTCTGGACTTGATGGAACTCTTGCAGTCTTCGAATCAGCCACGGCAACTTTGCACTTGGTTTTTTTTTTTTATCAACATAATGGTTGGTTCTTTGCATACGATGGCCCTCAAACTCAATGCCAGTCCTTCCTGACCTTTCGGTCTACCTCCCTATACAACTCCCCGTGCAACATCGCTTTGCTGCTCGGCTCAGATGCGATGGACATAGCCACCATCAACAACGTCAAATCCACTGCCGAAGAAAATACCTTCTGATAGCTTGGTCATAGTTCAAGTTCCCTGCCAGTGCATTGGAAGGACTTACTTTGCACGAGGCCGCTTAATCTTAGGTTTTTGTCCGGAGAATCGAATTGCAGATCTTTAAAGCAAATTGATATGGTTGTGTAAAAGTGAGGGCGCGTTTTGGATATTTCCATGGCGTTTTTAGTAATCAATTTAACATTTTTATCATTAGAAAAAATTGTTAATGAGTACCTTGAGGCTACCAGTAAAAAAACCCATTTAAAGAAAGACAATAATTTGGAATACTCCATTCTTCTCCAGTTATGTGTAATTAATGCATCGAAAAAATCAAAATATTTCAGTATGAAGTGTATTTAATCAATGCCTTGTATAGCATGAAATTACCCTTTGATTTACTTCTTTGAGAAGAAATTTTATTTTCTCAGCACGTAATATAATTTTGGTCAACCTTTATTTAAGAGTACATCCATTTAAAATCCAATATATTTGTCCTTTTTATAATTTTTTTTCCCTATCTCATCTGTCGTTTCCACTATCAGAGTGTCCTTTTCTCGCGTGTGCTCTTTGCACGTAAGATAACTCTTTAATTATAATATACATGAGTCAAAACACTCTTTCGTGTGTAATTTGGTTTCTTCGCACGGGCAAGATAATATATGGATGTGATCGCGTCAGCGAGATAATTGAGACAAAAAAGCATATTGAATGACGTGAAATGAAAATTAAAAAGGGCACTAGGATTTAAATCTTTATCAAACTTTTTTTATTTGGTCGAATAACAAACTATTTTTCTTTATCCACCCGAGGGTAGTGTAGGTGGTATTCACTCTCACTTGCAACGCTACGGTCGAGAGTTCGAATCTCCTCTCGTTGTCAACACAATTTAAGTGGGGGTCTTGGCGGTGGGCTAATCTTCTTCGAGATTTACGTCTAAATAGTGGTTTGCGACGACGTCCAACGGTGCCACCGGGCATCGGAGGGCGGTGTGACCTCGATTAGCATAAGCGAAAGGGAGTCTCTGGCGGTTCCTCAATCACAAAAAAAAAAAAACTATTTTTCTTTAGTTTAAGTTGCCCTTTAATCTTAGATTTTTGCCTGGAGATGCAGATTGCGGATCTTCAAAGCCGAGGATTCAAATTAATATGGCCATGTAAAAGTAAGGACACGTTTTGAACATTTGCATAGCATTTTAATAATCAATTTGACATTTCCCATCATCAGTAAAAGTTTTCGTCAATGAGTGCCTCGATGGTACTTTATAAAAAAAACCCCAATTAAGGAAAGATTGCAATTTGCAATACTCCACGTCTCTGGATTTATATGTAATCCAAACATTTTATCATCAAGTATATTTGACCGGGATCTTAGTCTAGACTCTAGACACTCGTTAAGAAGGCCCAAATTTCTTGTTTCGGAACAAACTGAGAATCAAAACTCTTCTTTGTTTTTTTTTTTTTTTTTTTTTTAAGCCTATCGAAGCGTGGCGAGGTCCGACGAGCTAGCCGAAGGCAAGTGTGGAGTTTTCCTTTCGTTTTACTTCTCTGGTATGAAATGGTTTGCTCTGCACACGCCGGGCAGCCTCACGATCGGTGAGGTTCGGCCACCGGCGAGGTCAAGGCTCGGCCGATGAGGGCCAGCCTTGCCGAGGGCCGACGACGCTCCGGTGACATTGCCGGTCCGGCGACCGGCCCGAAGAAGAAGAAGAATAGGAGAAAAAAAGAAAAAAAGAAAAGGAAAAAAAAGGAAAAAAGAAAAAAAAAGGGAAAAAAAGAAAAGAAAGAAAAAGAAAAAGGAAAAAATTATATTAAAAATTTTTAAAAATTAATTTGGAAACGTAATCAATGAAGCACGGTACTAAACACAATTCTATTTCAGAATCATAAATTTTGTACAGTTACCAAACACGTTCTTTTACTTAGAATCGGTTTCTAGAGACAAAAGAAAAAAAAATTATTTCTGATCAGAATTTATTCCTGGGAATAGAATCGTTACCAGACACACCTTTAGTCTAAACACTCATTAAGAAGGCCCAAATTTCGTTTTTTTTTAAGCCTATCGAAGCGTGTGGAGTTTTCCTTTCGTTTTACTCTGGTATGAAATGGTTTGCTCTGCACACGACACGATCTTGGTCAACCTTTATTTAGAAGGACATCCATGCAAAATCCATTATAGTTAGTCGCTCTCTTTAATTTTTTTCTTATTTCCGTCTTTTCCATTTTCTGGGTTTCCTTTTCTGGCGTGTGCTGATTCGGAGACTTCACCGTCCGTTGAGACCCACCTCCGCTCTCTCCATCTCTATAAACGCAACGCGTCACGTTCTGAATCACAGTCGTCTCTTCGAGAGGCGTCGAAGAAGCAAAGGTTCGAGACGAACCTGACTTCTCCGTGTTGCCTGAAGGCTGCATCGCGAGCATGGTCTCCCTCTCGAGCCCCACCGACGCATGCAGGCTCTCGCCCGTGTCGCCGAATTTCAAGTCGCATGCGATTCCGACATGGTCTGGGCCTCGTTCTTGCCACCGGACTGCCGCCAGATGGTCTCCTGCAGTGTTTCGTCGCTGAAGGAGTTCTACTTTAGCCTCTGCGACGACCCGGTTCTCGTCGGCGATAGCAACATGGCAAGTCTTCCACCCTCAAACCGCCTCTTCCTATTCTTTTGCTGTTATTCTTTTTTTATTATTTATTATGGCAAAATGGCCTTCGACTTAAGCCCAATGTGTGAGGGGGAGATTGTTGGTGTAAAGGGGGCAAGTGGTCACTTTATAGGTGTGAGGGAAAGCCTCATTCCTTGAGTTAGCTTTTGGGATGAGAGATGCCCAAGACGACCCAAAATTAGTATTGGAGCCTAGATTACCAACAAATCTAGACTCAAAAGTCACTCAAAGAAGGTTGATAAGGCCTCCGACCTAAGTCCGATGTGTGAAGGGGAGATTGTTGGATTGGTTGTGGAAGGGGCAAGTGATCATTTTATAAGTGTGAAGAAAAAACCTCACCCCTTGAACTAACTTTTGGGGTGAGAGAGGACCATCCAACACTAGTATCAATGGAAAGTTTTCAAAATCAAAAGCAAAAAGAACCTTGTGTGTAAACTGAAGAAGAGTCTTTGTGGGCTCAAGCAAGCACCAAGACAGTGGTATAGAAATTTACTGATGGTAATTTCCTCATTCTTTTGCTTTACGTTGATGGCATGCTAATTGTTGGCCAGGATAAAAGCAAGATCAACAACTTAAAGAGGGAATTAAGCAAGTCCTTTGCAAAGAAGTATTTGGGACCCGCAAAACAAATTTTTGGGATGGAAATCTTTTGAGACAGGCATAACCATAAACTCTGGTTATCTCAAAAAATGTATGTTAATAAAGTTCTTCAAAGATTCAACATGAATAAATCCAAAGCAATTTGTTCTCCACTTGCAAATCATTTCAAGCTCAATTTAGAGCAGTGCCCAAAAGGTGAGACAAAAAAGAAGGAAAAAGAAAAGGTTCCTTATACATCAACGGTTGGTAGTCTAATATACGTGATGGTATGCACGAGGCTTGATATTGTCTATGTAGTTGGTGTGATAAGCAATTTCCTATGCAATCCTGGTAAGGAACATTGGGTTATAGTAGGTTTTTTGGATGTAGAAATGGCAGGGGGTGTGGACTTAGGGTATCTAATGACTTTTGCAGGGAGAGCATTTTCATGGCAATCTTGACTACACAAATGTGTTACCCTATCTACTACCGAAGTAGAGTATATTGCAATAACAAAAGCCTGTAAAGAACTCTTGTGGATGAAGAAGTTCCTACAAAAAGTGGGCCACAACCAAGAGAAGTATATCTTGTACTCGGATAGTCAAAATGCAATATACCTCAGCAAAAATGTAACTTTCCACTTCAGGTCCAAATGCATTGACATTATATATCATTGGATACGTGATGTGTTGGAAGAAAAAGCCTCACAACTAAAGAAAATACACACTAAGAACAACGGCTTAGATATGATGATAAAATCTCTATTTACAGTGAAGATGCAAACTTGTCGAGCTTTTGTAGGTTTGGCACCCTCTCCAAATTGCTTGTGAGAGGGAGATTTGTTGAGTAGGTCACTCTCAATTGGAGAGGCCAACACAATTATGTATATTTGTAGTAGAATATGTATTGTAGTTAGTGTGTAAAAGTAAAAAGAAAAAAAAAAAGAGGAAAGAAAATCAAGGGAGATTGGAAGATAAATCAACATGATTTTCCACATCTAGAAAATCAAGAGAGATCGGAAGATAAATTAACATGATCTTCCACATCCAGAAAATCAAGAAAGATCGGGAGACAAATCAAAGTAATCTTCCAATATCAAAAAATCACGAGAGATTAGGAGATAAATTCAACATGATTTTTCAATTCCAATTGGGATTGCATTTACTCCTATAAATAGAAGTCCTCCTCAATGGAGAAGAACATACAAAAAGCAAGAATATTAGAGCAGCATAATGTAGTGGAAGAAACGATCTTCTTCTTCTTCCAAAGATATCTTTATGAGTTATCTAGTTTGCGAGAGATTTAGATCCATAAATTGAAGACAGTGAGAGATCCATCTTAGGGTGAAGTTGTATTCCATTATTTATCATAGTGAAAGTTTAAAGTAGACTATGGTCTTGTGATTTTTCCCTTCACCTTGGAGGGTTTTTCACGTTAAAATTCTGTTGTTATATACTATTAATCTTTACCACTTTCATCTAATCTTTTATCCTATTTACTTTCCATAGAAATAGTAGTAGGAAAATTTTCAAGGCTTTCTTCGCAAATATCGTTTTTTTTTTCCTAATAAGTGGTATCAGAACCTAGGTTACGGACAAATATGGACCCAAAATTCACTCAAAGAAGGTTGTTAAGGCTTCGACTTAAGCCTAATGTGTAAGAGGGAGATTATTGGGATTTATCCCACATCGGTTATGGAAATGGTAAATGGTCACTTTATAAGTGTGAAAGAAAGCCTCACTCCTTGAGCTGATTTTTGGGGTGAGAGAAGCTCAAGATCATCCAACACTAGTATCAGAGCCTAAGTTACCATAAATCTTAACCCAAAAATCACTCGAAGAAGGTTGTTAAGGCCTCCGACCTAAGCCCGTTGTGTGAGGGAGAGATTGTTGGGGTGAAAGGGCAAGTGGTTACTTTTTAAGTGTGAGGGGAAGCCTCATTCATTGAGCTAGCTTTTAGGATGGGAGATGCCTAAGACCACCCAATATTAGTATCAGAGCCCAGGTTACCAACAAATTTGGACCCAAAAGTCACTTGGAGAAGATTGTTAAGGCCTCCGATCTAAGCCCGATGTGTGAGGAGGAGATTGAAGTTACCAACCGAAGATTGTTAAGGCCTCCGATCTAAGCCCGATGTGTGAGGAGGAGATTGTTGGGGTTTATTTCACATCTATTGTGAAAATGGCAAATGGTCACTTTATAAATGTGAGGGAAAGTCGCACCCTTTGAGCAAGCTTTTGGGGAGAGAGAGACCACCCAACACTTAGTTCTTGCATGCTATCGCTTGGAACCCGTTATACAACGTGTACTTGGTATTCAAAATTACCCCAACATCTTATGAATTTACTCCTAGCCTATTGAGGTGGAAAGTAGATTTGTTGGTGATGAAGTGGGCAAGTGCAAGCGCTTAGTTTAGTTATCTAGAGAGAGCAACACGTGCGGATGGTTGATGCTTGCACCTGTCGAGGGGAGTGGGAACTATCCTAAAGAGAGACAAGATGGGTAATCAGAGATGGAGTTAGTGAGTTCTTGATGAAGGAAGGAGAAGATGGGGAGGTTGAAATGGGTGTCATAAAGATGAGAGTGTTACTGGAAGGTTGGGTTGGTTGTGGAAAGGATCTAAATTAGGCCCAAGGATGGGAAATAGAAATGTCTTTATGCAGGGCATATGTAAGTTTATATGTACTGTCCCTTGATTAAGAGTTTTTTCTCTCTATTTTGCTATTGTTCTTTCAATGTTCTTTTATCGGTTTTTAGTAGCTTTCTACAAATTCTTAAAGCGTGCTTGTGATCTATATAAACTTTTATCAATTTTTAGTAGCTTTCTACCAATTCATGAATCAAATGTTTTTTGATATGGTCAGCGAACGCTTGATGGAACTTACATGTAGACTTCAACAAACTCAACACAGACATGCTCAAACTGTTACACCCCGAATCCTATAAGGATTAGGGTAACAACACGGTTGTCCTTTCGCTTGAAGGACACGTGGTCTCAAACTACTCAAAATAAAATCATTTCAAAAAGTCCCCATCAATAGTACTCTCATACTATCACTACTAACAAATGAACCTAAAAAACACGGAATATGAATGGAATGAGGAATCATAGCTCAATAAGTAGTAACCTCTTCTAAGTAGATTGAGCGCCCAGTATGCATATTTGAAACACACACATAACTCGTTTATACCAAATTCGGAATACGACAAATTTTAAGATTAAAATGAGTCATATATATTACTTCAACATGACATTTTCATAGCATAAATACTCATTTAAATCTATCATCACAATAAAAATAACAATGGTCGAGTCCATTGATTAATCGCAACAAATCAAAAGCCAATGATCCATTCCATTAGCTAATCTCAAATCACATCACATCTTAATGCCCCAAAGGTGGCTCCTATGAGACTCATTCCATCATGTAACATTTAGCCCTTGAGTAGCAAAGCCCTAGAGGTGACTTCTACGAGATTCGCATCATTGTATAGCACTTAGTCCTTGACAAACACATATCAATGATACAAGACTCTAAAGGTGGCTTTTAAAAGTTGTGTTATCATGTAGCATATAGTCATTTTTAACACATATTAATGGTACAAGGCTCTAGAGGTAGTTCCCATGAAATTACGTTATCGCGTAACACTTAGTCCTTGGTTACAAGGTCTTACAGATGACTCTCACGAACTTACATCATCATGTAGCACTTAATCTTTTATTGGTCCATGTCACAATTGGCTTCACAAATCAAAACATAACTTTTCACAAATCAATTTTCTCCACAAAACCAATTTAGAATCCGTATCATAAATCGATTTCGCATATCAAATCAAATTACCTTTCATAATTCATACTCAAGCACATGTTTCTCAAAAAGGTTTCACAAACCCTAACTATATCCTCTTTCTCAACTCTATTCATTAAATAGAATATTATATATATATATATATATATATATATATTTCATAATACATTTCTCACATCATTTCAGAATTCATTTCATAAATTAATAACATTTTGAAATGTCTTTCTCATTAAATGTTTCCCAAATTATGAAAGAACTCATTCCATAAATTAGTTCTCATTGTAATATACACATTTAAACTTTCATGACACATTCCGTAACGTATTCTTCAAATCATTCTCAAATGAAAAAAGAGAGAGTAATAAATGACTGATCCAAATTTATGTATCAGATATGCTATAAACATTACTTGTGCCTTTTAGCCAATTCACAATGTGCACATAGTATACCTCATGCTTTTCATTTTCAAAATACGAGTTTACAAATTTAGGAAAGAGATAACATCACTCACCTAGAAATACCCAAACCTAACAACACGTAATTAAATGAGCTGTCAATCTCACAATCCTATCAATTAAACGACAATTGATGTTAAAACCAAGTAGAAATACTATGACAACTATGAATAAGCTAAACGACACTTAAACGTTAACAAAACGACTTCTATGTGCTGATAAATCGCTTACCCAAAACGATTACTCAAACCTAAACATGATGTGAAACTCAGTCTTGAAATCCTAAAATTTTGTTCTAACTAAACCGTTGCGCCAAAACGACTCTCACCAAGACTCACGGCTCCACAACACGAAAAACCATCATTCCCATGAAGTCCCAAAGCTTCACAATTCAAAAATCGGATTACACGGCTCAAATTCCATAGAACTTTCAATTTAAGCCTTAAATTTGAAAACTACTTTGATCGGATGAACGTGGAGCATGAGTGCTTATCGAACGTTACGATATGTAATTGAATTAGCTCAGCTCGGTGTTTGTGACTTATACACACAAAGCATTTTCTTTTTCTCTTTTTCTTCTTCTTTCCCTTTCTCCTCTTTTTCCTTATTTTCCTAAAAGCTCTCAGGGTACGTTTGGTTTAGCATTTTGAAAGCCCATTAGGAAAATGTAAAGCAATTTAGTCTAAAGGGCTTTAGGTAAATGCAAAAGCCATTTGGTAAACTATGCTTTGAAAAACAATTTTGAAAAAAAATGCCATTTGGTAGAAAACACATTTGAAAAGCCCCTTTGGTGATTAATATTAGTTTTTTTTATTTTATTTGTTTAAAATTGAAAAAAATAATGTATGCAACTTTTTAAATATAAATTTGGACAATAATACTAAAAAAATCAGATACATATATATATATTTTAAAAAAAGACCAAACCCTTTATTGGAATTTTTTAATTTTTATTTGCTTAAAATTGGAAAAAAATGATATATGCAATTTTTAAAATATAAATTTTCACAATAATGCTAAAAAAAATCAAATACATATATATATATATATATAATTTTTAAAAAAAGACCAACTTCTTCAACAAAATTTTTAATTTTTAATTATTTAAAATTGAAAAAAATAATGTATGCAACTTTATATAAATTTTGACAATAATACAAAAAATCAAATACATATATATTTTTAACAAGACCAAATCCTTCGTCGAAATTTTTTAATTTTTAATTTTTTAAATTTGAAAAATAATGTATGCGACTTTTTAAATATAAATTTGAAAATAATGCTAAGAAATCAAATACATACATACATACATACATACATACATACATATATATATATATATAATTTTATTTTAAAAAGACCAAACCCTTCGTCGGAATGTTTTCATTTTTATTTGTTTAAAATTAAAAAGAAATAATATATGCAACTTTTTAAATATAAATTTTGACAATGATGCTAAAAAAATCAAATATATAAATAATTTTTTTAAAAGATCAAAATATATTTAATTTTTTTAGCATTTATATATATTTTAATAATAATGAGGGCAAAACTAGAAATTTGAAGAATGAGTAAGGATAGTTTTAGAAGAAAAAAATAAGTTTAAGCATTTTACTGAATCTTTGAAAAGCTTAAAGCTATCCCTCAAGCGTTGGGGACTTTCGGCGCTACCAATCGACTTTCACATGTTTATTTCAAAATAATTCGCTAAACAATCCAAAGACTTCTCCAAGAGACTTTGGAAGTTGAAAATCCTTTGGGAATCTTTGAACCAAACGCACCCTCGGTCTCTCTTAAGCTAAGCGTGCAGTTTCCCTTTTTCTTTATTTTAGTTGACTTTTGGAACTTTTTTTTTCCTTTAAAGTGGGTCCCACCACCTTTTTTTTCGACCAGGTCAGATCTCAAATGTTATGCAAACACTGTGATTGGTTCTAAAACATCTGCAAAATGATTCCTCATCTTCCCACTACATAACTTCATGGAAGATGTATGGATGCGATTTGCGTGGCGTGCTAATGCCAGCGCGTCTCTTCCGGGATAAAAGAAAGACTTAGAAAGAGTCAAAGCCAATGACTGGGCTAAAATAAATTCCCGTTGACTTAGCTGAATGAAAGCACGTTTGCCCGCCCATAAAAACTGTAGAAGCCTTGCCGGTCATGTTCAACCATGAAAACTCTGCCTACTTCTCGTTAAGTTCCCAGTTTTCTTCCAAGTTTGAACCGTTTTGGCTACACCCATCATCGGAGTTCTAAAACTCTCTCCGTCTCTCTACAAACGCAAGGAATCATGCTCTGAATCACCATCGTCTCATCGAGAGGCGTCGACTTCAACCTGTTTTATTGACACCCGTTTCTTGGGGTTCTTCCAATGGCGGTGGCCAAAGCAAAAGAGGGTCGAGACGGTCCCGGCTTCTCTGCACTGCCCAAAGGGTGCATTGCAAGCGTGGTCTCCTTCACGAGCCCCCCCGACGCATGCAGGCTTGCATCCGTCTCGTCGATCTTCAAGTTGGCGTGCGATTCCGACGTGGTCTGGGCCTCATTCTTGCCACCGGACTGCTGCTCGATGGTCCACCGGAGCGCTCCATCGCTGAAGGAGCTCTTCTTCAGCCTCTGCGACGACCCGGTCCTCGTTGGGGATGGCAAAATGGTAAGTCTCCCCACCGTCTTCCCACCTCAAGCCGCCTCTTCCTATTCTTTTTGTATTACCATTCTCTTTTCGAATTGAGGGGGTGATATGCTGTAACTGTTCTTCATGTTAGACGTAATAGAATATTGAGATGTGAATCATGTGATGTGCCGTCGCCTGCATGTTTCGAAGCACTGCGAATTTGGCTGCAAAAATAAAATAAAAATCGTTCTTTCTTTGTCGAGAAGTCGAATTGAAAGGCGGTGTCATCGGTACATGCTTCTTGGCCTCTTCCCACCTGAACCCAGCGAGTGCATCTTGTTTCTTCAAGGAGAAGCCATTGTCATGTAATAATCATGCTGCGGCTTCCACGGGACTTTTTTATTTTTGCACACAGTCACAATTCGAATGTGAAAGGTTGATTGAATTGTTGGAAGTTTGTTTGTAAAAACAAACTAAGTGTATGTTTCCTTGTCCCACATAGGAAAAGTGAGAGGAAGTGGGTCAATTAATAAGTGTGGGTTTCTTTTCTTTAGTGTACCTAAAAAGATGATTAAGTGTGAGCTAGACCTCACCATATCCAGCGCGATTATTTGGCACACATAGCACGCCTGCGCGCCCGCGGTTTAATTAGCACTAACTTCTTTGTTATTTTACTTTATTTTATTTTTTACGGTTATCTTATTAATCAATTTAAAGGTTGTTTTTGTTTTTGAGAATTTTCGAAAATTATTAAAATAAAATAAAAATCGAAATTTTATTTAGTAAAATTTAATAATACTTTTTTTTTAAAATTATTCTGAATTTTTTGTTTGTGTATTTTTAAGACAACCTTTAGAAAAGATACTTGTTCACTTTGCAATTTTTCCCGAAGGGTTGCATTTGTTCATTTTTTCAACTTTTTCCGAATAAACGCCTTTGTTCATCTGGGCAATTTTTTGAAAGGACACGTTTGTTCTTTTTTGCAATTTTTCACGAAGAGTTGCCTATGTTTTAAGACTGTTTTATATATATATATATACATACATGTCAGTTTTCAGAAGAACTGAATGTGTGATCATTTTTTATCTTTTCGAGCATTCTTTTTGAAATTACTGCCATCCTTTCAATTATTTCCTATAGAGACCCTAGAGAAATATTATAATTGCTATTTAGTATTTTCATTTGAGATTTTGTTGTATCTTAGAGGAAATTTGCCAGTGACTATTAGCAACTTTGTGGGGCAAATAAATCCTTATACCTCAAAGTCCGACTTGATTACTTTAAAGATCCGTCTTCATTATTCTATCTAATTTGAAGCCATATTTTCCTAACATGAATTGTATGAACCAACTTTGGTTGCGTTCACAATATAAAGAATGATAAGTGAAGGGTGAAGAAGAAAGAAAGGTTATTTCATCATCTGGAATCGACAAGATTCATATGAGTTGGAGCAAGAAATTGATAGATATATTGACCGACTCAATATACTGTTGATATGGTACTTTGATGACCACTAATGTAGTGCATCTTTAGAGGTGATCTGCGTCTGGCTTTAAGATTGTCTGCTACCTTTTGATCGATTCGGAGTTCGGAGAGAGTCCGCTTTTCATTTCCATTAATTGCTCTAAATCCTTCCAAACTTTGTTAGCATTTCTTATTAGCCCCTGAACTTTTAAACTGGCACCGTTGAATAGTGGCCATGTCACTTTGAAAGGTTAGAGATTACACCCGAAGATTTTTCTTTTGCCGTGGTTAGTTTTCCACCTGCAAAGCTGGTAAGTGTTACCTATAAATGGATTAACTCAATTCTTTTGACCAAAATAGCCTTTGCTGAATTTTCTTGACTTCATCAATTATGTATCTTCTCTATTTTATTGACTTTATTAATCATGGGATAGAGATCTTTTGCTATAAAACAAATAATAATAAGGACGTGTATTTTCACGTGACATTTAAAGCCAATATAGATAAAATAACTAGCGATTACAACAAAACATCAAAGTTTATGGGGAAATTTGTACCTTTACAAATTTTTCGGGGGTCATCATGCAATGGTTCTGAAGTTGAGGTGGTCTTGAACAATTATCCCTTTTATTTTCTTTTGATCAAATATCATGGTTATTGCTTTTATTTAACGTTAAACACGTTTTCCTACTTCAAATTTTGGCGAAAAAGTCACATAAACAACTTTTGCATAAAAAAGCCAAGACAAACGCTCTCACTATTTTATTGGAAAGGGGACAGCACAAATGGTGGAATAAGTGCTAAGCTTTATTATTTTGTGCATACCATATTTGCTAAAACAGTGAATTGTTTTCTCTAGACCACGTCGGTCCCACTTCTTGTTACTTATGTGAATCCAACACGCTTTGTAGAGCTATTCGCTGGACAGGCATAGTGGGAAGAAATGTATTATGCTATCTGCAAGGGCCCTATCTATAACATGGGGTGATACTCCGATTCACTGGTCATGGACTTGCTTGCCCAACTCCAGGTAATACATTATTTTGTCCACTCTCAGTTTCATGAAGAAAATGTAAGTAGTATTCATTTGTTCGTCCTTAAATAAATCCTCTGTTGTTTCACCTTCAAGGTGATGATCTTATGGAATGTCCTTGTGAATGAACAGGTTTGCAGAAGTGGCTGAGCTCATCGATGTATGCTGGCTCGAAATTAGAGGCACAATTAGTTCTGGCAGGCTGTCGCCCGGAACCCATTATGCAGCATACTTGGTATTCAAAATTACCCCAACATCTTATGGATTTGAATTCCAGCCTATTGAGGTGGAAGCTAGATTTGCTGGTGATGAAGCGGGCAAGCATAAGCACTCAGTTTACTTATCCAGAAAGAAATTCATTCGAGTATGGCAGTCCAGGTGGAGATTCAGGCATGCTAGCAGGTCACTGATGATCGCACCTGCCAAAAGGAGTGGGAACTATCCTAAAGAGAGACGAGATGGGTGGTCAGAGATAGAGTTAGGTGAGTTCTTGACGAAGGAAGGACAAGATGGGGAGGTTGAAATGAGCGTCATGGAGACGAAGGGGGGTAACTGGAAGGCCGGGCTGGTTGTGGAAGGGATCGAAATTAGGCCCAAGGATGGGAAATAAAAGTGCCTTTATGCAGGGCGTGTGTAAGTTTGTATGTACTATCCCTTGATTAAGAGCTTTTTCTGTGTGTTTTGCTGTTGTTCTTTCCATGTTCCTTTATCAATATTTAGTAGCTTTCCACCTAATCAGAAAGCGTGCCTGTGATCAATATCGACTTTTACCAATTTTTAGTAGCTTTCTACCAACTCATGAAGCGCATTGATGGAACTTAGATGTACACTTCAACAAAGTCAACACAGACGCTCAAACACTCTGATTGGTTTCTTTTTTAACATCTGCAAATTATTCCTCATCTTCCCACTTCAACCATCTCTTTTTGGTATTTACAGGAATATAAGACTCCATTGAAAATATATGAATGCAATTTGTGTGGTGCGGTGGTGCTGGCGCCTCTTTTGGGATAAAGGAAAGACTTAGAAAAGCAGACTCAAAGTCAATGACTGGCTATTTAATCACATATCTTACAGGAGAAGTACAGTCCCCCAAAAAAAGACGAAAAACTTAAGTCTTAAAAGTTAGGAAAGGACACTTAAGCCGCCATCTTTGGCGAACCTCACCTGGAAATCCCATGTGGCAATTTTTTATTATTTTTTTCGTTTACATGGCTCGCTGGAGTGCTAACTCAAAAAAAAAAAAAAAATAGGCAAAAACAACGTCATTTTTGAGCAAATTCGAATTTTAATTATTTATTTTAAAAAAAAAAAAAAAAAACAAGTTGGGGAGAGGAGGCAGTGGCGAGGGTTGAGCCTCGCCACCGCTCCCCCGCCTCCCGAGAAGGGCCGTTGCGACGGTGGGGAGAGGGCCGGTTGACGGGTGGGGAGGGTGTTGGGGACCCGCCCGGAACAGTCCTCAGCCCTTAGCTGTTGCCTCTCTCCCCCACCTTTTTTTTTTTTTTTTTAATTTAAATAATAATTATTTATTTTTATAATTAAATTAAATTAATTTTTATATTAATTATATACCACGTCAAAAAACAAAACTACGTTGTTTTTGCTTTTCTTTAGCCACGTCAACATGCAAAACAACGTCGTTTTGTGTTTACTTCGCCGGAAAATCGCCACGTCAGCATTTGGCCGGATTGACACTTAAGTGATTCATTTTGCTATGATTTTGGCACTTAAGTGTGTCTCATCCCGCTAAGTTTTGACATTTTAAGTGTTCCGGCACTCCATATCCTATTGTTAACATCCATACGTAGACAATAAGTAGTTACAACTGCTCATTCACATTAATCTAGACTGAAAGGTTACCACTGCAATGTCCCTCAAACTCAATGCCAGTCCTTCGTGACCTTTTGATCCACCTCATTATAAAACTCATCGGTCATCATCACTGTGAGAGCCTGAATTTTCAGAATTTGTTTTTGATTAAATAAATCAGGTATTTCATCGACGCGCCAAAAATGCCATTCTCTGAGCTGATCACTTATGAGATAACTAGACTATCTGGGAGAGCCATTAAGGGGTTTTAAATAGACTTGAGAATTCGATCAGGAATCGACTGCTCGATCGTGTTGATCTGCAAAGGTCATTACGTCACTGTTAAAATTGATCAGAGACCAGAGATATGTCGATTCAATTGAGATATGTGATTAGTGTGCGGGTGATTCCACCTAATTGCAAAGTTCTCATCGAATGACACTAGACCGATTTTTCTGTCATTTCTGTACTCGGTGTACGTATTTGAAACCTTGAGATTTTCATGACAACCGAGAGTCGCCAATGTGTCGAAAATTTACATTGTGGCTTAAGATAAATCGATTACGGGTCAATTGCACCAAAAATTCCTAAAAGTTACTCGATAAACTAGGTCACGCTAAAGTCGCGTCAGATTGAAATTAACCGCGAATTTGAATATGATTTCAAAAATTGAAAGTTTTGTCATGTCACGATCTATTTTAGGAACGTCGACTCATTCTCCGAAAATTTTTGAAGACTCCGAGATTTTTACGGAAAATCGATTCGGACAATTTGGAAAAATAGCGGAATTTTGGATGGGCCAAATTGAAGGAAATTTGGACTTCTAAGCCGAGCCTTTGGGTGTTTGGGACTTGCAGAAAATTGTAGGGGATTTTTCTTCATCGAAATTGGACCTCGATTTGGAAAATTTGGACGTCGATTTGGGGAATCAAATGAGGAAATTGAAACTAATTGAGTGAAATTCGGAATTTTGGCAATGGGCTACAATTTGGACATTTAAATGGGCTCAATTGAGAATTGATTTTCAAGAAAGAATTAGGAGGGGACATGCCATTAATGGAGGGGATAAGTTTGTGGACTTTAAGCCCAAGCTTGGCCAAGCAATGCCAGCTGCTCTCCATGGACGCGGCTTCTCTTTCAATTTCTTTCGGTGCAGCTTCTTCCACGTTGTTCCTCTCTCCTCCCTTCACGGTGCTGCTTTGCTTTCATTTATCTCTCTTAGCCTTTGCCTTTTTTCTTCTATTTTGTTTTTGTCGAAGACCGCTGCTTCCCCCTTTGAATCAACACCACTGAAGCCGTTCATCCCCTCCACTGAAACAGTTTTTGCTTAGCCCCTGCCACACACCCATTTCCCCACCGATTTCCTCTGCCACGTCCAAGTCTCCACCTTCATTCAGTCAACCAATGAAGCTCTTCTCCATTAACGTTGATTTCCGCGTGTCCTCTCCTGCCAAGCAAGCCCACGCGTCTTCAAGCTCCTCTGCCTCCACCGATTCGCACGAGGGCAGCGAAGCAGCCAAGCCACCGAAGCTGCTTCTTCGTGGCCCAGCTCTAGCGCATCTTTGTGCCAGCAGCCCAAGAAGTCGGCCCAAATCGCAAAGATCAACCCAAAGATCAGCCCAGCAAAATCAGAGGCTTGCTCTTGCCAGCAGCCCATGTGAATTTTATCTTCAAGCCCAGCCATTTGAATCCCGCGGTTCAGCCCGAAGTTGAGTCCATCAACTCGCGAAATTCCAGCCCGTTATTGGAGTTCGGCCCACTGAAGTCCCCTTCTCCAGAACAAATCTCGCCGGATGAGATTTGTTGCCGCCGATTTTGGCCCTGGTTCAAGCCACGTTGACGCCGCCGAAAGTTCGATTTTGCCCGTCGTCCGCCGCCGCATCGATGAACCGGTTTCGCTTTAAACCAGGTGAGTTTATGCACTAAACTCTTCTTAGTAGGCTAATGACGTTTAATGGGTGTTTAGTTTAATTTAATTAGGAATTAGGTGGTTAGTTAGATTAAATTAGTGATTTATTTATTCAATTATGCATGTTAGGTGGTTAGATTAGATTAAGTGAGGCCTAGATAAATCATGCTATTTATCTAGAAGGGTTAGGGAATTTCCGGCCCGTATCGATATTTAATTTAGCAATTTTGGCATAGGTTGGTATTTTTAGTATTTAAATTTAATTATTTAATTAATTGTGGGAATTATTTAATTATTAATTATTTTTTCCGGAAATTAGGCCTAGGGATAGTCTCGGTGTTACCGGAATTTTGTGCCGATTGTAGTGGTGTGGTTAATTTCTGTAATTGAGTGTTAATTTATGCAAATTGAGTATTGATTGAATTTTTGGTATTTAATTCCAAAAATTGTGTATATCCAATATTTATTCAGAAAATCCCAAGTGTCGGATTTTGACACCGAAAATAGTTTTAAGTACTGTATAAAACAGTAGGATTTTAAAAAGGATTTATATCACATTTTCTATTAATTTATCGTGTATTTCTAATACAAAGTTTGTTCACCATTTTAATGGAGATATTTGAGTGTGTGTGTTGAGTTTTGAGTAGTCGTAAAAACCCGTCTCTGAACTATATCAGATGGACGTTACCTTATATGGGATACCCATTTATTGGGATTTGGGTCGCAGTAGAGGCTGGATCTATACTCCTTCTGGAAAGTTGTCTTTGAGAGACGTAATCGTGCTCAATGGGATGAGACGATGCTTGGCTACGCCAATAGACTGCTCAACTTCAAGTAGGCCGTACCCTAGAGTGGGCGTAATTATCAATTGGAACGCATGTTGAGTGAAATAGATGCGTCAGATTATGGGACAAAATTGTGTGACATGGTATAAGATGTGTTATAACGATTTAACCCTATAATCTGGACCTCTGTGATTTATTGAGTTGAGGAATGCGTTTCAATTGTTGTGTGTGTCGATTTTATACATGATGTATATGAACTGTGCTGACCTACAGGATGGATTTGAGATGAGGTAAATCTCCTTGATCGTATGATTGTGTGGTTAGGACGCTTCTTAGCTTATTTCCCTCCTAATCGGAGTTTAGAGTGTGAACTCGCTGAGATTTATATCTCACCCCGTTGTGGGCTAAATTTTCAGGACCGGAGAGCGGATGACCTAGAGCTGTGCTGAGGTGATCGGAAGTGTAGGTCAGTTAGGACCGCTTCTTTTTGGAGGGCTAGTCTTGTGTAGTCTTTTGGTCATAAATCTTGTACATGACTCTATGTGAATATAAAAGCATGTTTGTTTATGAATATGTTGTTATGCTTTTTTATCCCGAGATGATTACTGTCAGGGTATTTATTTTCGCTTCCGCATGTACAATAAAACGAAAAGGGTCGGCGACTCGTCCTGGGAAGTCGCAAAATATTATCGACCAGAAAGGGATAGGCACGTGCTTGGGGTTTGGGGCGTGATAATCGCTCTGCTACTTGGCTTAGATGCCTTGGACATAGACACCATCAACAATGTCAAATCCACTGCCAAAATGATAAGTTATGGCAATTGTGAGATTTTGTGGGATTATTATTAATTGTTCTAAAAATTTAAGCCGTTAGATGAATGTGTGGTTTGATATTTAAATTATTATAACATTTCTCCTCATGCTTAGTTGGGTCTTTTTTTTTGCCTAGTACTAAGCGTGGACATATTTAATTAGGGAGATAAATAGGAGTCTAGAAAGATTCGAAATTAGAACCTTAAGCTCTCATATCATGTGATATTTTGTGAGACTACTGCCAACTATTATAAAATCTTAAGTTATTAGATGAAGGTATGGTTTAATATTTAAAATATTCTAGTAGTAACTTGGTCGTGGTTCTAGTTTCTTGCTATTGCACTGGAAGAATTTGCTTGCATCAGGCCTCTTACACTGTGGCCAAGGATGAGACCTATTCCTCCATAGCCAATGATACATTCCAAGGCCTGTCCTCTTGCCAGGCTCTACTTGATCAGAACTACCATACAAATGACGATTTTGTCGTAGGTGCACAGCTGATGATGCCACTAAGATGTGCATGCCCAAGTACCGACGAGACAGCTAATGGGGCTAAATCCTTGCTTACATATTTGGTGACCCTGGGCGATTCTGTGAATTCAATTACAGAAAGGTGTCACTGTGCAAAGTGTTATGGAGCAAATATGATGATGGAACCCTCTCTAATATAACCTTTAACAAACATTGTCATTCCCCTTACTTGTGCAGAAGATTCCAGGAGTAACTTCTGCTATTGTCCCAATAAATATGCCGAAGGTAGGCCAGGAAATGACCTCAATTGCATGTCTGACTGGAAGAAGTTTCCTTTCAAGCTCGTTCTCACGATAGGTAGTCATCAAATCTATCTTCTAATTCTGTCCAGCGACACTTCATGCCTGATTGGAAGAGGCAGTTAGAAAAGCAACGCATCCAATACTAAAGAAAAAAACTCAAGTGAGAAAATTCCATTTTCTTATACGCATTTTGCACAGTTGCACACCACACTTAGGACTATTGCACCTTTTTTAAACTCATGAACACCTAGCCTTTTTGTTCTCCGCATTTTATCTGTTTGGCACCTTCCTATCTAGCTCAAATGCTCCATTTGACGCACTTGATCTCTCTGATTTTTCCTAGCTTATAGATTGAAATACAACCTGTGAATCTCATTTGCTGTCTATTTGTTTTGTGACTTCATGCACTTCTTCAATCGCAACATGACATTTTTAAGTCCATGGTTTATTCTCTCCTAAGCTAAGTTTTGTGATTGAACACTGTCACGACTAGCGATGTTGCATTGATGTGACAGTACAGCTTTAGGATTGGCAAAGTGACCGAGCAGGCAGCAAATTTTAAATAAAGATGGCTTCTTGTGAATTTTCTTCCAGGGAAAAGTGATGTTTAAAGAGAGTTATTATCTACTTCATACATAGGCTGACTTGGGAGAGTTTGTAGCATTCTGACATGCTTCATATTTAGGAATTGTGAAATCGGACAGATTATGTCAGGCAAATTATTTTGAGAATTTTGACTAGAGGAAACTAGAACGTGTTAACTCACAGTTTCCTTATAGACTTATTGTTCACTTTAGGTGCCAGCATTGGTAGTGGGTTCTTGTGTCTTTCGCTTTTCAGCTATTGCCTATACAGGTATCTAAGGAGATGAAGAGACAGAATTGTCAAGAAGAAACCGTTCAAGCAAAATCGTGGTTTGCCGTTGCAACAAAAGTTCTCAGCTTTATGGAAGAGATGGAAGAGCAACAATATTTTCCGAAGAAGATCTGCGAAGCACGACAGGTAACTACAGCTGGAGCCAGTTTCTTGGTCAGGAAGGGTTAGGCATGGTTAACAAAGGGATGCTGCCAGATGGTACCATAGTTGCTGTGAAGAAGTCAAAGATCATCGGCGGGGGCCAAATTGAGCATTTTATTAATGAAGTGGTTGTTCTATCACAGGTTAATCATCGGTACATCACAAAATTGATAGGATGTTTTTTTGAAGACTAAGCTTCCTCTACTAGTATATGAATCATCCCTAATGCCGCCCTGTCATCAGCAGGATAAACATTGTTCCCTTTCTAGGGAAGAGTGGTATTGAATCGCATGCGAAGTCGCCAGTGCAGTAGCATACGTGCATTCAGCAGCATCAATTCCCATTTAACATCAAGGCATAAAGCCGTCTAACATTCTACTGGAGGACAAGTACACTGTAAAAGTCTCTATTTTGGTACTCAAGGCAGTCCAATTTGAAAAAACTCACCTGACAAGGCTGTGCAAGGCACCTTTGGATACTTGGACCGGAATATATCCAATCTACTCAGGTCACAGGTAAAAGTGATGCGTACAGCTTCAAAGTTGTGCTAGTTGAGTGCAGAAGCCAACATCCTTCTCAGGAGATGATGAAGGGTGACATCTAGTTGCTAGCTTTATCTTGCTAATGAAGGAACGCCGTTTGTTAGACATCATAGATCCTGTTGTGGCCAATGAAGCAAAGGCAGAGGAAGTTTCTGCAGTAGCAATGCTTGCCATAGGTGTTTGAGATTGAATGGGAGAAAGAGGCCGACCATGAGAGAGGTTGCCATGGAGCTTGAAGGACTACGGAAATCACAAAGTTTCTCACTGACCACCCAAAGTCGTTACCTATACGAAGATGGACTGCCCCCCGATGACAGTGAAGAATTGATAGATAGCGCATCCATGTCACTTAAGATTGAATCAATCTCTATATAGACTCAAGCTAGAACATTTGGCATTCGTTCTATACCGTTTGTTTATCCCTGACAGGTTTCGTATATAGCACGAGTCGCATCCAGTTAGCAGTTCCATGCAGTTTGGCAACATTAATATCTTTTATGGATTGCATGTCTTTATTCTTCTTTGTTGATGAGAAACTCTTTTTTCTGTTAGTTTCAAGCAAGTAATAGATGCGTTCTTATTTGATTTGCTGGTTGACGCCCAGTGCGTTTCTTCTGGGATAAACTGAAAGGCAAATAAGAAAGATCAAAATTAACCAGCGCGTTTTTTGTGGGATAAAATGAAAGACTAAAAAAAGCAAAGTCAACGCAATGACTGGAAAAATGATTCCTTAGGTAGTAGGTGAATCGAAAAGCAGTGCTTCTTAGTCAGATTACTTTTGTCGACAACTTCCCACACGGGCCAAGTTAGTGCACTTGTTGCTCAGATTTCCTTGGTTTATATGCACAGGATGGGTGCCAAAACAGATACTATCAGCCCAAACTTTCGAGCTGTCCTTTCTTCTCATAATAAGCTCACTTTTCCTTCTCTGTGTAACCGAATTTCCCACCGTCAACAACCAAATGTAGGTACGGGGCAGGAAATCCCGCTCCTCTGCAATGGCCCTCAGGCCTCGTGCTAGTCCTTCGTGACATTTTGAGCAACCCCGGGATACGACTTGCATCTCACCATCCGTTCTCTACTCAGACTCTTCAGCTGAAGCAGCCATCAACAACATTCCCTCCATCACTAACAAAACACCATCCTGAAAAGCTTGGTCATTGTTCCACTTTCATGCAATTGCTTGGGAACGGGTCTACTTGCTTCAGGTTTTTTATACTGTAGCCAGCGGCAACACATATTCGTCACTTGCCAATCTTACTTACCAAGGTCTGGCCTTTTGCCAGGCAATAGCTGATCAGAGCTACATGGGTAATGGTAATTTTATACTTGATGGAAAGCGGATGATTCTGCTAAAATGAGTGTTGCGACCCTCTTTTGCATCAGGGGAAAAAGGACGAGGTTTAGTAGTAACACAGAGTTGGATGAACAGTACTCAATCGGTGCGGGTTCTCTCATACCCTTACCTCTTGGGAATTTTTCATGTAGATTTGATTAGTCCTATGAGAATTTAATACAAGGTCTTGCCACTAAAAGTGAGGTATGAGAGTATATCTCACTTAACCATAGATCAAGGGCCAAGACTTGATTACACTAGTTATCTAACTAGTGACCTTTCGGTACTTAAACTTGATCATTTGTCAGCTAAGGTTTTTAGACAGTCGTTATGAATCCTAAGGTTCTTGTCTGCTAAATGTCCATGCAAGTGCCGTTTGTATTTATTATGATCCTAGTGTGTGGCCTAACCATCAAACTAGGCTAAACAAAAAAAGAAAAACTTAAATTAGGAAACGATGAAATCAAACACATCAAAAACGATAATAAGATGAGAGTAAAAGGTGAAGTAAAGTAACCCAATATAAGTTGTTCAAAGAATATGACATGGCCTAGTTATTAAGCCCCAAGACATCATTCCCATGACTTTATTTTTCGATGTTACTCTCCAAGGAGAAGCGGTATAGTCACCCTATCATTTTCTTAACCCTTTTAATTTCCTTTTGGTTAAATATCATGGTTATCGTAAGTTGGCTTTTATCTAACGTCTCTTCTCTTCCTTTAAATTTTTGAAGTGTATATAATTGAGATTTACTTGAAATTTTGGCGAAAATGTCAATAAAATGCCACAGTAAACACCCCTACTATTCTACTTGGAAGTTAGAGAAGAGCAAGGACGGTGGAATGAGTGCTAAGCTCTATTGCTTTGCGCATACCATATTTGCTGAAACAATGAATCTCATTTTCTCAAGACGACGTTGGTCGGGCGTCTTGTTGCTTATGTGGATCTACCATGCTTTGCAAAGCTTAAATGTATCTTGCTATACGCGGGGGCTGGTGGTGGAAGGGATCGAAATCAGGCCCAGGGATGGGAAATAAAAATGCCTTAGTGAAGGGCATGTGTAAGTTTCTGTACAGTCCAATGATTAATAGCTTTTTTTTCTTATCTATGTTGTTATTTCAATGTTCCATTGTCAATTTTCAGCAGCTTTCTACAAAATCAGAAAAAGCGTGCTTGTAAACCATATTTTCAATCTTCAAGTGGTGAAAGCATATGTCATGAAGCAAATGGTTCTTGATCCTGTGACCGTACACTTGATGCCTAATTTGAAATATGCAAAGAGTTTCTTTTCTTAGTGTTTTATCAAAAAGTGATTAAATTATATTTCGGATTTAAATCGTTTATGAAACCCAACTCAATTAGAGAACGTAGACTGATTCGTGTTGATAAGGACAATTAGGCAGGCAGCTTCTTAGATGGTGAAATAATTCTTAGGAGATAATACTAAAGATCGGCCACGTATTTATTTGTTATTAAAATTAACCAAGACCAAGTCCTGCACACTCCAGCTTGGTCGACGTCCCCCTTTGGCCAATGAACTCTTCTCTTTCTTTAACTAGTACAAAAAAGGGCCCACGAGTAGGGTAAAGCCAGAGGAAAGAAAAGCAAAGAAAAGAACGGGGTTTTCTTTGGCTCTAGCCTTTAGGTTGTCATTTTCTGTTCATCGTTTATTTCATCGATGATTCTGCATTGACTTAATTTGCAAGAGCCCGATTAGTTTTCGCGTTAATATTTCAACAAAAGTTGGTGAAATTCAAGTTCCTTGTGAGTTGTTCAAGATACTGATTTTCATTTCATGAAGGAAATGAAAGGGCCTAGTGCTGACACTCTCCGAGCTTTCGTGTCGTGTTGGACTCTCTGATACGTGTCCAACACTCTCCGACACTCGATTGACAAGTGTTGGATTTCCGACACTTGGTTAACTCTATCGACACTCTTCGACATGCAAGTTCTAAATTCTGACATGCGAGTTTAGAATTCCAACACATGATTCTGACACACGCATAGTCAATTTTAATTTTTTTTAATAAATAAGGGGTCAAAATGTAAATATGTAAAAATAAATAAATAAATAAATGAGGAAAGAAGAAAAACATAATTTTTTTTTTTGTTTGACTCTCCATTTCTAGTGATATATAATTCATTTCTCAAGTTTTTTTTTTTTACTCTTCTATTTCTACACGCAAGTCCAGAATATAGATTGCTTGTTATTTTTTTTTTCTCTCCAAGTTTTATAGATTATTGAAATGGAGTTGAATTTGTAAAATTAAAACAATAAATGATATTAACAAATAGTGGATTAATGTTTTTAGTATAAATTCATTCTAGCCTCTTTTTATTATTTATTTATATGTGAATTTGAATCAAATTAATTTAATTAAAATTATCACAAAAATTATCATTTATCATATATATGTATATATAATGTTTTATTTTTTGAGAAACCACTTATCGATATATCGTGTCGTATCGCATGTTGCAAGTCGATGTCCTGCTACTTAGGGAGCGGGTTTGGTAGTTTTCGAGCCAACTTCCACGTAACTCAACTTGGATCACCTCTTTAAGGAAGGATTGCAATTTGCAATACTCGGCCTCTCTCGAGTTATATGTAATCACAACATTTTATTGTCAAGTATATTTAACTAGTACCTTAGATATTCGTTAACAAGGCCTGCTTTTATTAGCCAGAATTTCATTCGTATTGTTGAGCCCATCGAAGCGTGGAGTTAGCCTTTGGTTTAGAAGGACATCCATGCAAAATCCAATATACTTATCCCTTTTTTAAGGGAAAAAGCCACGAAAAACCCTGAATTTTGTCTAAAGTGACACATTTACCTCAAACTTTTCAAACCGTGACACATTTACCCTATCAAGGGCATTTTTGTCTTTTTATTCTATTTTTTCCTTTTTTTTTTCTTTTTTTCTTCTTCTTCCCTTCGCCGGCAATGGCGGAGGGAAGCCGGCGTCCCGGTGAGGGCACTCCTCGCCGGATCCCTTGCCGGCGTCGGGCGAGGATGGCCCTCGCCGGATCCGGCGAGGGCAAGGACACCCTCACCCGACGCAAGCAAGGGCGGCCCTCGCCGCGACGAGCGAGGGCGGGGACACCCTCGCCCGTCGCGAGCAGGGCGGCCCTCGCGAATGCCGGCTTCCCTTTGCCCAGTAGGTGGAGGGAAGAGAGAAAAAAAAAAAAAGAAAAAAATTTAAAAAAATGAAAAAACCAAAATGCCCTATAATTTTGGGGTAAAGCAACAAATTTCGGGATTTTTATATGTAAAAAATAAAATTTGGGGTAAATGTGGAGTGACGACAAAGTTCGGGTTTTAGAAGGACAAAAAGTTTGAGATAAATATGTTATTTTCCAAATTTCGGGGTTTTTCCCTTTTTTTATTTTTTATTTTTCCTATTTACTCTGTCTTTTCCACTTTCAGGCTATCCTTTGCTGGTGTGTGCTGATGCAGAGACTTCTCCCTCCATTGACACGCCACCTTTTCTCTCTCTTCGAAAGGCGTCGATTTTAAGCGGTTTTAGCCGCACTGATTTCTTGGAGCTCTTCCAATGGCGGCGATCGAAGAAGCAAAGGGTCCCGACTTCTCTGCGCTGCCTGAAGGGTGCATCGCGAGAGTCGTCTCCCTCACGAGCCCCGCCGACGCGTGCAGGCTCGCAACCCTGTCGCCGAATTTCAAGTCGGCATGCGATTCCGACGTGGTCTGGGCCTCGTTCTTGCCTCCGGAGCGCCCCCAGACGGTCTCCCGGAGCGTTTCGTCGCTGAAGGAGCTCTACTTCAGCCTCTGCAACCACCCGGTTCTCGTCCGCGATGGCAAAATGGTAAGTCAACCCACCGTCTTCCCACCTTAAACCGCCTCTTCCTATTCTTTTTGTATTATCCACTTTTTTTTTTGCGGATTGAGGGGGTGATGTGCGATGATAACTGTTCTTCATGTTAGACTTGATAGAATATTGAAATGAGATTCATGTGATGTGCCGTCACCTCCATGTTTCGAAACACCGAAAATTTGGCTGGCCAAAACAAAAAAAATTGATCTTTCATTGTCGAGTAGTCGACTTGAAAGGCGGTGTCATCGGCACATGTTTCTTCGTCTCTTGCCGCCTGAACCGAATATCAAAATAACTAGCGACTCAAACAAAATATCAAAGATTTATGGAGAAATTTATAGCTTCACAAATTTTTCTGGGGTCATCAGGCAATGGTTCTGAAGTTGAGGTGGTATTGAACAATTATCCCTTTTATTTTTCTTTTGGTTCAAATCTCATGGTTATTGCTTTTATTTAACGTGCAATGTGTTTTCCTACTTCAAATTATGGCGAAAAGGCTCACTATTTTATTGGAAAGGGGACAGCACAGATGGTTAAAAAAGTGAATCTCATTTTCTCAAAACGTTGTCAGTTCGGCTTCTTGTTACTTATGTGAATCCAACGTGCTTTGCAGAGCTATTCGCTGGACAGGCACAGTGGGAAGAAATGTATCATGCTATCTGCAAGGGCCCTGTCTATAACATGGGGTGATACTCCGATTTACTGGTCATGGACTTGCTTGCCCAACTCCAGGTAATACATGATTTTGTCCACTCTCAGTTTCATGAAGAAAATGTAAGTAGCATTCATTTGTTCGTCCCTAAATAAATCCTCTGTTGTTTCACCTTCGAGGTGATGATCTTATGGAATGTCCTTGTGAATGAACAGGTTCGCAGAAGTGGCTGAGCTCATCAATGTATGTTGGCTCGAAATTAGAGGCATGATTAGTTCTGGCATGGTGTCGCCCGGAACCCATTATGCAGCATACTTGGTATTCAAAATTACCCCAGCATCTCATGGATTTGAATTCCAGCCTGTTGAGGTGGAAGCTAGATTTGCTGGTGATGAAGCGGGCAAGCGTGAGCACTCAGTTTACTTATCTAGAGAGAACAACATGCGCGGATGGCAGTCCAGGCGGAGATTCAGGCATGCTGGCGGGTCACTGATGCTTGCACCTGCCGAGGGGAGTGGGAACTATCCTAAAGAGAGACGAGATGGGTGGTCAGAGATAGAGTTAGGCGAGTTCTTGATGAAGGACAGACAAGATGGGGAGGTTGAAATGAGTGTCATGGAGACGAAAGCTCACTGGAAGGCCGGGCTGGTTGTTGAAGGGATCGAAATTAGGCCCAAGGATGGGAAATAAAAGTGCCTTTATGCAGGGCATGTGTAAGTTTGTATGTACTGTCCCTTGATTAAGAGCTTTTTCTCTCTGTTTTGCTGTCGTTCTTTCCATGTTCCTTTATCAATATTTAGTAGCTTTCCACCTAATCAGAAAGCGTGCTTGTGATTAATATCGACTTTTATCAATTTTCAGTAGATTTCTACCAATTCATGAAGCGTTTGTTTTTGATCTGGTAATGCCTTCTGCAGAAATGATGGAACTTAGATGTAGACTTCAGTAAAGTCAACACAGACGCTCAAACACTCTGATTGGTTTCTTTTAAAACATCTGCAAATTATTCCTCATCTTCCCACTTCAACCATCTCTTTTGGTATTGACGGGAATATAAGACTCCATTAAAAATATATGAATGCAATTTGTGTGGTGCGCTGGTGCTAGCGCCTCTTCCGGGATAAAGGAAAGACTTAGAAAAGCAGAGTCAAAGCCAATGACTGGCTGTTTAATCACATATCCTACTGTCAACATCCATACGTTGACAATAAGCAGTTACAACTGCTCATTCACATTAATCTAGACTGAAAGGTTACCACTACAATGTCCCTCAAACTCAATGCCAGTCCTTCGTGACCTTTCGATCCACCTCACTGTACAACTCACTGGTCACCATCGCTCTGTTGCTTGGCTCAGACGCCTTGGACATAGCCACCATCAACAACGTCAAATCCATTGCCAAAAAGATAAGTTATGGTAATTGTGAGATTTTATGGGACCACTGTTAATTGTTTTAAAAGTTTAAGCTGTTAGATGAAGGCGTAATTTAATATTTAAATTATTCTAGCACTCCCCCTCATGCTTACTTGGGTCTTTTTTTTGCCTAGTACTAAGCATGGACATATTTAATTATGGAGATAAATAGGAGTCTAGAAAGATTCAAACTTAGAATCTCATGCTCTGATATCATGTGAGATTTTGTGGGATTATTGCCAACAATTTTAAAATCTTAAGCTATTAGATGAAAGCGTGGTTTAATATTTAAATTATTCTAATGGTAACTCGGTCACGGTTCCAGTTTCTTGCTATTGTACTGGAAGAATTTGCTTGCATCAGGCCTCTTACATTGTGGCCAAGGGTGACACCTATTCCCCCATAGCCAATGATACATTCCAAGGCCTGTCCTCTTGCCAGGCTCTACTTGATCAGAACTACCACACAAATGAGGATTTTGTTGTAGGTGCACAGCTGATGGTTCCACTAAGATGCGCATGCCCAAGTACCAATGAGACAGCTAATGGGGTTAAATCCTTGCTTACGTATTTGGTGACGCTGGGAGATTCTGTGAATTCAATTACAGAAAGCTTTGGTGTCACTGTGCAGTGTTATGGAGCAAATATGATGACGGAACCTGATCTAATATAACCTTTAACAAACATTCTCATTCCCCTTACTTGTGCAGAAGATTCCAAGAGTACCTTCTGCTATTGTCCCAGTGGATATGCTGAAGGTAGGCCAGGAAATGACCTCAATTGCATGCCTGACTGGAAGAAGTTCCCTTTCAAGCTGGTTCTTGCGATAGGTAGTCATCAAATCTATCTTCTAATTCTGTCCAGCAACACTTCCTGTCTGATTGGAAGAGGCAGTTAGAAAAACAACGCATCCAATACTAAAGAAAAAACTCGAGCGAGAAATTATTCCATTTGCTTACATGCGTTTTACACGTTTGCACACCACACTAAGGACTGTTGCACTACACTCATGTACACCAAGCCTTTTTGCTCCCTGCATCTGATCTGTTTGGCACCTTCTTGTCTAGCTCCAATGCTCCATTTGACGCACTTGATCTCTCTGATTCTTCCTAGCTTATAGATTGAAATACAACACTCGAATCTCATTTGCTGTCTATTTGTGTTGTGACTTCATGCACTTCTTCAATTGCAACATGACATTATTAAGTCCATGGTTTATTCTCTCCTAAGCTACGTTTTGTGATTGAATGCTGTCACGACTAGCGATGTTGCATTGATGTGACAGTACAGCTTTAGGATTGGCAAAGTGACCAAGCAGGCAGCAAATTTTAAATACAGATGGCTTCTTTGTGAATTTTCCTCCAGAGAAAAGTGATGTAGAAGAGAGTTATTATCTACTTAAAAAATACATAGGTTGACTTGGGAGAGTATGTAGCATTCTGACATGCTCCATATTTAGGAATTGTGAAATTGGATTGGTCATGTCAGGCAAATTATTTGGAGAACTTTGACTAGACGAAACTAGAATGTGTTAACTCACAGTTTCTTTATAGACTTATTGTTTGCCTTAGGTGCTGCCGTTGGTATTGGATTCTTGTGTCTTTCGCATTTCAGCTATTGCCTATACGGATATCTAAGGAAGCGAAGAGACAGAATTGTCAAGGAGAAACTGTTGAAGCAAAATGGTGGTTTGCGGTTGCAACAAAATTTCTCACTTTATGGAAGAGACAGAAGAGCAACAATATTTTCCAAAGAAGATCTGCAAAGCATGACAAATAACTACAGCCGGAGCCAGTTTCTTGGTCAAGGAGGGTTCAGCACAGTTTACAAAGGGATGCTACCAGATGGTACCATAGTTGCTGTGAAGAAGTCAAAGACCATCAGCAGGGGCCAAACTGAGCATTTTATTAATGAAGTGGTTGTTCTGTCACAGGTTAATCATCGGTACATTGTAAAATTGATAGGATGTTGTTTGAAGACTAAGTTTCCTCTACTAGTATATGAATTCATCCCTAATGGTGCCCTTCATCAGCAGGATAAACATTGTTCCCTTTCTAGGGAAGACTGGCATCGGATCGCATGCGATGTCGCTGGAGCAGTAGCATACATGCATTCTGCAGCATCAATTCCCATTTAACATCGAGACATAAAGCCGTCTAGCATTCTGCTGGAGGACAAGTACACTGTGAAAGTCTCTATTTTGGTAACTCCAGGCCGGTTCAATTTGACAAAACGAACCTGACAGGGCTGTGCAAGGCACCTTTGGATACTTGGACCCGGAATATATCCAATCTAGTCAGTTCACAGGTAAAAGTGATGCTTACAGTTTCGGAAATGTGCTAATTGAGTGCAGAAGCCAACATCCTTCTCAGGAGATGATGAAGGGTGACATCTAGTTGCTACCTTTGTCTTGCTAATGAAGGAACACCGTTTGTCAGACATTGTAGATCCTGTTGTGGCCAATGAAGCAAAGGCAGAGGAAGCTACTGCGATAAAAATGCTTGCCATGAGGTGTTTGAGATTGACTGGGAGAAAGAGGCCTACCATGAGAGAGGTTGCCATGGAGAGGAAATCTTAAAGTTTCTCTCAGACCAGCCAAAATCCTTGTGCATTTGAAGATAGACTACCTGCTGAAGCCAATGAAGAATCAATAGATAGCACATCCCTGTCACTAGAACTAGTACCAATCTCAGTATAAGCTAGAACATTTGGCGTTCATACTGAACTTAATGTTCGTTCATCCTAAAACAGTTTTGGAGATAGCATACGTAGCATGCAGTTAGCAGCAGCAATTATCAAAATCACCAGAAGAGACCTTTCAGTCAAGTGATCCTTTTTTACTTCACTTCAGGTTGATGTTTTTTCTCAAGCGCCGAATACCTAACCAAACTTTATTCTCAAGATTTGCTGTAAATTAAATTGGGAGAGCTTATTTTCATGGATCAATATTAATGGTTGACTCTCTTTGCATTAGGTGATTGATTCAGTTCTCTTTTTCCCAATCACTGATGAATAGTGCTTTGGAAATCTTTCACACCAGCTGCATCATAAACTATCCTTTCTGATTCCTACTATAGACTTTTAGATGCACACATCAACTTTGGAGCAACATGCTGGAAAATATCTAGCAAATACGTTGAAGCTGCTCACTTTCTTCATCTCCTTTGAGTAATCCTCCAGGTGAGGATGGTACTGAAGCCCTGTGCTTCTATCTATTAGGTTCCAGGCTTAGGCTCAACTTGCAACTTCTGCATTTTCGAATTGCTTCTTGACAAAATCCATAGCATAATAGGATAAAATTATTTGCTAAGTTCATACTAAAAACATCAGGACTTTTATAGCCTAACACAGCTATCATCACTCATCAGATATGGTTTCTTCAGAAGATGCATCACTGTTGTCCTGTTTACTGATATGATCCTCAAAATCCCTGTGAAACGTGGCTGCTTCATGCTGCGTTTGCAATGAGCATTTTGCATTCTCAAGTTAAGACCGAGTTGACTGAAGATGATTGAACAAGCTCAATTTTTTAAACCAAGCTCAGTCTGGTACATTTGAACTTAATTTATTATTCAAAATACACTGATGGTCACAGCATATACTTTGCTGCTGAATACATACAGCGCATGCTTCTTGATTGAAAATTTCTCTGCCCCTCAATCTATTAAGAACAGAGAAGCCGCTTCTGCATCAGGCAGTATCAATTTCACAAGAGTAGTGAAGCGGCGCTCAGTGAGAACTTCAGTATGGCTTATCTTCATAACCATGTAATCCAATTTCTTTGGCACACATGACCCACGTGATATTGCCTCGATCTTATTAGCAATCATTAGTGAATTGGGCAAAAGCACAGAAAGGACCAAAGGAGCATGAAAGTTGATGTTTGGGCTTTCTGTCGCTTCATTTCAAGTCCTCCACGAACGTCTCCTCTTTTCTATTTTCAGGCGCTGCCCCCCCTCCTAAAAAATCCCCCACCTACTTAGGAAAAAAAAAATTTGCCAGCAATGGCCCTCAAGCCTCGTGCCAGTCCTTCGTGACATTTCGAGCAACCCTGGGATACGACTCGCCTCTGGACTCTTCTGTCATAGCAGCCACCGACAACATTCCATCGATCACCGACGAGACACTGCACTGAAAGCTTGGTCATCGTTCCAGTCTCGTGCGATTGCTTCGGAGGGGTCTACTTGCTTCAGGTCTATTATACTGTGGCCAGCGGCAATCATCAATTGCCAGTCCTACTTTCCAAGGCCTGGCCTCTTGCCAGGCAATAGCTGATCAGAGCTACATGGTTAATGGTACTTTTATACTAGATGGGAAGCGGATGATTATGCTAAAATGAGTGTTGCGACCCTCTTTTCTGTCGGGGGGCGGGGGGAAAGGACCAGATTTGGAAGTAATACAAAGTTGGACGAACAGTACTCAGTCGGCACTAGTTCTCCCACACCTTACCTTTTGGGAATTTTTCATGTAGATTTGATTCATTCTATGAGAATTTTATATGAGTCACCCACTAAAAGTGAGGTATGGGAATATATCTCACTACTTATGTAATCATAGATTTAGGGTTGGGACTTGATTGCACTGGTTACCAGTACTTAAACTTGATCATTTTGTTGACTAAAGTATTCAAACAGTTTTTTTACAAAGTCATGAATCCTTAGGTTCTTGTCCGCTAAACACCATACAACTGCCTTTTGCAATTATTACGATCCTTGTGTGTGGCCTAACGATCTAACTAGGCTAAACAAAATAAGAAAAATTTAATCAAGGAAACGATGAAATATGATGAGAGTAAAAGGTGAGGTACAGTAAAGTAACCCGATACAAGTCGCAAAATAACTTTCTTTTGTTTCTCCCTCAAGGTGATGATCCTATCGAATGTTCTTGTGAATGAACAGGTTTGCAAAAGTGGGCTGAGCTCATTTGTGTATGTTGGCTTGAAATAAGAGGCACGATTAGTTTTTGTATGCCGTTGCCCGGAACCCTTTATCCAGTGTACTTGGTCTTTTGAATCTATGGGGAGGCTGTGGACACGAAGGGTAGGAAGTGAGCCAAAATAATAATAATAATAATAATAAGAGCTAAGATGACATTTAAATGATCGATTTTATTTCAATGTGATACTTAAGTGAGCAAAAAATTATAATACTTAAATGAGTATCGTAGAAAAGTTATGACGCTCTTACTGTATTTATCTCCTAAAAGGCTAGCCTGGTTGTGTAAGGGATCGAAATCAAGCCAAGGGATGGGAAATGGAAAAGCCTTTTGTGCAAGGCATGTGTAAGTTTGTCTGTATAGCTTTGTCTCTCTTCTCTACTGTTATTTCAATGTTCTGTTGTCAATTTTTAGCAGCTTTCTACAAAATCAGAAAAGCGTGCTTGTAAACTATATTTTCAGTCTTTAAGTGGTGAAAGCATATGTCATGAGGCAAATGGTTCTTGATTCGATGATTGAACGCTCAATACCTAGTTTGAAATATGCACAGAGTTTCCTTTCTTAGTGTCCTACCTAAAAAAGTAATTAAATTATGTCTCGAATTTAAATCATTTCTGAAACCCAACTCAATTGGAGAAAGACTGATCCGCGTTAACAGGACAATTGGGCGTGCAGTTTCTTAGGCGGTGAAATAATTCTTTGGAGATAATAATAAAGGTCGGCCACATATGTATTTGTTATTAATATATATATATATATATATATATATATATAATATTACTTTCTTGTTTTTGGGCGTTATCTTTGACCGGATTGACCAAGGTCAAGTTCTGCACACTCCGGCTGGGGGACGTACCCCTTGGGCCAATATTGAGCTCCTCTTTCTATAACCGGTACAAAGAAGGGCCCACAAGTAGGGTAAAGCCAGAGGAAAGAACACCAAAGAAAAGTATAGCCTTTAGGTTGTCATTTTCCGTTCATCGTTTATTTCTTCATGCTTCCGCATTGAATTAATTTGCAAAAGCTCGATTAGTTTCCGCGTTAATATTTTCCACAGCGTGTCAGCCACTGCAACTTTCCACTTGGTTTTTTCATCAAAGTTGGTTCTTTGCATCCGTCACCGTCAACAGTCCACAATCAATTCTGCAAGTCTACCGTTACGTTCAGCGCTGGATGAGTGGCTTCTATATTTGGTAGAACTCTTGGCGTCTTGATTCCGCAATTATTGGTCTTGAAGGTGATTTTCCACAGCGTGTCAGCCACTGCAACTTTCCACTTGGTTTTTTCATCAAAGTTGGTTCTTTGCATCCGAAAATTACAGCTACGTGCAAGCCAAATCTCAGTTATTCCAAAACCATGGATCTGTCCTCCCTCTCGACCTTAAGACTGATCCTATTTCTCTAACCTCTGTTTAATCACATATCCTACTGTCAACAACCATATGTTGCCAATAAGCAGTTGGACTGCTCATCCACATTATCTCAATTGAAAGGTGAGGAAGGGCGAGGTTTGGAAGTAATACAGAGTTGGACGAACAGTACTCAATTGGTGTTAATTCTCCCATACCCTTACCTTTTGGGAATTTTTCATGTAGATTTGGTTAATTCTATGAGAATTTTATACGAGGAGTTGCTCACTAGAAGTGAGGTGTGAGAGTATACCTTACTTCCTACATAATTATTGATCTAGGGTTGGGACTTGATTGCATTGGTTATCAATACTTAAACTTCATTTTGTCAACTAAAGTATTCAAACAGTTTTTTTCCAAAGTCATGAATCCTTAGGTTCTTGTCCGCTAAATGCCATACAACTGCCTTTTGCATTTATTATGATCCTTGTGTGTGGCCTAACGATCCAACTAGGCTAAACAAAATAAGAAAAATTTAATCAAGGAAACGATGAAATCAAACACATCAAAAATGATAATATGATGAAAGTAAAAGGTGAGGTACACTAAAGTAACCCGATACAAGTCGTTCAAAGAATATGACATGGCATAGTCATTAAGCCACAAGAGAGCAGTCCCGTGAGATTATTTTCCAATGTTACTCTCCAAGGAGTAACGGTGCGGTCACCCTAACATTTTCCTTATCCCTTTTATTTCCTTTCGGTCAAATATCATGATTATGATAGGCTGGCTTTTATCTAACGTCTCTTCTCTTCCCTTAATTTTTTTGAAGTGTATAATTAGAATTTAATTGAAATTTGGGCGAAAATGTCGGTAAAAGGCGAAAGAAAACACTCCTACTATCTATTTGGAAGTTAGGGAGGAGCACAAATGGTGGAATATGTGCTAAGTTTTATTGCTTTGCGCGTATTATATTTGCTGAAGCAGAGAATCTTTCCCAAGACGAGGTTGGTCGGGCTTCTTATTGCTTATGTAAGTCCAACAAGCTTTACAAAGCTTAAACGTATCATGCTATTCGAGAGAGCCCTACAACATTGGGAATACTTCGAGGGTTGGCCATGGACTCGCATGCCCAATTCCATGGAAATACATTATTTCCTCCACTCTCTTGCCTTCATGAAGAAAATGGATAGTGGCATTAATTTGTTCCGTCGCAAAATAACTTTCTTTTGTTTCTCCCTCAAGGTGAGGATCCTATGGAATGGTCCTTGTGAATGAACAGGTTTGCCGAAGTGGGCTGAGCTCATTTGTGATGTTGGCTTGAAATAAGAGGGACGATTAGTTTTTGTATGCCGTTGCCCGGAACCCTTTATCTAGCGTACTTGGTCTTTTGAATCTATGGGGAAGTTGTGGACACAAAGGGTAGGAAGTGAGCAAAAAAAAGAGCAGAGATGACATCCAAATGATCAATTTTACTTTGATATGACATTTACATGAACACAAAAAAAGTATAATATTTAAGTGAGCGTCGGACGAAAATTATGGCACTCATGTTGTAGTTATTCCCTGAAAGGCTAGCCTGGTTGTGAAAGGGATCAAAATCAGGCTGAGGGATGGGAAATGAAAATGCCTTTTGTGCAGGGCATGTGTAAGTTTGTCTGTATAGCTTTTTCTACCTTCTCTATTGTTATTTCAATGTTCCGTTGTCAATTTTTAGCAGCTTTCTACAAAATCAGAAAAGCGTGCTTGTAAACCATATTTGCAATCTTTAAGTGGTGAAAGCATATGTCATGAAGCAAATGGTTCTTGATCCGATGACTGAACGCTCAATGCCTAGTTTGAAATATGCACAGAGTCTACTTTTTTAGTGTTCTACCAAAAAAAAAGTGATTAAATTATGTCTCGGATTTAAATCGTTTATGATACTGAACTCAATTGGAGAAAGACTAATCCGCGTTAACAGGATAATTGGGCGTGCGGTTTCTTAGGCGGTGAAATAATTCTTTGGAGATAATAATAAAGGTTGGCCACATATGTTTTTGTTATTAAACATATATATATATATATATATATATATATTATATATTATATATATAATATTACTTTCTTGTTTTGGGGCCTTATCTTTGACCGGATTGACCAAGGCCAAGTTCCGCACACTCCGGCTGGTGGACGTCCCCCTTGGGCCAATATTGAGCTCTTCTCTTTCTATAACCGGCAGAAAGAAGGGCCCACAAGTAGGGTAAAGCCAGAGGAAAGAAAACTAAAGAAAAGGATATCCTTTAGGTTGTCATTTTCCGTTCACCGTTTATTTCTTCGATGCTTCCGCATTGACTTAATTTGCAAAAGTTTCCACGTTAATATTTCAACAAAAGTTGTTGACATGCAAGTTCCTTGTGAGTTGTTCAAGATACTGATTTTCATTTCGTGTTGGAAACGAAAGGGTCTAGTGTTGTTTACTGAGCCATGGAGGCTGCTCAAATTCGAGACAACCATACTTTATTCATTTACGGTCCCGCCAATAATGTAAACCTTCCGATGGACTAAGAGAGCAAGATGTTCTTTTTGGATCTTAATGAGCATCCCACGGATGACTAAGGGGAAGGAAGTTGTACTTCAGCAAAAGAAGGATAACCACAGAAGAGCACATAATACATTAATTAATAATCACATGAAACCTGTTTTAGGGCCATGCTGGACAGTTCTTTGGGTTCGCTATTTGGTCGAAAAATGGCACCGTCACCATCAACAGTCCGCAGTCAACTCTGCAAGTGTACCGCTACGTTCAGCGACGGATGAGTGGCTATAGATTTGATAGGACTCTTGGCGTCTTGATTCCGTAATTACTGATTTTCCACAGCGTGTCAGCCGCTGCAACTTTGCGCTTGGTGTTTTCATCAATAAAGCAGTTGGTTCTTTGCATACGAAAGTTGCAGCTATGTGCAAGCCAAATCTCAGTTATTCCAAAACCATGGATCTATCCTGCCTCTCAATCTTAACACCGATCCTATTACTCTTACCTCTGTTTAATCACGTATCCCACGGTCAACAGCCATATATTGACAACAAGCAGTTCAACTGCGAATCCACACACGGAATCTAAAGTGAAAGGTTACGTCTGCAATGGCCCTCAAACTCAATGCCAGTCCTTCCTGACCTTTCGTTCGACCTCCCTATACAACTCACCGCTCGCCATCGCTTCGCTGCTCAGCTCAGATGCATTGGACATAGCCACCATCAACAACATCAAATCCATTGCCGAAGAGATGCCTTTAGATAAATTGGTCATAGTTCCAGTTCCTTGCTCTATTGCACTGGAAGCATATACTTGCACCAGGCCATTACACTGTGGCCAAGGATGACACCTATTTCACCATAGCCAATGATACATTCCAGGGCCTGACCTCTTGCCAGGCTCTAGCTGGTCAGAACTACTATGATGATGTGGATCTTGTTGAAGGTGCACAGCTGCTGGTTCCACTAAGATGCGCATGCCCAAGTACTAGTGAGACAACTAATGGGGTTAAATCCATGCTTTCATATTTAGCGACAGGGGACGACTCGGTGGAATCAATTGCGGGAAATATTTGGTGTCACTGAGCAAAGCGTTTTGGAGGCAAATATGTTGACGACTGATTCCGTAATTTACCCTTTTACTCCCATCCTCATCCCCCTTAATTGTGCAAAGAATTCCAAGAGTTCCTTCTGTTATTGTCCCAATGGATATGCCGAAGATGTGCTACGAAATGGCCTCAATTGCATGCCTGACCGGAAGAAGTTTCCTTTCAAGCAGGTTATCGTGATAGGTAGCCATCAATCTCTCTGCTAATTCTGTCCAGCAACTCTGCATGCCCGATCAGAAAAGACTACCCTTTTCCTGTATTTATATTGACTGTGTTGATGGTAGTTAGAAAATCTTTGACTATTGCACGGAGAGATACATTCGTTAATGCAAAATTATGCATCCAATACTTGAGGAAAAACTCGAGTGTGAAATTATTGCTTTTTCTTACGCATGCCATTTTGCATACTACACTTCGGACCGTTGTACTTGCCTTACACCCATGTACACTAAGCCTTTTTTCTCTTCGCATCTTATCTATTTGGCAACTTCCGGTCTTTGCTCAAATGCTCCAGTTGATGCACTTGATCTCTCTGATGATTCTTCCTTGCTTACAGATTGATATACAACACATGAATCTCATTTGCTGTTGCTTTGTATTCTGGCTTCATGCAAATATTCATCATTTACTTTTTCTTCATTTCATTTGCGACATGACAATTTAAGTCCATGGTTTATGTCTTCTAAGCTAAGTTTTGTGATTGAACGCTGTCACCACTAGGGATGTTGCAGTGATGTGACAGTACTCCTTTAGGATTGGCAAAGTAACACAAGAAATTGCAGGCAGCAAATTGGAAAATTTTAGATGGCTTCGTTGTGAATTTACTTTAGAGAAAAGTGATGTAGGAGGGAGTTTTATCACCTACTTCAAAACCTATACATAGGCTGACTTGGGAAAGCGTGAAAGTTAGCATTCTGACATGCTCCATACTTAGGAACAGTAAAATTTAATTGGTCATGTCAGGAAATTATTAGGAGCATTTTCAATAGACGGAACTAGAATTTGTTATCTCCCAGTTTCCTTAAAGACTTCATGTTTTATTTAGGTGCTGGCATTGGTATGGGATTCTTGTGTCTTTCGCTTTTCAGCTATTGGCTTTACAGATATGTAAGGAAGCGGAGAGATAGAATGGTCAAGGAGAAACTGTTCAAGCAAAATGGTGGTTTGCTGTTGCAACAAAAGTTTGCACCTTTTGGAAGAGATGGAAGAGCAGCAATATTCTCTGAAGAAGATCTGCAGAGAGCAACGGATAACTACAGCCAAAGCCGGTTTCTTGGTGAAGGAGGGTTTGGCACGGTTTACAAAGGGATGCTGCCCGATGGTACCATAGTTGCTGTGAAGAAGTCAAAGATCATCGACAGGGGCCAAACTGAGCATTTTATCAATGAAGTGGTTGTTCTATCCCAAGTTAATCATCGGAACATTGTAAAATTGATAGGATGTTGTTTGGAGACCGAGCTTCCTTTACTAGTGTATGAGTTCGTCCCTAATGGCACCTTGTCACAGCATATTCATCAGCAGGACAAAGATTGTTCCCTTTCATGGGAAGACCGGTATAGAATTGCATGTGAAGTCGCTCAAGCAGTAGCGTACATGCATTCTGCAGCTTCAATTCCCATTTATCATCGAGACATAAAGCCATCTAACATTCTGCTGGATGACAAGTACACTGCAAAAGTCTCTGATTTTGGTACCTCAAGGCCGGTTCCGTTAGAAAAAACTCACCTGACAACGGCTGTGCAAGGGACCTTCGGATACTTGGACCCAGAATACTTCCGATCTAGTCAGTTCACAGATAAAAGTGATGTGTACAGTTTCGGAGTTGTGCTTGTTGAGTTACTTACGGGGCATAAGCCAACATCCTTCTCAGGAGATGAGGACGGAAGACATCTAGTTGCTAGCTTTGTCATGCTAATGAAGGAGAGCCGTTTGTCAAAGATCCTAGATCCTGTTGTGGCCAATGAAGCGAAGGCGGAGGAGGTTCTTGCAGTAGCAATGCTTGCCATGAGGTGTTTGAAAATGAATGGGAGAAAGAGGCCCACCATGAGAGAGGTTGCCATGGAGCTTGAAGGACTAAGGAAATCTCAAAGTTTCTCTCAGACCAGCCAAAATCCTTGTGCATTTGAAGATGGACTACCTGATGAAGCCAATGAAGAATCGATAGATAGCACATCCATGTCACTTGAAGTTGTATCAATCTCAGTAGAGACATTGAGCTAGAACATTCGGTGTTCATACTGAACTTGATGTTTCTTTATCCTAGACAGCTTTGGGGGAAGGGCATGTCCCATGCAGTTAGCAGCAGCAATTATTAAAATCACCAGAAGATACCTTTCACTCAAATGATTCTCTTTTACTTTACTTCAGCTTGATGTTTTTCTTAAGCACCGGATACCTAACCAAACTTTATTCAAAAGATTTGCTGTCAATTAAGGTGGGGAGTTCATTTCCACGGATCAATAATAATGGTGAATTCTCTTTGCATTATGTGATTGATTCAGTTCTCTTTTTCCCAATCAATGATGCATGATGCTTTGGATTTTTTTTACACCGGCTACATCATAAACTATTGTTTCTGATTCCTACTACAGACTTTTCATATGCACACCCCAACTTTGAGAGTAACTTGCTGGAAAATATCTAGCGAATATGTTGAAGCTGCTCACATTCCTCAATCTCCTTTGAATAACAGGTGATGTTGGTATTGAAGCCTTGTGCTTTTATCTATCAAGTTCTATAACATTGTTTATGTCCTATGGGATAGCCAGACTTAGCCTCAAGTTGCAACTTCCACATTTCCGAATTGCATCTTGACAAAATCCATAGCATAAGCAGGATAGAATTATTCACAACTCCATACTAAAAGCAACAGCACTTTCATAGCCTGACACAGCTATCATGAGATACGGTTTCTTCAGAAGATGCTTCACTGTTCGATAACAATCAAGTTGTCCTGTTTAGTGACATGATCCTCAGAATCCCTGTGAAACTTGGCTGCTCCATGCCGTGTTTGCAATGAGAATTTTGTGTCCTCGAGTTAAGACAGTCAATTGAAGATGATTGAATGAAGGGGCTAGAGATTAATGGTGTGATTTGAGAGAAAATTAGACCAAGCTCAGTTTGGTACATTTAAACTTAATATTTTATATTGAAATCAAAAGACACTGGCGAGTCCCCTGCCATACTTGGTATTCAAATACACCTCGACAGCATATGAATTCCAATCAATAGCTCTGTGCAGGGAAGGAGCAAGTTTGTCTGTAGTCTGTACTTTCCCTTTCTGTTGTTGTTCTTTCAATGTTCCTTTGTCAATTTTTAGCAGCTTTCTACAAAATTGGAAAGCGTGCTTGTGATCTATATCGACTTCAATCTCAAGTGGGCTAAGCATATGTCCAGGAGCGAATGGTTTTCGATCTGTTGAGCAAACGCCCAATGCCTAATTCAAAATGTGCATGAACGTTTGTTTTATTTGTGTTATACTGGAGCTGTTGACGTTCAAGTTCCTCATGAGCTGTTCGAGATCATTTGAAGGATTCCTTGAGGGCAACCGAATTCTCTTTCCATTTTCTACGGCTGCTACATGCTCAATCTGATCGGATTGGACTCATGTGCTTATTTCGCTTCTCATGCATCTTTAAAGCCGAGGAGCTCGACCTTGAATACCGTGTTAGGTGATTGTTCTTTTTACTCGAATCAAGTTAAAGTAGAGTTGGAGGAAATGAGAAGCTCTAACCAGCCAAGCTCGATCTCCATCTCTTTTGAATCCAGGTGTTCGGTCATCATCATTGTCAGGGTCGAGTCGATCATGTACTCCATGGAGCTCAGACCGCTTGATCATCAGTCGTTTTGAAACTTCGAACTTGCCCCTTGTCTGAACAACTGATTGCTAACTGTATTAACGGTACTTCATGGAAAACAGGGGCCCCATTGGGGCTCGACATTTCTGAGCAGCCACGGATTTGTCACAGGGACAACCCAACTTACCAAGTAACTCCATTAAATTGTTGTCATGGAATTCTACGCAATTCTTATGTGGGTTTTAGGAACTTGTATGGATGCAATTAGGGGAAAACTATTTAAAAAGTTTTAAACATATTATTGCACTTTTGTCAATTCAGTTATAAGTTTTTCAATTTTATCAATTGAATCATAAACTTTTTATGTTTTGTCAATTAAGTTCTCCTGCGAATTTTAATTAGAAATTGCTGACGTAGGATGGCCATCATAGATATAAACAATTAAAAGAAATGAATATTTTTTTTATTTTATTTTATTTCTTTTCTTCTTTCTTTTTCTTTTTTTTTTTTCCTCCACCAAGTTTGGCAAGGGTCACTAGTCACAAGCAAGGGCCAGCCAACCCTTGTCGGCCATTGGGCAAGGGCCACAAAGACCTCATTGGTGAGGGCCCATGACCAGGGAGGGCTTCACTGCCCTTATCGAGCTTGGAAGGAAAAAAAAATGAAAAGAGAAAAGAAGAAAATTAAAAAAATTAGTTCATATCGGCCGTGTCACATAGGATAGTTGGATGTACATGTCGGCAATTTCTTGTTAAAATTGATCATATGAACTTAATTGATAAAATATGAAAATCTTAAGATTTAATTGACAAAATTGAAATATTTATAAATGAATTGGCAAATGTCAATAGATTAAAGACTTTAGGACAATTTTCCCACACAATTTGTGTGTTGTGCCGGTGCCTACACATCTCTTATGGGTCTAAAGCCGGGTCAAAGCCAATGACTGGCTAAATAATTTCTTGTCAATTAGTTAAAGTAAAGTATACATTATGGCTCAATAAGAAAGAACGTAGGTTCCTAATCTTGCAAGATTGGTCGTACGGTCTTGAAGACGATTTTCATCTGCCAGTCAAGTTCAACCATGAGAACTCTGCTTATTTCTCCTTGTTAAATCCCTAGTTTTCCTCTAATCCGACCTCGTTTTCGTTTTGTGTTGGGAATGAAAGGGCCTAGCGCCGTTTTATGAGCCATGGAGATTCCTCAAATTTGATACAACCATACTTGATCCCCTTCATGACCCCACCAATAATGGAAAACCTCCAAAGGACTATGGTAGCAAATGTTTGCTTTGGATCTTGATGAGCATTTCACGGATTAAAAAAGGGAAGAAGTTGTACTTCAGCAGAGAAAGCATAAACACAGAAGAGTAGAATAGGGGATGGCATGGTCATCTTTCCATTCAAATGATGCAATCTCAAACACAAATCTCAGTCCACATATATCTAATAAATCAGCAGGTTCATCACAACATTAGAGTTTTTACGCTCCGCGAAATTTGAAAAAATGGTTCAAATCAACCATATGTCGGAATCGATTTCTTTCCAAACCAATAGTTCCACGACATCTTAAACTATTAGTTTCATATGGATACACAAATATGGCCTTAACTCCAAAAAATACTCTTATTATATGATCTACGGGCTTAAATACTTACTAGACGTGGCAAGATGTAGCTCATCCGGCTTGTCGGGTGTCCGAAACGAATATTTCTCCTTCTTTCCTCCATCTTCGTTCACTTAACCATGTTTATGGGCTCTTCCCCTTTCTTAAATAACCGAGGTGGTGGCTTTTTGCCTTCTTTATATTTGACCTTTGACTTTTTGACCAGTTTGATTAGTTAGCCGCCTTAAGTATTACACTTCAAGCCAGCTATTTCGTTCAAACAAGGAACGGTCACGGTCAACGGCCAACACCGCAAGTCTATCGCTACGGGTACCGCTGGACGGGTGGCTTCTGTCCTGGATGTGATGGAACTCCTGTAATCTTTGAAGGGCCTAGGTCATGCAATTGATAGTCTTGAAGGTGATTTTCTACGGCGTGTCAGCCACGGCAACTTTGCAATTGGTGTTTTCCATCAAGAATAGGAGTTGCTTCTTTGCATACAAAAGTCGCAGCAATGCGCATGCCGAATCTCAGTTATTCCAAAAACCATGGATCTGTCATCCCTCTCGATCTTAACATCAATCCTATTACTCTTACCTCTGTTTAATCGTGTATCCTACTGTCAACAGCCATAAGTCGACGATGAGCAGCGGCTCAACTGCTCATCCACATCACCTCAAGTGAAAGGCTACCTCTGCAATGGCCCTCAAACTCAATGCCAGTCCTTCCTGACCTTTCGATCTACCTCAGTACACAACTCACCGCTCACCATCGCCTCGCTGCTCAACTCAGACGTGTCGGACATAGCCGCCATCAACAACATCAAATCCACTGCCGAAGAGATACCGTATGGTAACTTGGTCATAGTTCCAGTTCCTTGCCATTGCACTGGAACTATTTACTCGCATCAGGCCTCTTACACTGTGGTCAAGGATGATATTTATTTCAACTTGGCCAATATTACATTCCAAGGCCTTATCTTTTGCCGGGCTCTCATTGATCAGAACTACTATTATGGTGAGGATCTTGCTATAGATGCACAGCTGCGGGTTCCACTAAGATGTGCATGCCCAAGTATTAATGAGACAGCAAATGGGGTTGAATCCTTGCTTACATATCTAGTGACACACGGCGATTCTATAAATTCAATCGCAGAAAGATATGGCGTCACTGTGCAAAGCATTATGGAGGCAAATATGTTGACGGACACCTCTGTGGTGTACGCTTTTACTCCCATCCTCGTTCCCCTTTATTGTGTGAAAAATTCCAAGAGTGCCTTCTGTTATTGTCCTAATGGATATACCGAAGGTGCACCCAGAAATGGCCTCAATTGCCTGCCTGACCAGAAGAAGTTTCCTATCAAGCTGGTTCTTGCGATAGGTAGTCATCAACTCTCTGCTAATTCTTTCCAGCAACACTTGATGCCTATTGCATCATGTGCTATTTCTGGCTCTGATCATGGCAGTACGAAAGTATGTGACTATAGCAACGAGAGTTACATTTGATAATGCAAAATTATGCATCCAATACCCAAAAAAAAAAAAAAAAAAAAAAAACACTCGAGGGTGAAATTATTCCAATTTCTTACCTGCCATTTTGTGTACTACAGTTTGGACCATAGCACTTCCTTTACAAAGCCATTTTGCTCTCCGCATCTTATCTATTAGGCACCTTCCTCCATTTGACGCACTTGATCTCTCTGATGATTCTTCCTTGCTTATAGATTGAAATACAATGCATAAATCTCATTTGCAGTCTTTTGGTGTTTTTCACACAAATATTAATCATTTCCTTCTTCTTTATTTGCAACACGATCATTTAAGTCCACGATTTATTCTCTCCTAAGCTATGGTTTGTGATTGAACGTTGTCACAACTAGGGATGTTGCAGTGATTGAGACGGTACACCTTTAGGATTGGCAAAGTAACCAAGAAATTGCAGGCAGCAGCTTATGGCTTCTTTGCAAATTTGCTTCCAGAGAGAAGTAATGTAGAAGAGAGTTCTATTATCTACTGCAATAGCCAATACATAGGCTGACTTAGGAGAGCATGCCAGTTAGTATTCCAATATGTTCCACACTTGGGAATTGTAAAACCGGATTGGTCATATAAGGCGATATACTACTAGAATTTTGACTAGATGAAACAAGAATGGGTTATCTAACAGTTTCCTTATGGACTTATTTTTTGCTTTAGGTGCCGGCATAGGTATGGGATTCTTGAGTCTTTCGCTGTTCAGCTACTTCCTGTACAGATATCTAAGGAAGCAAAGAGACATAATTGTCAAGGAGAAACTGTTCAAGCAAAATGGCGGTTTGCTGTTGCAACAAAAGTTCTCAGATTATGGAAGAGATGGAAAAGCAGCAATATTCTCTGAAGAAGATCTGCAAAGAGCAACAGATAACTACAGCCAGAACCGGATTCTTGGTCAAGGTGGGTTCGGCACTGTTTACAAAGGAATGCTATCGGATGGTACCATAGTTGCTGTGAAGAAGTCGAACACCATCAACACAGGCCAAATCGAGCAGTTTATTAATGAAGTGGTTGTTCTATCACAGGTTAATCATCGGAACATTGTAAAATTGATAGGATGTTGTTTGGAGACCAAGCTTCCTTTACTAGTGTATGAGTTCATCCCTAATGGCACCCTGTCCCAGCATATTCATCAGCAGGACAAAGTTAGATCTCTTTCATGGGAAGATCGGTATCGAATCGCGTGTGAAGTTGCTGGAGCAGTAGCATACATGCATTCTGCAGCTTCAATTCCCATTTATCACCGAGACATAAAACCTTCAAACATTCTGTTAGATGACGATTATACTGCAAAAGTCTCTGATTTTGGTACCTCAAGGCCAGTTCCATCTGACAAAACTCACCTGACAACAGCCGTGCAAGGTACCTTCGGATACTTGGACCCGGAATACTTCCAATCTAGTCATTTCACAGATAAAAGTGACGTATACAGTTTTGGAGTAGTGCTAGTTGAGTTACTTACAGGGCAGAAGCCAACATCTTTCTCAGGAGATGACGAAGGGAGACATCTAGTTGCTAACTTTATCTTGCTAATGAAGGAAAACGGTTTGTCAGAGATCCTAGATCCTATTGTGGCTAATGAAGCAAAGGCGGAGGATGTTCTAGCAGTGGCGACGCTAGCCATGAGGTGTCTGAGATTAAATGGGAGAAAGAGGCCTCCTATGAAAGAGGTTGCGATGGAGCTTGAAGGACTTAGAAATCTCAAAGTTTCTCTCAGACCAGCCAAAGTCCTTGTGTATTCGAAGATGGACTACCTGATGATGCCATTGAAGAATCAATAGATACCACATCCATGTCACTTAAAATCGAATCAATCACTATATAGACATCAAGCTAGAGCATTTGGCGTTCATTCTCCAATTTTGTTTATCCCAGACAGGTTCAAAGATAGCATGTGTAGCATCCAATTAGCAGTTACGTGCAGTTTGGCAACTTTTATATCTTTTGAAGATTTTCGTTGTTTTACTCTTCGTTGAGAAGAAACCATTCGTTTCCAGTTTGCTGTTGATGCCGATGCGTTCTTCTGGGATAAACTAAAAGACTGAAAGAGCAGATGACAAAAATGATTGGCAAAATTATCCAGTGTGTTTCTTTTGTGATAATATGGAAGACTAAAAAGAGAACGCAATGACTGGAAATATGGTTCCTTGTGGAGTAGATGAATAGAAAAACAGTGCTTCTCAGCTTATGTTTCTTGACCATATCCCACACGGGCCAAGTAAGTGCATTTGTTGCCTAGTTTTCCTTAGTTTTTATGCACAAGATGGGTGCCAGAACAGATACTTTCGACAAATACTATGAAGCTGTCCTTCGTTCTCTTAATAACCTTACTTTCCTCTCCTCATAACTGAATTCCCACTGTCAACAACCATGTGTTGGCATGGAGCAGGAAGTTGGCCACTCCTCTGCTTCCACGCTGAGCTCACACCTCTGCTATGGCCCTCCAGCCTCGTGCCAGTCCTTCATGATGTTCTGAGCAACCCCCGCACAAGACTCGCCTCTCACCATCAGTTCACTCCTCGGCCTGGACTCTTCCGTTGTAGGGCCATCAAAAGCATTACATCCAATACTGACAAGATACCCTCCCGGAAAGCTTGGTCATTTATCCAGTTACGTGCAATTGCTATGTGGGGGTCTACTTGCAACTGGTATCTTATACTGTGGCCAGCAGCTACACACTCATGAATTGCCAATCTTACTTTCCAAGGCCTGGCCTCTTGCCAGGCAATAGCTGATCATAGCTACATGGATAATGGTAATTCTAGCCTAAATGGAAAGCAAATGATTCTGCTAAAATACGCATCCCCAAGTACTCATCAAACGGCTGAAGGGGTCACATCCTTAACTAAAGACATCGCTTCAGCACACAAAGCACACATGAGGCAAAAATGTCGCCAGCCAACCATGTTGTAGATCCCTTTCTCCTATTCTTGTTCCCCTAAATAGCAAGGTAAGGCTTTCTGCTATTGTCCCAATAAATGCATCGTAGGCAGAAGCGAAGGTGGACTCAGATGCATAAATAACCGTACCAAGTTCCCCTCGAAGCTGGTTCTCATGGGAAAGAAACACTCCGGTGATACCATTTTCCTAGATTTGACAGGCTATTTTGGTGTACTTGGCTCTTGAAGTAGAACGACTGGATTACTAGGGTCATTGATGACAGAAAACGAATTGCAAGAAAGTTTGCTTATAAATTTTTTGTTTCATAACATCCCTTTAGGTGCTGGGATTGGTCTGGGGGGCTTGGATTCTCCTTGTCAGCTCTTGCTTAAAGACTCTTTTGGCAAAGAGGTGGATTGCTGTAGCAACAAAAGTTCTCTTTTCAGGGAAGAAATGAAAGAGGAGCTTTGTTGTGGTTAATGATTTGCCGAAGGAGATTAGCCCGTCCAAATTGACAGAATGAGACGAAAGCTTCGTTGTGGAACGACTGATCAGAAAAGCATTGTCCCTTGACCTTGACATGTGTTATTAAATCAAAGAGTCTCGTCTCTTGCATTTCTTTAGGCAAGTTCCATGGAAATGAGTAGACATCCATGCTTGTTGCCCTATGGAGCAGTATCTAATCCAATTCTTTTCCTGATATATTTGGCAAATATTAGGATGAGCATCGGTCTAGAATCAACCCTGACCGACCTTGAACTGGCCCAACCTATCTTGGTCCAGTTCCCAAAGGAATTGGGTCAGTCCTTAGTTTTGAAATCCCTAAACCAACACTTGGTCCTTGGTCTTTGGAGTTTATGATTGGCTCAACTTGGACCAATCATAACTCTATATATTTATAAATACTATATTTTAGATATATTATATATTCTATATCAAAATACTCTTATATCTATTCTAAAGAGCAAACCCTAATTTAAACAGCGTTAAATGGCATTAAATGACATCAAATAATGTCCTACTCCAGTATTCTTGTTCTCCTTCTTTTCTTTTCTTTTTTTATCCTCTTCTTTCTTCTTTATCCTCTTCAATTTTTACTTGAAAGAAATAACTTTTCGTTTGTTTTTTTATCCTCTTCTTTCTTCTTTATCCTCTTCAATTTTTACTTGAAAGAAATAACTTTTCATTTGTGAGCAACACTCGCCCCACTTGCTGCGAAACGCCCGCCTCGCTCGGCGCTCAACGCTCACATCGCTTGCCTCTCTTCGCTGGCCTCACCCGTCACCGAGTAAATTAGAAGAAAACAAAGCCTTGATTAGAAACCCTCTCCACTTGTGAGCAAGGCTCACTATTCGCCGCTCACCCCATGGCTTGCCTTTGTTCGCTCGCCTCGCAACTCGGCCCTGTTGATGGATATATAATTTGAAATAATAGTTTTGTTTTTTAAGGAATACAAAAAATGAAACAAAAAAATTATTGATTGGTCCCGAATTGACTCTAAAACTGGACTGAGCCCATATATCAATCCGATTCTCGGTCCCAGGTCTATTCGAGTTGGTCCTCGGTCCCCTCCCAAAATTTGGAGACCAACACTTTGCAAGTTGGTCCATGGGTTAGCTGCTGCATCGGCCCAACCTAGCCACTAGCAAATATTGTAGAAGATGAAAAATGGATAATCATTAATATGTCCAAAATGAACAGGCCTTCATTAAAACATCTCAGGATATAGTTATTTAATACCTGGTAGAGACAGTTTACATCACTAATATATAAGAAAGAAACAAAATAAACTTCTTAATTGGTAAGTTTAGATTTATTAACCTATATATTGAATTACAGCCAAATTCAAGAGTAAAGCGAATAGATCTTGATCTATTGTTCTAGAAACATTATATCAGACCAGATGAGATGCATAGTTATTTTAATTAATGTCAAGTGATGCGTCTAATTATAAATGTTAAGGAAAGTGGGAGGGAATTGACCTTTTGCCATGATGTGGCTTAACTACAAAACTCCGTTCTACCCAACTTTCTTATTATTTACAGATGCTACTTGATGGTACCGTAGTTGCTGTGAAAAAGCTGAAGACCTTTGACAGAAGCCAAATCAAGCACTTCATCATTCAAGTCGTTGTCCTATCACAGGTTCATCACGGTAACACTGTGAAATCGGAAGTATGTCGTTTGGACACCAAGCTTCCTTCACCGGGGCATGAGTTCATATCCCCAACGGCACCCTGTCACAGCAGAGTCATAAGCAATACAGAGCTAGCTTGCTTTCCTGGGAAGACCACTATCAAATTGCATATAAAGTTGCTGGAGCAGCAGCGCACACACAATGTCATCGAGACGTAAAACAATCTAACACTGTTGGATGACAAATACGATGTGAAAGTCTGAGATTTTAGCACTTCACGGCCAGATCTATCATGACAAAACTCACCTAACAACATTCTGTGCAATGTACATTTGGATACTTCCAATCTTAGTCGATTCACACATAAAGTGATGAGTGCAGCTTCCAATATGTGTTAGTTAACTTCAGGGGCAGATTACCAACATCTCATGTAGGGGACGAAAAAGGGAGACATCGAGTTGCCAGCTTTGTCTTGCTAGCAAAGCAAAGCCGTTTGGCAGAGTTGTCATGGAGCTTGAAACAATCAGGAAAGCTTATAGTCTCTCTCCAAAGCTGGACTACACAGTGAGGCCAGTGAAGAGTCGGTGGGTGGTACTCGTTCTGAAATTAGTCCTGACAGCTTTGTAGAATACACAGGTATCATGCTGGCGTAGAAAGCATCAAAAGATACCTGTCAAGTTTTATAGAAATTTCATTGGTGATTATTCTATCTATAGAAAGTAAATGACTTCAATTTTCTTTGTCCCAATCATTAGTGAATGGTGGATTGGGTGTTTTGAGAGATGATATGATTCACACCACTCCTATCACATACCATTGATTCCTACGAACGATTCTCATTTGCAGACATCAACTTTCCGAATAACTCAGCAGAAAATAGCTACCAAATATATTGAAGCTACTCAGCTCCCCATATCTCGTCCTTTAGGTATATATGGGCACTGAACTGGTGCCTCCATCTATCAGGAGCCTTCGTTTCCAAGTTCCATAACATTGTTTATGGGTTGACCAGAGTTAGCCTCTAAGTAGCACCTTCTGCATTTCCAAATTGCTTTTTGACAAAATGCATAGCACAAGTACTATAGAATGATTTACAAGTTCATACTAAAACATCTGCAATGTCACAGCCTTACACAGTTATCATCAGATATGGTCTCTTCAGAAGATGCATCACTGTTGATGACAATCAAATCATCTTGTTTACCAACGTGATGCTCAGAAGCCTTGGCAAATTCAGCTGCTTCATGCCCCGTTTGCAATGAGAAGTTGCCTTCAAAAGCAGCACTACCAGAGGGCTGCATATTACCTGGCCTCGAGGCGTTGCAGCTACCACCTACGCTGTTAGTTGATCCCAAGTGTGGCTCACCAGAATCTGAATAAGGTCCAATTATCTGTATATTGTCGGAAGGAGAAATGGAAGAAAGACATGAGGACTGAGTTCGCTCGGTCAGCCTTGGCGGAGGTGTATTAACAACTTCCCTCAACCAATGGGGCAAATTACCTTCCACTCCTCGAACCCCCCTATAAAAGCTCCCACTAAGCCTTGCCGTTGCATCTCTTTCCATATACTCAAAAGACATTCTATCGCAGTTCTTCTCAAGTAAATCTGTATATAGATTTCTTCTAGGATAATCACCCTGAAGCTGCTGAATGCCATAGTTTAAAAGATCTGGACAATTCAGGCGGCGCCTCTTAGTCTTTCTATGAGCATATATGTTCCCAAGTGAGAGTCGGGTCTCATCCATCACATTTCCTCGTAGAGTCCCAGGATTAAGAAGATAATTACTAAACAGCTGATCCTGTGTACTTGAGGTTCTGAATTGCGGTGACCAATGACCACTCAAAAGTTTAATCTGCTCGGCCTCCCATCGATCAGCAAGGTCCCTTGCCACCCTGCAAGGTGAGAAGTGCAATCTCGGATCCCTTAGCATGGCATCCCAATTATTCTTTCCATACCTTCTCACGCCTATCCAGAGAACATCCAACTCCTCTTCTGACCACATATCAACATATGGCTTAAGCTGGTCTCGCATATTTTCTTTTCCAGCCAAAGCTTTAGCTCGATTCATAATGTTATCAAGCATCTGTTTGTGTCTGTGAAGCACTGATCTGTGGCTTGAGAAAACTTGGGGAAATGCATGCAGCATGAATTCTCTATCGCTCCAAGGCACTGAAGTGGAGCTGTTTACATAGGTGCATCCACCAATCCTAGTTTCAGTTGGCAGATATGAACCTGCAAACTGAGATCTGCTTAACGTTTGATCCATGTAATGAGTATCAAGTCCTAACTGGAGATCTTCTCTTGCATCAGGAACATGGAAAGTAGCCATTTCTGGGGAATTTATTGGCGAGCGCAATGATTTTTTAGTTTCACCATCCACAAGGAGCTGAAATTGGAGGATGAGGCACCAATCATATCTAGTGCAAGCCACAATGATTCCAAGAACAATTGACAACAAGCAAACAATAATTTTACCACACAGCAATATCTTTTAGCAATGTAAATGAATAACAAAATGACAAAAAAGGTACGGTATACAAGAAAGATCATGTTTTGTCTGCTGGCAATTCATTTCTTGATTAAGAAAAGCTACCATTCTCAGAAATAAAAGCACAATAACAAATAAGAGCGTGTTAACAAGGTGGAAATGCAATAGGAAAAAATACTTACCTGCATGCATTTGATCTTTGGTGAAACTTCCGTCATCAAACAATTGGAAGTCAAATCATTGTTGTGCTTGGCATGAAGTTCCTCATCACTACATGAATTAGTATGCACTTGTCTTTGGTTGAGGGATCGACATTCTCCCACTGTCTCTTCTTTGACATTCACGAAACCTGAAGTAGACACTTCTTGTGAGGGAGAGCCATTAAATTCATTTGGGGAGGGAGATGAGCTATGAACGGCTCTAGACCAACAATTTGCTGGCTGACTCTGAAAATCCACGTTCAAATTGATGCTTTCCCGCGTAGCACGAGAATCTGCACAGGTCAATCGATATTAGAGTAGCTGAGGCACAAAGCAACTTGATATATAATTCCATCAAGAAGTATAAATCTATGATATTATTGCCACAGAAATATATAAAACACTGTATATGCCCTAAGTTCATGTCTCGATAATGCATCTAAACTACAGAAGGGTCAAAGGAAAGACATACCGGGGGGTGCAATAGACAGATTTAAACATGGACTACATAATTCTCTTCTCCCAGAGTCTGGTTTAGATGTGATCTTGCTACCATCAACTGAAAATTTTTGAGATTCCTCACCAGTTTGCAGTCGGCATTTAGAATCTTCAGTTCGTTTGCCACTGCCTGTGGCGTCGGCAGTGGAGTTGTCAACTACAATAGATCGGGAGGACTTAAGAAGAAAGTCTCTCTCGACATTCAAAGTATTATCAGAGTTAACATCTGCTATCGATCCAACACTAGGCAAGGCACCACTAGACTTTGTTTCCACATTTTGCACTTGTTTCCCCTCAGTCACACTGTTTTAATGAACATAACAAGCAATGACAAAAAAACGTAAGCTCATACACATAGTAACTAATTTACTGATATAAGCATCAAAAGAGTTTTGTCAACATACATCTTTTTTCCAGGAAAAGATCCAGAATGAGTTGATATCAAATCAACGTCTTTTATCTGAAGAGGGGGAAAAAAAAAGATTTTAGCACATATACATCAGTGACTAGTAAAGATTTGCTTTAATAGATTTCGGTGTCCAACTAAGATGCAAGACACATCAATAATAACAAGTGTTTGCTTGACAATCGACAGTTGTTCGGTAATTAAGTTTCACTTCCATGGACATTACCAGGGGAGGTAGGGCTATGAACCATCATCTAGACCAGATTTGGTACTAAAACAAACCAAATAGTCAATCCAAATTGGTTTTAGAGTAATATTTGCCTCCATGTTCAACTCATATTGAACCCGATTCCATCCTAATTCATCCCTTAGTCCAAAGTCAGTAGAGGCCAGCTTATCAATACTGACATGTCATTATTTTGCCAAAAATGATGAACCTTTTCAAACAGAGGCAAAGTCCAAGACAGTAAGTGTAAAATGATCACGATTGTGATCATGCCAGATGCAAACTGCAGAGTCAAAGGAAATTCCATTCTATGATGATTGTGGAACCATGATTTTTCAAAAATATTAGACTGTGAAATACTAAACCAGGCCAAGGGACCACAACACATAAACAGCCATGTTGTTGGCATCTCCTGAGTGGCTCACTAGACCTCTTAAGAGAATGATGCAATGGACTTGAGTTAATGATGCCACCCATTTGTATAAGTACAAGTGATTACTATTGACATGACTCTTCTTGAACAGTGTAACACAAATATGATTACTAATAAGATGAATGAGAAAGCCACTTTCATGTCCTTGAGTGGAATTTAAATGAAACATCAATATAAGATCCTGCCCTAAAACACATATCAGTGATGGTAATCTAGAGAAAAGTTACTGAGACAACCCCCCACAAATTATACATGCAGAAACTAAAGATTGGAAAAGGATGAAAAACCAGAAAGCCAACAAAACAAATGGAAAAGTGTGAAATGGAAAGAAGACACACTTGATCAGTTATACGGATCCTATGTAAATCAGCCTCAGGCATTTTTGACACTGTTCCCTCATCTTCAGGGCAGCACTGACATGTTGCAGCAGACAGACACTGTTTTCCATGAATGAAGTTGATCCCTTGTTGAAGCTCCTTACAAAAGTTCTTCTCAGGTAGCAATTTGCTTTCTACATCAATGCCTACACACTTTTTCCTTATGTGCCTTCTCTTGAATGTAATTAATGGAGTGGGTGATTTCATTTTCTCATGCAACTTGCCAGATGCAAAAGCTGACTTCTCCTTAAAGAGTGAACCATTGTCCTCCGGGTTTGATGTTCTTACAGATAAAACTTTGCCATCCGGAAAGCCACACTTTTCCTGAAATGTTGAATTTAAGCTATAATGGCCTTCCTTCTCAGCATCAACAGCCAATAACAGGGAATCAGTACAACAGACTGAGCAGCCATCATCAGATTTGGATTCGGATGCATATATTGGATAGGACTCCAAATGGTCACCATTTTTCTGACCCTGTGACTCCGTATATGCTGTAGACAATTCATTGAAGTTCTGAACAGATGCATCTGTAGAAGGATTATGCGATAGATGTGATTTAGATGCATGAACAGCCAATACCGGTGCATCAGGTTCATTAGTGCTGTCATCCTCCTTAAGCCTCCAAGAACTACCAGTGGGTGAAGATGCCAAGGGATCTTGTTCTGTGAGACAGCTGTGACTTGGGCTTTTGTCATGAACATGCTTTAAAGTAGGAAAAAAAAAAATAATATCAGGTGAGGACTGCAGGAACCACAAGATAAGTGCTGAATACTGCTTAGTGTACTGAATTTGCAATTGAAACCAGTAAACAACTCTAAGCTTTGTGAAATAATTACAATTCACGCAGACAATGCCATAAAAGATAAACAGCTGATAGTAGTCATTTGATGGTCAAATCTCTTCTTGAGACAAAATAGATCTGTCATGATACACTGCAGACACCGGAGATAATATCCTGGGTTCACCACCTCACACTTGCACATGCAGCATCAGCTCTCTCAATTCCCAACTGTTTTTCTAGTTGTGAAAATAAAAATAAAAAATGCAGTTATCAACTATAAGCACATTGGAGGGTAACGAGTATAACTCACTAGCTAGTCTATATAATCTCCAGCAAGTAGCAACTTGATATCCTGATACCTGAACCTTACTCAACCTCTAGGACCCGAATATTGAATTTGTGGTTCTTCCTATTGATACAGGTTAGTCCGTATCACAAAATGTGGTATTTTTTTTCCTTGCAGATGTACCATCAGACTATTACCTAAGCTTTAAGGTCAGACTAAAAAGATTCTATTGCCTCATTTCTACTGCATATGTTAGAGATCCTATTCACCTGCTACTTTTCAATTCATCAGTCCTACTTAGTCTCCATTCAGTTAATCACATCCCAGGAAAGAATACAATTTCAGTGGAGAAAAAAATGTAAAATGACGAGATATTTAGCGATTGAATAGACTATAAGAATCTCTGCATATCTTTACAGGGGTCAAATGTCATAAACCAACAAAGACAGCAGATTGCTCCATATGAATTATGAAGGACTTCTATGAATCTCTAACCTCAAATATGGGTTTCCCTAGTTGACAGGCTTATTAACTAGCAGATGAAAAACCATAGGATTATAATTTACAGCAAAATTTAACAGACTCTGAGCACGCATGAATGCACCGAAGCTGCATAGATATTCCAGCCAAAAGTTTTACACATCATACCAGCATATTTGCTCCCTGATTTTCCCAAAACTTGTTTTCACATACTTCTTTCGCGCTTGGTGTGATTGCCAAACCTTCTAAAGCTGAATCCTCCTGTCCTGGTTCTTGAGAAAGACTTATCGTTGATGATGGCCGTTTCCTCTTGTATGTCAGAAGCACTTTTTTGCCAGACATTTCTCCTCCAATAAGTTCTATACCTACAAAGTAATGTCCAGCGACATATCAACACTAAAATGATGCCAAGCAACTATACACACCAAGAGAGAAGAAGCAAAGGAGGTGAGGAATTCAACATGACAGGGATCGACAAAGACAAATCATGAAGATACAGAAAGCAATTGCAGGCCGAATCTAAATACAACAGGCAAAAAAGACCTTGCTTTGAACTTGGCATTCTTATAAGAAGTCATTTCCAACCTTTCGAGCATAATAAAAATGAAAGAAATCCATAAAATCTACATTCTACAATGAACAAATTAAATGGAAGCTGCATTTTCCACTTGCCTATGTCCTCCTACACACATTACATAACGTTTAGTCAAGAACGAATTTCCTCAAACACAACCAAACTTCAGCTGAAACAGTAAATTCAAGCCCAAAAATTCAACATTTTGCTTCACATTCTTAACAATACTCCCCACAAAGTCTCAGCAACCAACAGAAGACGAACTCACCGCACCATCATACCCTTCACTACCTCTGCTCGTAATCAACAAATAAGCAAGAACAGACACCCCATAGCGAAAGACAACTAATCCGAAAGCCGCCCACAACGAGCAACAACCCAGATGATCATACCTCTATACCAAGTCCCAGAAACCCAAACGAACCAAGGGTAGCTTCAAACTTTTTCGGTTTCTCTCTCTAATCTCTATGTGGGTACCGGCAAGTTTGAAACTTTTCTCTCTCTACTGTGCCAAAGCGTGAAGCTTTATTACCCGGGCGTTGCTGGTGCAACAGATAGAGAGAGAGAGAGAGAGAGAGAGCATTGAACAGTGGTCTTGATCAAAACGTTTCGTTTCCCAGTTTCCGACGTCAATTCAATTGTCATCTCAGCGTACACAGGCTTTTTCGAGGGTGGCCCACACACGCAGACACGCGCAGAGACACCCGACGCACAGAGAGTTGAAGCGTGCGATGCATGGTCGAGAAGGAGCTGCGGAATGCCACGTCACCGCTGTCGGGGTGGGCCCCGCTCACCGTGGCACGTGGGAACTTTGTTCGAGAGAGAGAGAGGGAGTCGTTCTGGGCCCAAGTCCAACATGCTCCAGTTGGGCTCTGAAGATGTACTTTCGTGCTGAGGCCAGTAGCATGCAACGAGGTGGACTGTCTGGGGACAACTTGAGTGAGTGACTGTCTCATTTGGATGGAAGGAGGTTGGTTGGAATAGAAATTTGATGCATTCCAGTGGAGGAAGTTAACCTACTTAAGAGCATTGGATAGAAAATGACTTGACATGATTTATGTGGATCAAGCTCACAACAAGAGCATTTATGGTGAATTTTTTATGTTGTAATCGATGGTACATGGATCAAACCAGTCTTTTGTCTTTTTTATTGGGAAAATGTCACAAATGATCATTGAACTTTCATCTAATATTCAATTTCATTCATGAACTTTCGATTTACTCGATTTGGTTCCTGAACTTTCATCTAATGTTCAATTTCATCTTCGAGCTTTCAATTTGCTCAATTTAGTTCCTAAACTTTCATCTAATATTCAATTTCATCTCTGACTATTTGAAAATTGACCAATTTCATCCTTCCGTTAGTTGAAGTTAACGGAATTGATTTACATGGCTTTTAGTCTCTTAAATATAAAATAAAAGGACTTAAATATAAAATAAAATAGGTCAAATTGTGGCCACCATCCAAAAAAGAGATACATAACCACTTATTCTCTTTGTTTTTGTGATCAGTGCTCTCATCTCTAACTGACCCCTAATTTATTTTCCTTTTTTAAGATTTATATTGACTCATAATTCTAGTAATCCAACTTAGTTCCACGTCATCAATTAATGCTCCATGTCATCACTTAACGGTTTGAACAAACAGAAGGACTAAATGGAACATTTGTTAATAGTTCATGGATTAAATTGAGTAAATTGAAAGCTCGGGGATGAAATTGAACATTAAATGAAAGTTTAGGGACCATTTGTGACATTTTTCAAAGTAAGTCGAGAATAAGTGGTTGGTTCCTAAACATATTTAACTCAACTAATATAATGTTAAAAGTAAGTCGAGGATGACATCGTATATCAAAACGTTTAGTTAACTGTGCGTTGTCCGACATTTGTGCGAGTACTCGATATGACTAAGTTCGTGCCCACGTTATTTTCAGGCTGATCTTTATTGTGACGGTTGTGGGATTATGACAGCATGCTCCGATTGGAAAACGGTTGACTTTATGTTAACACCTATCTTGGACTTTCACCCTAAAAAGATTAGGCTTTGTATATTGCAAAGAAATACATGTATCCGGATGAAATTAGTTTACCATACGAAATCACACTTTGGCATGGGTTTGACTGTTCGGAGAACTTGTGGGAGCCCCCCCTTCTTCAGGATCAGGAAGCAGGGGTAGTTCCAAAGGGCAGGTGCGAAAAGAAGGTTGGTTATGACCTTGCTGGGCCATACTGTTTTTACTTTTTCTTGTTCCTGGGCTTTTGTAAGGAGCAGCAAGACCAATGACCTGAACAGGAAGTCCTCAACCACCCCTCTCCGCGTGGCATGGAAAGTCCCCTCGAATGGTTCTGTTCCATTTCACTTCTGTCTGTCCTCCGTCCGTGAAACTATGATTTAAATATGACTGAACAGAGGGTCTTTGGGTGCTCGTTGTGGTTGGATGAATAGACAGGCAATCCTGGGCTTGAATCTTCCCCGACGACAGAAAAACGTAGAAGAATCTGATGCTTTCCAAGTTGACAGCACGAAAGCAAATACATAGACAACGGTAGACTCTTCTGTCAGCCATTTTCAACTATTTTGTGTTACATAATTAGGCACCAGCAACCACCATTCCATTTTCATTGTTGCGAGGCTTTTGTTCCTATGAAAGGTTCACCACCTTTCACCTGTTCCTTTCTCTTGACAAAAGGATTGACATCTTCCCGAAATCATGCGGACAGCTCCTCGGAGAGTTCCTTTGCACGCGGAAGAACAGGAAAACGATGGTGAATCTTCAGGTTGGTTTCCTTTAAGCTGGCAATTTCATTTTGGCTTCTGCTTATTCTAGCTTTGCCTTGCCACTCAAAAATTCTGAGTGTTTGTGTGCCTCGCATCTCGTGTACAGCGCGGCACTGGGTAAAAAGCTGACAAATAATTACTTGTCGCCACCCTAAAATGTTCTGCCAAAGGTGTTGAAATTACCCTTGATCGGGGTATATCCAGTTGTTCGATTGTTTTTAAGAAAGTCAACTAAATCTTTGATCTCTTTGGAAGTTTGAACCTAGTGATCCTTGTTACATGCTGTCTTAACTAGCTGAGAGTGATTGCGTGAACGTAACCTTTGTTACATTCAACGCGAATACATTAGTGAATATGACATGTCCGTTTTAAGCTGGGATAGATGAATTGGAGCATTAGTAACATGCATACTTGTTACGCCATCTAATACTAGAAATGTAACCATCTGCTCCACACCTCCAGTCTTAGGATATTTATGTATAACATCCTCGTTTTACCTTCACATTTCCGAGCAAGATGCCAATTGGAATCTCTTCCGTACTTTCCTATTGGTATGCCTATGGCTCAGTGCATTTGGACCTTCTGTCTTGCTTGAGATATGTGCTATACTTCATGAAAATCCGGTTTTTTCAGGGCTTATTGATGGGATTTCAACTGTCCAGAACACAACTGGCGAAGCGTCGACTTCTGGAAAATCAGAGACAATTTCCTGCCAACTGAGGAAAACTGAGAATTTCAAGCACCAAAAAACTCTAGGTCTATTTGCAGCGAACTTCTTTGATGAGAAAATTTCTCTGTCAAAAAAGGTAGCCAAAGCTCTATTTGCATCTGTCATTCTAGAGTCTTCCTTTTGTGTATGGCATCACCACTGCCTTCGGCAGAATGACTAATTTGCAACTTAGTTGCATCTTTGGTTGATCAGATTTATGTAACACAATTCTAATTTATGGCTTGATTCAGTTTATTACCCAATTTTGCAGCTCCAGTGGCTCAATCAAGTTGCTACTGTTAAAACTGATGGAACCGTACAGCTTGAAGTTCCACTTGACATTAAACCTCAGAACCTCGATTTCGAGCCTGAATTCCCATCCATTGGACCAACAGATGAAGCCCCTGGTGTGGCAGACATTGAAGATTTACCTCCGCTGCAGATAGTAATGCTCATTGTTGGAACACGAGGAGACGTACAGCCATTTGTTGCTATTGGAAAATGTCTTCAGGTTATGGCGACCTATGATTTTGTTTTCATATTCTTGCTTTGGAAATTGATTGGGCTTTTATATCAATAGAGGGATGATAATCATCAACTCATGCCATTGCACAAAATTAAATGACTATTTCTCCAGCATAGTACTTGAAAGAAATTGAAGTGCTATGGTACTCAAAGAACATAATACATGACTTCATGAAGAAAGCAAAGAGAGTGGGGAGATGCAGCAGGCATTGTGGTTGCATCCAGCTCTTGATGGAATTCAAAATGCTGGCAATTAATACAACTCTAGAGTTTCCATTTCAAAGCATGATTATAACCAATTGCTCATATTTCAGCAATTTCCATGAGCATCTCAAATTGTCCATATTCCTTGTTCTGGATTTTTTGTCTTGACTGATCAAGATTTGATTCAGCTCATGTCAAAACTCTGAAAATGATGTACGGAAAGATGCTACTTATGTCATCCATCAGTGCTCGCAGCTCGCTTATATTCACTGCTTAGTCTACTGAAGGCACATCTCACTCACCTTATGCCTTTCAAAAAATTTAAAGATTATAATAGCTGTGAATTAAACTGCTGCTTTCTGAACTGACAATCATAGGAATCCCACTGCAGGAACATGGTCACAGGGTTAGACTAGCAACTCATTCAAGCTTCAGAGAGTTTGTCTTGACTGCTGGATTAGAATTTTATCCTCTGGGTGGCGATCCGAAAGTTCTTGCTTGGTGTAGGTTTCTCATTCTTGTCTTGACTCTTTTACCTTTTTTGCGAAACTAGATGTTAGAAATGAGGTATTGTAAGAATACGAACCCTTCAAGATGTTTCTCCTCTGCTGATATTTCAATTGATTTTTTTCTTTTCCTGCAGACATGGTGAAGAACAAAGGCATCTTACCTTCAGGACCTTCGGAAATTCAAATTCAGAGAAATGAATTGAAGGATATTATTCTCTCCTTACTTCCTGCATGTATGGATCCCGATCCTAATTCTAACATGCCATTTGAAGCAGACGCAATAATGCTAATCCTCCAGCATGTGGTGAGACTTCATCATCTCTTTCTGCATTCTTGTTCTTCTTATTTGTTTTAATTCAAGCTTAAAGCATTATCCTTGAGGCCAAATGAAGCCCGGTGATTTCTAGTGTGGTAGATTCTATGTGGAGAATGCAGATTTAGTACAATGATAAGCCTTCTTTATTTTGTCACTGGTCTAGTGGTTATGGCATCATACACTACTATACTCATTGCTTTGAAGAAATAATAGACTGCAGCTAACTGTGAGAAAATATTTCTTAGGGCATATTCATGTTGCTGAGGCGCTAAAAATACCACTTCATATATTTTTCACAATGCCATGGACGTAAGTCTTCTTATTTGATTGCAGCTCTGCCTGCCTTCTTCTTATTTCCCTCCCATTACAGCAATAATCATGCATTTCACAAATAATCTTCTATTTAGCCATTCAACCTAGTTATTATCTTTGTTACATGCTGCATCTACTAATGGAGATGCATGCAGCACACATTGATGCTATGCACACTGATAATAAAACATTTGCCTCAGCCCTACTGGTGAATTTCCCCATCCTCTATCACGTGTGAAGCAACCAGCTGGGTATAGAGTAAGTCTGTCCAGATTATTTTGTTTGTATCGTAGCTGTCTTCTTTATCATATCCTTAATGCTTTTTAACATATTTACAGCTGTCGTATCAAATTATTGATGCATTAATTTGGCTTGCGATACGAGACATGATTAATGAGTTTAGAAAGAAAAAGTTGAAGCTTAGACCTGTCACATATTTATGTGGATCCAATAGCCCTCCTCCTGATGTGCCTATTGGTTATATGTGGAGTCCTCAACTTGTCCCTAAACCTAAAGGTAGAGTTAAGTTCGATACAAATTTACTGATAGTTTTCGCAGTTGAATCAATATTCCACGTTATGAAACCTTAATTTCCAAACCGTTGATTTCTTCAATGGCATAATGAACAAGAATTACTAACACCTTTTGTTATATGTGTACTTTAAGAATGTCTTTTATGATGGTTGCCCAGCTTTCTTCACTCTGCAGATTGGGGCCCCAAGATTGATGTTGTTGGCTTTTGTTTTCTTGACCTTGCATCAAGTTATGAACCACCAGATTCACTACTGAAATGGCTAGAAGAAGGTGAAAAGCCCATCTATATTGGTTTTGGTAGCCTTGTGAGTTCCTTCTTGTCAGCATCTCTGCACTGATCATTGGATTTGTTTCCTTTTTCTGCTCTGATAGATTTTCCTTCTGTGTTGATATAAGCAGCCAGTTCAAGAACCACAGAGAATGACAGACATCATAATCAAAGCTCTTGAGGCAACTGGACAAAGGGGCATCATTAGTAAAGGATGGGGTGGTCTTGGAAACTGTATGTTTTGGATCCTTTCACTGCTGATTGAAGATTGCATAATTGCGCAGTTGATTTATACAAATTCTGGAGTGAGATTTCCATGTGTTAAATTATGTATGGATGTGTACTGATTATTTGATGCTCTCTGGCCCTTCGGTCCCGCAGTGGCAGAACCGAAGGAGTACGTGTACCTTCTTGACAACTGTCCCCATGACTGGCTTTTTGCAAGATGTAGTGCAGTGGTAAAACTCAAATTTCTTTCATGCGAAGTTAACTTATTAAGCAAGTCATTTTGTCTGATTGCCGAACAACAAACAATGATCATTGAGTTCATAAAAGTGAATAGCATTTACGTCAGTAGATTGAGGAAGGAGAACTCTTCAGTCTTATTAAAGCAACTGCTGTATGTGAACTATTACCTAATTTATGGACACCCTAGTTGGGGTGGCCAAAGCGAAGGAGCCTTGAAGTTCTTTTCAGGGCATTGCTTATCAAAATCAAACCTCCATTCATATCTGCATCTACTGACTTATTCTGTCACACCAAAAGGAGAACCTTCAGAATTCTTCTGGTGGATAAACCATTGAACTGAGGATTAAGCAGCTCTAGTCATACAAGATCTTTATGCTCCTGAATATTCAATGTATTTGCCAAACTACGTACTAGTTAAAGAGACTACATGTCGTCTGACTAAGAAATTCTTTATTCTATTGATGCCACCAAAATGAAAAGGACATCTGTTTGCAAGTCAACTTTCAAGTTTCTTCACTTGCATTTCATCTAGAGTACCGCAGCTGGCAGCTGATATGTGTGCCCCTATTACCAGGTACATCACGGAGGTGCAGGCACAACTGCAGCTGGTCTTAGAGCAGCGGTAAGTTTTTTGATCAGTCATGAACTGTAATTGTATATGTGTCTTTCTGTGGATGCCAATTGGCCTGTAAGCTTAAGTGCATTCTCTACTTTTCCAATGGAACAGTGTCCAACAACCATTATACCTTTCTTTGGAGACCAGACCTTCTGGGGTGAACAAGTATATGCCAGAGGAGTAGGTCCTGCCCCCATTCCAGTTGATGATTTCTCTCTTGAGAAGTTAATTGCTGCCATACGATTTATGCTGGATCCTAAGGTACTATTGTGTCTTGCTTCACATTTCTGAATCAATTAGTCCCGACTGTCTTACAACCAGCATAAAGAAAAATTAATTTGTTATATATTAACAGGTGAAAGAGCGTGCAATGGACCTTGCTACAGCCATGGAAAATGAAGATGGAGTTGGTAGAGCGGTGAATTCCTTCTATAAGCATTTTCCTCGCAGAAACACTGGTTCAGAATGTGAATCATTGCCTGGTCCATCTAGCTTTCTCTCAATAAGACGATGCTTTGGCTGCTCATGAACTCACAACTCAATTCATTGCTCCCGCCTTGTAATCACCTCCAATTGTTAGATTTGTTGCGCAACTTGCATCTTAAAATGTGCTCAGGTAAGAACATACACTTCATTGAAATAATTCGTTGTACAGTATCAGTTGATTTCTGGGGTTCACTGTATTCATCAACTATCCAGCTATCTTTAATTCTGGCAAATATGAGATTCGTGTGGAAATCAACCAAGGAAGATGGATAATTGCCATTCATTATCTGTATCCCAAAGCTGTTACTGTTGATAAGTTGAAGCTATACATCCTATCTCCCTAACGTCATTCCTTATTGGTTTTTAAAGGGCAATGTACTTTTGATGACTTCTAAATGTATAATACAGAAATCAGTACACACATCTGCAGTATAGCAATAGCATTCTGCCGATGGGATTGTAATGAATTGGACACGTGAAATTCATCTCCGGATGCTCCAATGAGGATATGTGACCATGAAATGGAGACTTTCGTTGAAGGGGGTGAAGGAAAACCTAAAATGACTCGGAAAGAGATGATAGGAAAAGGTTGTAAAGCACTTAGATCTTACTCAAAATTGATAGTTGATACAAAGTGGAACTTAATTGTCTAAAGAAATAATATGGCGATCCCACTCAGTCGGATAGACATTTTAAATCTGCTACCAGTGCTCCGGTTTAAAGAACTTGCCAAGTTCATGGTGCCCGTTTTCAACTAATTTACCATTTGTAATGAGTGATGACAACATATAAGGTCAGGCAAATTAGAGATTTTAACACATGACCACCAAGTCAAATCATTTTTGGCAAGACTGGGCAAGATGCACTAAACAACTTCATTTGCAGTCTAGTTTGCTTTGTGACTCAGCAAGACGGATTTACCTTATTTCTGGAGGTAAGATGCAAAGTTTCCAAGAGTTTTTGGCTTCTGCATGTGATTGTTTCATTAATTACTGCTAGTTCCTCCGGAATGCTCTAGACATTGGAACTAACCTCATATTTGCAAATGCTGTCTTCAGCATATAACAAAGGGCCAAATAAATAGGGACAATGAACTTGGATACGCAATCCAATTTACTTCTCAGAGACTGTAACTGTTCTCATTGTACATATACATGTTTCCCGAACTGCTGATAAGGGGAAAAGTATATTACACTCAAAGGGAACGCATTTCCCAAAGATAAATCACCATGAATGATGCGGCAAAACGCCCAATCAGTTCAAGAATGGGCAGATGTAACTTCACCTTTCTGACTCAACACCGAATCACCTTGAGAACTACTTGTGGAATTTTCCACTTGAAGCAGTGGCATCTCTAATGTAGGGACAATTGGGGGTTGTAGCCTTCGTGTAACGGTCATATTCAATCCTTCAGTAGTGTGGATTGTTGCTCCTGTGGTCATTTTTACCTGGATACAGGTTCAGTGGTAAGAATTAGCTCTAATGCTGTTTCTATCACAATTCCAACTCCTTTTACAAATCAAAAGGATGGAAAGCTCGGCATTGTAAGTATTGTGAATATTAAAATGTTATAAGTGGCCACCAGTTTTTCAAATCCCACTAGCAATTCACAGAGGGAGGACATAATAAGTTCACTCACTGCAGGTGCTCCAAGAGCCATTTGAAAGTCGAATCGCCGGACAAGCATTGCCACTGCAACTACCATCTGCATCAATAAATGAAGTAGCTCATTTGCAATGTGATACACGTAAATAGATCCTTACCATGAAATGAATGTGGAAACAAGAGAAACTTACAACCTACTAGATAAATGATATGCTCACAACCTACTAAATGAGGTCTGCGGTAAATTAGTATAGATAAAGAAGTGATTCAAGACATTACCTCAAAGGACGCAAACATGTCCCCTACACATTTCCTAGGTCCACCGCCAAAGGGCAAGTAACTGAGTGAGAAAATTAAAGGATATCAAAAAACAATCAAATATTACTAACAATATGTGCATAAGTTCAAAACCATTGATGAAGAATGCATTTCTACATAAAAGTTACAGTGGGAATATTTGCATCTAAAAAACCTGAAATTTTGATTGGTTTCATTTGGATTAGGTCCATCTAGCGGCCATCTTTCAGGATTGAACTTGTCTGCATCAATCCAGTGATGTGGACTTCGATGCAGGTTCCAGACAGAAATAAAGAAATCTTCACCCCTGTCAGTCAACTAGATACATCATTATAAAGTCAAGTTGATACACCTACTTGAACATCTGCATTTCACAGATGCACGAATTAAATATTAAAGGAGAACACTAATTATTTAGCCCAGGAAGAAGCATTATTCTGGACAATGATATGGAAAATGCACAATTATACGAACATTACACTGTATATAGTCCTTGAAGATGTGCAGAGATGCAACACGTGTTTAAGACATAGTTTGATAGAAATTGGGCTGCGTAGATCAATGATATCCTAGAGTGCTAATGTGTTCCCGTTAACTGAATAACTCAGTAAATAGCTATTTTCCAATGACAACCTAACCATGGAGAACAGGAAAAAAAAAAAAAAAAAAAAAAAAGATCTTCTCGAACTGAAGCTTTCCTCCCACAAAATAAATCATAACAAGAATAGAACATTCCTCAAGGACATCTTTCTCAAGCAGTCAAAAATGAAGACCAATCAAGAAAATTTTAACAACTTGAGATTTTCCCCACGATTAAATTAGACAACTGGAGATAAGAGGTACTTCCTGAGTATATTGTCCTCATCAGGTCAAGAAACTTATAGGACAATCACCTTTTTATTGGGTACTTCCCAAGGAAATCGCTCTCAAGAGATCGACGAATCAAGACAGGTGGCTGTGGGTAGAGCCTCAATGACTGGGCAAAAGGAGAGGGAAGGTGTCAATCCTGTGCGCAAGAATATGGAATTTCCACCTTGACTTAGTTAAAGAGAAAAGGTAATTTTACTTCATTGATAACTCGAGTTGTATACTGGAGTTTTTTCATGTCCTCGATGGTTGGTATTCGGTCGCCAAGCACAGAATCAACCTAAAAGGGTGATAAGATTAGGTAATCACGTGATTTAACTTTAAACACACCAACAAGAAAATGAAATTTGTAAACAGGATTTACAGTTGGCAGATACCAAATAACAAAGTCTACTAATGTTGCAAATTGGGGTAATAGTGCAAGGAAATGCATTTTCAAAGTCTTGAAAGAGAAGTAATTGATGCAACAATCTTTATTGCTATTTCCTTACATTTAATGGGAGATAGAAATGGTACCACATGCAACAAGTCATAAATCCTATATGGAAAACCCGCAACTTACCTCGTTTTGAAGCTTGGACATGACAGTAGGCTCCTGCAAATGTGTAAGTGAAAACGCATTAAGCAAGTGGAGAAGCCATTCTTGCACTTTGCCTTTAACGCCAAATTGTCAAATCAATGTACAAACTTATCAATGATCTAGTCCATTGTATCGGCATTTTAGTTATGGGTAAAGCATCATCTTGTTTCCATTGCATGTTTTTCCTTTGGAATACACTCCAAGTACCTTTGATAGAAGATAAAAAGTCCAAGTTAGCACAGCAGCAGATGTTTCGTGTCCAGCTATCAGCATCGTCATCAGGTCATCTCTGAGTTGCTTACTTGAAACCTGAAAAAAGGTGCAAGATTTCTTCAGCAATCTGGGTAGACAATTAATAAAAATTGAAAAAGCAGGGCACCTTACATCATCTCCCGATGCCAAGAGGAAGTGAAGGATACTAGGGTCCTCTTCGTTCATGTATTCCTCATGAAACTGCAAGTCCTCCTCATCTACCATCCTCTGCAAATACAAAATCATACACTTAAATATGAGCTATGCAACTAGCAAGATAAAGCTAAAGTAGTCTCTGAGACAGCCTTTATCACCGCATTAAACAAAGATGGAGCATATTCATCAGTGCCTAATTGCTAAATAGATGAAAAATAACAGAAGGCTAACTTAATGGCGAAATAGCACGTCATGGGAAATAACTATTGATACGTCAATGTTACATAGATGCATGAATATAAGGAAAAATAAGTTTGACACTTAGGCAGAGAAGGATGAAAAAAGTCACCTTGCATATTGCTATCAAATCGTTAAGGGCATCATTGACCAACTTCAAAGCTTCATTGACCTTCTTTTGCTTTGGTGAGATATCTTTCCATATAGGAATTTCCCAGAATGGGATAGGTGAAACACTTCGATCTTCTGCTTCCCGCAGCAAAGTATACACAGCCTGCTCTCATTGAGAAAGAGGGAGGTAAGTACATTAAAGGTGCCAAAAGTTGTGTACAACGCTCATTTTAATGCCAAAAGCTTTTTCGGATCACTTAAGTGCTACTTTAAAAAAAAAAAAAAAAAAAAATGATCATTTAAGTGCCAACTACGGTCCGGATTGCCAGAAATCTGACGTGGCTACATTTTATTAATTTCTCAATCCTACGTGACTCGCCGGCATGCCTAGTCAGCATATAACCCTTAAACGACATCGTCTAAAAGTTGTAAATAGTGATCATTAAAGTGCCAAATTTGATTAAAAATGATCATTTAAGTGTCAAATTTTATTTAAAGTGATCAATTCAGTCCAGTCATCGTTAAAAAATAATCACTTCAATGCCAAGCATGCCACGTGGAAATGCCACGAGGATTGGATTTTTTAAAAATTTTGCCAAGTCATATTATAATTTTAATTATAAAAGACACGTAATCAATTTGGCCGGAATTTCTCGCCATTGGCACTAAAGTAATCGTTTTTCCTCCGATTTAACACTTAAGTGAGCCGGCGAAAACTTTTGGCACTAAAATAAAAGCCGTACACAACTTTTGACACTTCTAGTGTATTTATCCCAAGAAATAAGTCATGGAAATAAATTAAGCATCAAAAAGATTTTGAAAAAAGTTGAATAGGCAAGCGCAGCTAAGCAATTTACAAACCACAAATGGCACATTACCTCAATTATTCCAGTGTCATTTGTCAATGAATCAAAATCATAGTTAAAGACTGCCTTTCCAATGATGTCCAATGTCAACCGGGAGAAGAGTGACTCCATCTCTACATCTTCCCTTTCAGAAGCAGCAATATCAAGCTTATCGCAAAGTCTTTGGGTAGCTTGTCCAAACAAGTTAATCATAGCTGCTACATACTACCAGACAAATTAAGGACTTCAATGAACAAGAGAAAATATGAGAAAAGAGAGAGATTTAACTTCTATTGAATTAGCATTGGGAATTATAAAAGCGAACGATCTGAAATTGCATTACCTTCTGATGCAAGGCAGGGACTATAGCACGTCTACGTACTCGCCATACTTCCCCATCTGCCGGTATAAGTCCCTTTCCCATGACAAACTCTAGAATTTCTGCCAGAATACCCTGTTCGTCACAAAGGTCAGATTTAAATTCGAAGACATGCTCGACTTATCTCCAGAAACTCACGAAAATCCATAGTAAAATCAAAGGACAACAATTAAGTCAACAATCATATACCTTTGAATAAGCTTTTGAGTTGTCCTTCAATATATGCTTTGCAATTGATGGGTCAGAAACTATTAAAAAGGACTGCATCCAGAAATCAACAAATGACTGGCTAGAGTACTAAGAATTCATGCATAACTGGGAATGGGAAGTTTCTTATACATTCTATAAGAAAGACAACAAAAAAATAAGAGCTTATGGGCACATCTAGCAGGAACAAACCTTGGGACCAAAGGTCAACCTGAAAATGCCACCATATGTGAGATAAAGTTCATACAAGGGGATGAAGAACGCCTCATTCCGAATGGCATTAATTGCACCTTTTGCCTCTGGAATTTTTGGATGGTCTTCACTGGAATCAAACCATTGAAAGAAAAAATCCAAAACTTCGGGAGGAACACCCAACTTCGACAAGCCATTCCTCACCTGAGATGGAAAACTTTATCCAGAGGGGGACTCAGGACGAAGGGGGGAGAAAAGTCATAATCAGCAAAGATATATTGGGTGCTTGTAAATAAAGCCAATTCTTAAAGTACTCTCATAACAATTGTAGTAGTTGTAATCTGTTTCTTATCCTCCCCTAGCAAATCTGAGAATATCAATGCTCAACACCTTAAAGTACCATAAGTTTGGCTCGACACTGGATTGGTCTGCTTCTTAAGTAGATGAGTTATTCCTTTACTCAGGGAAAAAAGAACAAAGATCTCTATGTCTACTTTGCTTCAATGCAACCTTTGGATGTCTTGAAACAGGGGTGGTCAAATGTTCTATATCTTCTCTCTTTAGCACAATATACATCTCCCGTACATGAACAAGACTACTAGAAATCAAACATGATTATTCTGGCAAAAAACTGAAGATGACCCAGATTAGCTTGCAATAACTTTAACGCCAAGTGGAAACCTAGATGTGAACTTTCTTCTTCATTGGTATCTAAGCAGACCATTAGACTGTCACAATTTGCATAATATCAGCCAAAGCAGGAAATATGTCTCCCAGTGAACACACCCACATGAACAATTTCCATGGGTAACAAGCTAAACCCATCAAAATTCTTGCTTCTATTCACTAAATTCTAACAAAGCCGCAATTGAACGAGAAATCTTCACTCACCCCGATCGCTCGACGGTGAAGTCGCCGGAAGCAATCCGAGCAGACAGCTCGGCGCGCCGTTTTTCTTCGAGCAACTGCTCAGCGCTCTTCACCCCACTGTCGTCCACAGACTCAGGCTCTCTGCCGTTCGAAGAAGCGCAAGTGATGGCCGTCGCCCATCTGTAGTTACCTGCAGACAAGCAAAACAAGGCGTCCTCAGAAAGGAAGAAGCTCTTTCGGCGATTATCTCAAAGACCCTTTTTTCTCTTTTCGAGAATGCATAGGACACACACACACACACACACACACATACCCTTCAGTTTAGCAGAAGTGGGTTGTCTGAACCGGGTGGTGCGAAGCTTGGTCTGGAAATTAGGCAGAGTAGAAATGGAGGATGGGGACTGGAGAGGGAGGAAATTAGTGGCCATTAAACCGGGCAAGAAGCTCCTTCAGGTGGGGGTGAAGCGCGCTGTCTTTTGCTGCGAAATGAGAGTCCTCAAGTGCTTATTAGAGAGGGAGAGAGAGAGATAATGCAACTGAAAAACGCGGCCTTCAACCGCTAAGAACCAAACGTTGGAATCTCCGAAGGCAAGACGTTCGAGATACTTTCTCGCCTCCGCTCGCCACCAACTCCTACTCCTGCTCCTTGCGTTGCTGCCTTTGTCTTTTAACACCTCGTGATTAATTTATTTAATATGATATATCAACTTTAGCTTAATATATAATATTATTTTTTCACTTCTAATATGTTTAATTTATCTCATAAATATAATACTGAATATGTTCATATAGTTCATAGATTAAATTGAATTTATACCAAAAGTTCAGAAATCATATTGAGTATATTAAAAGTTTGAGAACGATATTGCATAATGAACTAAGGTTTGATAACTATTTGTGTAATTATCCTTAATTGAAAATTTCAAATTAAGATTAATTTCGATGGATGTATAGAAATCATTCCATCCATGTATATTAGGTGATAGCTTAGCTTTCAAAGCTACTTTGAGTTCATCGAGTTCGACCGGAACTTCAACCACACTCAATCAGTTCTTATTACACTTCATGTGATGACTAGTGACTAAACTTGGAGAAGTCGACACAATTAATAGTCAAGATAAACTTGATCCACATTATCTCTAAAGCTCGCACTGCATTCTTTCAACAATGTGAAAAATTATTTACCAGAGTCGAAAATTGCCGTAATTTTATTATTACCTTCTTTTCCAAATGGAGGATTACTAAGTGCATGTTTGGTAACTATCCAAACAGTGTTAGATTCTGATTTTTTGTTCCCAGAATAAGTTTGGGACAAGAATCGTGTTTGGTAAAATTTTTGTTCTCGGGAACAAATTTGTTCCCAAAATCGTTTGGGACGAGAATCAAGAATAAAAAAAAGTTGATTATTGTTAGGAACAAAATTGAGAATCAAAACTCTTCTTCTTCTTCTCTTTTTCTTTTTTCATCGACCGCCATCCCGCGACCGCCGCCACCGCCGGTCGCCGTCGCGCGCCGCCGTCCCCGTCCGACGCCACCGCCAGTCGCCGGCGACCGGTCCGACAAGCTCGCTAGGCTAGGGCGAGGTCCGGCGAGCTCGCTAAGCTAGGGCGAGGTCCGGCGAGGTCGAGCCGACGAGGGCCGGCCTCGCCAAGGGCCAGCAACCAGCCTGAAGAAGAATTAGAATAGGAGAAAAAAAAAAAAAAAAAAGGAAAAAGGAAAAACAAGAAAAGAAAAAAAAAAGGAAAAAAATAAATAAAATAAATAAAAAAGTTATAAAAATTATTTAAAAATTAAAATAAATTGATTTGGAAAGTAATCATGAACACGTGCAGCCTCAAACGCAATTCTATTCCAAAATCAGGAATTTTGTATAGTTATCAAACGCATTCTTTTACTCAAAATCAGTTCCCGGGAACAGAATAAAAAATAATCATTTCTGATCAAAATTTATTCCCGGGAACAAAATCGTTACCAAACGCGCTTTAAATACCATAAAAAAAAAAAAGTCACTACTGACCGCTAGCTGTTCTCGAAATGTCAGATCACTTATCCATATTCATGAATTTCTGCCAACTATGCTATGATGCCTGCTTTTGTAATGACATATTTGGATTTAATGGGAAATTGGGGCTGAAAACATTGGAGCACCAAATAGCTGCAAGATACGAATTTCTATCAACCGATCGGGGAATTCCTCATTATGTAGAATTCGGATCACGCGGGCGGCTGATATTTTCATACAAGAATGGCAACATAAATGGTAACATTGCTCTCTCTCCCTAACTTTCTCGGTCGCCATTATCTATTCCGACATTGAGAGCCCGACCAACCTCACCACAATCACACCTCCTCCAAAACCAAAACCCCACGTTACCATCGTCTGCAAACAAGAACAGCTTGAACGAACATCGAACACCGAACGCCCGCGCTTCCCATGAAGGTATCATGGACTGTCGACACCTAAAAATTTCGTCTCGGAGGTCGCCGTTCACGTTTTGGACAATTTGGGATTAGAATCGATCGTTAAGGTCGAAGTTTGTCTGCCAAACAGAACATCTTTGAATTGCATGTCCCGACATTTGCATTTCTCATTGCATTTTCTTGCATTTAGAACCTAGAGGCGTCTAGTCTTAAGATCAATGACTCCACATCGAGAACGAGTGTCGATGCGAGTGTCAATTGTCGAAACTCTTGACCCTCTCGTATTGAAAATTGGACCTTCACCATCCTCGGGCACATCTTCCCCCTTGAGCCTAAGCTGAGCAAAGCTAAAAGCCAACGAAACGAGATAGGGTCTAGTCAAGGGCTTCTGAGAGAGACCCGAGACTCAGTCATGGACATGGCCGTCCTTCCATTCGAAGGATGCAACCTCAAACCACCAAAAAGTCCAACTTTGAAAAATCCACATCAATATTACTCTCACTCTATGAACCACAAATCGAGAACTTGAAAGATTGGAAAAGAGAGGGGTGAGTAACTATAATTCTGTGAGTAGTGCGTATCTTTTTTTAAATAGATCGAACACTACCAAAACTCATAATCCAACTCTTTAATATACACATCAAATCATATACAAGCTGTTTAATTTCAACAAGCTTTACACAATTCAAAAAATACTTATTTAAATAAACATAAACATCAATGATCAAGTTCATTGATTAATTTAATCAAAATCACATGTCAGTAGTCTATTCCATTGACCTATCTCATATCAAAACACACATTGATGGTCCATCCATCAACCAATCTCTTTCTCAATGTCAAACCATGGTCACAACACAGCGCCGGATGATAAAGCGGCCAAAATTTCCCCCTTGACAAGGTCTTTATTTACATAGCAGGTGACTCAGTTCAAAAAGATATCATAAATTGGTATGCATACTCACAACACCCTCAATGGGCTCACAATGATATTGAGTACTAAACACATATCCTCCAATATCCACAAAATCAATCTAGAATATCTATCACAAGTCAATTTCATAAACCAAAATGTATAATCCTTCACAACTCAATTCATCAAATAAAATACACTTCGCAAGACATTAATTACATCGTTTTGGAATTTATTTCATAAACCTGCGACATTTCGAAGCGCCTTTCATAAACACATCTCAAATCATTATAGAACTCATTTCATAAAATAAGTTCACAATGTAATACATATATATTTGTTCACAATATCTTTCTTAAAATAATTCTCAAACCATTCATTAATACTAACAAATAGTAAGTGCTTAATCTAGGCTTTTATGCAACAAACATGCTTTAATAATTCGTATGATACTCGAATCTTTATCACTTTCAAGACAGGAGTTTATAAATTCATAGAAAAGATAGTACCACCTACTTCGGAATTCCCAAACCAAACAACATGAGCTAAACGAGCTAACAATCTCATAATCCAATTAAATAAGCGAGAATTGACATTAAAATGAAGTAAAACTCTATTCAACTATCAAACGACTATACTATGCTTAAATGCTAACAAAATGACTTATGCACCTTAACAAATCGCTCACTCAAAGTGATTATTCAAACATAAACGTGATGTGAAACTCACCAATGAAACCCTAAAATTTCGCTCCAACTAAACCGTTGCTCCAAAACACCTCCTTTCAAATCCCACGACTCTAAAACTATATAAATCACCATTTTCATGAAATTACATAGCTTGACAACTCAAAAATCGGATTTCCTAACTCAATTTTCACAAAACTTTAAATTTAAGCCATAATTCAACTACCCTGATTGGAAAATGAGGGGCATGAATACTTAGCATTGCGGTATGAAGTCGAATCAGCTTGATAAGGCATTCGTGACGAGTATGCGCAAAACAACCCCCTTCTTTCCCATGCTTTCCTTCTTTTTCCTCTCTTTTTTTTTTCTTTTCTCTTCTCTGCGCCCTTTCTCTGTCCCGAGCGTCCTTTTTTTTTTCCTCTCTTTATAGACCAAATCAATTCCTTTTCTTTTTTTCTCAATGGGACCACGCGAATTGACTAAGTAAAAAAAGCACAAGATGCGCAACCAATGTTCGAAGAAATCCTATGCTAAGGCAACTGATCAAGAAAAGGAAAAGGGCGAGGGGAGAGGCTGCTGATCTTTAAGCTGGCACAAGAAGGGAAAGATTGCGAGAGATGGAGGTGAAGAGGGAAAGAGGAGGAGAGAGTAGAGAGAAGAAAAGGGAGTTCTCGACTGGCGGCGGCGGCGGCTGCTGCGGCGGCAGCGGCAGCGGTAGCGATGTGTTCAGTTTGTATTGCAAGGGTTTGGTGAGTGAGGAGAGGATCGAGGGGCAGAAATGCAATTCCGTTTTTGCAGGGGTCGGAGTTGTGGTTTGTGATTTTAGGGGGAATTCGATATTCCAAGTGAGTAAGCCATTGGTCGGGGCCGGGACGAGCAAGAACAAGGTTGAGGTTGAGGCCAAGGCGCTGGTCGACGGCCTTAATGCTGCTTTGGCGTTGGAGCTGAAGAGAATTGCGTTTTACTGCGATTACTTCCCGCTTTTCCAGTTTGTGAGTTCCTCTGTCTCTAGTTTCTTTTGTTCCTCAATCATTCAATTTAGGAAAAAAATTTCAAATAAGAGTGTAAAGTGGCTATTTCGGTTTCAAATAAGGGTCCAACCTTATTGGTAGCCGGCGGCTAAATATTACAACCTATCAAGGGCAACTTTGTAATTTTAATTATTTTTTTTTTTTCATTTTAGTGAGTGGTGACGGGGACTCGATGATCCTCATCGGTCGCTGGCAAGGGCCAAGACCCTTGCCTAGGCTCTCGCCTAGATCTAGCGAGGGTCGACCTCACCCAGGCAAGGGTTTGTCCCTCGTCAGATCAAGTGATGGCGACCCTCGCTTAGCTCTCTCTGAGCAACATTGATGGCCGGCCATCGCTTGAGAATAGCCATCGGTGAAGAGAAAGAGCATATCATAATAAAGGAAAAAGAAAGAAAGAAATTCAAGAAAGGAAAAAAGAAGAAAGAAAAAATTCAAAAAAGATAAAGAAAGAAAATGCCCGTAACCAATCGAAAAATCAAACATTTCTTTGAAACTGATATAGCCACTTAAGTTCGATTTAAAAACAAAATTCACTTCAAATTCTTATTTGAGAAAATAATGACACTTCATATCCTTATTTAAGAAAATGAGGATACTTTACGTCTCTATTTGGAATTTTTCCTTTTATTTTCTTACTTTTTTTGGGTCAAAATTTATTTCCTTACTTGAATTTGTTTCGGCCCCCATTCTATCTTCAAATGGTGCGAGGGAGAGCGGCGTCTGTTTTAGTTTCTTTGTAGAGAATTACCAAAGTTTGAATTCTTACACTTCTTATCGTTCTGTATCGGTCGACCTTCTCTTGTCGATTGATTGAAAATCTGAATCGTTCATCAAGATGAGCGCAGTCTTTGAAACGTACCTGCAAGGCTGCACCATATGCTTGGCTTTGTTGGATCTGATTGTTTCTTGATGAGGTCAGAGGCATGTTACCAGGCGCAATTAGTCTTATCTGGCTTATAATCGTACTGTATCTATGAGGAAATCTTCTTTCCAAATTCTTCTTTAGCTGAAGCAATGTCTGATTATATATATGACGGAGATAAATAATACTTTACATGGGAGTTATTTCTATAGGCATATAGCAGATGGCAAAGATGGTACGTTGTCCCGACTCCTGACACTACTACAAATTATTCGAGTCTTTGTTTTGCAATTACTGAAGGTTCAAATCATATGGCTTTACCGAAATATCTGCGGACATAAATGTTCTGATTGACACTTTGGTTGTTTGTGTTGTTGATTATATCTCTTTGGAAAAATTCCAAATAAGGGTTGAAAATGTCATTGTTTTCTCAAATGATGAAGACCTGAAGTGGATTTTATTCTAAATAATAGCGTGAAGTGAATTTTATTCCAAATAAGAGCTTAAAGTGAATATGTCAATTTTAAGAAAATGCGTGATTTTCCAGTTAGTTAATGGCATTGTCGTCCTTTTTCTTGAATTGTTTTTTTCCTTTCTTCTTTCTTGAAGAGGGCTAGGTGAGGGTCAGCCTCACCCGATCTAGCAAGGGCCACCCTTGCTAGCCACAAGTGAGGGACAGCCTCACCTTCACCTTGGGTGAGGTTGCCCCCAAAATCCACAGGCAAGGGTCATTGGGCCTTGCCGGCGCTCACTACAAAGAATTAAAAAAAAGAAAAAAAAAAGAGAGAAGATTAAAGAAAAAGATTAAAGAAAAAAATGATTTAATTTTTTTTTTACGAAAATACTATTGACCAATCGGAATATTTAGCCATGCGGAAAATGGTGAGGTTGGGCTTTTATTTGAAATTTTCATGGCTACTTTAGGACTTTATTTGAGATTACATAGCTACTTCAGGCCCTCATTTAAGAAAATGATGGCACTTCATGCCCTTATTTAGAATTTTTCCTATCTCTTTAGATGTTTAGCATTTCTTTTTCTATCTTCGTGCCTTATAATTCATTCTCTATTCATTTATTTATTTATTTTTGGTTGGTCTCTATCATTTATTTATCAAAGACCGAAGGTGCCTCCATGAATCCCAGCAGAACTAATTACGGCAACTCCTACATTAGTATCTGCTTCGATTCATTGTAAGTATACAGTCTAGTCTATAACGTGGTTGATGTTACAATGTAGATTACTCGTAGATGGACGCCGAAGGAGCGCAAGGTTGCAGCATTAGTTGAGCAAGTGACTCTTCTCAAAGGAAAATTCGATCAGTGCAATTTCTTGTTGGTAGCACAAAATGAGTTCGAGTCTGCCTCTAAACTTGCAAGAGATGCGATAACTTCCCAGCATGTGAGGCGTGCAGACGGTGTTGCCAGCAAGAAACCGAAGGAGACCTGTGTAATCTGTTTGGAAGATACTGATATTAGTCAGATATACGTGGTTGATGGATGCTTGCACCGCTATTGCTTTTCTTGCATGAGACAGCATGTAGGGGTGAAGTTGCTCCATGGCATGGTGCCGAGATGTCCTCGCGAGGGATGTAGATCTGATCTTACTGTCAGCAGCTGCAGTAAATTTTTGGCACCCAAGCTAATTGAGAAGATGACCCAGCGGTTAAAAGAAGCCTCAACTTCTGTTACAGAGAAAGTATATTGCCCTTACTTCTCGTGCAATGCATCGATGACAAAAGGTGAAGCTGCAGAATTTTCAACCACTTCTGCTACACCTGTTCCAAGATCCGGAGCAAGGAAATGCATACAATGTCATAGACTCTTTTGTATCAATTGCAAGGGTCCTTGGCACGGTAGTTTCACATGCATGGCCGATTAAAGATAGCATCGTTATCTTCAGGCTGAGGAGAATGTTAGAATAAAATAAAATCGATTGTTGAAGATTTGAGCGCGTTGCTTGCTGAGCTCTAGGTTTGGTTGTTAGTATTCTTCAAAATGCCTTGATTTATGGTGGGTGTGATAAGAAGAACGAAAATGAACCGGTGAAGCATGGTAGGCGCTTGAAGAAGATTCAAGACAGAAAGGCTACAAGCATTTAATGAAGAAAACCTTCTGCAGCATGAAGATAAAGGATGCTGAAAAAGTTAAAAGAGTTCTCCACGATTGTCTTCATGTATTTATTGTGTCTTTCGTTTGACTTTGTTTGTGTGCTTTTTCTTTTAGCTCTGTGGACTTTTGTTCGTTTCATATAATGTTTGCCAAGCCATGTACACATCCAACTACTTTAAAAGGTTGTAGACTTCAGATCTATAGTTATATTGACGCGAAAAGCATTTGCATTTCAATTACTTCTCCCTCCGGACATTATTTGTGCGTCATTCCAAGACAGTTGCCATTATTTTTTGGTTCCAACGAAGAAAATATATCGCCCTTGTCCCACGTGCTCTGCATTGATTTAAAAACTGAAGCTGCAGAATTCTCAACCACTTGTGCTGCAGGTGTTCCTAGATCCAGAGCACGGAAATGCATAAAATGTCCTAGACTCTTATATCAATTGCAAGGGTCCTTGGCATAGTAGTTTGACTTGCTTGGCCTCTAAAAGATTGCATCATCATCTTCCGGCTGAAGAGAAAATATGTTGCCCTTATCCCACGTGCTCTGCATCGATGTCAAAAACTGAAGCTGCAGAATTCTCAACCACTTCTGCTGCAGATGTTCCAAGATCCAGAGCAAGTAAATGCACAAAATATCACGAACTTCTGTATCAATTGCAAGGTTCCTTGGCATGGTAGTTTGCCATGCTTGGCCTAAAAAAGATTGCATCGTCATCCTTCGGCTGAAGATGCAAAGCTGAAGTCTCTCGCTTCCAGGAATCTATGGCGCCATTGTATCAAATGCAATCACATGATCGAACTTTCTGAGGGCTGCCACCACATGAGTTGCAGGTACTTAATTCCCACGATTGACCTGCCCGGTTGAGCTAATTTTTACCTGGGGTTACCTTTTAGTCAATAAGCATAATGGCAAGCTCTGCTGCTCGATAGTTAAATGCCTTAGGTTTATAGACCTGATGGTGAAATCTGTTGTCCGTTAATCTACGTGATTGCTTCGGTAGTCGTATTCATGCTTTTGTTATTACACGCAAGTTAGTAGAAGTGGGGACAACGGATATTAAAGACAATGCTTATGAAGTTGGACCGCATAGGCTGGCTCAACCTGTCGAATGAAGAATTGGACCATGTTCTGGTGACCGAAATGGTCAAGAACCGGTCAGACCTTATGTTGACCCGGTTTGACCGGTCAAGCAGTTTGACTGGATCTTTGACCTTCTAGAATATAAGAGAGATGTTGCGGTGGCAGTTTTGGACTGGTGGCCTCCTTGAACCACTTAAATAATGATACTAGTCCTCTATCTTTTATTACAAATTAAAATAAGTATATTGGAAGTCGTAAAATCTATTATGATAATGCAATTAAGTCATATCTTTTTCTACAAATTGGAATAAGTGCATTGAAAATCCAAAACTTGTCACGACAATGCAATTAAATCCTAAAACTTATTGCGAAAGTGTAGTTGAATCCATAAACTTATCAAAAGGTTCAATCAAGTCATAAAACTTGTCAAAATGATTACATTAAGTCCTTAAGTTGATTATATTTTTTCAAAATTTAGAACTCAATTGCACTACCGTTGACAAAGTGCTTATAGTAGTTTGGGGTGAAATATGCGTAGTTAGATTATTAAGTCTACAACAATCTATTGCTAGATTACGCTGGAGAAGTTAGGTAGAGGAAGATGGCTTTTACATGCCAGTACCTACAGGTAATAGAAAGGCCAATGTGGTAGCACTAATTAATCCTTTTCTTTTTGCTGGCAACTAGTAAATGCTTATGCAATTTCCCAAGTGCCTGAAATAAGCAAAGCTATGGACTTGGGTGATTGGAAATGGTCAGGCTGCTTTATTTAGAATTTCTTTTTGCTTCCTATTGATATGTATCAACCTCAGTCTAATTTATTGCTCCAGGATTTGTGTTGGGGTTGGATGGTTTAGCTTCTGAGTAATTGCCACAGAAATTTTGAGTGTCCGAACTGTTTGGATGATGCTCCAAAAAGGATAATTTAAGTTTGTGGCTTGCTTTTTATCTTCTATATCCTTTGTCAGTCCTCTTTTACAAAAACATAAATCTTACTTAGCATTGCATCCTTGCAGATGTGGTTATGAGTTTTGCTACAATTGTGGTACGGAGTGGGAGGATAAAAAACCTGCGTGTTCTAGTCCGCTGTGGGAGGAAGACAATATTTTGTACGATGATGACATGGATTGTGATGATGATGAAGATGAAAGATGAAGATGAAGAATGGTATAGGGACTCGGATGAAGATTATCCGTTCTGAACAGCGTGCTATTATCTGTTCTTAATGGCAAACCTTGACGTGTATAGTTACGTTGGACGCTTTCTGTTTTTTCATCTATTTTGCTGGACAAGTGCATTGAAATAATGATTGACAATAAGTGCGCGTTGGCTTTCATTGAAATAATGATCAAAAAAAAAAAAAAAAAAATGATCGAGCAATTCGAGTTGCGAGCATATAGATTTTAGAATGATTGAGTAAAGCAGACGCTTCCTGCATTACTTTGAGATAAAGTTGGCTTTGAAATAAATGCCGAGACTCAAGAGCATCCCCTTGAGAGAATCATTAGGGATGCCAAAAGCTCGTGGAGCATGAAGAAGGCATGACATAATTTACAAGCCATTGGATTGCAGAGCCGACGAAATTGATAGTCCAGACATACTTGATTCACGTGATCGTGTAGAACCTACACTACATCCTTTTAACGATGCAAAAAATTGCTGACCAGAGACGAAAATTGCCGTAAACTTATAATTACAGTTGTCAAATCAAAAATCACGAAATCCCATAAAGAAGTCATTAAGCTGTTCTTGAAATGTTAGGTCACTATCCGTATTGATGAATTTTCTGCCAACTATGCCATGATGCTTGCTTTTACAATGACACATATTTGGTTTTAATGGGAAATTGGGGTTGACAACATTGGAGCAAGAATAGCAGCCAGATGCAAATTTCTATCACTCGATCGGGGGAATTTCTCATCATGTCGAATTCGATCACGTGGATCGCACGTGGGCCAGTGATATTTTCATGCAAGAACGGCAACGTGAATGGTAACATTGCTCTCTCTAACTTTTATGGTCATCATTGTCTATTTCGACGTTCAGAGCCCGACCAACCCCACCACATCACCCCTTTTATGGTCGTCATTGTCTATTTCGACGTTTAGAGCCCGACCAATCCCACCACAATCACCCGTCCCCCGAAACCAAAACCCCACATTACCGTCATCGATCAACAAGAACGGTGAGAACTCTGTAAGAGCCGACCTCTGCCCCGTTGCAATGATATTGCCCGCATTGGGCCACAGCCGAACTGCCATTGCCCTCACGGCTTTACTTCTAGGCTTTGCCCGAAAAAGACCTCATTGCGAATTAAGATTTGTGCCACACCTTATAGGACACATTACCTTAGAGATGGCAACCCATTTAAATCATAAATGGATCACTTATTTTTTAAAGAAACTAGTTAAATGGATTTAAAAATTGAAGGTTTAAAATAAATGGGTTTTAAATGGGTTGGACTTAGAAGCCATTTTCAACTAAAGCCTCATAATCTCTCTCTTCCCGCTTTAACTTTATAAAATTATTTTTTAATAAAAATAAAATTATAATTATTTTTTATATTTCAATTTTCTTTTCTTTTTTTCTTTCCTTTTTTTCTCTTATTTTTCTTCCTCCTTCCTTAGCTGGTGGTCGGCACGCGATTGGTCAGGCGAGGCTCGAGCTTGTCGGTGTCGGGCGAGCTCAAGTTGGCCGGATTGGGCGAGGCGAGGCCTTGCCAAACATCGGCGAGGCTCAAGCCTTGCCAAATCCGGCGAGACTCGAGCTCGCTAGCGTCAACGAAGGCTCGAGCCTCTCTAATCTGGTGAGCCTTAAACTCGTCGGTGCCGGGCGAGCTGGAGGCTCGCCTGTGGCCGGGTCACCGACCATCGTCGTGGGGGCGGTGGTGAAGAAGAAGAAAAAAAAAGAAAAAAAAAAAGAAAATTTATATTCTTAAAAAATAAAAATAATTAAAATTTCAATTTTAAAAAAGTTATTAAAATTGTCCATTAAATTTGTATTAATTTCAATAATACCATTTTTAAAAAAAAAAAAAAATTATAAGAAATAATTTTTCTTAGGTTTAGTTAAATAGATTGGGTATGGGTCAAATATGAGTCGGGTTGGGTATGGGTAAAAAAATTTGCATTACGATAAACATGTCATAAACGGGTTAAATTGGTTGATTTGGGTCGGATCATTTTATGACCTGACCCAAACCCGACCTGACCCACTCGTTTAACATGTTTGACATTACCTTACCATTCCCAATTGATATGGGATTCGATTTATTTCTATCCCCTTCATCATCTTTGAGGTGGAGGCATACTCCCATCCCTCGCAGGACCGGATTGTTACAAGAACAAAAATCGAAAGCTGCGCTCTCGTGAAGGTTTCGGGACCATCGACACCTAAAATCTGGAATTGATCATTACGGTCAAAATTTGACCACTACACAAAACAATTTTGTATCGAATGTTCCGACATTTGCATTTCTCACTGCATTTATTCACATTCAGAACCTAGAGGCGTCCTAGTTTTAAGATCAACGGCCCCCCACATCGAGAACAAGTGTCGACGCGACTGTCGGAACTCTCGAATCTCTCGACTCTCGCGTATCGAAATTTGGACCTTCACCATCCTCGGGCGGATCTTCTTTTACCTTGTCTCGTGATATCATATGTTTCATCGTTTGAGGAATTGATGTTCTTGTCGGTGTTGGCTTTATAACCCAAGAAGACCGACATCCCTTGAACATAGACTGTGATAGGCACGCGACATGCGAATAAACAGGCAACTGATCAAGAGAAAGGAAAAGTCGACACATCATTTCTCAAAAAAACTGGGAGGGAGAGATTCCGACATGTTGGGACACGTTATATATTAATTATATATACATAATTAATTGTCATTTTTAAATTAATTTGAATCAAATTCATAAATAAATAAATAATTAAAAAGCCTAGAATGAATACACACTAAAAACATTAATCCGCCATTTATTAATATTATTCATTGTTTCAATTTGAAAAATTCAAATCTATTTCAATAATTAATAAAACTTGGAAAAAAACAAGCGATCCATATTCCATGTTAGATATGTTGGAAGAGGAGAAAAAAAAAAACTTAAGGGGTGAATTGCGTATCACGAGAAGTGGGAGTCAAAAAAGAAGAGAATACTAGATCTTTCTTCTTTCTCCATTTATTTTTATTATTGTGTTTTATTTTTTTACATATATATTTTGACCCCTCATTTATTGAATTTTTAAAATTTTTTAAATTGATCTAAATATCGGAAACTCATATGTCAGAATTCCGACTCGAGTGTCGGAGAGTGTCGATAAAGTTGACTAGATATCAGATTTTTCGACATGTTGTTGACCTAATGATGTCGGAGAGTATTCAATATGTAGTCCAGTCCAGTGTCCAAGAGTGTATTAGGAAGAGTGTCTGACACGACACAAAAACTCTTGAAGAGTGTCGGTAATTCATAACTTATAACACCCTTCATACTCTCCCTTCAAATTTGTGATTTATTCCTCACTCCTTCGTCTTCTTAGAAGGATATTAGGAACCGTACCTTGTCTGATTCCTAGCCCTGACAATCACTCCGTCCATGAACCACACATATCAACTGAAGAGGGTTTTGCTCTAATACCATCTACGGCAAGGTGCTGACTATTTGGAGTGGTTGTTGACTCGTGAATTACTCAAGAAGGCCTCTCCCATCTGATGTGAGACTTGAAATGTCACAGCGAAAACAATTAAATCTCTAACTATTCATAAATCTTTGAAAACGTGTGCTATCGAACTTTGAGATTGAATTGCTTGCAAAGGAAAGGCCTTGGTCTGCCCAGGTTCGAAGTGTCCAATCCATATTTAAGAAGAAAACCAATTAGCTTATTCTAAAACTAATATTGATGTAGGATTTAACCACTACAGATTGATCCGAGTTGGCATTTTCCATGGGAGTTGCCTCCTCCCTAATTGTCCTCGACCGTTCAAATGTCAAAGGAGGAAATCAATTTCGCAGCCTGATGCTCGACTGAATGGTCTATGAATCTGTAGTTTGAGCTGAACAATGTAATTCAAGTCATGCACAGATCGTCACAAGTAATTCGATTGAATTGTATCCAATCTTGTGTTACACAAATGATTCAGTCAGCAGGGCATGGCCTCCAACTTCCTCACCTGGAGGTCTACACCATGCTCTGGTTCTATGACCAGCCTAAGAGCAGGTGAACAAGTATACTTGGTAGAGAGGCAAAAAGCAAAATTGCAAAGAACAAGTGAGATTAGTATCTTGAGTTCAACCATTGCCAAGTTCTGACCCAGACACACCCTTGGACCGACCCCAAATGGCATGTACAGATGTGGAAGCTTGCGGGCTCCTGCAATCCCTTTTTCGAATTGATGCGGTTTGAATTTGTATGTATCCGGTCCCCAAATTTCAGGGTCATATAGGCCATATTGGCTAACTAGTCAAGGCCAGAGTCACTGGAAGATGTCATGAGTATAAGCAACTCTTAGCTTTAGCTCCGCTGTGAGTGAACCGGGACAAATCATTGCGTAACGTATGTTCAAAGAGATTAATGCTACGAGGAAGAAAAAGTCAATACTTAGGCCCAGCTTCTGGGTCCAGTCCCAGTCTGTTAGCTTAAAAAACTGGAAAGGTGACAAGGTAGTTTTAAATGAAGCTAGACATATGGGCCATGTGTCTACCTTGACACTTCCAAAAATTGTCGCTAATCAATCCAAGATAGTAGTTTAATCACGGGATTTAGATTTAGCAGACACCCCGCAGTATGAAAATAATCAGAACATGAACATCCTCACGCTTAAGGTCGTGGACCTGTGGTCACTTCCAGTTCTAGCTATCTTATACGGTAACAAACAGACATGTTTGGATTTTCTCTCTTCCCGGCTTAGACCCCCAACCTTTCGTCCCTACCCCAACCCACGGTGCCCTGGTGTTGGCGCAATGCCGGAGATGGCACTGGTTTTTTGCATGGTTGTGGAGGTGGAAGGACAGTGATGGCAGTGACGGAGGGGTGAGGTGGCAGTCATGATGGGCGATTGGTAGTGGTGGCGGTTTTGAAGCCATGCTGGCGGTGGAGAAATGAAAGTTGGCGCTAGTGAGGGGAAATGGTGATTTTGCGGTGGTAGAAAGTGGTGATAGGAAAACAAAGGTGACGAAGACGTCAGGAGATGGTGACCTGAGTCCGCCCAACCTCAATCAACCCCGTGGTTTCCTTTGGAACATCCATCCAATAATCAAACCCAAATCACACAGCAACATGTCAATTGCATCCCTAGCAACAACTGATAAATCTCAAGAAATATAAAGCATTGGCATTGCCTAATGCATCAATTAGCAAATGAATAAAAGATAATCCAGAAATTTCAGCTTATTATATCCAAACCATGCTGAAATATTAGTCTCTCCCCGGAAAATGGTTAACCAACAACAATGTTCGAGACCAAAAATAGTCTACAGGAGCCAAGATAAACCAAAACTACTTAAACTTAGAGACAGAATGTCCAGAATGATAATGCTCGCCATTGCAAGTAATGGATGGCAGCTTCACTGGCCCTTTAGTTCATGCCTTCTCTCACTTTCCTGTAAAACAAGAATGTCAAGAGCAAGTTCAGTCCGTGAGTATGCATGTTCCTCTATTTTAAATATGGATTTCCAGAAGGCAGATTGGAGTACTACCTGAATCACGCTCACGCTTACTGGCAAGGAACATTCTCAGATGGGGGTCAATGGGCAATCCCATCGCTTCATACATTGGATCATAGACTGAGTTGAATATAGGCCTGACATGCATAAGAACAAAAAGTTCAAGATTTTCCTCTCCACAATATTTTTTTATCAAACAAACAACAAAAGAAATATTAACAGGAAAACTAAAACTGAAGTTTTGTATCAGTAAAAAGAGTACCTATTGTTGGGAACCTGATGCTGGTTGCCTTGAACTTGAGGGACCCTATCGGTCAGCTGAGGAGCTCGGGTTGGATTAATGATGTCAGACCAAGTCATGTTCACCTAAATATCATCGACTCCATTTCTTAATTCATTGTATCATGAAGCAAATTGATAGGAAGAAGAAGAGGAGAAGTAGATGAGGTTTTAGCACACTCTCGAGGCAAGGCTACTCAAGTAATTTACCAGGGGATGTCTTGAAGGTTGTCTAGGTGACAACTCTCCCATGCCAATATGGCTCTCATTCAGAAAGGGTCCCTGTGCTCCTAGTCCCAGCTGCTCACATTGAACACAAGAAAAGTAATTCAAGGATCTGCTGGGTCATTACCTGCAACTAAATGGAAAAAATAAAAATAAAATAATGCATTTATAGTCCTATATAGAGTGTATGTACCCCGCTGTTGAAGTCTCCTATTGCTGGCAACTCATCCATATGAAGAGGAAAAGATGGTCCCATATTGTAGGTTCCCATTCCCTGTTGGCAGTAGAATGCAGAAGACAACTTTAGAGAAGAAAAGGAAGGGTAGTCTAAGGTACTGGTGCTCTAATTGTTGTTGTGCATATGTACCGGCTGAGTTGCATTGCTAGGAAGCTGAAGGTAAGGACATCCTCCACTGTGGTAAATGCTGCTATTTGGAGGCAGAGACACATAAGGAAGCATTCCCTGGACCTGAATGTCATGTTGTCTGCACCAGCATCTTATAAGTGAGTCATTTCTGTTCGGATTCTTAGGCTTAATTGGAGACTGCAAGATAGCATGTAAGATGTGTCTTGTTGGAAGCGCTTAGATTTGTGTCAAAGTTCTAATGCTACCATGCAAATAAGGAAAGCCATAAACGAGAGGCAAGCATGACAATAAACGAGCAATTGCAAGTTCATTTCTTAGGCTTAATTGGAGAGTGTAAGATAGCTTGCAAGATATGTCTTGTTGGAAGCACTTTGTTTTGTGTCACACTTCTAAGGCTACTATAAAAATAAGGAAAGCCATAAAAGAGAGGCAAGTATGACCGTGATGGAATTGAGGGTTCGAACATGTTGATCTGTTGCTGGGGAAGAGAGTTAGCCCACTGCGCCCTGGAGCCAATGGCATTTCCTCCCTGGCTCTGTGAATTAACTTAGTATCGTAAACAAATGATGATTACAAGTACACAAAGTAATGCACAATAATAGAAGCTAGAAGAGGCAACAAACTAATGCAAAAGAAGGATTCAGAAGCTCATAAGTAAAAAAACCAAGTGGTAGAATGCTGGGATATATAGATCCTCACTGAAATTTGTGAGTACGATGGGTTCCATTGGGACCCAGGAAATCTTAAGGATGATGGCAAGAGAAGCTCTGGAGGCAAGTTCGGTGTGGGCAGATTGATGTAGCTGTTATGTAGGTTATTCACGTTCAAGGCTCCAGTCCCATGGATGGTAAAAACGTTTCTTCCCGGTTGATCAACAGGCAAGTTTGATGTAGGCAGCGGAGATTGCATCCCCATGGCTGGAGGCCTAGATATTTTAGTTCACATATGAACAGTGATGATCAATGTCTAGTTCTTTGAAACAGATTCTATGAATAACAATCATGAACTTTAGATGTTAATAATTATTATTAAGAGCAAAAGTTGAAAGAAAATAGAACATACAGAATTGATTGCTCAGGGCTCAAGTTGCTTTGCACAGAGATCTGACGCTGGTCTTGTGGGGCCAAATAAGTATCTTGGTCGATATGGAAGGACTGTGAGCCTCCAATTATGGTTGACAACTCTATCTGCTAGCAGTAGGCAAGAGTTTTATTTGCTTGGCAGTATGACATGAAACCCAAAAGGTTAAGAGGCAAGTAACAGAGACGTAAAAGATGAGCATTACTGGAGCAGGTGTGAAGGTCTCTGCAGTCTCTGCCGATGCAGGAATTGGGTCTGCTTTCTGCAATTCAGGAGTGCCCGCCACCAGAGTAGAATTCACGCTCACTTTGTCAGTCAGTTGACGTCTAGACGATTCAAATCACAGGTTAGCCACAACCATAAGTAGGCCAAAGAGAAAAAGTTCATGAGTGAACTTAAGCTGAGAAATTATGCTAGACCAAAAGGCTCTGTTATATTCTATTGAACTTCTCTGCAGATAGTCCATGTATGAATAAAGAGGAATGATTGATAAAATTCAGCATGACATTTTCAGGATGCATGGAAGATAGGTACTTACAGCACAGCCTTGTGTGTTGAGCGAAATTTTTGCTACCCCACTATTTTCTATTGATGCACATCACGTACCTTTTAAGCATGGCTCCTGCAGATTGATCATCACGATCAGATTCATCAACATGCTCCTTGATATGACCATCGTGATCACCAGTATCCTCATGAGAAGTTGATCGGAGCTCGCTATGTGCATCTGAAGAGGAAGAGGATGGCGATCCGACTTTAACCAAAGGCTCCTCCACCTGGTAAAAAGATTCATCAATAAAGGAGGCGCAGCTACACTTGATTGCACACCAAGCACCAAACATTACCACTTAATTTCGCATTTTACCTTCTGATGCGAGCAGATTCATGAGACTGAAATCCACTGAATAAATCTCATCTATTATATAGAGGTCTAACAGGAAAGAAGGTCATGATTCAGATTCTAGTACTTATTTGGAGCATAATAATTGATGGTTGCCCCTTTGCTTCAAATTTCGGATAAGAAAGACATGTCATTTGTATCTCGAAGGAGATAAAAGGAATAACTTTAATTGTTGGGTTATCATCTAATCTATATATGAAATAGAATGTCGGAAAATTTTCAAATAAAGGTCTAAAATGGGCCGTTATAAAAAAATGAGACAAAATGGACTTTATTTCAAATAAGGCTTTAAAGTGGCCAATTTAATCTCAAATATGGCCCCGAACTCCCCGGCTGGCCAAATCTTGGCCCGTACATCTCACATACATCTTTTGTGAGATACACCGGCTCACCAGCCAGCGAAGATTTGGCTGGCCAGTGAACTCGGTCTATTATTTGAGATTAAATTGGTCACTTTTAGGGTTTAATTTGAAATAACGTCCACTCTAAGTCTATCAAGAAAACATACGCACTTTAGACCCTAAGTTCAAAAAACAGTCTCACTTCAAACCTTTATTTTAACCTCTCTCACTTAAAGGGAGAAACATTTTGAACATTAAATGAGAATTTTTGCCAGATTTCTCCTATGCAAGGGATGATTACTTGGCAAGAGTCTTGCTTATGAGATGTCACTGTAACCACTTATTCACGAGAGAGAACAGAAAGATCGTCACCCTACCCTTCGCACTTTCCGCCTGTGGATAAACTCCAGCGAATCAGCTTCTTCCGTCGACATGGCTGCTCTGGATATCTGAATTGTCCTGAAAGAGAACAAATCCTATATCAGAAATTATACTTCTTCTAAAAGAAAGCGGATCCACGCTGCATAAATGATTGTTGATCGATTCAATGGATGAGAAACAAGCGCCGTTGGAAAGAGCGATCACTCTTTTCCATATCTTTTCTCTACAAATTCATCTCTCGATGCCTCATTAGATACTACTTAACCATACCAGTTAAGAGATGCTGATGTTCGTGAAGTTTCATGATTCTATAACAGTATGTGGACTTGTTTAATCAGTGGTGAAAAAGAAAACAAGAGTTCAGCACATGCATGATGACAGATGATAAACGAGTTGTGGTAGTAGATAGTCATCCTATCGAGTCCTTCAATTGCTTGGCGTGCAAGACATTTTCGTACTTTATTCTGCAGCCTCACAAGAACACGAGGGATAGATAAATTACAAATGACTTATCAAAAGAAAATGTGCTTTTCTCGATGATTTGAGCCTAGACATCTTTCAAATTGGTCGAGAAAGAACAAATGAACGGGTGACTCCAGCTAACTGACCAGGCAAGTGCTCACAGGAAGGCCTATAGATATGGAGAACAGACTCTCGAGCTTAGCTGAAAATGACGGACTACTAACCTCCAAGTTGTACTCGCTAGCCACACCAAAGGGACCGACCAAAATTCTCAAGCAGATTGGTCTAGTCTAAAGTGAGGGCCTCTATATACAACTTTTTCTTTGGCATTCCAATTTGGATTCTGTCCATATATGTCCGCAATCTGCACTGCATTTCAAGGATGGGAAGGGTCATAAATACATGAAAATTTCAGGAAAATGTCAAATGAATCTGACGTGGCGCAATCGCAGCCGACCATCTCAAACATATCTGAGGTTTCTAGGCTTTTCTTGGTGGAGACAATTTGGCAGCCAGCCAAGTTTGGTCATGACTCGAAGGAAATATGGTGCGATTGCCTTAATTGGGATGAAATTTTCCCTTTCTAAAGTTTCCCTAGACGTCTGGCCAGTGAACCTCTCCCAGTGCATACCACAATTTCATCAGAAAGAGAAAGAAGACAGATAAGTTGCATCTGATTTTGTAATAACAGTTTATGGTAAGTAGAGGTGACTTTGGCCGGTATACTTATAAGGCCATATGAAAATTCTGTACTGTACCAAAAGCAAAAATGGAATCCAGCAACAGCCACATAACGTGATTTGCTAACTGAGCAACTTCTGTTAGTATCATGTTACTGCTAATATATTTGTATCAGCGTCACATTTAGAAGAAATTCGATATCGAGGATTGGCAGAGAACTCGCGAGAAGCACCTTTTCCACTGCTTTCCGTATTACGGCGTTACGGAAAGCTCGCCAACGGGAGGATGATCTCTCTCATTAATGGCGGATACGGATCTAGATTTTTTTTTAACGGCTTTATGTACTTGCAATAAAGATTAAAAAAGTATATCGGTGACCTACTTTAGTAGATACGGAGCTAGATTTTTCTTGACAGATTTACGTATTTGTAATAAATGATGAACGATTCGGCATCACATTAAAACTTTCAACCTTTCCCAGTTGATTCTTGCGCCGTACGCGAAAATCATCCATCCCGCAATAGGGACAAATCTAGAAGGGTTTTCATGATATCTGCTGCTTGTTGCCCCCTTTCTTAAGTAAGGGAAGATGGCACTATCCGAGGAAATATTTGGTCGGTCCTACATGATCGAGCGCTAAGAAGTAGTTTTTGTGAACATTATCTACTGTCATACAGTATATTTCTTAAAGAAAGATATATTCTGTCTGTGCTATTACAGTACAATGTTGTGGCTATTTCTGTTCTTTGTATTCTATACGAGCCAACCGGGGTTTTTAGGTTGTTTAGTTTCTTTATCCATCGTTAGAAGCATAGCCTTCTGGTAGATCAATTGTACTTAGCATCATGTCAAATGATCAAGTTGGCAACGACCGCTACCATTGATCACCAGCCCTTCCAATATGGGGCTGTCAGAATTTCCTCCTAATCGGACAGGAGACCGTGTGTTACCTGTCTAATCATCTACTTTTGCAATGTATGGAAAAGAAATCCATTTGCAAACTTGGCAGTGCCTGTGTTCAAAATCAATCTGCAATCAAAGGGAAAAGGATAGTCGCCTTGGGTGAACACTATATCCTTGAATGTCGCGCACTTTATCAGTTGACAATATCACATGTCGCTGCTGATTAGCACCCTTTACATGGTCATTTGCAGGTTCAGTTGCTGACGGTTGGACCATCATGCATTGGACGCACCGATGTCATTTCCCTTCTTGTTATATGTATGCTGAACCGGTGATCAATGTGAATATCAGTTTGAGTTGAGAAGATAATGTTCTTTTGCATATCAACTGATCTAGTAGCATTCTGCACACCTGATCTAACATGAGTTCTGGAACCTTCATGATGGAATAATAACATTTGGATAGTGTTTAAACAAAAGCTTCGAGCTTTATTAACATATGAAGAATCAAATTGATGTGCTATTACAAAGATCAGAACAGCTTACATCAATTTGACAGGACATAAGAAATCAAATGTCTTCTGGGCGGAGAATGAAAAGGGAAAATCCAATCACAGAAAAAGTAAATCAATCAAATAGCGTAGATTCCAGTTGACTTCTCGAACGAGTAAAGACTCATCATTACTCAAACGTCATTTTTAGAATTCATTGAGTCTTCAACCTCGGAAGCAGTCTCTTTGAGGGATTCCTTAGTGTCTCTAGTCTTGTCAACAACTGTGTCTCGAGCATTAGTCCAAGCATCCTGCAGCTTTTGTTTTGCTCTCCCAGCCAAGTCTTCAGTTGCAGAACTAGGGCCAGTTGAGTAGTTTGATGCTGGTGTCACCTGCGCAAATTCCTCAATATTCAAATCCGGGAATTCAAGTGTGTGTTGGTTTACAATTTATGCAATATATTAATCAAGCAAGGAGGATAAGTACATTATCTGTTGGCGTTGATGCCGGGTTTGAAATGCTCTCATTGGATTGTGAATTAGCTCCTGGTAATGACGAGTCGCTTGCCATCGGACCCCCTTCAGTCTAGGATACAAAAGACAAATGTAGTATGAGCTTTGTCACTGACTCACCAGGAAAAAAAAAAAACAGCAATCATGTCGCAAAAGTTAATTTATAAACATTTTGATTGTAACTGGTGCGTAAACAACCTTGTGTCAAGAACACAAACATCAAAATGATTAAACAAACTAAACACCACTTAAGGTATCACAGATAAATGGCCAATGCTAGTACCTCGGAAAGGAACGGCTATTACAAAGATCAGGAACCAAAAGAAACCCTTTGATGAATGTTTGCAGGTTCACTGTGTGTGTGTGTGTGTGTGTGTGTGTGTGTGTGTCTGCTCTGAAGAAAACGGAGGACAGAATTTGATGCTGGGTCGTCCTTCAAGAGGACGAGGCCATTCAAAAGTTACCTCGATGGACCTGGAGATGACCTTAGGAACCAAGATGCTGCTCTTGGCCAAGTTAGCTCCAGCTTGAGCCAGCTTGGGATTCTTTGCGGCGTGGAGGACCCCGTAACTTGCCATGTTTCACTGCTAGGGAATTGCAAACGGAGAAGGTGAGGGTAATGATCTGATTGCTCTTCCTCCAACCCGAGCAATGATTTTATAAGGAGCAAACAGGAGTCCGCTCTGTTGCTCTAGCAAAGGTTGTTAGAGAGCGATTTTCGATAGCTGAGCCAATGCAAACACCGTGCATCTGGAATATGACCCGGTATTGTAGGCCTAGTCGTTTGGTTTTTGACCGACGCATGCCCTGTTCTGTCGGTACGATATTCTTAAGGACATTTGCAAGATCTAGGGACAGAGCTCCTGAGCTTTCCTATGATCTACCCCACAAATTCTTTTCCTTCTATTTTCTGACACCACCAAACTTCAAAATAGAGACGTGATGAAATTGGGCGTTTTAAGGGTAGAATTAAGGATCTGATCGAGATATTCTCTGTAAGATATCTCAAAGATGACATTCATAGTTATCTTCATCTATCTTACTCAACATCACACGGGAAGTACCTATGCCAAACATTACATAATGCGAAACCAATCACTGCTACACTTCATAGTCTTTTTAACTGTTTTCCATTGCCACATGACAAATAAGTAGAGCATGAATTCTGAAACACCAATAGCCACAGCAAAGTCAAACGAGGTTTCAACATTTTCTGTCTCGTCCCTAGCATGAAACGCTTGTCAAGACGACGTAGATCGAAGTTTATTTGCCTGATAGCAGTAAAACTATTTGTGACTGCATCCATATCAACACTGGCAGAGAACTGGCTTCACGAACAGCAGCGATAACAGTGACTGAGAACCGATGATGGTCGAATGCTCAACAGATCACCGACGGGACTAATCACCTATTTCTTCCCATATCATGTCAAGCATTTTGTGATATAGATTGGTCGAATGCTCAAGCTCTCTAAGACTTTTCAAGGGAAACAAACCAAGTAAAGACATCCAAAAGTGTCTGAAAATCACCCCCTTGGGAAACAGTCTTACTAGCAATCTGTGCTTCTTTACCGTCTTCCCACATCTAGTGCTCACAGCACAAAAACAGAGATAAAACAACTAAAAGTGGACTCTCTATCTACTTGACTCCGACGACCGACATGAGAAACCGAAGCTTCTTGTTCACTTCCACAAGGTCTGAAGTATCCTTGAATGAGTCAGGCGGTTCGACACCGGTAAAGATATAGAGAGATTTCAGTTCCTCGACGCATGACGCCTGCAGTTTAGCCTTGTATCCAACTATCTTGCGCATCGCCTCGATCTGTTGCCATAACTTTTCCTCCCCATGTATCTCCTGGTCCTGCAAAAAAGAGTGAACAAGTTAGCATCTTATCATCCCAGTCTTAAAAGTGCTTTATCAATTCGCACATGATTTACAGAAAACAAAAACGATCACTTTCTTCCAGCCCATTTTGGCCCGCTCATTTACAAACATAGAATTCCTCAGGTGGAGTAATTTCCCAGTAAAATAATTGTAATCTTGTGGAACCACTACCAACTGTCATAAAAACTTAAGCTATTTAATGAAAGCATGTTTTGATAATTAAATTCTTCACGTTTCTCTCATGCATAGGCGAGACTTTATCCTTAAACTAAATCATGAAAACATATGATAAGAGAGACAACTAGGGGCCTAGAAGGATTTGAATGCATGATCAAGAGTTCTAGTACTATGTAAAATTTTAAAGAGCCGCTATCAATTTTAAGAGATGATAAATAAAGATGTAGTTTGATATATAAATCCACCAAGAGATCTACATTTTTGTTGTTCTCCGAAGACATAATTCAGGAAAAGCAAAATTGTAACTGGATCAATGTAGATGATGAAGGAGATTCTTTGAAATGCAAAATATCTCATAGCAACAGAATTTCATAATGATTGTCCAAACTGCAAAGAATTTTAATTACAAAAGCTGACCAATGAGCAGGTACTTCTTCAAATAATCACTCTAGAACTTCAGATATTTTCTGATCCTAAGACAACAATACACGGTGCAAATTGGTAATTTATTCTGACCAATAAAACATAATAGCTCTTTAACTCAATGAGTCCCACCAATGATGACACAAGCCAGTTTGATTGCTTCCAGTATTGTGCAATGAGCTTTATGCAAGTTAGGAAAACAAACAATGACTGACCTCAATGAAAGATGGAGAAATGCCTCTCCCATCTTTTAACCCTGACGAAGCAAGAGATTTAGGAATCTTTGCTTCTCCGATACCCAAACTGTTTTCCTGAACATTTCCTGTGTTATGGATTACTGAAATCATTATCTGAGTGTTTTTCATCACAAAATTGACAATTGTTAACTAATAGAAGCTAGGGGCATCCTCAACCACTACCTTTAGAAGTTCCTTGTTTGAGTCTTCCAACATCCAACTTAGTGCTAGTTTTCTCCTTCCCATAGTCAGTGATCATCTTTTCTCTTTCTTCCCTGATTGGTTTCTTGTCTTCTACAACAGGACCAGCCACTTTCTTATCCTGATCAGGGTGAGCATTCCCACTTTGCTTTACTTTATGCGCATCTGTTTCATTGGGGAGAGTCTCGATTCTCTTTTCTTCAGCTTTATCCTTTTTTCTACCTTTTCTTTTGCCCTTCTTCCCATTATTTTTAGCTTCAACTGGTATATCCATTTCATCAGCAGCTCCATGCATTCCTTCAGGTCGCATCTTCTCTTCCACCACTGGATTATGAGGTTTTCCCTCAACAGAAAATATTTCTATCAACCCCCTAGTCTCTCTCACCAAGTCATCTTCCCCAATGTTTTGCATTCCCCTGCTCTCCAATACAACCACATTTGTCACTTCAAGAGGTGCCCCGATTCGGTCAAACTTATTGCCTTCATTCTCGTCCACTTCTAGTGTAAGTAAAACGCCCTGCATCTCATCCCTTGGCTGCTTAGACAAACTTCCCACTATTATGTCATCATCTTCCTTCATTATTTCGAGAACCTCCAAACCTAAGTCCTTAACCATACCCCTATTATCATAAGTATCCCTGACCATGGTCTTCTCTTCTTCATTTCCTTCAACCGATTCAAACCTCATCTTGAGTTGTTCTTTTATGTCCTCAGTTTGCTCTACTTCCTCCTTCTCCATATCAATGTCTCCTCCAAACCCAACCTCCTCCTCCTCCTCCTCCTCCTCCTCCCCAATTCCTTCCTCATAAGGAGTTGGAAGCAACATACTCATGAGCTTCTCAGAGCAAGCATAACTTGTAAAGAAGAGTCCATAAGGAATGGAGACAGCAACCCCTAGTGCAGAGACTACCACAAGAGGAGGAAGAACAAACGGGGCAGAGGAGATCACCATGCCTGTGACCAGAACCTTCTTTCCAATTGCTACTCCCTTATTCCATAACCAACTAACTTTGCTGCCGTCTGCTTCAGAGGAGTATTCCTCAATATCCCAATCCATGCTCGGTTCATCCATCCTGCCGAAACAATTTCACCTCTAAGAAATGAGAACAAATGCTTTAAAAAGTATAATGAGTGTGTTGCCCAAAGGGCTCTCCTAGTCCCTCTGCATCTAATTTTCACATAAGTAACGTAAGGAACAAAAGTAAGGCTACAGATGTTGCTATCACTGGGTTTATGCAGAGACTGGTGCAACCAGGAAAACAGTAAGCAATGCCACAAACATATCTAGAACGAATCGCTATTAACAAACAAACTCACCTCATGGGAAATCTTCCCAGTTAAAAGTTTCCAATGCAAAAGCCTGAACTATATATATTAATTAGGCAGTGAGGGTGCCATTTCTATTAGCTCAAACCTAATCCCATCTTTGTTGGAAAGAGAAACCTCTAACATCTCCTGTCGCATGCACACCAGCAAACAATGGTGTGATTAATATATCTTGCACTGTTCATGCAGGGCTGATAACAGCAAATTCCATCTTTGGTAATAAGCTTAAACAAGATGTCATCAGAGAAGGATTTTCTTTCGATGTCTTAATGGCATAGATTTCAACAGCATACATACATATCCATTTTTTATGTTCGAGCATTGTGGAACTCTAGTACCCCTATTTCTTGAATTACAATTGACCGAATCAGTTCGAACTAATTTAGCCGCTAATCTTCTCAGGTCTCCCCATTTTACAGCACAAAAAAAAAAAAAAAAATCTCAAGTTTTGACCAAGACTAATACACAACTAATTATAGGCATGAAATGCTGTATCTTGTGCAAACAAACAGCCATGCTGAACAAAGACAATGCTCGCAACAGCTTCAATCTCCCATACACAACTTGTGACGCCAGCTAAAAAGGACTTAACATTTAACATAGGAAAGAGAAGCCTCTGTGGGTTTACCTGGGTAGATAAGCAGCTGTTTGAGTGCTGCTAATTTAACTGGGTAGATCCCATTGGAACTGAAATCTTGAAGCGGAGGGAGAGAAGGGTTTGAAAGTGAAGGCTGGCGAGAGCCTAAAACCCTGGCAAGCTAAGGAAGAAGAGGAAGAAGGAGAAGAGGATAAAGTTTGATGCAGAAAGAGACTTTGCAGAGGACACGCGGTGGAATGGGCTTTCACTGACAGTCTTGCAGGCAAATGGAGGAGGAGCCACCTGTTGCATGTTCCATGCAATGGCCCTCGATTTGCCTATGGTAAAAATTCCATTTCCATTCTTTATTTCCTTGGTTTTTTCTCTTTTCCTTTTTACTTTTTATCCCATATGTGATTCTCGTTTCATTTCTTGTTGAACTATATTCCACAATTATCCCACGCTTGATGGAATTTTAGACCTGTTTACATTTTCTTGATTCAAGATGGCTCCCGTACTAATAAAAAAGGCTGAACATGGTAAAAATGTTTTATGCTTGTTATCCTAGGTAACGTTACATCACATAATTTGTCATGCCATGTGAGTTGAAACCACTCCTATTTTTGTAGATTTGTTACCCTATATATTAATATCACATGATGTATGCTTCACATATGATTTCTTTTGAGTTAAATAAGGGAATAATTGAACAAGGGAATGCTTGTTTGGACAATCTAAACATATGTGTCGGATTTTTATTTGCACAAATGGTGCTAGTGGGCTCTTGTGATGTCAAGTAGATATTACATCAATGATTATAAATAATTAAAGGGATAATTCCATTTTTGGTCCTATAATTAGTGAATTGTACAATTACGTCCTATGACTCCCAATTTGTGCAATCAAGTCCTATAAGTTTTAGTACAATATTCAACATAATCCTCTTGGGACTCGAGACTAGAAATTTTGAACAAATTAATGATTGGACTTGTGCCATCTTACTAAGATGATGGTAAGTACTGATGTGCACTTAGTGCGCGTTTGATAACGATTATGTTCTCAAAAACATATTCTAATAAGAAATTATTCTTTTTTATTCTATTCTTGGAAATAATTTTTAAGCATTTTAAGCCGTGTTGGTAACTGTCCAAAATTTCTGATTTTGGAATAAAATTGCATTTGGTACCGTACTCATTGATTCTATTCCAAATCAATTTATTTAGTTTTTAAATAATTTTTACTTTTTTTACTTTTTCTTTTCTTTTCTTTTTTCCTTTTTTTCCTTTTCTTTTTTCCCTTTTCTCCTATTCTTCTTCTTCTTCTTGTGGCTGGCGACCTCAGGAGCGTCGCCGGCCCTCGGCGAGGCGGCCCTTGTCGGCTGAGCCTTGCCAGTGGCTAGGTCGGCCTCGCCGGGGCTGGGCGAGGCTTGCTTGGCCACCGGCGGGCCGGGCGAGGCCGCTTGGCCCGGGCGAGGCTTGCTTGGCCAGGCTCGGCCTTGCTAGGCTAGCGAGGCGAGCCTCGCCGGTGGCCAGGTGAGCCTTGCTAGGGCTAGGCGAGCCTTGCCGGTGGTTGGGCTTGCCTCGGTGAGCTCGCCGGACCTCGCCCAGTGCAGCGAGCTCGGGCGAGCTCACCTGGACCTTGGTGGGACGGCGGCAAACGACAACCGTGGGATGGCGGTCGATGAAGAAGAAGAAGAGTTGGTTTTGATTCTTAGATTTGTTCCTGAAATAATAATTAATTTTTTTTTATTCTTGATTTTGTTCCAAATCTACTTCTGGGAGTAAAAAAATATAAATTTGTTTCCGGGAATAAAAGTTTTACTAAACGCGATTATGTTCCCAAACTACTCTCGGAAACAAAAAATCAGAATCAGTCACTGTTAGGATGGTTATCAAATAGAACATTAGTTTGTCAATTTGAAAAATGTACATAAGCTTTTGACATTGATAGATAAAGCAATATGATAAGGCAACAAGTCATGAAAATCAAGGAACAACAAGACACCATCAATTATTTGATGGGAATTTATGATCTCTAGTAACCAAACGACCACATGGATCACTCGAGATTTCATTTCACAAATTAAGAGCAAAATCGTGACTGTGCAACTTATATAAATTAAAAATGGAATAGTCCCACCATTATAAATAAGAAAAGGAGAGAGAGAGAGTCCCCGGGGGATTGACTACCTCTCGTGGAGGCGTGCTATGAAAGTAGGCATTACTCGAAGTTGGTCGCTGGCTCAAGCGTGGCGAGCTTCCCGAGTCGTGGTTGCCTCGCTCAAATCTCGAACTTTCTAATCTGTCTGTGAGAGAGAGATTCGTTGAGGTGAGGGCAACTACCACACTGTCGTCACTGTTGCTTGAGGTAGCTACAGCCGCCACGTGCCTGTCAACGTCGTCCAGGCCACTAGCAGTAGGACAGCCAGCTTACGATGGTCGATTGCCTATGAAGAGCAACCACCACAAGGTACGCGGTCACGTGGTCATAACTCAACAAGATCGGAGAGAGTTAAAGAGGTGGTCGCCGCCGTTGCGGAGGCTACAAGGCCAGCAGGACCAGCAAGACCACAAGGAATGCCGTGGTCACATGGTCTTGTGCCAAATCGTAGGAGGGTCTGCAAGGTAATAACCGCGGCGATTGCCATTGCTTGATGCTACAAGACCGCAACCATCGTCAGTGGTTGTTGTGCACATAGAGGGAGTTTGTTTTGGAAACAAACAAATAAAAATTGCTAGTTTAATACCATACTTGGTAATTTTAAGATAAGAAAATAAATGCTGAAAGGTTGCCTAAGTAGGAGCTATTAACTCAGAAGTGGTTGGTGACTCAAATAGACAAAAGTTGGTAAGCCATCCAAATTAAAATTGCTAATTTATATAAGAAGTAGATTCTTTGAATAATTAGTAGGTCGTGTAAATTAAAATTGGTAAAATGTCATAAAATTTTGTAATGTTGAACAATCAAATAAAACTTGGTAAGTTTATATAAAAGACGGTAACTTATTAAGTCAAAAACAATTTCCATATTCAATTTTTTACTGACAATTTTGCAAAATTGTCAATTTTTAAAGCAATTTGTCGATCATTGATAGATTATCCGTCTTGTTAAGGAATAAATAGAATTTTGGACTATATTGTACAACGAGCCTTTAGTATAATATCACTGCAACAATTTCAATGTGAAGAGAAATAACGTAATTTTTTATCATGTATATGACAAACACTTTATAATCGCAATGCCTCTAAAGTCACAGCAGCTTTTAGAAATTTGACTCACATAATTTTGACATGTTGCAACATCAAATCATTTATTACCGAATACAAAATTTTCAACACTTCACAGCACAATCCATCATCGAGCAGCTGTTGTTCAACCAAAACCATGCCGAAGTGATGTCAGTTTAATGCCAAGAGAGGCAGATGGAAGTGAGTCTGCTGCACCCACATGCTCTGCAAATCCCCCTAGACAAGTTCAGCAATGCGTCCTCTCATGAACCTCAAGCTAATGTAAAGGAACCCACTTTACGGTTAGTTCATAAACATTGCAGTATCTGATGGAAGAGATCCAAATCATTACGCTGCCGGCAGAAGGTCCTTTTCTTTCTTAATCATCTGACTCATCTGATCTTTGCTTCTTGCTCTGTCTCTTTGCCCTTGTTTTAATTTTTCGCCTGATGAGTTTGCTATCAGACAATGGAAGGGACCAAAGCAAGGGCATCAGATTGTAATCATGAGAAGGAAAGGGACAGACGAGATGGACTGTGGAATGTTCATCACTGGTGATGAATTGCTCCCCAACTACTTTTCAAATAATAGCAATAACAATTTTACAAAAGGGTAATGGAATAAAGTGCCAGACGAGTGCATATGAGGAGCTTCTGGATCTTGCTGGTGTAATGAGGTTCTCCACGTGGATTGGCTTTTATTCTTCCTGTCAAATCGCAGATCGCATTAGACAGCAAGAGCCCCTTTTCCCCCTCATCGTCTAGCGGTTGCATAAACCAAATCTTGGTGCTTCTGCCGAGGCTTAACTAGGGAGGTAATTAACGTCATCCCTTCTCATCCTTTCGCCTTGTGAGAAGATAAAGTCATCATTTCCAGGAACGAAAGAAAGGGAAAGGAAGGAGAGAGTCGGAGGTAACCCGTCGTTCCATCTTTGCTCAGCTCGCTTTGCTATGAAAGGACGGGGAGAAAAAGCCACAAACACGCTTTGAATCTGCGGCGATGCAGCTCCTCGGCATATTTTCATTGAATTCCACGCGGCTCGGGCTGAAGATCTGGACGGTGGTGTCAATGGAGGGTCAAAACAGTTTTCGACTCCTCCTTTGATGGTCGAGCCAAAGTTTTGTCCTTTCTGCTGCTGTCGCCCGGTCTGGTCTGAGACTACTCCGTCCAACAGCTCTCCACGAGGTCTACTTTCTTGCCAACTCCTCCATTTCCCCGAAGCCAACGACAGTACAGAAGAAAAATCTCTCTCTCTCTCTCTCTCTGACGTGCAGACGGAGAAAATTCCTTTCTTCCTCTGCATTCCATACGCGGTCATTCATGAATTTCTGCTGACCCACCTTTGAAAGTCTCATTCAACCCAACCCAATACGGTGTTCCTTCCTTTAACTCTTGCGCTCATTCGTTCATTCGAAACGAACGCCAAATTCCGTTTCTTTTTAGCTCCGATCCAGGTTCCCCTGTTCCCAAGTTGCGAACTTTGCTACCCCTTCGCCTTCAAATTGCTCCTCCTCGATCTGGGTCCTCGCGAAAACTCTCCCATGGCGTGCCCACCGGACGCGATTCGCTACAACGGCACGCTCTGCGCATGCCTGCCGGGGCGCCTCTTGAACGTCACCGCCGACGCCTGCACTCTGTTCACGGCCAACACCACCATCTCCGTCGACAACGGCGTGGATTACTACGCCATAAGCTTCCCCGAGACCATATTCTCGTTCGATTCGATCAAGAGGTTCACGCAGTCGCAGGCCTTGTTCTTGGAGGCCACGGCGATCCTGCTGTTGTCCTGGCTTTCGTTTTGTATATTCATGAGGTTCATGAAGGTCGGAGATGGTAGGAATGCGTGGTTCCAGATTCGGTGGTGGATTAGTCGTCTGGATATTTGCTTCTCCACCAGGCATTGGCTGGTAATGGATCTTCATTCTTTTGCTCACGAAAAATCCTCCGTAGATTGAAGAATGATCAGCTATATCCAGTTTAACAATCGTGATGCGGCTATTTTGTTTGCTCAAATTTCAATTAGATAGCAACTCGGAGCTGAATCAAGATGTTAATTTTTGCAATACCCCTGGTTTGGCTGTGCTCATTTTGTTGCGGAGATTTTTAGTCCTCTCTTTCAGATTGGAAATGAATTATTTTAGCTGATTTTAGACCTTTGACTACTCGTAGGTGTTAGCCTGTGTAGGATCATCTGTTTAATTTGTTGCCTGGTAGTGGTAGGTCTTAAGTTCTCTTCTAGAGATAGATACTCTAGGTAATATGCTGCAAAGTCAAACTTCTGTTGGAGAAGAGGAAGATGTTCTACTCTCTCTGGGTGTTGTCACGTGTACCTTCCCTTCTTCATCAAAAGTTGCGCCTGTTGTGGTGGCATTTAAATACCAATCGACCACTGCCTCCATTCCTCTGTTGCCATCTGAGAGGAAAGGGGATATGACACAACCGGCTGGTGCGATCTATTTGATGTTTGAAGTTACTGGCACCCAGAAAGTGATATCCACATGTCTCTTTCACCTCATCGGCCAACCTCCACCTTGTTCTTGAAGAGTAAGACCGTCAATGGGACCAAATTTTTGACCTACCTCTTGTAAAATCACGTCTACAATTTGTTAATTGGACTTAACTCACCCAACTAGCATAGGGGCAAGTGCTGTCGAGTACATTAATCTTTCGAATAATATGTTCTTCTTATTTTGACACCCTAGGAAATGACTGGATGAGCTTGATATTCTTGTTTGATAGTAGTGGAGGACTTGCATCTCCTGCCGTGCACTTGTCAGCACCAATTGATGTGGTTTTTCATGGGTCCTTGTTTACTCAACCAGCTGCAGTCAATTATTTCTAAGTGTCCTTTTACAACAGCTTTAAAGACGTTTAACAATTTTCAAGAGAAATGCAAGATTCATGAAATTTTCACTTTCCTTCTGGAGGTGCTATGGCACCTGGTAGCATGCTGCCTCTTCGACTTGTCCAATATAGGAGACCTATCTTTTGTGGTTGTGATATTGTCGGCACTAACTGTAGATCATGTTGCTCACCTGCTTATGGTTTATCGAATGGAACTTGTACTGTGGCAAACATCATAATAAATCAGAAAATATCTGCTCTTCAGTTTAAAATGAAACTTAGCAAATCCGATGGATGCAGCAATGCTTCTCAGACTTTTTTTCAAGTCCTTATATTTGCCTTGGACCATTTCTTTTCTCTTATCCCATTTCTCCATTTGCAGTTTTCTGTTTGAGGATCTGCTGTCACAGATCCATAATGGTCAGTGCTTCATTCGGCTTTAATTTTATGTAGGAGGATCAAAAAGTTGTTAAGAAACGCAAAACAGAGCTTGGTGGCACACTTTCCATTGCAAGTTGGATACTTTTTACTGGGTTGTTTGCTGCGTAAGTGTACGATAGTATGTTCTTTCTTCACCCTTGCTGACCTTTTATAAGTAAAATATCATTTCAAAAGATATTAGTTTTCATCGTAGGTGGTTTGGTCATATTTGGAAGATATTGTTGATTGGGTTCTCAGTTTTTTTTCAGGTTGCTCTACCAAATTATCTGGAAGAGAACCATCGAGATTCATAATGTAAGGGCAACAAATGGACCTGATCTCGCGTCCTTCAACAATGACATGGAATTTAATATCACTACTGTTTCTAGTATGAGCTGTTCAAACTTGCGGGGTACATACACCTTAGTTATGGGGAGTCCTGGCTTGGTAGACTATAGGGTTGCTCCTCTGTCAAGCTTTGCAAATTTCTCTTGTCATAATACCAGCGAAGGGCCAATCATAACACTCAGGTGCAGCAATTGTCAGCTGTCTCAAGACAATTATTACATTTCATGGCAGTTTGTTGATCTACCAAATAATCCTGCCACTGCAGTGGGATTCCGATTCAATCTTACCTCAAACGCACATGGCACTGAAAAACATTTGAGCTTTGTAAGTGGTACCCTGAGGAATGGGAGCGCTGATGATAGGCCAGTTACCTTCAGAGGCAATGCTACAAATTTGCTGAAATTTAATTTGTTCCCAAGGATATACCATAATATAGACGATCTCAGGCTCATCCAACCACTATTCCATGAATTTCTTCCTGGATCAGTTTTTCGGGATGCTTCTCAACTTCAAGCCTCCCTGGAAAGTTCTAATGGGATCATCAACACCACATTATATATCAACTTTCTGTCTTCGTATATTGTCGAGATTGACGATCAGAGTATTATGGGCCCCGGTAAGTAACTTGATTGAAGTGTAGACATGGAAACTTTACATTACTAAAAGCCAATCTAAGGTTCTTGCCGCACGGTTAGATGAGGTGTATTTTTTGATTTATTGATACCCATATGTCATTATTTGGAGCTAGAGATACTCTGCAGAGAAGATTATGCTTGCTTTTGTGATTGTGATTACTGAGCCCATTTGTGCTTCTATTGATCTTGGAGCTTTGGATTTGCCCTCGTTGCGCATAGACAGCATAAAGTATGGCATCTACAAGAAAGATAGATTGGTAGAGCAGAGGACGTGTTATTGGGTTTCCGGTTGCTTGCCTACAACTAGATAAGAACTGGTGGCCAATTAGCTACCTGCTTCTATATAAACCGCGCTTCTTCTTTATCCTTGAGTCACTGTTATTCCATGCTGCATGTTTAGTTTATGGTTCACAGCCATGTCATGAATGTAAAATCGCCTTTAAATAGCTTTAAAAAGATTAAGTCCTCTTGTCAATGATAAGGCCAATGATGTGGTTTAAAATGATTCATCACTTGATGTGGTTTGGTTAATGTCACTTATTGGACTGCCTTGACCCTGTCTTAGGCTTACCTTGTGCTGCTAAAGATGGTCATGGATAAGTGACTTGAAACACCATTGCTCTAGCGAGCAGATAGCTTGTGCCCTTTTCTGTTTTATTTTATTTTATTTTATTTATCTATTTTGTATAAGCTGTATTTGTTTGTGATCAGCAGAGACTAGCATAATCTGATTCCCTAATGCTTGCCCAATAAAATAATTTTTTTTTTTTTTTGGTCAGAACAATAAAATAATTTCTCCATCCATTAAAAATCATCTCCCTGTTACAGGCTTACAGTAAATATCTTTATCCTTTTTTTAATCTTTTATGATGAAACTTTTTTTTTTTTTTTTTTTTTTTCCTGAATATGACGTTTTATTATCTTTTGTGCAGTAAGTTTCCTTGCAGACCTAGGTGGCCTTTATTGCATCAGTATTGGCATATTCTACTACTTCTTGGTGCAGGTGCTGTTCATGTCCTTTTTCATGCATTCTTTCCTGAAAGTTAGGGGTTGTGATGAATGAATTAATGATTGTAGAAAACAAAATAAGGTCTTCAACAAGGTCCTTATATTTAAATCAGACTCTAAGCTTCTTTGTAGTTAACCTTATTCATCTTTCATTTAGAATGTTGGTTGCTTGTGCAGTTGTCCTTTACCCTGAGGATTGCTTCAGTATTCATGCCTTATTCCCATTTCTAAAGCAGTAAATTGCCAATGATTTGTTAACATGCCCCTTCTCCTTTTTTTCTGTTTTTTTTTTCTGCAGTGTGAATACAGGGTCAAGAGACTGCGCAATGAAGATGCTGTTCTGCGGCAAATTAGACACCGGCTGAAAGCTCAAGAACGCTGGGATAAAGTAATTATTTTTATAGTTTGAAGCAACTTCTCGTATACATATGGTAATTCAAAATTTCCTTTTGGTTTCATGTTTTTAAATATAATTAACGAATTTTCATGCTTCTTATTGGACAGTTGCGGAAATATGTAATGTTCACCTGGGATTGCAAAGCACTGGAAGAGAACAATAAAAACAGCACTATTGAACCACATTGTAGCAATTGTATGATGCATTCAATTCGAAGGAGTGGCTCCCTTCATACCAGCAGATCGAGGAAGCAATCGCATAGAAATGGGACTATTAATCTTAGCAAGAAACTTAGCTTACCCAGCAAAAAGGTACAACAATTGATTGTTGGATGCAGTTAAATTTCACACTAAACTAAATGTTGCTCGTATTCTTTTTGTATGCAGAATGCTGCCCCAGAGTGTATCCAGTTGCAGGAGGTAAGCACTCATTTAGCAGGATCAGGAAACCAGGACAGAATGTCAGAATCAAGATGTGACAATGTATGTATTTTGTTTCCTGGTAGAGCAAGAGTTTGTTAATATGAAGCCAATAACCCTACACCCTATTGGAGCTAGTTTTCTTGAATGATTCTTTTACAACTACATGAAGCAGGGTGCACGATATACCATTTCATGGTTGCCTTTTCTATCATTTAGCTCTACTGAATGCTAGTGCTTAGATCCAAGGTTTTGGTTCTGTGTAGGTTAAATGGGGCGGGGGATTTTTAGGAATCAGACTTAAGACCTCCAGGATCTTAGTAAGGATGGACCATCACTAGGCAAATCATGTCTATCTCATGTTAAATTATTAGGAAGCTTTAGTAATCTGAAAAGGAGGCTTTTGGCGACATTTGGATGGAGTTCATACTTTGTCTCATCAGCTGTTGTATTTAGTTGGACTGATTTGATAATAATCACCAATAAATAGGCTCAAAAGTGCACCATGACAATTATTTATAGCATTTCCAGTTACATACAAAAGATTACGCCCAAACACAGCCTTTCATCATATGGGCCTAGGTGGCTGTGGCTGTTAGCATTGTATGTTCTAGTGGTTCAAATTATGTGGAGTTCAATCAGGCAGCTTTCCAGATGAAGTTCCAAAAATGTTAGAAAAAATAAAGTAAAATGTTCACTCAAGGTGATTTTGACAAAGAAACTTTGAAGATGTATTTATGTCTTCAATTCAGTAGAAGGGCATTAATATGTGGGCATTCTTGGATGATGTGTGCAAAAATTGGACTAACGTTATGGATTGTCAAAGTTCATAGAGGTTTGGCAAGTCAGTATCTCCATATGTGATGTCATCCTCAGCAAGGTTGTAAAAATTACTGCAAATGCTTCCAAAAACAGTGTTAATTCTGGACTTGTGCTGATTAATGAATGAGATGGTTCTTGATTTTTGAGCGCCAAAACTTGACGTGGCTAAACATTCTTCTGCAAATGATTAAAATGCAATGAGTTACCCAGTTGCATTTTCTTTCACTTTCATTGAGTTAGCATTTTTATTGATTGCCAGCCACAGAAACACGAGCTCTGTTCCGCGGTTGATAAGAAGCAGCATTCTATTGAATTACAGGAGAAAAATACCTCTTCAGCATCAGTTCTCTCTCTTACTGATGATCAACTCATTCCACCTTTGCCAGTACCAGGTAACAGTGACAAGTTCTGATTTTGCTTTTGCTATTTGATTTTGTTTCTCAACTGTTTGGTCTCGAGAGATGTTCATTTGATTGGTCGTGCTTTATTACTGTCTATCGTATGAAGATGTATAATTGTTTATAATTGTTTCTCAAATGTATGGACCATAAGTTCTGTTTTGCTTCATGATTTTTGTTCTTATCACTGCCCAACTCAGTGATACTGCTCTCGTAATACTTTTTTCAAGGTTCCTTCTACTTACGTTGTCTTTTATTTTTCAGAATTTAAGGCTGGTTCTGACATGGATATGACTGATGTCCAGAAGAATATTATGCTTTTGTACGAGTACAATGCCATGTTGAGGGAAAAGTTAGTTGCCACCCATTCTATGCTCCGTGATCTGGTGACAGAACCCTCGTCTGCAATGTCAAGAGACAAAAGATGACAACGTGCATTCTGATTCAAGACATCCCCTTTGCTCATACTCCTGAAAAATGCACAAGGGTGGATAAATGACATGTCACAGAAGATGATGCTGCATATTGAGCTGAACAGTCAAGCAGGCTTTGTTTTGCATGATTCAAGTGTTTCCTCCGGTGAGCCAGCTGACCATTTCAATGAGAATGCTGGGGGTTCTGTTCAATTCTGTCGGCAACCGCTGCCTGATCTGCAGTAAAATCTGATTTTTTTTAATGACTGATGCAGCAAGTTGCTCAATTTTGTGGCTTGAGTTGTGCAGGAGAGGTTTATCGTGGAATTCAATCTTGCACTCTCGTTTGCAAATTCATAAGACCAAGCAGCTTACGTGAATTGTATCTACACTTTTTTAGGCTATTAGAGGTCAAATGTACGATATTTAGGAAGCCAATAGAGAGAATAGTCGATTTATGTATCCAGCAGATCTTCAGAATTATTGGTATGTAATATTTTGCTGTTTTCTGCTGATTCACATGACTCTAATCTGCAACTTCTCTTTTCCCGTAGATTACTAGGTTTTGGCCACAGAACGACTTGGATTGTCACATAAGACGCTTTGACGATAAAACTCAGAAGGCCTAAATTGACTAGACTTTGGCTGACAAATGGATCAGAATGTCATCCTGTTCGATATCTCTGTTTGGCATACTATAGAAGATCCAAAAGTGCGTATCTAGAAACTTTTAGCATATATTATAGATGGAGACATGGATTCCATCTTATTTAGATTAAGGAGAAACTTTCTATTGCATTTTAGTAACTTCAAATCTGGTCAGAGCAGGCCAACATTACTAAACAATTTTATTTGGCCTAAAGAAAAGGTGGCAAAGAATACTTCAAGTAAACAAGGATTGGTTCGTGATGCGACTCCACCAAGTATGTTTGATCAAGATGCCTGGTCTTTTGAAAGCTTAAGCTGGGTCTGACTCCTAGAATGCTTTTTCGCTGAAAATCAATCCCAATTTCAGATAGATCCTGGCGCAATAAATCTGCACTCTTAAACTGTATACCAACAATGCCAACTTCCAATGCAGCCTCCACATTCCTTGGCCTGTGGAGTCCATAGCAACAACAAGGGTAAAAAGTAGGAATTGCACTAATAAGTCAGATCTCTCTCCCATTTGCCGTTTTCAGTACTGACCAGAACTCATACAAGATATGGACAAAAAATAAGGGTAAGGGAAGCGAACAACCTGTCGTCAATGAAGACGCAGCTAGGTGGATCAACTTTCAGGTGTTGAAGAGCATCCAAATAGAAATCACGATCAGGCTTCCTTTTTCCTGAAAGAGAAAAGAATGATCTAATAAGTTTAGCATGGACTCCCCTTAAATTGAATCACCATCATCAACATCTCCCCAATGAAAAGTCCATGCATACCAGTTGTGCATGAACAAAATGTCCAGGATAAGTATCTCGATATTTTCAACTTCTCCTCGATCATTTTGTACCTGCAAAAATGATTGAAATAGAGATTAACCCCGTTATGAACCGACAAATGTATACATATCTCATCTTACCAGATTGGGTAGTTTGTGAAAGCGTGGATCTCATAGCCGTTTTCTTTTAATTCCTGAAGAAGTTCCCCCATTCCTTCAAGATAGGAAAATCCCCTTCTCATGCATGTTTTAAGGCCTACAAAAAGAGTGAGTGGGATTAGCAGGTTCTCAATGATCGATAAGAGAGCATTCAGAACCAAATTAAAGCAAAGAAATTGACAGAAACTGGTTCTACTTATCGCACTGATCTAATTTAAAATTGATCACGAGAGTGGCAGATGCAATGTGTATCCACAGTGAAATTTTCATTGACATGAGCCTATGACAAATGACAATAAAAAAGCAGGAAAGATGCAGGTAAGACAATTGTCACACCCTGCTTTGTCCGTTGAATTGCTTAATCACTTGCTTATCTTTGTAGCAAGATATTTTTCAAGCACAAAAGAACAATATGTAAGTGCTTCGTAATCAATAGGAATCTCATTACTGGTACTGAACTTGTCTAGGAAAGGGAAGCTAGATAATCCACTTTCTTCTTTTTTGTATTAGCTTTGAATCCAAATTTAAGACCGAATACACAGAACAACTGATATTACGAAAAAAACAAATAAAATAGTATTAGAGGCAGATTCTTTTCTACTCCACTGTAAAATTTTACATAAGACACTACTTTACAAACTCGCATACTTTTGCAGGCGTCATGATCATACCCTCCACAATATCCAATGCCACAATAAAGATGCTATTGACTAATCAGGCTAGTCACCAACCTTCCAAATCAAAAGGCCTTCCATCTTTGAAGAATTTTCTGGCCAGTTCCATCTGCAAGGATGATAGCAAACTTAAAAAAGATGATGAAGAAGCAAAAGATAAATTGTGAAACAGGTAGTGGAAGCAACATTGAAGAAAAAAGGTAATTCAGGTTTTCTAAAAACACGATACAAATAATCTTATGCGGGAAGCTTCTGCAAAGCTCATGAAGCCTTATCCTAAAAGAACTCAATTCATAACTCTGTCACTCCAAAGAACCTCAGTGACAAGCTAAACTTGCAGCCAAGAACAACTAGTTCAACAGCTGAAACTCAACCACTCGAAATGAAAGGGAAACATAGAACTACAAAGACCATTTTCGCAGAGTACCTCGTCAATTACTCCCTTTTCGAACTCAATCCACGCAGCTGGGTGCTTGCACGCTATTAATTCCTTCAAAGGCATTCTAATCAGAATAAAAGCTCAACGTGATTACCCAAGACAGAAAATCAAGATAAAACACAGAATCGAAGTCCACCGCACGGCAAAACCATCAATTCTCCACTTGTCGCTAAGAAAGATCGCATTTTTCGATATCAAGATAGCTTCATCCCCGAGCCGACACAGCCGAATGGCGAAACGAAGAGTACCCAAAGAAGGCAGGGACGTCCTGGTAAAAAGGGTCGCGCACGATCGTGTCCATGATGTCGAAGAGCAAAATGGGTAGCCGCCGGTCGGTGCGGGACGAGCTCGGAGGAGCGAAAGATGTCAACTTGCAGTCGTTGCTGAGGGTGGAAGCCATTCTTGTGGACCTTGGAGTGAGAGGGAGAGGGAGAGGGAAAGGGATGGAAGACGATCTCAACGAACAAGCCATTGCGAAAGACATGTCACTGGGTTGCGTTTCTCTTCCTCTTATATGGTTATATGGAATATGCCCAAAAATTCCAAAGAAGGGCATCAAGCAGGCTCCGGATAACGACACAAACGGCCACCGAACTTTAGCCTACTATGCAATTTACTCCTTAAATTTTTAATTTTGTTCTTTAGTCCAATATGCAATATGATCCTTAAACTTTATTCAATGCATTCCATGAACTTTTAATACAAGTTCAATACAATTCCTGAACTATATGAAAATGTTTAATGTAGTCATTCCATTAATTCAAGATCAAAAACTACATTAAATATTTTCATACAGTACAAAGACCAAATTAAACATATAATAAAGGTTTAGAGACTACATTGAATCAAATTAAAAGTTCATTGACCACATTAAATATTAGTTTTAAGTTGAGGAACCAAATTGCATGTTAGGCCAAAATTTATCGTTTGTTTGCATCATTTTCCCTTTTTCAAAATATGGCTTAGAATAGACATTATTTCAAATTAAGGCTCGAAGTGTTTAAATTAATCTCAAAAAAGGATCAGACGACAAGTATGTGACTTTTCCAAAAAAAAAAACGTCCTTATTTTAATTGCCGAGCTCGGGCCCTTATTTGATATTGATTTAGGTATGTCGGACCTTTATTTAAAAGGATTAATACCCTGAAAAATCCCAAACCGGTACACCTATAACAAATTTATCCCAAATTATTTTTTTTACCATGAAAAATCCCAAACGGATACACCTATAACAAATTTACCCCGACTGACAATAAAAAACCATAAACTGGTACATTTATGACAAATTTATCCCAAAATAATTTTATTCGATCACAAAAAATGCCAAACTGGTAAATTTGTGACAAATATACCATTTGCTAAATTGGATTAATACCACAAAAAATCACAAAAATTGTAAAATGTGACAAACGGGGAGCGTAAAATCCCAAATTGATATACCAGTTAACTGTCACGTGTCATTTAACTTAATAATTTGATAGTAAAATTTAATGAAAACTAACGGAGGGTAAATTTGTCACAAGTGTACTAATTTTTGGTAAATTTGTCAAAGGTATATTAGTTTAAAGTTTTTAGTAGTCAAAAAAATAGTTTTTGGTAAATTTGTCACAAGTGTACCAGTTTAGGGTTTTTTAGGGTATTAACTCTATTTAAAATAATGTTCATTCTATATCATTTTTTGAGAAAATGATCTCATTTCAAACCCTCATTGAAATTTTTCCTGGGATCTACTTTATCATCAATCAAATCATTTTTCAGTGTTATGGATGGGAAATATGTTCAACTAGGCCAAGAATGGGGATGGTTTTTGTCATCCGTCCAATCTAGGACCAGCAAGAGCGAGTCAGGGTGGGTTTTCTTTCTCTTATATGGAGTCTGCTTTATCATCAATTGAATCATTTTAGAGTGTTGCAGATGAGAATATGTTCAACTAAGCCAATAACAAGGATAGCTTTTGTGGTTCGTGTAGTCTAAGACCAGCAAGAGCGAATTGGGTCGGACGGGCTTTCTTTCTCTTATATGAAATCTGTTTCATCATCAATCAAATCATTTTAGAGCGTTGCGGATGGGGATTAGGTTCGACTAGGCCAAGAATGGGGATAGGTTTTGTGGTCCGTCCAGGATCAGCAAGAGCAAATCAGGTCAGGTCAGATGGATTGTCTTTCTTTTTTATGGAATCTATTTTATCATCAAGAGTTCCCGTTCGTTCATAGATGTAGGTTTAGAGCTTAATTTAAGTACTAAGCAATTATAATTACTGGGGCTAATATTACTAAAAGTCCAAAATTGAAACTTTTAGGCCACATTTACTCCAGATTAATTTTAATGTTACAAAAATCCCAATTTGATGTACTCGTGCCACATTTACTCCTCATAGGTGTGGTGTGAACTACACGTTATGCCTACATCACCGGTGATATAATTTTGCTGGTCTTTTTCCCCTTATGCCTATGAAAAGCACGGCTTGTGATAAGTAGAGCATACTAGCCTTTAGCAATAAATTCGTGTGTTTGTCTGCTTAAATCATGCAACGCTAATTTTCCCTTTTTCTCGTCTGTGAAGAGGAAGGATGCCTCATTTTGCTTATTTGTTGTGTTTGTTCTAATTCTTTTACATCAGCTCCCTTCCACTCATTCTGCTTATTTGCACTATGAGTGAAAGTTTTTGGCGCCGTTTTTTTGTATAGCTGGCTTTTCCTTAATATATTCTTACCTTTACGAAAAAAAAAAAATGTTTCAAGTGAGGATGGTGATCAACTCCCAAAGTGTTTGAAGGGTTCTTGTGGTTGACGACAATGTCCCTTGTCATCACCTTCTGGGGAAGATGCTTCAAGATTGCTCGTACCAAGGTAACTTCACTACACTGCTTCGTGTTTTCTCTATTCGTACTTCAACTTGTGTCGGTAACCATGTGTGTTGTTATGTTGTTTTCTGGGTTAACAGCTGCAGTATATAGGCGGTACGTTTAATTAATCATCACGACTGAACTGCAGAAGAGAGAATTCTCACTTTTGTACTCGAAGTAATTGAGGAATTAGTTTCGTGATGAAAGAATTAGAGATGCCGCGCACTCTGACCACATCGTCATCTAACAATATCCATTCTCAGGCAGAGAATGAGAGAGGGAATTCTAAAAGCTTGAAAAGGAGCAGCAAAGATGAAGCTGATCAAGGCCAGACTAAAAGCGAGGAAGATAGACCCCGCTTGGTTTGGACACCTGAGCTCATATAGATGTTTTGTCATGGCCGCCAATAGTCTTGGAAATAAAGGTACGTGATGTGTTCATGAACCTGTTTCATCATGATTTTTCAGGTAGCACGACTTAGAAGGCTTACTGATGTGTTTCATATGACCCAATGTAGATACCAAATTTAAGAAGATATTGCAAACTATGAGGAAAGTGATGGGTGTTCCTCATCTCACTCTGCAAAATGTCTCCAGCCATCTTTAGGTAAGAGATAGGAGAAGCCTCAGAGCATCAAAGTGTCCATTATTCTCTCATTAAAGGCCCTGGCTTCGCCAATCCGACTCATTCCACTCCACCATCATCATCGTTAAATAGATGCGGCGGTACCCAAAATGGTGCTGATTCAGCTCAATATCCGTCACAAGCTATGAGCATCGCCCCTCGACAGCAGTGCAATGGTTGCAGCACGAGGATGCCTAAACCCGTTGGAGTTCCTAAATAATAACACGCTCCCGAGGTACCAAATGGATTTGGGGGTGTCCAATCACAACCACTTGCGCTGTTGCAGCAGCCGAATACACTTCTCCAGAACTACAGTCGCCAGCAGCAAGTGAATGAATCAGCTCAATGCCTGCCCTGTGCTCCCGCACCATCGGTTGGGTTCACTCACCGATGAATAATGACACATACCCAGCTTTGCCTAATCCAAGTGACAACTCGCTCATCATGCAGATGTTCCAAACACCTCAGATACGCAAATCCTGGATGAAGCTTCAGCCACAAGACACTATCTTTTCGCCACTACTCACCCTCAATCCTCTGCAAAGCCAGATTTCAACAAGTGACATTCAAAGCCTTAATTCAAGTACTCCCCATCCTGCTTCCGAGCAAGGTCTGCCTGGAGCCCTCAGCACCATCGGAGCTAAAGTGAATGAATCCTGCGGCAGAAACATCGTCGCAGATAAAGGAGAGTTCTGTTACCAGAACAACCATAACTCCGTTCCTGAGGACAGCCAAGCATACGGTAACGAGGCTATGTTTGCAAATATATGCTCGATCCAGTTAGTTGATTTGGTGGCGGGAGCTCCTCTAGATTCGGTTGGTCAGTTTAATTTCGATATAGTGATTGACAATTACAACTCATTCTGATGACTATTATTTTTGTCTTTAATGCAAAATATCTCTGAGGATCTTGGGTTTCGAGAAGACGTTCCTTTTTTCAACAGCTACATCCAGGACGATAGTGCCATGCAGGAGAAGACTAAAGAGTAATCTTCCGGCGGCCGCATACTTCTGTTTTAACTCTGGCTATTCTGTTTTGTATTGAAGCGATAGCTAAATGTAAATATTTCATGAAAACCATTGACATTTTTAGTCTCTCTCGACTGTGCAGGCATGGGCGTGCATGCCCCCATGAGTGTGGTCGTGCTCATCCTCACGCGTGCGCGTCTAAATGCTGGCACAGGTGTATCCGTGTGTCTAGGCTGTTGGTGTTGCCTTGAAATCCTGGACCTGTTGAATCTCGTAACAAAGCCACCTACCAATTTACAGGATTGTTGAATCTCGCATCAATTTACTTTTTTTCAGACAAAGAATCCTGTGCTTACTCTGGCATTTAGCAGAAAAATTTCCATCTTAAGATAAAAAATGCTCAAAAACTGACCCTTAATTAGCAAACCATACTGCGATTAGCCATCATTCCTCATGGACATTCGGAATAAGACAATGTTGCATAGGTGTTCAAATCGTCAATCTGACAATATTTTGCCGAGAGCGAACTCTCAGTGAAGAGAAGATGCAGAGAGTCCAGCAGCGAAACTAAAAGCAATCAAATTCCTATTCCAGTTAAAATTCAGCAGCCCAAGTAAAAGCCATCAAATGCTTACTTTACAATGATTAAATTCTAAGTTTCCGCATCCAAACTATTCAATATTTAAGAGTGAGGTACTGAAAGCATACATTGTAGTTGAACAGTAAAATTTCGAGCAAAGAGTTCTAAGTAGAAAACTCAGGCCGATTTGTCACTAAAGCAGCAAGAATATACACTCTAGGGTTCATCCTCTTAGACTGGATTAAAGCTTGGTTTCGAGAATGTATCTTCTAGCGCGAGCCGAACAAAACAGAGAGACGATACTGAAGTAGAAAGTGATGGCAGCACTTAGCAAGAACACCGACAAGGAAATCGGTCCTTCAACCATCTCTTCCTGAAATGTCTTACCAGGCACGACTGGCGTACTTTCCTGGCCACAAACTCCAGTTGAAGACTCCACACACAAGTTCGGATTTCCAGCAAATGCTCCTGGAAATCTCCAGTATCCCTGTTTTTTAGATATATATCCAGAGAAGCTGTTGTACGATAAGTCCAAGACAGTTAGATCTTCAAGTCCAGATATATTTTCTGGTGGATGACCCAATAGAGAATTATGCGACAAATCCAAGGCCTTCAAACTGCGCATTTTCTCTAAATCTGGAAGAGGACCGGTCAGTATATTGTATGACAAGTTCAAGTACTCCAAGCCTTCCAGCCCAAATATTCCAGAAGGAATCTCTCCATGGAGCATATTACCAGATAGATCAATCCCAACAGCTGCAATAATGTCATAGTTGAGCCTCACCTCATTGGTACTGGCAACGACCACATGAACTTTGATCCCAAGGGTTGCCATGGAAACCAATGAGATATTACCTGGCTGTCTAGCAAAATCTCTGTTGTTGTAATACAAACTTAGGTTGAAATTACCATCTGGTATGATGCCTGAGAAATTATTTCCTGAGAAATCCATCATCCGAATTGCTTGGAATGTGAATACCCAGCTTGGCAGATTTCCGCTAAACATATTTCGAGCCAAGGACAGATACTTGAGGCTTGACCATTTGGTTATCGCATCATTCAATGTCCCAGAGAGGTTGTTGGAGCTTAAATCCACAATCTCCAGAGATTTCCACCCGGCCAAAGTTTGCGGGATTTCACCAGAGATTTTGTTATTGCTAATATCCAGAATCTTTAAACCACTTAAAGCATCAAACTCTGGTTGAATTACCCCCGTAAGATTGTTGTTATTGAGTATCAGGGCAAGAAGCTGAAAACAACCAACAATGTTCAACGGAATGGCACCTGACAGCACATTATTTGAGAGATCAATCACTTGGAGGTAGGTCAAATTTCCAATCCTCGATGGTATCTCACCAGTGAGAAGATTGTGTGAAAGAAACAACGCCTGCAAGCTCTTTAACTCCGTAAGCTTCGATGGGATTTCACCAGATAACTGATTGTGCGACAGGTCAAGGAGTATGAGCCCTTTCTCAGTCGCCTCTGCAATCTTACTCGGAAGAGGACCAGCCAAATCATTGAAGCTAAGGTCCAATACGAGAATCTTCTCCGAGAACACAAGTCTAGGAGAGATCTTGTAGCTCAATTGGTTATGCGACAAGTTCAGATGTGTCAAGGCCTCGAGCGAAGCGATACAAGTAGGAATTCCTCCCACTACATTATTATCCGCTAAATTCAGAACACTGAGAGATCCAGAACAGGCAGAAAAACACGGCAGAGTACCCGACAAAGAATTCGACCCGAGATTGAGAATCTCCAAAGACTGCTGAAAATCCCTTAGGTCACCACCGAGATTATTGTTCTCCAAGTTCAGGTATCTTAAGGACTTCAAGTACAACAAGCTCTCGGGAATTTCCCCACGGAAAGAGTTGAAACCGGCGTCGAGCCTTTCCAACTTGTCCGAGAAATTACCGATCCACGGCGGCACGAGGCCGCCCAAATCTCGGTTCCAAGATAAAACGAGCTCCCTCAAATTACCAAGCCTACTGATTGTGTCAGGCAGAGCTCCACCGAACCTATTGCGACTGAGATCAAGGGTCTTGAGACCATAAAGGGAACCCAAACACGGCGGAATTGCTCCCGTGAAGCTATTCTGCGCCAAGACCAAGGACTCGAGAGAAGACAGGTTGCACAAGCTGGGGTGAACATCCCCGGACAAGTTCATACCGGTCAGGTTCACCGAAATTACCTTGCCGCTCCCCCTCGAGCAGGCGACGCCCGTCCAGTTCGTGCAGTTGGACCCCGACCACCAAGCGGACAGGCTCTGGCTCGGGCCCTGCGCGCGGGACCCGAACAGCAGGAGCGCGGCCTTGTCTTGCGGGTCGACGTCGAGCGACTCGCAAGGGTTCAAGCTCAGTAGCAGGAGCACCATCGCCACGTATAGCTTCGTGGGTTGACACGAATTCGTCTCCATTGCGAAGCACGAGGCTAAAGATGGAAGCTTTTCGAGGGTACGAGGTTTTTACCTACGAAAATGGCGGCTTGATGGGTCGGAGCTGTCTGATGGGTAGGCTGCAAACCCGGAGAGAAGAACAGACATTCCCTTTCTCTTTAGTGTTGCGGTGCTCTTCTTCCTTCGAGCATTTAGAAAATCGCCATTGAAAAAGCATAAAGCTTCTCTCTTTATTCCACTCTCTCTCTCTCTCTCTCTACATCACTTCCGTTGCTGTTGGTAAAGCTCGACTGCAATCCTTTTCAGACAGGGACAGCGGTCGCCACGCTCCAATGACTAGGGGTGAGCGTGGTTCCGGGTAGAACCGGGAACCGGAACCGAACCGGAGGAGGGTCCGGTTCGGTTCCCGGTTCTAAAGGGACCGGTTCCGGTTCCCGGTTCCCCTTTTCTAGGAACCGCCGGTTCCGGTTCCGGTTCCGGTTCCTATGGGAACCGGAACCGGAACCGGAACCGGAACCGGTCCGGTTAGGGCAAAAAAATCCCCAAATCAAAACATCACTCTCAGTCTCAGTCTCTCACTTCTTCCACAGAATTCACACGACACTTTCTCTCACAGTCACAGACTCACAGTTGATAGTTCTCTCTTCGCCCGTCCGTTCTCCACCTCTGCTCGACGCCACCGCCGGTCGCCCTCGACGCCACTGCCGCTGATCTCTGCTCAAGGGTCCCGGTCGAGGCCACCTCCGCTCGCACTCAAAGACACCGCGCCTGACCTCTGGGCCCTGGCTCGCCGTTTGCCCTCGACGAGTCGACGGCACCGTCACTCGCCCTCGACACCACCACTCGGCGATCCCTGCTCGAGGCCGCCACCTCTCGCCCTCGACATCACCGCCGCTGAGCTGTGGCTCGCCGCTCTCCCTCGACGCCACCGTTGCTCGCCCTCAACGCCACCGCCGCTCACCCTCGAGTCCTCGACGCCACCACTCGCCAACCCCTGCTCGAGGCCACCTCCGCTCTCCCTTGACGGCACCGCCGCTGACCTCTGACGGCACCACTCACTTCCGTTCCTTCTTCCGTACTCGTAAGCTACTGGGTAGGGTTTCTAACTTTCGTTCAGCTTGCCTTAGGATTCGAGGTACGGATGCTGGTTGGTCGCGCGCTTCGGCTGCTCGAGATGCATTTTGGGAACTCTCGTTTTTCCCTGTTTTGATTTGGGTTCGTGTTTTCATTGTCGGTTTTTGGGGGGGTCCCTAGCGAGTAGCGAGACCCACCAACCATGCTCAAGTCGTTTCTCCTTTTCCCCTCCTCCTGGACTTCTCAGTTCTCACAGCTTTTTCTCATGCATTCAGGCTAAAGATCACTTGACAGGGAGAATTGAGATTGCTTCCTGTATCAGGGTCACTGAGGTAGCTATGTTCCTTTCCTTGAGCTTTTGTCTTGAATTTTTACAGAGACTCATAAGTTAAATCACCAAAGAAATGCCGACATGTATATAAAAGAGGACTGTACTTCTCAGGTAGGACTATAATATTGGACATGTGCTATTATTTGAAGAAAGGCCAAAGACATTCAAGACTATGCACCTTGAATGTGTAATATGATCAACTTTTACCGACAATGTGTTCCCATACTTGGTCATTAGAAATTTAGAAGTCGAGCAGTATATATTGTGGTGCCTCAACCTTTTTCCTTCACATCTCAGATAGTGATACAACTGATTTTTACCATTCTAAGCATTTTTTATCCCATGACTTTCTCCTCTTGTAATCTAGATCTGCTAACACTAGCATCCTGTGGCTACTTTAAAAGGTCAAAAATTGTAATTGTTAATGGTTTTTCTGAGTTCAATAGATTTGGATCTTCAATGATAGATTAGCATTTATGGTTTCTATGTTCTTTGTTTCTCTTCTTTGATGAAGTTGTTTTGCTATTTAGAACTTGTGCTGACAGTGCCTGTTCTGTACCGTAATCAGGTGGCTCAAGTAAGATTTGCAAATAAAGAATTTCCTTTCCGTGTGCTAAATCTTGCTCTTGGTGCTGAAATCGAACTCCCAATTAGCTACTTCGATGTTCTAGGTACTCTTTCAAAAGCACTCTCAAAGCACTGTTGGTTGTATAGCTATTCAGTCCTCATCACTACCGTGACCTTGTGTTTTTCCAGGATATGCCTTTTATGAAGCGTATGATGCAGTTGCCTTGGACATGGAAGTGAACTATCCGGATATTGTTTATGTTAACACAACAAGCAGTGTGAATGGAAATATCAATCTCAAGGTAACATGCCTATACTAGCTTTTGCTTTTTCTCATGGAATAGGCTACAAAAATTGAATTATGACACAGAAATGTGCGTCTCAGATATCTAGTCCAGTTTTCTTGCTTCCTTGTGCTCCAAAATAAGACTTGTTTTGACTAAGATATTAGAAAAAAATTGCATCAACTTATTTTCCTTTCCATTCATCTTTTCAGTAATTATTCTTTCCTCGTGACTGTGCTCTTCTATCTTATTGAAGGCAGTACAACATGGAACGGCTCTATTACGAGTGTCGATAAGTGGCAGTACAAGGAAGTCAGATTATGCGCTTGTACCCTTTTAGCTTTCAATAGACCTGTTTTATTTGATACCAACATGTTGTTCAAGCAGACAATTTTTTTCTTTAAGAAAAGGGTTTAAAATATAGCAACTATAAATATAAATAGTCAAGTGATATATACTCACACAACTCGTCATTCTATCTTTTGGAGTTGACTGACACACTTCTGTAACTGGATGCATGACCATTTGCGGTAGCCATGATGGTAAGTGAAGATTTTTATATTTTACTTACTAGTTTCATTTAAGTACGAGGACCCTTGCACCTTAGAGCTGATTATAGACTGGAAGCATGGAATCCATGTACTTAGAGCCTCTATACAGTTGTTACTGCACTAAAGGTTTTGCACCCGCTTGAGCCCATAACTCAATAGGTGGCTTACTTGTTAAAAGCATTTCTCTTCTATAAATAGGAATGGTAGCTCACTCTGTATCCTTGAAATTGGTTTTTCTCTGAAGCGCTTCTAGTTTCCCTTCTTGACTTGGCTATTGGTACCCTTGTACAATTACAAATGAATTCTAGAGCATCAGCTATTCTCAGTTCTCTCTGTTATGTGCATATTTACTATCGTTTTGCAATTTTGCAGTCATATAATATCAGTGTATTCATCTCCATTCAGGTATCAGTTGGTGCCTTCATATACCCTCAAAATCCCATCCTTCACATTGGGAGTTCACTTGAGTTTAATCTAGAAGGTTTGGCTATGTGAAAAATTTCATCTATGTTTCAGACATATATGTTGGTTATTCACTTTCAGATTTTGTGCAATTGTTGATTGTCCAATCAAAAAATATCAACAATTATTTGGTATTCTTTTATTGCATTTTGAAAGTTAATGATAAATTAGACTTGGGTTTGTTTTGTTTCTAGCATTGTCGAGGCAGCTCTGTCACTTTAAATAGAATTTGTCATCTTTTCTCTAGACATTCAACTTTCAATTACCATGGATAATGATCTTCTTGAATTTTTATCTTGTGGGAAGGTTTTTCTGGCCATCCCATACTTCTTGGGCCACTAATCCTTTGGCTGTGTTAGTGAAAATTTACCTTTATGATTAACTTTATGCATGCCATGATGTGTGTATAATGTCTTGAGTTACAGTACACAACCTATGTCCCTTCATAATTTCCTCTTCTACATATGAATAGAATGTGAGAAGCTATTTCACTAAATGATGCCAAATTACCTTTTGCCTGGTAGGATTCAAGGAGCAAGTTTCTGGGCAGTGGACTAGTGCAAATGAAAGTGTCATAGCCATAGATTTGTACTCTGGAAAATCAAGGCAGTTGGAGAGGGCACCACTCGAGGTATTCAGTGTTACTGTATTACGGTTATCCCATTGTCTTGAGCCTACCCCTTGCCTTTTGGTTCACATTACATGCTACTTCTGACTTGTGACTGTCAACTTGATTGCAGAATGTTGGGGTACATTTTGAGACATGGAATGCTGGTATTCTTGGTCCAGTTACGTTAAGTGGTCTCAATGATGGATGGAGAGACCTTTCATGGCAGAATTGGTGTTATGCGGTTTGTATCTCGAATTCTCCACGCCTATCCTCTTTTTCATACTTCTCTTAAAGGACTGAAGGTTTCTTTTGGTTCAGGTTGATCTCAAAGGAGAAGCTTTGGGTCTTCATTCTCTCAGTGGGAGTGTGTCAGTTGAGTAGGCGCAAGAATCTTTAGTAGCAGAAAAACAGCCCTTAACGTGGTATAAGGTAAGTATCTCAAAGTTCAGCAAAGCAAACTGATCTATCCTCTTAGCCTCCAAGATTTATGAATTGTATGGGATTCAAACTCATGCTTATGGTCAAACCAGGACAGATAGTTTAATAAGCATCTGCAAAGTTGCACGCATTTCCACATCCTACATCCTTTATATTTGATAGCTATTCTCTTTAAATGAGAAAGATGACTCAAGTTCTCAGTTGGCCTAGGGCTGGTGACATCCATTATTCTTGTTCTGTGGTTTGTACTTTGTATTATGAGTATTAGATAGGCCTTTCAATATTCCTTTCTATTGAAGTTTTCAGATTTGGCTGCAAATATGACAGATACATGGTTGATGGTGCCATCTCATATGAAAATGCATCTAGTTTGTAGTTGGTATGGTTTGACAGTAAAGTGACAGAAATTATGTGTTTATCCTGCTTTCAGACTATTTTCAATGCTCCAGGTGGAAGTGCACCACTGGCTTTGGATATGGACAGTATGAGTAAAGAGCAAGTATGGATAAATGGACAGAGTCTCGGGCGCTATTGGCCTGCATATAAAGCATCCAGCACTTGCAATAGCTGTAATTACACTGGAACTTTCAATGAGAATAAATGTTTAAGCATGCGTATATCCAAAAGAGTTTCCTCATGTGCCTTACCGTAATAGCAAACTCACTCAATTTGTTTATTATTCCTTCTAAAATGCTGTTTGCTGTTTGTGTTATATTCTCTTCGATGAATGATAAGTTTGTTTATTATTACTACATTCATTTCCATTTTTTTTTAACTAAAAATGGAGAAAAAAAAAAAGAACTTGTTGGAACCTGTTGGAACCTGGAACCGACCCGGAACCCGTGACGCAGAGGTTCAGGGTTCTGCTTCCCGACGGCAGGTTAGGGTTCCAAAAATGAGGAACCCGTACCCGAGGGTAGGTTCCAGGTTCCAAGCGGAACCATGAGGAACCGAACCGCCACCCCTACCAATGACTATGGTCGGAGAGGACCGGGACGGTTTGACCCGGGGAGTCAGTCCCCGACCCGGAACCGGTTCAACTTCTTCTTCTTCTTCTTTTTGACAGGCGTGATATGGATTCATGTATTTTTTCATCTTGTTCATACAAGGGCAAGTACCACCAAAAAAAAAAATCTTGAAATTATGTTCATAAAAAGTTTTGAACTTGTCCACTATAACACATGCCATAAGTTTTTTTATGTCACAAAAAAACTCAAACTTATACATATGTGATATATATACTATCTAACTCGGTTTCTTCTAGGATATATAGGAATTTTTTATAACACAAAAAAAAAAAGTTTGGGACATTTGAGTCATAATTGGCAAACTTACGATTTTTAGTGATATAAAACAATATTAGGAGTATTTATATCATGGCGGGTGCAATTTTGGGTTTTCTTTTATGGTATTGATGCTTTATACAATAATGATTTACCTTACTTCGAATGTTTCTTAAGTTATAGTAGGGTCTCGCAACGTCAAATCATAGAATGGTTGTTAAACATTTTAATTACAAACAACTTTATCATCCAAAAGCGAGCTGCTCAGCTCGGGAATCTTACGGGATATTATTAAGCCCACTATATTTTTTTAAGCGTGAAATTCGCCAATATCTCCCTAGTTTTTATGGCCGAGGGGGCCCCCGCAAAGGCAAGGCGGCCCTCGGATCGGATCGCCGCAAGCCCTCCCATAGGGCTTGCCCGTCATTTCCAAGTGGAAGTTTAGCTTAGCTGGCTCGGCAGTCTCAGTCTTACGGGATATTATCTCAGCCACTATATTTTTTTTTGGCGTGGGAGCTGTTAATACCCCCCTTGCAAGCCCTCCTATAGGGCTTGCCCGTCATTTCCAGTGGAGCAGTTTAGCGAGTTGCTCAACTTAGATCTTACGAGATATTATCCCAGCTACTATATTTTTCTTAGCGTAGGAGCTGCCAATACCACCCTTAGTTTTTTACGGCCCAGGGGGGGCTATAAAAGCAAGGTGGTCCTGCCTGGATCAGCTGCAAGCCCTCCCATAGGGCTTGCCCGTCATTTCTAGTGGAGCAGTTTAGCGAGCTGCTTAGCTCGGAGTCTTATAGGATATTATCCCGGCCACTATATTTTTCTTGGCGTGGGAGCTGTCAATACCCCCCTTAGTTTTTTACGGCCGGGGGGACCCCTGCAAAGGTAGGGCGGCGCTACCTGGATCAGCTACAAGCCCTCCCATAGGGCTTACCCGTCATTTCTACTGGAGCAGTTTAGCGAGCTGCTCAACTCGGAGTCTTACGGGATATTATCCCAGCCACTATATTTTTCTTGGCGTGGGAGCTGCCAATACCCCCCTTAGTTTTTTTATGACCGAGGGGGCCCCTGCAAAGGCAGAGCGGCCCTACTTGGATCAGCTACAAGCCCTTCCATAGCGCTTGCCCGTCATTTCCAGTGGAGCAGTTTAGCGAGCTGCTCAGCTCAAATCTTACGGGATATTATCACAACCTCTATATTTTTCTTGGCGTGGGAGTTGCCAATACCCCCTTAGTTTTTTACGGCCGGGGGCCCCTGCAAAGGCAGGGTGGCCCTGCCTGGATCAGCTACAAGCCCTCCCATAGGGCTTGCTCGTCATTTCCAGTGGAGCAGTTTAGCGAGCTGCTCAGCTCGAAATCATAGAATGGTTGTTAAACATTTTAATTACAAACAACTTTATCATCCAAAAAATATCAACTTTTATAATTTCATCTGTTATTTAATTTAAATTTTGCGGCTTATGTTTTTTCAAGCTAGTTCCGTTGTCGTCTCTCTAATTAGGGGTGAGCGTGGTTCCGGTAGAAGGCGAGGAACAGGAGGAGAACCGAACCAGAGGTTCCGGTTTCGGTTCTCATAGGAACCGGAACCAGCCAAGTTAAAAAAAAAAAAAAAACCCTAACTTCCTCCATGTGATTCCCCCCCCTTTGTTCAATTTTCCCCATTTCCCTTTCTTTTTCTCTCTCTTTTCTCCACTTTTTCCTCCTCACGTCACTTCCTTGCCCCCCAACTTTTTCTTTTTTCTCTCTCTCTCTCTCTCTTCTCTTTCCCCCTCTCTCGGCCGAAACCCTCCATCTTCTTCTTCTTCTTCTTCTTCTTCTTCTTCTTCTCGCCGGCTGCCGCTTCACCCACCACCACACCGCCGCCCCACGCCCTACTCACCACCACCTCTTGGCCACCGAACCCCCACCACCCACTGCTCGTCCGACAAGCCGTCTCACCGTTGAGCCCGACGAGCTGTCTCACCGTCCACGCCGCCGTGAGGCACCGCCACCGTCACCACCTCTTGCCGCCGCTCGCTCGGCCGTCCGGGCCGTCGTTGCCCGCGTCACCACCTCCGCCCAGGCGAGCTCTTCCCCCTTGGGCGTGGGTTGAGCCGCGACCGCTGCCGTCTTCGCTGCGCCGTTCATGCTGTCGTTGGTGCCGTGAGACTTGTGCCTTCGTCGCCGTCGCGCCACCGTCGCTGCGTGCTGGCCGTCGCCGGATCAAGAAGAAGCTAGCGAAGAAGATGAGGCAGAACAGGCCCATCCCTCACAGGATTCGCATGCGGACTGACAACACCATCGGGTTCATATCCAATTCCTTCATGTTTTGTCCCAAAAGCTGTCTTTTTTATTTTATTTTTTTTTTTGTGGCCTAATTTTTGTCGCCGAAATCGTTCGGGTACAACGCGAAGCGCAGGCACCGGCACCGCACCAAGCTTGGGTTCTGAGGTGTTTTCATGGGAGGAGGTGCTTTTGCTTTGGGTTAGAGCTTTTTAGTTGTTGCGAAAGAGACCTCTCGATGCTTTTCGATTATTGCTTTTAAGCGGGTGAAGACTTGTAAGGAAGCAAATAGCTGCTTAGATTCAGTGTTGCTTTGTTACTCGAGCATTTTTTATATCCGATGATCGCGAATTGTGGTAGTTTCTGTTGCTTCACGTGGTTTTGATAGTATCAGGGATGGGATTTTAGTGAATTTTAATGTTGCTTCAACTTTATGTCTTGTTAAGCTTGTCGCCGTTACAACACATTGTGTTCAACGTTCAGCGCCTTTGATCAGTTCTGCCAATGATTGGCCTTATCTTCTTATTTAGATGAGACTTATAGGCTTGTGTTGGACCTGTTTTTTCTGTTCAGTGCTTGTTGAGGTCACGGTGCTTGTTCTCATACTGTGGTGGTGATTATTAGTGATCGTCCTTCCAGACATTGGGGAGCTTTTAGTTGTGTCAATTATGAGGAATTTCAACTTATGTGGTATGTATGCAGTAGTGATGTAAGTGCCCCAATTTCGCCTACCAGCTGGTTTGCCATCTGCAATGTCTAAATGAGAGTAATCATCGGTTTATGGGCATCTTGGTAGCTTCAAGTCGGTTTAGCATGTGAAGTGTGTTCTAGCATCGGGTTGCAGGATTCATGGCTATGTCGTTATTATTGCTGCATTCATTTCCATTTTTTTTAACTAAAAATGAAAAAAAAAAAAAAAAACCTGTTGGAACTTGGAACCGACCGGAACCCGGTGTGGGGTAGGTTCCAGGTTCTTGGTTCCGACGGTAGGTTGGGTTCCAAAAATGAGGAACCTATACCCGAGGTTGGTTCCGGGTTCCAAGCGGAGCACGTGAGGAACCGGGAACCGCTCACCCCTATCTCTAATAAGCTATTATTCTGCCGTTCACGTGTAAGTTACGCAGGCACGATACACATAAACATATTAGACTAATAAAAGTAACAAATTCATTTCTTTGATTAACTTTGATAGAAAGACAATATTTATTTATTTTTAAATGTGGCATATGGCCAGTAAAGATGACTAAAGGTAAGCAAAAAGTTAACGTCGAGAAATCGTATGAATTTTGAAAAGAGGAGACTCGCATTCTTTTGACACCAAATTTTCCTCCAGTGATACGAAATTAAAGATAAACAGGTTAGTTTATTAAGAATATATTTTTATCGTCAAGAGAAATTATTTAATAAAAAGAAATTATTCTTCATTTTCAGAGATGGAAAAACCAATTAGTTGATTGTAAGCAAGGACATTTAAGTCGGCAAAAAATGAGGATCCAAAAATTAACACTGATATTTCCTTTCACTTTAAAAAAAAAAAAATTCACAAAAAATTGCATTATGACCCTGCTTATCTTAGATTTATATTATCTAATAGATTTACAATTTCTCAAACAATCGAACGGTTTTTGCTGAGCTACCCTGCCAAGCCAACGTTGAGCCTCCTAAGCCAAACTGAATGCAGCACCATGTGAAGCACATCGAAGGGTTTGGCCGGCCGGTTCAGCTCGAAATGCCGCTGGACTTGGACCACTCTCCTCTGCAAATTCAAGTACCTGCGTTCCGATACCCGCTTCAGTATTGCCTTCAGCTCCGTGATATTCTCGACGGGTACCGTTATCGAGAACTTGCTCCAATCTAGGACGTCGCTGAACGGCAGCGGGTAGTAGGCCGAAAGGATCACGGGGACGCACCCCGAGTGGATCGACTCGACCAGCCTAGGGCTCGCGACCTCGTAGCCGCTCGGGCAAAGGCAGAACTTGCTCCGGCCCATAGATTGCATGTAGTTTTGGCCCTTCGGGAGGTACTCGTGGACTTGGACTTCGCCGTCCTTGTCCTTCCAATGGTGAAGCAGGATCTTCCTGATGTCCCCGTGAGGGCCGCCGGCGAAGAAGGCGAAGATGTGGCGCTTGCTCGGCCGCAGCCCGAGATGGGGTATGGTGACCTTGGAAGGACGCAAGTAGAACTCAGGGAGTGAGGCATCTCTTGTGGGGTTGAATCCCTCTGATGTGTTTGCATTGCAAAGCACTCTTATGAAGTTCTTGAACTTGTCTGGGTCTTCTCGCGTGACCTCCGGTGCCTGAAATGCCCATTTTCACTAGTGAGTCTCAAGAAGTAAATTGAGAAGAGTTGAAACAAGTTGATCGAGACACGCACACGCACACGCACACGCACACGCACATACCCAGTCATGGCAAGAGACCATGAAATGGTCGGCGCCAAGGCTTCTGTTCCAGAAAGGGTATTTACGAGCCACCACATCGACGTAATCATTGAAGCTGTGAAGGAGTTGGTCCCAGCCATAGGTGACGAGGGGCCTGTAGAGGAAGTCTACGATATTCGCGATGCTTATTGGCAAGAAGAAGGCGTGAGCCTGGTCGGGATGGCGGGCCAAGAAGGGGCTGAGCCCACTCTCCAGCTCGTCGATGAAATGGCCCTCGATGCTGTATAGGTTGTTCATTGGCCCTATATGCACCAAGGGCAGCTCTCCTTCCCTATAGCTCCATATCTTGAATCTCTTCACCATCTCAATATGACTCCTGATCATCATCATCCAGCAGATCGTGTTATAATTATAAACCGGTCTCGTGTAGTGACAAGGGATGGCAATTTTGTAAAGTAACTGTAGGTTTCATATTATTATGTCTAATAAAAACATCAGATTTATCAGTTTCGTACCGATTTTGAAAATACAAAGTTCTTACTCATTTTGGGAAAATTGTCCAAAAAGTCCTAAACCTATTGCAGTTTTGCCAATTGAGTCATAAACCTTTCAATTTTGCCGATTGAGTCCTAAACATTTTGTCAATTTGCCAATTGAGTCCATTCGGCCAATTTTGGACGAAAAATGCTGACGTGGACACCGGTGATGCCACGTAGGACGGCCGGAGTTGACGTGGACAATTTTTAATAATATTTTTAAATTTTTAAAAATTTTTAAAATTTTTTTATTTTCTGTTTTTTTCCTCTTTATTTTTTTTTCCTTAACTTTTTCCGGTGGCCGGCCACCGGCCCAGCCCCGCCGGCTGGCCTCGCCCCGCCACGGGCGAGGCCCGGGCCGGGCTGGGGATGCCGGGCGAGGCCACCTTGGCCCGGCGAGGGTTGACCTCACCGGATCCGGCGAGGGGAGCGCTCGCCGGGGTCGCCCGCCCTGGTGAGCATCGGCCTCGCCTTTGGTCGGGCGGGCGACGGTTGGCCACAAGACACAAGCCAACGCCCAGCCAGCCAGGCGAGGGCCGGCCTCACCAGATCCGGTCATGGCGAGGCCGACGCTCGCCCGGGCGAGGGCTCCCTCACTAGATCTAGCGAGGCCGGCCCTCGCCGAGGGCGGTGGCCCGGTCGTCACTCGTGGCCGGTGGCCGGCCACCGGAAAAGGCCAAAAAGGAAAAAAAAAAAAAGAAGAAGAGGAAATAAAGAAAATATAAAAAAAAAAAATCAAAAAATCAAAAAAAAAATTCAAAATTTTAAAAAATTTTAAAATATTATTAAAAATTGTCTATGTCGGCGTCGGCAAGTCCTTACATGGCATCGCGGTGTCCACATCAGCATTTTCCGACCAAAATTGGCCGGATAGACTCAATTGGCAAACTAACAAAGGTTTAGGACTCAATCGGCAAGATTGAAAGGTTTATGACTCAATTGACAAAACTACAATAGGTTTAGGACTTTTTGGACAATTTTCCCTACTCATTTTGCTTAAATTCCTTGTTGCGAAGACGAATGACAATGGCTCGAGCAAGCCACGTTAGCTAGTATCATCAATGAACAATCGATGATTTTTCTCTGTCGGTGCAATCTACACATATTTCAATAATTTGAAATCTGGATATTAAAATTTTGTCAATTGTGCTTGTCCTTGAGGAAAACCTCAAACTCTTCATGCCTGACTTGGTGAGATGGGCAATCCCAGCAGTCAATGCAATTGAACACGAGAATGGATATTGCAATCAACTAATAATTGTCCATACTTTATCCCAAAAATAGTCAACTATAGTCCACACTCCTTCACCCAGCATGTTATATGTCTCATCAAAAGAAAAAAGGAAAGGAGGTTTTATCAGGTCCAGTTAAAGATTCGGTACGTAGCACATGATTTGCAGATGTACCGTTCTATAGATGACTGAAACATATGCATATGTTTGTGTGAAACAGAAAAACAAATGTAAATTGGGAGAGAATGGGATCAAACTCAACTGGTGAAAAGCATAAGCATTCCGGTAGATGGCTCCCGGGGGATGAACGTCTCCTCTTTGTCCGACGTATAGTTCCGGGCACGAACCGCGTCGCGAATCGCCGCTCGTGCTATAGCTAAATCCTTTTCTACTCTCCGCAAGCTACTAATCTTCTTCTGCACCTAGATTTGCAGCAACCAAAAACCCAAAAAAACTGAGTATCATAAAACGCACGTTCCTCCGTGCGGACATCTATATATACCGGATCGTAAAGATTGACCGGAAAAAACAAGAACGGTAATTCCTCACCCTGTTAATTGGGATAGAACTAGAATTGGTCTGATGGCGAGAAACATCGAGGGAAGATATGAGGGTTTCTAAGGAGATTGTAGGTGATACTTGCTTAAGGCCGCGGCCGGAGTTTCGGACAGGGCTAAAGAGCGTGGACACAGATTGATTCACAGGAGACGAGTAGAGAAAGAAGAGGAGGAGGAGGAGTAGAAGAAGAGTTGGGAAGATCACGCAGGGGTTGGCATTGTAAGACATCGTCATTGGACTCTTCGAATCCTCTCTCCGTCTATCAGCTTGCTGTCCATATAATGTACTTTAGGAAGGTAAGATGGGAACGAGTTTAAGGTGAGGCACCAAATTGGGTAACAAGATCGTGCCCACATCTGACTTTCCTCTTATGGACGTGCTACTTTTGCAAGAGCAATTTAAGGGTTTGGAAATATCCGAGTGGTGAAAACAGATCATAGGAAAACGGTCACTGTCAATACATTGATCAGAAGGGGTCATTACTAGGGCGTGAAGGGCTCAGGACTTAGCACCCGTCTTTTCAAGACACTTCATTTACACGCCCAAGAGGAAAAGATAACCAAAGAGAACCCGAGATCCATAGAGGAATCATGGTATAAATGTGGGGTTTTATTTTTATTTTTGGTCTTTTTCGAGTTTATCGAAGAGAGGCAAAAAGAAATTCTCTTACAGCTGGAATAGGGTAAGTTCTTTCCTAGTATGATCGGAGCATTTAAGGAAGTTAAAGATTTGCTTTTAGTCCATCATATTGATTTCTATCCCAATTTGGAAGTCTATTTAGGATAGGGGAGCTAGTTTATGTTTCTTTATAAGATTTTTGTTGAGAGAGTATTAGACTTTCGTCAGCTTCATCACCGAAATAGGGAAAGCTCGAGGTTTTCGAATAATCTGGTGATATACGTAATAAATTATTTTGAAAATTAAATAAATTTTACGCAAAGACCATTGAGGAACCATTCAACATGATCCTTATTATGATCTTGTTGTGCCAAATTTGAGAGGCTTTTAGATTATTTCAAAGCATGGTCGATCGTCCGTCGACTGATCAACTCAAACAAAGGTTAATATGACAGAAAGGAGGATAGAGTTTCTGGTAAAGGCTTTCAATGTATATTTACTGTATCACATTACATGTACATTTATAACGTAAGAGCGAAAGAGTAAAATAGGAAAGAATAAAGTTACAAGAATTAGAATTCTCTAGTTTCCTATTTACTGTTCTAATCAAATATCTACTAGTATCAAATAAAGTCAGAATCAACTCTAAGATCTTCCAACACTCCCCCTCAAGCTGGTGGCCTATATATGTCGAGGACACCTAGCTTGCTCAATAGAAACTTGTGTTGTCTTTGGCATAACGGCTTAGTGAAGATATCTGCAGGTTGATTATTTGTTCCAATGCCCTTTGTTACGAGAACTCCTTCTTTGATCTTGTCACGAGTGAAGTGACAATCAACTTCTATGTGTTTTGTTCTTTCGTGAAAAACTGGATTTGTTGCTAGCTTAAGTGCAGCATCGTTATCACAGAACAATTCACTTGGTCCACTAACCCGTATTCCCAAGTCTGAAAGAAGTCCTCGTATCCAGACTATTTCGCAGGTAGTTTTTGCCATGGCTCGATATTCTGATTCAGCTTATGACAATGATACAGTGGATTGTTTCTTTGTCTTCCACGAAATCAACGACTTTCCCAATTTAACACAAAAACCGGTGATTGATCTTCTAGTCATTGGGCAGGTAGCATAATCGGTGTCACAAAAAGCTGTCATCCCCATATCACACTCATGAGATAGAAAAATGCCAAGCCTTGGACATCCCTTCAAGTATCTTACTACTTTCAAGGTTGCATTCATGTGTGACTCTTTTGGCATATGCATGAATTGGCTGAGTATTTGTACTGCATAACATATATCGAGGCCTAGTCATGGTAAGATATATCAATTTTCCAACAAGTCGTTGATACCCTGACGGATCCCTAAGTAAAAGATCCTTGTTTGATGAAGAAGAATTGAGATCATACTCATGTGTCGTCAGCTTGATATTCTGTTCAATGGGAATTATTGCTGGCTTGCAACCTGATAATCCTGCTTCAGAAATCATTTCCAAGACAAATTTCCTTTGAGGCGAGGGAAATTTCTTTATCAGACCTAGCGATCTCAATGCCAAGAAAGTATTTGGGAGGTCCCAAATCCTTGATATGAAAGTTAGAGTGCAGGTATTCCTTGAACCTTGCAACATGAGAATCATTGTTTCCCATAACCAATATGTCATCAGCATATATCAATAAGTAAATTGATGAACTTCCCTCATTTCGTGTAAATAGAGCATGATCATATTTGGAATGTTGGAAACCTGCATTGGTTAATGCAGTAGTGAACTTGGCATACCATTGTCTAGATGCCTGTTTTAACCCATACAAGGATTTGCGAAGGCGACATACCCGATACTCCCCCTGTCTGCGTAATCCTTGAGGGAGGTCCATGTAGATTTCTTCATCCAAATCTCCATGCAGGAAGGCATTGTGGACATCCATCTGATGTAAAGACCAATTGCGTATTGCTGCGATAGAAAAAAAGGACCGGACGGTAACTTCTTTTGCAACTGGGGAGAATGTCTCGTGATAGTCAAAGCCTTCTCTTTGGGTGAAGCCTTTGGCTACTAACCGAGCCTTGTAGCGTTCTATGGAACCATCCGATTTGAACTTGATCTTGTAGACCCATTTACAGCCAATTGGTTTCGATGCGGTGGTAAGGGAACTACATCCCAAGTATGATTGTCCATGAGGGCGGTAAGTTCGGTTTCCATTGCATGCCGCCATTTGGAATCCTTTCGCCTCGGTGAACGAAGATGGCTCATGTGCTTCTGAAATTCGACTGATACAGCACATATGTTCTGCCGATAACTGATTGAATGAAACATATGATGAAACAGGATATTGTGTACCTGAAGAGTGTGCAGCAGAACATAGATAATCTTTAGTCCATGTAGGTGGATGGGTCTGTCTTCCGAACGACGAGGTGGAGCAACCATATCCTCGGAAGCCATGGATGATTCAGTAGCCATATCTGTTGTGTCTACTGTTGAAGTAGATGGAGGAACTTCCTCAGATGAAGTTGATAATCCCGTCTCTAGGTTCGAGAATTCCATTGGTGCCGGTGTCATAGAAGATGCAGGCATCATAAGAAAGCCAGGCGCTAATGATAAATCTTCATCGGATAGCAGAAAACGATTATTATCAGATAAATTGTCTTGTGACGAAGCTATCTTCTTTTTGAAAGGGAACGTGTCTTCATGAAAAATCACATCTCTACTGATGAAGAAACGTCATGTAGAATATTCCATGACACGATAACCCTTCTGAAGGGAAGGGTATCCCATAAAAACACACTGTGTTGCACGGGGGCTCATTTTATCTCGAGGACCCACTGTTGTTGCGTAACATAAACAACCAAATACTCTAAGATGGCTATCATCTGGCTGTTTCTTGTAAAGCATCTCAAATGGAGTTTTACCATGAAGAATTCGACTTGGCATGCGATTAATCAAATAGGCAGTTTGTGACCACACAGTCTCCCAAAATTCATCGGGGGCGAAGCTTGGTATTTAATTGCACGAGATACTTCTAAGAGATGTCTATGTTTTCTTTCTACCACTCCATTTTTGCTGTGGAGTGTAAGTACAAGAACTTTCATGAACTATCCCAAGAGTAGATAATAAAGTTGTGCAATCAGAGGTGAAAAATTCTCTCCCATTATCTGTACGAATTCGATGCACAGAGTGATTGAATTGATTCTTAATTAGGGAAAGAAAATTTGATAAATGAGTAAATGTCTGACTCTTTGACTGCATGAGATAAAGCCAAGTGGCACGACTATAGTCATCAACGATTGTAAGAAAGTAGCGAGAGCCATCACGATGAGAAGTATGATAGGGACCCCATATGTCAATGTGAATTAAAGAAAATGGGGTTTGAGTTCGAGATGTGCTAATAGGAAAAGATGCCCGAGTTTGTTTAGCCAAAGGACATATAGGACATTTTGGATGGGGAAATCGAGCACTATGATTGACGTTGATGCAAAAGGAGATTTTTATTATAAGTAAGAGCATTACAATAAATGCCTTTATTCAAGAATTCTAAATCTCTGGAGAATTGACCCAAAAATAAAGCCCTTGTGCCTCTTTACCCAAGCCCATCACTCTGCTAGTCGAAGGGTCCTGAAAGATACAATTTTGGAATTGAATATAGCTTTACAGGAATTGTCCATACATACTTTTGCGACAGAAACAAGATTAAACTCAAAATCTAGGATGTATAGGACATTTTTAAGGACAAGATTGTGACCAAGATGCATGGTACCGATTTTGGTAACATTCATAATATTCCCATTTGGAAGTCGTACCGTAACTGGAGACTAAGTATTTTGTTGGACATGTGAAAGTAGATACTCATTACAAACTATATGGTCACTTGCGCCTGAATCGATAATCCATGCATCAATAGATAATGAATTCTTTTCATGGAAAAAAGTACCTGAGAATCCTGCACCAGTGTCACCAGTCCTGAGTTGGCTCAAGGTTTGCACAATATTTTCATATTGTTCTTGGGTGATAGACTGCTGAGACGGTCCACAATTTTTCTGTGTAGAGACCTCGATAGGCGATGCCTCCTTTTCCCTTTTATTATTGGGTCTCCCATGTAATTTCCAACGTGTTTCAACAGTATGGTGTGGACGTTTGCAAAATTCGCAATATTTATTTTTAATTTTTGAATTTTGTCCACTAACCTTCCCAGCTGACGTGGCATTTCGTGTGCCGTAGGATCCTTTGTAAACTAGTGCTGATGTGGCAAAATGCCGACCGTCGATTTAGCTGAATAGCTCGCCGGATTGAAGCCGTCCGATCTCCCGCGTCGATCCCAGCCGTCGACTCCAAAGGAGAGATCTTGACCGTCAGATCCAGCGCGCCATCTCCCGCGTCGATCCCAGCCATCGACTCCAAAGGAGAGATCTTGACCGTCAGATCCAGCGCGCCTCCAACGACCGTCAGATCCAGCGGTTCTATTTGGGCCGTTCGATCCACTGCCGCGATCCCAGCCGTCCATTCGAGATGACCTAGGGTTGTCTTCTCCATTCTTCATCGCAGCAGCCGCGAAGACCTTCCCCCCCGATTGTCCTGCGGCTCCGAAAAATCCTGCAACTCCGGCGACATTTTCCGTCTAAGCACCCCCAGATGGAAAAGCCGCGAGCCCTTCACCAGCAGCAACTCGCTGGTTTTCTTCCTGCACAGCCAGATGGAAGATCCGTCCGAGCGTTGGTTGAGGTTCCATCGCAAGAATTTGCGAACGAAACACGCCGTACGACTCATTCAAGGTAAGTAGAAATCTGGTGGCCTTCTCCTTTTCTTTGATTGCGTAGTATTGTCGAAGCGTCGACTCCGGTCCCTCCAATTTTTCCTCTGCCGCCTCGATTTCATTCCATAGGGCTGATAATCGGTTAAACACAGTGGTGACCGAGAAATTTCCCTGTTTTAATTCGGCTAGGGTTTGTGTTAAGGAGAAAATTCGCGCCCTATCTGACTTTCCATACATTTCTTGTATGTTTTCCCAGAAAATCCTCGAGTCTTCAGTCGGAGGGAGGCCGGCAGCAACATCGGACGCCAAGCAATTCCCGATCCAGGTGCGCACTAGTTGGTTGCAGCGACGCCAATGTTTTGTAGTCGCTCATCCGTTGGGAAGGGCAAGGTTCCCTCGATGAAACCTTCCTTGGCCTTGGTGATGAGTGCTCGCCGGAGATCTCGAGCCCAAGAATGATAATTCGCCGGTCCGGTAAGTTGCTGACTGATCAAGCGTAATTCCGGTCCGTCCGCTGGTGAAGTGTAGAGCGGATCGCCAATTTCAGGTCGGCCACCATTGAACGGAAAAGGGTAAGGCATTCCGTGTGGGAACGGGTAAGTTTCCGTCCCCTGTCTCGGTAAGAATCTAGGTCTGTGACCTGGTGCAGTTTGTCCCGATTCATCAGTCGGGTCAGTCCCATATGGGTACTGTCCAGATCCAGATCCAGTCGTCCATGGAGGGGGGTACCACTGGGCTGGAGGCCAGTAAGTCGGAATTGGAATCTGCACTGGTGCAGGGGCAGGTGCCGAGACATTGTTGGTAACCTGCCCTTCTTCAGTCGATCCAATTTGATTATGAGATGATGAGTCTTCTTCGGGAGGAGGACTCATAACGTTTTTATCCTTCACCATGGTATATAGATTGAATTCCTAATTGCTTTGCTGGTTTGTTCTGCAGGGAGAAAGATGCAGCGACAGACCAGAAAAAAAAGCAACGGCAATTCAGAAAGTTGCGGAAGCAAGGCCAAGAACCGGTAGCTCTGATACCATGACAGAAAGGAGGATAGAGTTTCTGGTAAAGGCTTTCAATGTATATTTACTGTATCACATTACATGTACATTTATAATGTAAGAGCGAAAGAGTAAAATAGGAAAGAATAAAGTTACAAGAATTAGAATTCTCTAGTTTCCTATTTACTGTTCTAATCAAATATCTACTAGTATCAAATAAAGTCAGAATCAACTCTAAGATCTTCCAACATAATATTCTTTTTCAAAGGATAATAAGGAAATTAATGACAATTTGCTGGTTGGAGTTGGATGGATTGTTGCGGGGTAGTCTAAAAGTACCTAAATTTTCTTGCTAGAGTGATTGATATATAACAAAATCCAATTCATAACACTTAACTTTTAATAGTGTTGCAGTTATATCTTTGCAACCAGTTCATCCAACAATCTACATTATATTTCTTGTGTAGCAGGTGTTAAAAATAAATTTCTTATGTATGACTCTAAGTAAAAATGTGCCCAATCATGTACAGACCGACCTTCTCATATAAATATAGCATTTTCACCCACTTAAGTATAATAGGGATTTTGCAAAAATTTAAGTGATTTCAAAAGAGGTCCGGATCGCATCCCTCTAGACATCTTTTTTGTCTATGGCATTATACAATTGCATTATGTAGTCTTAGGTCATCTACTAGTCGAGGGTAATGAACGTATTAAACATTTAATTATTTCACGACTTCATATATGCATTTTTTTTTCCCATAAATCCCTTTTCTTAAGCCCCAAACTAGTATGTTTTTGTAATTTGGTTTCTAAGTTGAGAGTTGGTCAAATTGATGTAATTGGAACTTCGTGGGTCAAAAAAATAAAAAAATAAAAGTTAAAATGTTCAATTGATCAATTAAAGAAAGTTTGATATCAATCAATAATAGAAAGTGATGTGAGTGGGGGTCAAAGGACTAAGGAACCGCTTACTTAGCGCGCATATTTAGGGTAATTCACATTAGGGGTCATTAAACTTAGGTTACATAAATAACCTTAACTTCACTGAATTCTAATTTTAATTAGTCAATCATTTAGAGAGAAGTACCATTGACATATGCAATAAATTCATCTACTTTAGTGGATCAAAGAAAAAGAGGTTTTTTTTTTTTGATTAATACCCTGAAAAACCCTAAACTGATACATCTGTGACAAATTTACCCCAAACTATTTTTTTACCATAAAAAACCCCAAACTAGTACACATGTGACAAATTTACCCCGACTGACCATAAAAAACCCTAAAGTGGTGCATTTATGACAATTTACCCCAAAACTAATTTATTCGACCACAAAAAACCTCAAACTTGTAAATTTGTGACAATTATACCCTTCGGTAAATTGGATTAATACAAAAATGGTTGTTAAACATTTTAATTACAAACAACTTTATCATCCAAAAAATATCAAATTTTATAATTTTATCTGTTATTTAATTTAAATTTTGCAGCTTATGTTTTTTCAAGCTAGTTCCGTTGTCGTCTCTGTGTAAGTTACGTAGGCACGATACACATCGACATATTAGACTAATAAAAGTAACAAATTTATTTCTTTGATTAACTTTAATAGAAAGACAATATTTATTTATTTTTAAATGTGGCATATAAATATGGCCAGTAAAGATGACCAAAGGTAAGCAAAAAGTTAACGCTGAGAAAACGTATGACTTCTGAAATAGTGGAGACATGCATTCCTTTGACACCAAATTTTCCTCCAGTGATATGAAATTAAAGATAAACAGGTTAGTTCATTAAGAATATATTTTTATCGTCAAGAGAAATTATTTAATAAAAAAAATTATTCTTCATTTTCAGAGATGGAAAAACCAATTAGTTGATTGTAAGCAAGGACATTTAAGTTGGCAAAAAAATGAGGATCCAAAAATTAACACTGATATTTCCTTTCACTTAAAAAAAAAAAAAAATTCACAAAAATTGCATTATGACCCTGCTTATCTTAGATTTATATTATCTAATAGATTTACAATTTCTCAAACAATCGAACGGTTTTTGCTGAGCTACCCTGCCAAGCCAACGTTGAGCCTCTAAGCCAAACTGAATGCAGCACCATGTTAAGCACATCGAAGGGTTTGGCCGGCCGGTTCAGCTCGAAATGCCGCTGGACTTGGACCACTCTCCTCTGCAAATTCAAGTACCTGCGTTCCGATACCCGCTTCAGTATTGCCTTCAGCTCCGTGATATTCTCGACGGGTACCGTTATCGAGAACTTGCTCCAATCAAGGACGTCGCTGAACGGCAGCGGGTAGTAGGCGGAAAGGATCACGGGGACGCACCCCGAGTGGATCGACTCGACCAGCCTAGGGCTCGCGACCTCGTAGCCGCTCGGGCAAAGGCAGAACTTGCTCCGGCCCATAGATTGCATGTAGTTTTGGCCCTTCGGGAGGTACTCGTGGACTTGGACTTCGCTGTCCTTGTCCTTCCAATGGTGAAGCAGGATCTTCCTGATGTCCCCGTGAGGGCCGCCGGCGAAGAAGGCGAAGATGTGGCGCTTGCTCGGCCGCAGCCCGAGATGGGGTATGGTGAGCTTGAAAGGACGCAAGTAGAACTCAGGGAGTGAGGCATCTCTTGTGGGGTTGAATCCCTCTGATGTGTTTGCATTGCAAAGCACTCTTATGAAGTTCTTGAACTTGTCTGGGTCTTCTCGCGTGACCTCCGGTGCCTGAAATGCCCATTTTCACTAGTGAGTCTCAAGAAGTAAATTGAGAAGAGTTGAAACAAGTTGATCGAGACACGCACACGCACACGCACACGCACATACCCAGTCATGGCAAGAGACCATGAAATGGTCGGCGCCAAGGCTTCTGTTCCAGAAAGGGTATTTACGAGCCACCACATCGACGTAATCAGTGAAGCTGTGAAGGAGTTGATCCCAGCCATAGGTGACGAGGGGCCTGTAGAGGAAGTTTATGACATTGTCGATGCTTATTGGCAAGAAGAAGGCGTGAGCCTGGTCGGGATGGCGGGCCAAGAAGGGGCTGAGCCCACTCTCCAGCTCGTCGATGAAATGGCCCTCGATGCTGTATAGGTTGTTCATTGGCCCTATATGCACCAAGGGCAGCTCTCCTTCCCTATAGCTCCATATCTTGAATCTCTTCACCATCTCAATATGACTCCTGATCATCATCATCCAGCAGATTGTGTTATAATTATAAACCGGTCTCGTGTAGTGACAAGGGATGGCAATTTTGTAAAGTAACTGTAGGTTTCATATTATTATGTCTAATAAATACATCAGATTTATCAGTTTCGTACCGATTTTGAAAATACAAAGTTCTTACTCATTTTGGGAAAATTGTCCAAAAAGTCCTAAACTTATTGTAGTTTTGCCAATTGAGTCATAAACCTTTCAATTTTCCGATTGAGTCCTAAACCTTTTGTCAGTTTGCCAATTGAGTCCATCCGGCCAATTTTGCCTGAAAATGCGACATGGACAGGCGGGGCCATGTAGGACGGCCGGAGTTGAGGCGCGTGGACAATTTTTAATAATATTTTAATAATTTTTAAATTTTTTTGATTTTTTTTCTATTTTTTTTTCCTTTTTGGCTTTTTCCTTGGCCTTTTCCGGTGGTTGGCCACAGGCGACGGCCAGCCATCGGCCAAAGCCCTCCGGCTAGCCTCGCCCGCCACGGGAGGCCGGATGCCGGGCGATGGTGACGCCGAGCGAGGTCGCCTTGGCCCGGCGAGGGCCGACCTTGCCGATCTAGTGAGGGGAGCCCTCGTCGGGGTCGGCCTCGCCTCGGCCAGCGGGCGACGGCTGGCCACCGGACACAGGCCGATGCCCGGCCGGCAAGATCTAGTCTCGGCGAGGCCGACGCTCACCTGGGCGAGGGCGAACCTCGGCGAGGGCTCCCCTCGCCAAATCTGGCAAGGCCGGCCCTCGCCAAGGCCAGCCAACAAGCTATGGCCGGTGGCCAACCACCGGAAAAGGCCAAGGAAAAAGCCAAAAAGGAAAAAATATATATAAATAAAAAAAATCAAAAAATTTAAAATTTTAAAAAATATTAAAATATTATTAAAAATTGTCTATGTCAGCGTCGGCAGTCCTACATGGCATCGCCGGTGTCCACATCAGCATTTTCCGACCAAAATTGGCCGAATAGACTCAATTGGCAAACTAACAAAAGGTTTAGGACTCAATCGGCAAGATTGAAAGGTTTAGGACTCAATTGACAAAATTACAATAGGTTTAGGACTTTTTCGACAATTTTCCCTACTCATTTTGCTTAAATTCCTTGTTGCGAAGACGAATGACAATGGCTCGAGCAAGCCATGTTAGCTAGTATCATCAATGAACAATCGATGATTTTTCTCTGTCGGTGCAATCTACACATATTTCAATAATTTGAAATCTCGATATTAAAATTTTGTCGATTGTGCTTGTCCTTGAGGAAAACCTCAAACTCTTCATGCCTGACTTGGTGAGATGGGCAATCCCAGCAGTCAATGCAATTGAACACGAGAATGGATATTGCAATCAACTAATAATTGTCCATACTTTATCCCAAAAATAGTCAACTATAGTCCACACTCCTTCACCCAGCATGTTATACGTCTCATCAAAAGAAAAAAGGAAAGGAGGTTTTATCAGGTCCAGTTAAAGATTCGGTACGTAGCACATGATTTGCAGATGTACCGTTCTATAGATGACTGAAACATATGCATATGTTTGTGTGAAACAGAAAAACAAATGTAAATTGGGAGAGAATGGGATCAAACTCAACTGGTGAAAAGCATAAGCATTCCGGTAGATGGCTCCCCGGGGGATGAACGTCTCCTCTTTGTCCGACGTATAGTTCCGGGCACGAACCGCGTCGCGAATCGCCGCTCGTGCTCTAGCTAAATCCTTTTCTACTCTCCGCAAGCTACTAATCTTCTTCTGCACCTAGATTTGCAGCAACCAAAGACCCAAAAAAACTGAGTATCATAAAACGCACGTTCCTCCGTGCGGACATCTATATATACCGGATCGTAAAGATTGACCGAAAAAACAAGAACGGTAATTCCTCACCCTGTTAATTGGGATAGAACTAGAATTGGTCTGATGGCGAGAAACATCGAGGGAAGATTTGAGAGTTTCTAAGGAGATTGTAGGTGATACGTGCTTAGGGCCGCGGCCGGTGTTTCGGACAGGGCTAAAGAACGTGGACACAGATTGATTCACAGGAGACGAGTAGAGAAAGAAGAGGAGGAGGAGTAGAAGAAGAGTTGGGAAGATCACGCAGGGGTTGGCATTGTAAGACATCGTCATTGGACTCTTCGAATCCTCTCTCCGTCTATCAGCTTGCTGTCCATATAATGTGCTTTAGGAAGGTAAGAAGGGAACGAGTTTAAGGTGAGGCACCAAATTGGGTAACAAGATCGTGCCCACATTTGACTTTCCTCTTATGGACTTGCTACTTTTGCAAGAGCAATTTAAGGGTTTGGAAATATCCGAGTGGTGAAAACAGACCATAGGAAAACGGTCGCTGTCAATACATTGATCAGAAGGGGTCATTACTAGGGCGTGAAGGGCTCAGGACTTAGCACCCGTCTTTTCAAGACACTTCATTGACATGCCCAAGAGGAAAAGATAACCGAAGAGAACCTGAGATCCATAGAGGAATCATGGTATAAATGTGGGGTTTTATTTTTATTTTTGGTCTTTTTCGAGTTTATTGAGGAGAGGCAAAAAGAAATTCTCTTACAACTGGAATAGGGTAAGTTCTTTCCTAGTATGATCGGAGCAATTAAGGAAGTTAAAGATTTGCTTTTAGTCCATCGTATTGATTTCTATCCCAATTTGGAAGTCTATTTAGGATAGGGGAGCTGGTTTATATTTTTTTATAAGATTTTTGTTGAGAGAGCATTAGACTTTCATCAACTTCATCACCGAAATAGGGAAAGCTCGAGGTTTTCGAATAATCTCGTGATATACGTAATAAATTATTTTGGAAATTAAATAAATTTTACTTAAAGACCATTGAGGAACCATTCAACATGATCCTTATTATGATCTTGTTGTGCCAAATTTGAGAGGCTTTTAGATTATTTCAAAGCATCGTCGATCGTCCGTCGACTGATCAACTCAAGCAAAGGTTAATATTCTTTTTCAAAGGAGAATAAGGAAATTAATGACAATTTGCTAGTTGGAGTTGGATGGATTGTTGCGGGGTAGTCTAAAAGTACCTAAATTTTCTTGCTATAGTGATTGATATATAACCAAATCCAATTCATAACACTTAACTTTTAATAGTGTTGCAGTTATATCATTGCGACCGGTTCATCCAACAATCTACATGATATTTCTTGTGCAGCAAGTGTTAAAAATAAATTTCTTATGTATGACTCTAAGTAAAAATGTGCCCAATCATGTACAGACCGACCTTGTCATATAAATATAGCATTTTCACCCACTTAAGTATAATAGTGATTTTGCAAAAATTTAAGTGATTTCAAAAGAGGTCCGGATCGCATCCCTCCAGACATCTTTTTTGTCTATGGCATTATACAATTGCATTATGTAGTCTTAGGTCATCTACTAGTCTGAGGGTAATGAACTGTATTAAACATTTAATTATTTCACGACTTCATATATGCATTTTTTCCCCATAAATCCCTTTTCTTAAGCCCCAAACTAGTATGTTTTTGTAATTTGGTTTCTAAGTTGAGAGTTGGTCAAATTGATGTAATTGGAACTTCGTTGGTCAAAAAAATAAAAAAAATAAAAGTTAAAATGTTCAATTGATCAATTAGGGAAAGTTTGATATCAATCAATAATAAAAAGTGATGTGAGTGGGGGTCAAAGGACTAAGGAACCGCTTACTTAGCGCGCATATTTAGGGTAATTCACATTAGGGGTCATTAAACTTAGGTTACATAAATAACATTAACTTCACTGAATTCTAATTTTAATTAATCAATCATTTAGAGAGAAGTACCATTGACATATGCAATAAATTCATCTACTTTAGTGGATCAAAGAAAAAGAGGTCTTTTTTTTGGGGGGTTAATACCCTGAAAAACCCTAAACTGGTACATCTATGACAAATTTACCCAAAACTATTTTTTTTATCATAAAAAACCCAAAACTAGTACACATGTGACAAATTTACCCCGACTGACCATAAAAAACCCTAAAGTGGTACATTTATGACAAATTTACCTCAAACTAATTTATTCGACCACAAAAAACCTCAAACTTGTAAATTTGTGACAATTATACCCTCCGGTAAATTGGATTAATACAAAAATGGTTGTTAAACATTTTAATTACAAACAACTTTATCATCCAAAAAATATCAACTTTTATAATTTTATTTGTTATTTAATTTAAATTTTGCGGCTTATGTTTTTTCAAGCTAGTTCCGTTGTCGGCTCTCTAGACTCTAATAAGCTATTATTATGCCGTTCACGTGTAAGTTACGCAGGCACGGTACACATCGACATATTAGACTAATAAAAGTAACAAATTTATTTCTTTGATTAACTTTGATAGAAAGACAATTTTATTTATTTTTAAATGTGGCATATAAATATGGCCAGTAAAGATGACCAAAGGTAAGCAAAAAGTTAACGCTGAGAAAACGTATGACTTCTGAAATAGTGGAGACATGCATTCCTTTGACACCAAATTTTCCTCCAGTGATATGAAATTAAAGATAAACAGGTCAGTTCATTAAGAATATATTTTTATCTTCAAGAGAAATTATTTAATAAAAAGAAATTATTTTTCATTTTCAGAGATGGAAAAACCAATTAGTTGATTGTAAGCAAGGACATTCAAGTTGGCAAAAAAATGAGGATCCAAAAATTAACACTGATATTTCCTTTCACTTTAAAAAAAATTCACAAAAAATTGCATTATGACCCTGCTTATCTTAGATTTATATTATCTAATAAATTTACAATTTCTCAAACAATCGAACGGTTTTTGCTGAGCTACCCTGCCAAGCCAACGTTGAGCCTCCTAAGCCAAACTGAATGCAGCACCATGTTAAGCACATCGAAGGGTTTGGCCGGCCGGTTCAGCTCGAAATGCCGCTGGACTTGGACCACTCTCCTCTGCAAATTCAAGTACCTGCGTTCCGATACCCGCTTCAGTATTGCCTTCAGCTCCGTGATATTCTCGACGGGTACCGTTATCGAGAACTTGCTCCAATCAAGGACGTCGCTGAACGGCAGCGGGTAGTAGGCGGAAAGGATCACGGGGACGCACCCCGAGTGGATCGACTCGACCAGCCTAGGGCTCGCGACCTCGTAGCCGCTCGGGCAAAGGCAGAACTTGCTCCGGCCCATAGATTGCATGTAGTTTTGGCCCTTCGGGAGGTACTCGTGGACTTGGACTTCGCCGTCCTTGTCCTTCCAATGGTGAAGCAGGCTCTTCCTGATGTCCCCGTGAGGGCCGCCGGCGAAGAAGGCGAAGATGTGGCGCTTGCTCGGCCGCAGCCCGAGATGGGGTATGGTGACCTTGGAAGGACGCAAGTAGAACTCAGGGAGTGAGGCATCTCTTGTGGGGTTGAATCCCTCTGATGTGTTTGCATTGCAAAGCACTCTTATGAAGTTCTTGAACTTGTCTGGGTCTTCTCGCGTGACCTCCGGTGCCTGAAATGCCCATTTTCACTAGTGAGTCTCAAGAAGTAAATTGAGAAGAGTTGAAACAAGTTGATCGAGACACGCACACGCACACGCACACGCACATACCCAGTCATGGCAAGAGACCATGAAATGGTCGGCGCCAAGGCTTCTGTTCCAGAAAGGGTATTTACGAGCCACCACATCGACGTAATCAGTGAAGCTGTGAAGGAGTTGGTCCCGGTCATAGGTGACGAGGGGCCTGTAGAGGAAGTCTATGATATTGGCGATGCTTATTGGCAAGAAGAAGGCGTGAGCCTGGTCGGGATGGCGGGCCAAGAAGGGGCTGAGCCCACTCTCCAGCTCGTCGATGAATTGGCCCTCGATGCTGTATAAGTTGCTCAGGGGCCCCATATGCACCAAGGGCAGCTCTCCTTCCCTATAGCTCCATATCTTGAATCTCTTCACCATCTCAATATAACTCCTGATCATCATCATCCAGCAGATTGTGTTATAATTATAAACCGGTCTCGTGTAGTGACAAGGGATGGCAATTTTGTAAAGTAACTGTAGGTTTCATATTATTATGTCTAATAAATACATCAGATTTATCAGTTTCATACCGGTTTTGAAAATACAAAGTTCTTACTCATTTTGCTTAAATTCCTTGTTGCGAAGATGAATGACAATGGCTCGAGCAAGCCACATTAGCTAGCATCAATGAATAATCGATGATTTTTCTCTGTCGGTGTAATATACACATATTTCAATAATCTGAAATCTCAATATTAAAATTTTGTCGATTTTGCTTGTCCTTGAGGAAAACCTCAAACTCTTCATGCCTGACTTGGTGAGATGGGCAATCCCAGCAGTCAATGCAATTGAACACGAGAATAGATATTGCAATCAACTAATAATTGTCCATACTTTATCCCAAAAATAGTCAACTATAGTCCACACTCCTTCACCCAGCATGTTATATGTCTCATCAAAAGAAAAAAGGAAAGGAGGTTTTATCAGGTCCAGTTAAAGATTCGGTACGTAGAAGATGATTTGCAGATGTACCATTCTATAGATGACTGAAACATATGCATATGTTTGTGTGAAACAGAAAAACAAATGTAAATTGGGAGAGAATGGGATCAAACTCAACTGGTGAAAAGCATAAGCATTCCGGTAGATGGCTCCCGGGGGATGAACGTCTCCTCTTTGTCCGACGTATAGTTCCGGGCACGAACCGCGTCGCGAATCGCCGCTCGTGCTCTAGCTAAATCCTTTTCTACTCTCCGCAAGCTACTAATCTTCTTCTGCACCTAGATTTGCAGTAACCAAAAACCCAAAAAACTGAGTATCATAAAACGCACGTTCCTCCGTGCGGACATCTATATATACCGGATCGTAAAGATTGACCGAAAAAACAAGAACGGTAATTCCTCACCCTGTTAATTGGGATAGAACTAGAATTGGTCTGATGGCGAGAAACATGGAGGGAAGATTTGAGGGTTTCTAAGGAGATTGTAGGTGATACGTGCTTAGGGCCACGGCCGGTGTTTTGGACAGGGCTAAAGAATGTGGAAACAGATTGATTCACAGGAGACGAGTAGAGAAAGAAGAAGAGGAGGAGTAGAAGAAGAGTTGGGAAGATCACGCAGGGGTTGGCATTGTAAGACATCGTCATTGGACTCTTCGAATCCTCTGTCCGTCTATCGGCTTGCGGTCCATATCATGTGCTTTAGGAAGGTAAGAAGGGAACGAGTTTAAGGTGACGCACCAAATTGGGTAACAAGATCGTGCCCACGTCTGAATTTCCTCTTATGGACGTGCTACTTTTGCAAAGCAATTTAAGGGTTTGGAAATATCCGAGTGGTGAAAAAAGACCATATGAAAACGGTCGCTGTCAATACTTTGATCCGAAGGGGTCATTACTAGGGTGTGAAGGGCTCAGGACTTGGCACCCGTCTTTTCAAGACACTTCATTGACACGCTCAAGAGGAAAAGATAACCGACGACAACGTGAGATCCATAGAGGAATCATGGTATAAATGTAGGTCTCTCTCTCTCTCTCTCTCTCTTTTTTTTTTTTTTTTTTTGGTCTTTTTCGAGTTTATCGAGTAGAGGCAAAAGAAATTCTCTTACAGCTAGCATAGGGTAAGTTCTTTCCTAGTATGATCGGAGAAATTAAGGAAGTTAAAGATTTGCTTTTAGTCCATCATATTGATTTCTATCCCAATTTGGAAGTCTATTTAGGTTAGGGGAGCTGGTTTATGTTTCTTTATAAGATTTTTGTTGAGAGAGTATTAGACTTTCATCAGATTCATCACCAAAATAGGGAAAACTCCAGGTTTTCGAATAATCTCGTGATATACGTAATAAATTATTTTGGAAATTAAATAAATTTTGCGCCAAGACCGTTGAGGAACCATTCAACATGATCCTTATTATGATCTTGTTGTGCCAAATTTGAGAGGCTTTTAGATAGTCGATCGTCCGTGGACTGATCAACTCAAGCAAAGGTTAATATTCCTTTTCAAGGGAGAATAAGGAAATTAATAACAACGTGAGATCCATAGAGGAATCATGGTATGGGGTTTTATTTTTATTTTTTTGGTCTTTTTCGAGTTTATCGAGGAGAGGCAAAAGAAATTCTCTTACAGCTGGAATAGGGTAAGTTCTTTCCTAGTATGATTGGAGCAATTAAGGAAGTTAAAGATTTGCTTTTAGTCCATCATATTGATTTCTATCCCAATTTGGAAGTCTATTTAGGATAGGGGAGCTGGTTTATGTTTCTTTATAAGATTTTTGTTGAGAGAGTTTTCGACTTTCATCAGCTTCATCACCAAAATAGGGAAAGTTAGAGGTTTTCGAATAATCTCATGATATACGTAATAAATTATTTTGGAAATTAAATAAATTTACGCAAAGACCATTGAGGAACCATTCAACATGATCCTTATTATGATCTTGTTGTGCCAAATTTGAGAGGCTTTTAGATGTTTTCAAAGCATAGTCGATCGTCCGTGGACTGATCAACTCAAGCAAAGGTTAATATTCTTTTTCAAAGGAGAATAAGGAAATTAATAACAATTTGCTGGTTGGAGTTGGATGGATTGTTGCGGGGTAGTCTAAAATTACCTAAATTTTCTTGCTAGAGTGATTGATATATAATAAAATCCAATTCATAACACTTAACTTTTAATAGTGTTGCAGTTATATCTTTGCGACCGGTTCATCCAACAATCTACATGATATTTCTTGTGTGGCAAGTGTTAAAAATAAATTTCTTATGTATGACTCTAAGTAAAAATGTGCCCAATCATGTACAAACTGACCTTGTCATATAAATATAGCATTTTCACCCACTTAAGTATAATAGTGATCTCACAAAAATTTACATGATTTCAAAAGAGGTCTGACTCACATCCCTCCGGACATCTTATTTGTCTATGGCATTATACAATTGCATTATGTAGTCTTAGGTCATCTACTAATCTGAGGGTAATGGACGGTATTACAACATCTAACTATTTCACGACTTCATATATGCATTTTTTTTCCCATAAATCCCTTTTCTTAAGCCCCAAATTAAGATGATTTTGTAATTTGGTTTCTAAGTTAAGAGTTGGTCAAATTGATGTGATTGGAACTTCGTGGGTCCAAAAAAAAAAAAAAAAGTTAAAAGGTTCAATTGATCAATTAGGGAAATTTTGATATCAATCAATAATAGAAAGTGATGTGAGTGGGGGTCAAAGGACTAAGGAACCGCTTACTTAGTGCGCATATTTAGGGTAATTCACATTATGGTTAAACTTGGAAGGGGGAGGTGGGGGGTTCGAATCCCCACCTTCTCAGGAGGGGTGGGGTGGGGACGCTGTAGTTTCAGGAGTGGGTTTCGACTCCCACGCCCTGCAAGGAGATAGAGCAAAAGTCTGAGAGTGAGCGATAAAGTAGGAATAGAGTAAGATCGACCAAAAAAAAAAAAAAAAAAAACTCAGGTTACATTTATGACCTTAACTTCACTGAATTCTAATTTTAATTAGTCAATCATTTAAGGCATGTTTGTTAAAAAGTGTTTCTGTTCCCTAGAACAAAAATTTCTGTTTTTTTGTTTCGGGGAACAAAAAAGGAACATAAACGTGTTTGATAAAATTTTTGTTCCCGAAATTGATTTGGAATAGAAACAAGAAGTAGAAAAAAGTAGTTTCTTGTTCCGGGGAACAATTCCGAAAAACAATTTTTCTCTCTCTTCTTTTTTCTTCTTCTCTGTTCTTTCCTCCTTCTTACTTTTGGCCGGTCGCCGGAGTGTCGTCGGGCCACAGCCAGGTCAGCATCGCCTAGTGGTGGCCCGGCGAGGCCGAGCCTCGCCGGTGACTAGGTGAGCTCGGCCTTGCCAGATCTGGGCGAGCTCGAGCTTGCCTAGCTAAGGCGAGGCCGACCTTGCGCCGCCTGGCGAGGCCGACCTCGCGCCGCCCGGCGAGGCCGAGAAGTTTATCAAACGCATTTCTATTCCTGAAACGCATTTCTATTCCTGGAATATAAATTTTTTGCAGTTACCAAATGTATTCTTATACTCATAAATTGTTCTCGGGAACAGAAATAGAAAAACTATTTCTATTAAAAAATTATTCCCTGGAATAGAATAGTTATCAAATGCACCCTTAGAGAGAAGTACAATTGACATATGCAATAAATTCATCTACTTTAATGGGTCAAAGAAAAAGTGGTCTTTTTTTTTTTTTTTTTTTTTTTCAATCGCTAGATCGATGAAGTCGAGACTCGACCAATCCAGCTCAAGGCGAGCCTACCCGCGGAGTTTTGGCTCACTTGGATTGGGCGAGCTGCGAGCTCACCGACCAGATCCAAGCGAGCCCAAGCTCCTCCGAGGTCGGCAAGCTCGAGCTTTGCTGAGGTCGGCAAGTTCATGACTTGCCCGATCCAAGCGAGCCTAAGCTCCGCCACAGCCAGTGAGCTCATAGCTTGCCAAATCCGACGATCGAGGGCAAGATTGGAGTTGGCCTGTGGCTAGTCACCGGTCGTCGGCGTGGGCCGACCGGCCAAGGAAGAAGAAAAAGAAAAGGGAAAATAAATAAAAATAATTAAAAAATAAAATAAAAAGAAAACATAAAAATAAAGAAGAAGAGGGAAAACAAAGAAAATAAAAAAAATAATTCAAAAAAAAAAAAAAAAAAAAAAAGGAGGAGGAGGAAGTGAGGGCTTATGATGGTATGAGATAATAGAGATCAAGTGAGGAAATATTTTCCACTTTTAAAAGATTCTTTTCCTTTCGTGGAAAATGTTTTCCCAAAACAATTCATTTTTCCGTGAAACAAACATCGAAAAATTCGGAAAACGTTTTCCCGAAAGTTATTTTTCGTGAAACGAACGGAGCCTTAATATCGCTTGGGATTTCCGATTAGGAAAATCACCGACCTCATTGAAATGAATCTTTTTTAAAGGTTATACTGCTTAAGTAGTCGATTGAAAAACTATAACATCAAAATCAACGTTGTCCAAAAATTATGATACTATTAATGCCCTTTTGTTGTTTGAAGAGGTTGTGCCAAATAATAATTGATGTGATATCTTATATTCTTGGAATGTCGAAACAACATCGAATGTCATTTTGAGAAGGCATTTTCATCGGGAAAATTATTCAAAAAATCCTAAACATGTTACACTTTTACTAATTTGGTCTTAAACATTTTTATTTTTTGTCAATTTTGATTGAAAATTACTGATATAAATGCCAACCAACATAGATGGTATGGCAGATGCTAAAGTGGAAAATTTTTAATGATATTTTTATTTTTTTATTTTCATTTCCTTTTTTTTCTTTTCTTCTCTTTAACTTTTCCACTTTTTTTTTTTTTTTTTTTGTTCGGTATTTCCCTTTTTCCCTCCACCAGCCATCAATGAGGTCCGGCAATGGCCAACTGAGGGTAAAAAGGGGGAAAATGGAAAAAGAAGAAAAGACACCGGCCATCGATGAGGCCTAGCAATGATTTGTGGAGGGAAAAAGGGAAAAAAAAAAAGAAAAAGAAGAAAAGATGTTGGCAATTGATGTGGCTTGGCAATGGCTGGCACGAGGGAAAGAAAAGAAGAAAAATAAAGAAGGAAAAGAGAAAACAAATATAAGCGAAAGCGAACAAATATTATTAAAAAATTACTCATATCAATACCGGCCGTATCATATAAAATGGTCAACGTTCACATTAGCAATTTCTAATTGGCAAAATGTGAAAAGATTTTGAATTCAATTGATAAAATTGAAAAATTTAAAACTAAATTGGTAAAAGTACAATAAATTTAAAATTTTTTATACAATCTTTCCCATTTTGATCTTATCTACGTGGAGCTGAAAGATCATGTTCTAGGTTTCCTTTAAATCAACTTCCAGGGTAGGTTAAAACAACTTGAGAATTTAATTCAAATGACCAACTTCCCTGATTGGTTGCATTAGGATTCAAGTCGCTGCCGCAGATTCTCCTGAGCTTTGAGTAGTTTCTTTATGCTTCTACTCTTTTCCCCCGTTGGTCAAAGCTATGTCATGTCAACTCGAATATAATTTCTCGAGGCAGAAATTGGGATTAAGACACATCATTTATTTTATTTTTTTGCAAAAACATGATTCATATTGTTACGAATCGCTCGCTCGAAAGTCACGATCGGGCGTTAGCCACAAAGATGTTTCCCCTCACGAATTTTTCTGGACTCAAGGAAGACACATACCTTTGACCACATGGTTAGTACGAATGAGACTATAAATAGAAATATAAACATGACCGATAAAGGAAAACATGGTTAAAACAAGGAGATCGTGTCCTTGGTGTCGTTCCGAATCAAGACATCTGTGCATTATAAAAGGGCTGGACGTAATCGATTTCCGAGCTTATTGAGCCTTTGGCCAAGTGACGAATTACTGACCATGGACTTTTGATAAAAGCATTAGATTACTATCTACTAATATGGGGGACAGACAAGACAGAATTTGATACAAATGCAAAGTTAATCTACTTTTTCTATGCACCCCCAATTGTGGTCGAATCATTCTCCAAAGTGTGAAGGAACAATTGACTGGCATCGAATGTGGGTTGACAGTTTTCCAATGCACTAGCTGGCAAAGAATAATGCTGAGGTTGAATCATTAGGAAGCACCCAATGGACATTTAGAGGGGAATGGCGAATCAGATTCACGACAACTATATACATCAGATTGGGTGATTTCTCCTGTTCAACACAAGTGCGAAGAAAATATGACCCTAGAGCACCATCGATGCAGCCTCTCTCGTCCCGTCGATCGCTCTCCATCCCATGTCGGATTGGCTAACGTGTCGAGAAGTAGGTCTTCCAGCACAACGTATGGGTAACATCACTCGATGGGTACCGCACAAAAAAGCTATAATTGGGAAAGGCATTGGTTTGTGGGTAATCTCTGGATTTAGTCTCAAAGTTTGGAGACTAATGCAAATCATTGTCGAGAATAAGAATTGCAAATCCAAGCACCATTTTTCTACCGTTGGGATGGAATGAACTGGAGAACTCGATGCATACAAAAGGAATAATTCAATGAACATATAGCATCCTGTCTAGGCTTTAGCACCAACGATGTCCCTTCCGAGCTGACGTGAGCTCCTTTCTAAAAGCTACTTCCTTTTTTCTTTGCAAAGCACTCGTGTGTTATAGAATAGTATTCCCTAAAATACCTATTCGTCGCATTCTCTGTGTCGGGAATTTTTATAGTGGGCTCACTTCATGGTAAGCTTAGTTCTCGAGTCTTTAAAACAGTATCACGATCAATCTTGACCGTCTAATTTTTTTAACTTGCTAATCAAGTTTGCACGCTATTCTTAGCAAAAGCTACTTATACTTAGTAAATTTATCTGTTATGCGATTGATGATTCACATTTGCGGTAAAATATTTAATTTCTAGTAAAAGCACTCATTCATATTTAAATATATTATTTCTAACGGTAACTCTTTTTCATGAGTGTAATATTGACAAAAATTAATGAACGAAAAAAAATTTTGTTGATAGAAAATTATGCTTAATATATCTATATATGATGTACGATGAGGGTTCATTAGCACCCTTGATGGTGGCGGGCAAGAATGGCGCAACACCCGCCAAAGCAATTGAGCCACTTCCAAGCCACCTCTCTCTCTCTCTCTCTCTCTCTCTCTCTCTCCATTTTTTTTTAATAAGAAATAATCTAATTGCAATCATGTTATTAAAGAACTATTTCAAAACGATAATTGGAATGAAAACGTTTACTAAGAATAAATACCAGGGACAAATAATGTTTACTAGTTTACTATAAGCAAATTAATTTTACTTTCAAATGGACTTACTTTACTCTCAATGGGAAAAATTAGCAAAAATGTTTTAAATCTATTATATTGTACCATTTTAATTATAAATATTTTAATTATGCCAATTTAATGATAAATTTTTTAACGATTTGCCAATTAGTCCATCTAATCAAATTTGATTGAAAATTACTGACATGGACGTCGGCCATTTTATGTAACACGATCGCCAAATGATTTGCATTGACATAGACAATTTTTACAATTTTTTATATTTACAATTTTGCTAAATTTTGTCTTTTTTGTTTTCCTCTTTTCCTTTTTCATTTCTTTTCTTTTTCCCAACTATGGGCAGCGAGATTGCCAGCCACAGGTAAGGTTTGGGCAAGAGCCTTTGTGACCTGCTTAGATCTTGGTGAGGCCTTCATGGCCCTCATTGGCCACAAACGAGGGTCAGTCAGCGACATTGCCGAGCCCAAAGTTAAAAAAAAAATAAAAGAAAAGAAATGAAATGAAAAACAACATAAAATTTATGTATATAAAAATTATAAAAGGTGTCCAGATCAACGTCGGTAGTGCCATATAAGACAGTCGGCGCTCACATCAATGATTTTCGACCAAAATTGATTTGATTGACTATATCAACAAATCATCAAAATGTTTTAGTCTTTATTGGTGTAATATAAAGATTTATGATTAAATTAGCACAATTGCAATAAGTTTAGGACTTTTTATAATTTTCCCTTACAAATGTGATATACCACAAAATAGATTAAGGGTGCATTTGGTAACATTTTGTTTAAAAATTGTTAGGGAACGAGAAATAGAAAAAAGTGTTTTGTTTCGGGGAACAAATTTTGAACAAAAAAAATGCGTTTGGTAAACTTGTTAGGGAATAAAAAATGAACGAGAAACACGTTTGGTAAATTTGTATTCTTTTTTTGTTTCTTTTAATTTTTTAATATTTTTTTTATTTTTTTTTTTTTTTTTCTTTTTTTCTTTTTTTCTTCGGCCTCGGCCATGGTCGGCGACGGTGGCCGACAAGGGTCGGCGGCCTCGCCCACCACGGCGAGGCTCGCGGGCCCCGGCCAGGCCGAGCTCGCCGTGGTTGGGCGAGGTCGGCCTCGCCTTGGTGGGGAGCTTGAGCTTGCCGGATCCGGCAAGCTTGAGCTCGCCCGGCCACCGGCGAGGCTTGGCCGGGCGGGCCACCGCCAAGCGACCGAGCTCACCTAGCCTTGCCCGCACCGGTGACGCGCCGGCAAGGTCGCCGGCCCTCTCCGGCGAGGTCGTTGGCCCTCAACGGCCGGTCGCCGGCCATGGCCGAGGACGGGGACCGGCCAAAGAAAAGAAAAAGAAAGAAGAAAAAAAAAAAAAAAAAAGAGAGAGAGAGAAAATCTATTCTTAAATTTTGTTTGAGAAACAAGAAACACGTTTTTTTTTTCATTTTTTTTTGTTCCAAATGTGTTCCAGGAACAAAAATAGATTTGGAACAAAACGCAAACAAACGCGTTTTTGTTTTTTTTTTATTCCCTGGAACAAAAAAAATAAAAATTTTGTTTATAAACAGAAATAAGAAGTGTTAACAAACAGGGCCTAAGTAACTTATAATAACTATACTTTATTATAAAAGAATTCATATTCTTCTTTGCAAGATGAAGACCTACTAAAACTTAGATCCATTTTACTTTTCCTTAATGCGATCGGTTGACCTACTACTTGAAATAAAAGAAGGACCTCACCTTGTGGTGCGGTGAAGTCACCATAGATGCCCACCTTGTAGCCATACATCCTATAAATAGTCTTGCAAAACAGAACTGAGCACTCTAGATGTGAATCCAAATTAGGTGCTACAATCATCAGCTAAGCTCTCCATAGAGAAGAACCATGATCGGATTCGAAGACATATACAAGGTGATCGCGGCCATGGTGCCCCTCTACGTCGCGCTGATGCTTGGGTACGGCTCCGTGAGGTGGTGGCGCATGTTCACCTCCGAGCAGTGCGACGGCATAAACCGCATGGTCTGCTACTTCATCATCCCTCTCTTCGGCTTCGAGTTCACGGCCATGCACGCCAATCTCTTCGAGATGAATTACTCTATCATGGCAGCGGACGGCATCTCGAAGCTCCTAGCTGTCCTGATCCTTGCCTTGTGCGCCAAATGCTGCAGCAAAATGGACTATAGCTGGTGCATCACCACCTTTTCCTTGCTCACCTTGACGAATGTCCTCATCGTCGGGGTGCCACTACTGAGAGCGATGTACGGTCAGGTGGGTGTGGATATCGTGGTTCAGTTATCGGTCATGCAGGCCGTTCTGTGGTTTCCGCTTCTGTTGTGTTTCCTGGAGTTTCGGAAGATGGGGATGGACTATTCTCCGACGACGAGTGCGACTACTGATGATTCGGTGCCGGGCGAGAAAGACGTCGAGGGAACAGCCGAGGCTGTGAGGACCAATAGCACAAGACCGAGACTGTGGACCGCCGTGAAAATTGTGGCTCCGAAACTGGCCCTGAATCCTAACATCTACGCTTGCGTCATCGGCGTCGCTTGGGCAGCGATAGCACACAGGTTTGCAATTCAAGGGACGGCATCTGCTTTAGCGAGCAATGTCGGATTGTCGCCAGATATCCATCGACTCACATAGCTATTTCTTTTGTAAGGTTCAAAGTGAAAATGCCAGGCATCGTCAAAGAATCCGTAGAGATCCTATCGAGAGCTGGGTTAGGAACTGCTATGTTCAACATCGGTAAGTAAAAAGTTAAGGTGAACCACGCCTAGTCACTTTCATTTGCAAGAGTAGGATTTCATATCTGCTCATCTCATCTGATATGTCTGCAGGTATATTCATGGCAATGCAGAGGAAGGTGATAGCTTGTGGCGTGAAATTGACATTTGTGGGAATGGTCTTGAGGTTCATTGCTGGACCAGCTCTAATGACCGCGAGTTCCTTCATCATGGGACTGCGCGGCGATGTCCTCAGAATGGCTATCATGCAGGTAATGAAACTGAAGTTCGTTGCCTATATTCGACCGCGGGATGCTCTTACATCCATTCTGTATCATAAACTCAAGCGGCCGATAGCTCAGATTTTAAACCCGCCAGCATAAACTAGTATTGCTTAAGTAAGCCGAGTGTATAGAACTTTCAAAACTATAGCTCTGCTTCTGTCACTCGTGTTCAACTTCTGCGGATCCAGAAGAGTGATCTGCCTTTTCGCCATTTGCAGGCGGCACTGCCACAGGCGATTACGACCTTTATCTTCGCGAAAGAGTACGGATTACATGCGAGCGTTCTCAGCACCGCGTGAGTTGTCTGAATTCATTCAAAATAGTTCCATCCGTGCATAATGTTCACACCAAAAATCAACTTTCATTGGTCTAATGAAGGCCCCTGCACTTGTGTATTGCAGGGTGGTGTTCGGCACATTGGCATCTCTACCGCTGCTGATAGCCTATTATGCTGCTTTAGAGGTTATGTAAAAGCTGACCCACGTCCAGGGATTAGGGAAGAAACATTTTGAGAGAGGAAATGGAGGATCAATGCAAGCGTGGATGAGAAAGCTTGTGGCGACTAGCTCGTGGATCATGTAACGTCGCGAATTCCTTAGTTGTGAATTTTACACCCAAAAAGTTCCCGAGTTCATATACAGAAATGGCACTAGAACAAGAAATTTCAGGGAGAGTTTAATTTCAAACTTAGGGTGTGTTTGTTTCACGGAAAACTCAATGATAAAAAAATGCTTTTCGGAAAAGCATTTTCCAATAATATGGGTTGTTTTCCTTTGTTTTGTGATGTATAATTGAAAATGTTTTCTGTCGTTTCGATCCCATTAAAAAATAATTTCGCACTTCATCGTAGGAAAAAAAATGAAATTTTAATTTTAAAAAATTGAATTTTTAATATTGTTGTTTTTTATTTACTTTTTTTTTTTTCTTTCTTTTTATTTCCTTTTTCTCTTTTCCTTCTTCTTGTCCTTCACTCCTTAGCTTCCTCACGCTATCCCTTCTGCTTCATCTGGCAATTCGTTCTTGGTTGGCTTACAAAGGGTGAGCTCCAGCTTTCGTCGGAGGTGACAAGCTCATCAGTTGGTCGCTAAAGGCTATGAGCTCGCCCAATCTGGCGAGGCTTGAGCCTCATCGAATGGAGGCCACAAGCTCACTTGATCTGGCGAGGCTTGGGGCTCATCGACCTCTGGCAAGCTCAAGCCTTGTTGTCGAAGGCCATGAGATCGCCCAATCTGCTGAGGCCAGAACTCACTGGCCATCCTTGTGGCCGGTGACAGGTGGAGAAGAAGCAAAAAGAAAAAGGAAGAAAAGAAAAGAAGGAAATTCGAATTTTTTATTTTTATTTTTATTTTTAAAATGTTTTCCAAATTTTAATTTTTTTAAAAAAATAAAAAAATTCAAATTCAATTTTTTAAAAATATATTTTTATAAGAATAATTGTTTGAAAACTAAGCATCAAATCTAAGCTTTGGTAGGTTTGGAAAACGTTTTCTAGTCCTTTCAAAGGGAAATCATTTTCCTAAATTTAAGTTTTGTTAAGAAAACATTTTGTTCGACTAGGAAAACGTTTTCGTCGACTCATTTTCCGAGTAAATCAAATCTTGGGAAAATGAGAAAAATGTTTTCCAAAATGTATTCGCGAAACAAGCACACCCTTAATCAAAATGAAATGCGGGTGATGTCCACACTTGTAACAAATCGATTTCAGAAAATGGAACGTACTCTTTCGATGCTTTGATCCGGAATATGGCAAGATCCAATCTGAGTCTATCGCTACATTCACGCTCGCTCGCTCGCTGAATGAAGCAACCTGGCAGACTGAACGTAACTCAAAATCTTCTCTCCGACCTTGGAAAAGTCCATCCATCCTCCTTGCAACAACAAGAAGGAACGAATAAGAAAATCCTAGAGCTCTCCAACCCACCCTCGCTCAAATTGCCATTGACCAGAAAAGGATCGCCCAGGACGGTGCCGAAGGGGAACAAATTCGGAGGAAAATTACCAAGACAGTCTTAAACATATTGCAATTTTTCTAATTCAATCATAAATCTTTTTTCTTTTTTTTTTTTACAATTTAGTCATAAATTTATTATATTTATACAAATTCCATCTATCGAATCCCTTTTGACTGGGTGGGGTTGACTGTCAATTTTTTCTTTTTCCCTTCTTCTTCTAACCGGTTGCCAAACTGGCCAGAGGCTAGAGCTGGTGAGGTTGATTTCACCGGCTACTAGGGAGGCTCGCCCTTATTAGCACTCTGTTAGTCTAGCGACTATCTAGAGGAAGAAGGAAAGAAAAACAAAAAAGAGAAAGAGAAAAGAAGAAATTAGGGTTAATGTCAACACTATGGTCTTAAAACCCATGAAATGAGCGGGCCTTGCCAACACTAACTTAGAAATTAGGGTTAATGTTATGAAAATTTGAAATTGATATACTTGTCACAAATTAACCATAATAGTATACTTGTCATATATATACCTAGCATTAATTTTCATTAAATTTTACCATCAAAGTCACTAAGCTTGATAACACGTAACAATTGATCAGTATATCAGTTTTGAGTTTTTAAATTTATTTGTCATTAATGTAGCAATTTGCGATTTATCTTAATATTAATTTAATTTAATGGGTGGTGAATTTATCATAAATATATCGATATAGGAATTTTGATAATAAAAAAGTTAGTTTATAATAAATTTATTATAAATATATCAGTTTGGAATTTTGATGGTCAAAATATTAATTTGACGTAAATTTATTAATTTATAATTTTTTATGATAATAATCCAAATAAATACGAAATTACAGGGCGGCGTTGCCCAACGGAAAGACGTTCCAGTTCGGAATGTCCGGAGTGAGAGAGAGCGGAACCCTAAAGTTACGTATCTCTCTCTCTTTCCTCTAATCTCGGCGCTCAAGTTTCCCTCTCTCTCTCTCTCTCTCTCTCTCCTTCCTCTCGCTCTCACAGGCACGCACGCAGCGGCCGCTCCCGTCCGCCGCCCGCCCGCCGCCCGCCGCCGCCGAGCCTCCCCTCGCTCGCCCCGCAGCAACCCAGCCCCATCTCTCTCTCGGTACCTCATCCCCTCCTCTCGCGATCAAATTCTTGATTCCTTATGAATGATGGTGTTCGATTACATGCGATTCTGGAAGATCATCTGCTTCGAGCAAACTGAGAAATTTGAGGGTTTTGTAGATGCTTTGACGGGAATGCTTTGTATGGTGATTCTCGAGGGAAGAAAAGGGGGAATTTTTGCAGCGACTGTGCTGGTTTTGTGCGTAGTTGCTGGGTCAAAATACTAGCTTTTGTGTTTTGGATTGGGATTGTTTGATGGGAAGGAGTTTCCAGTCGAGATTGGCTGATTTGTGTTGTGAATCCGAGTGACACGAATACTCCTCTGGGAGATTATACTGTTTTGAGCGAGCGATTATCTAGGACTGAGAAATTTGAGGGTTCTGTAGATCCTTTGATAGGAATGCTTTATATTGTAATCCCCAAAGCAAGAAAAAAAATGAGAAATTTCGTCATGACTGTAGTAGTTTTGTGTGTAGTTGCCAGGTCAAAATACTAGCTTTTCATGTTTTGGATTGGGATTGCTTGACGGGAAGGAGTTTCCGATCGAGATTGGCTGGTGTATGTTGTGAATCCGAGAGATTGCTGTATGAGTACAGATATCGCAAATTTCTCACACGAAGTATTTAGAAGGCATTTTGCTTTACGATTTCGGGTTTCTTGTTTTGACCTCCTCTTTTCTCTTTGTTCTTGTATCTTCCCAGATGAAGAAGAAGAAGCAGAGATCTGCTGCTGATTCCACCCCTGATCCTGATGCCGGTCTTGATCTGAAGTCTCTGATTCACCAGCATTCGGTGTTCTTTGACAAGTTAATCGAGCTCATCCCTGCAAGATTTTACCTGCCCACTGATGACAATGACAAGCCATGGTTTCAGGGTCTCAGCAAAGACGCAAAGGCTTCGGCCAAGAAGGAATCGAGGGAAAACATAAAAAAAGCTCGAAGAGAGCGACTAGACCCCGAGAGATCTTCTAAGACAACCCTCGACTTATTGAAGCAGAGCTTGGAAAAGGAGAAATCGAGCAACGAGTCTAATGAAGAAGAAGTAACGGAACCTAGACCTACGTTGTCTGCTATGGAAGGGGACGATCGGTCGGCGACGTATGAAGAACTCCGACAACGGCTTCATCGCAAAATTCAAGAACTCCGAGGGAATAGGAACACTAGGAATCCTGATAGGCCTAAGCAAAGCGAGAAAAAGGAAGATAAACAAAAGAAACGCAAGAGAGACTCTGCATCAGAGGAAGATAAGCCCACAAATGGTGATTCATCAGAGAAGATAGAGCAAGATGCATCGGAGGCGGCAAAGGAACTTGCCCTCACTTATGTGAAGCTTGGGGATGATGAGGACAAGAAGAAAAAGAAGAGGAAGGTGTCAAAGCTTAAGGAGCTGGAAAAGGCAAAGAGACTAGAAGAAGCAAAGAGGGACCCAGGTAAAGGGGAGAAGATTTCGTGGAAAGCTGCAACTAGTAGGGCAGCCGGTGTTAAGATTCATGATGATCCCAAATTGTTGAAGAAGAGCATGAAGAAGGAGAAGAAGCAGCGCCAGAAGAATACTGGAAAATGGAATGAGAGGATTCAAACCACGGAGAAAATGAAAGCGCAGAAGCAGCAGAAAAGGTCGGAGAACATTGCTGGGAGGGCTCATGACAAAAAGATGCGGCGGATTGCTAAAAGAGAGAAGAAGCTTCTCCGACCAGGGTTTGAAGGTCGCAAGGAAGGTTATATTAATGAAAATGGAAGTTAATTGCATCTTCATTCTTTTTGCAAGTTCCTGAGCGATAGGTAGTGACCCTTTGCCTTGGAATGGAGTTTGTTTAATTTTATATTGAAAGGGTTTATCAAGGATTTTTGTTTTAGCCTTCTAGGCAGTCTTCCTACTGTTCCCTAAAAGTCCAGGGTAATGCTGATATGCTTTGAATATATGTGGCTAAATTATGGTGGCATCAAGCACCTTGTAATCCAAGATTGGGCATACTAGATAGCCAGAATCCGATGGAGTTTTTTGATTTGTTTTCTTTTGTCATCTCCAAGGAACAATATGCAGTCTGTTTCATATTGGTGGCAACCCTGTCGTGGTTTCTTTGCATACATACTTGTTACCCACTGGTTTCTTGGACATATGAATGTTCAGTAAATTGGTTTGTCATTTTGTTTTTGCTTGATATAATATGTCCTGTCGAAACAGCAGATATCCTATGCGCGTTAGCTCAAACTACCTATGCTCATGCTGTACATAGATAAGGCGGGATCATTGAGGATTGGATTAGATCTGAACGAACGATAGTGAAATTAATGATTTAAATTGGTACTTGATGTCGGTATCGTTGCGAAAATATTTGGAATTCGTTCTATTCTACCTCTGGGTTGCGGGTGGTGTTTGAATCTTTTTCCCTGATGATGCTGGATTTTATTTCCTGAGGAATTCTTTATCTTTTTGTGTGCTCGAACTCACAGTCGAAAGACATGAATTAGGACTGTCTGGTTAGCCGTGATATCCCCCCCTTGCCCTTTTTCGATAGGAAGACCACAACTCCTCTTAGGCGACAGTCAATCGGATTATGGTCAATCAATAGGTTCTTTGATCTATTCTTCTACCCGATAAATGACCATCTCATAGGAACACCTGGTTCTCTTTCTTTCTTTTTTCTTGCTTTGGCTGCACGAGGCAAATTAGTACTCTTAAGACACAGGAGATCAATTTTCTTTTTGGCTCAATGTGAAGGAGATGATCCAAATCCTTGTAACGTGCGGCATCAAAATGTTCTTTGTCACCAGATGTAAAGGTGCATGACCATGTGATGGTGGCTCAAGCAAACTCTATAAGCACTTACAGATGAGAGAAGACCTGAGTTGGCAGAAAAACTGCCGCATTGCAGTACCACATGTTTGAAAATGCAAAGGATGTCGCTGTAGTTTAATTAAATTCGACGATTCCATGGTACATCCAGATTGCTTTGGAAAGACCCACATAGAATGTTGCCAAAAAATAATTGAGCTCTGACGAAGGATGTCGCTCGAGTGGACTTGGAAACTAAACGTGAACCTAAAACGGGGCTTGGTTTGTGCAGAATCAGAAAACTCGAGTTCATCTCTGATGTGCCGAAGGCAGAGGACGTGTATCCACTCCACTTCTTCAGGGAGACGAAGGAGAGTTAGCTCCCATGAAGGCTTTTCCTTAGTGATGCTGCTGAGTGACATGGACATGTCAGAGACAGTAAAGAAGAATGAAGACACGGGGTAAGGTTACAGAAACGAGTTTCACTAGGAATGGCAACCGTGGAAAGGAAAAGGCTGGCTTGCAATGGAGAATTGAATTGGTAGAAGGTTCAAAACGAGAGGGTAGTTTTGAAGAAGAAGAAGAAGAAGAAGAAAGGGGATCCATCCTTCCCTGTACTGAAAGTTGAGAGGCGGGATGGGGGGAGCTCAAAAGCAGCAATGGCGCGAAATGGGCGCCGGGTCCATTAGGTCAAGTGCGCGAATCCATCACGTGCAAAGGGCTTTGGCAGCCATGGCCAGTCCAGCGTAGTGGCTCATCAAACAGGCCTCTGAATGAAAGATGCTGCCACGGAGTCAAAGATCATTTCATAGAGTATTTAGGTGCAACCGTTGGCGCTCGGATTGATTCTTCGTTTGATTGAGGCAAAAAGAGAAGTGATTCTTCCTTCGATTGAAGAGAGAAGTGTTTCGACGCAAACTATTTTGTCATTTGAGCATCCGTTTGCCACTTAAAGAGCCATGCACATGCATATTTTGGCCGGAGTTGTCTCTCAATCCAAAATGAGATTGATCGTTTAATAACATTACTTCTCAAATATGATTTAGTACAATTTATTTGTCAAATATGAGCATGATAGGGGATTAGTCTTTTAATAATATCCCTACATTATTAAACCCTTTCAAAATAAGATATTCATAATTTTACTTGAAAGTTATATAAGTTAGAGATTTGCTATAGTGATCATAAAAAGTAACTTTATCAATAAAGATAGAGCCCAAATGGGCAAAATGGTATAACCTCACGCAAGCATTACCCACTTTTATGATATTTCTCGAATATGGTTTTAATATCATTTATTTATCAAATATGAGACCGATTTAAGATTAATTATTTAATATATCATTCGTTGTATGTCATAGAATTGACTAGCCCTTGATACTAGTTTCTTTTCATTGCCTCCTAAAAAGTTATTTCATGTTTAATTAGGTAATAAAATATGATACAGTAAATTTACAACTTCAAATTTTGTATTTGATTTTAGCTCTTTTTCATGTCAAATTCCGAGGTGAGAATCCAACGTCGTTAAACTCTCTCAAAACCTCAATACTTGAACTAATATAGTATACGGGTAATTCAAAAAGTAGAATCTACGTATACGAGAAGAATCATTCGCAAATATTTCTTACCACTTTCGAGAGACGCCCGCACATGCGTCAACCCCTCCCTGCCTCTAACCTACTCCGGAGGCAACCTCGTGGGGAGTTTCCAATCGTTGTTAATCATGGAGACTGAGAAACCGACCGTGTATCGCGGTCTCATTCTTGAAATGATAATCCCGCACGACGTTTCAAGATCGTGGCGACGTCGCTTCCCCACCATTTCTCCAGCACTCGCCGGGATGCTCGGGCTGTCCTCCACCTCCTCCCCTCCTCCTCCTCATCGTTTCAAGAAAAGAATGCACTTCGCACGAACAACCCCGAAAAATCCAATCATAAGAGTTTCAATTCGTGAGTTTTGATCTTTCCCGGAAGAAAAGATTCGGGTTTTGGCCGAGTTTTTGCTTCTTGGAAGCCTTTCGCCGGTTTTCAAGAATACCCGACAGCTAAAAGATCAGTCTTTTTCCTCAGAGCTGTTAATTAAATTCAACGATTCTCTGCTCCATCCAGATTGCTTCCAGAAGACCTGCATAGAATGTTGCCTAAAGATAATCAAACTCCGACAAAGGATGTCGCTCCAGAGGAGAGGACTCAGAAACTAAACGTGGACCTAAAACGGGGTTCGATTTGTGTGTAATTAGAAAACTCGAGTTTACCCCTGATCTGCCGAAGACGGGGATCGTGTATCTATGAGGGCCGACCTCTGGTCCGACTGGCAATGAAATTGTGTGCTTTGGGCTGCAAGACTCACCTGCCCCATACCATCACGGTTTTGTTCTTCTAAGCTTTGCCCAGAAAAAGTTTTATTTCGAGTTAAGACCAGTGTCACACCTCATGTGTGACATCACCTTAAGCTTCATTCCTACTCATGGCACATCATCTTACCATCCCTAGTGATGTGAGATTCACTTCATTCCTGCCCCCCTTCGTCATCCTCGAGATAGAGTCGTGCTGCACTCTTATCCCACATAAGACCCAGTCATTACGACCCCACTAGCTTGTGCCTGGTTTGTCCTTGAGTCATACACTTTTGGTTAGGTTGGCTCTGCTACCATTTATAAGAGCCAATCTCTAACTCCCCTCACAATGATATTGTCCACTTCAGGCTATAGGACTCACTTGTCCATGCCCTCACGATCTTATTCTTCTGAGCTTCGCCCAAAAAAGGCTTTATTGTGAGTTGAGACTAGTACCACACCTTATATGGCACATCACCTTACCATCCTCAAGTGATATGAGATTCAGTTCATTCTTGCCTCCTTCGCTGTTCTCGAGGTAGAGCCGTACTCCCATCCCTCGCAGGACCGGATCGTTATAGTATCCGCCCCACTTCTTCAGAGAGACAAATAAGAGTTCACTCATACGATGGCTTTACCTTCTGATGCTGCTGAGCGATATGCACAAAGTAAGGGACACAAAAGAAGAATGAAGACACAAGGGGGTAAGGTCACAAAAACGAGTTTCACTTGGAATGGCAACCGTGGAATGGAAAAGGCTATAGCTTGCAAAGGAGAATTGAATTGCTAGTAAGGTTCAAACGAAAGGGCGGTTTTTCAGAAGAAGAAGAAAGGGGACCCCATCCTTCCCGGTACCGAAAGTCGAGAGGCGGGAGAGCAGAAGCAGCAAGTACGCGAAATGGGCACTGGTCGAAGACCAAGATAACCTTTAAATCAAGTGCGCGAACCTGTCACGTACATAGGGCTTTGGCAACCATAGCCAGTCCAACGCAGTGGCTCATCAAACAAGCCTCTGAATGAAAGATGCTGCCACGGAGTCGAATGTAAAACATGCTTCTGTTCTAACTTACATTCAAAGAGTATTTTAGGTGCGACTGTTTGCGCTCGGATTGCAGCCCTTGCTCTGGGTGAGGGTCTGCAGCACATTGGGGGAGGCAAGATCATTAGGAAGTGATTCTTCCTCTGATCGAAGAGAGAAGTGTTTTGATACAAATTATCATGTCATGTCATGTCATATTAATGTCCGTTTGTCTCTTCAAGAGCCACTCACATGTATATTTTGGCCAAAGTTGTCTCTCGACCCAAAATGTGATTGATCGTATAATAATATTACTTCTCAAATATGATTTTAGTACAATTTATTTCGATATGAGATTAAATTTTTCATGTGCATTATATGTTAAGTTTAAAATAGGTATCTCTATATTATTAAATTCTTTCAAAACATTTATTAACATGATATTCATAATTGTACTAGAAAATTATATAAGTTAGAAATTTATCACCAGTTATATACTTAGAAATATATCACCAAAAAAAATGCATAAGAGCAAAAATGCAAAAGTACAGATTTGCTAAAGTGAGTAACTTGATCAATAAAGATGAGCCTGAATGTGCCAAAAAGGTACAACCTCACATGAACATTACCCACTTTTATGTTATTTCTCGAATATGGTATTAATATCATTTATTTGTCAAATATGAGACCGATTTGAGATTGATTATTTAATGTATCATTTGTTTTATAATATGGAATCGGCATACGCCTGAATATTAGTTTCTTTTCATTATCTCCTAGGGAGTCACTTCATGTTTTACTAGGTGACATAATCTAGATATAAAATTCAAAAATTTAAATTTTTTTATTCGATTTCAGCCCTTTCTTTTTTATTTCTCCAATATAGTTTTAATAACCATTTCTTTGTAAAATATGAAACCAATTCGAGATTGGTCATTTAATATACCATTTGTTTTATACTATGGAATCGGCAACCACTTAGATACCAATTTCTTTTCATTATTTCTTAGAGAATTATTTCATGTTTTACTGTATAATATACTGGTATTTTTAAGAATGATCCTTAAATATTTCTGACCACTTTCGAGAGATATGCCATCACTGCCCCTAACCTACTCCCGGACCAAAAAGGAAGTAAAAAGGCGACCTCGTGAGGTGTCTCAAATCTTTTGTTAATATTAATAATGGAGACTGAGAAACCGACCGTGTGTCGCGGTTCTCATTCTTGAAAATGATAAAAATCCCGCACGACTCTCGAGATCGTGGCGACGTCGCTTCCCCCACTATTTCTCCAGCGCTTGCCGGCATGCCCGGGCTGTCCTCCACCTCCTCCCCTCCTCCTCCCACAAGAAAACAACACACTTTGCATGAACCGACCCCGGAAATCCAATCATAAGCGCCTCAATTCGTGAGTCTTGATCTTTCCCAGAAGAAAAGATTCGGGTTTTGGCCGAGTTCTTGCTTCTTGGAAGCTTTTGGGTGTTGTTCAAGCATACCCAGAAGCCAAAGGATCGGTCTTTTTCCTCGAAGCCGTCCGTCTACCCCACTTTACACGGTAATAAGAGAGCAGGGGTTTGTCGTTTGTTGCCTCTCTCTCTCTCTCTCTTCTGTGCATGCTGGGGGACTTCCATGGATATCGACTCTCCAAATGCTGTGAGTTCCTCTGCTCCCTTTTGTTAATTTGGTTCGACGTGTGTAACTGCTGTTGCGCTTGTCCCCTCTTTCTTGCTCGATGCAATCTGATAAAGATCATTCCTTTTTTGAAGTTAATTGAGCGCGTCGGTGGGCATGCTGATGACCCGCTGACGCAAAGCAAAAATTTAAAACTTTAGCACAAAAAGTTAACTGCCGAGGCTGTCTCGGTTATTCAGATTCTCTTGGTCAGCTAAAAGTTTCGCAGAGTCACTTTAGCGTTTGATTTTTCGCGTTTTCGATGGTCAATTTTACTTTAACTTAGCTTGCAATGTTCAAACTGCTTTCGGTTTGATTTCCTCCAGGAGACTTTAAATGAGTGCAGTGGGAACACATGATGGTCGCTCTTGCTTTTTGTAGTTTTGATAAATTTGCATCCTTCTTTCATTGTTTTCTTCATGAACGACTGCTTTTTTCAATGCGCTCAAGTGTCGTTGAATATGCTGCTTGTGAAGGCATAATTATGACCGAATCGGCTGGGGGGTTTGCCAATAGCTTGCAAGGCTTGTTAGAGTTAACATTGCATATAACTTCAGAGGAAGCTAATTCTCCTGTTTTGTTTCTCTGTCTTTGGATGCTGGAATTAAATTCATGTTGAGGGTCAAGCTGATTTTGGTGTGGACTGAGCACGGCTAAGTTGTAAATAGCAGACATCAGCCATGAAATATGTCTATCATTTCAATGAACTACTGATACTGAGCTATACTGCATATACATAGTTGAAGAGTTCTATGCTATGTTCAGACTTTGTTATTTCAATCCCGTCTTCTCCTAATTTCACACGTCAATTAAGCTTTCTTTTGCACTGATTACTTGTTAGGTTAGGGATTCCTAGTTTATGGACAAACCTTAAGCTACCCAAATGAGATTTTATAAGTCCAGAAACTACAGTAGCTGGGAGCGGTTTCTCTGTAGATTATAAAAATAGTCCATGACCATTTTTGTCAATGTATTTGATGCATATTGGTTTTAATTGTGCAATTGAGAGCTTGATGAGTTTTGAAGAATAGATTCAAGACCTTTAATGAGATGTTCATATGATATTTGTTTCTTTTATTCACGTCAGTGAGCAAGTACATTTATTTCCTTGATTAGAAGGACACTGGAAGCCTCTCTTCTGACATTATTCTGTTTTTCTTTTCCATTCAGGCTTCCCTCTTTGCTGATCAAAAGTGTAGAAAATCTTGTTTCTCTAACTTCTTACCTGCAGCGTCTTTGTTTTGTCTAGCACTCTTCATCGGGAGTGCACTGTTGGTGTCAGATCACAGAGAGGTGTATATCTACTCTTCTTAGTTGTACAGATTATTATGTTTTTTTCACTGAACTTGGTCCTGGTAGTTAATTTGCTGAATGTCACGAATGAAACTGAAAATGTTTTGCAGAAATTCTCAGGATGGGATTGGAGGAAAATTGATAAATCACAGAGCACTAGAACCAGCACTTGTGCAGTATGTCGTCCTTCCATCCAGTGCTTATTTTCAGAGAATGGCAGCATCACTTTCAATTCATTTGTGCCTTGCCAGTAGTCTCACTTGTTGCTTAGTAGCTTATTTGTGTTTTCATTTTAGAATCAGTGCAGACCACGTGGAAGTGAGGCCTTACCGGAAGGTATTGTTGCCAGTTCTTCTGATTTGGAAATGAGGCCACTATGGAATTCCGCAAAGGTGAAAAGACAGGCTGAAAGGACAATGTTTTCATTGTTGAAGATATAACATCATAGTTCTGAACACGCATTAACTTGCTTGATCTTTGGACAGGGCTCTCCTAGTTCTTCGTCTAACTTGTTTGCCGTGGCTGTTGGAATCAAGCAAAAGGATCTTGTTAATAAAATGGTTACAAAGGTTAGAAGACTTCTCAGGCTGTTGCTTAGCCCCTTTTTCTCAAGCTTTTATCGAGGCTAACCATTGTCATTTTTTTACCATACACTTTGCAGTTTCTGTCAAATGATTTTGTGGTGATGCTTTTCCACTATGATGGCGCTGTTGATGAGTGGAAGGACCTAGAATGGAGTGATCGCGTCATACATGTATCTGTATCTAACCAAACTAAATGGCAAGTGGTCTTTTCCTTTCAACCCCAGTAAAGATCATTCACAGTATCCTAATGCATCTTCAATCTTGTTCCACATGACTAGGTGGTTCGCCAAACGATTCCTTCATCCAGATATAGTTGCAGAATACAACTATATTTTCCTGTGGGATGAGGACCTAGGAGTTGAAGATTTTCACCCCAATAAGTATGTGTGCTTCACCTCATAAGCTATTCAATTTTCGTTGCTACCTAACCGGGAGTGTGAGACATGAGGGTATCAGTGTTCTATTTTGTTAATATGTGAAGCTTGATCAAGTATCTGTTAAATGTGGATTCATTCAGATAATTGGTTTTTTGATCAGCACAGTAATAGTGCAATGACATACTCAGCTTCATGTTTCCTTGCAAACTTCTAGTTAACTTTTTGGCAATGATTGAGTGTCGTACCTAATTTTTTTTTTTTAATAATTGTGCGCAATACTTGAAATGATGATTATGGTATGGTCCAACTTCAAAATGCCTTTGACAAGATTTCTGGCTCTTCCCTTCTCCATAACACCATATTCTTGTAGGTATATATCTATTATCAAGACTGAAGGGCTTGAGATATCACAACCAGCCCTTGATCCAACCAAATCAGAGGTGCATCACCAAATCACTGCACGTGGGAGGAGAACGGTTGTTCACAGGTGATCTTATGTCCTATTATCTTTTGCCAAAGTTTGACTCCAAGACCTGTTTGATCTCACAAGTGCCTCTTGCTATACATATTATTGTACCAAGTCATTTTGATTATTGTTGGAATGTGCTAACCTCTGTCTAGTGATGGATGGTCTCAAATGCAAACATGGAACTAGGGGAGGTAAAATTAATGTATCACCCAACATCCAGACATGCCAGGCTTTAGCAATGTTGTGCCTCCTCAGGATCTCGCCTAAGAAAATTGCCATAACCATTAAACCAACTAATTGGTGGGATTCAACCATCCAAAACCAATTTTCTTTGGGCTACAGTAGCACTTTATCTGTGGGATTTCCATGCAATGTTGCTTTTTAACTTGAATAACTTGACACTTAACATAGATTTGTAAGGATGGCTAAAATCAGTCATTTAGCATCAAATGTAAATATGTTCATCGAAGGACAACTTGTGGAAATGTCAATCGACTTACTCAATGACAATATTAGGTTGAAAGTCAGCAACTTTAGAGTGTTATTGATTAGTGGATTGAAGTACTATCTTTCTTCTTTTGTCAACAGGAGGACTTACAAGCCTGGTGGTCGTGGTAAAGGTTGTGGTTCCAACAGTACAGCTCCTCCATGCACTGGGTAGGTGCCCTGCACCATATACTATTGAAAGTGCCTTGTATCTGTTGGTTGTACTTTATATTGTTGGATGGATTGTCTGTTTTTTCAGGCCAAGCTTGTTGGTCTTTTTTGTTTGAGATAATTAATTCTCTTTTTCCTTCTGCTGATCTTCTAGTATGGTCTTCTGTAGAAACTAAGTGGATGTAATCTGTTACAGGTGGATAGAGATGATGGCCCCAGTTTTCTCCAGAGTTGCCTGGCGCTGTGTATGGTATATGATTCAGGTGTGCCATTATATTGCGTCTGGTGTTTGTCTTTTTCTAGGACATCAGAGTGTCTGCTTTTATATTGGGGCCATGTCAATCAGAACGGATGTCTAGGTTAGATAGGTAGCCATTGAGTTGTGGAAGATGATATCTTTATCGTATGAGTTTGAATTTGACTTTGAATTGGATGCTAACTCTCTGATATGGACTGGAATAATAAAGTAGGAAACTGCCTCATTTGATAATCTGTGTGTGTCTAAGAGGATGATAATTATTAGTCACTACATTTTAAACTCATAGATGGTATAGGGTGACTCAGTGAGGCCTAACCTTTTACAGAGGCAGATTGGTTACTCACCACTGTGTGCATTCTTAATTTTCTTCACAGAATGATTTGATCCATGCTTGGGGCCTAGACACGCAACTTGGTTACTGCGCTCAAGTCAGTTTAACTTTCTCTACTCAGCCATCGATGTAGTCTCAACCTGCTTTCCTTCTTAAACATCTCCAAGTCGGAGATAATTTACTTCTGTTTGTCTTGACAGGGTGATCGAACCAAGAATGTAGGCATTGTGGATGCTGAGTATATAGTGCATTATAATCGGCCGACACTGGGCGGTGGCAATGAAAACAAGGTTTGGACTAATACAGTTATATTCTCAAGGTGCACCATCTCGGATGTTGAATCCGCATAATATAGAAATACTTATCCAAATCATAAGGTTTACATGCTATTGAGACATCATTTACGGGTGAAATGGTTGTGTAGAAATTATCTTGAGGATTGAGGATTTTCTGTCGGTAATTGGGTGGTTAAGGCTATATTTGATTTTTTTTTTTTTTTTAACTTTGCAACTTGTGCTTGCAGTCGGACTCACAGTCACATCATAATGCTTCTGAGACGGAAAAAATGGAATCAGAGGTATTGCTTGATTTTGGACCTTCATTGCTTATTGCAAACTTCTGACAAATACTTGCGTGACTGGAAATTTTGTATTGCCAATCTTCTTGTGCAGGCACCGTCAAGGTCTCATAAACATGATCCTAGAGTTGAAGTAAGTTTCTCCTCATTTGTGACATTTTCCTTACCTTTGCCTAATGAAGAAGAGGCAAATGATGCATTTCTTTATGTTTTTCCCCTTCATTTGACTTTCAAAGCATAATTTTTATTTTTATGAACTGAGATGTCTATTCAAACAACTAATTGGAGAGGGGATATAGAATGGAGTACTTTTGCATATTGCTCACATGGTTGGGTTGAGATGTAGGTATCCCTTATCTCATTGTCACACTAGATTCAGTGATATCTTGGCTGATAGAACTTCCTAGCTTATATGATAGAAAAGCTCATTGCTTACGCTTATTAGTATTGGTGATACTTTTTATTTTCTCACGGGCTAGTGAATGAGGTTTTTGACTGCAATTAACTGTGTCTTCAGAAAGACTATCTAATCACATTCTTGATGTGTCTGCAGGTGAGGAGGCAGTCCTATATCGAACTCGCAGTATTCAGAAAAAGATGGAAGAAAGCTGTGAAGGAAGATGTATGTTGGACTGATCCATACCCTCAAGCTGCAGCGGACAATATCATGGCCTAATGTTGAGCAACACTCCTCTTGCGAGGAATTCTTTAGATTGATGGCTATATATGATGCAAAGAGGACCGAGGCAGCAATTGATTACAGGCATTGAGAAGATAAGCCTCGTATCTTCAAGCATAGTTTATGCAGTGCCGGGGTTTCAAAGGTACCGTGTACATAGTGCCGCTGCTTCTGTATATAATTGAATCCCCTTTTCAATTACAAGAATGACAGGTTGCAAGGTAAATGCTCTTTATACCCTTGATATCATTCCTTTTGTTTACCCGGGAGGGACCATCTTCAAGACTGCAGAGTAGCGTAGGCTATCGGGAAGCAATTATTGTATCTCTCTCATCATGCGCACTCTTTCGTCTCGTACCACTGTGCAATGTTCCATAAAACATGTAGAGAGGGTCCATATAGGTTGTCCGCTTATGGACTATCTCATGCTGTCTATTGACCAGTGCACATCATGACAAAGCCACAATAAGCTCCGAAATCTTTAAAGTTTGTAACTTTGTGAATTACCGCCGTTTCAGGTAGAACTAGATTACCTTGTTGATTCGGAGGTAATCTGTGGCAAATGATTTGCTCTATCTTTTGCCTGTTCTTTACCCTGTTGCGGTGGGCACTTTCGCTGACACTGCAAATGATTTGTGTTGAGTTGCAATCATGAGGAGTGTCTGCCTAGCATTGCTTCAATTCTTGGGGATTGAATGATTGAGAATTGCCTCCCACTAAATATTGTCTTTTTGCATAAATTTACATCCTCTGTATCATAACAATCAGTGCAAGTGCAAGCTCCTCTAGTGTAAGTTGGATTACGACAATATCGACTCCATCTAATTGCGCAGAACCCCGGCATATCTTGTTCCAGTAACGGGCAACGAATTTAGTCCTATGAGATTAAACTCTCTCATCCTTTTCTCTGAAGATGATAATGACAAACACTCGAGGACATAAGTTGGTAAAAAAACTGATATCTGCAAGAGAACAGCACTAGCGCAGTTCATTAAACAACAGAGGGATAGCTGATGCAGTTGAAGGACATTCCACCAGATGCAGCTTGACATCAAAGTCTCATGGACAAAACCCAGAAACTACGGATGCAATTTTAGAAGCAAAGAGGCACATGGTCTGCTGCCCAGAAATTTTATTATGAATAAAAAAGTGGAAACTAAAAAGATTCCAGGGCACACTTCTCAAGACAACACATTCAGAACGAGGGTGGATTTGTATGATGAGCCCCACAAGATTGAATAAAGAAATCAGTATCACTCCCAAAGCACACAGCACAAGCGGGACTGAATCACTTTGTTGTCATCGCGAGAGTTCTCAGAAACATCCTCCTCTGAAGAATGAATAAACAAAGGCCAAGTTATTAAATAAGGATAAGGAACCTATTCATAATGAAATCCTATTCCATCAATAGGGAAAAGAGGAAAAAGCAGTTGAAGCTGAGGCAAGCCAAGCATTGTCAATGGCAATAGGGCAAAATATAGCGTGGCTTAATTGCCCTCAACTTCCACCTACTCCTTAGTATATATGGTTGGCCTCACCTACATCCATTAATTTCTCTCATCCATCTTATCTGCCAACTATTACAAACTCATCTCCTCTCTCTCTCTCTCTCTCACACAGCCAAGGTGCCCCATTTGGCCAAAGCATGGAACCGACCAGATCAGGACATGATCCATGGGAACCAGGCAGGACATTCTCTTATATTAAATCCTTAAACTCTGTCCCCATGAGTGATGACTCACAAATCTTACTGTACCTGATCTGCTCTAGAAAAGACTGAGAAAGTGGTTTTGCGAAACCACGCGTGATCGATTTACTTCATGAGCTAATAATAAGCCCGTGAATGATTTCACTTCACCACGTGCCAAGACCTGCAGTCCTTCTCCTTCTTCACAAAGCACCTTAGCAAGAAGAACTGTTGCTTCTCAGCAAGCTCTTCTTCTGCTAACCATGCATGTATATGCGATACACAACGAAAAATTCGAATGTTAAACGCCCACTGGTGCAAGGAAAAGGAGAGCGCGACTGGCTGGCGCGCAACGCCGAAAGGGAGATCTGGAAAAATACTATTTTTTAACTCAGAAGTCAAACGACATGAAAAGCAGATTTGACTGGCCTCAACGCCAAGTCTTAATAATAATGATGTCTAGTCAGAACGTAACTAAAGCGCTCGTCTAGCTTATCATCCGGGCAATGTCATCACCCAACAAAGATCATCCACCAAAAATGGCGCACAGAAAGAAATTTAATAGGAAAGAAGAAAAGAAAGATCTGAGAACAGTTCAGTAATACAAAACTTCAGTGGAGCAGAGTCAAGAACAATTATACTTTCTCATCCACCCACAGATACAAGTCCCAATGTCAGGCCAGAGAGAGATTAGAGACATAAAAATAAGACCCATTTGCTTGAACTAAGGACAGCGTTCATAGAAATCCTAAACCGCCAAAGCTTTCGCAGGCAAGGTTTTCCTACTTCCAGCAAAAACTCCACCTCCTCTTGCAAAATGACAATAAAAATAACTCCCAGCTACAAATAGCAAAACCCATCTGGAACTAGCAATTCCCTATGTGATGATAACAAATTACGACTTAAGTAACCTTATAAACAATTCTTCTTCTGCCTTCTTTTTTTCAAGAATCTAACACAGATATGCTTCCCCCACTCGCACTTCGCCACTGAAATAAAGCTTGACGCCCCCCCAAATTTTAATAAAGTAGAACGGATGAAGACAAAATGTTATTTTTAAAAGGAGGAGGAAGTGGAGGAGGGGTTCAGAGATGGCATCCAAAGCAATTGCAGGTCTTGGGAGTGAAAGAGCAGAAGCCAAAAGGGCGGTTGGGGATGTTGCAGTTGATGGCATAGCAACATGGAGAGGGCAAGCACACCCCTCTTGCTCCACCACAGCAAGTGCACAGTGCACATATCTGGAAGCTCCCCAATCTCCTTCTCGTCTCATTCAACTCCATCTCGAATTTGCCTTGCTCCACCAATGGCATCATCTCTTCCTCTGCTGCCGACTCATTTGCCTACCAAAAACACTCAAATCAGTGATTACCCAGATGAAAAAATCACAACTTTGGGGAGGAAAATGAAGGGATCTAGGATTTTCTGGAGCTAAATTGCGGAGAGAGAGAGAAAGAGAGAGAGAGAGAGAGAGAGAGGCGCTCACATGGAGTAAAGCTGCCGGATTTGGAGGAATGGCACTGGCAAAGGCGAAGGAGAGCGCAAGAAAGAGAGACACTAGAATCCCATGAGTAGACATAACTTGTTTTTCAGGGGTTGGGCTTGATGGCTGGGTTGTGCGGAAGGAAGAAATGGGTTTCCCAATCTGAGTAACAAGGAGAGTCTCTTGGCGTCTGCTAGTGCATAAAAATGCTTTTCTTCTTTGCTTGCTAATGGGTTTTCTTGAGATGCTTAAACGGTGCTGAATTGTTATAATGCCTCTTGAGAGTTTTAGGGAATGGAGAGGTGTTGAAATTGGGTTGGTAAGAGGAACTAGAGAGAAGGGTTTTCTCGGCACTCTTGCCACTCGCTCCCACTCGCTCACTCTCTCAAGGAAGTGAAGGAGAGAGGGAGGGAGGGATGCAGCTGGAATGGGGAAGTGATGCTATTTCCCACACCGTCCCCACTCCTAGTCCTAGTTGTGGGAGGCCCACTGACGAGTACACACTCACACCCATTTTAGCTACTCCAAGATGGGCGATATGGCCACGTGTATCGATCAGGGCCCTTCATGGATACGATTCCTTTTGATCTTAGGTCGATCTTTAATGGAGGGCACGGGGCTGCTCTGTTCATATTTCATGCTTCACTTTTTTTTTTTCTACCTTCGTTTGGCGTTTCTATATATTTTCTTGCTAGGCTGTGTCGTACTCCACTTGTCAACATCATTGATTTTCCGTTCAATGTATTTTGTTTGCCGCCAGAACAAATTTCTTGTTTGTTTTCTCGTGCTCTCTTTTTCCTCCATCTGCGGTGACGGTGAGTGTGAGCGGTGCTAAGGATCCTAGAGCTGTCGCTTGGACTCGGCCCAAGTGGAGGGCTGACATTGTTGACTGCTACTCAACATCAAGTAAAAGACCGGGTCAGCCTGTCTCCATAAACAACTGTTGAAATCTTTCAAAAAAGGTTTTGCTCTTTTCAACCCCAGTGGGAGATCTCCCCCATCATGCAGTTCAACAGCCCGAAAGCAGAATGTGAATGCCACTGCACCAAACCATAATATCACAAAAGACAGCGCATTCATATGTATATCAGGACAGGTGATTTTCATGGTCAGGCAGCTTTCTTAACAAGTAATTCTGATTAAGTTACATTGTGGATTTAGAAATATGGCAGCAGTCTGATAGCCTCAAATGAGAACACGAATTACACTGAGTTGAAGTAGGATGCGATTTTCGCCATGTGAGTTGCACAAACGTTGAGTTGCATGGCAAAATAAAACCCGAATTTGATCTTGAAAGTACGAGCATGTCGTTGAAATGACTATATAAGTACATTGAGGTTTGAGTCGCAATGAAGTAGCTAACGACCATACGTTAAATTATTTCGTACGTCTGCACTGGTCCAACACACTTCTAAGAGGAGCTGATGAATTGCTTTGAGGCAGAAACAGGAATGAATATAAGCAGATGATGAGTGTCCTAAAACCGGTGTACGAGACAATGGCACGATAGCAGATGATGTACAGTCTTCTCACTCACAACATGCTCGTGCCACAGGAACTGTCAACTTTTGCCGACCTGAACTTTTTCTCTGAGAACTATGGGAAAGCCCGACGACAGCACTCTCTCGTGGGGCTAAGTCGGCCGAGCACATTGAAGTTTCAGTTCCTTTTGATCCACGGTCTGCTGAACAGCAGAGACTGATGCGGTCCCTTTTGAGCTTTTTACAGTCACATCCATGTCAGAAAAACTTTAGATGGTAAAGAAACCACGTCGAAGAGCTATGATAAAAAAGCTTGAGCCACAAACACCATCCTCAAGTCATCCCATCATTATCTTTCGCGATTCAAATTGCACCTTAGATCGAGATTACTAATTTAAAATTGAACTTTTCACACCGCACATGATTTACAACTAATGCCAGATTATGTCATCCCTTTTTACTCTTTTCAAATCGAAAGCCTAATAATGACTTCCAAACCATCCATTTAACTTTTCAAAAAATTCGATATTTTATGCAAAAATCGAGGTGCTTCCCAATACCACGTTGAACTTTTCTCGAGAGAATTAAGGCACAAAGATAATTCTTCCATCCTAAATTAAAACTGGTTTCTTTTTTTTTTTTTTTGGCCTTTCTGTGCTCAAATTTTTCATTCATTTGTTGAAAAGGGAGATCCAGAAGGTCAAACCTTCTCAGGGGTGATTGTGAAACTGAAGACATCCTTGATACTACAGGAAACATCTGCCTTTTCACGGTCTTTGGAGATCTCCGCTCGATACCTCTCTACCCTTCTCGCTCTCGACGCGAGGAAATGCAGATCCCGCCCAGATCCGAGCTCGTCGAATCCACGCCCGCGTCGCTCTAGCCTGAGGGATTCGAGGCATACCCAGAAGGAAAGATCCCTCCTTTTCGCCTCGGCCGGATCGGGAAGCGCGATCGGAAAGATGGGTCCGTCGTCCCCGGTTGGGATTCGCGCCGTCTCTCTCGGTCTCTTGGTCTTGGGGGCGCTCGCCCTCCTGGCCGTCGCTCCGACCGCTTATTCCCAGGTATCGAAACTCGGGTTCTTTTTTCCGCTCGCCGTCGGGTTCGTGCATGTGGGTGCGCATGTGGTGCTGATGGGCTGCGCCGTCGTGTGTTATTATAGGATTCTCTTGCTGGTGGGACCGAGAGGGAAGATGATGGCGACTCGATTGTTAGGGATCTGGGTCGACGCAGCAAGGTGAGTTGACATTTGTTTCCATCTACCTGGGCAAGTTTAGTTGAGTAACAGAGGAAATTGTGGAGGTTTTGTGAGCTCTGGGTGGTCTTTGGACTGTGAAATCTCTAGTTCCATCGGCATAAATTTTGCATGTAAATTGGGAAGAAAAGGGGTTTCTCTGGCATTGGCTTGATTTTGCTCTTTCATAATTTTCCCATTGATCTTTGATGCTTAGCTAGCTGAGCCCACTAAGAAAGAAACGGCTCGGTGATTGTTGTTCTGGTTATGCTAATGTCTATCTTTGAAGTGCAATCTGCATGGACATCTGAAAGGTTAAGGTACTTACGAGATGAGAATTTTGGTGCAGATTATCCTCAACAAGCTGGGTAATGGTGCTGCTGAGGATGGCAGCTCTGTTGGGATAAATATTAGTTTGGATGGTCCTGGTCTTGGGGTTTTTGATGCATTCTTCACGAGTCTGTCAATGATCCTCGTCAGTGAGGTTAGCCTGCTTCTATCACATTGCCACACATATCGTAGTTCTTGTGCTGATCTTTCAGTAAATTGGCTTTACGGTTGTCTTTACTTATGTTTTCTCATGCTGCTAGATTGGAGATGAGACCTTTATAATAGCAGCTCTTATGGCTATGCGTCACCCAAAGTCAATTGTGTTATCTGGCGCCCTCACGGCATTGATTGTAATGACGGTAAGTAAGCTCCTGCTTGTATTTATGTTTTCATGATTGAACCCTCTTGTCCTTGTGCTTTGCCTGTTTCTGATATATCTTGGCTTGCAAAATGGCTCTACAAACTCTAAAGCTTGCAGTGTGGTTATTTATTCTGGGTCTCATTTATAATTTATTCTCGTCAATGTTGCTTAGGTGCTTTCCACTGGACTTGGAAGAATTGTCCCTAATTTGATATCGAGGAAGCACACAAATAGTGCAGCCACAGGTACACCTTTTCTAGTTTACCATGCTGCCTTTTCAATTGGGACTGAATTTCAGACATGCGCTAATTTTTCTGTGCAGTCCTCAAGTGCCTTGTATAACTAGTGTTTTTTGTGAGTTTGTCTTTCCTTATAGGCCCTTAGTACATGTAAGAGGTCTTTCTTAAGAAAATCTAGGGTTTTAAAGGTCAAGACAGGTCAATACATTCTGAAGAGAATGTTGCTCTGTTGCTTTTGGCTATTCTTTCTGATGATTTCACATAGGAAGAGAACTTTATTGGCATTTACCTGAAATACTGTGGGACCTTTTGAATGAGTTTCATTCTTTAAAGTTTCATTCCGAAGATTCTACTAGCACCTTCTCTTCTATTCGACTTCTCAGCCAATGTTACTGTGATAGTAAGTTGGATTTTGGTCGTTGACTATATTCATGGCACAGCTTGCCATTATTTGTGTGGCAACATTCAATTATTGCTTGATAGACATTTTGAAGAATGATGCACTAGATCATGAATTTCATTTGTATTTTCCTACTTGGGATTATTATAGGGATATCCTTCCACTGTTCCTCTGTGGGATTTTATTAAGTTTGTATATCGTGAGAAAAGGATATTTTGGAGGCCAGTTGTTTGATGAACTAATTTTTTTCTTTCATGTCAGTTCTCTATTTATTTTTTGGGTTGCGGTTACTTTATATAGCATGGAGGTCAGATCCAAAGTCATCTCAAAAGAAAGAAATGGAGGAGGTATGTTCATCAGTAACCCTTTCTCAAAGTATGTTGTTCCTCTAGAATTCAATTTGTGTAGTTTGTGGTCGTCTGTTTCTTTGTATTCAGAAAGTTGGAGTTGATTTCAATACAGACCTACCATATGGTTGGTGGAAATTAAATTGCCTGAAGCGATGTTTCTTTTTGATATTGATGGCCTTGCATGGAGCCATAATCAATGACCCGAATCTGGTGCCATGGAGCAGACTAGACTAAGTAATTTGGTGCTTTTACAGACTGTTTAGTTTACTGTGTGTTTTGTATTTTTTATTGGCCTGCTATTTGCAATATGTTTAAATATTTTTATTTCCAGTAGTTACGTTTGTAATGATTGTGGAAGTTTTCCTGATTGCTCCTTTCTGTTTTTTTTTTTTTTTTTTTTTAATACTGAAGCATTTAGGAATTACGAACTTTTTATGCTTGGCTGCAACCAATTGAGAATTTTATGGGTTCTACATTTGATATGTGCAGGTAGAAGAGAAACTAGAGGGTGGACAAGGAAAGACATCCTACCGCCGCTTCTTTTCAAGATTTTGTACACCCATCTTTCTAGAGGTGTGCCTTTTATATAGATTTTTATTTGGACCATCTGTTCCCATCTGATTTCTGCTAAGATCTCATTATCTTTATATACTGTGGTGACATTCAGTTTCCTGCTTGTTTTACAGTATTTTTTTTTTCCAATTGTTATACAATTCTTGCAACTAATGACATCGTTACTCCTATGCAGTCCTTTATTTTGACCTTTTTAGCAGAATGGGGAGATCGTAGCCAAATTGCTACAATCGCTGTAAGATGTTTCTTCACTATAGTCTTCCTACTCTCTGTTGGTCTGTATTTTGAGCTGCTTAGTGAATCTCTTGATTTTGCTCTCTTTATATGGAATCTGTTTGGAAACTTTTCTGGTTTTTTCAAAAACCTCAGTTTTGATTTAGTTTCAGTTTGCCCTATTATTTGCTGGCAACCTTATATTTAGAGATATGACCGAGCTATTGATATTCTTGTCATTTCCTATTACCTCACCTTCATTTCTTTAGTTTACCTCATTATGGCACGTATGTTGTCCGCATGTGTGGTACGTTGAATCTTTTATGTTGAGCTATTGGTTGACAAAAGAGTGAGGAAAATGCCATTGTTCATGTAGTTCTCCGTCTTCATGATGTTCGCTTGATCAGCCATGGAATTTAACACACAAACCCTTCTTTATGTTTATAAGATCGGAATCTCGTGGGCACATGGCCATTCATCCTTCATGCATTTTTTTGGATATCTGAATAAAAATCACCATTTTATGTTTATTTGAGTTCTAGTGGGGTGTTGAGCAATCTTGTTATGTTGCAGCTGGCAACACATAAGAATGCCGTCGGAGTGGCCATCGGGGCGACAATAGGACACACCATATGTACATCGATTGCAGTGGTGGGTGGAAGCATGTTGGCATCCAAGATCTCGCAGCGGACAGTTGCGACTGTTGGTGGCCTCCTCTTTCTCTGTTTCTCCTTGTCTTCTTATTTTTACCCTCCCTTGTAGGTGATTTTGTGGGCTAACATGATTCTTTACAAGCTCTGAAAAACCCCTACTTCCACATTTTCTCCACGAAAGTTGATATTAACTGGTGATAATCAGACCTTTCCAGTATTCTTTTGTAAAATGTTAGCGCGTGTTAAAAGTCTTCTGGCTTTTGTTCTCCTTCTTTCTCTATCTTGAATGTACCTCCTGCGGCTTATCAATGACCTTTTCAAAATCCAATTATAGTTTTGGCCAAGTCAAACATGTTCCTCTGCGTATTCCAAGAAACGAAAGAGTACTTCAGCGGGACCGAAATCGCTGTTACATGGCATGATCTGCTTCCATGTTTTTTTGTCAGTATGCTTGAGAGGTGAAGTTGCAGTTTTAGAGCCTCTCTTTATCAGGCATTTTCTTGGGAGAACTTGACTAATCTTCAAGTTGATTGGAAATTGGCTTATGTTGTGGTTGGAAGTCTAATTTCACTGGAATCCAACGCATCCATCGTTGAGAAGCCATTGAAGCTGTGTGGAAATAATCATCTGATGGATTACGAATTGCGCTCGTTGTATTAAGTCCTTAAAATGAATGATGTGAAAAGTAACTAGTGGGAGCAGAATCGCTCAATTTACATGAAAAATGTCACATCGTTAGAGTCAAAATGCGAGGGTTTCGCCGACAGACCGGGATAAGAAGGTAATATTAAGATAAAGAATTGCAATGAAATTGGTATTCCAGACAGATTATTCAGTGGAATTTGAGCCATTTTCCAAGTCTGTTTTGTGAAAAATGTACATGCTTCCTTTTTCTGAGTAAAGCAAGAAGTTCTATTGATAAAATTAGGAAAAGCAGGAACAGCCTGTTACAAACAGCATCAAACTACATAAGATGTGAAAAGATAGTTATAGGAAATGTTCTTATTATTTTCCAAAAGTAATGACACATTTAATAAAGTTAATCACTAAAGTGTTCCCTAGGGATAAGCATGGAACCGATGGGAACTTGTTCGGTTCTAAGTTCCAAGGTATGTAAAATAGGTTTTAGATTCCAAAAATTAGAGAACTTGTTTCGAATGGTAGGTTCTAGGTTTTAGGTTGGTGGAATCTAAAACTTATAACTTGAAACTTTGAATAAATTTTTGTATTTTTCTTGATTTATGTTTTCACGAAATCTTAAGATATTTCATGGCGTTAATTTAGTAACTATCTAAAATTTCTATTTCCATAATAGAAATATGTTTGGTACAACTCTTATTTTGTGACTTAGAATTTTTTGTTAATTTTTAATAAATTTATTATATTTTTCTATTTAAATTTTTAAATAATTTTATTATATATTTTAATTTTATTATATTTTTGAAATTTTCTTTTAATTTTATTATATTTTTAATATATTTTATGTTATAATTTTATTATATTTTTCAAAATTTCTCTTAATTTTTTTAAAATAATTTTATTTTATATTTTTAAATAATTTTATTTTATTTTTGTTATCGGCTAGAGGAAGAAGAATAGAAAAGAAAAGGAAAAGAAGAAAAGGAAAAGAAAAGGAAAACGATTTGGCTTGATTATGGAGTTATTCCCAAGAATAAAAGAATAATTTTTTTCTACTTCTTAATTGTGTTCTAAATCTATTCCTAAGAACAAATTTGTTCCTAAGAATAAAAAAGTTATCAAATTATTCCGAGGAACAAAAGAATATAATCAGGCATTAGTTGATACGTTATCAAATATATCCTAAGTTTTCATTTATGATTAAGATTTTTGCTTTGTTAATATTTCATATTTTTCATGTACCTAAATATAAGTTATAACTAGTGAATTGTAGCAGCTGGTGGTCATTAAATGTTATAATTTATCAATTAATAATACACGTAGAACTTGGATAGACCTCGAAACCAATCTTAGAGGTAATATCTAGGTTTTAGGGTATACGGAGTAGGTTCCACATTCTAAAAAATGAAAAACCTCTTCCAATGAATAAATTCCAAATTTTAGGTAAAACCTATATAGAACCTGAAACCTATAACCGCTCACCCCTAAATTGTTCCCTTAGAATTTTCATAGTAACTTAATATCTTTCATGGAGACGGAAATTCTCTTAGACCACCATGCCAAATGTCATAAAATATATATTTTCACGAAACACATGGAACCTACAAAGTCTTGCAATCGGTAGGTTTAAGTGTCATCAGATTGTAATGGAACGATGGATGATTGCTCTCCTACCAAGAAGATGGAGTATTTGCCACTCAAAAGGGCCAACCGAGGACTTCCCCCACGAAATAGTGCGGCGCACCCCTATTTCCACATTCGTCAACTGCAACTGTCGTACTGTAAACTGTAAAGTGAATACTGTTATGTGACAGCAACCCGCCAAAGCTCGTCATTGTCTTCTAATCTGTAATCATCAACCATCATCGTCGTCGTTGTAATTGTTACACGTCTTTGGCGAGTTGATCTCCGTAAGACCAGAGGGCCAGACAAGAAAACGACGTTCGAGCAGACACAGCATCCACCTTTTTCTCCTGCGAAGACATGATCTACTGTTTTGCTCAAAAGAAAAGGCCACCACGACCGATCTGTCCGTGCGAGTATCTGTTGCTGTGTAACAAATACACAGGGCTTGTATGTCCCCCTGATGCTTTCTTTCGGCCCCCTTCAAAATCAAGCAATGACAGGATATTGCGTGTCTACTCCACCAGCACCAATCAGGAGCTCAAAAAGATTGATGAAGCATCTGTGGTGAGATGTGTAGGGTCCACATCAAGAAAAAAACGGTGGGTTTGGCTTACTCCACAAGTGAGGTTAGTGAAAGGTAGGAGCCCACCGGCACTCCTGCATATGCAGTGTCCCCCACCAAACCAAAAAGATTGAAGTTTTAACAGAATCGGGAATGAGTAGATTGTACTTTAGCCCTTTGAAAAGACTGGTTTTGGGTGATTAACTACATGTACGTGGGAGTTGGATTGGAGTGTTCAGCCATGTCAATTAGTTGTTAATCTTTCCCATCTGTTTGAATTTTGCTGAACCGAGATTTCTTACTAGACAACAGCATCACTAACAACACCTCGTCCACAAGTATCCATCATTCTGGGAAGCAGACCAGCAAATTTTTTTCCTTTTAGCCCTTCTCCCTACCAAACGCCGACTGATATAAGTATCGTCTCTTGCTCGTATATCTCGTGTTATTGTGTCATCCAGAGACGTGCCCTCGGCGATCGGCATTACGTATCGTTTCCTCTTCCGAGGCCGGCATCTCTCTCTGAGAGAGGCAGATTCTTCCCTCTTCTTTTGTCTGGTGATTCAGGAAATGAGAGACAAAATGGAAAGGCTTGTCCTCCTTCCATTTGCTGTCGGCTGTATATCTGAATCAAGCGTCGCCATAGCTACCCAGAATCACCGGCGATCAAAGAATGTCGACTCGCCACCATCAAGTCTCTCTCTCTCTTTCTCTCTCGGCCATGCGCACTTTGAATGCGCACACAAAATCCTTTTGCACATTGCACTGGACACAAAGCACACAGGCACACACGAATGTGTCAAATTCAAGTCTTCCCTTCATTGTTTGAGTGTATAGTGACTTTCAGGCTCAAATTGTGAAGGGACTGATCAGGAAACGACAGATCGAGACAAGGAGGAAGAAGGGAGCTTCTCTGATGAAAGTATGAAAAGCTCCTTCAGCTTGATGGCTCTACCGAAGCCCAACATATCGACCGGCATTCAAAGGCTATACAAAGGGTTCAGAAGCTTCTCTCACTTATTCGGTGCGTAGTACGCTCATCACACAGGCATTGGTATTATAAACTTTTCTCGAATACAAACCAACTTGTTTGTCCATTGTGTTGCTAGAAATACATGGAAAATAGTCACTAGACAAGATCAAACTGAAAATATTGTTGGCCCTGTCATTGACATACTGACATTTTAAGCAGCACCACTTGCAAAAACATCTAGGGACCAGTTCTATGAAAGTTTGATCATCTTACCTTATATTTCGCGGCACGATTTCTAGTCATAAGAACCAATTGATGTTTCAGTGTACAAGGAAGAGGACATGGAAGAGGAGGAGATGGATATAGAAATAGGACTCCCAACAGACGTGAAGCATGTGACCCACATTGGATGGGATGGATGTGCAGCCCTCAACCCCACCAGGGGCTGGGATTGTCTGATGCCTCCCGATCACGAGCCGCTCCACTCTGCCGACGGGCAGGTTCAGCTCTTTCTGTCTTCTGCCGATGCTTCTTTAGCACAGTCTGAGCACTCCAGATCAATTGCATAGGCGAGACCTGCTCCTTTCTGTATGGATGATACTGATGAATTATGTTTGGTGTCGATTCAGACCTTTCCCCGTATTTAATTTGTATAAAGTGAAAACTGTATCCCAGATGAAGCTTGAATCATAGGTAAAATATGATATATAGCATTACCATTGGTATGGTGAACTAAGAAGCTTCTTATTCTGGGTATGTTGTGCAGTAATCAAGTAGAATTTACAGAGTCCACTTGACATGGTTTGATTATGCAGCAACCAAATAAAATTTCACAGAATTGCAGGAGTTACATCTGTTAATTACCAACAAACCGGTAAAATGTTCTGACATGGAAAAAGAAGTGATATGGTGAATTCTGTAGAAAGTCACCGGGCAAGTAGAATGAGAAAGATTTGATCGCTGGACAGCAAATTGATTGATCTATTCGGACATCGATCGATAGCAGCACGCACGCCATCACGTCCGCCAGCAACAAAGATGTTGCTGTGAATGGTTTAGAGGAGTTTCAGATTTGGTTCGGTGTGTCTGACCAAGATGGGGATCTCTAAGCTTTCCATCTCTAACTGTGAAGTGTTTTTTTCTTCTTTCTTTTACTACATCATGACCCAAATCAATATCGGTCATGCTTGATGAACCAGATTGATACCTCTCCGCTTGCTAGTTTTATCATTTGGTAGATCACTGTGGAATTCATTCGGATGGACATCCTTCTCCCAAATGAAATTCAATCTATGTACCGCTGTTCTTCATGAGTTCTCCACATGAAAATTTACCATGGTATTCCACAAACCAATTCGACCGGCAGCAATCATGCTTACGACCATCAATTCTTCTCAATAATCTTTTTGCCCTACTAATCAACCCTCATCTCTCTCTCTCTTGCTAAATAGGGAAACAGGGGAAAGAGGAAAATAATCATAACCCGTCATTTATTTTCATTCCCAAACAAGGAATCTATCAGGTACTCACATATGCTCGTACCGCGCCCCCCATGGATCATACCGCCCGATCCCCCTTGGCGGTATGATCCATGAGGGGCACGGCCCGGGGTTCCGACCCGACCCAAGTAAAAATGGGAATTTTTTTTTTTTTTTTTGGTTGGCTAACTAGAGCTAATGCAAAAACGTGAAAGAGGCTTCAAAGCCCAAATGGGCACCCCTCAGCGGCCGCCATGGATAAGAAAGACCCCAACCCTCTCTATATATATGCACACTCACTCTCTTTTTGCGCGTCTATCCCTCTCTCTCTCTCTCTATCTCTACGCTTGTCATTGCGATTGCGCGATTCGTCAAATTAGGGTTTCCTCTCCTCCGTCGGGGTCGTCCGCCATCGATCGCAAATGACCGGCAAGGCGAAGCCGAAGAAGCACACGGCCAAGGAGATCGCGGCCAAGGTCGACGCCGCCACCACCAACCGGGGCGGCGGCAAGGCCGGCAAGGCCGACCGGTCGGGGGTCGAGAAGGGGGGCCACGCCAAGTACGAGTGCCCCAACTGCAAGACCACCGCGCCGGACCTCAAGTCCATGCAGATCCACCACGACGCCCGCCACCCCAAGATCCCCTTCGATGAGGCCAAGCTCATCAACCTCCACGCCGTCCTCGACCCCGCCGAGCCCTCCTCCAAGGGCGGCCGCCCCGGCGTCCGAGGTAGTCACAAGAAGTGATCGGAAAGCTTCCTAGCCCCCGGAGCCTTAGTCTCGACCGCCCGGTCGCGGGCTCTGGTCTTTTTCTTTTCTTTTTTTCGTCGGTTGTCTTGGTGTCGGATTTGATGGTGTAACGGTAGGTCGATGAGGGAAGTTGTTAGGGTGGGGGTTTGGGGGAGAAGGGGGGTTGGGTTTGTCCATCTTTTGGACGCTGTCTTCTTTGGCTAAGCTTGATGATGTATATTGTATGTTCTCAGACTATGATGTCTTAGAATTCGCCTATCATCAATGAATCGAGATGGAGTTTCCTGTCTTTATGCTAATATCGATGATGTCCTTCCAAATTCCTCTGCCTACTTACTGCTTGTTGATTTGCTTGATCTAATATGCGGGTGTTGGTGTTATGACTAATTTTTCCTTTCTGAAGAGTGGTTTGATGGGTACTGTTAGATTCGATGCGATTGCTTTGTGTCGATACTCTTGTGTCTTCTAAATTGAAGATGGCTGATCTGACCATCAAGAAAGTATTTTGAGTAAAATAACACCAGATAATCGGTGCACATATAATTGACCGAGTGATGGGTTAAAGTAATACATGACCAACGAGTGATGGTGTTATTCGAACTGGTATCATCTATTTCTATTCCATGCTTAGAAAATGGATCAATTCGCCGACTTGATTGCTAGCAGACGCTTCATGTTGCTTGAATATGTACTCCTTTATGTATGGGCTAGATGAATGAGGACAAGGGTTTTTGTTCTTGTAAGTGGTGGCCATGTGTATAATACGAGGGAACTGGAAAGATCTCTCATCCTGCATGCAAGTTTCTCTTGTTGCTGTCTTATATTTCATGTTTAATTGAACTTTGATGTTAGGATGTAGCTCTCATCAACTGAGTTATAGTTTCAGTTTCTTCTTGCATGTCTTGGAGTGGATTCACCTTGAGTTCTATCATACGAGGAATATGTTCTGCTTGATCCTCTGTTTTCCCTATGCAGATACGACCAAAATACAGTTTGATGGTCTTTCTAGCTTAAGTCTGATTGCTTTTACGTAGGTTTGTTGAGGGCTGGCTGTCGGTATTTATCTATGCTCGGAGGAGAGCGGAGTGATAAAGGAGAAAATGCACTGTCCTCTTCGAGTTTGGCTGCAGTAAGCAAGTCATAATCTTAGTTTGGTTGTAGATTATTTACTACCTGTTGATTGACAAGGTTGATGAATCTGCTTGGGACATGCATGGCGAAGGGAAGAAATTTATGTTACTAAATATGAAGTCTTGATGTATGAAATATTCTCAGATGTACAAACAGTGGTTGCTCTTGAGGTTCTCACAGGCCAGCAATCCTTAAGAAAGGCGAAAGGACCAAAGATCTTTCACTCTGTCTTCATTCTTATGAGCTGATCACGGCGAATTCACAATCAATACCAAGGTGAAGGGCTAAGCAAAAGCTTTAATGCTGTTCAATTGTGATGAGCTGATCACGTTTCTTCTGTGTAGCTTTTCTCTCTTTCTATCATATCCTGGGAATCCTCAGCTGAGTTGTGTGGGCAAATCTCGATGGCTTTGATGTTAAAGTGGAATGTCCTCGTGGCCTCTGAATGCCTTTTCTTTGACAGTACGGTGAAAAGCTGGGACAGTGTGCAGCGTCTTTTCGTCCAGGTGTACATGTGCTGTGACTCAGGTAATGTCGTCTGAGAGTGCTAGATCTGGCCAATCCTGACAAGAGAGTACAGGCCGGAGATGACATTAAAGAGAACTATGATCAATAATTGTGTCACAAAGGCAACAAAATACGGCCACTTAAGAATGGCTTGATTTTGATTTTTATATTCTGTTTGTTTTACGAAAAATAACATTCAGGAAGCTTTTTTTTTCTTCGAATTTTCCGAAACAGAGTAGTCAAGGGAAACATTTTTGATCAAGGGAAAGAACAACTTAAAATGGGAAAAATTATTGTCTTTTCAAAGAAAGGAAATAATTTTCTCTGTTTCTCTTTCACATGCACTCCGTCTCTCCTTCTCCTTCCTCTTCTCACCTACGTGCTCCTTATCTTTCTCAACCTTTTGACTTCCTGCTCTCCGTCGTGCTTCTCATCTCTTTCATGCTCCCAGAGTTCGTCATCCTCCTCCGTTTCTCTGTCTCTAGAGTTCCTCCTTTGCCCCCGCCTTGCTGCTCCTCATTTGTCGTGTCAAGCGCAATTGATTGAGCGAGGTTAAGTGTGTTGCATCCATTTCTGCATTCTCTTTCCCTCTTCTTCAAGAAATCCAGTTCTCATTGCTTCTCCAGCTTAACAAGTACGGCTGGATTCTATCTTCTTTCTCAAATCTTTTGCACTTTTGAAATTGTGGCTCTGCTCTTCTTGTCGGGCCGATGTTTTCTGATGAGTCTGTGAATCTATTTTGCTAGTCCAAATGGCGAATGGGTGGAAGCTGATCTCGCCCCTCGGTTGTGATGAGATTCATCTTAATTTGAGCTGGTTTGAGTTGGGAATAATTTATTTGGGAGAATTAGGTGGTGATTTTAGCTGTTTTTCATATATTAAGAGGATTGTCAGTTGATTGTTTCCTGCTTTGGTCACGAATTTGAACTCTCCTATAGGATGGGAGTGGTATAATCTTCACTATTGTTGGTTTTTACAAACCAATTGTTGATGCAAGTGACAATGAAGGAGCCATCAAGAGTAGCAATGGAATCGATATATTCTGGCCCTGCTCAAGCATGTCGAGGAAAAGAGGGGAGTCGGAGGTTTCCATGGTGGCGACTCCATAGATCGCAAGCTGATATTGGTTTAAGACTGCAACATTCTCATTCCCGCTGCCCTCGGTGGTGTCATAAACAGGTATTTTTCAGGCCAAGAGACGCCATGTACGGCCTCTTTTATTTTCAAAAGTACATGGAATTTGCTGCATACTCTGCCTTGAGCAAAGAACACCATTCAAATTATCCTGTTTAGAATATCCCAGTTCCATTAGTTTGCTAATGTAATGGTTTCAAACTTATATGGATGTATTTGAATCATAATCATTGAGTTTCTGCTTAATAGAGCCTAGTTGATCTGAAATGAAAATGACATCAAGGCCAAGTTTATCATTGAAGTAGCTAACCATTGACTGACCCTGAGGACGATGAGGTTAGTCACTAATAAGGAATCAATTAGAACACAAGGACATGATGTCATCGACTTGATGAACAGCTTTTTCGTACTATTTTCCAGATCTTATCGAAGAAAGGCTTCCCGACATATATGCAAACTTGGGCTGAGTTACCGTCAGTTACTTTGAGTGGGTCCAGGTATCACATGTCGGATTTTCAAGTTTGTTGTGCCGCAAGATTAGTAGCTTACAAATGGTCTCTCTTCTACTGTATATTCTGTATTTTATAATAAGAGATACAAACTATATGTGCTTGGCCAAAGATAAGAGAGTTTAACAAACTAAGGAGCAAATTCTAGAATTGCTCTCTATGTGATTCTTGATGTATCTTTGGATTTCAGAACCTACAAGGTTATCATGTGGGACGGAGAGAAAATGAACAAGGAGCTGAGGACCTCCATGACCAAGGGCTTCAAGGCGGTGAACAAATGTGCAAGATGCATGACTGCGATCTTTGCGTGGGTGCCTTCACCCTCAGTGGCAACCGCGTTGCTGGGCCATAGTCCTTCGAGGCTAGGAGGGCCAAACCTCATCGCTCTTCTGAAATAAGGAAAGAAAAGGAGGCTTTGCTTTGAATTCCAGCCCCTTTCAATCGTTCTCCTCTTGCCCATATTAACTATTATGATCGCTGGAGTGGCCAGGTTCATTCTCCCTCTACTAATGCTTCGATACGTGGTTCTTTGCAATTGCGTGGCCGGTGAAGAAAATTCTATTCAAGTGATCGTATTGACTATCAATAGTGTTTAGAACTAAGATACTCTTTGTTGGTAGTAGGTAACATCTCTTTTATTGCACCTTTATTTAGAAGTCGTGGCCTCAGGCCTCAATTGACTAGGGCTTGGTCGCTGGGGACCCAAGATTAGTCAATGGGGACCCAAGCAGGGGCACCAAGGTCCTGGCCTTAGCCTCGAGGGGCTCAGGCTCAGCTTTGATGGTCCCGAACTTGGGTTTGAGACTCTAGTGCCCATGTTCGATTTTCCTTGTTATCCATACTCAAGTCACTAGCATCGTGACAAAAAAATAAGTTTTCATTTCTATTTAAGACACTCAAAAAAAAAAGTATTTCCTAAAGTTGATTTGAACCCCCAACCTTCCCCTTCAAAAGATGAAAAGGTGGCGCCACTGCGCGAACCCCGTGGTTAAAAAAAAAAAAAAAAAAAAAGTATTTTCCTTTTCATTTCTAGATTTCGGTCAAATACTATTTTTCTGAAAAACTTCTTAAAAAAAATATTTTTTTTGGCGAAACAAACTAAACCTTAATAGATGTTCTTTCTCGAAGCAAAACTAGTTGCAAAGTAAAGCAGGAAAGGTCGTCTGCAATAATTATAATTTGATTTGCTTGTGATTGTGTAACCTAATGGACTGCAATTTTTCTAGGAAGCCCTGCTCCAGAAAGAATTGCAGAACGGTTCCTTTGGGATGTTTTAAGTTGGCGGCAGGCACATTGTCTCCATGACCAAATTGACTACGAGCAAAGCTTCGAAACTTGAAGTCGAGACATTTTCGTGAGTATTACCGGAAAAGGGTACAAGGCAACGTATCCCAATCGATAATCATGTATGAAAACCAGGAGAGAAATCGTTGGTCAGCACAGCTGCAAGGGACAGATGTCAGCTCGCAACTCTTCCGAACCACCACGTTGCTCAGTCTCCCCCCCGTATCTTGCCATGCATTCGCTTCCCCACCTGGCCACCCCTCTCTCTCTCTCTCTCTCTCTCCCGTAGACAAACGCAGAACTAACAGCAATCTCCAATGGAGGATGAAGAAGAAGAATGGATGCTGTACGAGGACCCCGCATGTGCAACGCCGCCGCCGCCCCCGGAATCCTCCGCCCACTGGTTCACGAGACTCCTGTTCCTGCAAGCGGAGCTCACGTACAAGTGCATCGCCTCTCTCTTGTCCCCGATCTTCTCCCTCCTCTCCTTGGCCTCCGACTCTTACCACCAGGCCGAGGAGGCCAAGGACTCCGTGGAGTCCGCCGTCCACCGAGTCCCCTCCAGCCTCTCCCTCCTCCTCAAGAGGCTCGGCCTCGGCTTCATCGCCTCCGCCTACGTCTGCATGGTCCTGACCCTGCTCGTGGCTCTGTCCGCGGTGGTGGGCGTGGGGTTGGTGAGGATGTGGGTGGAGGAGCCCGTGTTCGTGAGGCAAAGGCTGCATCTCGATTACGCTCGGCTTCATCCCCAGGCCGTCCTCTCCTTCTGCGGCGGCGGCGATGGCGGGGTCGGTCTGTGCGAAGGGTTCCCCAGAAGAAGCATGCGGGCATTCCTGCGGGTCACACTTTTTCCGTCTCTCTGTCGCTCCTGATGCCGGAGTCCGACTATAATCGCCGCGTCGGCATTTTCCAGGTGCCCGCATCGCATTTCTTTCAGGGTCCTTCCTGTCTTCCGTTGCTCGATTTTACTTAATTTCGAGCGAGTACGAATGAATTAGTTTCCAATGGTTTTGATGGCCAATCCATCTGGTTCTCTCAGGTGACTGCAGAGTTGCTTTCGGCGAACGGGGAAGCGATCGCGAGGTCGAGTCGGCCATGCATGCTGCGATTCAGAAGCCTCCCGGTGAGGCTCATGAGGACACTCGTGCTGAGCATACCTCTGTTGCTAGGAGTCTCGGCAGAGACCCAGACGATCAAAGTGGAGGTCCTGAAGCACAAGGAGCTGAGGCATCCCAGGACGGCAGCCATCAGGATCACCCTGATCCCGAGGGCCGGGACTTCGTCACCGCCGCAGGTGTGCGAGGCCGAGATCGCGATGAACTCGCAGCTGCCATGGGCGAAAGAGGTGGTCCACAACTGGAGGTGGAGCTTCCGCGTGTGGGCGTCCCTCTGCACGTACGTCGCGCTTCTGCTCACCCTCCTCTGCTGCTGCAAGACCCTGGTCCTGCCGTCAACGTCAGCAATGGGGATCTCCTCCACGGAGCAAGACGACGGCGAGTCCGAGATATCTGCGAAGAAGGGCGGTCACGGAGCAGGGCAAGAAGAGGCGAGAGGAGGGGATGACGACGAGGTGGCGAAGCTGTTGAGGAAGTGGCAGCAGAGAAGAGGGAAGAGGGAGGCCAGGTTCGTTTCGCGAGTGGGAGGCGAAGGCGAAGGCGAAGGTTCATCGGCGGCGACCGGCCGGAACGTGACTAGAGAAGGGACGAGCACAAGAAGCATCGAGGAAGATGAGGTTGGGGATTCGGAGTCCGTATGCTTGAGCTAGAGCTTCGTGCACATTTTTTGTGACCTGATCTAATCAAATGCAATTCAGTCATGTCGTGATGTATTTTTGGAAGTTTTTCCGACATCGGCGATTCCTAAACTTTTTCTCGATGTTCAATGTCGATTCCAGATGACTTTTTGTTCGATTCAGGGTCTGAACGTTTCGAATCGGGACTCGACGTCGTTGGCTGATGAGATGGTATGCAACAATATTGTGCGAAACTGAAACAATATGTAAATCGAAACGATATCCAAGCAAAAGCTATAGGACATAAGAACAAAGATGCAGGCTCCAAATCAATCCCGTTGCAACGTGGTGAATCGATCGAAACTAAGTCCAATGGAAGATTGCAGAAAAGAGTTGTTTTCCTCTCTATTAAAGGAAGATAATGAATTTTGTTTCACAATGATAAACTGAGCAAGTGCTCAACCTCAAGCCTGGGGTCCGGTTGCCCGGGTGGTGGCCGAGCGTCGAGCTCATGGTGGTTGTCGAGTCTGATGGTGACGGCGGCCGCCGCTGATTTTGCCGTTGGTGGCGTTTGGTTTTGTGGTGGTGGTAATTAACCACACTAATGATCTAGTCAAATGAGTATCTCTGTTTACGTTGTTTTAGCCTTGTGTTTAATGATCTAGGCACATCATCACCGTATAAGTGAGAAGATATTTAAAAAAGGATATATTATTCCGTTTGTTAAGTTGAATGGAGTTAAAAGAAAAGACTCGATTACACTAATTTGAGAAGTTGTAGGACTTAATTGTACTTTTTGTAAATTTTGGAATTGAATTGAAATTTCATGACAAATTTAAGGACTTTTGTATACTTATCCCTACCATTAACTAATGAAGTTTACATTTATAGTATGAAGTTTCCTGTTCTTGCATTATTAAAACAAGAAATGTTATGGCATATAAGATACATCTTCAACCAAAATGAAAGATGTACATAGAAACTTGTATAAGGCAGGCTAATTACATTGAGAGTAGACCTGTCATATGGGTAGGTTGGGTCAAGAATGGTCTAACCAAAATTGACTCATTTTCATGTCGTGCGAAACTAGGAACCCAAACTCGACCTGATCTGATCCAACCTAGCCCATACTCAATTAGATCTAAATTACGAAAACACTTCTATATTTAACCAAGTTTAGGAAAATTCATACCCAAATTTAGGTGAGTGGGCAGAGTGAGCGAGTGCGCGCGAGATCGAGTGAGATCGAGTGAAATTGAGAGAGAGTGAAAAGAGAGTTGTAGAGATGAGCTAGGTTGTGATTTCATTTAACACATTATTTTAGCTTTAGTTATTCAAAATTCAATAATGACCATTTACTAAATAACTAGCGCATGTAATAATTCAGTTTATTAAAGATGAGTTAAGAAATAGCTTAATGACCCATTTTGACAGGTTTAACTACAATCTGAGCGCTGATAGCTTGTGATGAAGACGTCATCTTCAACCATCTTCTTCTTTGCTCTGCAGGAGCTCTTCATTCACTCAAGCTTTCAGACTAGATCGCTTCAAGAACCGCATAAAAGATCAATCCCACCGGCAACGATAACAGTATTCCGAAGACAAGCCTGCATATCATGGGACGCACTTCAATGTTAGCATACAACAAGCTAATCAATTGACACAAACAGTAAAGGAGAATAAACTTACGAGACACTCATTATATCGGGATGTACTTTGTATTCGTTAGCAAATACAAATGGAACAACACCTTCCGGAAGGGCAGCCTGCAATTCACAAGAACCGTGATGGTTCGAAGCTTTTCAGGTGCCTGCATATAATGCAAGAATGTCATTTGATTAACAGTAACTTACTTTACCTGTACAATTGATACACACAAAAGTTCGCCACGAAGACCCAGTGCAGCTGAAGTAGCTGCAGCCACTAGAGGTCCTACTATGAACTTCAAGACCATGCTTAATGCTGCTAACCAATATCCACAAGGTATCAATGTTGGCTGTGACCCCATGAATAAACCTGTTTGCTCAAGTGTATGAGTGTAAAGTCATCCATATAGGGAGAGCATCAATCACAAATGGTTGAATGTGTGTACTGAATAAGTACCTATACTGAACATTGCCATTCCAAGACCTGTATTCGAGAGTATTTTTATTGACCCGCTGACAATCAGAGGGAATTGGATGTGCAACCTGCACTTAGGAAGGAAGAACAAGTGAATTCCTGATTATGTTTTCCAAATAATCAAGGTTTTGAATGCAAAAACCCCCAAATGCTGCTACAAGTACAGACTTTTAGAGGGAGAGACAGCATACTTGAATGAAAGTAGAGACCAAGCAAGACCGATTACGCTGCTGTATATGTTAGGGTTTCCAATGAGCTTCCTCCAAACCATCGATAAGACTAGTCTTGTCATGACAGTAACTGGAGGCCTCCCAAGCTCAGCATTCACTGCATTCCTTTCTTTATCACTCATCTCGGATGCATTCTCTGCATGTTCGTTCAAGCTTCCTCGTCCGTCTGCATTAGATGCCATACATATATTGATTATACTCAGGATGGACTCAAATATACTCTTAACAGAAAAAAGAATTAGAAAGATAAAGAAAGCAACCATCAAATATGACTGGGAAGCATTTGATAATGTCACGGCTTCACTTTCCAAATCATAAAACATTTCTTGCACGATCCTAAACTATTGTTGAAGCGATGCGCCAGAATCTTTTGGGGTCTAAATACTCTCCTCGTAACACACTTTCGATGCCACATAATTTGTGAGGTATGATTAGTGAAGGGGATGTTAAGGTTTTGAAAGAACTCACCAAGATCGGAAGGAAAATGTGTGATCCTAGAGCTGGTGTGCCTCGACTTGTCTGCCCTCGAACCCCATGCAAACATGTGAAGCCCCTTGGCAGGCCCTGCACTGGAAGAACTGTCTCTGAACATGATTGGCATCTCGCTGGGAGATTTCGGGTGAGAAGGCTGGTACGATGGAAACAGGAAGCTATTTATCAACTCGCTGCCGTGATTCCTTCCCCTATAACTTCTCTTGCCAAAATGAGTGGTTTCTGCATTAACAATCCAATCAACTTTTGAATTTGCTGATCTTGATTCATGTAAGGAAAATGCAGCCCCTGAACTCCCACTTATTCCGTGCTTTTGGCTTCCATAATGACCGTCCGGATTATTAAGGCTCGAACTCCTCGACCAAGACTGCAATGAATAAATCTCTACCCCTGACAGGTTTGATGCCCGTGGGGTGGTTGCTATGGAACTCAGTCGATCGAGGGATACACGAAGTGGGGACTCCATAGATGAAACGGAGGATCTCCTGACCACCACGTGGACCTTACCATTATCATCTATCTCGGCCTCAGTCTCTAATGTTTCACAACCATTAAGCGAAACAACATCAGGATCGACCCTGATGGAGGTTATGGCCGGAGAGCAATCGGGAAAGTTTTCATTGATTAGGATCATTGCAGCTCTATATTCAAACAAGATTAGCAAGAGGGTATACCATATTAAACCCTGCAGCACCACTATTTGAACCATCAGATCCCTCGTGTAATTTCCGTACATGGCCTGGAGGAGAGGAATGCCTATGATCAGAGTGTTTGGAAGGGTGGAGAGGGAGAAGAAAGAAATCACCCACTCGAGGCTCGACTTTCGGCTGAAGATTATCCACAGTAGAAGAGCGGCTAGAATCACCACTTTCTGGAGAGCGTCAGCTCCAACAAAGCGATAATTCATGTCGTAGAAGTTGCAAGTTGCAATCACATCGAAGGAAAGGAGGGGGACCGCATAAGAGGCCACGTACCGGTTGATGCCGGCGCACTGTTGTGGGTTGAAGATATTCCAGAACCGAACAGAGGCATAGCCTATGATCATGGCCACGTACAAGGGCATGATCGCTGCAATGATATTGTAAATGTCCTTACCAGAGAGCATGGTTTTTCCAGAGAAAAGGACTAAAGGGCAGTGAACAGAAAAACTGGAAAGGAAAAATATGGGTTTTGATTCACGATGCTGTTGCAAAATCTTGAGTTGGAAGAGAAGGATATAGAGAAAGATGAATTAATCATCCTTATTTATATATGACAAGACCCCGGTTGAAATGAGTAAAGAAGTCCCCTATTTTCTCTCTTCAGTTCAGATTGCATTCTTAAATAGGGGGATCATTCACCAGATATTTATTCCTCGAAGGGGATGATTGCATCATGAATTTGACAAAGATCCTGATCGTTTATGGAAAGTGCAATCTGACCCTAGCACCCTCTCAAAGGAAAAAGATGAGTCTTGATTGACAATGCCATTGCAAAATCTTGAGTTGGAAGAAAAGGATATAGAGAGAGAGATGAATTAATCGTCCTCGTTTATATGTGACTAAGTAAAGAAGTCCCCTGTTTCCTCTCTTCAGTTGAGATTGCATTCTTAGATAGGGGGATCATTCCCTAGATACTTATTTCTTAAAGACGATTGCATCATAAATATGATAAAGATCCTGATTGTTTATGGGAAGTGCAATCTGACCCTAGCACCTTCTCAAAGGAAAAATATGGATTTTGATTGACAATGATATTGCCAAATCTTGAGTTGGAAGAGAATGATATAGAGAGAGATGAATTAATCATCCTTGTTTATATGTGACAAGGACCCGGTTTAATTGAGTAAAGAATCCCATGTTTCCTCTCTTCAGTTCGGATTGCATTCTTAAATGGGGGAATCATTCCCTAGATATTTATTTCTTGAAGAGGATTGCATCATAAATGTGAAAAAGATCCTGTTCATTCATGAAAAGTGCAATCTAACCCTAGCACCCTCTCAAAGGAAAAAGATGGGTTTTGATTGATAATGCTATTGCAAAATCTTGAGTTGGGAGAGAAGTATATAGAGAGAGATGAATTAATCATCCTTGTTTATGTATGACAAGAACCTGGTTGAACTGAGTAAAGAAGTCCCCCGTTTCCTATCTTCAGTTCGGATTGCATCCATAATAGGCACTATACCAACTTCAACATCGTAGATTGGACCAAAAATGTGCAGAAACTAGTACTTGGAGAGCTTATCTGGAGCAAATAAGGCCAAAAACAAACTCATAATGTCAAAATACTTAAGGAACTAGTTTGGGATGGCCAAGAACCCGTCTAAAAATGCATGAACCTGTCAGAAAAGCAATAGAACTGATCCAATCGGTTTGGCTGAAATGGTCAACGGCCCGGTCTGATTTGTCAATGATCCAATCTGACTTGGTCAACAGTTCGATCTGACCCAAGCAACGGTCAAAGGATGACGTGGCAATTACGTCAGCAAAGCAAGGGTGACGTGGCGATGATGTCAACTGAGTGGAGGCATGATGGCATGTGTAGGCACGTGTCAATGGTGAGGCATGTGGATCTCACACGCAGAGACTTCCTACGATGCGTGGAGGCTTTAAAACTTAATTATCTAAGGTAACAAAATATCAATTACATCAAAATAATTAAATTATAATCAATTAAGATAGATATAATAAAATAAATATATATGTATATATGACATAATACATGAGCCTATATATAAGGCTTTAGAGCTTAAGGAAATGAAATATCAATCATATCAAAAGAATCAAATCAGAATAGACACCTCCTAAATATATCTATATCTCTAATAATTCCAATGTTTGCACCCTAGAGGGGTTTCCTCCTTTTCCCTCTCTTTCTTTCAAAGCGTGAGAAAGGGAAGAGAGGGCAATTTCTACAATTAAAATATGAGAAAATTGTCCAAAGAGTCCTAAACCTATTATATTTTTACCAATTTAGTCATAAATCTCTTCACTTTGCCAATTCAGTCCTAAGCATTTTCACTTCTTACCAATTGAATCCATTCGGCTAATTTTGGCCCGAAAATGTTGATGTGGACGCCAACGGTGCCACATAGGATCGCCAAGATCGACGTAGACAATTTTTAATAATATTTTACTATTTTTTGAATTTTTTATTATTTTTTCTATTTTTTTTCTTTCTTTTCCTTTTGGCTTTCTTCTTTGCCTTTTCCAGTGGCTGGTCGGCCACAAGCAACAAGACCGGCCACAGCCAACCGGCTGGCCTCGCCGCCACAAGCAAGGCCCAGCCGAGCGAGGGGAGCCCTCGCTCGGGCGAGGCCCAACAAGGGTTGCCATTGCGAGGCCAACCCTCGCCCAGGCCAGGTGAGGTCAACCCTCACCCAGGCCAAGTGAGGCTGCCCTACACCCAAGCCAAGGCGCCCTCGCCAGGCGACGGTAACGCCAGGCGAGGCCGCCCTAGCTTGCGTGAGGGCCGACCTCACCAAATCTAGTGAGAGGAACCCTTGCTAAGGCTCGCCCTTGCCCAAGCAAGTGTTGGCCAGATTTGGCAAGGCTAGCCCTCGCCCCGCCCTGGGCGCAAGTCAGACTAGCCCAGGCAACCCTTCTAGGCCGCACCTGGGTGAGGGCTCCCCTCGCCAGGGCTTGCCCTTGCCCGGCCAAGCCTCGCCTATGGTAGGTGAGGCTAGCCGATTGGCTAAGGCTGGTGGCCGGTCATCGCCTATGGTCGGCCAGCAATCGGAAAATGCAAAAAAGAAAGCCAAAAATAAAAGAAAGAAAAAAAAAAAGGAAAAATATTAAAATATTATTAAAAATTGTCCAAAGTAGCGCCAATGGTCCTACATGGCATTGCCAGCGTCTACGTCGGCATTTTCCGGTTAAAATTGGCCAGATGGACTCAATTGGCAGGAAGTGAAAAGATTTAGGACTGAATTGACAAAATTAAAATGTTTAAGATTGAATTAATAAAAGTGCAATGGATTTATGATTTTTTGAACAATTTTCCCATTAGAATATAGACTCACTTCATGCGCTCCAAAGGCCCTATCCGACTTCGCTTTTGAAGAAGTTCAATGCTTGTTTGTTGGCATTCTGTCGATCGTTCATGGTATCAATGGTATCACCCTCCCTTGCGATTTGCGAATTTGGAGGCTTGATTGGTCACCGAGATAAGTGCGAGATTATCAGATCAAGCGACGTCGAAAAAAAAAGAAAAAAAAGGAGTCAATTTGAACCTTTTGCCCTTGTTTCTTTCTACTTCAAAAGTGTGTCATCCCCTTGCTGCAAGAGTGAAGTTGGGAGATACAACGCGCGTAAAGTAATGACGCGCATGATAACCATTTAGTTTATCTGCTTTTTTATTTTTTTTGTTATCGAGATGAAACAGAAGTACGTATGAAACACGCTTGATAACCATTTGTTTCTCTATTTTTTTTTTTTTTTTTTTTTTTCCAAGAATAGGTTTGGAACATAAATCCATTTAGTAACACAATTTTATTTTTCTGTTTCTGAAACAAATTTTTATTTTAGAAATAGGTTTGGAACAAAAATTAAAAATTAAAAGTTAAAATTTTTATTTTTTATTTTTCTAAAATAAAAGTGACAAATAAAAACTTCTCATCGTTCATTCTCATTATGGCCTGCCTCTAACCCGCCGCCCGCTGGTTGCCGAAAGCTTGCCATCGGCCGCCGAACTCCGGCCGCTCATCACCACCCATAATGGCAAAAGTTTGAGGATTTTTCAAACAATTTTCCCTCTAAAAGTGAGTAACTTTACAAAAAGATGTCCCATTCATCACTTTATTTAAATTTGGACACTCTAAGACGTGCTTGAAATTATTGCGCACAAAATCCCAACTATTTCTAACATGTAGAAAACACACTGTCCAAAATTTTTCTTGTGATACTTTTAGCTACTGAAGTATTTTGCATCTAGGGTATGAAGTTCTGTTCTTGCATTACTGAAACAAGAAAAGTTATGGCATATGAGGTACGCCCTTCACCCAATAAACGAAAGACGTACATGTTCACCCTATAAAGCAGACTAACCCAATGATTATCTCTGTTCACAGTCTGAGCACTAGTAGCCAACTGAACATCTCTGTTAACATCAAAGAAGTACATTTTTATGATTATGAAGACGTCATCTTCAATTATCTTCTTCTACGCTCTGCATGGAGCTCAATTCATTCAAGCGTTCATACTAGATTGCTGCAAGAACCGAACCGCATAATAGAGCAATCCCACCGGCAATGATAACAGTATTCCGAGGACAACCCTGCATATCATGACATGCATTTTATTGTTAACATTTCACCAAGCTAATCGATTGACACCTACAGTAAAGAGGAATAAACTTATGCCACACTCATTATATTGGCATGTACTTTATATTCGCTAGCAATACAAATGGAACGATTGATGCTGGAAGGGCGGCCTGCAATTTACAAGGATAGCGATGTTTTAAAGCTTTTCAGACGCCTGCATATAATACAAGAATGTCATGTAATTGACTTATAGTTTACCTATAAAATTGATATACACAAAAGGTTGCCACGAACACCCAGCGCAGCTGAAGTAGCTGCAGCCACTAGAGGTCCTACTATGAACCTCAAGGCCTTGGCTAATGTCGCTAATGAATATCCACAAGGTATCAATTTCAGCGGCAATCCCATGAATAAACCTGTTTGTTCAAGCACGAGTGTGAAGTCATCCGTACGGGGAGAGCATCAATCACAAATGCTTGAATATGTGTACCGTATAAGTACTTTGATTGAACATTGCCACACCGAGTGTTGTATCCGAGACTATTTGTATTGACCCTCTGACAATCAGAGGCATATGGATGTGCAACCTGCATTCAGGAAGGAGGAACAAGTGAATTCTTGATTATATTTTCCAAATAATCAAGGTTTTGAATGCAAAAACCCCGGATGCTGTTACAAGTATAGACTTTTAGTGGGAGAGACAGCATACTTGAATGAAAGTAGAGACCAAGCAAGACCAAGTATGCTGCTGTACATGTTAGGGTTTCAAATGAACTTCCTCAAAAACCATCGATACAACGAGTCTTGTCATCACAGTCACTGGAGGCTTCCCAAGCTCAGCCTTCACTTCATTCCCTTCTTTATCACTCATCTCAGATGCATTCTTTGCATGTTCATTCAATCTTCCTCGAAAATTTTGACCGCCTACATTAGATGCCATACAAGTTGATGATACTCAGGATGGACTCAAATATCCTCTTAACAGGATAGGAATTAAAACAAATGAAAGCAATCATCAAATCCGGCTGGGAAGCATTTGGTGATGTCATGGCTTCACTTTCCAAAGCGAACATTTATTGCACGATCCTAAGCAATTTGTTGATTTGATGCGCCAGAATCTTTTGAGCTCTAATACTCTCGAGATACTCTCCTTGTAGCACACTTCGTATGCCACATAACTTGTGAGGTGTGACTAGTGAAGGGGATGCTAAGGTTTTGAAAGAACCTGTAGAATTAGCCGTTTCCTTTTGAACACCAAGATCTGAAGAAGAATATGTGATCCCAGAGCTGGCATGTCTCGACTTGTCTTCGGTCAAGCCCCTTAGCAGGCACTGCACTGGAGTTACTGTCTCTGAGCATCATCGGCACCTCGCTGGGAGATGTTGGGTGAGAAGGCTGGTGCAGAGGAAATGGGAAGCCATTTATCAACTCGCTGCTCTGATTCCTTCCCCTGTAACTTCTCTTGCCAGTACGAGTGGTTTCTGCATCAACAATCCAATCATCTTGTGCATCTGCTGATTTTGAATCATTTAAGGAAGATGTAGCCTCTGTTCTCCCACTAATTCTGTGTTTATGGCTTCCATGAGAACTGTCCGAATTATGAAGGTTTGATGTGCCTGAGCAAGACTCCGATGAATAAATCTCTACCCCTGAAAGGTTTGATGGATGTGGGGTTACTGTTACGGAACTCAATTCTTCAGGGGATTCACGATGTGTCGACCCAATAGATGAAGCGGAGGATCTCTTGACCCCCACGTGGACCTTGCCATCATTATCTATCTTGGCCTCCGCCCCTAATAGTTCACAACCATTGAGCGAAACAACATCGGGATCGACCCTGATGGAGGTTATGGCCTGAGAGCAATCAGGAAAGTGTTCATTGACTAGGATCATTGCACCTCTATATTCGAACAAGATAAGCAGTAGTGTATACCATATCGAAAGCTGCATGACCACTATTTGAACCATCAGACTAATTGAGGGATGGAGTAGTGTATACCATATCGAAAGCAGTAGTATACATGGCCTGGAGTAGAGGAATACCTATGATCAGAGTATTTGGAAGGCTGGAGAGGGAGAAGAAAGAAATCACCCACTCAATGCTCCCATTTCGGCTAAAGATCAACCACAGCACAAGAGAGGCTAGAATCACCACTTTTTGGAGAGCGTCAGCTCCAACAAAGCGATGGTTCATGTTGCAGAAGTTGCAAGTTGCAATCGCGTGGAAGGAAACGATGGGGACAGCGAAAGTAGCGACGTACTTGTTGATGCCGGCACACTGTTGTGGGGTGAAGATCTTCCAAAACCGAACAGAGGCATAGCCTAAGATCGTGGCCACATTCAAGGGCACGATCGTTGCAACGATCGTGTAAAAGTCCTTACCAGAGAGCATGGCTTTTTCAGAGAAAAGGACTAAAGGGCAGTGGACAGAAAAACTGAAATCGAAAAAGTGGATTTTGATTGACAAAGCTATTGAGACTATTGAGGTGGAAGAGAAGGAAGCAAAGAGAGATGAATCAAATCATTCACAGTCCATAAATGAGGACAGAAATGGCATTCTTAAGTAGGTGGATTACCCCGATCGTTATGGAAAGTGCAATCTGGTGCCAGCACCCTTTCAACATAAAACTGAACGGCTACATTTACTTACCCAATCTTATGTATGTTTTGACCACTCATCAGCCACTCGAGATGCTGAGTTTCGCATTCCCAACTCAAACAAGACTCTAAAAGAGAAGAAAGAACCCAAAAAAAGGCTTGATACACTCCTGTAGACAGGCCAAGTTGTCCAGATAACATGCCAATGTTAACACCCTAAATGGGGTTTCCTCATTTTCCCTCTCTATGTCAACACGTAAGAAAGGGAAGAGAGCAATTTCTGCCGTTAGAATACAGACTACTCTCTTCAGGCACTGCCAAGGCCCTATCCAACTTTGCTTTCAAATAAATTCGAAGCTTGTTTGCTGGCTTTCTTGTCAATCATTCATGATATCAATGATACCCCTCTCTTGCAATTGGCAGGTTTCGAGGCTCGATAAATTACTGAGATAAGCAAAAGATTATCAAATCACGTCGAAAGAAACAGGGGTCAATTCTTTCTACTCCAAAAGTGTGTCATCCAATGTTTATACCGAATCTTCATACGCTTTCTCAGTTTTCGTATGCAGATTGGCACAGCTTTTCTGGAAATGGTTGCTTCTATATGTATAACTGAAATGAACACCCTTAACATTTTGTACTGCATAAGACACCTCGATGGAAATCTACAACCAGGATGAAGGACTTGACCGCAAACATTATGAGAGTCACAAGATAAAAGGGATATTATAGACCAATATCCAAAAGCATGTCTTGGCATAAGAAGAGATGTTGTAAAAACCAAGGCAGAAGAGAAGCTTTCAACTAAAAAAAGAGCAGACCATAATCAAATAACCACATAACACCCACTGGTTCGGAACCTTTCGACATGTGAGTTTATTGCAGTCGAGGATGTTGTTATCAGCATAGCTCCTAGAAGTGTTTGTTTCTAACTGATCTTAAGTGAGCTTGTGAATGTTTTCCATATCAACAGCCTCCTGGAGAGTCCCTTTTTCGACATGATCCCACCACTTGAATAAGAAATTGTCCACAACTAGTCTGAACCAGGGTGACAGCTTTAGACCTTCGTCGCCGGCATCGACTTTCCTCAGCAGCTCTATTAGCTGCTCCCTATTCACATATATGGCATTGGCGACTTCATCGGGATTTGGATGGACACTGACATCTCGAACAATGAAGAGCAAGTAGTCAACTGCAAATCAAGAATGCAACTCAGTTTACCAACATCTTAAGTTCGCAGCTAGCAGGCAATATGAATAAAAGCAAATGAACCAAAGTAACGCCAAGAGTGAAGTCAGGAAGTATAGGGTGTGCAAGGCAAGTGGACTCACGTTCATGTTCTCCCCACTTGCCATCAGAAGGAGCCTTATAAAGGATGCGAGTTAGTGGGATGAATTGATCAACTGGCACATCCTCAGCAGGAATACCCAACTCATCCAAGAGCTTCCTCTGTGCAGCATTCCTGACACCTGGCAATTATATAAAAGAGATCTACATTTCATGACACTGAGTAGCATTCAATAACTTAAGGTATTAAACAAGTTTACAAAAAGTGCATCTACAGTGGTGTTTATTACCCAGAGCGTTCTCATCAATAAGCTCGGACTCCCGGTACAAGGGATGACTGCAGCAGGTGTTTGTCCATACAAGGGGGAAAGTTACCTTTGTAGCAGATCGTTGCTGTCCAGGTACATGACACAGTCAATTTACGTAACAGCTCAAGGATGAAAACATCATACCACAAAATTGTTAAGTGATAGCTGACCACAATGACACTAAGAAACTTGAAGAAAATAAATAAATCATCATAGGTAAAGCATATATTGATTACTGTACCAGCCCACTTCTCTGTTTTTTTGCTAATTTAATATACATGTCAATTTGAAATGTCCAACTTTAGAGTTTTACCATGCAGTCACGCAAAAAACAGCCAAATCATATAAAGGCGACGGATTCTAAAACAATTCAATCCAATGCAAACATGAATCTACCTCTCCACTAGCATCTTTGAAATGAATGCACAGACTGCTTCAGAGAAACACAGTGAAACAAAGTCCACTGCAGCAAAGACTCCTATTATCAGTCGAATTTCATTAAGGTAGTTCAACATACAGGATTGTCCATATTGTGGAATTACTTACCTATTCCCTCATAAGTTTTTCAATGAAAACAATGAATGATCAATGACTCGGTGAGTTATTGAAGAAGATGAGGAAAAGTAATCATTCACTTCCAAACGCTCATTCTCATCATGGGTATACACTGAATTCTAGAAGAATATTAGCTTCATACCTGAAGCAGTAACTCGTACTTTGAGTTGAAGAGGAAAACACTGAAAGCTCTGTGCAGCAGATGTTCCTTTTCAATTTTTTCCATTAAGTGACCTGCAGTTTCCCAAAAGCATCACAGAACAAAACCTGAAGTGAGCAGGAGAACCATTAATTACATCAGGAAGAGGGAAATTCTAGATTAATCACATCAGAAACTTGTAGTTTACAATGCACACTCTCAAAATAACTAAAAGCCAGAGCCTCTATATCTGCACATACATTCAATTTTATAATGTATGGTTATCCTCCACAATGTAGTGAGATCGTGCAGAATAGAACAGGAGGAAGAAAGACTACAAATCATGCAGATTCAAACCCAGGAAACCACTCGACTAAATGATCGCTTACAATTATATTTTGATTCATGACCAACAACCCGATCATTTTCGTCAACCAAAATGCATCTGCAAGAAGACATAGTAATGGCAACATCAGAACAAACTGACAAGAGCACGAAGGAGTAAAGGTCAAGCATTTTAAATACTTATGCTTGATAACATAACCATGCGAGATCACACGTGAGAGATGCAGAATAACTTGGAAACTAGAGGGCTTGTGAAAGCATCCAGAAATCAATCGGAACCAAAATTTGTACTAACATGTTCCCACGTACACGTGAAGTTAAGCTGGGCAAGGGAGGAAAGACATCGGAGCAAACGATATCAAGAGTCTGCTACAATAACTGTTCACTTGAAGTGCAAGCATATGAATAGAAAAGTGTAAAGGGCGCACAGCTATGTCTTGGCAGCCGGGCAACTCTTGCCTAATGATGGAGCTAGAAAACAGAACATGGTATACCAAACCAACCGTTCACAAAACAGCCAGCACTATTGAATATTCATGAATCATCAAGAGAATCGCCGATCACCCGCTTCGCAAACTAGCAGAAATTCTTCACCTTTCGATAGTTAACAAGGACCAAGATAAAATCTGGCCGCAAGATTTCGGCTCATTCGCCACTTGCCGTCACAACTCTCCGAATCATCTAAGCAAGGCCTCACAGTTCAATCCAAAAACCGAACTTGCAGACAATTACGCGCACGACACCACGAATCAGCAAGATGGTAGCTCACAATCCTCGCGGAAAATCACCCAAAAAAAAAGAAAGCAACCCGGAATTCACAGCCTTTCGGGCGTCGGCCGACGACACCGAATTCGCGAAAAAAGGGAGGAAGAAGCAGAGCACGCACTCGTCCTCGAACATGAGGCGCCTCTGGACGGCGTCCATGGCGGCATCGGGGGCGTCGCCGCCGGCGGTCCTCGCGGGGGACTGGACGGACGAGGACGCCGCCCGGATGCTACCGAAGGCGGACGCCCGGCGGCTCGGGAGGCGCCGGAAAAGGGCGGCGTGGGAAGGGAAAGGCGGGAACTTGCTGCGGCAGCGAGCGGAGAAGAGAGCCGGGCCGGAGAGGCGCGTCGTCAGCGACATCGGGCCGGCGGAAGGAGGAGAAGGAGAAGGAGAAGGAGAAGGAGAAGGAGAGCTCGGCTGGTCGGCGCTGGACTGAGATCATCTGCCATTGTTGAAGGCAGAGGTTAGTGGGTTTTATTATGTTTTTCCTTTTTTTTCTTTTAGTATTATTAATTTCTTTCTTATCATCAAAATGGGAAAATTGAGTTTTTTCTTCCTTCTTTTTTTTGTGTAGGTTGGTGGATGAGAGGCACAGATTGGACATAGCTTTCTTGGACTAGGAATTAAGGTTGCCCTCTCTGCTCTCTCTTCTTCTTTTTTATGTGGCGCGTCATGTTTCACATGTCAAACGTGGGAATGGACATCTCTTGTCCGGGCACATCTCTTCCACCATCTTCTATTCCCTTCCCACGTTTCCCATCCACGAAATTGAAAACCCCTGGGTGACCATCGTGGTGCTAACGCCTTCACGTTTTCTTTATCGTCTTCCCCGCCTTAGAGGCCGGAGTAGCACGGATAGAGGGATTAGATTGACTCGATGATGAACCAAAAGCGCCTTCCTTATTGGGCTCTCAGGGCACATCTCATAAAGCCATGCGGTAATAGTTTGACTTGATAGGGATGAACGGGCAATGTCCCATCAATTTTTTCCTTTGTTTGGTAAGGTCCATCGAGTGGAATAAATGCTTCAAAATCATGATTTCAAATTTCACTCCATTCGGTCGTATAAAATGTTGCAAAGTGACTTTTGTTCTAGACGGAAACGTGTTACCTGCTTTTGAATGTTTATGAGAGAGCTAAAAAGAGTGGGATGCCTAACGGACGGCGTTTGCTCTCGTTCAAGTGCTGCTGCTACTCTCACCAGATTTTTCCTAGACGATGAAGTGGCTTCGGAATTTGACTTGTCAAGGAGCGCCCGTACTCTTGCTCCTATGATCTATGTAGGATTTTCCGTATAGCGAGCCGACGGAAGGAATAGAGGTTTTGGAGGAACACACAGCGGACACTTTTCTTGGAAGATCCGTCGGCACCTAGGGGAGGCGTCATCCTGTAGCAGCAACCCATATGCTACTCTTAGGCTTCACCGGATATCTCCTAGCATGGTGGGAAAGATAACCAGATGTGATTAGGTCCTTCGTACAAAAATTCTCCCAAGGGAGACAAGTTCCATATTGATAAGACATATAGGAATGAAAGATTGTAGCGCCTAAAAGTTTAGGTATGCTATGGATATTGGAGATTTTCCCCTCGGAGAATATCGGGTCGAAATATTATTAGACATGAGAAATATCACTTGCTATTTTGCCATTTTCTAAGATAGCTATTTCCTTGTTAGATTAGGTTAGGTAGTGTTTGTTTGTGTTCTTTGTTTCTGTTTTTGAACAAAAATTCTATTTTTTTGTTCTAACAAAATCGAACAAAAATCAAAAAAAAAAAAGTTGTTTTTTTTTGTTAAACACTTTCAAGAAACACTTCTCTCTTTCTTTCTTTCTTCTTCTTTCTTTTCTTTTTTTCTTTTTCTTCTTTTTTTCTTTGGCCGGTGGGCCGGCCTCGGTCATGGTCGGCGACCGGCCGCCGAGGGCCGGGCGACGCCATTGAGGGCCGTGAACTCGCCGGAGCGTCGCCGGCCCCGGCGAGGCCGAGCGTCGTCATGGTTGGGCGAGGCTCTACTGGCGAGGCTCGGGCTCGCCTTGGCCGGGCAAGCCAGGGCTTGCCCAGATCCGGCAAGGTCGAGCTCGCCCGCCCACCGGCGAGGCTCGGGAACCGGGCGAGCCCAAGCTCACCCAACCTCAAGCCGACGAGGCTCGGCCGGTGCGGGGCAAGGCCGGGCGAGCTCGACCTCGCCGAACTGGGCTTGCCCGAGCTCGCCCCAAGGCGAGGCCGAGCCTCACCCAACCACGGTGACGCTCGGCCTGGGGGTCGGCGAGCCTCGTCATGGCCGGGCGAGGCTACCAACCCTCGTCGGCCGGTCGCCGCCATGGTCGAGGCGAGGCGACCGGCCAAAAGAAGAAAAAAATAAAAAATATAATAAAAATATTAAAAAATTAAAAGAAACAAAAAAAGAACACAAATTTACCAAACATATTTCTATTTTTTTTTTATTTCAGTCAGAACAAGTTTACCAAACGTGTTCTTTTGTTCAAAACTGTTCCCCTAACAGAAATAGTTTTTTTCTATTTTTGTTCCCTGTAACAAAAAAAAAGAATGTAAACACAAACAAACGCACCCTTATTTTTTGTTCTACATATACCGTTCGGGTATAAACACTATTAATTCTAATACATTTTTAGATAAAAAAAAAAAAGGCAACTAAGTAAAAATATACTTCTGATCGATTCTCACTCCCACTCTCTTAAAAATCGTAGAATATTTACTGGAGCATTATTGAAACAAGCAATTCTTAAATAATTGATCATGTATATCAGTCCTCCTCATCTCCTTTTCCTATCTCCTGTTTACTCACACTATCTGTACTCATTTCATCAAGATCAGAAGCATCAACTACTCTAAGTAGTATTGAGACGCGACATATGACACAACACGACACAATTCCCCGATATGTCATTTCTCATAAAATAGATAATTCTGACATGTTAAAACACATTATAAATTAAATGTACATTTTTATATATACATAATAAATTATCATTTTTATGATTATCTCAATTAAATTAATTTGATCCAAATTCACAAATAAATAAATAACAATAAAAGAACCTAAAATGAGTTTACACCAAAAATATTTATCCACAATTTATTAATATCATTCATTATTTTAATTTGACATTATTTTAATTTTTTTTATATATTTACATTCTGACACCTCATTTATTAAAAAATTTTAAAATTGACTCAGTGTATGTCGGAATTCCAAACTCGCATGTTAGAGTATGTCGGGAGAGTTGATCATGTGTCAAATATTCCAACACCTATTGACCGTCTGTCGAACATGTGTTGGAGTGTTTAACACAGCAACACAGCACGAAAGCCTTTGGCTCCCGAATAGATGGAGAGAATGAACAGAGGTACGAAGTCACGAAGATGGAGAGGGGCAAAAATGGAGAGAGATGGGAGCTCTGAGGGAGAAGGGAAGAGAAATGGTGGTGAGAGGAGGAGGCGTTCATAGGGAAGTGGTCACAGACATTGTATTAGAAATTAGATTTTAATCAATGTAAATCGTTTTAGCTACATTATCGTCACGTAGGATAGAGAAAATAAAAAGTCACACCGGCATTTTTCGTTATCATCCATAGGGATGAGCATGATTCTAGGATAGATTTTGGAACCTAAGAATTGGATAAGTGGAAATTCCAGATTTTAAGGTATGCAGAGCAGCTTCTAAGTTTTAAAAAATAAAAACATATTTGACAAGTAAGCTCTAGGTTAATAATCTAGAACCTATAATTTGTAACCTAGAATTTGGAACAAGTTTTAATATTTTTTTTAGTTCATGTTTTCGTGCAATCTTGTGATATTCTATATTATTCGATGATGAGTGTATAATCTAAAAGTATGAGTCTAAGTTTTCATTAGACGACAGAGACTTTTATATTATTAATGTTCATATTTTTCATGTGTCTAAATATAAATTATGATTAGTGAATTATAATCATTAGTGATAATCATTAAAAGTTTTAATTCACTACAATCATTCAATTAATAATATAAATAGAATTTGAGTAGACTCTAAAACCCTAGACCTTGGAGACTCCTGTACCGGGTCCATGCCGGCATCGGCATTAGGAGCTTCACGGATCGCAGCATTTGCAATGTAGCGAATGGACACAGGTCCGGAGCTTCGGAGCTGGCGAGGGGCGAAGTGGGAACGGAAACGTGGGAGCTTGGAGGAGGGAGGGGAAGGGAAGGGAAGAGAAGATGGGGACGGTGGCGAAAGAGAGGGGGAGTTCAGGAGGGGCGCGGTCACGGACATTTTACGGGCTTCTCTTCTTCTTCATCTTCTACAGGGTGCTCGGTGGTCCTTAGACTGGCACTCTCATGAAATTACTGACATCGATCCTATTTTGAAGGTCGCATCATCACGTGTGGGAAAGATGCCCGTTTCGTTTGTTAAATTCTCAACGTGGAAATCAGGGAACCCTTTTTGGACTTTTTCAGTAACTCCATGCTTCCCACGAGTTCCATTGTTATGTCATTATGAAGATTGGATCGGTAGAAATGATGTCAGTCAATATTTCCAATCACTGACTTTTTTTATCGGGAAAAAGCAAAAAAAAATATAAACCTATCAGACGGCACCACCCGGTCATAAACTTTTCATTTGACAAATTAAAGTTAAACCTTTTAATATTGATATCGGTGTCCATCCAGGCCAATGGCCGGGCCGGGCGTTGACGTGGATGTGAATCGCGGCCGGTGATCGGACACCGACGTGGCAATTTTTATGATTTTTCAATCATTTTTTCGAATTTTTTATTAATTTTTTTTTCTTTTCTTTTCTACCTTCTTCTTCCTAGCGGTGGCCGGCGAGCCTTCGGTGAGGCTCGTGGCCCTCGCCTGGCCTCTCTTAGGGTTGTCGGCCTCACCCCCGGTGGGCAAGGCCATGGCGGCCATTACTCGACCTCTCCTAGGGTCGCGGGGAAGGCGCCCGCCCGGCCTTGTTGCGGGTGAAGGCGGCCATCGATGTGGCCGGCGTGTCGGGCGATGGTTGTCTCGCCCAGATCTGGGCTAAGCCGCCTCGCCCGCGGTCCTGGGCGAGGCCGAGCGAGGGCCGCAACCCTTGCCAGCGGCCCTGGGAGAGGCCGAGCGAGGGCCGCGACCCTCGCCGGCGACAGGCGAGGGCTTCGCGGCCCTTGCCCAGTGGCCGGCGAGCCTCACAGGGCTTGCGGCTACCGCCAGGAAGAAGAAGGTAGAAAAGGAAAGAAAAAAAGAAAAGAAAAAAAAAAAAAAATTAATAAAAAATTCGAAAAAAATCATAAAATTGCCATGTCGGCGTTCGCCACCGGTTGGCGACGCCCACATCGGCGCTTACCGCCAAAATTGGCCGGATGGACCGAATTGGTACCAATATTAAAAGGTTTAGAACCGAATCGATCCAATGAAAAGTTTTAATTAAAGTGGTATCAATGCAATCTGATACGACTTTTTTAAGATTTTTTCTTTTCCTTTTTTTTATCTGTAAGTGTATGGGGAAAATTTCGTGGAGAGGGTTTTCTAAAAGAAAAAAAAAAATAAATACTTATTCATATATATGTATGCCGGCGTAATAATTTAATATTTTATCGAAAGAGTACATCCAATCAACATGATTTGACTAACATTATATCCCTGCTAACTAGCAACACCTCCTGATTTCACTGAGGCCTCCTGATTTCATGTGCCAATGGCCTACTCAAGGCTATACGAACGTGGACTACGGTGCTATTCGCCTAGCTCCAACTTTCCATGGTTGAAAAGGATCCTCGATGGTTGCCTGAATGGCACTACTTGATACTCAATTTCTTGACTATCAACCTATATTGGGATAGTCACTGTTCTCTAATTACATGGCTTTTTTAAGGATGATGACTACTTAATGCAACCACAAATTATTGGAGCACCTCAAACTCTGAATTCTAGTATAGCAACTCTCCATTACCATATGTACTAGGTCTAAAATTATGTTCCAGGTCTAACTTTGCCTAGCGCAAATGATGCACTATTAATATCTATTGATAATAGAGATGTCAAACGGGTGGGTTGGATCGAGTTTGGGTCGGGTCATTAATGGGTCGACTCAAATTGACCCATTTATGACCCATTTAAGTCTAATGTAAATTTTTCGACCCATACCCGACCCAAGCCGTATTAATAAAATATTTTCATATTTAACCAAATTTATAAAAACTTATTCCTATTTTTTTAAGATTATATTATTTTTTTTAAATGGTATTGCTAAAATAGTTTTATACAACACAAATTCAATGGACAATTTTTACAATTTTTAAAATAATTATTTTTAAAAATATAATTTTAATAAATTTTTATTTTTAAAAAATATAATTTTAATTTTTTATTTTTTAAAAATAATTTTTAATTATTTTTATTTTTTAGATATACTTTTTTTTTTCTTTTTTTTTTTTTCTTTTCTTTTGGCTGGTTTGGCCACGACAACGGTCGACGACCGGCCATAGGCGCTCGAGCTCACTCGGCTCGTCGACGCCGGGCGAGCTTGAGGCTCGCCAGATTGGCGAGGCTCGAGCCTCGCCGGACATCGATGAGGCCCCCGCCTCGCCGGATCCGACGAGCTCGAGGCTCGCGGTGTCGGACGAGCCCGAGCTCGCCCCTCACCGGATCGGCGAGGCTCGAGCCTCGCGGGACATCGGCAAGGCCTCCACCTTGCCGGACTGGGCGAGCTCGACGCTCGCCGCCGTCGGCAAGCTCGAGCTCGCCCCTCGCGCCAGATCCGGCCGAGCTCAAGCTCGCCCGACGCCGGCGAGCTCGAGGCTCGCCCGGCCGGTCGCCACCATCACCATGCCAATGATTGGAGGAAGAACAAAGAAAAAAAAAAAAAAAAAGGAAAGAAAAAAGAAAAGAAAAGAAAAGAAAAAATAATTATAAATTCGGTTTTTATAAAAAAAAAAAAAATTTGCCAAGTTAAAGAGAGAAGAGAGAGGTTATGAGATTTTAAGTGAAAATAAATGGGTTGATAAATGGGTTAGAGAGCTGACCCATTTAAGACCAATATATCTCAAGTCTTGACCCATTACAACCCATTATGGGTGCTTTAGGAAATAAGGCTTGATCCATTAACGACCCATTTAAACATAAATGGGTCTATAAATGGGTCAATGACCCATTTTGACACCTCTAATTGATAATAATGATACTATCATGTGTCAATGTTCCTTGGTAGATTTCTCAAGTAGACTTTGTCAAACTTCTTCTAAACACTTGGGCAACCAACTATTACAAGTCTCGCCAAAATATCCGGCCCATTCAAACGACAGGGTCCAAATTCACCGAGAAGAAAGATGGCTCGGTGATTATCAAGCTTGACTACTCCCAAGAAAAGGTGGAGGTTGCCCCCTTCATATTTCCTACAATTTTGATGATGGGGCCATATGTTTCAGAAGATGAAGGCGTAGGAGAAAGGGTCGAGATGGAAGCCTTTAATTTTGAAGGACGTCACCATGTCTACTTCGAAGATCTTCTGACAAGGCATTGTCAATGGGATTTAAACCACCATCACCAGTTATGTCTAGCCATAGTGGACGAAGAGGATGACAAACATTCCAGAAGAAAGAAATCGTCTCGTGTTGGCGTGAGCTTTTTCAAAGATGAGAAGATAGTAGTCAATCTATTAGACCCTCTGGAGGAGATGAAGGACGTTACCAATTTTTGGTGTCCTATGGACCACCCAAACATGATATATCTCCTCCTGAAATCTCTCCACCATCTTCACATAAACACGAACCCACTCCTCCAAAGGCCAAACCTTCTATAGTTAAACTCATGTCTCCATTTTATAAGCCCATCCTCAAATGGGTAAAGACAAATCCTGATTGTCAGGAACGCGTTGCACATTTTTGTAAAGAATAAGCAAAGCCACCTTCCCCACTCGCTGCATATTCCAGCCTTTAGACTTCCCGGCCTTGGACGAATTTACAAGCTCAACTGGATATGAGTATCGTCCAATGATTCGAAACCCAACTGGAGTAGATCTAGTAGGAAACTCCCAAAAAAAAAAAAAAAAAAAAAAATCAATCTTACAAAGTCTGTCCTAAATTGGCAGGCAACAAATGCTCTGGCCCAAGATGAGGTTGTAAGAACTCTACCTATGTGTAATATTATCCATTTTGGACACCGAGTGTGGACGACCGGGCACAGCACAGGCAAGAGAGACGGACTAAGATCACCTCGGTAGTATGAGGGCGAGGCTAAGGGCATTTCTCTTGTCCCATATTGCTTAGGAAGGAATCTTGGGGGTTAGTTTATAAGGCTTGGATCCCTCTAATCTGTGTAACGCGTTTTAAAGGACTCAGTGTCCAAAGCGGACAGTAAAGACTCGAGTAGTAAAAGCAAAAACTCATCTAGACTGTATGTCCTCCTAGCGAGTAGAAGTTCTATTTATTTTGTTTTACCATGTTGCTATAATACATAGTATAGCAAATTGTATATATATATTCCTATAATTTTTTCTTTCTTTTCTAGGTTCTACATTTTTTTCCATATTTATTAGAAATAGAAATTGTCTTTTCATATCATAAATTATTGCGCATGGGTGAAAAACTTAGGCTCCATTTTTTTGCTTGGAAAAATAAGTCATAGGAATATATTTTCATCCTTTTTGGGTGTTTGGTGCGGGAACATCCATTAATTCTAGGAAATATCTTCCGTAAATTGGAAAATTCACATTAAAACACAAGGAAAATGACTTTCTATTTATTATTATTTTTTTTTAAAATAATGGACTCCAGCACTCTCCCATGACACACCATCGTTCACCACCGTCTCTCTTCTCTTTAAACATTAAATAATTTAAATGCGCTCCACCACGGTCGGCCGCCACACGCATCATTGAACCGCCATACACGCATACCACCGTCTTCTGCATCATCCAAAGCCTCCGTCAATCAAACGAAAGGGGAAATGGGACAACGTGAATTGCACCAGAAAAAAAAAAAGGGGAGAAAATAGTCAGGCCCAAACTAGATTTCAAGCCCACCATCAGGGGTAAAGTAAAAAAATATTCATAAAAAAAACTATAAGAGAAAAAGAAACTTGTCTATCCCCGCAAAAGTATTCTTCCATCGTAGAAATTTGGATCCATTTATTTTTGCAAAAAATGAATGAAAAAGTGATTGTTTATATCGCTTGAAATAATTAATCATAAAAAAATATTGCCATCATATATAACAATTTATGTTTAAATATTTCGTGGATGATGAAAATATTTTGTGTTCATATATTTTTATAAATAATATAAGTAATTATTTTTTAGAAAAATATTTTCCAATCAATTGGGATGAAAACCTAACGAAAGGCAGATTTGAGAACCCATTGAAAGTTGGTGGTCTTCTTATGTGACAAAAGAAATTTTGAGGTAGAATTAGTCTAGACTTAAAGTTGAGATTTTTTTAGGGAATTAGGCCCTTCTTTTATTGTCTAGAATAATGTTTATATTTATCTTCTTATTTTTGAAGAATTTACAACTTGAATCAGTTGTTAAGGGCAAATTTACCAATCAAATTATAGAGTTTGAAAAAGGTTGTGGAAGAAGATTATATAGTTGTTTAGTCCGATCAAATACGTGTGATGAGAGGTAAAAAAAAAAAAAAAAAATGAAGAATGAGAATTTATATAGGAAAGAAATTTAAAAATATGAAGGATGAGAAATCTTTATTCGATTCTGGAAAGTATCATATTAAAGTATTATTTAACAATTATCTTGACTATATAAATTATAATTTTACTGATTTTCTGTGCGATGTCATCGTAGTCTATGTCAGCAAACAAGAGCTGAGGTTTGGATCCAAATCCATCGATAAGTTTAGTTTCCATAAAATAGAGATAACATAAAGTGACACGCAAGTCTAATTTTTTTTTTTTTTTTTTTTTTACGTATTGTTTAATTGAAAGGGAAAATGTAAAAAATAAAATAAAATTTAGAGTATGGCCATTGTGACATATTAATCTTAAATTTTTTTCCATGACACAAAACCTTAAATTTTTTTCTGTGTGACATATTTATCATTCATTAAGATTTTGTCGATGAATGCTATTAAAAATTTGCTCACGGTAGATGTCGGGAAGTAATTGATATTGACATGGTGCCTACGTTGCTTAAGTGACAATAATTTAACTAAAAAATATCTAACAAAGCCTTGACAAATACTAACCATTTCACATATACACAAATTTAGGGCTTTTTATATTATAAGAAAAATTTTACAACAAATATGTCATAGTGGGCATAACTTGTGGATTGTGATGTCACAAAAGAAAATTTAAGTAAATGTATCACAATAAGCATGATATTTAAAATTCTTGAAATATTGAAAGTATCCCATGCAGAGATTCAAATAGGACAATTCCATAGTTTTCTCTAATTTGAATAATATTTTATAATGAGTATACTTCTTATGAGTGCTATAATTGTTTTAATAAGGCTCCATTGTTTTGCTCAAAATGTTTTCTTAAAAATAATCACTTCTATGGCTTATGAAAATGAATGAACAGATATTCTTTCATTCTTCATTAAATTATTATCGATGATGATGATAATATTTCTCATAAATTAATCATTTCAAACGGTACAAGCGGTCTTTTCTAAAAAAAAAAAAAAAAACAAATTCAAATGAGATATTTTTATGAGATAAACCGAGGGCGAAATGGCAAATTACAAACCTATCTTAACTTGGATCGTGCTGCTCTCTTTTAACTGCCCACTGAAAGGTTCTCTTCCCCACTTCTCCAAGAAGCCTCTCTCTCTCTCTTCCTCTCTCCCTCTCTTCCTCTTCCTCTCGAGCAATTTTTCTGGACGCAGAGTCGCTCAAGACTCGCCCACCTTCGATCCCTTCTCATCTTGGTTTATGAGGTAATCTCTCTCTCTCTCTCTCGCTCGCTCGTTCGCTCGCTTGCTTGATTTTTACGCCGTGTTCTTGGGGCTAACCGAACCGATCTCAATCGGTCTCACCGATCTACCGGCGTGCTCGGCTTGTCTTTTCGCGAAAGATCGAATCTTGGGATGTTCTTGTCATCTGGGTCCGTTCTTTATCCGTTTCTTGATTCGATGCGTGGGACCCTCTCCGCGATAGGCGGCTATTCGGCCGAGCTTGGCTCGATTGATGATCTTGATTCGAGTAAGGACACGCCGGTGTTTCGAGGACCTCGTTCTGCGCCCCACCCATCGTCGACCCGAGTTTCTTGTCGGCCGAAGAATGGCGTCGTGTTTCGTCCCGTGTCGCTTCGCGGCTCGTTAGCTGATTAGTCTCTTCAAAGGGTTGTTTTTTCGCTCTAGGTTATGTTCGTCTGCTGTATCGAAATCGCGGGCTTTGATTTTCTGTTCCTTTCTAAGTTCGTTGAGATGTTCAGAATTGCGGTTGAGGTGTAGAGATATGTGACTGTTGAGCTGATTCTTGATTGTTTTCTGTGTGTGCAGCTCGAAGGAGAAACCCACTCTCGGGTAAGTCTACAGTTGTCCCATGTTATCTTGTGCGGTTTCGGCTTTTGCCATTCCATGAGTTTCACAGTTCGTTTACAGCTGCTTAATGAGGCTAAGTCCAATATGGAGATTGTGCTCCAGAATGTTTCTGCATTTTGTCTTTGCTTTTTACTGGAATCTGTCGTCTTCTTTTATGACATTCAATTACTCCATGCAGTGGCACGCGGATTAAGACCCGCAAACGGAACATTGCAGCTCCACTGGACCCTGCAGCATTTGCGGATGCAGTGGTCCAGATTTATCTTGATAATGCTGGTGATCTGGTATTTTTTATTTTTTATTTTTTTTGTAATGAAGATATTTTCCAGCACTACACATGTTTGTTGCACCCGGTGACCAATTTTTTGTGCAGCTCACTGAATAATTAGTTTGAGCAGGAACATATTGCAAAGAGTATTGAAGCTTCAGATCTCAACTTCTCCAGATATGGTGACACCTTTTTTGAGGCAAGCCTTTTACTACTGTACTCCTTTTCCTCTCCTACCTTCCATTGGCATCATTATCTAGCAATGACCCTGTATGCCGTAGATATTGAGACTGCTTAGAGCCTTGTGCTAGAGCTTGTGGTTTCTTGAGGACTTGATGCAATACAACTATGCAGCTTTTTGTGCATATGGAGAGCTTTTGTTTAGTCCTTTTATTATCCATATAACCTTGTCAGGATTAGAGTTTCCTGCTGATTGACTTTCAAGAATACTTTTGGGTTTCATGATGTTGACAGGTGCTTGCTAGTGTAGCCTGGAAGCAAGCTACCAATTATGTTTAAACTAAAATCTGGTCAATCGACTAGGTTTACTGTATAGAAATTTTACTTCTAAAATTTATGGGAGTGTTAACTGTTAAGCATGACATATGTTGGACCTGCATTCCTCATTGAACTTTGTGGCTTAGCACACTGGACCATGTATTTATCAAAGAGAGTGATTCAATTCGCTTAAGTATTCTCATTACAATTGACTCAACAGATCTCTTGTTGCATTCTTTCTGGTTGCATTGACATAATAGTTCAAAATAAAAGAAATTTTTCACCTACGGTGAATAATAATTTGACGTGCAACAAGGATATCATAAACGTATGAAAAGTGAGGGGGAATGTTTAAGACTTTTGTTCAAGTTTTCTTTTCAAGGAAGAACATTTACCGCTCAATGAATTAATAAGTTCCCATCTTCCTAACATTTGAGGATTAAAAAAGGAATGTAAATAATATTTTACTCAAAATTTTGTTGCTTTGTATTTTACGAGGTGTGAACCAAAGGGAAAAATAAAACCTTCGCGTTAGCCACCAAGAAAATAACAAAATGGATGCTAGTTAGTTGGTAAACATGTCAATGATATTCAAGGAGAAAAGGGATTAAAAATCACCAAGTGATGGGGGTAAGGGATTTGGTAATAAAAAAGGAAGAAGTAGATATGAAAGAGAGAGAGAGAGAGAGATCTGAAAAGGTGCTAGCTAGTAGCTAGGCTGTTGTGTTGGAGAGAGAAATATGGCTTTTTTTTTTTTTTTTTTTTTGGGGCCGAAGAGAGACAGTTGGCTTTGATATTGGCAATGTGATAGTACAGTAATGTGTGGGCTGCTAATTGGGAGGGCTGAGAACTTCTCAAAATGGAAAGCCCAATTTTCATTTGATCACATGGACATGTAAAAGAATTTCATTGGGTTGAGTGGGCCATGGCCCCTTCCAGCTCGGCCCTGCATCAATCCTTTGCATGCATGTGCTTATGTGATTCCTTGAGTGAGTGCAATTTGCTTTCTGTGAACGTACTCTTGTCATAGTCATATGTTCTTGGGAGTTGCCAAAGTTATGCTAATGAAAGATTATAATGAACCTTGACTTTTGATATCCGTAGAATCTACAAAGACATTTTTAATGTACTGCATTCCTTAAACTCGAAGCTATTTTTATTGAACTTTTCTGGCCTATCAGTGGGCAGTTCTGTTTTATATTCATTCTGTTGTGCCATGAATATTTAAACTGTGCTGCTGCTACAGGTTGTTTTCACAGGAGGGCGTACACAGCCTGGCACTACCAAACCTGATGAAGGGGAGCGCCACCCTTACTCTATTCTAGACTGTGAGACCAAGCGTGAAGCAATACTGCCATCTGTTATCTACATACAGAAAATTTTGCGGCGGAGGCCATTTCTCATCAAGAATCTCGAAAATGTTATGCAAAAACTGGTACAATCAATGGAGTTTCTTGAAGAAGATGAAAGGAAGAAACTGGCAATTTTTACAGCACTTGCATTTTCCCAGAAACTATCTGGGCTTCCACCGGAGACCGTATTTGAGCCCCTGCTCAAGGATAATCTTGTGGCAAAAGGGCTAGTTCTCTCATTTGTAACTGTTTTTTTTAAGGAATATCTGGTTGATAACAGCCTTGATGATCTGATTGGAATCCTGAAGCGTGGAAAGGTGGAGGATGATCTTTTGAAATTTTTCCCATCAAATAAGCGCTCTGCTGAAGCTTTCTCTGAGCATTTCACGTGAGTTCCTCTTCTCGTAATGTCAGATGACTGAGAAATTCCCTCGTAATGTCTTTGGTGTGTCTTGATCTGTCAATTATGGTCTAGATTATGTAACTAGGAAGAAACTGCATACTTGCGATTTTCTTCTTTTTGAAACCTTGTTTCACTGTTTGCTTAAGCTCTGCATCAATCAGAACATGCTAATGGCTATTGAGAAAGAGCTGTACCTTGTTGTGTTGATAGTGCAATTTGGCTTTAAACTAGCTAGCAGGTTCTTCTTGCACAATCTAGGTGGTGAAAACTCCACCCCAACCCCCGCCCCCGCAAGCAGCATAAAAGCTTAGTGCTTTGGAAACAGGACACTGGGATTTATAAATTCTCCCACTAATAAGATATGTGGAAATGTCTAGGCAACCTGAATATTATTATGCAATATCTGTAATTTCTGTGTAAGAATCTTACTATTCACTAGTTTGACTTTATTATCCTCATATTGTTGTCCTAATTTCCAGCTTTACTGTCAATATTATGGTCAATATGTCTAGTTGCAACCTCCAATCCCTCCTTCAGCCTTTAATGTACTTCAAAGGTGTACACACACTAAATTTTTGTTATTTACAGCAAGGAAGGGCTCATACCCTTGGTGGAATACAATGAGAAGAAATTATTTGATGGGAGACTGAAGGAGATGAAAGCTGTTCTGACTTCTCAGATTGAAGAGGAAAATGATATATCTGAAGTGATAGACACTGTGAAGCAGCGCCTTAAGGATGCCAAGTTACCTGACATTGAGGTTGTGCGGATGCTATGGGATGTCATTATGGATGCTGTTCAGTGGTCTGCGAAGAATCAGCAGCAGAATGCTAATGCAGCTCTGCGTCAGGTGCACTTTTTTTCTGTCTCCCTCCTTTCTTGTGTTTTGTATCACGATCATTTAGTTTGTCTCATGAGCCAAATATGATTATGACTTCCACATGAATCTTTGTTATAAATGCTAATGGTGACTTCCCTGGCCAAGGCAACCTTTTGAAACCGGATCAGATGAGCTGGTTTAATGGGGAGCTGGTTGCCAGTCTGGTCCAGTTCATATTGCTAGAAAATTGTTGCACCTTGTTGCTGATGATCAATGATTTGCTGTTTGATGATTTCGTATACTAGAGGCATATTGTGTGCACAACATGAATGGTTTTTGCACGAAGAATCTACTTGAAAATTGAGGACAGGAGATGTATAAGCCACTTGATCTCTCTACTTATCCTTATTTACATAGCAGTTTGCTTAGTACAAATGGTTGATGTGCATTGGAGGTGAGTTAAAATGATAACATTAGCCATCCCTTCAAACTCGATGTTCTAACCAATCAATGTCTAGTTGGTCTTAACCATCTTGACAACAATTCCAGCTTTAAAAGCTCTTGTGAAACTTTCACTCTTTTAAAGGTTTTAACAACAACGTCCTTCATTTTGCAGGTAAAAACATGGGCTGGACTTTTAAATACCTTCTGTACAAGTGGGAAACTTCAGCTGGAGCTCATCTACAAAGTGCAAATGCAATGCTATGAGGATGCTAAGCTGATGAAGTTGTTTCCCGAAATTGTGAGGTCTCTCTACGAGGAGGATGTGCTGGCAGAAGACACCATTCTTCATTGGTTCCGCAAAGGAACCAACCCCAAGGGCAGGTATACCCCCTGTATTCATTTTTGCACTAATGATGTTTGTACTGATGAATGCCTGCAGAGGACACCATCAGTTTCCAGGCATTCATCAGTTTCCTGTGTTTAAAGCTTTTATTGAGTCGCACACATGTAGTCATTATCGTTAGGAGTATGATTAAAGGAGAGTATATAGATAGATGTGATACGGTTAGCTGTGTGGGTTTGGCTGGATCTAAACTGAGGCAAATGTACATAGATGACTTTTGGCCTTTAGAAACCTGGGTTTACTGCATTCACTCATTATAGTATGTGTCCCAAATTGGATCGATTTGCTCAGGATAGTTTCACTTCTTTCGTCATACTTGATGTGATCAATTGATTTCTGTGTCCTGCCTGGGGGTTGTCTTATTTGGATGTAATATGCAGGCAAATATTTGTGAAAGCGCTAGAGTCTTTCGTGAAATGGCTGGAGGAAGCAGAGGAGGAAGAGTAGCTGCAGTCACAGCGGCAGTTGATGACACCACAGCCAATCTTGTTCCTATGAATTACTATTGCCAGTTTCCTTTCTGCATAACAAAAAACTCGTTTCCACTTGCCTGCGAAACATTGAACGCCTGTTGACAATCATGATGATGAATACTGTAAATCATTTGATGTTTGCAACGAATAATTCTCTCTGATAGCATGATTTGTGAGGGAGAATGCAAGGAGACCCTTGCTTGGGTCATCTGGTGGCCACCCGCACGACTGAATGAGAATGAATGAAAAGCCAAACTCGTGTGTTCATAGAATGAGAGCTGCAATGCATTTAGCCTCACTAGAAGAAGGAATTCAAGATAAAAAAAAAAAAAAAAGGTCAGCATGCATATGCATCGACAGAAAAAACTTAGGTTTCTTCTTTATTTCCTACATACCATTTTTGGCGGACAAATAAAACGTGCGTGCAGAAAGCTAGGAACACCATAAGTAAGCTTTCTCCCCAGTTGGGGTTTTGTCGTTGTTCCTTGGTGGTGGTTAAGATTGTACTTCACCATAACCTAGGAATCCGATAGCTCCGTTGAGGGTTGCCCTGCTTGTCAAGTAACTTTGTGGGTTAATAGGTTTGCGTTTTTTATTTTAATGTGTTGATACCTGTAAGCTTTAGCCCCTTAATTAAGGGAAATTTTTTCTTCCTTCTCCTTAGGCGGCAATATCTCATATTTTGCATACCAGATTTTAGACATAACAGTTTAACAACGTACTTAGAACAGAGTGAATTATTTGAAGTATGTGATAAATAAACCTCTTTGATGGCATGGTTTGTGAGGGAGCCTGCAGGGGGACCCTTGTGTGGAGTCCACCTACATGACTGAATGAGAATGAATGAAAAGCCAAACACTTGTGTCCATAGAAGAGGAGGTGCAATGCATTTAGCCTCGCTACAAGAAGGAGCTCAAGATAAATAAAAGTCAACATGCAGCATGCTTATGTGTCCACAAACAAAACTTGATTTCTTCTTTGTTTCCTCGATACCTTTATTTGGTGGACTAATAAAGCATGGAGTGCAGAAAGCTGGGAGCACCATAGGTGAAGAGTCCAGAGAGCGAATCGTTTGTCTGGGAACTCATGGAATTTGGTAGGTAAAAGATGCGGAAACGATACGACTATGATCGAGACGATTAAAATACTCGAACTTTGAAGACGACAGGCCTTGTTTCCACCTTTAAATTGGAGAGCCAGTTGGGCAGAATGAGCATGGCCCGGTGGTTGCGCGGCTTTGTCATTTTCTACCTTTCTTGTTGTCTTCGGAATGATTGCGTTGCGGGGCAGAAAATGGGGGGGAAATTTCTTGACTAGATCTAGGCCTAGTGGACTCAGTGAGCACACGCGCCTCACAAGATCAGTGGCTGTGATTTAGTGGAGCCATCATATCCGGATTCATCGAGTTTGCCACCAACAACATGGCACACTTTCTTCACCTAACATCGCCAGCGTTTCCCCGAGAATACGAAACGAGAATGCCTTCCCTTGGCTCAAGCGCATGGACCACCCGATCGGTGGTCCATCTGTTTCCACAGGCGACGGAGAGCCTCTGAAATGGAAGGATCATCAATAGTTTTGGCCTTGCTTTGCAATGAATGAGAACCACGACACGAAAAGTAATGTGAAAGTCGCCAAAAAAGTCCAAGGATTCCAATTCCTATCTGCTCCCCTCCTTTCCCCTGCCGCCCATTCTACGCTTCGGTGTTGGATGTCCGAAAGCTATCGTCTTTATTGGCCTTTATGACTAATTAGCTACTTTGCCACTCTTTTTCTTACACAGTACGGATAAAGCTAAGGCTGCAAGAAACGATCATGTACATACCACACATCTTTGGATTGGGATGTTAAGTGTGAATCTCACGCCATATTCAGATATTTCTTTCGATCTTCTCCGCCTTGATTTCGAATCATTGAATTGTTTCCCTCTTGTCGGTGGGAGGTCCATGCCCAAAATGTCATTATTCCAACTATTCATGGAAGTTATAAGAGGCCTTGAATTCCCCACGTAGCATGCGATGAGAGTGCGACTTGTTAGGGCAGCATCCTTGAGTTGCTCTTCCAATTATTCAGAAGTCACCGCGTCACATATAGACAAGATTTTACATTTGATTAAACAGCAAAAATCTACTTTGCTATCGGAAACGAATGATGGGTCGGCATCAATCATCACGAGTTCGTTCAAAGTGCGAAAATAGTACAAGCTCTCATGCATGTGGGATCAAGATAACTAGGGTCTTCCCCCGTGCGTGCATGCATTATTTGCCCGTAGAGTCGAGATTCGATAAATTATCGACGGACGGAACATGGAGCCACCGACCTCGGCGGGTTCAGCTACGTGCGCCGTCGTGTCTTGAGATCAATGACGAGGACATTCTCCTTAAAAAGGGTACAAACCGATGTGTCACCACGTGGGGAGACAGAGAGAATCTATATTATTATGCACGAAACCGAGCAGCTCTGACCGATCCCAGGATTGATTTAGGACGATGGGAATCCTGCAACTTGTTCTTAGATATGATCTGCTCCTCCCTTATCTGTTCGTCTACTGGCCCGAGATGCGCATCGAACATGCAGATCGCGAAACATCTTACGCGCTTATCACTGTTTTATGCGCGATGCTTGGCTGTGATGAACATGAGGGCGAGGAACCAAAGTACGATTCGGGCTTGTTTCACGTGGCTGGTGGTGATAACTCGATTTATTGAAGGACCCCAACCGACGATCGGATCATATATGTCAAGGTTTAGTGAGTTAGATGATGAGGTGTTCAATAATATAGAAATGTACTATTACTTTATAGAGAATTGCTTATTGAAATGCGAGTGTGATTATTGTAGTTTATATAACCAGCTAGGCTATTCGGTATCATTTGACATTTGTGATAACTGATAAGCAGCCCAGCTAACTGTACTCAATCCGAGAACATGATTGTAGGACCTGCCTTATAGAATTCGGATGCTCATTCACATGCTTGGTTATTAAAAGGCTGTATACAAGATAATTATACGAAATGGGGAAGCATTTTTTATCCAAGATTAGTGAAGGGCAACAATAATTGTAGCAAGTACAAAAAAAAGGCAAAGCATGCCATCTTTTTTAATAAGTTATCAAATCCAAATTAAACTAATAGGTGAAATGAGATTCCACGTATATGAAAAACATGTAAACCATATAGACAAGCGATGTATGACGCTCCAACACTCCACCTTATGTGCAAAGCTGAACGTGAATATGATTTGGGGGAGGGGGCTGCATAATGCGTGATAAATAGGGGAAGAACTGGATTTTGATACCACACTAAAAAGCTCAATCCAAAAGCTATTAGTTGGAGGGAGGTTATATGTATATAAATAACATCTAAATCTTGTAGACAAATGGCATGGAATACTTCAATACTTTAGAAAGCCATGAATATATTAAGATATGAAAATAAAGAACAAAAAAGAGAGTGAATACCATATGATAGAGAGCATGCAAAATTCACAAAGATGTATTGTGGGGTAAATGATTGGGAAAATTGTTCAAAAAATCCTAAACTTATTGCACTTTTACCAATCTGGTCCTAAATTTTTTAATTGTGGCAATTAAGTCCTAAATTTTATCATGTCAATTGAGTATATTTGGTCAATTTTCAATAATATTTTCATAATTTTTTTATTTTTCTTTTTTCTTTGTTTTTTTAAAACTCTGGCTGATCATACCTCTAGTTGGTCATACTAATCGATCTTTGCTGGTCATAGGCAAACACCAATGACGCTTGCTTGGGATGGGTAAGAGCATCATGGCCCTGAGCCTTTGTGCCCTTCCCAAAATCCAAGCGAGGGTCACGACACCCTCTCTGGCCATAGGAGAGGGGCTTGTGGCCCTCACCTACCCCTTGCCTATGGCCAGCGATGGTCAAAAGCACCAAGAATCGGCCGGAGTTGTTAAAAAAGGAAAATAAATGAAAAGCAAAAAAAAAAAAAGGAAAAAATAAAGTAAAATATAAAAATTAATTTTTTGAAAAATATGAAAATATTATTAAAAATTGTCAACGTTAGTATGTATTGGACCACATAGGACGGCTGGTTTCCACTAGCAATTTCAGATCAAAATTGGCTAGATAGACTTAATTGACAAAACGGGAAAATATTCAAGGTTCAATTAGCACAATTAAAAGATTTAGATTTGAATTAACAAAAATGCAATAGAGTTTTCTTTTTGGACAATTTTCCTGTAAACAATATGTCAGCATAGAAAGATGGTAGATCTTTTGCAAGTCATTATTTGCGAGATTTCATTATTTTTTGGAAAAGAAGTTTTAAATAGCATGAAGGGGAAAAAAAAAAAAAAATAACTCACTAGCATTAGCTGTCGTACTCAAGCTGACCCAAAAGCATGTTGATCATTTTCTTGGCTAATTTTTATATGATTTTCCTGGAGTTCTGTACTCATGTACATATTATTAGATAGTCAACAATCCTTTTCGATAATAAAAATAATAAATAATTGACACAAAAATCAAAATGCAGCTAGGCAGACGGTGTACTAGTGATTCCCGTCCTCTTTATTATAATAATAAAGTTCATCAAATCTAGCATCTTACATTTTTGATAAAGTGTCACACTTTTAGACATAGAATAAGAACATCCCTAGGCCAACATCAAAAGAAGGCTCACTTTTGATTTTCTCATCATCCTTCCACTTTATAGTTTATTAAATCGGGGATCATGATGATTCGCTTTTAAATTCTTATTTCGCATAAAAAAAACAATTTTTAATAAATTTTTCTAAGGTAATAAGTGGGCAAGATTATTACACAAAATGGGAAGCATTTTGATACAAGAAAATGAGTGACAAAATTAGTGATACAGGAGAGAAAAAAGGCAAGCAGCTCATCATATAATAAGATAAAAAAACAGAGCTTAGAAGAGCAAATAATACCACAAATAAAAGCACTTTTTAGTGGGCTTGTGGAGAAGCAGAAAGGGAGTCAATACCACATAAAGATTGCATGGCAATTCCAAAAAAGATAAATTGGGAGTTAAAGACCCTTCAAGCCTCTATCAAGCTAGTAAAAAACGCTACGAGACAATGCGGAAATTAAGAGATCTTTTTAAGTTGAAAATGAGAAAAGGAAATTATCAGAAAAATTAACAAGAAACAATAAAGCCACCCTGAAATTCGCATAATTCAGTAAAAATATTGAACTCTACTTTACGAGATACGTCTGCTTACCAAAAAATTCATTATGAATATGAAGAATACACAACTTATAATTGCTCAACTAGTCAAGTATTTTTAGCCCTAGTTTAAAAACAAAGCGAAACCCATAAATGTTATCTTACAATCTCTCACATAAAAGTTTACCTAGAAAATATACAAGAAGAAAACCGTAACACTCACTTTATTTACTCTAATGTATAGTAACTTAGTAGAATTCCGTTTTTATATGTTCTTACGGGGCTTGCTGACTCAAAATAGGGATCCAACTGCAACGTGAGAAGTATTCTAATAATTTATTACTTTTGTCGGTCATTGTTTGCAAGATTCTACTATCTTTTGGAAAAAAACTGCTTGAACCTCATTCTATTAATCGCAAATATTGTGGCCATAGTTCGACCGTCACTAACTTTAGCATATAATAATTGAAAAAAAAATAACTTTTTACTAGTTTGCTTTTGCTGTCGTACTCAACCTGACGCAAAAGCACGCTGATGCTTTTTGGCTCATCTTTTAAATAATTTCATGGAGTTTTCTATTCAGTATATATTATTAGATAGTCAACAACTATTTTTTGATAATAATAATTATTATTGTAAAATTTTGACACATAAAAAATTGAAATGCAGTTAGGGTGACAGTGAACTTATCTCTTTATCATGGTAATAAATATATATTATCAAATCTAGCATCTTATATTTTTAATAAAGTGTTCCGCTTTTTAGACAAGAATAAGAACATCTCTTTGCCAGCATAAAAATAAGACCGCTTTTAATTTGCCTCATTTCTTTCCAATTAATGTGGTTTATTGAATTAGGGATTGTGCGATTTGCTTTTAAATTATTGTTTCGTATAAATGATTTATTTTAATAAAATTTCCAAGGAAAAAGTAGGGAAAAGACTCTAAGTTGTAGAAAGAATGTAGAATAAAAAAGCGACCTCAAATCAAAATAAAATGGGCGAAAAAATATCCAAAGAAATTACTGAAAATTGGAAGAGTGTAAGGAAAATAAAAATGTCGATTGTACATTAGTTTTTTATTTCCTCTTATCCACAGTAATTATGTATATGTGTGTAAAGATATATATATATATATATATATATATATATGTATATATTTAATTTTTATGCATTCTAATTTATTATTAACGGTTAATATCGTGCAAAATTCCAAACTCATACGCATGAGCCATAAATTGACTTTTTATCATGAAAAACTAAAATTGGTACACGTGATTTATTTATCCAAAACTAATTTTTAGATCACGAAAAATTAAAATCGATATATTTATGATAAATTTACCCTATATTAATTTTCATTAAATCGTGTTTATATTACAAAAAATCACAAATTAACAAGCAGATATAAAATCCTAAAATGATATACTGGTGTCATTCAACGTAATAAATCGATGGTAAATTTAATGGAAACAATCGGATGACAAATTTATTATAAATGTATTGATTCGAGAGTTTTGATGATCGAAAAAATTGATTTTGGATAAGGTTTTGGATTTTTGGTGGTGCTATCTGTGTTATTAATAGCCTTCTCAATTGTCCTAACCTACCATCAAAAGGTCAATTAACTTTCCTCCATCTTCATCGTCTGGTGCTCTCTCTCTCTCTCTCTCTCTCTCTCTGTCCCCAGCTGGTGTTTCCGGTCGGTACTCGTTGGGATGCTCTGCTCGGCTTCCTTCGCACCACCATTTTGCTTGATCTCGAGAGGGTTCGTGCTTTGGTCGTAGTTCTTGCGTCGGAGTCGCCCGCTCGCTCGCTCTGATCTGTGAAGCAAAACGTGTGATTGTGGGGGGAATCTTTTTCCTTTCGTTGGAGGCATTCGAGTGACCCGAGTTCGATCGTGACAGGCGCGGTCGAGTGGTCGGTTGGATCAACTGGGTTTCGTGAGGTTGCTGGATTGGAACCCAGAATTGGATTTGTCTGCAGATATTTTTTTTTTTTTTAAATTTTTCCTACGCGATTTGCTGTCATTTCTGGCTGCCATCTTGGAAGGATCGTCTCATTCGTGTTTGAAAAGTGAAAAGAGAGAGGAGGAAAGAAAGAATTTTGTTGCATACCAGCTCTTTGGAGGCCTTTTGTGGCTGCAATTCGCTTGTGCCGCAAGGTGGGTTTTTTGGGTTTTTGTTTCTGAAGGAGATTCGGGGTGGCGGGTTACGGGTTGTGAGGTTAAAAGGGTATGCGACAATCTGCTGGAATCCAGATTGTAATCTGATATACTAGGAGACTGATATTGCTGTTGGGTTGTCATTCAAGAAGCCTTATGAAATAAGGGCTGACCAGCAGATTAATGTCTGATTATCGAGTTGTGAATGCACGAGGTTGGAATCCTTGCTTCCTGGCCGTAGCTGAGAGGTAAGGATGAGTTGCCGGATTTATTAACATTGCTTGTTAAGACCGGAAATTGAGTAGTATCTGACGGATCCGTCTTCTGATAATAGGGAGTCTGGTTGTGTGGCTGCTCTGGAGTGCTTAATTAGCATAATCAGGGCCCTGAAAATGGGGTCCTGCTTATCGGTGGAGAGCAGGAGCCCAGTGCCTGGTTCACCAATATCTCCGGCACTGGGCGTTAGGAAAAGGAAAAACTCGAAGAAAAGACCAGGGTCACGGAATTCTTCCTTTGACTACCGGAGGGAGGAACCATTGCATAGGATTCCTGGAAGGTTGTTTCTGAATGGATCAAGTGATACTGCCTGCTTATTTACCCAGCAAGGAAAGAAAGGGACCAATCAAGATGCCATGATTGTGTGGGAGGTCAAGTCCTTTCCTTCTGTATTTTGCTAAGTTCTGGGAATGGGGATTAAATTTTTTTTTGCATCATTCAAACCTAGTTTGTAAAGAGCAGTACGCAATTTTCTGAAGGTTGTAGCTTACTGAGGGTGCAATATAGGGTTTGCTTCCTTTACGTGTTGTGCACTTAAAAGGGATTGACCATATTGTTATATCTCGATGTTAGCTCCTGATAGGTACTTAAATTATTTTAAATGATATCAGCTTCTTGAGATTCAGCAATAATGCAACCATCTCTACACAGAAAATACTTTTGCTGTATCAAAGTGGATAGCATGTTCAGTTTTTTGAGTCTTTGATTGCCTAATTGAGTTGTAGATCAACTTTTGACATTGCTTTTGATAAGTGGATCGCGTTTTCTTTTTTCTTTGCTATGAGTTAGTCTACCTTCATGAATATGCGAACCCTGTCTTTCTTATTATCATAATGACTTCACTTTCCATGTGTAGAGATCCATGTCATCGGCTTCTATTTTCTGCTTAAGGAAGAAACACGATTCTCCTATGCTCTCATTTCTCTCTGCATATCATAGTTTCCTGTGGTTATGCTCACCCTATTGGTTGAAATGTTTTATTATATTAACTTGTTACATTGGAAATCCATATTTTCGAAAAGAAATGGCCAGCTTACTTCCCTTGTCTAGTGAAGAGTTATGATTGCAATGAAATTCCTCTTGGATAAACTCCTAGGCTGATGATTTTGTCCTAGTGCAATTCGTAAACTACAAGTGCAGCTATTTGGTTGGATTCCCCATTAGCTCTGTTCATAAACATTGTTGCTGTTTTGTTGTACCTTTCTTGACTGCTCGTCTGCTTATATTGTTTAAATAATTACCTCTGCTTATCTATTCAGTTGTTGTTGACATGTGCTTGTAGGCACTTGTAATTGCTACCATAGCAGTCTTTTTTCTTTCCTTGCTGAAAGGTCTCTATGGTGATGATAATTGTTCTATCATCCAGTAATCATGAAATAGAATGATGAAGTTCTATGTCTTCTTTGTCTCGTGGCTTGAAAAACAGAGAAGAACTCCCTCTTCTGCACCTTTTATGTTCTCAGTCATGTTAAAGGTTTGGAGACTATATAGCATTGGATGGTTGTGTCATGTTTTAGCAATGCCGTTTGGTTCCTTGAATAATTTATATTTGTGCCCATTCAATTAGAGTTTTCTCATCTCATACAATAAGTTGTGAACTTTCAGAATTTCTGCTCAAGGAAAGACACAGTTTTTTGTGGTGTCTTTGATGGACATGGGCCCTATGGTCATAAGGTTGCAAAGAGAGTGAGGGATTCACTTCCCCTAAAATTGAGTGCTCACTGGGAAGTCTCTATAAAAACTGAAGATGCTCTCAAAGAGATCAGCCTTAGTGCCTTGACGAGCATGAATTCTGAAGATACTGCCTCAATATCTTTGGATGAGGAATCGAGGGTCTCTACTGACCTGGAGGAAATGGAAAAGCACCCTGAGGTCTTTCAGGCACTCAAAAAATCATTTTTGAAGGCTTTTAAAGTCATGGATAGAGAGCTGAGGTCGCATACGGACATTGATTGCTTCTGCAGTGGGACAACAGCAGTGACATTAGTCAAGCAGGTTACTACCTAAGCATAATTATGGACCTTCATTATGATATATTTTGAAGGGATCTTGATAATGAATGCGTTCATGGTTTTGTAGGGTCGCTACCTTGTGATTGGCAATGTTGGGGACTCCAGAGCTGTACTGGGCACACGAGATGTAGATAACTCTCTCATTGCAGTTCAGTTAACTGTTGATCTGAAGCCTAATCTTCCAGGTTCTCTCTCTATTTCTGTCTCTCCTTCTCACACGCAAAAATTGAAAAGAAAAAAGGGAATGGGAAAGTCCGGCTTATGAACAATAATTGCTTAGGGCTAATGCAATGTTTAATTTAAGGAAGTTGGTACAAGAGGACAAGAGGACACATACAATGAAACTTGTATGCCTTGCTTGTCAGTAACCGAGAGATGTAGTTTAAAGAAGCAAATGGAAGGATTAGATTAATCACTTCTATGAATCATATGAACATCAAATAACTATACGACATTATTTCTGTGAGGTTTTGACTTGAAAATGATGAATTTTCGGAAACACTTTACAATGCCTACCAATGCAGAAAGCCTCTTCCTTCGTACATCTCTTGGGCATAGATTCTGGAGTTGGATGCCAAAAAGCGACTAGTTCTCACCTAATTTCTTGCAATTTCTTTTAAGCCATATTTTTCTTAAGTAACTTATTCCTTTCATTTGAGACAGCGGAAGCAGAGAGAATCCGGAATTGTAGGGGACGGGTATTCTCTCTTCAAGATGAACCTGAAGTTGCGCGTGTCTGGTTACCAAACAATGACTCCCCTGGCCTTGCAATGGCACGAGCTTTTGGTGATTTTTGCCTTAAGGATTTTGGTCTAATCTCTGTACCTGAAATATCATACCGATGTCTAACAGAGAAGGATGAATTTGTTGTGCTGGCAACAGATGGGGTAGGTGGTCCAGCTGTAATGCCTCGACACTTCCTTTAGTTTAGAGATTATAATTGCGATTAATATTCCCAAATTATTCTAGGTCTGGGATGTGTTGTCAAACAAGGAAGTGGTAGACATTGTTGCTTCAGCCCCAGCACGTTCCTCTGCAGCTCGATCCTTGGTGGAGTCAGCAGTTCGGGCATGGAAGTGCAAATACCCCACTTCCAAAGTTGATGACTGTGCTGCTGTTTGCCTCTTTCTGGACTCCGACAATTTCTCCACAGCATCCAATTTAAAATCCAAGGAACAACTTACTTTGAGGAATCAAGTTGACACAAGCAGTAACGGAGAAAAGGTTTTTGCAATGGCTGACCTCTGTGGATCAGACATTATGGTTGACAATGGTAAAGATTGCACGTCAAAGCATGAGGAAATGCATTCCAAATCAGAGAAAGATTGGTCTGCTCTTGAAGGAGTGTCTAGGGTAAATACTCTCTTGACTCTGCCGAGGTTTGTTGCCCAAAAGGGAGATAAAGGCAGTTAGGGATGCAAGGAGTCTTAAACAATCATAAAGAAGGTTTGCCTCTGTCATTTGCTTTTGTGTATGTTGTTTTCTTTTCTCCCCTTTCCTGTTTCTCTGTCTCTTTGAATGGATGGGAGAAAAGGATACGCATTTAGGGTTGTCAATCGTTCTAGAGAGATAGGCCCGGCTTTATTAGCATGCCTGGGACTGGGGGAATGTCCTCTCTCTCGTTTTTGTTGTGGGATGGATGTGCAATTTTGTAGAAATCCTTCTCTCTGCCGATTATTATTTTCTCAATACAGAACATTTGTGCATCACAATTGTGCTGAAAATCCAATTATTGACATGAATTTTCTCTTCTTGTGTTAGAATATGGACCATACTCGATGCAGGGGACACTATGCAAAAGATATCTGATTTGAAATTACATTATTATTTTCTCCAAGTACATGGCGGAGTTGTATTTGTGATGCAACTTAACCTGAACAATGCAATGAAATAGGTGTAAAATTATGTCAGATTGGTCTTCCATCTAACCAACGGCTATAGAAGTCTAATGCCTCCCTTGGCTTGTAATAGGAGACCATATGCCCAGATCCCTGCACAATGATAAACAATATCAGAGGTGATACAAGCCATGGTGACTTGTTTGTGATGGCTTAATGACTTTGAGCACATTCTATAAAAAGACTGGAAAATTGCGATGATTTCATGATTTAAATTAGAGGGCCAAGAAGCACTTCCGTTTTCAGGCATCGACTGTTCTGGTTTTGTAAATTTGGAACTGTGTATGTCATGCCACATTCTATCAAGCTTTTCTGGCTGAGCATACAAGAAGATGCTACTTTGCTATGTCTAGTTTCTCTTCATGAATCTGAAGCTAATTTCTAGAAGTGAAATGGGAGTTTCTGAATAACCTTGATGGTCAAGAATGTGAGGTGGTTGTCATATCCTTGGAGATGCCCGCACAATTTTTTTTTTTTTTTTAATAAAAAAGAAGCTTTGTTAATGCATCATAGGACAATAGCTAGTTCTAATATTTGTGAAAAGTACTTTTAAATGTGGGTGGTAATTAAAAAGAAGAAGAAACAAATAAAAATAAAGAATCTGAAGAAAACTGACTCGAGATCAAGCAACTCCCCACAAATTTTATATTTCTTTGATGATCAGGTCTCCTTTTTAAGTCACATCTTGCTAGAGTTTTATTCACAATTTGGAGTGCATCAGTACGGATTCTGATATTAGTATCGCTGTAGGCTAATAGGGTAATCTAATAGATTGCCCCAGAAATAGTTTAACAGAAATGAATTTCTATTTCTATTTCCGGACCAGTTTCGAGGAAAAATTGTTTGATAACGATACAAAATTTCTTTGTTTGAATGTAAATTCGTTTGATAACCGAATAAAATTTCTATTTCTTAAAAGAAAATTTTCTTTTTTTTTGGAGCAAATGAGATGTACATTCTTACAAATTTCATATGCTTATGAAATCATTGACCCAAATACAAAGTATGATTTTTTTTTAAAGTAAAAGTCTCCCTTTTTTTGCAAAAAAAAAAAAATACAAAGTAAGAGATGTTATATCAATTTTTCTAAATTTTCACACAAAATTCTTTAGCATCCACGTAGATAGGTAATTACGGTCAAACAATGTACTTATCAATAGTCTCCATACAATAGAAAAAAGAGATCAATATGCATTACTCTTGAGCATAATAGAAGGTTCCCAAAATTCTACTAGAATGAAGGCGGGCAACCATATTCTAATCCCCTTCATTTGTTAAAGACCCATTTCCTATGACCACAAAAGCAAATTCAGTGGGAGAACGTGAGACGCTCAAGCTGTTCCCTGGGAAAGTGTAACCTAAGAAGTCTGTACTCACATGGTTTAAAGTAAATGGAATACGAGGATAGAATTGTATTCGCATCACATGGCTAAAAAAATTGAGGTCCTTATTGATGGCAAATTGCAATCTACAACTTCCAGCAAAGAAATCATCAATATCACCTCCTAAAATACGACTCTAATGATTAACACCTAGTTGTCTTGCATCGTCTTCTCGCTAAGACAACAACTATGAACAATGCGACTCTTGCTTGATCCCAAGTCCAAAGTCCTCGATCTCTTTGTGGCAAAATTGTTGGCTATGGACTTTCGGTCTTCAAACGCACGAAACCCGGCTCCGTGAAATCACCCTCTGTCGATGAGCTTTTGCAGTTCGCGCACGGTGGGGCTTACGACTCGCGCCATCTCTCGGGAGATCACACAAATCCAATGCCCGCACCGTCCGCCGCCTCTTGCCTCGTTGAGAAGGAACAATAGAATTATGCCCCCTTTGTGTATTAGTTTTATGGAACAACCGACTATACTACGAAATCAATCAACTAACCCGTTTCTACTTTTTGGTAAAGTTCTTGCATCTTCCTCTTGGTGGCCTCATACTTGATGTCCGCCACAACTTCGTTCCAGCCTTTGATCACCCGGGATTGGACCAAAATGAACATGTCGGTTCATATCATCGGAAGGATACTCGGAAATTGAATTGGGTTTTCTACTTACGTCACCGGCATTTTGTCTTTTGCGCCCCCGTGATTGATCCGTCCGAGGTTTGCGACCGAAACATTCTCCCCTTCGCCAACTTCCATGATGCAACCTCGCTTGCCGGGGTTGTCCTCGAGTTAGTGTTTGAGGACACATTGAGCTTCCCGGTGCTCGGTTGCTGGTTCACATTTAGCTTCCGCTTCCTTTTAGCAAGTGAAGCGGACTCTTTGAAGTCGTATTTCCCGTGGCGGTTCCCGATTTTCTCGGCTCTTGACGGAAGATGTTGTTCCGTCTTCAACTTTGTGAGGATCTACAAAAGGAATTCAAGCACCCAGTTAAGAAAACTGGGCATGTGGGGCCTCCAGATAAAGAAGAAGAATGTTTGTGCAGTAAATAAATTGATCAAGAGTAATGCATATTGGTTCCCATCTCTTATTCATACCCACGAGCAGCAAAACCATTGGCATTTGACAGAAAATTCAAAAAGACAGACGAATCTACCCATCTCTTATTCATACCCACGAGCAGCAAAACCATTGGCATTTGACGAAAATTCAAAAAGACAAGGCGAATCTACCCATCTCTTATTCATACCCACAAGCAAAGAAACCATTGGCATTTGACAGAAAATTCAAAGACAGGCGAATCTACCCATCTCTTATTCATACCCACGAGCAGCAAAACCAACTCCAATCTATTATTCATATCAACATGCAGCAAACCCAGTTTCAATCCTAAGATTCATATGCAAAAAAGCACACGAACCCATGCAAAAAGAAGAGGAATCAGCACGAACCGAGAAGGGAGGAGACGGGTTGTTTTGCTTCTTTGCGCACTCGCTCGGTCCCTGGGCCTCGTCGGACGAACTCGAGCGGCTCAAGTGTCTGCGCAATGACATTTATATGAATTCTTTAGACACACTTTCCATTCGTCGGTACCATTAGAGATCAACTAAAAGATACTAAGCACAAAATTTTCATTCATTTTAACAAAACACCAAAGCTACGCAATTACATTCCCACGGTTTTGTGAGCATCGCATACGCTGCACGAGACCAAATAACACGCTGCACGAATCCGGCGTCTCGGCCCATCGCTCCCGCCTCAAACTCGACGCGACCAAAGCGCAATGCAGCAGAGCACTCAACAGAGAGAGAAAAAGAAGAGGAATCGGCACGAACCAGAGAAGGGAGGAGAAGGGTAGTTCGCTCTTGCGCACTTCACGGCCTCGTCGGACGAACTCGAGCGGCTCCGGTGTTTGCTTTGTGCAGGGCTTCCCGGATGAGGCGAAGGGGCCGTCGCTGGATGAGGAGAGGGCGCGGCGTTGCCGAGGTTGCGGGGCGATGGCGGCTTGGGGCGTTCGGTGCTTGGGGCTTCGGCTTGGCTTCGCAGGGAACGAGCGGCGGGGGTGCAGCGCGAGATCTCGTTGCCGAGGGGTGCTCTGACAACACCGGTGACAGGGCGGAGGATGAGGCGGATTCGCGAGCAGAGGCGGAGGAGACCAGCAAACCCTCGGACCAAAGTATCGGGGACAGGCGGAGGATGAGGCGGATTCGCGAGCAGAGGCGGAGGGGGTGGATTCGCGAGAGAGGCGGAGGAGAGGCGGAGGGGGTGGATTCGCGAGAGAGGCGGAGGAGAGGCGGAGGATGAGGCGGAGGAGAGGCGGAGGAGAGGCGGAGGCGGAGGAGAGGCGGAGGATGAGGCGGAGGAGGACGCAGAGCAGAGGCGGAGGAAACGATCTCGTCTCAGGAAGAGGAAGACGCAGAGAGGAGGCAGAGAAGAGGCGTAATCGGGAGAGAAGGCTGATTAGGGTTGAAGAAATAGAAATTTTCTATTTCGATTTCTCCTCAATTTCTATTTCGGAATAGAAACCTATTCCAGAAATAGAAAATCTGATTAGTGTTATCAAACAAGTTTCGTTCCAAATTGGCCCGGGGAACAGAAAAACTATTTCGGGAATGAAATAATTTTTATCATGCACCCCCTAATAGGGTGATCTAATAGATCTGGGTAAGATATATTTTTACTGCGATAATATTCAAGAGATTTGGTACCATAAAGAGGGTCATTCAATGGACACCACAAATGTAATCTGATAGGATAAATAAAGAATAACTGTGAAATTTGTGGTTGCAACCAGGCTAATCCCTTGCTTTCTTTATATATAAAATATTCAGATGTGCCTTGACTTCCTGCAGGTGCAGTTGATAACAGCATATAGTTTTTTAAAAATTGAAAGCAAAACTTACCCAGCTACTTCATCGTTAGAAACCCAAGACCTCCATTCATTCAGGATATTGTATCCCAGCGATCTGGTCCATGCTTGAGTTCCAGTGAAAGGCACGGCAAAATCATGGTCCCCGCTGCTGTTAGATTAGAAACCTAACAGTTTCATGAGGAATGCCTGCAAAGGACTAATCAAACTAGTCTGCCGCAGAATAGTCCTGAAGTGCCATTGCAATGCAAAAGGCTTATCCATGAGATGTTTCACCTGTATATGAGTGCCCGATATCCCTTGGAAGTTAAATTTCTGTGGCAAGGGATCATGCTTCCAGCATCACAGCTATAAGTAATTCGGCCCTCGCCGCATAGAGATCAAGGACCTTCCGTGCTCACCTATTATAAGAAATGAATAAGCTGATGTTAGATTTAGTAAGTTGACACTTGATTCTTGGGATATCAAATGTAAGGATGTAAAAGCGTTATACTGGCGCAGCATGTATAGCTTCTCTAACTGCTTCAGCATTCAACAGCACAGTTGCAATTTCTTCATTTGGCTGAGTCGGCAGCATCAGGGTTTAACATATAAAAGATTGGCATGATATATTGAAGATCAAAAGGGCATGACTGTAGCGCTCCACTCATGCAAAAAGGTAGTGCTACAAATTTACCTGGGATTAGAATTGAAAGGTTTTTGTTATTATTTCCAGTTGAAGTTTTGCATTTTCTTTCTTTTCCTTCATTCTTCTTTGGCTTTAAGTAATATATACAACAGAAGGAATGCTTTCGAAAAGTCTATTTCTTGAAGAACACTTTAAGAGTCAGAACGCACTGCAAATTTCTACGACACTTCAATCTTCCAAAAGGGAATAGAAAGGAAAGCAAAGAACTCACCCGACATGGACCGTTCCTTGTACCTGATATTCTCTTCCTCATCGGATGAGGCTCCTGAGTTGCTGGTTGATTTAAATTCACAGGCACAATTATCTTGTGATCGTGGTTTAATATTTTTCGAGGGCGCGAATGATAACCATTCTAGCTAAACATTGATTTCTAGAAGAGAAATAATTTTTTCTATTTCTATTTCTAGATGAGATTTTGAGAAAAAATTCATGTTTGATAATGACGCAAAATTTATGTTCATAGAATAGAATTTCGTTTGATAACAACATAAAATTTCTCCGTCTTGGGGAGCAACGGATGGCGAGAATGGCGGTGGGCAATGATTGGTGGACGACGGGGGTGGCGGACAGCGGGTGGCAGCGGCGGCCAACGACCGGCAGCGGATGGTGGCCGTCGGCGACCGGCGACGAACGGCGGGGGATAACGGCAAGTGGTTGGTTGACTAATAGATAAGATGAGCGATGAAAAGAGTTTTTATTTTTTATTTATGTTCTAGGATTAGAGAAGTAAAAGTCCTTTACTTTTCTATTTCTATTCCAAATCTATTTTTGGACTAAAAATTTATTCTAAAAATAGGAAAATGAAATTGCATCACCAAATGGAATTCTATTCCAAAAACAAGTTTGGAACAAAAAAATTATTCTGGAATAGAAATAAATGGTTATTATACGTGCCCTTTGGGCTCAAGAATACTGTAGCCATTTAGACCGCCTGTAAGCTGGAGAATAACAAGAAATTTATGAAATTATCACCCCAGTGTAGTTATATATCTGGTGGAGCTTACTTCTTTTCTTCTTTTATTTCGTACTACATTGCACAAGGAGCAGAAACCATACATAAATGCAATTTTGGTGGTTGTACCTGGTAAAACTTGTCGATATTTTTGCTACAGCTTCTGCTAGGAGGGTCGTTGAATTTTCCTTTACATGTAGCCTGACAGTCCTGCAAAAGTGACATTATGTATGCTCAACATACCGTTCAAGACAACAAAGATGGATTGTGTCATCAAACAAGTGATTCCACCAATAAACGCCGTCCCGATCCTTGTACTCCTATGAAAATACGGTCATATCTGGTCTCAATCAAATATTATACCGCTGTTTGTGCTGTACAGCATGGTCTGAACTCCCTTATATGACCCACCTCAAAGAAGTAGATCGAGATCAATCCCATACCAAAAGCGAATGGCACGCGAGCAGCAAGGCCATCGAATTTCCCATCTGTTTGTCCATTCCACACCATGTAACCCTGCAGACTGCCTATTCAAATTTCCATTTTGGAACAGAACCCATAGCCATTCATTGAATTAATATACTGCTCAGTGCTTTCAGCAGAGTACAGGAAGAGGACATGCCTTGAAATTGATTAGAGGCTCTTCAACATGTTCAATACCTGTACAAGGAGAGATAAAAATTCAGACTGAACAGAGAACATAAATTTTCCTTTATAGATGTTAGTATGTTTTACCTTTTACCACTTCAGAAGCAAGAGTTGGCACATGGATTCCAGCATAGGACTCTCCGGAGATATAAAATGGATTTGAAAGGAACTCCAGATAAAGGTCAAACCTCTAGATGAAAAGAAAGGGAATTATGCAGGCCAAGAGTTGGAATATAGAGAAATAATTGATAAATGGTTTTACAGGCTGCCACAACCACCGCCATACTATCTATGCCATTCAACTCCAGTAAATTGGCCAAAGCGTCATCTTTCCTGCTGTTTTTTTCTCGGAACATTTAGATAAGTTCAGAAACTCTTTACCTTGAGAAGAAAAGCGTGTGTGGCCGATGCAGTCTGTAGGTCTCCTGTCACATAACTCCTTGGATTGTCAGAGTAAGACAAACCTACTCCACGTGGTGGATCCAGATATAGTATTTTGGAAACCTGAAAGACGTACGAGAGTCTTGTAAGGAAAGAGCATTCTGTCAAGAAAATGAGTGACCAGTGACGTATGTATATCCCTTATAAGATTATCGCATTAAGTGGCATCCACGGTAAATTTGGTACAAATAAAAGAAAAGGTTTCTCACAACCAAAGTGCTTGTCAACCTTGGACCAGCTGAAGGGATTGAGGTGCAATGTGGGGGCCAAATTTTTCATTGACTTTCCTGCTTTGAAATTAAATGTTCCTAATGGAAGCAAAGCAAAGGAAGGGACTTAATATCTTTGACAGCAACATGTACAACAGAGAAATCTTTAACCAAATTTAAATACAGTGTTCGAAGATAAATCCTCCAAGACTAGAACACCCAGTTCCACCATTAAGCCATAATACTACTGGGTCTTTTAAAGTATTTCTTTCGGATGAAACCAAGTAATAGAATAAATTCTTCTTTCCGTGCTTTGCATCTATTGTCACATAGCTGCAAAGGTTAAAATCCAACATTTTCATAACAATGAAACACCAAGAGTCAAGAGATCAACAATAGCTTGTTACTGGAACATATTGTAAGAACATATTTCCCTGCATAATGTTTGGAGGGAAAAGTGTCAGTGAAGCCTGGTAGGTGAATTATAACAGATTCTCTAGGGCCTGCTCTAGCTACTGAAACAGTGAAAATTAAGCTAGATGCTATGATGGATATTAGTTTCAAGATGATCATGGTTCTGTGTATCTACTAATTAACTTATTTGTGAAAGTAACAGAAGAACTTGCATTGGTAGTGTAGCAAAGATTATAGGTAGACCATCTTGTACTTATTTCTGAGCGGGAGAGGGAAGGAGAGAGAATGGAGGAAAAAGAAAAGCATACATGGTAAAGAAACTGAAGGTGAGTGAGACTAGAGATACATTCAAAGGAAAATAGGAATAGTAATGAGTAAGACATGCAGGAGCTCGGTGTGATGAAGTAACCGAAAATAAACTCATTTGGAGGATATTAATGGATGACACATTGTAGAAGACAAGTGATTTCAAGAAAATTTGAACGGAACAAGGAGTAAGTAACAGATGAAAGAGACAAGTAGATGAGTTGGCTGAGATGCTTCATGCAATCATTTCCTTATTCTGAAGGATCCACCAGTTGGAATGGGCTTAGCATGAATTCTTTAGGAGCTGCTCCGAAGCAGTGAAAATTAAGCTAGACACTATGATGGATTTTAATTCCAAGACGATCATGGTTCTTTATACCACTAACTAACATAAATTTGAAGATGACGAATGAACTTATATCGGTGTAGTAGGGAATAATAGACGTAGACTGTCCAATACTTCTGAGAGGGAGAGAGAAGGAGAGAGAATGGAGCAAAAAGAAAAGACATAGAAAAGAATCTGATTTTGAGGATAGTACTGGACAACCCAATTTAGTAAGACAAGCCATTCCACTAAAATTTGAATGGAACAATGAGTAACAAATGAAAGAGACAAGAAGATGAGTAGCCTGAGATGCTTTATGCAATCATATCCATTATTCGGAAGGATCTACTTGTTGGAAGGGGCTTTAACATGGCTTCTTTCTGCTTCGAGCGCCCTCATTGGAACGAACTGAAGATGGGGTATTCTGTGAAGTTATTTTTAATTATTGTTTATAGTGCTTGAAATTTTAACGTAAATCTGTACCAGGCTTGTATTGTGTCGAAATCATTAGCTTGCCCTCCTCAAGAAAGTTTATCCTTGCTATGTTATTTAAAAATATAGCCCTCAATTCTGAGACAAATTGTGAGTTGTGTTAGAAAAAATCCTAATAGGACAATCGGTATTATGTGAGTTACTTAATATATCCTAGTGAGACCATAACTTATTGGTTGAATTGAGCTCCCAACAAATGGTTTATAGTCCGGCGAGCATGCCCCTTTCCATTCAATTATGTATTTATCTTTTCAACAACAGGCCTAGCTAATCACCTCAAATTTTTTTTAACCAATTGCCATGTTGCCTTTTGCTGGAAAAGGAGATGGTCCCTCTGTTCTTCAGCTTTAGCGCTCTCTGAATCACATGATAGAACGGTTCACTAGCTTTTGGGTGCTAGTGTCATCTATTTTCATTGCCATTCATTTTCTTGAGTCATTTATTACCAACAATGAGCTTGACATCTTTAGTTTTCTTGCCATGCCGTGTAGAGTTTTGAGTTTCTAGTAGGTAGTTCAAAGAAACTTTTCTATGGTGTCATTGATGGCCATGGTCCATGATTGTGGAGCAAGGATCCAATTTCCTAGAATTTGAGCGTCCCCTGGGAACTATATATCCAAACTGAGATATTCTCTGAAAAATCAGCCTTAGTGCCGCTATAGGAGTGATTTCTAACATGCTGTCTCAGAGCGTGACATTGGGCGTCTGGGAAGAGACATGCTGCCTCGGTGTGTAGGGATGAGGAAGCAAGGGCATCCATTGAGCTTGGGGAAAACAGAAAAGCGGTGGGACTCGAACAGCTTTTTGAAAGCCTCGAAAGACATGAAGAGATAGCTGAGAGTCTTTTTCGTCTTATTTGACACTATTTTCACGATTCATTTATACTTTTGCATCTGCAAAGTAGACAAAATTCTCGGGCTAATTGGGCTATAATTTTCTTCGGAGAGGCAATTTTGACCATTATAGTCATACCTGGGCAAGTGTTTTCGGGGGGGATATATGTGGAATTTGCTTTATTCCTTGGCTTTTGATGCTTTCATCGCAGCCAATTTGTAACTGATTCCATTCTTTTGTTCTCCGGAACAAAAAAAAAAAAAAAAAAAAAGAAATCCGTTTAGTAAATATTTTGTTCTCGAAAATAAAAATATGTTTTTTTTTTTTGTTTTTCGTGAAAATAGATTTGGAACAAAATCACTAAATAGGAAGAAGTTATTTGTTATTCCTCGGAACAATTCCTAAAATCAAGTCTAATTTTTCTTCTTTTCTTTTCTCTTTCCTCTTCTTCTCTTTCCTTTTCTTCTTCTTCTTCTTCGTTTTGCCTAGTTGCCAGCCTCCACCATGGCCGATGATAAGCTAGACGAGGGCCGGCGACCTTGCCCGAGTGTCGCTGACCCCTAGCAACATCAAGTCATGGTGAGGCTCGTTGGCCCAAGCCTCGCTGTGGCTAGGCAGGCGACACTGACCTGATGGTGGCTCGGCAAGTCTCGATCTTGCCGGATCAAGGAAAGGTCAACCTCGCCCAGCCAAGGCGAGGCTTGGCCTCGCTAGGCCCAGCCAATGCCAACCTTGCGTTGCCTAGGCAAGGCTGAGGCTCACAATGCCCAAGTGAGCTTGGTAAGGCCGAGCCTCACCTTGGTTGGGCAAGGTTGAGGCTCGCAATGGCCAAGTGAGCCTCCAGCGAGCTGGCTAGACCTCGCCTAGCCAGTCTTCAGCCACTATTGTGGCAAGCGAGCGGCCATAAAGAAGGAGGGAGGAGAAGAGAAAAGGAAAAAAGAAAAAAAAAAATATAATGAGAGTATTAAAAAATTAAAAGAAATAAAAAAATTAAGAATTTTCCCAAACGCATTTCTATCTCAAGAATAGAAATTTTGGACAGTTATTAAGTGCCTAAATTTATAAATTATTCTCGGAAGTAGAATAAAAAAAATATTATTCTGAGCAAAAATTATTTCTAGAAACAAAATGGTTATCAAATGCGCCCTTATTAAGCCAGGGAGGAAGCGGTGTGAAGTTGAAGATATTATTAAAGTATTCAGCAATCTCTCAGGTACATTGAGGATTCCTCATGCGCTAAAATTGTATGATGAGATCATTTTGGTTCAATGAGCTGGGAATACAATGACGCTATATTGGTTTTCCATCTAACCAGCGACTATAAAACTCCAATGCCTCTCGTGGCTTGGTTTGAGCGACCATGTGCCCAGCTCCCTGCACCAGTGAGATAAACGGTAGAATGAGAAGGGGATGTCCAAAGATTTTACAAGGAAAAGCAAGGCAATGGCATGCATCAAGCCGCCTTCTATAAAGTTCCTGCCTCTGATTGACTTTCACTTGCTAGTTAGCTTTTAATAATGGATGATGAAACAAGAATAGGTATATTGGAGTATGTTGCACATAACCTTGATTTTTAAGAATGTGAAGTTGTTGTCATATCCTTGCAGATACCTGAACCAATTCAAGAAAGAATGTATAGTTAAAACAGCATAGCTTATTTTCACTACGAATTGGTGTGGTTAACAGCAATAGGTAATGAAAGGAAAAGGTATGATGAAAAGTCCTATAGGTAAAAGGTCATATTTCTGGTGTGAAGTAGCCACATCTGTGGCTGCTGCTGACGTGACCGGAATGCATATAGAGGTCAAACTTACCCTGCGACTTGATCATCAGTCATCCAAGGCCTCCATTCATCAATGATCTTGTATCCCAATGATCTGGTCCATGCTTGAGTCCCAGTGAATGGTACTCTCATATCATGATCTCCACTGTCAGTACACCAATGAATTATTAACTTAAATCATTCAATGCATAAGCAAACCTGTGTTGATCTGTCTAGTTAGCAAAATGTAAAGATGCCACAACAACACACTAACTTGGTGCCTAGCAAGGTCCATCCTAGATTTTTGCTCAGATTTTATTAACCGATCCTCTCTTTAGCTCAGTCAAAAAAGTTAAAGGTCACTACCGGTGTCCTTAATTCCAAAACTTAGGACATTGTTGTGGCTCTTGTACTTGTCTGTCTTCACAATATAAGTTTAATTTCATCCTAGTTCTCCTCAACTAGTAAAAAACTATATATATTTTGTCAAATTCAAACTTTTTTTCTGGAAACCAATGGGGTTTATAGGAGATCTAGCATGGTACCATGTTATTGTGGATGCAGGATTGTATCTCACCTGTATATGAGCACTCGGTAACCCCGGGAAGTTAAGTTTTTGTGGTAAGGGATCATGCTTCCAGTATCACCTGAATAAGTGACTCTTCCGGCACATGTCTCCCAACAGCCTGCCACGCTTGCCTATTGAATGCATTCCAGATTGATCAGTCATTTGACGCTTGATGCAGAGATATGAAATGAGGATAATGTTTTTCATTACCGGTGCTGCATGAATAGCATTGCGAACTGCTTCGTCATTCAACCATGCAACTGCAGCTTCAGGATCCTGTGCCATCACAATTCAGCATGTAAAACGGATTGTATGTACTGGAAATGAAAGGGAAGAATGGGAGTACCAAGTGAAGCTAAGATCTGGTGAGGCAATTGATTTGTTCTGGCAATCCAAAGGGGATTTCCTAGTTCCCAACCCCCATGCCCCACCACCACACCCCCACCCCACCCCCACCCCCTCGGGGAAAAAAAATTCCTTGAAGAGAGCTAAAGAAGCAAAATCAAATCATACTCTTAGTAAAATAACTGACTCACCATACAACGCACTGGTCTAGGGTGTATAGCTCCAGCATCTCTTTTGGTCGAAAAAGGTGCAGCGCAACCAAACGTTCTTGCTTGCTTTGGGAGAGGCTTCTTATTCACCTCCGCTTGATGGACGCCTAAAGTCATATTTGTGTTTTCACTTTCATTCTTGGTCTCTGAATTACGATAGCATGGCTCAAGAATGTCATAGATGTTTAGACCTCCGACAGCCTAAAAAGTGGCCAAAGCACTCAAGATTAGAACCTCGACTCATTTGTATCTACTTGAGTACCTTTTTCTCTTCCTTAAAATTTACAGAAGAGGCACAGAGTACTAAAGAAGGCCTCATTAATTTCCAGTATAAGACAATACGGTGACAATCTCACCTGTTCAAATTTCTTAATATTCTTCTGACAGGTTTCACTCTGAGGATCATGGACACATATGGTTTGGCAAGCCTGAAACGATCAAATATGATCCATATTAAGCTCACAGTTAATTGGCATCAATATGGCTTTTGGCATCACACAGAGAGTTCCACAATTAATGCTTGATGTTGTTGATACTTAGTTATTGTGTGGCACAATTAGTCATGCCTGTGGCAATTATCTTCCTACAGAAGCTTTAGTCCAGTAAAATCTCTAAGCAAACTCCCTGATCCAACCCACCTCATAGATGTCACTTGAGATCAGCCCCATTCCAAAAGCAAAAGGCACATAAGCATTGTCATCAAATTTTTCATCCGTTATCCCATTTCCTATCATGTAACCCTGCATCATGCCAAGTTATTTGAGATCTCAACTAGCCGTACCAAATTCATGATCGTTCTTTGAATGCTGCACGGCCAAAACTATTATAGAATATGAAGAAAACATACCTTGAAATTGATAAGAGGCGTTTCACCAATTTGAATTCCTACAGGGATAGAAAACCTCGTATTACATATTCAATCCAATACAAGAACCTTGCCTCTGCTTCTGGTGAGTATGTATTACCTTTTACCACTTCCGAAGCAAGAGTTGGCACATAAACTCCAGCATAAGACTCTCCAGAAATATAGAATGGATTTGAAAGGAACTCTGGATAAAGTTCGAACCACTAGATGGAAAAAAAGAACTAGTGTTAGCTGTGACACATTATTTTGGCCTGCTGGTTTCCAAAGCTTATCCAGAATAGTTTAGGATCTCATTACCTTGAGAAGAAAGGCATGCGTATCAGAGGCAGTCTGTATGTCTCCTGTCTCATAATTCTTTGGATTATCAGAGTAAGATAAACCGACACCACATGGAGATTCCAGATATATTATGTTGGAAACCTGAAATATGTGTAAGAATCTGGTATCATAGACTGCACAAATTAAATAATGTTGCAACTCATAAGGGTCAGGCCGCGAAGATGATTGATATTAGAAATGACTGTAAACTCAATCCATGAGTCAATGTGGCATGCTTGTTTCATATTGTTCAGTTTTAATCTAGAACAAGCCATACTGCTTAGTTGCAACAGAAAGGATAAGTTTCCAATGACCTTGGACCAGCTGAATGGGTTGAGGTGCAATAGGGGCAAGCTTCCCTTTGGCTTTCCTGCGTGGAATTTAAATGGTCCTGGAAACAGGCACTAGGCTGTTAAGTGGGCCACGACATATCCGGGGGAAATACGCTTATCACATAAATTATGATCACCAGGGATTAACTGATACCATGTTCGTAGACGAAGCCACCAAAGCTGGAGCACCCGGGTCCACCATTAAGCCACAGTACTACAGGGTCTTTCGAAGGATTCCTTTCTGAAGCAATGAAATAGTAAAACAAGTTCTTTTTCCCAGGAATTTCATCTATAGTCACATACCTGCATATTCCGAATTTTGAACTCATGTGATAACACAGATTCAAGTCGAAAAACAGCTAATCACAAGTACATATATGTGGTTACATACCCTGCATAATGTTCAGAGGGGAGAGTTCCATCGAAGCCAGGCAAAGAAGTTATGAGAGATTCCTTAGGAGCTGCTCTAACAGATGAAACGGTGAGAAGCAAAGCAAGTGTAATGCTGCATATGAACTTTAAGATTATCATGTCTGCACGATTATAGAAATTCTTGAAGCTCATATATCCCGCGTAACCTATAATATATTTATAGATGGAACCAGGAGTCCAGTAGAATGAGTTGTCGAGAGAGAGAGAGAGAGAGAGAGAGAGAGAGAAGACATAAGGGAAGAGAAAAATAGGAGAAGCTGAAATGCTTTGTGCAATTATTTTGTATGGTAAAAACTACATTATGACCTCGAGAGAGCAAGGACAATCGTTATAAACAATGAAGGAGAGAACTTTATACAAATTTTGGGGAAGTAGTAAATGAAAGAGATAAACGGAATGAGTTGTTTCATATGCTTTGGTTCAATCGTTCATTGTTGAAACGGGTTGGATGGGTAATATTTTGACCAAGTCAAGAGTGGTGGGCCCAAATGAAATTAAAAAAAAAACGAAACGAAAAAAGGGAAAGTAAATTGATTTGGTCAACAAAGAGAGAAAGGGTACGCTTTGTTGACAGAAGGAAACCAAGAGCACGCACAAGGGAGGGAAGGAAAGAAAAAGGAGAAAAAGAAAGGAGGAAAAAGGAAAGAAAGAGAAGGCTTTGAACGTGCTTACCACAAATGCCATGCCAAACCAATTCAATTATGTTGCAACGCCTGATAAGTGATCGCATCCCTTGTTTGTCCAATCAAAATAGTTTTCAGAGTTAGTTTGTATATTTGAAGTTTTGTGAAAATCGGTAAAATATCAGTTTTGAAAAATCAAAGTCGGAAAAATAGAAGAAACCTTGAAAAAGTCAACAAAAGAAAAGCAAAAGGTGAACAGTGGAATGCTTCAACCCTTTTATGAGGACGAAAGCGCGCATGCGTGAGTAGAAGGGAGGAAAAGAAAAATAAGGGAAATAAGAAGCAGAAAGAAGAGGGAAAAAAAAAAAAGGAGAGGGGTTTCTCGTGCGCTCACCACGAACACCTCGCCAAGCCCGAGTTACTACGTGTCGCAACACCTGGTAAGTGCTCGTGTTCCCCTAAACATTGGCAATCCTGCTGGCCTTCGCTACCACCCTATCGGCGATGGGGTGGCGCCAGACCCTCCCACTCATGTTTTCTTTTTTTGTTTTTTTTTTTAGTTTAAGAAAAAATGGAAAAAAGAAAGAAAAAAGAAAATCTTAAAAAATTCAAAAAGATGAAATTGCCCTTCACATTTGGTGAGTTCATGCCCTTCTTTGAAATTAATATATGCACTTTAGGCCTTTATTTAAAACAAGGTCCGCTTCAGGCCTTTATTTAGGAAATTAAATGCATTTCAAGCCTTCATTTGAAACAATATCTACTTTGGGCTCTTATTTGAGAAAATGATCGCATTTCAAGTCTTTATTTAGAACTTTCCCAAGTTAATTTGATAGAAATAGAGGAAACCATGAATATACCTTGTGGGACACTAGATTGAAAGTGAGGGGTTGGACCTGCATTGTCTTGAAAAAGAGTGGAATAGAAATTTTTTTGAACTTGAAGATGTGAAGGTGATGAAGTTGCATGTTCACAAGAGCAAAAAAGGTAATTTATCTCGTCTTTCACATTTATTCTATATTGAAGAGTATTTTGAAATCACATATATTAGTTTAAGTTAAAAGCGATAATATCAATTAACTAAAGTTAATAGCAGTAAATATAAAGTTACTAGAGTTAAAAATAATATGTCATGCATGAGGTCATAAGAGCTAGGTTCGATGGATTTAATTAAGGAATATGGGCAAAACATAAGGTGAGAATTAAGACATTTGTCCAAGCTAAAGTAGTGGCAAATGGCATAGTTTGATTAAAAAATGGAAATATTAGTTTAGTTTGGATAGATACTTTATATTGCACTAGATAAAGAGGGAAATTGGTATTCGTGTGAAATGTAGATAAATCATAAAATTATTTTGAAACCATTAAAATAATTAAAATAAGATATAAAATAATAGGGAAACCTTAACTCAGTAAAAACTTAATGTTTGAAAATTATTCGATACATATTCAAGAGTCTATCAGTTCCCATTAATAATTACTTGTTGACATTCGAATTTTTATTGACTATTGGGGTATCCGTTTATTTTTAAAAAAATAAAAAATATATATAAAAAGATGAATAAAAATAGGTGAGATAAAAATGAATAAAAAGTATTAAGAAAGAAAAAATAGTCGAGTGGACCGGTGTAGTTAAGCCCATTCTTTTTAATGCTTCCGCAGCCCATTCTTTTTATTTCTTCTTCAGCCCATCCATTTTTTGTTTATTCTTTGAGACCATCAGAACCTAAAATGAAGAAAAAGCCCAGCCCACACGCCTGTCGCTTCTCTTCCTCACGCGCTCCCCCTAGTCCCCGAGAGAGGAAAAAACGACTGTGACGCCACAAGAGTGACGCGAGCAAAGCTTGGGCAAAAAGAATAGCTGAGCTCCGGAGGGGGCAAGGAGTGCATGCGGTGAGACGGAGAGCGCGCTCGGCAAAAAAAAAAATAGAGAGAGAGAGAGAGAGAGAGAGAGAGAGAGAGGGGTTGCTGCCGAGAGAAACTGGAGAAAACGAGAGGATCATGTTATCTGGCTAAGGGGAGCTTTGCAGGTGAAAAGTGGAAGGCTCACCCAGTGAGAGACAAAGCTAAGGAGGCTGTTTGCGTTTGCCAGATCCAACTAGACGTTCGTGTCCGCCGCAATCTTGTCCCCGAACAAGGTGATGTCCTCGAACGACTTATTTTCCTCTCCTTCATTGAAGCGTAAAGTGCTGAAATCCGTGGTAAACTTTTGATTGAAATGAGTGGAACTTCGGCTGTTTGCGACAGATAATAACAAAATAGAGCCATCAGGCCGAGAATCGCCTTACTATCTAGTTCGGATTTCACTTTTTGAGCCGCATAACATATGATCGACAAAATGGCGGAAAGAAAACCGGAGAGCAATTTGTTTAAACTCAAAGTCGATCCATGTTTGACTCCATATTTGTTGAATCACGTCTGACACGCTCGTTTTCTTTGTGCTTTTGTCGGTATTATGTTATGTGTTTCAACCGTTGACGTCGTCCGCGCACACTCCTCTTCACCGGAGACCCCTCCCGCACCAGTGAAGTCCACAGTTCGAAGACATGCTAGTTAAGAGCAAGGGTTCAGTAGGATGGTTTTTCCGATAAATGGAGTGGGTGGCCGGATCTGGTCAGAATAGATGACTGGAGGGTGAAGATAGTTCGGCGGTGAACTAAGTGCCGGTGATAAGCTCGTCGGTGATGGTATATGTTCCGTTAAAGAAGATTCAAGAAAAAAAGAAAAATCATTGCTAAAGATAGGTTGCGGGAGAAGAAAGCTTTGGGAAGAACGACCGGAGGTTGAAGAAGATGGGCAGAAAAAAGACAAAAGAGAGAAGAAAAAGAAAAAGAAAAATAGAAAATCGAATAAAATTCAAAAAAATAATATGAAAGCATTAAGAAATCAGTTTTAATCCGATGCGAGTCGGATCCAGGTAAATGGGTCTAGTCAATAGGCCGGACCAGGTAAACCCTGTCCAATTCCGTTTTCTCGAATATAATAATATTTTTTAAAAATTAAAATTAAAAACACTAAAAAAATTAAAAATTCATTAAAAACTAATAAATTTCGGAAAAAAATTAAAAATTGTGGAAATAAGAAAAATCGATAAAAAATTTAGAAAATTGGAAAATCAATAAAAATAGAAATTTTAGAAAATCATAAAAATTAAAATATCCGAAAAATTCATTAAAAATAATTTAAAATTTTAATTAAAAATACCCTTGGAAATTAAAACCTAAAATTGAATAAGCCTTTAGGGCTTTACAATAGGGTTTCTTGTTTTGCTTTGTTTGTTTTCATTTCTAGGGATAATTTTAGGATGCTTGCATATTTCCTATTATAATTACAATTGATTGCATTTTTCAATATTTGGATGTTACTTACTTATTGTAGGTTAGGTATCAAAAGGGTATTAGCCTTAGGGCTAACATAATTAAGTTCGTGAGTCCAAAATCTCTAGTTGTGTAAATAGTAAGATATCCTTCCATATCTTACTAGTTTCTAGGCGACCCTTAAGAAAAGGCTAGTGATGACTCTTTTTATTAAAATTTGCATAGGCTTAATTGATAAAAAAAAATTGAATACCCAATGTCGCGCAAAGTATAAGCATGGGAGAGGCCATTAGTTCGAAATTGACAATATCCTTAAACCTAATAGTTCCTTCTCCCTCGAGAGGGGACACATTTACTCTTACCTACTCCTTCACTTGTCATGCCCTAAACATTCCCTCGCCATAAGGATGTGAGATCCTCTGCGGCGAGATTAATTCGCGACATCTCAAGAGGCGTCGTCATCCCATTAATTTTATCTTTTCATTAGGCATATGTAGAAACGTCTAATCTCCAACACCCAATCATCAACAAAAATGGATAGTAAGGAAAGCACACATACATACTACATAACTTCCTTTGATTTATTTATATACTTGGAACGTTTTAAATTTACAAGCCTAGCATTAGGGTCGTTTTGACTTTATGTCCAACACAAAAAGGAGATACATGAGATGGGTTAAAAGCTACGCGATGAGCCTATCTCTTCTGACGAGACCTAACCAAAAGCAACTCTCCTAAGAGGACATGCCACCTAGGCATCACCCACCAAATTGTCTGGCAAGCCTGTATCCTTGTCCGATTCGGATGGACCATGGAATCCACGGAGAGGTTCGAGGAGATCCATGTCGAACCAAGCGTACCAAGCACGGTAGTTATGTGAAACGAGATCGCGATACCTCTCATTGACCCAAGTAGTGGTAGTAACCCTTCAAAAAGCGGTTGACTCCCTAAACATGTCCATGACGGTGACCTCTATGCTCATTGGTATGCCTAAACACATGAAGGGGTGAGGTAAGGGATCCATACCTATTGGCCTGAAAAGATTAAACAACAACAAATGAACTGAAACCTCAATAAGTAAAAATCCTAAATCTTGTATAGGCGAATGCTTCGCATCGAAACCTTATGATTACCTTATCCAAACATGTCAATAGCAAATCAATAACAAAGCCTAAGTTTTGTCTTAACTATGTACATGAAGGAACCTATCCTCTATTTATGTCCCTCGAGTCCTAAATAAAGGTATACAAATTCACATGTGCCATAAATAGCACAATTAATAGCCAATAATATTCACACATGTCAGATATTAGCATCTAAAACATTATAAAAGCCTTCAATACTTAATCATTGGCCTTCAGAATATCCATATGTCTCTCACTTCACACATAACCACAACTATGGCATGCACGTGCCTTCCAATTCACTAAAAATGACAATTAAATCATGCACATGTCTCATGCATATCATATAAGGCCATGTTAAACATGCACAAGCCACAAAACAACTTTCAAAGTATCTACATAATATTTAAATGCTTCACACACGTTTAGCACCTTGAGAATCACATGATATCCCACACCACCATGCTATCTCGAATCCAATTATTAATCACACATAGCCGAAACCCTCTGGCTCTTTTAGAAAACTTTGGGACAATTGCCTCGCCCCATCGAGCATAGCATCCAAACCTTGGTGGGGCATCCTTTTGGGCATCGTTCCGATATAATACTCTCACGAACAGCATTTGGAACCCTCCAGGCATCACCCTCCGACATCTCTTGGTGGTGGCATTGTCCACTGAAACCTTGGTGACGGGAATCCCTCATGTGACCATAAGAATCAAGCACACAAGCAATCGGTTATATCTTTCATACTAGTCCAAGTATGAATACTATAAGGGTGTGCCAAGCGATGTGAAACTCATGACCTATCGTAAATGCATCAATAAAGTATGTCTAGCATGAAACTAAAATCATAGCTTGACCCATGACATTTGAGTACCAGCCTAAGTCAAACCCGGATCGTACGATACGCCTCAATATTGTCGAACCAAGAGAGTGACCCTGCCCAACATACTTCCACGTATATCTAAGAACCAATGTCGTTCCAGCTTCGGAGGCTCGATGTGAACTCAAGTATTGACCGTGACCTCTAGACTTTTATATGCGAAAACCACATCCATATTGCAAACATTGATCCTTGAATATCAAATCTCATAACAACATAGATGAACAATTCAACCACAAATAGTTATAACATACAATAAACCACAGCACATAATCCTATACAACCAACCATGGCAATCAAATGAGAAGATTAAGCCTAGGTAATAATAATAAATGGTCCACAAACAATAATCACACTAAACCTCTTAACCCAAGTAATAACCTAAACTTAAACGAACTATTTCCATGAATCACGCCAACCCGAACAACCTCGATGAACACATCCTTACTCCTCGCTCATCCTCGAGCCTTATAGTCCAAGCATATCATGAGCAAACCATGCAAAATTAATCACGTGAGCTCCTTAACCTATGATAGTCCTATGACACTAGAAATAGACCTAAAACTGAGTTACGTAATGCAATGGCTTAGCTGACGTTTAGGAAATCTACTTAAAAACAACTGAGATGCGAGATACACGCCCAGTGGAGAGATGGTGGCTCAAGGGTGGCATGGCAGCGGCGTGAGGACGGTGAGCTTGATGTGAATTGCTGCGGAAGGATCGTTCTACGAAGGCCTAGATGGTGCGAATTGCAAACCTCGACCTCCAATCAAACCTGTGATTGGCAACCTCGGTATGAACGTGACCCGTTGACGAACACGTGTCAACCAACCAACGTTATAGACGCCACGAACGAAAGAATTCGCTATCTCGCTCGATAAGTCAAATCAACCGTCACAAGGGAATCTTGATTAGGTCAAGTCCTCAAAAGAACAGTAAAAGAGAATCTCTCAATTATTTCTCAAAGTAAAATATATATGTCCCCAAAGAAATTCAGTCAGTCTTATATATAGGCTTTCTAGCCATCACACAAACCCTAAAACCAACCCTAGAAATATAATGCGTCATATTCTAGAATATTCCTAAACAAGAAGATATATATATATATATATATATATATATATATATATATATATATATCTCTCTCTATAAATATATATCTATATATATTTGACTTGGTCAAATATTTGGTGTCCATATAATCAAATTGCGCCAAGATTTCCAAGATTCTTCAAGATTTGATCCAAGGTTATCTCCACTCAAGATCACGAACCATGACACCAACAGCTTGCCTAAATTGCTTGGCCCGCGCTCGAGTGATCGAACCAGTAGGAATAGACAATGGGTCCTTAGCACCTCCTCCTCGATATGGCTCGATGTCCACATCATTCCCTCCCCGTGCAAAGGATTTGCCCTCAAATCATCACGGCATCGAAAAGAGTCAAGTCAGAAACATTAAATGTGGCACTAACATCATACTTACCTGGAAGATCAAGCTTGTAGGCATTATTGTTAACTCTTTCCAAAACCATGAATGGTCCATCCCCTCGCGGTAATAACTTAGAATGTCGCTGCTCAGGAAATCTCTCTTTGCGCATATGAACCCAAACCCAATCGCCGGGTTCAAACACCACTTCCTTACGCCCTTTGTTGGCTTGCCTTGCATATTGCTCAGTCTTGCGCTCAATATTTGCGCGCGTCTTCTCATGCAACACCTTGACAAATTCAGCTTTCTTTGCTCCATCTAAATCCACACGCTCATCAATAGGTAAAGGGGTTAAATCTAACGGAGTTAACGGATTAAAACCATAGACAACCTCAAATGGTGTAAATTTAGTAGCAGAATGCATGCTCCTATTATATGCAAATTCAACATGTGGTAGACAATCTTCCCAAGATTTTATGTTCTTTTTAATAATAGCTCGCAACAATACCCCTAAAGTTCTATTAACTACCTCGGTTTGACCATCGATCTGTGGATGACGAGTAGTAGAAAATAACAACCGTGTTCCTAATTTTTTCCACAATGTTTTCCAAAAGTAGCTAAGAAATTTAGAATCTCGATCTGAAACAATCGATCTAGGCATGCCATGCAAACGTACAACTTCCCTAAAGAACAAATCAGCAACATGAGATGCATTATCAGTTTTATGACAAGGTATAAAATGAGCCATCTTTGAAAACCGATCAACAACCACATAAATAGAATCTCTACCATTCTTAGACCTAGGCAATCCTAACACAAAATCCATAGAAATATCAGTCCAAGGATGTGTTGGAATAGGTAATGGTGTATACAAGCCATGCGGTTTAGTTGTAGACTTTGATTGCTTACAAGCAATGCATCTCTCACAAACACGTGTAACATCTCTCTTCATATGTGGCCAATAAAAATGTTCATGTAGTACTTCATAAGTCTTACTAATGCCAAAATGTCCCATTAAACCACCACTATGCGCTTCTCGCACCAACAATTCACGCAAAGAACACTTAGGCAAACATAGTTTGTTTTCACGGAAAAGATAACCTTCATGCCTATAGAATTTATCAAATGCAGCGTGTTCACATGCTTCATATACTCTCCCAAAGTCATCATCATCAGTATATAAGCCCTTGATATGCTCAAAACCTAGACACTTTGCTTCTAAAATAGTTAGAATCGCGTACCTTCGAGAAAGTGCATCGGCTACCACATTCTCCTTACCTTTCTTGTACTTGATCACATATGGAAAAGTCTCAACGAACTCCATCCATTTGGCATGTCTTTTATTCAACTTTTGCTGCCCTTTCAAGTACTTCAAGGTCTCGTGGTCGGTGTGGATCACAAACTCCTTTGGCCATAAATAATGTTGCCAAGTCTCCAAAGCTCGCACTAAAGCATACATCTCCTTATCATAGGTAGGATAATTCAATGTTGCTCCACTCAATTTTTCGCTGAAATAAGCTATGGGACGCCCTCCTTGCATCAACACGGCTCCAATTCCTGTACCAGAAGCATCGCACTCTATCTCAAAAGTAGCACTGAAATTTGGCAAAGATAACAAAGGAGCATTAGTTAACTTATCTTTTAGCAAATTAAATGCTTTCTCTTGCTCTTCTCCCCACGTGAAACCCACGTGCTTCTTGATAACCTCAGTTAAAGGTGCGGCAATGGTGCTAAAATTTCTCACAAATCGCCGATAAAAACTCGCCAATCCATGAAAGCTACGCACCTCTCCTACTGTCTTAGGCGTTGGCCATTCACGAATTGCTTTGACCTTTTCTTCATCAACCCGTATACCATCAGCACTAACAACAAATCCTAGAAATACTAATTTGTTGGTAACAAAAGAGCACTTCTTTAGATTAGCGTATAATTGTTTGGTCCTTAAAACCGTAATATTATTGATTGCTCGGCAATCGACACACATTCGCCAAGTTCCATCCTTCTTTGGCACCAACAAAACAGGGACGGCGCACGGGCTAAGACTCTCTCTCACATGCCCTCGCTCCAATAGTTCACTAACTTGCCGCTGAAGTTCCTTTGTCTCCTCGGGATTGCTTCGATATGCGGGTCGGTTAGGTAATGGCGCACCAGGAATCAAGTCAATTTGATGTTCTATGCCTCGAATCGGTGGTATCCCTCCCGGGAAGTTCATCGGGAAAGACGTCTTCAAATTCCTGCAATAAAGACACAATAGGACTAGGCAAACTTGGGTCAAGATCGTTAGTAGAAAGCAAAACCTCCTTGTACACAAGTACAAGCATTGGTCGATCTAGAACTAAGGCTCTCCTCACTTCACTTGATTTTGCATAAAAATTATTTTGCCTCTTTTCTTTCCTCTCTTTTTTTCCCTCGGTTTTTACCACAATATTTCTCTCGGCCTCTCCTTTTCCTTGCGTCTCAGACACACCACGCAAGCCCTCAGATTTCTCACCTTTTCTCTCTCTCTCGGCTTCTCGTTGTAACTTTAATCGATCTTGATACACCTCACTAGGTGTCATTGGTACCAAGGTATAAGTCTTTTGATTCATCACCAATGAATAACGATTAGTATATCCATCATGATGTACCTTTCGATCATATTGCCATGGTCTTCCAAGTAAGACATGACCCGCTTGCATAGGTACAACATCACACTCTACCTCATCCTTGTATTTCCCTATCTCAAATGGAATTCGAACTTGTTTCGACACCTTCACCTCACCACTATCATTTAACCATTGAAGTCTATAAGGCCTAGGGTGCTTTGTCGTTTTCAAACCCAACTTATCCACCATAGTACAACTTGCCACATTCGCACAACTACCTCCATCAATTATCATACTACGAGATCTTACCATTCACCACACATCTTGTATGAAACAAGTTATCTCTTTGTTGATGATGCTCCTCCTCTTTTACTTGCACACTCAGAGAACGCCTAACCACCAATAAGTCTCCTTTTATAGCCACTTCTCCATCACTACAATCCTCCAACGGTGGCATCTCATCATCCTCTTCTTCCCTCTCACTTTCGGACTCAACATCACCATGTCCAGTCATGATCATCACCCTCCTATTAGGGCATTGATTCGCCATATGACCCCTGCCCAAACACTTAAAACATTTAATCTCACGAGTTCTAGTGTTAGGGTTTTCGGTTTTACCTGAAGCCGGATTCGTTCCAACTTTACCGTCCCTCTCCTTCTCCTTTGAGGTTTCGGTTTTGGTGTTGTTTCCTCTCCAATTTGGCTTTTCATCTCTCTTCCAATTGGATCTCCAATTTTGATTTGAACCTCCTCCACTTTTGTGATTTCGGTCCATCTTCAATTGTCGCTCAACTTTGATGGCTTTGTCCACCAATTCCTCCAATTCAACATAGTGTTGCAGCTCCACTACCCTTGCTATGTCTCGACTCAAACCACTCAAAAATCTTGACATTGTGGCCTCACGATCCTCCACCACATTAGCACGGATCATGGCAATCTCCATCTCCTTGTGATACTCTTCCACGCTCTTATTGCCTTGTGTGAGATTTTGTAACTTTTGAAACAAATCTCGATGGTAATGACTTGGTACAAAACGCCTCCTCATCACTGCTTTCATCTCATCCCACGTCTCTATCGGTCTTTCACCATTGCGCCTCCTACTAGTCACAAGTTGATCCCACCAAATTATAGCATAATCAGTAAATTCAACAGCTGCAATTTTTACCTTTTGAGCTCGGAGTATCGTTGGCAATCAAATACCATCTCCATGCGTTTCTCCCACTCTAGATACGCATCGGGATCATTCTTTCCTTGGAAAGAAGGAATCTTCATCTTGATATTGCCAAGTTCATTATCTTCTCGGTGTCTAAACCCTCGGGCTCCATTCCACCTTCCAAATCGACCATCTCGATCATCCTCCATGTCAGCCTCATCATCATCATAATGCCGCTGCCTTCTAGGTTGTGTTCTAGAGGCATCTCGTTGATGCTGCGGCCTTCCTCGGGGTATCTCTCGGTCACCATCAACCCTCATGACATTCCCCATCATTCGGCCACTAAGCTCCTCCACTACGACCCTCAATTGTTGGATGCTTTCCACGAGCGCTTCATCCCTTCGTATGGAGTCAACCTCCCTTTGATTTACGCTTTCTTCACGCGACATATTTTAGACCTGCAAATAAACGTTAGTCACAAAAATCCTCACCAATCACTCCCTCACGTGTTTCTCTCAAGGTGTTTGTCACTCCCCTCGTGTTTAACTCAAGTCTAGGCTTTTTTTTTTTTTTTACCCTCAATTAAACTCACACACTCTTGCCTTTTTCCTCTCGTATTCTCTTTTCACAAGCTCTTTATTGGACTCAAAACCTATCTCTCAACCCCTCATGAAAATCAATCAAACTAATCGACAAGATTAGATCACCGCTGATTTTGTTTCAGCAAGTAACAATTTCAAACCAACAAGTACAACTTTCAAAATTCCAATTGGAACGCAAATCACTACTGATTTTGTTTCAATTCGGTCCACTAACAAACGAGTCGCCTTCTTGATTTTTTTTTTTGTTCGGCTATATTTTTTTTTGCCGAATCTGTTTTTTTTTTTTTTTTGCGCACTTTTTTTTTTTTTGTGCGTTTTCTTTTTTTTTTTTTTTTCTTTGAAGAACTTTCTTTTTTTTTTTTTTGACGAACTCGAGATACAATTTAATATGCTAGGAAAAAAATTAAAACTAACACAAACAACTACGTATGGAAGCACAAAACCAATCGATCCCTAAATTGGCTAGAATCGAAACCCTAACTCAATAAATATCAAATTGCTGAATATAAATAGAAAATTAAAGATAAATAGACCTTGTAGAAGCAAGCTCGATACCAAACTGATGTGAATTGCTGCGGAAGGATCGTTCTACGAAGGCCTAGATGGTGCGAATTGCAAACCTCGACCTCCAATCAAACCTCGTGATTGGCAACCTCGGTATGAACGTGACCGTTGACGAACACGTGTCAACCAACCAACGTTATAGACGCCACGAACGAAAGAATTCGCTATCTCGCTCGATAAGTCAAATCAACCGTCACAAGGGAATCTTGATTAGGTCAAGTCCTCAAAAGAACAGTAAAAGAGAATCTCTCAATTATTTCTCAAAGTAAAATATATATGTCCCCAAAGAAATTCAGTCAGTCTTATATATAGGCTTTCTAGCCATCACACAAACCCTAAAACCAACCCTAGAAATATAATGCGTCATATTCTAGAATATTCCTAAACAAGAAGATATATATATATATATATATATATATATATATATATATATATATATATATCTCTCTCTATAAATATATATCTATATATATTTGACTTGGTCAAATATTTGGTGTCCATATAATCAAATTGCGCCAAGATTTCCAAGATTCTTCAAGATTTGATCCAAGGTTATCTCCACTCGAAGATCACGAACCATGACACCAACAGCTTGCCTAAATTGCTTGGCCCGCGCTCGAGTGATCGAACCAGTAGGAATAGACAATGGGTCCTTAGCACCTCCTCCTCGATATGGCTCGATGTCCACATCAGAGCTGGTGGCAGCACGACAGCGAAGGCATAGCACAAGGAGAGCAGTAGCTCGGGGGACGGGCGAATGACGAGCGTGTAGTGGCAGGCAACTAGGCAACGGACGGGCAGCGAATGGCGAGAGAGAGAGAGAGAGAGAGAGAGAGAGAGAGGGAGAACTTAAGGAAGAAGGAGAAGCATGAAGAGAAAGGGATCAATCACAGCCAAAAAATTGGAGTATCAGGTTTGCGAGAGGACCTTAAACTTAAAGGGCAAGAAGCAATCCTAGCCTTCCATCCTGCTGAGTTCATCATCCAAAATCAAAGGCCAAGATTTCTTCTTGACTTCTCAATTATTGGCTAGGTTCAAGAAGGGCAAAATGGTCCATTTCCCATTGTCTTCCCAAAAGTGGTGCTTGCACACTTTGAATGGCCTCCCAAAATTTGTCTCATCTCAATTTAAATCTTAATAGGCTAAATTGGTCTTACCTCTAGGTTCGTTAAAATTTATGTCGTCAAATTAGCATTTCTTCAATTAATGCACTAACGGGCTCACCAAACTTATTTCAATTAATAGGAATGTTTTCATAACATCTACCATCAATACCCATACTTGGACTCGGGTTCGTGGCTAAGTTTCGATCGGAAATGGCTTTAACGCAACCCAATGCGAATTTAGACGGCATTGGTAGAACTTGCACGATCAGACTCAAATTGAGTTCGATGCTTGTCCAGGATTTTACGCGTGACTTTTAGTTGAGCTTGATCGATTCATGAATGACTTTCGATTGTCATGTAATTGAGTAGGATTGATCAGTTTGCCCTGACTCATGGTTGTTTGGAATCGGATTAGGATCATTCATGAACAGTACATTGACTACGCGGTGTCACCCATGACTGGTATATACTCGAGCTGAATCGATCTATACCCATTCATTGATCGACTCATGACGGCATGTTTGACCACTCCTGTCCTTCGTAACCCTAATCTTTAGTCGCCTTGCCCCCAATTAGCTATTAAGCTCGTGAACAATCCCTAGAATTGAGTCACAACCTATCTTCATTACCAATGTACCGATCCATATTCCATTCCTTGCGGTCGATTTGAATCAAGGATGTCACATCACTAATTGCTTGAACCGAAGACTCTTCATCTCTAGCATTGCCTTGATGGTATTGAAGAAGTGCTTTGATTACCATGCACTTGTTACCTTTTTATTGTCAAACACTATGAAACAAGTATGTTCCTCTTGAAAAGACCTAAGCTGGAATGATCCACTCTTCTTATTCGGTGCGATATATATCTTTAATGAATAATTTCATGGTGAACACTTTGCTCTTATAAATTTATTAATATTTCTAACGAATTCAATACTCCTCTGTTCAACAAATGAATATTTGACAATAGCTTCTTTGAACTGCTTCGCACCATCGAATTTCATACCAATGGACAAAAAAGGACATGCAACATCCTCCTACGCATATCTCCTTTGGCATCTTCATTTTCTGAATTGTGAATCTTGTCGCCACCGGCACTTTCTTCATAATTAGTTTGATTACCATCAACTGGAGCTCCTTCATTCCCATTTACAAGTCGAGGTTCATGCGATTCTCCCAAATCTATGATTTTATTTCTCTAAAAGTCCCTATACTTTTGTCTTGACTATGTAAGTTCCTCATCATCATCATTACTCGAGTAATTCATATCTTGTAAAGTTTCATCATCTAATTTACTGGATAGAGCAACTTCCCACTCTAATCCAGTGAATTCTTTATCGTCTAAGTCTTCACCAGAGACTCTTTTTGATAGTGTTATATATCCTGTCTCCCTCTCCTCCCTATTCTAAGCAAATTGTTGTCTTTCCTCTAAAACAAATCCACACCCAATCTGAGTAGTCAATTCAATACTATCTTCTACTTCTCCTACTTGAGTGCTCTCATCACCTTCATCGTCTTCATCTCCATCATCTTCATTATCACCGTAATACTCAACATATATCATTGCTTCCTCGCCATGAATATAATAGTAAACAATGTCCTTTATAGCGTTATCATCATTGAAGGTTCTCAAACCCTCCTTCACTTCTTTCCCAATAACATAATAGTGAAATTTTCCTATTTTGCAATGTAATTGATACATTATTTTCCCTCACGAAATTAATATATGATGGCTTATCTACATCAACAAAAATAGTCTCTTCGTTTCCATTAGCATATTCCCATTTATCGGCGTCGATGACGAATTTCCCACTATATCCGACCATGACGCCTACAGTATATTGCGCCCCCTAGGGGTCGACCTTACACCTAAGAAAAAAATTAACTTTTGAGACACAACATAGAAAGGATGAACGACAACTTAACATGGAGGTTCCCATAATGACACCTAATTAAAAAAATAACTCAGCATTTTGTCTTTTACTGGCAAGAAGCAACAACAAAGCAATCTGCGATTGATAAAATAAATCGAGGTCTCATTGCCAGCATTAGTGTAAAAATGACAAGGCAGCGAGCACTAATAATTCTAATTTTTCCTTCCTCACTTGATTCTCGAATTTTTTCCCTTTTAAACCCCTAATTTTTTCCCTCCGATTGACTGACTCAAAGAGTATCACCTGTGATTAACCTGACTATTGAAAGCAACAGGGCGGCAACCAACAACGACAAGCGAGCGAGCGATGGGCGGCAAGCGAGCGATGGCAAGCAAGTAAGCGAGCAAGGGTGAGCAATGTTCAAAGAGAATCATCGACGATGAGGCGACATGATCAGAGCTCCAATTTTTGTCCATTTTGGGTAGCATCGTGTGGTGTCATTTCTGGCCAATGACATGGTGTGGCCCCGTTTAGTCCAACCCAGCCACATTGGACTAAGCGATGCCGTCTTGCTAGTCCATGTGGACTGGAATTTTGTTTTAAAAAAAAATTGCAACTCAGCCATTTTTTTTAATTTTGTAAAAACCACGTAACTGTTTTGGTTTGGATATCTTGCCGGTGGAACTTAACTAATAGTTTTTTCTCTAATTTGGCACTTAAGTAAGCCGGCGAAAAGTTGTAGTACTAAAGTGAGGGCCATACATAAGTTAAGGCACTTCTAGTGTCCTTTTCCGACACTCCTTTTCCAAATTGAGATGTTCTCTGGAAAAATCAGCCTTAGTGCCAAGTGACTTCTAACATGCTGCCTCAGGGCGTGAGATCGGGTATCTCTGAAGAGACATGCTGCCTTGATGTGTGGGGATGAGGAAGCAAGTGCATCCATTGAGCTGGAGGAAACAGGAAGGCACTGGGACTCCAACAGCTTCTTGAAGGCCTCGAAAGACATGAACAGAGAGATGAGTCTTCTTCATTTTATTTGACATTATTTCGCGATTTATTCCTCAATTTCCATCTGATGAGTAGATAAAATTCTTGGGCTAAATGGGCTATAATATTCTTTGGATAGGCAATCTTGATCATTATATTCATGCCTCGGCAAGTGTTTTTGTGTGGGATATATGGGGAATTTGTTCTATTCCTTTGCTTTCGATGCTCTCATCATAGCCAATTATCAAGCCAGGAAGGAAGCACTGTGAAGTAGAAGATATTATTGGATTATTTGGCAATCTTTCAGGTACATAGAGGAAGTTATATGTCCTCATGTGCTAAAATTGCATGATGAGATCATTTTAATTCAGTGAGCTGGAAATATAATGACGCTATATTGGCTTTCCATCTAACCAGCGACTATAAAACTCCAATGCCTCTCGTGGCTTGGTTTGAGCGACCATGTGCCCAGCTCCCTGCACCAGTGAGAACCAGTGAGATAGACGGTAGAATCAAAAGGGACGTCTAAAGATTTTACAAGGAAAAGCAAGGCAATGGTATGCATCAAGCCGCCTTCTATAAAGTTCCTTCCTCTGATGGACTTTCACTTGCTAGTTAGCTTTCAATAATGGATGATGAAACAAGGATAGGTATATGGGGAGTATGTTGCACATAACCTTGATTGCTAGGAATGTGAAGTTGTTGTCATATCCTTGCAGATACCTGAACCAATTCAAGAAAGCATGTGCAGTTAATGCTTAACAGCATAGCTTATTTCCACTACGAATTGGTGTGCTTAACAGCAATAGGCAACGAAAGGAAAAGGTATGATGAAAAGTCCTATGGGTAAAAATTCATATTTCTGGTATTAAGTAGCCATATCTGTGGCTGCTGCTGATGTGACCGGAATACATATAGAGGTCAAACTTACCCTGCAACTTGATCATCAGTCATCCAAGGCCTCCATTCATCAATGATCTTGTATCCCAGTGATCTGGTCCATGCTTGAGTCCCAGTGAATGGTACTACTGTATCATGATCTCCACTGCCAGTAAACCAATGAATTATTTTCTGCCATCTGTTAGCAAACTTATGTTGATCTGTCCAGTTAGCAAAATGTAAAGATGTCACAACAACACACTAACTTGGTGCTTAGCAAGGTCCATCCAAGTTTTTTGCTTGGACTTCATTAACCGATGCTCTCTTTAGCTCAAGTCAAAAAAGTTTTAGGTCACTATTCAGTATCCTTAAATCCAAAAAGCTAGGCCATTGTTGTGGCCCTTGTACTTGTCTGTCTCCACAATATAAGTTTAATTTCATCCAAGTTCTCCTCAGCTAGTCAAAAACTGTATATATTTGGTTAAATTCAAACTTTTTATGGAAAACAATGGGGTTTGATAAGAGATCTAGCATGTTACCATGTTGCTGCGGATGCAAGATTGTTCTGTCAGATATCTCACCTGTAAATGAGCACTCGGTAACCCTGGGAAGTTAAGTTTTTGTGATAAGGGATCATGCTTCCGGTATCAGTTGAATAACTATTCTGGACTCTTCTGGCACATATCCACCAAGAACCTGCCACGCTTGCCTATTGAATGCATTCCAGATTGATCAGATTTTTGACGCTTGATGCAGTGATATGAAATGAGGATAATGTTTTTCATTACCGGCGCTGCATGAATAGCTTTGCGAACTGCTTCATCATTCAACCATGCAACTGCAGCTTCATCATCCTGTGCCATCACAATTCAGCATGTAAAACTGATTGTATGTCCTGGAAATCAAAGGGAAGAATGGGAGCACCAAGTGTAGTAAAAATCTGGTGAGGCGAGTCATTTGTTCTGACAATCCAAGGTGTTTTGCTCGTTGTTCCCAATCCAACCCCCTCCCCCCCAAATCAAAACAAAGAAGAAGAAGAAGAAGAAGAAGAAGAAGAAGAAGTTCTTTAAAGAGAGTTAATGAAGCCAAACCAAGTCATACTTAATAAAACTTTGACTAACTCACCACGCATTTGATGTGAAACTCATCCTGTGATCCAGGGCTTGAAGCTCCAGCATCTCTTGTGGTCCAAAAAGGTGAAGCTCGACCAAACATTCTTGTTTGCTTTGGGAGAGGCTTCTTATTCACCCCCATTTGATGGAAGCCAGAAGACATAATTGTGTTTTCACTTTCATTCTTGGTCTCTGAATTAGGATAGCATGGCTCAAGTATGTCATACTCGTTTAGACCTGAGACAGCCTAAAAAGTGGCCAAATCACTGGAGATAATTAGAACCTCAACTCATTTGCATCTAATTGAGTACCTTTCCCTCTTCCTAAAAATTTACAGAACATGCACAAAGTGCTAAAGAAAGCTTTATTAATTTCCAGTATAAGACAGTATGGTGACAATCTCACCTGTGTAACTTTATCAAGATTCATCTGACAGGTTTCACTCGGAGGATCATAGAATTTTCCACCACATGTGGTTTGACAAGCCTGAAACGATCAAATATGATCCATTTAAGCTCGCTGTTAATTAGCATAAAGATGGCTTTTGGCATCACTCAGTGACTTCCACAATTAATGCTTGATGTTGTTGATATTTATCGTGCGGCACAATTAGTCATGCCGATGTCAACTATCTTCCTACAGAAGCTTTAGTGCAGTAAAATCTCTGAGCGAACTCCCTGATCCAACCCACCTCGTAGATGTCACTTGAGATCAGCCCCATTCCAAAAGCAAAAGGCACAAGAGCATTGCCATCAAATTTTTCATCTGTGATCCCATTTCCTACCATGTAACCCTGCATCATGTTATTTTGTTCGAGATCTCAACTAGCTGTGTCAAATTCACGATCATTCATTGAATGCTGCACTGCCAAAACCGTTATAGAATATGAAGAAAACATACCTTGAAATTGATAAGAGGCGTTTCACCAATTTGAATTCCTACAGGGATAGAAAATCTCCTGTTACTTATTCAATCCAGTACAGGAACCTTGCCTCTGGTGAGTATGTGTTACCTTTTACCACTTCCGAAGCAAGAGTTGGCACATAAACTCCAGCATAAGACTCTCCAGAAATATAGAATGGATTTAAAAGGAACTCTGGATAAAGTTCGAACCACTAGATGGAAAAAAAGAACTAGTGTAAGCTGCAACACATTATTTTGACCTGCTGGTTTTCTAAAGCTTATCCAGAATAGTTTAGGATCTCATTACCTTCAGAAGAAATGCATGCATATCAGAGGCGGTCTGTAGGTCTCCCGTCACATAATTCTTTGGATTATCAGAGTAAGATAAACCAACACCACATGGAGATTCCAGATATATTATGTTGGAGACCTGAAAGATGTGCAAGATTGTGGTATTTTAGACTGCACGAGGTAAATAATGTTGAGACTAACAAGGGTCAGGCTGCGATGATGATTGATATTTGAAATGACAGTAAACTCAATCCATGAGTCAACGTGGCATGCTTCTTTCATATTGTTCAGTTTTAATCTGGAACAAACCATACTGCTTAGTTGCAACTGAAATGATAAGTTTCCAATGACCTTGGACCAGCTGAATGGGTTGAGATGCAATACGGGCAAGCTTCCCTTTGGCTTTCCTACGTGGAATTTAAATGGTCCTGGAAACAGGCACTAGGCTGTTAAGCAGGGCACGACATGTCCCAGGGAAATACACTCATCACATAAACTATGATCACCGAGGGATTAACTTATACCATGTTCGTAGATGAAGCCATCAAAGCTGGAACACCCGGGTCCACCATTAAGCCACAGTACTACAGGGTCTTTTGAAGGATTCCTTTCTGAAGCAATGAAATAGTAAAACAAACTCTTTTTTCCAGGACTTCCATCTATAGTCACATACCTGCAAATTCCGAATTTCGAACTTGTGAGATAACACAGATTCCAGTCGAAAAACAGCTAGTCACAAGTACATATATGTGGTTACATACCCTGCATAATGTTCAGAGGGAAGAGTTCCATCGAAGCCAGGCAAAGAAGTTATGAGAGACTCCTTGGGAGCCGCTCCAACAGATGAAACAGTGAGAAGCAAAGCAAGTGTAATGCTGCATATGAACTTTAAGATTATCATGTCTGCACGAGTATAGAAATTCTCGAAGCTCATATATCCCGCGTAACCTATAAGATATTTATAGATGGAATCAGGAGTGCAGTAGAATGAGTTGTCGAGAGAGAGAGAGAGAGAGAGAGTCGAAGACATAAGGGAAGAGACAAATAGGAGAAGCTCAAATGCTTTGCGCAATTATTTTGTAGGTAAAAACTACATTCTGACCTCGAGAGAGCAAGGAGAATCGTTATAAACAATGAAGGAGAGAACTTGATACAAATTTTGGGGAAGTAGTAAATGAAAGAGACAAACAGAATGAGTTGTTCCATATGCTTTGGTTCAATCATCCATTGTTGAAGCGGGTTGGATGGGTAATATTTTGACTAAGTCAAGAGTGGTGGGCCCGAACGAAATTAAAAAAAAAAAAAAAAGGAAAAGTAAATTGATTTGGTCAATAAAGAGAGAAAGGGTACGCTTGGCTGACGGAAGGAAACCAAGAGCTCGCGCAAGGTAGGGAAGGAAAGAAAATGAGAAAAAGAAAGAAGAGGAAAGACGAAAGATAGAGAATGCTTTGCGTGTACTCGCACGAATGCCACGCCAAGCCAATTCGGTTATATCTCAATGCCTGATAAGTGATCACACCCATTATTTATCCAATCGAAGTAGTTTTTGAAGTTAGATTGTATATCAAAAGTTGTGTGAAAATATGTAAAATATCAATTTTGAAAAGTCAAAGGTTGAAAAAAAAAAAAAAAAAAGAAACCCTGAAAAGGTCAACAAAAAGAAAAACAAAAGGTGAATAGTGGAATGTTTCAGCCCTTCCATGAGGACGGCAGCATGCACGCAAGAGTAGAAGGGAGGAAAAAGAAGAAGAGAAAGAATAAGAAGAAAGGAGAGGAAAAAGAAAAAAAAGGAAAGGGGTTTTGCGTGCGCTCGCCACGGACGCCTCGCAAGCCGGAATTACCATGTGTTGCAACGTCCGATAAGTTCTAATGCCCCTCATTCATCCGAACAGAATAGTTTTTGTATTTAGATTTGGAATTTAGGGAATTTGAGCTGGATAGTACAAGATTTTAGTTGTCAAGCTATGAAATTCTTAGGAATGGTGGTGTGAGGCCCAGCACATCCCTGTGACACATGTTTCTTATAATATTAATATCTTTTAGCATGCCGAAGTATAATCAAACGTTTTCCAATCCCTTCACAAAGAAAGTCCTATAAGTATAGATAACGTATTTATACTTTTATTTATTTATTTATATCACATTTCAAGTTTACAACTCTACTACATTTCAAGCAAAAAGGCAAAAGTCAACAAGGGTGAGGAGATCTATCTCCATACTACACTTTACTTTCAAAAGTCAACCAAATTCTTTAGTTGCGTAAATAGTAAGATATCCTCCTATATCTTATTGGTTTCTAGCCGACCCTTAAAAAAAGGCTAGTGACGACTCCTTTATTAAAATTTGCATAGGGTTAATTGATAAAAAATTTGAATACCCAATATCGCGTGAAATATAAGCATGGGAGAGGTCGTCAGCTCAAAATTGACAATACCCTTAAACCTAACAGCTCCCTCCCCCGCAAGAGGGGACACATTTACTCTTACCTACTCCTTCACTTGTCATGCCCCGGACATTCCCTCGCTACAGGAATGCAAGATCCTCTGCAACAAGATTAATTCATGACGTCTCAGGAGGCATGGACGTCTCATTGATTTTATCTTTTCATTAAGCACATACAAAAACATGCAATCTCCAAAACCCAATCATCAACAACAATGGATAGTAAAGAAATCACACATACATACTACAAAACTTCCCTGCTTTATTTATATACTTGGAACGTTTTAATTTACAAGCCCAACATTAGGGTCGTTTTGACTTTACATCCAACACAAAAAGGAGATACGGGAGATGGGTTAAAAGCTACAGGGTGAGCCTATCTCTTCTGACGAGACCTAACCAAAAGCAGCTCCCCTAAGAGGACATGCCACCTAGGCATCACCCATCGAATTGTCTGGCAAACCTGCATCCTTGTCCAATCCGGATGGACCACAGAATCCACGGAGAGGTCCGAAGAGATCCCCGTTGAACCAAGCGTACCAGGCAATGGTAGTAACCCTTCAGAAAGTTGTTGACTCCCTAAACATGTCCATGACGGTGACCTCTATGCTTATTGGTACGCTAAAACGCATGAAGGGGAGGCAGGGGATCCATACCTATTGGCCTCAAAAGATTAAACAACAACAAATGAGTTGAAATCTCAATAAGTAAAAATCTTAAATCTTGTATAGGCGAATACTTCGCATCAGAATCTTATGATTACCTGATCCAAACATGTCAATAATAAATCAATAGCAAAGCCTAAGTTTTGTCTTAACTATGTACATGAAGAAACCTAACTTCTACCTATGTCCCTCGAGTCCTAAATAAAGGTATACAAATCCACATGTTTCACAAATAGTGCAATTAATAGCCAATAATATTGACATGTGTTAGATATTAGCATCTAAAACATTATCAAAGACTTCAATACTCAATCAGCGGCCTTTAGAATATCCACATGTCTCTCACTTCACACATAACCACAACTATGGCATGCACGTGCCTTTCAATTCACTAAAAACGACAATTAAATCATACACATGTCTCATGCATATCATATAAGGTCATGTTAAACATGCACGAGCCACAAAACAACTTTCAAAGTATCCACGTAACACTTAAATGCTTCGCACACGTTTAGCGCTTTAAGAATCACATGATATCCCACACTACCATGCTATCTTGAATTCAATTATTAATCACACATAGCTGAAACCCTCCGACTCTTTCAGAAACCTTCGGGAAATTGTCTCATCCAATCGAGCACAACATCCGAACCTTGGTGGGGCATCCTTTTGGGCATCGTTCTGATATAACACTCTCGCGAACGGCATTTGGAACCCTCCAGGCATCACCCTCTAACATCTCTTTGTGGTGGCATTGTCCACTAAAACCTCGATGACGGAATCCCTCATATGACCATACGAATCAAGCACACAAGCAATCGGTTTTATCTTTCATACTAGTCCAAGTATGAATGCCCTAAGGGCGTGCCAAGCGATGTGAAACTCATGACATATTGTAAATGCGTTAAGAAAGTATGTCAAGCATGAAACTAGGATTGTGGCTTGACCCGTGATATTCAAGTATCGGCCTAGCTCAAACCCAGATCGTATAATATGCCTTAATATTGCCAAACCAAGAGAGTGACCTGGCTCAACGTACTTCCACGCACATCCAAGAACCAACGCCGTTCTAGCTTCGGAGGTTTGATGTGAACTCAAGCATTGACCATGATCTATGGGCTTCTATATGCGAAGATCACATCCATGTTGCAAACATGATCCCTAAATATTAAATCTCATAACAACATAGATGGACAACTCAACCACAATAGTCATAATATACAATAAACCACGTCACATAACCCTATACAACCAACCATGGCCATCAAATGAGAAGATTTAGTCTAGATAACAATAATAAATGGTCCACAAACAACAATCACGGTAAATCTCCTAACCCAGGCACATAAACTAAACCTAAATGAACTCTTTCCATGAATCACGCCAACCCGAACAACCTGGATGAGCACATCCTCAATTCTCACTCATCCCCAAGCCTTATAGTCCAAGCATATCATAAAATTAATCACGTGAGCCCCTAAACCTAGGATAGTCTTACGATACTAGAAGTAGACCTAAATCCGAGTTACGTAATGAAACAGCCTAACCAACGTTTAGGGAATCCACTTACAAAGAGTTGGGACGCGAGATACATGAATGGTGGAGGGACGGTGGCTCAAGGGTGGCATGGTAGCAACGTGAGGATGACAAGTAGGCGGTAGCACAGTAGCGATAACACGGCATGAGGATGGCAGTAGCTCAACGGACAAGTAGACAATGGGCGTGGAGCGGTGGGCGACCAAGTGGACGGTCGTGACCAATCAATGAACGAATAGCGAATGACGAGAGAAAGAGAGGAAAAGGGAGAGAGAGAGAGAGAGAGAAGAGAAGGAGGAGGTTTGGCTAGTGAGGGGGAGTGAGAGACAAAGAGAGAAGACTTAAGAAAGAAAGAGAAGCATGAAGAGAAAGGGGTCAATCAAATTAAATACACCTTATATTATTGTCCTAACTCATGATGGCCTTAAACTTGAAGGGCAAGAAGCAATCCTAGTCCTCCATCTTGCCAAGTTTATCATCCAAGATCAAAGGCCAAGATTTTTTCTTGACTCCTCAATTGTTAGCTAGGTTTAAGAAGGGTAAAATGGTCCATTCCCTATTGTCTTCCCAAAAGTGGTGTGTACACCCTTTGAATGACCTCCCAAAATTCGTTTCATCTCAATTTAAATTTTAATAGGCTAAATTGGTATCATCTTTAAGTCCGCTAAAATTTACGTCCTCAAATTAGCACATTTCTCCAATTAATACACTAACGGGACCAAGTGGACGGCCGTGACCAATCAATGAACGGATAGCGAATGATGAGAGAAAGAGAGGAAAAAGAGAGAGAGAGAGAGAGAGAGAGAGAGAGAGAGGAGGAGGTTTGGCTAGTGAGGGGGAGTGAGAGACAAAGAGAGAAGACTTAAGAAAGAAAGAAAAGCATGAAGAGAAAGGGGTCAATCAAATTAAATACACCTTACATTATTGTCCTAACTTATGATGGCTTTAAACTTGAAGGGCAAGAAGCAATCCTAGTCCTCCATCTTGCCAAGTTTATCATCCAAGATCAAAGATCAAGATTTCTTCTTGACTCCTCAATTGTTAGCTAGGTTTAAGAAGGGTAAAATGGTCCATTCCCTATTGTCTTCCCAAAAGTGGCGTCTACACCCTTTGAATGACCTCCCAAATTTTTTTCATCTCAATTTAAATTTTAATAGGCTAAATTGGTATCATCTTTAAGTCCGCTAAAATCTATGTCCTCAAATTAGCGCATTTCTCCAATTAATGCACTAAGGGGCTCACTAAACTTATTTCAATTGGATAGGAATGTCTTGGTAATATCTACTGTCGATACTTGTAATCGGATTGGGGTTCATGGCTAAGTTTCGATTAGAAATGGCTTTAATGCGACCTATGCGAATTTAGGCAGCATTGGCAGAATTTGGGCCATCAGACTCGAACTGAGTTCAACGCCTGTCTAGAGTTTTAAGCGTGACTTTTAGTTGAGCTTGGTCAATTCATGAATGATCCATCATGTAATCGAGTTTAATCGATCAGTTTGCCTTGACTCATGGTTGTTTGAGATCGGATTAGGGTCATTCACAATTGGTACATTGACCATGCGGCATCACCCGCAACTGGTATATATTTGAGCTTAATAGATCTAGACTTGTCACGCCTCAAATCCTAGGCACGTGCACATCCCTCGGTGGTCAACTAAAATGCGACGTTCCTAGGACACTTCGCCAACCCATTCGTTTTATGCACATGTGGAAGCGAACTAATAAACTGCAGACAACAATCAAACACAGGGATAGTAAAAGCAGGACAGTCAATTATCACAAACCATATTTTATAAACAAACCAGGTTAGCCCTACAGAGTTATATACATAAGGCCTAGACCCAAAAAGAAGCTACTAAGTCAATCCTATCTCGAACCTTACCTACTTGGGATCCAGGTCTACCACGACACCGTCAGAGATGTCGATGTCTAAAGGATCAGCCACCTCTACTCCGAGCCCCTCAGCCTCGGACCCCTGATTTGCCGCGATATTTTTCAAAATATCAGCATTCACGATAGAGTCGAGTACCTCCTCATACTCGGTATTGACGGCAGGTCCATCAAAACCATCCAAGGGGTCCTCTCGAATCCCGCTAGGCCGGTGACAAAACCACGCTTTGAAGCGATAGGGTACCAATTGAGGTAGGCCCTCATCGACCCAGATCATGATCACTACGAGCTCACGGGTCCAGGAGGTCCCGTGGATAGGGAGAAGAGTAATCTCGGTCTCCGCCTCTCATGGCCACCCAAAACGAACGTGGCGCACCTCCATCTAAGAACCTGTAAAATATTTAAATCACAACGGTAACGTCTATATCTAGACAACATTCTTGAAGGAGTATCGGCTCAACCTCCATTGCGACCGGCATCCGTTGTCAAGGGCATATGAACTTAATCAAGTATCGCCTCCCCGACTTTCATCGGGTAATGGTTTCCGATAGCGATCACACGCTCATCCATTCTCGGCCAAGAATATCGTGCTTTGCACTTAAATATTTCCATTTCAAATAATGGACTTGGCCAATTTTCTTCGTATTAAAAATACCCGGTAAAATAATTGTGCGTAGTCACATAGTCAAATCGAACCATAAAGGGTGATATTCTCCCATTTCAAAATTCAACGATTTTATATAATACCTAAAATATTTTTGGCGTCAAAACCCAACACCTGATATTTTTCTAATTAAATACCATAAAATCATATTTTTGCAATAATAATTAAAAATCATCATGAAGCACTCAATTGCATAAATTAGCAATCAATTTCACAAATCAATTCATCAATGACGATCAGTGTAAAATTTTTATAAGGCTATCCCGATATAATTTCCGCTAATTATAATTAATTAAATAAATTACATTTAATTAAATAAATTGTAAATTATTTAAATTAAATCACTTAATTAAATTAAATAACATAAACGTAATAATCTAATTGAACTAATTAAATTAATCTAACTAAGCTAACTAATTTAATATAATTAAACTAACTACATAACCTAACTAACCCTAACTAAACTAATCTAACCAACCTAGTTCCTCTAACTAATTAACCAACTAAATAGTTACTCTAAATTAACCTTAATCCTAATTAGGCTTAAACTAATCTCCCTAAGTGTAATTAGCTCCATAATCAAATATTAGAATGCTAACTCATCGGATTAGCGAGCAAACGGGTTCATGGCGATGGCAGCGCGACGGTGGTGAGATCCCAGGCCTACGGTGTCTCCAATGAAGGGCCGGAAGAGGCTAAAAAAGGCCAACAAGCCTCACGGCTTCTTTGAAAGCCAATTACGGATTGAGTTGGATTAGGCTCGACTTGGGGGCTAGACAACTGTGATGGTGAGATGAGCTGATGGCAAATGGCTAGTGGACCAACGATGGCGAGTTGGGCTGGGGTTCGGACGGGAGGAGGCCTTGACTGGGCTGAACGACGGTGGCCTAGACGCGAGCTGGCCACTCGGGGACGCTGGCCACGGGGAACTAGGCTCGCGAAGGAGCTGGCGGGGCTAGCGTCACGGCTCAGTGGTGTGGTGCTGGACTAAAGATGATGGAGTGGCAGGCTGTCTGCTGGAAGTGGAAGGCTGGTGGCTTGCAGCTTCAATAGAAGGGAAATGAAGAAGATGAAGTGAAGAAGAAGAAGCTGAAGTTGGCTTCTGGTGGGGCTGGGCATGGGAGGAAGAAAGGGGGAACAAGAGGGGACAAGGGCCATGCAAGTCAACCAGCTGGCCAATAGGAAGCCACACCAAATATCTAGCCACTTGAGTGTTTTGGCACCAAAGTCTTCTTCCCTTGTTGTCAAGGCTTCATTCACAAGCTTATTTCCCTTCAAAACTTCACAAAACAACTCAATTTGAAGGCCAAAAAGCCTTCCTTCAACAGCCATACGAATTTCCTCACATTTTCCTTCAATTCCTCACAAAATCAATTCAATTTGAATGCCAAAAATCCCAATAATTCAGCCCTTACGAATTTCCTGAAACCGAGTTCAATTTCGTGGTTAAAATCAACCAAACGCGATTTTAGCGCGACCTAACCTACCGGATAACTTTTAGGAATTTTAGTGCGTTTAACCTGTGGTCAATAATTTTGATCCATGTTTGTGCATCTCTAACTCGTTGGCGACTCTCGGTTGTCATAAAAATCTCAGGGTTTCAATTACGGATACCGCGTACAGAATCGACAGAAAATTGGGTTAGTGCCGTTCGACGCAAATTTTGCAACCAAGTGGAATCACTCACAATTTAATTACGTGCTTCTATCGAATCGACATATCTCCAATCTCTAATCGATTATAACGGTACCATATTGACCCTTGCCGATTAGCATGGTCAAGCAATCGATTTTTAATCGAATTCTCAAGTTTATCGCGTTTATATCCCTTAACGGTTTCACCCGATAGATTAGTTAACTCGAGAGTGATCAGCTCCGAGAAAAAGGACCATAGGCGCGTCGACAAAATACCCATTTCATTTAATCAAGACATGGTCGAAATTCAGGATGTCACAATACCATCTATCGACTGACTCGTGATTGCACATGATCACCCATGGCAATTCTAATGGTCGAATGGTTCTTTCACGGTTGATCGCTTTGGTCTGTCGCAACCCTGATCTTGAGTCGCCTTGCCCCTAATTAGTTAGTTAGTTCGTGAACAATCCTTAGAATTGAGTCGTAGCCTATCCTTGTTACTAACGTATTGATCCTTAGTCCATTCCTCGTGGTCTAAATAGGGGTCCGAATCAAGGATGTCACATCACTAATTGCTTGAACTGAGAACTCTTCATTTCTAGCATCGCCTTAATGGTGTTGAAGAAGTGCTTCGACAACCATGCATTTGTTACCATTTTGTTGTCAAACACAATGGAAAAAATATATGCCTTTTGGAAAGACATAAGCTCGAATGATCCGCCCTTCTTATTTAGTGCGACATATATCTTCTATGAACAATTTTGTTGTGAACACATTGCTCTCATAAATTTATTGGTATTTGTAACGATTCAACACTCCTCTGTTCAACAAATGAATATTTGACAATAGCTTCTTTGAATTGTTTCACATCATCGAATTTTATACCAATAGACAAAACATGACATGCAATAGTAGAATCATAATAGGGATACTTACTCTTCCTCCTATGCACAGCTCCTTCAGCATCTTCATTCTCTAAACTGTGAATCTCATCGTCACTAGCACTTTCTTCATAATTGGTTTGATTGCCATCAACTGGAGCTCCTTCATCCCCATTTATAGGTCGAGATTCATGCGATTCTCCCAAAGCTATAATTTTATTTCTTTGAAAGTCCCTTTGCTTTTGTCTTGACTATACAAGTTCCATTCATCATCATCTCTTGGGTAATTCATATCTCACAAAGTTTCACAATATGATTCACTGGATTAGAGTGGGAAGTTGCTCTATCCAATGAATTTTTTGTCACTTGAGTCCTCACCAGAGACTCTTTTTGATTGTGCTATATGTCCTGCCTCCCTCTCCTCCCTATCCCGAGTAAGCTATTGTCCTTCTCTAAAACAGATCCACACCCAATATGAGTAATTGGTTCAACACGACTTTTTACTTTTCCTACTTGAGTGCTCTCATCATCTTCATCATCTTCGTCTTTATTATATTCATTATCACCATAATACTCAACATATACAATAGCTTCTTCGCCATGAAAATAATAATAAACAATGTCCTTTATACCATTATCATTGTCAAAGGTTCTCAAACCCTCATTCAATTCTTTCTCAAGAACATAATAGTGAAATTTTCCTAATTTGCAACGTAACTGATACACTATTTCCCTCACGAAATTAATATATGATAGTTTACCTACATCAACATAAATATTATCTTCGTTTCCACTATCATATTTCCATTCATTGGTGCCAATGACGAATTTCCCATCATATCTTACAATGATGCCTACGATATTGTTATCCCCGTGCTAGCCCTGCACCTAAGAAAAAATTAGCTTTTGGGAACGCAACATAGAAAGGATGAACAATAACTTAACATGGGAGTCCCCACAATGACACCTAATTTAAAAAATAATAATAACTCGATGATTTCTCTTTTACTGGACCATAAAGCAACGATAGAGCGATCAGGGGTTGATAAAATAAATTGAGGTCCCCACATTGTCAGCATTAGTGTAAAAACAACGAGGTGGCAAGTATTAATAATCCTAATTTTTCCCTCCTCACCCGGTCCCTAATTTTTACCTCCTAAACCCCTAATTTTTTCCCTCCGATTGACTAACTCAAAGAGTATCACTTATGACTAACCTGATTGATTGAAAGCGACAAAGCGGCGAGCGACGATGGCAAGTGAGCGAGTGATGGGCGGTGAACGAGCGAGCGAGCGAGGGTAAGCAATGTTCACAGAGAAGCGACGACAATGAGGCAACATGAACGGAGCCCTAATTTTCGTTCATTTTGGGCAGCATTGTGTGGTGTCATTTTTGGGCAACAACATGGTGTGACGCTGTTTAGTCCAACCCAGCCACCTTGGACTAAGCGATGTTATCTTCTCAGTCCACGTGGACTGGAATTTTAAGAAAAAAATTCCAACTCAGCCCTTTTTTTTTTTTTCAATTGTAAAAGCCACGTAACTTATTTTGGTCGAGAATATCTCATTTGTTGGCATTTAAGTGATCGTTTTTTCTCCGATTTGTCACTTAAGTAGCTGGCGAAAGGTTGTGGCATTAAAGTGAGTGCCCTACACAAGTTAAAGCATTTCTAGTGTCCGACTCCTTATCCAAGTTGAGATGTTCTCTGAAAGAATCAGCCTCAGTGCCAGGTGACTTCTAACATGCTGCCTCAGGGCGTGAGATCGAGTTGTGTCTGAAGAGACATGCCGCCTCGGTGTGTAGGGATGAGGAAGCAAGTGCATCCATTGAGCTGGAGGTAACAGAAAAGCACTGGGACTCGGACAGCTTCTTGAAGGCCTCGAAAGACATGAACAGAGAGATGAGAGTCTTCTTCATCTTATTAGACATTATTTCGCGATTTATTCTTCACTTTCCATCTGATAAGTAGATAAAATTCTTGGGCTAAATGGGCTATAATATTCTTTGGAGAGGCAATCCTGACCATTATAGTCATGCCTAGGCAAGTGTTTTTGTGTGGGATATATGGGGAATTTGTTATTCCTTCGCTTTTGATGCTCTCATCACGACCAATTAGCAAGCGAGGCAGGAAGCACTGTATAGTAGAACATATTATTGAATTATTCAGCAATGTTTCAGGTACATAGATGAAGTAATATGTCCTCATGTGCTAAAATTGTATGATGAGATCATTTTAATCTAATGAGCTGGGAATACAATGACGCTATATTGGTTTTCCATCTAACCAACGACTAAAAAACTCCAATGCCTCTCGTGGCTTGGTTTGAGGGACCATGTGCCCAGCTCCCTGCACAAGTGACAACCAGTGAGATAGATGGTAGAATCAGAAGGGACGTCTGCAGATTTTACAAGGAAAAGCAAGGCAATGGTATGCATTAAGCTGCCTTCCATAAAGTCTCTTCCTCCAGTGTACTTTCACTTACTAGTTAGCTTTTAATAATGGATGATGAAACAAGGATAGGTATATTGGGAGAATGTTGCACATTACCTTGATTGTTAAGAATGTGAAGTTGTTGTCATATCCTTGCAGATACCTGAACCAATTTAAGAAGGCATGGGTAGTTAATGTTTAACAGCATAGCTTACTTCCACTAAGAATTGGTGTGCTTCACAGCAATAGGTATTGAAAGGAAAAGGTATGATGAAAAGTCGTATGGGTAAAAGGTCATATTTCTGGTATGAAGTAGCCACATCTGTGGCTGCTGTCGATGTGACCGGAGCACATATAGAGGTCAAGCTTACCCTGCGACTTGATCATCAGTCATCCAAGGCCTCCATTCATCAAGGATCTTGTATCCCATTGATCTGGTCCATGCTTGTGTCCCAGTGAATGGTACTACCATATCATGATCTCCACTGCCAGTACACCAATGAATTAACTTAAATCAATCAATGCATAAGCAAACTCGTATTGACCTGTCCAGTTGGCAAAATGTAAAGATGCCACAACAACACACTAACTTGGTCCCTAGCAAGGTCCATCCTAGATTTTGCTTGGATTTTATTAACCAATGCCCTCTTTAGCTCAGACAAGAAAGTTTAAGGTCACTACCAGCGTCCTTGATTCCAAAAAGTGAGGACATTGTTGTGGCCCGTTGTACTTGTCAATCTTCACAATATAAGTTTAATTTCATCCAAGTTCTCCTCAACTAGTAAAAACTGTATATATTTGGTTAAATTCAAACTTTTTCCAGAAATTAATGGGGTTTGATAGGAGATCTAGCGTGTTACCATGTTATTGTGGATGAAGGATTGTTCTGTCAGGTATCTCACCTGTATACGAGCACTCGGTAACCCTGGGAAGTGAAGTTTTTGTGGTAAGGGATCATGCTTCCAGTATCACCTGAATAACTGACTCTACTCGCACATATCCACCAAGAACCTGCCACGCTTGCCTATTGAATGCATTCCAGATTGATCAGTTATTTGACGCTTGATGCAGTGATATGAAAGGAGGATAATGTTTTTCATTACTGGTGCTGCATGAATAGCTTTTCGAACTGCTTCATCATTCAACCATGCAACTGCAGCTTCATCATCCTGTGCCATCACAATTCAGCATGTAAAATGGATTGTATGTACTGGAAATCAAAGGGAAGAATGGGAGTACCATGTGAAGCAAAAATCTGGTAAGGCAATTAATTTGTTCTGACAATCCGAAGTGTTTTGCTCGTTGTTCCCAAACTCACCCCCCCCCCCCAAAAAAAAAAAAAAAAAATCCTTGAACAGAGCTAATGAAGCAAAATCAAATCATACTTAATAAAACTTTGACAGACTCACCACACATTCAACGTGAACCTCTTCCTGTGATCCGGGGCTTGAAGCTTCAGCATCTCTTGTGGTCCAAAAAGGTGAAGCTCGACCAAACATTCTTGTTTGCTTTGGGGGAGGCTTCTTATTCATCCCCATTTGATGGAAGCCCAAAGGCATATTTGTGTTTTCACTTTCATTCTTGGTCTCTAAATTATTATAGCATGGCTCGAGAATGTCATACTGGTTTAGACCTGAGACAGCCTAAAAAGTGGCCAAAGCACTCGAGATAATTAGAAGCTTGACTCATTTGTATCAACTTGAGTACCTTACCTCTTCCTTAAAATCTACAGAAGATGCACAAAGTACTAAGAAGGCCTTATTAATTTCCAGCATAAGACAGTACAGTGACGATCTCACCCTTTCAACTTTCTCAAGATTCTTCTGACAGGTTTCACTCGGAGGATCATAGAATTTCCCACCGCATGTGGTTTGGTAAGCCTGAAATGATCAAATATGATCCATATTAAGCTCACTGTTAATTAGCATAAAGATGACTTTTGGCCTCACACAGAGATTTCCACAATTAATGCTTGATGTTATCGATACTTAGTTATCGTGTGGCACAATTAGTCATGCCGGTGTCAATTATCTTCCTACAGAAGCTTTAGTCCAGTAAAATCTCTAAGCAAACTCCCTGATCCAACCCACCTCATAGATGTCACTTGAGATCAGCCCCATTCCAAAAGCAAAAGGCACATAAGCATTGCCATCAAATTTTTCATCTGTGACCCCATTTCCTATCATGTAACCCTGCATCATGCCAATTTATTTGAGATCTCCACTATCCGTATCAAATTCATGATCGTTCTTTGAATGCTGCACTGCAAAAACTATTATAGAATATGAAGAAAACATACCTTGAAATTGATAAGAGGCGTTTCACCAATTTGAATTCCTACACAGATAGAAAATCTCGTATTACATATTCAATCCAATACAAGAACCTTGCCTCTGGTGAGTATGTATTACCTTGGACCACATCCGAAGCAAGAGTTGGCACATAAACTCCAGCAAAAGACTCTCCAGAAATATAGAATGGATTTGAAAGGAACTCTGGATAAAGTTCGAACCACTAGATGGAAAAAAAGAACGAGTTTTAGCTGTGACACAATATTTTGGCCAGATGGTTTTCCAAAGCTTATCCAGATTAGTTTAGGACCTTATTACCTTGAGAAGAAACGCATGCGTATCAGAGGCCGTCTGTAGGTCTCCCGTCACATAATTCTTTGGATTATCAGAGTAAGATAAACCGACGCCACATGGAGAATCCAGATATATCATGTTGGAGACCTGAAAGATGTGCAAGAATATGGTATCATAGACTGCACGAGGTAAATAATGTTGAGACTAGTAAGGGTCATGCCACAAAGATGATTGATATTTGAAATGACTGTAAACTCAATCGATGAGTCAATGTGGCATGCTTGTTTCATATTGTTCAGTTCTAATCTGGAACAAACCATACTGCTTAGTTGCAACTGAAAAGATAAGTTTACAATGACCTTGGACCAGCTGAACGGGTTGAGGTGCAATACGGGCAAGCTTCCCTTTGGCTTTCCTGCGTGGAATTTAAATGGTCCTGGAAACAGGCACTAGGCTGTTAAGCAGGGCACGACATGTCCGAGGGAAATACGCTCATCACATAAACTATGATCACCAGGGAATGACTGATACCATGTTCATAGATGAAGCCATCAAAGCTGGAGCACCCGGGTCCACCATTAAGCCACAGTACTAGAGGGTCTTTTGAAGGTTTTCTTTCTGAAGCAATGAAATAGTAAAACAAGTTCTTTTTTCCAGGACTTCCATCTATAGTCACATACCTGCCAATTCCAAATTTCGAACTCGTGTGATGACACCGATTCAAGTCGAAAAAAAGCTAGTCACAAGTACACATACGTGGTTACATACCCTGCATAATGTTCAGAGGTGAGAGTTCCATCGAAGCCAGGCAAAGAAGTTATGCGAGATTCCTTAGGAGCTGCTCTAACAGATGAAACAGTGAGAAGCAAAGCAAGTGTAATGCTGCATATGAACTTTATCATGTCTGCACGAGTATAGAAATTTTTCGAAGCTTATACATCCCGCATGACCTATAAAATATTTATAGATGGAACCAGGAGTTCAGCTGAATGAGTGGTCGAGAGAGACAGAGACAGAGACAGAGACAGAGACAGAGTAGAAGATATAAGAAAAGAGACAAATAGGAGAAGCTGAAATGCTCTGCGCAATTATTTTGTACGGTAAAAATTACTTCTGGCCTCGAGAGAGCAAGGACAAACTTTATAAACGATGAAGGAGAGAATTTGATACAAATTTTGGGAAAGTAGTAAATGAAAGAGACAAAACGGAATGAGTTGTTTCCCATGCTGTGGTTCAATCATTCATTGTTCAAAACTATTGTACGCGTAATATTTTGAATGAAAGAGACAAACGAAATGAGTTGTTTCCCATGCTTGGGTTCAATCATTCATTGTTCAAAACTATTGTACGCGTAATATTTTAACCAAGTCAAGAGTGGTGGCCCGAACAAAAAAAGAAAGAAAGAAAAGTAATTGATTTGGTCAATATGGAGAGAAAGGGAACGCTTGGCTGACAAAAGGAAACCGAGAGCGTCTGCGTGGAAGTGAAGGAAAGAAAAGGGGAAAAAGAAAGAAGATGAAAGGGAAAACAGAGAGAGGGCTTTGTGCGAAATCGCCATGAACGCCTCGTTAAGCCCATTCAATTATGTTGCAAAGCCTGGTAAGTGATTGAACCCCGTGTTCGTCCAATCAAAGTAATTTTCATAGTTAGGTTGAATATCCAAAGTTTTGTGAAAATTGAGCTGCAAAGTCCAAATTTTGAGTGGTGAATTATGGCGTTGTGGAGCTATGGGCTTTGCTGAGGGTCGGTTTAGAGCAACGGTTTAGTCACGGCGAGATTTTAGGATTTCGCATGTGAGTTCCGTGTTGGGTTTAGGTTTGAGTAATCGCCTCAGGTGAGCGATATGTTAGTGCATATGAGTTGTTTTGTTAGCGTTTAAGCGTATTTTAGCCGTTTCATAATTGAGGTAGAAGTTTACTTAATTTTAACATCGATTCTTGTTTAATTGATAGGATTGCTAGATCATCGAGTTATTTTGCTGCGGGTTGTTTGGTTTGGACATTTCCAGTAAATAGTGTTCTCTTTTTTGAGTTTATAAACTCATATTTCAAAAATGAAATTGATTAGTTATGTTATGTGTTAAGAACGGGCATATTTCTTGCATAAATTAGTTCGAGCGTTTACTACCATTTGACTATTAGATATGAAAATGTATTATAGTCTAAAATGATTACCTACAAATGGGTTTGTGAAACCTTTTGGGAAAGACACATGAGAAGTCCTTGACTTTAAATATGATTTATGAAAGATTATATACTGATTTGTGAACTGGTTTATGATGGAGTTTAAACGTATTGTGATATATGAAATGATTTCTGGATTTGACTTTGTAGATTGTGGAGGTATTGAGGATTGGTGTTGATATTAAAAATTGTTGTGAGTGGGTCTGCATATTAGTTTAAGATATCCTCCTGAGCCAACCACCAGCAATATAAATGGAGACACTGCCAATGGGAGAACTTGGTCGTCTTATCACAAGACATAATGCGTGATCGTGAATGATATTTGAGGATGAGTTTGATTAATGGATGGACATTGACATGTGATTTGAGATTGTCAATGGAATGGACTATTGATGTATAATTTTGTTAAGATTGATCGATGGACTTGACTATTGATGTTTATCATGATATCATTAATTTAACGAATGTTTTCTTTTATATGTATATGGTTATGTTAAAGAGATATAATTCATTTCATTCATCTTTCGTGTTTTTCAAATCCCTTGGTTAGTGGCCTTAGAACAAAAATCATTATCGACAAGGACTTTTGATGGTTGGATTTTGGTGGTTTGAAGTTGCGTTCTTCGGATGGAAAGATTGTCATACCATTACCTTTATCACTATAGGATTTGGGGTTTACCAATATGAATGAAAAGAGATGGTGGCAAAGTTGCATTGTAATTCTAGTTCTATAATGCGGTAGTCCACTCTTATCTATGTTGATACATGCTATCCGAAAACTTGTGGGAAGCATGCAAAATTCCAACAATCCTTCACGTGAAAAGATTGTCAAGGGAGAGCCTAAGACCTAGCACGTTAACTATTTAGTCAAAGCTAATGAGGTATAGACCAACTAGAATTACTAACTGCTCCATGTCATATACCAATTATTCGGCGGCCGGCAAGGCCATTGTCGCCAGATCTAGTGAGGCCAAGCCTACCCTTGCCTTGGATCTGGCGAGGCTCGGCCCCGCCCAGCCATGGCGAGGGTCGACCTCACCAGTGCCAACGAGCTTGGCCCTCGCCATGGCTGGGCGAGGCCAAGCCTCGCTAGATTTGGCGAGGCTTCGCTCAACGACGGTGAGGTCGACCTCGCCGGCCCTCACCTAGCGCCAGCCAGAGGAAGGAGAAGTGGATGAAAAAAAGAATTAAAAATTCGAAAAAAAAAATCAAAAAATTCAAAAAAAAATAATTTTAAAATGCCATGTCAATGTTCGCTGGATGGTCGTCGCTAGCCAACATCCACGTCAGCGTCGGCTAGCCAATTTTGGCCAGATTGACTCAATTGGCATAATTATAAAAGGTTTAGGATTAAATTGGCCAAAAAAAAAGTTTAGGACTGAATTGGGATAATTGCAATAGGTTTAAGACTTTTTTGGTAATTCTCTCGTTTTTTTTCTTTTGTTTATTGATTAAATAAGAGAGTAGTCTCATACTCTCATATACCTATTCGTGGTGCAGAAATGAACTTAGCCCGTGATAATCTGGTTGCGAAAAGAGCCGCAGATTCTATCTTCTTGCCTGAACTACACTACAATGAAAAATCTCACAAGCGGAGTGGCCATCAAGCAAGTTTGCTGCCTCGATTTTGATCGCATAAACTGGCGCTTCGCACTTTTGAATTGGACAATGCGAGAGGCCATCGACCCACCATACCAGCTGCCACTGTCTTGAGTTGCCACGCAGTCACACCTAGGCAGCGCATGCTATATAACAGGCACACTGCATGAGGTGTGAACATGCTGCTTCTGTTAAAATATGTGTTTCTGAGCCCGTGTACAATACCCATGCGGAGCATTTATTGCTCGTAAATACATTGAAAACATAAGCACGCTTCAAATGCTTATTTGATTTTCTGATGGTGGGCGCCGAAGGATTTCTTCGAGTGTCGTGTTCATGCATTAAAAGAATGCATGTGATGGCCATCTTCAAGACCATGCGCCCTTGAAAAGAGGACCGCGGCCTACTTTGCATTAAGACTCCGTTTGAAAAATAACTTCTAAAGAAACGTTTTTCGAATTTTTCAATGCTTGTTTTACGGGAAATAAATTAGTTGGGAAAAACCTTTTCTATGAAGAGAAAAAAAGTACTCTAAAATAGGAGAAAATGTTTTCCACTTTTGAGAAAAAGGAAAATATTTTCCATACCTTTTTCACCTCACTTTCCTTCATCAAATATTTTTACTCTTATTTTTTTCTTTTATTTAAAAAAATAGATTTTAAAATTATTTATTTTTTTTTTTTTCATTTTCATTTTCTTTTTTCTTTTTCTTCTCATTAATTTGAGTCGGCCATAGTGGCAACTAGCAACCGGCCATAGGTAGCTAGAACCATGCCATAAGCTGGCGAGGTCTTGAGCTTGCTCGATCTTGGCAAGCTCGAGCCCCGCCAAATTTGCCTCGCCAAAGGACACCAAACGTCGACGAGGCTCTAGCGACCTCTAGCAAGACTCGAGCCTTGCCCAGCTCACCGGGATCTAGTGAGGCCCCACCTCGCCCAACCGGCCTCAAGTGAACTCAAGCCTCACCAAATCCGACCACCTAGGTTGGGCTTGCCCTTGCTCAAGGTCGCCAGATTCAGCGAGCCTTTGGCAACCTCGGTGAGGCTCAACCCATGACCAGGTGGCCGAATCTAACGGGCTTGAGCTCGCCAACATCAAGTGAGCTCAGACTCCTCACAGGCTAGTAAGGCTCGACCTCATCAGAATATAACTACTTGAAACCTCACCAACTTGTGGTGGGGCTTTAGCTCGCTAGTGGTTGGCCACCACCATAGCTGACGACCAGCCAATGAAGAAGAAAAAGAAAAAGAATAAAATATCGATTCTAAAATCGATTTTAAAAGATAAAAAATTTACTTAAAGAGGTGCATGGAAGAAAATATTTTCTTTACCGTATAGTGAAAAATATTTTCTAATTCATTTTTAAGTTTCAGTCAAATAATGAAAAATATGATTATTTTTCTAAAAAATGATTTCTTAAAAAATATTTTGTAAAGACGTCGTATTTCGCTAGGGTTCCCTCCTTGCCTTTTGTCTTATTTGTCAAGGCTGTGTGGACGTGCAGGAAGAAAGAAGAAAATAAGCAGCTTCGACTTTGTTCTCTTAAGAAAGGAGAACAGTAATGGCTCATTATTAGCCATCATTGTTGACTTTAATCAAGAAGATAGGAATTGAAGGGCTGAGGAGAGCTCCTCGTGCATCAAAGAAAGGGGAAAAAAAGGTGTGGGACCTTTTGTCCTTTTCCGTCAACTCTGGAAGACTTGTCTGCTTCAACCGCACAAAGCAAGATGGTCTTGCACTGAATGATGAAAAATCTCTCTTCTGCATTATAAGACAGCGATAGATGTTGGACAAGAAGCGCGCCATGTCCTTGGCGGCCAGAGGGGACCAAGTTCTTTGGTGACCGAGAGGGTTGAGTACACCCTAGGCTCTTCTCTATGATATTGGAGAAGATGCCAACTGTTGAAGCCGAGTTAAATTCTTATAAGTAGAATTTATATAATTCTTTGGGTGAGATTTCATTAAGAATTATAAAGGATTAAATACTGTGTGAGTTATTGAGTGTAATTAGAAATTGAAAAATACCGAGAAAGCATTTAAATACTCGAGTGATTTAATCTTTATTATATCACTTGTTTTTATAATGAAACTCCGTACTACTCTCTCCGTGAATGTAAGTTCTGATATTAGAATCGAACCAAATAAATCCAGTATCTGATTTTCTTTCTTCCTTCCGACTATTTTACCGATTCACTTGGCTTTCCATATTTTGGAACAGCTTCATCATCACTGGATGAGAAAGGGCCTCCCTTAAGCTGGAGGAATGAAAACGCACACTACATGATCTTTCAGCAGCCAAACAATTATCTTTGAGGGCTAAAATCACAGAAAAAGAGCTAAAACTGCTGAGATTGATCAAACAGAATGATTGGTGTTATCCTGTGGACAATTTTTTCTTCAATTTCTTCAACTTCAGACTAGAGCCAAATACTTCATTATGGCGCTTATTCTGGAGGGGTAAGCACAGCTATACCCCGGCGCAGGGCCTTTTTATCTTTTTGGCTGTGGGTAGATGTTAAATTTTGGTAGAATCCTATTTCCATCCATGCCCTATCTATTTGTAAGTTACATGTACGGCTCATTCACAACCAATTGTCATGTCACATAAAGAACTCCGTCAATGGGATAATTTTATTGAATAAGTCAGCCATCTTTTAGGTATATAGAAGTTGTCAACTGTCATGTAGTAGGCCTGAATAATAAAACTATTTTGCCTAAATGGACCACATACATAGTCATGTTAGATAGGTTTCCCGTCTAACCAACGAGTATAGAAGTCAAATGCCTCCCTTGGCTTGTATTGAGGGACCATATGCCCAGCTCCCTGTACAAGAGAAGAAGATTTAATAGAAGAAGACAAACTCATTCTTGGAAAAATCTAAAAGGGAAAAAATCTGGTCTGCAGAAACCAATTATCGGTAGAATCATAATGACTCGGTCCAACGAAAGAAGGAGTGATTGCCGGGGCCATATAGGGTCGGACAAGATTTGCCTCCAACTCTAGGATGGCGTGGGGGCAGGAATAAACCAAATCCCACATCGCTTGGGCATAGAGAGGTAATATGCTATATAAGAAGTAACACTAGTTTGAATTACCAACAATGTCTTTTCTAAGCGAAGCCTAGAGAAACAAAAACATGTGGACTCCAGCCCAAAACAAATAATATTGTTGGCAAATGGGGCAAGAGGTCAGCACTTACAAGAATCAACTCAACTCTAAATTATAGGTAAGGGAACCATTTTCTATGAAGAACATGCAGAAACATACTGATTTTCCTAAGGTCTCTCACATTTTAATCATCAAGGCTGTAGCTAACTTCCAAGAGTATGATACATGATGCATTGAGAATTATCAACTTGAGAACTAGCTTCACATGACCTTGATAGTTAAGAACGTGAGGTTGTTGTCATATCTTTGCAAATACATGAACCAATCCAAAAAGCTCATGTTGGTAAAGTTGTAGCACCTACGACCTGACTTTTTCCATCATTGGAATATAGATGTGACTCGGTCTGCAAACCTTTTTGGTGCCGGTCGAGTCCTAAACCTTTTTTATGTGGTGCTTGCAGGTCGATCCCTAAAGCCTTTTATGTTGTCCAATTCAGTCCTTTTCGGCTAATTTTGGCCGGATTTTCTTGGGCGCCGGCGGCGGCGTGGCGCGATCGGCGGCGCGTGGACAACTTTTAATAATATTTTAATATTTTTTTTTTTTTTTTTTTTTTATTTTTATTTTTATTTTTTTTTTTTTGTCTTTTTCCTCCGGCCGGTCACCGAGGTCCGGCGACCGGCGAGCCGAAGGCCGGCGAGGGCGAGGCCGACCTCGCCGGCCACCTCGCGGGCAAGGCCGACCTCGCAGGCCATGGGCGAGGGCCTCGCTCGCCCATGGCGGATCCGGCGAGGTCGAGCCTCGCCGGATCCGGCCATGGGCGAGGCTTGCCCTCGCCGGATCTCGGCGAGGTCGAGCCTCGCCGGCCATGTGCGAGGCTCGCCTCACCGGGTCCGGCGAGGGGGAGCCTCGCCCATGGCCGGCGAGGCTCGACCTCGCCGAGATCCGGCCATGGGCGAGGCTTGCCCTCGCCGGATCGGTGAGGCGAGCCTCGCACATGGCCGGCGAGGCTCGACCTCGCCCGAGATCCGGCGAGGGCAAGCCTCGCCCATGGCCGGATCTCGGGCGAGGTCGAGCCTCGCCGCCATGGGCGAGGCTCCCCCTCGCCGGATCGACGAGGCGAGCCTCGCCCATGGCCGGCGAGGCTCGACCTCGCGGATCCGGCCATGGGCGAGGCTTGCCCTCGCCGGCCATGGGCGCGAGGCCCTCGCCCATGGCGGCGAGGTCGGCCTTGCCCGCGAGGTGGCGAGGTCGGCTCGCCCCTCCGGCCTTCGGCTCGGCCGGTCGCCGGACCTCGGTGACCGGCCGGAGGAAAGACAAAAAAAGTAAAAATAAAAATTAAAAATTAAAAAAATTAAAAAAAAAAAAAAATAAAAATAAAAAAATATTAAAATATTATTAAAACTGTAAACCCGCATAATTTCTTGCAAAACAATCTCTCAAAATCACAAATTAATTCACAAATCTTTTCACAAGATTTAATGACTTCAAAACACTAGGCAATTTTTTAAGAATGTAATTCACGAGCACATCGCACAATTAATTGTTTTGTTCAAAAGCCCATCTGCTCTAGTGCACTAAAACCAAAACCTAACTCTTATATGTGTAATAGTTGGATCCTTAGCCAACTCAAAACCTACTCAAACTAGGAATCCACTTATGTGGATAGTATTTCAATAATTTCTTATTTAATCAAGCGTGAAACCCCAAGTCCTATATGGATTTTGAATTTTACTTAGATCGGATTTTCTTCACAACTTAATTCACAACATTTTCTCAGAGAAAAAAGAAATGGTGGCAGAGTGGCATTGTATTTACAGTTCAAGCCCTTTGTTAGTACACTCTTATCTATATCTCATTTAGCATAGATAAGTGATGGAGGAAAACTTATGGAAGTGAGAAGTTGCATCATAATTTTTTCCGGTGACTTGAATACCATGACTTTTAAAACAACATTCATTTGAGTGTCATAACTTTTAATCGATCACTTGAGTGTGATAACTTTTTAAAAACATTTACTCAATTGCTAGAATGCCGGCATGGCATAACACTAGTGGTAAAAGTTCTTAGAAATGTACGGCACCCAAGTAATCAATTAAAAAGTTATATGACACTCAAATTATCAAAAGAAAAATTATGGCACTCAAGTGCCATGCAGCCAGCACACTTAGACCTGAGCATCTTTCTCAACCACTTAAAGATTCAGACGTATTAGACTCGTGTAAATCTGGTGTCGTGCAATAACTGCTCATCCATCAAATTGTTTGTTCTAGTATGCTGTTCCACTGTGCTAGGAAAAATGAGTTGGCTGGACAGCAAATCACCAAACAAAACTCAAAGAGAGGTTAAAATAACTATGACCAGAAAACGCCTGGCAGGTTAGTGACAACCAATTCTCTTGGAGCAGCCGTAGTAAATGAAACAGTGAAAAGAAAGCCACGTAGGAGCGTTATGATTCTCATGATCGCACCAATTTGGATAACTTCACAAAGCGCTGTAGAACCATGCAAACCTATGAGTAAGCTGGTGGACGGTTTGTGCATGTGCCAGGGATGGAGAGAATGAGAGAAAAGCACGGACGTTCAATGAAATACATAAAACAGATGATGAAGAAGAAGACAGATAGAGGGTGGGAGATGAAAGAGACAAATAGAGGAGACACATGAATGCTTTGTGCGATAATCTTTTTGTTTATTCGAAAGGCCTTCTGTGCAGGGGGGAAGTTCATCAAAACCAATGGAGGAAATGACTCAATATCGGCATAGAATAACAAGTGAAAGATGTAAGAGACAAACAGAAGAGTCATTACTTTTCTTTGTTCCAACCATTTTATGTTAGTAGGAAATTTTAACTTGGAGAGGGCGATTGGCAAAGTCACAGTTCACTTCTGTAGGTAATTCAGTGTCGACCGAGGAAAACTTACAAAAGACATAATACGATGAACAAGGTCCCTGTCACATGAGATCTAGCAGTTCTTAATTAGAGCTCCACGTCAAACTTTTTTTTTTTTATCTTCTAGAATGTTGTGATTCTTATGGTTCTATTTTCATTTGGAGTTGCAGGTTCATCAATCTGATTTACTCTGGCCTTCCTGAGTTCTTTCCTTGAATTGGGCAGACTTTTTTCTGTCTTTTGGACATAGTTATTACCAGGGTTTGTTACTACGTATATAGAGGAAAAACGGACTTAGCAAGTTTCTCCCTGCTGGATTATCATCTGTGCTGTTCAGCCTTGAAAAAAGGTTTTGGCCCACCTCAAATGTACAACAAGAAATTTGGTCAATTAAAGCAAGAAAGTTTTCATCAATTTGGAGTCAACAAACCGGAGTTTCATTGTTCATGAACTTGAATGCAATGCTCTGAGTACAAGTCCATTACAATTCCACAGTAAAGTTGTTTCTTTTATAGACAACAGCTACTGTAGAACACTTCCTTTGGATTTGGCATGCCATTGTGCCTTTAATTTGCAAAGCGATTAGTCAATTTTTCTATATGCTAGCAATATCTGGTGTCCGATACCATATATCACCCAGATCATATGTATGAGGATGAAGCATTCACAGATTGCTCGCTGTCCCTAAGATTTGTTCCCTTCGCACTGGCTTAAAGCATAGAGAATGAATGTTGCTATCATAAGAGATCAAGCAATCTAGTGGAAGCTGTCCAGCTACTAGATTGGGTTTCCATCCAGCCAGCGAGTAAAAAAATCCAGTGCCTCCCTGGGCTTGTATTCTGGGACAGTGTGCCCTGCTCCCTACCCAACCAACCTCAGAATAAGTCAGAAGATTATGAGCATGGGATGTTGAGATATATTTTCTTTGAAAGGAGAGGAATGAGAGGATATATAATGGAGGTACTGCCAGAGCTGATAGAGTCATCAAATGTGTTGCCTTTGGAAAGATTAACATAACCTGTTGTTATTAGCAGACTTCATTTGCGAAACTGTATCACAGTCCTCCCATAGTCATTGGTTTTGGACAATGAAAAAGTCGCTTGTTGAGAAAAAGAAAAACAGTTCTCATTCCTAAGGACCCTAGCGATCCAGTGCAATATGATGTAGGAGTTGAAAATAAACAACTACCACAGTTTTAGCAAGTGGAAAGATTTGGCATGATGTTACTGCGTTGCAACATTTGAAGATGGACAAAATTGTTGATGTAGTTTCGTTGACATACCTTGATGGTAAGGAATGTGAGGTTGTGATCGTATTCTTGTAAGTACCTATTGCAAGTCAAGGTCCAGTTCAAATCAGCTATAGTATAGTGGGATTTCATTATGTTAGCAAGTAAAGAGACTCCTGACAACATCTACTTAGTGCTTGTTACAGGGTTAAGTATATCGTCTTGAGTTAGCTGGGGTATTATTATATGTTCTCTAAAGCAATAATGTTATCTGCGAAATCTCTCACTTTCATTCTTTTCCTTTTCTCTATCATGGATACTAGAATTGAGACATATGGGTTCAGAAATTTACCCAGCTACTTGGTTGGCCGACATCCAGGACCTCCATTCATCCATAATTCTATAACCAAGTGATTGAGTCCATGCTTGGCTTCCAGTAAATGGCACACACATGTCATGGTCTCCACTGCCAGAGAACAGGATTTTTACATTTTTCTGGATCTTAGGATTCCTGGTGCCGCTCAAGAAACAAAAGAAAAACCAGGAAAAAGGAAAAGAAGATCGTGTATTTCGTGCTACTTTGGTAACCAAAAAATCACATTCCTCTACAGTGTGTCAACCTGAGGATGAATGGCTATTAAGAAGGAGGGAAAATGACCTCTCTAGTCTGTAACTTTTTAAATGGCTCAATTATTTAAAGTCTTGGCCTGGGGTTCGCATCACGTACAGTCAGAATGCCACTAGTTTGAGATGACCGGAAAAGGCTAGTCAAATAGACACGAACGGAGCTCAACAAGGTGGCCCTAGAAGATAATATAATGCCACTAGATGACAGGAAAAAGCTAATCAAATAGACGTTAATGGAGCTCAACATGGTGGGCCTAGAAAATAATGCTGTCCCTAGGATACAGATAGCAAGAGAATCATCCTGAACCATGAGATAAGAAAGAAATGATTTTTTCTCCTGACTTCAAAATATTTCAAATCTGCAACATGGAAGATATCTGATGGAATAACCCACAAATTAGATCCACAAATGATGGCCCTTATTTGACCTGGAAGATTACCTGAAAATTAATGCACGGAAATTCTGGGTCGTCAGATTCTTGTGATAAGGTATCATACTTCCAGAGTTCTTACGATACTTTATTCTTCCAGTGCATAGTTCCCACGGACCTGACACATTTACCTGCATTTTCATTCACAAAGGATACAGTTGAGAAAACGCTCGTTGTAGAATGAATGTATCGATTCCATATTTTACAGATCAAGTCAAATTACTGATGCTGCATGAATAGCTTCTCTAACTCGGTCATCATTCAGCCAGGAAGTTGCAACTTCATCGTTCTGTAATTGAAATAAAGAATTCATCAAAATAAGCATCGTATAGACACATCTGACCCTCCAGTAAGAAAAGAAGCGGGGTTTAAATGCACAAGTCTCTGCTGCATATAATATATCAGCATGTCATGAAAGTAGCTTACGACACAGGCGATGTGAAACTTTTTAGCCAGTTGAGGCCATAGTGGAACAGTGCCATCTCTAACAGGTAACCACAGAGGCCAAGCACGACCAAACATCCTCTTCCTCACGGCAAGAGGCCTCTCAGTTACTCCCAACTTCTGGAAGCTTAATGGTAAGATCATGCTCCCATTTGTATCTTGCGCCGGATCATGAAAGCACGGCTCAAGGACATCATATATGTTCAGACTGCTGATTGCCTGAGAAATAGCAACCTTTATCAGCAGAGAGTACACCAGTTTGTCCCTTCAAAAGTAGCTGCCAATATCGCCATGATACCTTGCCCACTTTACTTAGGCTAGCCAAACAACCCTCACTATTGTTGTTGTAGTAGACTTCCCCGCAATTTGCGTAAACTTCCTGCATTAGTCATATAATTTCTGAGAAATGATATCAGACATTTGTAGTGCCAACAGAGAATAAATTTGGTCGAATCTGGGGGGAAGATGAAAGAAATTAGACATAAATAAAGATCATTTTCTTCTTGTTGCTTCCCAAAGTAATCACTTAGAAATTGTCGCAATATCTGGTACAGCCAAAGAAGATTGAACCCACATGAAAGATACCATTTGAAATTAGCCCCATTCCATGCGCGAACGGTACAAGGGCGGTGCCATCAAATTTGCATCTGTTACTCCGTTTCCCACCATGTAACCCTGCGCAAGATGGAAAAGTCTCAAAAGACGATATCACCATCGCTATCTAACTCCTAGCAGAAAGGGGGTCGCTTAATTACTTACCTTGAAATTGATAAACGGTTTGGCACCTTCATTTATACCTGCAGAAGGACCACTTTCTAAACCTGAATTTCGTCTTTGAATATATTAAAAAAAAAATAGACACATCTGCTAAGCAGGCAATAATTACCCTTTACTACTTCAGCTGCGAGAGTAGGCACATATACTCCGGCATAAGACTCTCCAGCAATGTAAAATGGGTTATTGAGGAACTCCGGGAATAGCTCAAACCACTAGGTGCAGGAAAATTTAATTGGTCAATTAACTCCACCAAAGTCAGGTCAGCCACACCAATCAAGTATGTCGAACTCTTTTGGTGTGATGCTGATTTCTTAGGATTATGCACTTTAGAATACTTATGTCTGAGTAAAGACGACAATACCTTCAGTAGGAAAGCATGAGTAGCAGCGGCTGTTTGTAGGTCTCCTGTATTATAATTATTAGAGTCCGTCGAATATGATAGGCCAACTCCGCAGGGCGAATCCAAGTATACAATGTTTGAAACCTGAGAAAATGAAAATGATCTTCTTCGTAAGGAAATTAAGACTATGTCGGTGGGAAGAAATGGGCATTTAAAACCTAGGCTGCAAAATAATTAGGACATTATCCCTCCTCATCAAAGTAAAGAAGGACATTGCAGTACAAAAGTAATATAGGACCTTGGACCAGCTGTATGGATTCAAATGCAATGTTGGAAGAGCACTTGTAGTCTTTCCTGCTTGGAAGTTGAACGGCCCTGTGGGTACGGTCAGCTTAATTACCAACTTAATGGCGTAATTCAACTCATAGACGAGGACAAAGCAACAAAAAAAAAAGTCTAACAGACATAGATCTCATGGGTGTAATTGTGCACGGAATATGTAGTCATCTTTGTGCATTCGTAACTATTTAATTCAAAAGTATTAAGACTGTATACTGAAATAGACAGTTACTTTACACGTAATCAGACCTTGTGCTTATGAAGTATAGCGGAGAAAAATCCTCTTAGGAGGAAAACCATAAGTTTAAAGCATGCAGTCCACCTACAGAGAGCATCTAAAATGAGAAAATGAAGAGAGTAGAAATGAGAAGCGAGCATACCATGTTCGTAGACAAAGCCATCCAAGCTGGAGCATCCAGGCCCGCCATTCAGCCATAACACAACTGGGTCTATGGTGGAATTTCTTTCCGACACGACCAAGTAGTAGAAAAGATTTTTTCCCGCTGGATTGTCATCTATGTTCACGTACCTGCAAAATCTCAAACAAGATTTGTATTGCTATTATAAATCCAGAAGAAAGACTTTTTAACGGTTATTAACTTATATGACCAAATCATCTCGCACAATACATCTATAAACCTACAAAGAACCCACCCGGAGTAGTGGTGCGAAGGGAAAGTGCCAGTGAAGCCAGGTAAAGATGTGACGAGGGACTCTTTTGGAGCTCCTTCAGTAAAAGCAACACTCAACAGCATGCAAAATAATAAGTTCACGTGAGAGTGGCACTTCTTCTCCATGGCTTTTGGGAATGCAAACGATCAATGTTGTGAATTGATGACTCTTGATAGCTCTGAAGGTACAAACACAGAGTAATATAGATTCATCTGAACAAAGGACAAAGTAGTGCTTGGAAAATAGTGGGTCAAAAAGGGAGGAGAAAAGACGAGCAAAATCTTTCTTTTGGGTTGTCGACTGACCAATCATCAGCCGTGACAGTGGTGGGCACTGTGAACGCAGAGAACGTGCGGTCGATGTAATAATTGAGATTTTTCAGGTTCCTTGGCTGCTGCTTTGGAATAACTTTGCTGCTCTCTCTCTCTCTCTGGGAAGGTAGTAACACAGAGACAACAGGGAGGGGAGGTGTTGCAGGTGCAGTCAAGGGGCAGGAGCAGGAGCAGGAGTCAGGATTTTGATGAGAGAATGATGGGGGCGTAAACTTCAATGTGAGAGAGAGAGAGATATATATAAATATATATAGATAGATAGGACAGTTGCACTTGTTACGTATAGTTAGTTGTGTAATTATGACTTAATTCTTGAATGGTTTGGTCTGCTGTTGAAACGTTGGCCGCTTTTCCTACCTCATCTTTGACTTATGGACTCCACTAAAGTAACCAAGTGAACAAACACAAAAGAATCAGACAAAAAAAAAAAACAAACAAACAAACAAACACAAAAGAAAAACACCCAAATAGAAAAACCTATTTTTTCCTTTTGTGGAGGGTCGAGGGGTGGAGCAAGATCCAGAGGTAAAAGGTGAGCTTCCAGATGGTGGAATGCCGAGATCATCTTAGCACACTCTAGTGACCCTACATGTTCTAACCCTGTTAAAGGTGAATGACCTAATACTTCCTCTTGTGTTTCACGAGTGAACATGATTGATCTAAAGAGCAAACACTTTTGTCGTGGCCGGCTATACCATGTCTTGAATGCAAGGAAACTATTCTCCATCTCCGTGAGAGGCCGTAGGGTATAAAAGAATATGCCATGGCTGCATTTCTGTTCAAAGTCGCACTTTAACCCCGTCATCTCTGATTGATTTTGCCATCTTAAAGCCATACCCAGCACCTCAACCATGCTTTCTTTCTTAGTACTCGTCGCTCCCAGTTGCGTTCAACCAATTCTCAACAGGGCGAATTGTTCCTCTTGCATCTGCATTAATTTTACTTACTGCTCGTGAGATTTCGCCTTCCTTGTGCCCCTGTTTGCATTCCATTCCCATTAAAAAAAACAGGTCAAAGCTTTCAAATGGGTAGAAAAACATTTTCTTCACACTTCCTAAATTGACATGTGAAAAAAGTAGTTTTCACTTGATTGCCAACTCTTTCTCGAATGCCCACCCAGTCAACACCCAGATAATTCATAATCAGGACCCATAATCAGAGGAACCCGTAGAAATGGATGGATCCTTCCGATTTAATCACCCATCTGCTAAATGATGCTTCTCGATGCTCCGCCTCATAAACACCTCGATGCGCAGTTAATCCAATTGCCTGAGTTGTATGGTAACCCTTCATGTCTTCGCTGTATATAGCAGACTAGAGGTAGATTACAGTATCATGGACACCAATATAATGGTGGATGGGATGTGCTATACAGCACCAAATCAACACGATATATGTACCAGAATACACTGTCAATGTGTTGGGCCACTCGTGGCAAAGCCAGAGAAATGGTGAAAGAAAGCATTCACTATAAAGAAAGGTTTTAAGCAGTCAAATGGACCAGTTAAGATCACGATAATCAGCAAATTGGTATGCTGTGTGTATGCCTTTCAAAAGAAAATATTTTACAGAAGAGAGATCCTCATATAATCCTCAAACCATCGCGAAAAAACTGTGACCCAAGGTAGTAAGGTGTACAAAAGAATGCGAATCTTCGTAAGCAATCTTTGTGTTTTGTTTGGTTGAGACTTTGAAGTTGTTAATCTGCTATAGGAGACTGTGCAGCATATATACGAACAATGACAAAACCGGGAATACTCGTCCCATGACAAGAGTGGTACTTGAACTCAAGTCATGCGCACCCACAGAATACACTGCTCCGTTATTATCCTTCACCTTGATGCTCGAAGAACCTGAAATTAGAATAGAAACATTACTGCAAATCCAAATACTAGGTGAGTGCTTGTATTGAAGCCTCTAAGATGAATCTGATCTAAATAATTTTCTTATTTTTCCCTCTGGAGAAAATTGTGGTGGATCTTTTCTTATTTAAAACTTGAGGTATAACAAAGAAGTCCCGGCAGGAACTAATGTAAGTCCAACTTCCCCCTAAGCAACCACCTAAGCAATCTTGTGCAAACAATTTGGACTGGATCTCATTAAAATTGCACCTTGAGTTACTAGATTTATCGTCGGTTGACTCATGTCATACCATCAGTGAAATACATGTTATGAAACAAAAGGAAATGATAAAAGTTCAAAGAACTACGGGATATGTCATTCTGTCGCTTCAAATCACAAAAAGTTGCAAAAAGAAATCAGAATTGCCAGTCTAGAAGGACAACAGATCATCTAGCCAGAGACAAAGACATATAAAAAAAAAAAAAGGACCAGTCACTCCATGCACAAGAAAATATAGAGGACAATGAATAACTGTCTGATCTATGACAAGTTAACTGACAAGACCTTGTCAGTTATCCAAGACAAAGGCTTAATGTTATACAGTGGAAACTTTCATATGGATGTAAATGCCTTGGTTGACATATCAATGACTTATGCTGTATTTGAGCTCCCTTTTGGTTTTGGGAGCTGTTTTGTCTATGGCCTAGTTTTTGGGCTTTTTTCATAAGGGTTTGCACCCTCTGAGTGCCTATTTTTGAACTTTCTAATCTGTGAAAATAATGAAATCCACAATAAAACACAATTTCCACCAGTGTAAACAATTAAAAGGACATCACTCACAGTTGTAGTCTGTCCATCCAATTGTCTGAGTCTCCAGATCATACAAAACCAGTTTATTTGAAAGCACCAAATCTGCATTTAGACACATGGGTAAATCATCAATATGTGATCAAATCCTGTCATGATGTAGTGTTTACTAGTGAGAGTATGAAAAGAATGATCCCACATGGACTAACCTCTACAAAGGAGGGAGAGGGGGGGGGAGAGAGACAGAGAGACAGACAGACAGACAGACAGACAGATGTATGTCTGCTGAGTAACTAGGTAAAAGCTTCTGTAGCTAATGGCAAGAGTTGTTAAATTAAAGGAACAATCGTCCGGTTCCTCCTCTTTACCAGAAAGTGGCAAACCCACTGTGGTGCACTGACAGATTGGTCAATATATACGTACACATATATATATATATGTATGCAAACTCAATTCATAGAGTGGGCAAGAACCGTAGAAATAAGCCCCATTTCATAGCCATGTGAACCTAAACAGCGAATCCTGGTGACTGACTAATGCTTTGAAACTGCAAAAAGTATTAAAGGTTTATTAGTAGTAATTAGCAGTACCTCCCAGAAGGGTCATGTCCTTTCCATCCTTAGATTGGATCCCACTGTTCATCCAGCCAAAACACCAAGCATCTTCCTGCATATAGGTCATGAAACAAGTGATGTTTTACCAGAACTAATTCAGAGATACTCACAATCAATTTGTCAGTAATTTCATGGAAGAGGAAACCAAAAAAATCTAGTACAATAGCCATTTGATCCTTGTGATATCAGAATAAGCAACATATAATTAGAATATCCTCAACATACAAAGCTTGGAAGGAATCAACAACCAAAGTGGCTTAACAATATTTCCATGTCTGAAACAACTCTAGACTACAAAGCTAATTGTTAGTGTGTGTAGAATATATTACTTACACGGACCTGGATCTGGAACAAGTAATCGTGAGGATAAACTGTCAAAGTCAGAGAACCGGCAAAATGAAACTTGACCACGGGAAATCCATCGTCAACACTGCAATCACAGAGGAAGATAAGATAAGAAGCACTCCTTACTACTCTGTCCAACCATGACTACAGAATGATAGATTGACAAAAATTGTCTTCAAGCAACAGTAGCATTAGAACCAAGGGGCTTAAGAAACATATACAGTAAGCAGAAATTCCTCCACGTATGGAGATAAGATAAAGAGCTGGCACCTTCCAACAAACTGGAAACAAGAGAATTGGTCTTCGACAGTATGTAATTTCAGTCCAGGCTGCTTAGCCATGATCTAATCACATAAAATTAGTAAAATTAGCGTGATAAGGAAATGACATTCGGAAGTTAAGGGGAGAACTAAGTAAGAAAGGTAGAAAATCATATACCGCATTCATAAGTTGCTTATAAACCTCATCTGGAAGATAGGCTAAAGTTGTGCCACTGTCAATTATTGTTCCCTTCGCATCCCCACTGTCGAAGACATCTGTTGGAAGTGGTAGAACATCACCACCCACCTCAACTTCCTTCATAATAACATTGTAATGCGGCCTAGAATAGTAATAAGGTACAATTACAAAGAATGCCAGGAGCTGATTAAATGGGACATAAAAGATCGTAACAGAGATGCATTCTTTGGTGAGCAACTGTCAAGGAGATGCATACCTAAACACTTTACAGCCAAAATCTCCAAAGAAACTTTTAAGGGATAAGTCCCACAACAAATTGAATAAGGCATAAATATTTTTTATTGAAAACCATTTGCTTCATACATTTTACAAATTAAAAACTTCAACCTAATGACAACAGGATAATAATACCACAACAGAGAAGAGAAGCAGAAACCGTGCAACATACTGGTCTGGTACCAAAGGGTAGTGTTGACTTTTGGCTGCACAACATCTCCAATAGCAAAAATTCCACCACCATTTATACTATCCAAGCAGTGTGCAAAAATCTTTTTCACCTTGCCTGATGAAGCAAGCTGAGAAAGCATGGATGAATTCGCTTGCCCAAAACCAAGAATCCCATCTAGAGCTTCAGAGGATGAGCCAAGCTCTCCAGATTGTTTATCCCCACACCTATTAAAGGGAAAAGAAAAATCCATGAACAAAGAGAGCCAGGCCAAAATTGCCAGGCATCTTCACAATAGAAGAAATGCCACATGTAAACCGCCACAAACCCGAATACGACACTCCCATTGGTGGATGATGTTTGAAGGTTTCCAGTCACTTGATCTAACTGCACATAATCCTTCACAAAGTATCCAGCGGTGGAGCTTCCATCACCATATACCACATTGTACTGGCACTGCATATTTGACCTACATCCTGGAAGGCGACCATTGTATGTGGAAGTGCAGAAACCTTCATCGCACATCACCAGGTCTCCAGTTGATGAGCTCTTAGGGTCATAAAGTGAGAGTTTTATCTGTTTCAGAAAAAACATAATGTATCTGAGCTGAACGAAAGTAGCTAAATTAAATCTAATGACGATAGTTTGAATCTTGGGAACAGAAGAAAACATACCCCTAGGTCACTTTTCCTTGGACACTTGTCACAGCCTATACAATTCACCCACAAGATGTCACTTCCTGTATCAACCTGCACATAGTAGTCCTTTGAGGGAGTTCCAATCCCAATCTTAGCAAAGTACAGCCTGCAGGAGGCAAGAGGTCACGCGACTTTAAATTGACTATGCCAGACAACTGAATCACTCAGTTAGCTCCATGGGAAGGCTATGGCTAGAAATTTAAATTCTCAATCCACATTTCATCAAAGACAGAAAAGCACTGGAGACAAAAGTAAAATTCAAGTGCTGCTTCCTATTGAAGGAGAACAAATTGGTTGACTTGAATGAAAATGAGCTGCCAATAAGCCTATATATACCTTAGCAATATTGAAAGTAAAATAACCACAGACATCATTTTTAATATTTTGTCTTTCAATGACAAACTAAGTAGATGGCCTTGAGCATTCCACAGAAAAAAAATAAAAATAAAATAAAATAGAAGCCAGAAGAAGGGCAATAAAAATGGGAAGCTACTCTGCAGTCAAAATAAATTAAAGAACTACCCATTGAGGCTAGAGCAGTTACCCTGATTAAACATAGAGTGAAAAACAAAACAATAAAACGAAAAATGGCTTCGAACAGAGTGGAAATTCAATTATGAAGAAGGACCAAAGGAACTAGTGCTCTACCAAAAAGTGGCTAAAGGAAGAACAGGAACAGAAAATCCAGGTATCAGAATTAGCAGGAAAACTTAAGCACAAGATTACCCAGCCACTTAGCCATATCGCGTGTTCTTCTTTCCAAATTAAGAAGACAGAAACTTAATGCCAACATTAATCGCCGCAAAACACGGCCTTTAGAATGTGCCTTGAATGCAGGGGAGAATGCACCAGGAAGAAATCTATTCTAGCAGAAACCCATATGAAGATTGACAAGCCCGGGCAAGAAATTCAGGTGGGTCGGATCCAAACAATGCCAAGAAAAAGGCGCACAGCAGATCAAATGGATTAACAAGAAGCAACCGAAAGGAAAGCAAGATTGGAGACCCTGAGAACTAGACAAGCTCCATGCACATACACAAGAGAGAAGCCGAAAGAAGAGAGCGGACCCAGTTTCGGAAGGATGGCCATTGCCGCCCAATTCGAGATCGATGTCGGAGAGGAGCCTCCCGTGGCGGCGAGCGTCGTGGGCTCTCATGGCGGCGAGGCTCCTGTCCTCGCGTCCCTTCAGCTTGTTATGAACTTCGAACACCACATTCCCACAAACCACCGCGGTCAATATCGACGCCGTCGCGATGGCCAACAGCAATCTCCTCAGATCCATCTTCCCGGTCGAACCCAGATCGTATGCAGAAAGCACCAACCCACAAATCAAGAACGCAACTTTCCTCTTTCTTTGCCCCCAAAGATTGGTGCTTTCTGCAGCTAAAGCATTCGGGTCGGGTTCATGGATGCCTCAGAGGCGGAACCATCCATACACGAAGAGAAAGAGAGAGAGAGAAAAGAGAGAGAGAGGCGTTTACGATGGAGGCGACACCGACGCCGGCGGTGGGGATGGTAATGATGCGGAGGAGGGGAAAAAAATAGTAAACAACGTTCGACCTCCGTCGGTTATGTCTTGACCTCTATTTCATTTTCTCCAACCAAGTCTGGCTCTTTCGACTATGCTTTGCTTGCTCATGGTCAATACGTCATGCATTACCTCCCTCTCCCTCTCCCCTTCTCCTTCTCTCTCTTCCCGACCTGGTCGATGTCGTTCAATTTTTCCCTCCCGAATCTTCAGGGATATTTCGTGAAATTTCCCATCCCGTTCACACTGCGTCGACTTTGACTTTTAAGGTCTTCATCGTGCGCGAGCGAGAAACCCACCCGCGACCAAAACGATGAGCAGCTAAAAGGGTACGGTACGATCATCTATTCGCCACGGTTTCGCACGATCGCGTCGCTCCAGGCCATCATCTCTTAGGATCGATTCCTTCGAAACTTCTCCAAACAAATGGGTCGAACCAGACCGCCCTCCGCAGCACGTGCACGGATTGCGATGAGCTGTAGACGACGGGATGCAAGCGGCCATTGCGGGCCCCACGCGTCGCATCGGTATTGAGTCTATTGACTACTGACTCCTGAGCTTGCACGGCGGGTCGATACCGTGTTTCTTTCGTCTTTCTTTCGATCGCCATTCGCTTAAGCGTCAACGCAGACGTCCGCAGTACCGACAGCTTCCTGAAGTTCTGGAAGCAAGAGGTTTCGTGGCCATTGATAGATCGGCTTTCGATGCCATCGATGCCATCGATGCCCTCTTCCTCCAGCTACTCGCGAGGCTTCAACGCCTCGCGTTGTTTCGATCGGACCAAGCAAACTCGACATCTAGAACGACAACAACGTGGGTGGTTTTCGTCGGTTTTAAGAATCTCGGATCGCACCGGTTAGTCGCATAAATTCCCCTAACGTCCGATGATTCTGTGGACGGTATTCGACTCTCCCTGAGGGTACGGTGAATCATAAATATATTATGGCCTTGACAATAAATAGGTTTACCTAGAATCTTTGAAAGAATGATACCGCTGATATTTATACTTTGTACCCATTTTAGCATTTGAATATCTAAACATCCCTTTCGTTCAGTCAAGTACCTCGGACTTTTCAAATGTAAGATCGCCATCAAAACCGCGGAGGGATAATGCCAACTTAGATGTTGTCATTGTTTAATAAGCATCAATTGTCCATATTAGCATCTACTGCAACGTCTTGAAATGATATCACGTCTGCAAAGATATATTAAATGGTTAAAATTGTTCGACTCACACGTGTCCTCTCTCTCTTTCATCATCCAACACCTAAATTGAGTTGACATGATTTTTACTAAGCATGCAAGCTATGTCACAAATTGTGCTTAGATTTTAATAAGCAAGTGAGTCCCATTAGCAAAATCACATGACATGAAATTTTATTTACTTACATTGAACCATATCTAAAAAGTCAAGATACTTAATTGAAAGGTAATCAATCAAGAAAAAAAATCCAAGTACTTCCATATCATTTAACAAAATAAATTAAGAAAAGAAGACAATCTATCTTACGGTCCTGATAAAAAGCTGGCAAAAATTGTAAAAGTGTGGTCTTATATGTATTTCAAGCGTCTGTTACCAAGTGTCCCCAAGTCTTGTTAACCATACCTAATTTTAAATAATTCAACTTCCAAAGCACCGACGGCAAATAACACGAGGACAATCAACGCATCGAAAATTGCAAAACTTCTCTGACCGAATGCTTGAAACTACTCATTAACAAAATCCTACTTATTTCGGCCGAAAATGGGTGACGGTTAAATTACCTCGGTGGGCTTTTCTCCGAAATTCAGGCCCAAATCATCCCAGTGTCAAAAATCCCAAAAGCCCAACTAGCACTCATCTCTCTCCTCCTCCACCTCTCGTTTCGGGAGTGGAAAAACTCAGAGCGAACTGACGAAAACAGGCCTGGCGTGCGCTCGACAGGTCCACAAGCCGAAGCCTATTTGCGTCCTTCCACCGGCTTTTGCCCAAGAAAGATCGCCATCGCCATTGCCATTCACTCGTTGACGAGAGCTAGTACTGCCACTCTGCTCGCTCAGCCATGGCTCTTCAGCTCTCTCTCTCGGCTTCCACCTCCCTTCGTTCCCAGAACTCGGTGCCTTGCCTCTCGAGCTCCGGCTCCAGCTCGAGTTCGAGCCCGATCTCCAGCTCGAGATGGTGCTGGTTGGGGTGCAAGAACGTGAGCTTGTTGCGAGCTGGTGGCAACGTCGGTCGTGGCGGGAATGGAGTGGTGGTGAAGTGCAGCGTGGACACGACGGGGGTTTACACGGTGGGGAAGGTGACGGAGGTGGATAAGGATACCTTTTGGCCCATCGTCAATTCTGCCTCCGACAAGACCGTCGTTCTTGACATGTACACCCAATGGTACGTGCTTCCTCTCGCTGATCCCATCCTCATCTCTCTTTTTGTAAGTTCTTTCTTGCTTTCTGTATAATGCGGTAACCGTTAGTATCTCTAGGATAAGGAGTTGATTGTTGTTGTTATTGTTGTCTTTTGTGACATTCGTGGTATTTTGGGTCGGGGCTCTTACGGAATGCAATCTTTTCACTTTCGAGGAAAGATTAGTGTTTCTGTGACCTGTTCTCTTGCAATATTATGGAGTTGCGAGATGCTCTTGAAAGGGTTCCTTTATCGGGTGTTGAGATTGTTGATCCACTACCTGGGGAAAGTTTGAGATGGCTTGTGAAGTTGGACTGGTGGTTGCTGGGTCGTTTCGGAGGCAGGAGTTTCCATCATGCTAACGAGGATTGTCTATACTAGATGAAGTTTGAAAGCGTGTTCTCTATCTACGGGTTTTGCTCCTTCTGAGTGGTGAGCTGCTGATGAACCTATTTGAGACCAGTTGCTTCTAAAGGAGTATACCCAGAATTCATTTTGCCCTCTAGCTTGATCATTTGAAGAAGCAGCTCAGACAAGGTAGTCAGATTGGTTGCTGGAAACTTAGGATGGATATCCATAATGGTTTGGCCTTTTCTTGTTTGTTCTTGTCTATAATGCTGTTTGTTTATGTAGATACCGCAAGAAGCATTGAATGAGCCTCATAGAAGGATTTTCAGATTACAGCCTGATGATCTCAGTAGAATCAGGACAACATTAATCCAAAAAAGAAACTAAACGTGTCAGGTCTCATGAAAGTTGCAACAAGAAATTCTCCTTTAACATTATCTTGGGTGCTGGTTTTGCTGGTCAATTTCTTATATGGTTTGTGGTTGGTAGTGTTTTGTAGCAATCAATTTCAGTGATTTTGTAATTATCAGAAAACATGTTGGGACTGTGTTTAATGACTCTTCCCTTTTGCTGTATACATTTGAGAATATCCTATCCGTGTCTCCGCCTCTTGTCTGCAGTAGTGCAATGTGCAAATTTATCTGCCTAAGAAAAGAGCAACTTTGTTTTGCATCCATGTATCTGAGGCAGCATGCTGTGGTACTTGCATGTTCCTTTTCAGTTTCTTTGTTTGAATAGGAGTTTCATTTCTGTTGAGCACCTCTATTTCACAAGGCTACTGGTACTTATGGAATAAGTATCTTTCATATATCTTTTTATAAACTTCAAGTTAAGTGGTCATGCTTATTACTCAAGCAGTCTATATTCAAAACATTTTTCTCGTTTCAAAATGTCTATAGATTATTATTGTGCTGATTTTGATGAATGTGACCAAATCTATGCACTACCCATCTGGCCCTTTCCTCTGCTTCATTTTGACTGCTTGAAAATTGCAGATTCCTTGAAACTCAATAATGACATATTGTACATGACAAATCACAAATCAGATCCAGCTATCATGGGTTGCTTCAAGTTCCCAACTTCTGACCTTAGATCTTTGCTGGAGTTGTAATAACTTGTAAATCTCTCTCGCTTTTAACAACGGTACCATATGTTTTTTACTTCTCCTATCTTTGGAGAATGTAAGAAAGTTTGTACCGTAGATATCACCTCGAAGGACATTAATAAGTTGTTGCATTATCAACGTAGACTCCTGGAATATGTGGCTCCTATTTAATTCCATCTTCTCTCTATTTTTCAAAGTACACGTATGCCACATTCAACTGTATGTAGTCATAAAAGGCCCGGTTTGCTTTCAACTTCTTGTGTGCTCTGTCTTTTGTCTACTGCGTTGCTGCTTCCCAGACTTCATTTGCATAAATACATGAGAGTGCTTGATAGCATATGCATGTATCAAGTCCTCTAGATGCTGAGTTCTTGTGCACTCGCTTCCACTCATGTACATGTCATTGTGGAGCTAGCCTCACAATTCTCTTGGAGTCATTCAAATCTTATTGAGTTTGGGTATTAATAAGATTTAGACTTTTTCTTCACTTGTCTGATTCTAATGGTTGATATTTCTTGATTGATAATTTAATAGGTGTGGTCCTTGCAAAATCATTGCTCCAAAGTTTCAAGAGCTAGCTGAGAAGTATCTTGATGTTGTTTTTCTGAAGCTTGACTGCAACCAAGAAAACAAGGTATATTCTTGCCACCCCAAGAAAATGAAGAACCTCCTCCTCTCTCTCTCTCTCTCTCTCTCTCTCTCTCTCTCTCTGAGATTTCTTTGTTTTCCTTTTATTTTCTGGGAAAACTTGAGGGCAGCCATTGGCAAAGGAGCTTGGCATAAGGGTGGTTCCCACATTCAAGATACTAAAGGGAGGCAAGATCGTGAAGGAAGTGACGGGTGCCAAATTCGATGATCTTGTTCTCGCCATAGACACGGTCAGATCCAGCTGAAGAAGGCCCTCTTTTGCAACTGTTGATATAGTACCATCGCAACTTGTCGACCTCAAATCGGATGCTCTTCAATTAATCTTATCGAAAGTGAATCTATTGAATTCAATGTCTGGTATAAGGACACGAGTGTGCTAATTATTGCACTCTTCTCATGGATGATGATTTTGTGAAATTTCCTTCCTTAATGGCCTTCCCGGTTCCCAATTCCCACGCCCGGAGAATCACTTGCTATTATCTCATCCAACCATGCACTGAAGCAAGTTTGCAATCGACATTTTGTTGTGTCGAGATGGATACTTACATCTTGGCTGGACTGAGGCACTGTAACAGCCGATGAATACTACTTGCACTCGAAACGTCTTATGCACCAGTTCTACCCGGAAAAAGAGAAAGGAAAAGAAAACGCTACAGAGTAAACTGTCCTGGACCACTGCCAAACTGAATAGAGTCACCACAAGTCCGAGACAGCGTCTTCGCAAGCTTCCGGCGATGCCGTATGCTCGGCCACGGCGGCCGGCAGCCCTTTCCGAGCCACATGGTTTTCTTCTTCTTCTTTCCCCGTTTGTTGGGTACGAAGACATGGGGCACAAAACCAAGTCCAGGGCCACAAGCCCCACAGCAATAATGAAGGCCAGGAGCATGCGTTGGAGACAGAGAGGGTCGTGTCACGTGGCCCCCCAAAGACAATCCCGCCTTCGGATGGAGACTCCTCACATGAAGTTGGCATGTAACATGTGCTGGTTGCATTTTTAAATTCCCCATTCGGAGGGTCCGGTGCAAGCATTAGCCTCTCATTTGACCGTTCGTCGACCATTCATCGCGAACACGCTTGACGTAGTCCGATATTCCGCAAATATTCCAAAGACGCGGTAATATCGACATGAGGACGGTTGGTTCTCTTCGAATGTATGTTAAAATATTCTACGTCACTTGACTACATGGGAAGAATAATAAAGTCTTTGTTCCGGTCTACTTCGCTTACGTCTCCTCTTTCTGCTTTTTACTTTTTTTTGGTCAAATCTCCTCTTTCTTATGATAGGAAAAACTTAAACTTATTGTCAATTTAATTCTAAATTTTTAAACTTTACCAATTAAGTCTTAAACTTTTATGCGAAATTTCAATATAGTCTTTCAAGTCAATCTAACATCAATATGATGGACTAAGAAATGATTTATAATAAATAGATTTTCATACTAAAATAAAGATTTAAGTTTTAATTGAGAGAATTGAAAAGTTTAGGAGATATATCAACATTTATGCTATATTTCCGGTGATCTATAATTCCATTTTTTTCCATGCATAATATGGAAAGAAATTGATTTTTTTTTTATTTTTTATTTTTTTGCGTACAAAGTCAATTTACAATCTGGTTGCTTGATCTGAAACTCTCTGGGGCCGACGCGTCGACCGGACCAGTCAGGACGCGCCACGGCGGACGAGCTGATGCGCGCCGCAATGACCAGAATACCCTCCGTCGTCGAGCAGCCGCCTCGGCCTCAACCAACGCAAGACGACGACGCGTTTCGTTTTCTTTTTCCCGTTTTTCGTTTCGTTTCCGTTCGAACGCACAACCAGGTCGTTAGCGGCGACCGCCTGCACCGGATGAGTCCTCCGCTGACGAATCGTCGCCGTCGCCAATCCCCCACCGACCCTTCCGAGAAGACGACGAAGGAGGAGAGCAGGTCAAAGTCCAGAAGCGATCTCCATCTCTGACCACTTCCTCTCTCGCGCGCGCGGATTCTCTCTCTCTCTCTCTGTCTCTCTCTCTATAGCGGAGAAGCCGGAGCTGCGGAAGCGGCGGAAGAAGGCGGGGGGAAGAAATGTGCGGCATATTCGCGTACCTGAACTGCAATGTGACGAGGGAGAGGAGCTACATCCTCCAGGTCCTCTTCAACGGCCTCCGCCGCCTCGAGTACCGCGGCTACGACTCCGCCGGCGTCTCCATCGACGCCTCCTCCGTCTCCCTCCCCCCTCTCGTCTTCCGTCAGGAAGGCAACATCGAGTCCCTCGTCAAATCCGTCTACCAAGGTATAAACCCCCCCAATTCCCCTTCTCGCGCTCGAATTTTTCGCTCGCCTCGTGATCTGACGAAGCGAGCCTTATGGACTGGAGATTGATTTCGGAACGATCGGTGGACTGCTTAGTTCATCTGCCCCGCTTGACATGATCCTTGTGGAAAAGGTCTCTCCTTTTTCGTTTCGTTTGTCTCCTACTTGTCTGATTAGTTATGGAAGTGTACTGTTATGCTCCGCCGATCATGGTCGCTGCATATGATTTTGATGCGCACCTCGGATACAGTTCATCTTCTCGATCTGGTTTAGTCTCTTTCTTTTTCTTTTTTTAGTTAATTTATTTCTGTTTGTCCTCGTAAAGGACGTTGTTCTGGGACTAGACAAGCGCCTCGTTCAAGAAGCCTGCTGTGTCGTTTGTCATTTTGTCCCCTTTTGGTCTAATTTCGAGAGAAACCGTCCACATGGTCAGAATGCACTGCTGGATAGCGTCTTTTGGACTGGAATTCTGCTGTTTCTATTCCATTTTAGCCCCTGATGTATCAGAAAAGTTCGATAATCCAAAGGGCTGCCTTTTATTCTTTGGCTCTCTGATCTTGGTGAAGTAACGCAGTTACTTGGCTAAAATAAGGAAAAAGGAAATAAGAAGAGAGAGGTGGAAGCGTCATGACAATGAAATTGGCCTTTGTTCAGTATACTTTAATTGAGACAAATCTTATTGCTAATGGCCGTGGACATTATCTAAACTCGCTACGAGTTGTTTTAATACCTGAGCTTCTGGGTGAAACTAGATATCCTTTGTGGGGCGAAAGTTTAACCTTATTGCTAATGATTGCTGGACATAATCTAAACTCATTGAGGGGTGAAAGTTCATCTTTTCTCCGAGATTCTTTGAGAAATTAATTGAGCAAAAATACATGATGAGAGTATTTCCGTTTCGAGCAGCATTAGGATTCCTTTTTGGAGATATACGAATGTTAAGCAGTGGTTTATATGTTCACTGTCAAGTTTAAATGCAGCTTTTGGATTGAAGGAAATATCATTACATAGACCATGCATATTCACCTTGAATCCATTTGTACCATTGAATCTATCGCGCCCTCATTTGTAAATTCTAGGGGTCCCACTCGATTAAATGCTGCATTTTTATATGGGTGCATGCATTACCCAACATTTTTTAACTTGGAACGTATTTTTGTGCAGGATTTTTCTCGTTTATTCTGTTAAACAAACCTTCTGTGTGGCTGTTCTACTTTGTTATATTTGTGTGATGGATTGTTTGACATCTCCATATTTCAAGTCTCTCTTGAATATCCCTCAACCAAGTTCAAGGAACTCACTGTTGATTATATTATCATCAGAGGTTGATGCCACAGACTTGAATTTGGAGGAATCTTTTCTTACTCATGCCGGAATAGCGCACACACGGTGGGCGACTCATGGAGAGCCTGCTCCTAGGAATGGTCATCCTCAGAGCTCTGGTGCTGAAAATGAATTTCTGGTTGTACACAATGGGGTCGTCACTAATCATGAGGTTGGTTAAGGCTTAAGTGGCAACTATTTGGACTATAGTATACTTTTATTTATATTCGGGTTGCATTTTGCTATATAAATGATGGAAGCTTTCTTTCACCTTTGAGATGGGTTAGCTTTCAAATTTTCATTTAGGCCGAAAGTTCATCCTTGTCATTGATTGTTGTAACATTACGACAATGTAATGCTTACATCTCCTGAGGTATTGCAGATCATATTGTGTGTTTGGATGATTTTTATGCCATAAATCAGTTTATGCATCTTAGAGGTATTTAATCTAGACAACTACTCTTTCTTAGAATGTGAGTGAAGGCATAGCTGCTGACTAGAGGGAGAAGTTGATTCAATCAATGAAGCTTTATTTGATTGGTCTAGTAAGGGGTGTTATGAATAGGTCACATTAGTCATCGTTAATAATAGACTGAGGCCAAGGCTTATCCTTCTGTCATATTATCATAGACCTTTCATCGAAGCCTTCACAAAGAACATGCAGATTCAAGTGTGTATTATTAGCAGCTAATGTCCTGTGTACCACAAGGAACCTTGTGACCGGCTATGGACCTCATTTTACCCAATGAGAAGCATTTTTAGAGACCAAGACGCTTTCCTAACGAAACTATATGATATGCTCTTAATTTATATGGTACTCTGTCTGTGATGATTCTGTAAAATGGTGTACAATCTCAATGGTTTTTCTCTCTAGCTTAAAACTAATGAAGAAATTTTGCCGGTAGATTCTTTTGAGGTTCTTACCTTTTCATTTACATTTGCAGGTCTTAAAGCAAACGCTAATTCGACATGGGTTCACATTTGAATCTGATACTGACACTGAAGTGATTCCTAAGCTTGCCAAGTATGTTTTTGATAAATCTAATGAAGATTCAGGTAATACCTTATATGCAATGAAGATCATCGTTGCATTTTAATGAGCTTCTTACTGAGTTTGTGTGTGAAGAAAAGGAAACCTCAGTCAACACAATGTCATGTGACACTGAAATTAAAAAAGATGTTGAAGTTAATCATTTTAGATTTTTGCTTAACAATCTTCCAATTCAAGCTATATTAATCTATGGATTTTCAATTGAATCTTGTGTAACTAGATGAAGGTTGTAGTTTCAGAAATCTGTTCAACTCTTTGTAAACACTAAAGAGCCATCTGATGGATAAAGCATTTTTGACATCTTTCATTGAAAGTACCATTTATGTATGTCAGGCCCATGTTGGCCCAATACTTTTCCCAACAAATGTAGGGGCTCAAAACAAATTGCATTGGTGACTCATTTTCTTTCTGATGGGCCTCAGTAAATGGATACTTAATTCTGCAAAAGCATTTTAGCGTATCAATGGCATCATTTTGGGCAAAATTTGATTTTATTTCTCCAATTGTTTGCTTGTAGTGAATTAACTGGCGATGTGGTCACCAATGGGATTGTGCTAAAAATATATACATATTCCACATAATTTGCTTTGTGTCTTGAAGTGTGCTATCATGTTACTTTACCCCAGAGAACAGTGTTCAGTGACATTATATTTATAAATGGTATATTATTTGGACTGCAGGTGACACTGTCACATTTAGTCAAGTTGTGCTGGAAGTCATGAGGCATCTTGAAGGAGCCTATGCCCTTGTTTTTAAGAGCCGGCATTATCCTAATGAATTGATCGCCTGTAAGCGTGGTAGTCCATTGCTTCTCGGTGTCAAAGTAAGTTCCATTTAAAACTTGGGCAGTACTTGTTGCAAATGAGTTACTTTTGATCACATCTCATGAATCATTTTCTATTTTCAATTGCTTTGTGTCCTTTCAGCTTCACTAAAATATATGCCGTGCGTGTTCTTCTAGAACGGAGTCTATTAACCATACTTCAATCAAATGTTTCTTATGATACAATATTTTCTGCGAAGTGTTGAATAGCATCTGTCTTGCTTGGTGTAGACAGTATATTGAGTTTTTACTTTGGGTCTTAGAGTGCCTTGGAAATGGTAAGCTGGATGCACATTAATTTCCTATCAGAACCAAGAATTGGAATAGCATTGTTACTGCTGTCCACCATGGCACATATTTTTGATCTTGATACAATAAGTTTGAGAAAAGCTTGTGGTTGTCTATGGTGCTGAACTCTTACTTCATTTTTAGGTCTCCATGATGCGTCAACTGTAGCTTAGGCTTAGGAGTTCTTTTTTCATATGTGTAGTTGTCCATTCCTGTGTATGTCTTAACTATGCATTTTCCTCGTCAATTTTTTTTTTTTTTTGTTCTTGTAATTTATCATAATTGTAACATAGTCATTAATTCATTTAGGAATTGACAGAAGAATCAAGCAAAGGATCATTATTTCATGATGACAAGTACCCTTCGCAGAATGGGAATCCCAGGGAACTGTTCTTATCGAGTGATGCAAATGCTCTGGTTGAGCACACAAGAAAAGTTTTGGTTATTGAAGATGGTGAAGTTGTTCATTTGAAGGTAATTACATAGTTGCTTTGAGGAATTTATGTGTATTCTTAGCCTTTATGGCATGGGCTGCCTTATCGGTCTCTTGATTTTTATGTTTTATTGATCTACCAAATGTATCTTAGTTGTTAAGATTTTAGGGGTGGGGGCTACTTCAGTTTAACTTGAGTTCTATTGATTTCGTCTCAGTATCAATTTGTGAATATACCATTGGACTGCATAGCAACACGGCAAAATATGCTCAATATCACTAGTACTAACCACCCATCTAGTTGTACTGAGAACCTTTCGGCTTAATGTCACCAGAATTCTATTTGGCTCGACTTCTTGCATATAGCTGAATAGCAGTTTTGTCCTTGTGCATTGAAGGAGCATGTTGCCTGCATGGGAGGTGAACTTTGATGCGGAAAGTCTTGCTATATCACCTCAATCGAGGGCTGATAACTATGATCGTTTCTTTCCAGAGTATTTTAATAACATAGTACTCATGAGAAGCCGAATGCTGAATTTATTCTACTAATGCTGGTTGTGTCAGGATGGAGGGGTATCTATCTTAAAGTTCGATGGCGACAAAGGAAAACGCGGTGTACTTTCCAGGCCGGCATCTGTACAACGTGCACTTTCTGTTCTCGAGATGGAAGTTGAACAAATAAATAAAGGAAATTACGAACATTATATGCAGAAAGAAATTCATGAACAGCCAGAATCCCTAACAACCACAATGAGGGGCAGACTTATACGTGGAGGCACCTCCAAAGCTAAGACTGTCCTTCTGGGTGGATTGAAGGATCATCTCAAGACAATAAGGAGGAGCCGGAGGATTGTTTTTATTGGTTGTGGTACGAGTTATAATGCTGCTTTAGCTGCAAGGCCCATCTTGGAAGAACTTTCAGGCAAGTAGTGGATGATAGCTTATGTGGGTTGGACATGTTAATTTATTTTTACCAACTCTTTTCTTGTTTGCTTGCTTTCAAAACAGGAATTCCTGTGACAATGGAAATAGCAAGTGATCTTTTGGACCGTCAAGGCCCAATTTATAGAGAAGACACAGCAGTTTTTGTCAGTCAGTCTGGTGAAACAGCAGATACCTTGAATGCACTGGAATATGCTCTCCAGAATGGTGCATTATGTGTAGGAATTACTAATACTGTTGGCAGTGCAATTGCCAGAAATACACATTGTGGTGTCCATATAAATGCTGGTGCTGAGATTGGTGTGGCAAGCACCAAGGTGAGAGAGTACCTTTTGATATTCTGTTACAGAAACGATCCTCTCTTCTTCATGGTTTTCTTATCTTTTTCTCCATGAAATTGATTTACAAGTGCTTTTCGAGCAGGCATATACAAGTCAAATAGTTGTCATGGCCATGTTAGCTTTAGCAATTGGAGGGGACGCTATTTCTAATCAGGCAAGAAGAGAAGCAATAATTGATTGTCTTTTTGACCTTCCAAGTATGTGTCACTTCCTATCTCACCTTCACAATTTCTGAACTTCTGTTGGATGTGCCTTTTCTGTCTAAACTTATGTTGATGAATTGTTTGTATGAAACATTATATCCCTTGTTAATATTTTGTAGACAAAGTTAGAGAGGTGCTGAAGCTTGACCAGGAAATGAAAGATCTTGCTAAGCTACTGATTGCAGAGCAGTCACTTCTCATGTTTGGCAGAGGATACAATTATGCTACAGCTTTGGAAGGTTCTTTAAAGGTAAAGGAAGTGGCATTGATGCACAGTGAAGGAATACTTGCTGGTGAAATGAAGCATGGTCCTCTGGCTCTAGTGGATGAGAGTCTTCCCATTGTAGTGATTGCTACTCATGATGCTTGCTTCAGGTTAGCTTTTGTCGGACAGGTTTACTCGCATCCGTGAAATATCTGTTTGTTCTAAAGCTGAAGGTGTGTCAATGTTAACAGCAAGCAACAATCAGTTATTCAGCAACTCCATGCCCGAAAAGGACGCCTAATTGTCATGTGCTCAAGGGGGGATGCTGCAGCTGTCTCTCTTGGTGGAGCATGTAGAGTCATAGAAGTTCCTCAGGTGGAAGACTGTCTTCAGCCTGTGGTCAATATAGTTCCTTTGCAGGTATAGAGTACTTCCAATAGTTTTTTATGCTTGCCAAAATGCTACATCTTTTTTTCTTATTCTGCTGAATGCATTATGACTTGCTGAAGATGAAGCTATGATGTAGATGAGGTGGAACTGGATGGGAGCATCTACCTTTCTGTTTCCTTGATTTGTTTTGTGCCCTTAGTGTTTGTTTTTGCATTAAGAGTTCCAAAATTCTCTCTATGATTTGGCGTTTAGTTCTAAAAGAGAGTATGTTTTTAAGTCTCAACAAAAACAAAAGAAATCAATTTTATTGATAGCCATACCAACATTCTTAAGACCAAAGAGTCGGGCCAGAAAAGGAAAAGGGGGGTTGGGTGACCTGGTGACAGGGGAGCCGGTGACCAAAGCCCCGGTGAACAGAAGCCATGTTCTTCATGTGGAAATCAGGACAGGGGGCCGCTGGCAATTTGAATTGAAAAAGAAATGGTTTTAATGCAATTCTTTTTTCTTTTTATCATTCAGGAAAGACGAAGAAAGTTTCAGGATGGCAAACATTCTCTAAAATTTCTCTTACCCTCAAAATCATAGCTGATGATAGAACTAGATTACCAATCCTTAACTTTTTGAGGAATCCTTCATCAGTGGTGGTTGTGAATGACTGATTTATTTATTTTTTTCAAATTTCGACCTTAGTTCCATAGGAGCAAGTCAGAATTTTGCTGTTTTTATTTGTTTATATATTCATTGCTTATAGAGTATTTTCAGATTCCTGTTTTTCCTTTCAAATAGCTGGTTTTAGTAGATTTGCTAATTCGCCTGACATGAGATAGTTTTTAAACATTTGGGGTGCAGTTGTTGGCATATCATCTCACGGTTCTAAGAGGATACAATGTCGACCAGCCAAGGAACCTCGCAAAGAGCGTGACAACAGAGTAGAAGCCCACTAATAGATTTCTTATGATTATGTTTTTCTTTTTTTTTTGGTCAGAACTCCTGATTATGTTTACCCGGCAATGAAATGGATAATGTCATGAGAATGTAAAGCATCTTTCCGACACAAAATATACATTATGTTGATCATTTGTACTTTATTGAATGGCAGCCCCTGCAAGATCTTTATTTATGATCAATTAGGAAAAATTGTCGCAACCCACTTTTTTGTGCGTTCTCGGCTCGTTATGCAATTACTAGTTAATTTGCCTCGAAGTGTCGCACTCATGGTACATGAACATTGTTTCATGATGGACATGACTACGACGACTACAACTTAGGGTCCGTTCGTTTTGCGAAAAATTGGTCATTTTAGGAAAATATTTTCCTAAAATCATTTTAGGGAAAATGACAATATTTTCTCAGTGTTATTTAAAACCGAAAATGTTTCGGAAAATATTTTTCGGTGTTTGGTAAGGAAAATATTTTCCGCTCCCAGACGGCGAACGCGAGCTTGAGATCAATGAGCTTGAGGTTCACCTAGTGACGGCCAACAACTAGTTAAGAAATAAGATGGGAAACAAAGAAAAGAAAAAGAAAAAAAGAAAAGGAAAAGAAAAAAAAAGAAAAAAAAAAGAAAAAGGAAATTAAAAATAATTTGAATTAAAAAAGAAATAGAAAAGAAAAAGGAAATTAAAAATAATTTGAATTAAAAAAGAAAAAAATAAAATTAAAACATAATTAAAAAAGAAAAATAATAAAAAAAGAATAAAAAAAGAAGAAGAAGAAGAAAGGGAGGAGGAAGTGATGATTTATAGAGATGTGAGATAAGAGAGATCAAGTGAGGAAAATGTTTTCCACTTTCCCCAACTTAGAAGACTTTTTCCTTTCTTAGAAAATATTTTTAGGAAAACATTTTCCGTAAACGAAAGAAATCCGAAAATATTTTCCCAGAAATTATTTTCAGAAATTGAAACGAACGAACGGAAGATTAGTGTCATTTGGGATGCCATGCAACTTAGAGTAATATGTTGTTCATTATTGCCTCCATCTTAATGGTCACGAAAAAAGTTATATTGCTGAAAATATTAGTTATCTTATTTAGCATTTAGTGGAGAATTCCATTTTCTTTTTATGATGGACTTTGATTAAAGTATCTTTTGCTGCATCATGAGATGTAAAAGGAGTCTGAAGGAGGTTGGAAGAGGAAGATTGTGTCATTGCTCGGGAAAAAAAGAGCAGGCGGTATGAAAAGATGTGTGTCATTGAAGGTGCAAGACTTTGATAGAATCGATCTGAGTATCTGAGACAGGATTTGCTTCTTTCGCTTTGTTTGGCTTTTGACATTGAGCATGTCTCTGGAGTGGTGATTGTCTCGTCTGTCGTCAAACCGTTAGTTAACTTCCGGTTCATGCCTTTCTTGGGAAAAAGTCTGAGGCAACTTGTACCATGTTTTGATTTCCTTTTTCAGTGTGATTTTTACTCCATGATATGGTCCAATTTGCAGACACGCAATGTATTCAAATGGAAAAAATTTCAATGTCAACTTGCTATTAAGCAGTCCATTCTATCAATTAATCGTAAGTGGACAATACATTGGACAATACATTGGGACTCTCACTAGACACCAACAAAAACAAAACCATCAGTTCCTACTGTCGCTGTTATAGTTGTCGAACACAACGACGTCATGTTTCTTCCCCAGTCGTATGTTCTTTTCAAGAGTGTGTGCTAGTGGTGGGCGTCCCGGAGGACATCTGGGGCCGTAGCAACACGGGCCCATCCCCAATTAATTCTCAATTCTGGCACAGACCGTGCATCCATGATGGTACGAGGCAAAAGTGGTGGGGCTCGTCCACCATGGGGTTGGCGAGAACGGAACACTGGCACAGACATGGATACGATCTTGCGTTGAACCCACACGTAAAGGCTTTGAGCGAGATGACGCAAGAGGACCACGGAAAGCAACACAAGTGACAAGAGATAGGGAAAACAGCGAAAAGGGCCCGGGAACAACAACGATGCAAGGGAAGCCACCAAGAGCGCAGCTGCGAGCATCATGAGGATAGGAAACGCTTGGGCACAAGAAGCGGGAGCCAACGACAGGTGAGCAACGATCGCCAATGAGCAATAGAACAGAAGACAGACGACGGCAAGAGAGGTGGCAAAAGTGTGGGTGTCGAATGGGGACGCGGATTCCCCTTGGAATTTCACCTGGACAAGGTTGACCAGCACGGTAACAAGAAAGACGAGAATGGCGTGGAGGGCCGTGGAGGCAGGGAAACCTCGGTCGTTTGTTTGGGGGCGACGGCCGATCGGCATTGGGGTAGGCTTCTGGAGGATCTTGTAGTCTAGTCTTATCTAGAGGGAAATTATCGAAATTATCGAAATTATCTGAGAAAATGATGGCTAGAGTGGGGAGAAGATCTTGCCGTTTTATAGTGGACGAAATGGTCGGGTCGTCCATTTTGGCATCTGTCGGTTTGGGAAGAAACTTCCCAGTGGTTTACATGAGACTGATTCTGATTGTCGACTTCGCCTTTGCTGACTTCCGGGGTTTGCGAGCCACTCAGTTTGCGGCATCCCATTTGGGAGCGATTTAGCGAGCGACTAAACGTGCGATTTCCTTTTTTGGGAACGACTTCCCCTTACCGAGCGATTTAGCGGGGCTGACTTGCGCGCGACTTCCCCTTTGCGGGCGACTTTCTCCTAACGAGCGACTTAATGAGTCTCTTTGCGAGCGATTTAGCGTGCGACTTCACCTTGGCACTTTCGCCTCGCCTTGCGATTACGTGTTTGAAGACGTGGCCACACTCCGTCAGCATAATCCCTCTCCGCTCAGTGGGTGACACATGGAGCCACATCCCACAAGGACAGATCTGAAAATTGTCTCTAATAAGCTTAATACCATTAAAAAAAAAAAAAAAAAAAAAACCTCCAATTTTAGGTTCACTCATAATTCTATTCTACAATTTTTTTTTTCCATAAAAAACTCCACCATAAACTTCTTCTTTTTTTGTCATATAAAGTTCATTTGTTTCGCGAAAAATGTACCATTTCTAAAAAATATTATCTACAAAGTCATTTTATAAGAAAATAACTATTTTCTGGTGTTTGGCTGAAACTAGAAAAAAAAAATCTGATGGGAAAAATAATCAATAAAATCGTTTTTTAGGGTATTTTATGAAAAACCCAAAATTGTTATATTTATGATAGATTTATCCCAAACTAATTTTTGGATTATCAAAAACTCCAAACTAGTATACTCGTGATAAATTTTACCAAAAACCTAAAAACGACACATTTATAATAAGTTTATTCTTCGTTAGTTTCCATTAAATTGAATTAATATTACGAAAACCTTCAAACTAGTACACTTGTAACAAACAAATGGTAAAATCGTAAATTAGTATACCTGTCAATTATCACATATTATCAAACTCAATAATTTGATGATAAAATTTAACGAAAATTAACGGAAGGTAAATTTATTATAGGTATACCGATTTATAGTTTTTTGTACTCAAAAAATTAGTTTAAGATAAATTTGTCGCATGTGTACCAATTTAGGTTTTTGTGGTATTAACCCTTTCTTCTAATTATTTTTTATTTTCTTCTTTTTTTTTCTTCTTCCTTGGAGGTCGCCACCCACAGCAATAGGGCCAATGACAAGCCACAAGCGAGCTCAAGGCTCGCGCTAAAGTCCCAAGCTTGCCGAACATCACCATGACCAATGAACAGTTGAGGAAGGAGCAAAAAGAAAAGGAAAAGAAAAGAAAAGAAATTTCGATTTAAAAAAAAAATATATAGTTTTACAAGAGAAAACATTTCATTACCAAGGACCCGAGCCCAAGCACTGAATATCCATGCATGGCCTTTGTGGACTTGACCCTAGGGGTTGGGACTGCAGCTCGAGCATTTGTATAAGGTATTAGGGGTGTCAACAGTTAGATTCGGTTCGGTTTTTTTGAAAAATCGAACCGAACCGAACCGTTAGAAAAAACTTCCGAACCGAATACGAACTGAACTGAAATTTCGGTTTGATTCGGTTCGATTTTTTCAATTTTTGGTTTTTAGCTTTTTTTTTTTTTTTTTTTTTTTTTGAAAATTCACAAAATTCCCCCAGCCCGGTCGCCGAAATCCACAACAGGGGCATTCCACGATCTCTTACTCGTCACAAAATTATGTAAGAGGGAAGGACCAGCCATTTGGTAAAAACCCATGAATCGTGTGCTGCTCCATCTTGAAGACGTTCAAGCTCTTGGCAGCCTGGAGCGAGAGGGTGAGGATCTGGAGGCGGCCGAGCTGCTCCATCTTGAAGAAGAAGTAGATGGGCTTGACGCACTGGCGGAGCAGGAAGGCGAGGGAGAAGGGGAAGCCGAAGGCGACGCAGCCGAGGAGGGAGGCCTCTAAGATGGGGGAGGAGCGGGTGAGGTAGGAGATCCAAGCGCCGAGGGCGAGCTGGGCGAGACCCAGAGCGGCGACCGCCTTGCTGGAGCTGTAGAGGGTCTTCATCAAATCCTCGAGCACCTGGCGGGTCTCGTTGGCCAGAGCAGAGAGGTCCCGCTCGACGGTGGGGCCCTCGATCTCCAAGAGCGAAACGCCGCAGAATCCCCATCGGGAACCGCTTCGCATCATCAAAAACCCCCAAAAAGATCAACGACCGAGAGAAAAAGAACCCTCACCGGACCCTTCTCGACCGCCACCGGAATCTCCTCGGATCCGCAGCCCGCACCGTCCTCCCCGTCCCTGTCCCCGTCGCCGCTGCCCGCCACCGCGTCGTCGCAGATGGAGGAGACTGCGTTCAGCAGGTCGGGGGGCAGGGGGAGGTTGCGGGAGATGAGGCCAAGGGCGCACATCAGCGACTTCGTCTTCCCCACTCGATCATTGAGCGGGGAACCATCACCGTCCCGCTCGCGCTGCGGCTGCTGGGGCGGGGGCTGGGGGCTCTCGAGGTGGGCCACCATGGAAGGAGGCGCGTGAATAAAACCGAATTTTTAATGGTTTGATTTTATCGGTTCGGTTGGTTAATCGAAAAAATCGAACAAATAAAAAATATTAGTTTTTAATGAGAACCGAACCGAAAATCAAAAAAAATCGAATTTTTTATTCAATTCCCGATATCCCTATCAGGTATAGGCACAAGGGTTCAGTCCCAACAGCCCGAGACCTAATCTCAAACGTCAGGACTTGGGAATCAATATTGTGGTTTTTGTGCTTAAGCGTATAGTTTCAGGTCGAAGCGTCGATACTTAACTATATTTTGAAAAATATTTTCTTTCAAAGAGAATATTATTTTCTTGAATTTAAGTTTTAATAGGAAAACATTTTTCGTTAATGCATTTTCCTAAATGAACCAAATTATTGGAAAATGAGGAAAATGTTTTTTCGAAAATGTTTTTAGCAAATTGGACGCTTAAAAACTCTCAACTTCAGATCCACTCTCAATTTTTCTCCTAAACTTTTTTTTTTGCCTTATAAATCTACCTCCATTAACCGTATGTCTCAAAATTTATTTTATTTTATTTTTACATCCCGAGTTAAGTGTCTTGAGCAAGATAGTCTCGAGCTTGAGATCTTCAATCTCAAGAGATCAAAGACTCTCAAGCATGCAAGATTAGAGATTGAGCCCAAAATTGAAGATCCCTTTGAAAGATGGAAGGAAGACTCTTGAAAGTAAGAACAATTGAAGAAAGCAACCCCAAAGGTACATTTGTTTCTGGCAAAATTTCATGATAAAAGAGCACACTTTGTGGGAAATCATTTTTCGGGAAAGTAAATATTTTTTATTTGTTTGGTTATGTGTGACCAAACACATTTTTTGGTGTTTGGATCCTCATTTTAAAAAAGATTTCAATCTCATGGAAAAAAAAATTCTAATTTATAAATAATTTTTATTTTATTTTATTTTTTTTCTTCCCCTCTGCTTGTTGCCGGGCTTTGGCAACACTTGGTGCCAAAGCCCAACGATAGTCGATTAATGGCCATAGGTGTGGGTGCTTGTGGCCGATCACCAACCTTGTCGTGGCCGTAACTAGCCAAAGAAAAAGAAGGAAAATGAAAAAAATAATAAAAATAATATTATAATATTCGAGATAAGCAATTCCAGAAAGTGTTTTCACCTCTTTTAATTTAGAAATTTACTTTCTTAAATTTATGCATGAATATTTTCATTGTCCAAAAAGTATTTTCAATTTACTAGTTATTTTCTGTGAGTCAAATGGGTGAAAGTCTGGAAATCAATTCACGAAAAACACATTTCCCCCAAACAAACGCACCCTAATTGCTATAGTTTTTACCCAAACATTAGATCTAATTAAACACCATTTGGGTTGGCATGAAAATTCATCTAAAAAAGAAATATTTTTGGATATGAAATTTTGGAAAAAAAAAAAAAACTAGAGCAATAACGTGAAAAATGCCACATCACTAAGGGCAATGGATGGAGAGTTAATGTTGGTAGATATGAGATTTAAGCAAAAGTTTATGGTTTTTTATAAGATAGAAAAAAAGGTTTATGATAGAATTATGATTAAATCTAAAGTTGATGGGTTTTTCATGGAACAAAAAGAGTTTCAAGATCAAAAGTCGGAGGTTTTTTATGATCTTAAAAAAAAAAAAAAAAAACTGAGATTAGAGTTAAAGTTTGAAGTTTTTATGACATTACACCTTCTTAATATTTCAAAATTTTGGGTTTCCCTCTTGTCAACAAAGGAGACTCTTCTCTTCTTTTCAAAATTCGCTCTCTCACCTTGGTTCCTGATCCGCAACATTCTCAAGCGCATCGCCTCTGCCTCCGCATCCACATCCACCGTCACATCCAAGAGCCCCGTCGGCGGTTGGAATACAATAGCACCAACTTTTGCACTGAAACTTGCACTAGTTAGTCTAAATTAAACGCCAAATGTTTGCGTAATTACCTCTTACCTTGTTTACATCTAGATATGGGGTTTTGTTATAGGGGTTTGGTGGGTGAAGTTTTTGGTGTTGTGCTAATTGGGAAAACTACATGAATGGACATCTTGGTTTTGATTTGATTTGCTACGCAAACCGATAATAAAGACCCCACATTTCAAGAGAAGTTTGTATCCTCACTTGTCGAAGGGCTTAGGGAGTTGAATCTTGTGGTGTGGAATAACAATATCCACACTTTCGAGGACTTCGTCGGCACTGGTAAGTAATTACTTCTTGCCTTGAACTCATTTTGCTAACAAAACTATTGTTGACTTGTTTTGGATTTTGGTTCTTGAGTGGCTTGTGTTCTTATCTTAGTTGTGTTTTCCATGGTCTCAAAGGGTTTGGCTCCATGAGGTACTTTCTCAGAGCTTCGATAATATGGCCTAGCCTCTTCAGGCTAAAAAATAGGCAGGTGTAATCCATTGAATCTCTTCCTCTTTTCTTATGCATTTATAATCACATGTCAGGTTCAAAAGCAAAAAACAAAAAAAAAAAAAAAAATGTCAAAATTTGGAGTAGATAAGGTGGACTTTGTGAAAGAATAGTGGCATGGTTTCTCTAATTCATTAGGATTTCCAGCAATATAATGCGAGTTCTTGATAGTACTGTTCACACATTTTGTTTCATAGAACGATATAGGTAGCCGACCACTTAGCCTCCCACGTTAGCCTCCTACCTCAGCTTGTGATCTAGCGATTGACGACGTGGTTGCACTCCACCACATCAACATAATCCCTCTCCACTCAATGAGTGACAATGGAGCCACGTCCCACCAGGACAAATCTGAAAATTCTCTGTAATATTTGAAAATCTTGGGTCTCCCCCTTGTCATTGAAGAAGACTCTCTCTCTTCGTCTTTTCAAAATTGGCTTCTCTCTCGCCTTCACTCCCAATCCATTGCATCCTCCGGTGCGTCGCTGCAGCATGATAAATAGACAGATTCATTCAACTATTGAAGTGTATTAAGACACATCAAAATTCTGGCGACACTAAGTGGAAAGCTTCTAATTACAACTAAAAGAGAATGCAATAATTCATTGCCTTTTTGACCTTTCAAGTATGTGTCACTTCCTATCTCACCTTAACAATTTCTAAACTTCGTCTAAACTTATGTTGAGAGAATTTTTCGTATGAAGCATTAAATCCTTTGTTAATATCTTGTAGACAAAGTTAGAGAGGTGCTAAAGCTTGTGACTAGGAAATGGAAGATCTTGCTAAGCTATTGATTGTAGAGTAGTCACTTCTCATGTTTGGCAGAGGATACGACTATGCTATAGCTTTGGAAGGTTTTTTGACACAAATTGAAAGCTCTTTCTTTTGCGCCTTATTCTTGTATTATGATGGTTCTAAGTGCTGCATTTACCATCTTATTGTGTGAATTGAATTTTACATATGACGTTGACGCTGAGGAAAGTTATGCTTGGAAAGAATTTCAAAAGATAGTGTTTATTTTGAATAAAGAAGTGCTGATTACAATATCTTAGGCACCTATTTATAGGGAGGTTGCCATCTAGAAAATAACGAGATAACTGAAATCAAATAATAAAACTAAGGAAAAGATATTGATAAAGGGAAAGTTATCAAACACAATTAGAAAATCTGCAAAACGCGTATGAAATCTGTGAGATCTCGGGAATAAAGGAAAACGTGTGAGTCAAATATTGTAACCCATTTGTAATCTCGAAGATTACGCAATCCTCTTTGATTTGTGGGATCGCTTGCTCTTATGATGCTCCAATGTTTCCATAAAGACATTTGCATGTTGTTCTACATCAATCTCCTCCACTTCAGAAGAACTCGTCCCCGAGTTATGGTTAGGATAAAGAAGAGTATCTGGAGGATGATACTCAAATAGGTCCAAATGTCGGGGAGATGTTGAGGTCACCAGGAAGATCAACAACATAAGCATTGTCCTTGATTTTCTTCACGATTCGACATGAACCAACTTTCTTGTGCTTCAACGTGTTATATGTAACAACAAGAAAACGTTCCTTGCGAAGGTAGACCATCACTTCGTCACCCTCAGCAAATACCTTGAGGCGACAATGTTCATCTGCGGCAGCTTTGTAAATAGTAATGGAAGCTTCTAGCTGCTGCTTCACACTCTCTTGTATCTCCTATAATTTTATTGCTAAGTTTTCAGCTGCAACACTATATCTTGGGACTTTGGGCAAAGGCACGAGATCCAGTGTATGTTGTGGCGTTCGCCAGTAGATGACCTCAAACGGAGACTTGCCTGTGGAGCGGTTGACAGTGTTGTTAAAAGAGAACTCAGCAAGAGCAAGATACCGGTCCCATTGCTTTGGCATGTCACTAGAAAGACACCGAATAATATCCGTCATAGTACAATTGACGACTTCAGTTTGACCATCAGTTTAAGGATGAAAGGAGCTGCTATATTGCAAATTCGTCCCAAATAAACGCCATAGGGTCCTCCAAAAATGACTAAGGAATTTGGTGTCACGATCAGAGGTGATAGTTTTCAAAACACCATGCAAACGAACGACTTCTCGAAAAAATAAACTCGCTACATGGGAAGCATCATAAGTCTTCTTGCAAGGGATAAAGTGTGCCATCTTTGCAAACCTGTCCACTACCACAAAAACAAAATCCAAAGGAATAGGTAGAGGGGTGTAAAGTCTAGTGTTATGAGAATGGCCTTTCGTAGTATGACAAATATAGCACTTTTTCACAAATTGTCCAACATCCCGCTTCAATTGAGGCCAATAATACCGCTCTTCAACTAAGGCAACAGTTTTGTCTCGCCCAAAATGTCCTCCAAGGGAGCCACCATGCAGCTCTCGAATAAGTTGTTCTCGCAAAGAGCTGCGAGGAATGCACAACCTGTTGCCAAAGAATAAAAATTTGTCCTAAATGATCATGTCATCGTGAGAACCTATCGCAGAACATTTCTCCCAAATTTCCTGAAAATCTTCATCATTAGCATAAAGAGCACAAAGGTGGTTAAAGCCCACAACGTCAGTGCGCATGGTGACGAGTGTTGCAACACAACGACTAAGTGCATCAACGACTTTGTTCAAGTGGCCCGCCTTGTGTCCAAGCACGAAATTGAATTGCTCCAAAAAGGAGACCCAACGTCCATGCATTCAATTTAAATGTCTTTGGCTCTTGATATACTTGAGTGCCTGATGGCAGTGTTACGGACAAACTCATGTTGATAAAGATAGGGCTGCCAATGCTTGATAGCTCGTGTTAAAGCAAAGTACTCATGCTCATAGGTAGTCCATCGCTTGTGAACATCATTACGTTTTTTGCTAAAATAAGCAATATACTTACTTTCCTGGGAGAGAACAACATTGATTCCTACACTAAAAGCATCACAATCTAGTTCAAATACTTTTTCAAAATTCGGGAGCATCAATATTGGTGCCATGGAAAGTTTTTCTTTTATGAGAGCAAAGTTGGCTTCTGCTTCGTCACCCCAATGAAATTTTTCTTTCTTCAAGCATTCAATGATCGGAGCCATAATAGAACTAAAATTTCGGATAAAGCGTCGGTAGAATGTTGCAAGCCCGTGGAAGCTACGCGCCTCTCCAACGGTTTGGGGAGTCGGCCAGTCGCAAATGGCAACTACCTTTTCTGCATCAACTTGAAGGCTTTTTGCTATGACAATATACCCCAAGAAGCGGAGTCGATCAGTCATGAAGCTATACTTTTTCAAATTAATGTACAATTGATTCATCTATGAGGCCGATAAGACGTCCCTTAGATGCTCCATATGTTGTTGGTCATCTGGACTATATATGAGAATGCCATCGAAATAGACCACCACAAACTTGCTAGGCGCGTTCGTGAGGCGTTTGAAATCTGTGAGATTTTGGGAATAAAGGAAAACGCGTGAATCAAATATTGTAACTCATTTATAATCTCAAAAATTACGCAATCCTCTTTGATTTGTGAGACCGCCTGCTCTTATGACGCTCTAATGTTTTCATAAAGGTATTTGCATGTTATTCTACATCATACGTAGTGCATTTCTTTTTAGGGTGCCACAAGATGTTGTAGCGACTGGTGGGAAGTGCTATGTCTTGAAATGGGTTACAGGTGACTATTGCTAATGTCTGAATTTTTTTTATTAACCTGTTATTATTTGGAAAGGCAGTGGGATTGGCTTTCTTATCAGTTTTAAGGCCTTCAATAAGCCATATTGAATTTCCTGACCTGTTGAAAGTAATTTTTCTATTTTATTTTTTATGTTATAGAAATTTGAGGTGACTATAAATGTTAGTAATTATATGTTTCTAGAAACTGTGGGTGTTAAGTGTACAAAAGAAGCGACAGGTTTAATGAAAGCCAAGAGCCAAATTAAAATTCCTTTGTCAAAAGGTAGGTGGAAACATGCGATGTTCGGGGAAATCGCTAATTCAGGTGAGGTGTAAACTGACCTAGCTGGCTTCAAGTAACTGGAAGAATTGGTGTACGTGCCATTTTTAAACTAATATTCCATTTTCTTCACTGAAGATTCTTTTCAGGGTACATGTTGGTTCAATGAGATGTGCTATTTGCATTTATATGTTATTGTAGTCGAAAATTTTCTCCAATATCATAGTGACCAGGAATTAAGTCCAACCTGTTTTCTCCTATAAGCTGGCTTAGTTTGGTGGAGGCTGTCTTGATGGTAATGGTGGAGTTACCTTGTAGAGTTCTTGAATGAGAATATGTTTTCCCCCTTTTTTGTGGTTTACTGGAGGATGGAAGAAAGAAACTCCTGAATTTTCAATTGGGCATTACTAGATGAATCTGTTTGCCGATAGCCATCTATGGCAATTGGATATGGAAGCAGGTGGTTTATTTGCAAAATTTTAAATTGAAGCTTGTCTATATATTGGATAGCTACTTTAGGAGGTTCTTAGAAATGGTGCCAGATTATCAAATCAAAGAAGTCCATTCTATTAGTTAATCATATTTCGAATATACAATTCGGCTCACCCTAAATACCAACAAAAGCAACACCATAAGCAACACGTTGTATGAGTCACTGGTTGGCTCAAAAGGACGTCTTGATACAATATGCATACTCCCCCTCAATTGGTTCTCTTCATAGCGATACGTGCAATATTAATCAATATCTTTCTCTACAACCCACAATCAACACCCAAAAATCATTTCTTAAACAAGCTTTACAAACCGAATCACATAACCTTTCACAATTCCAATTATCAAATAAAATGCATTTCATAAAACATTTCGCAACTAATACAAATAGCTTTTGGCAATTCCCTTTGCAAAACACTTAACCAGAGCATTCATACATAGTCATTTCAAACTACTTCATAGACTTTCCAATGCCTTTTCAATCGACTAAAAAGATAGTAAAAGTTCGATTTAATTTATGCAGGAACATGCTCTCAATAACTCATACTATATTAAAACACTACCATTTTCAAGATATGAGTTTATAAATTTGTAGAAGAAATAGTACCATTAAATTTGGGAAAAGGCAAAAACCAACTTACAATGGTTACTCATACCAACGAACTTGAATTCTTATTAATTAATTGAAAAACAATATCAAAAATTGAACAATACACTGCTCTAACAAATGACTCGACTAATTACATTTATTCTATGACAAAACAACATCCATGCGCTAATGAATAAACTCGTCTATAGTAAACGAGATCCTAAGTGTAACAAGCATGTGAAACTTTAGAATTTCGTTTCAAACAAACCATACTTTGAAATTGAGTTTCATTGAATCCCACAACTCTATAAAGCCCTAATCTACCATATTCATATATATCCACAGTTCGATAACTCCACAATAAATCCTCGTAGTCCAAAATCGACATAACTCCCAATTTAAGACCCAATTTCAAAAATTACTCCCATTAAACAAATAATAAGTTTGAATACTTAACTGGCGTTACAATTCACAGTCAATTTGGCCGTTGAGTTGTCCAGATCGAGAACACGCGAAATTTTTCCCATTTTATCCTGTTTTTTTTTCTTTCTCGCGGACGAGCTTCCTCTCCTCTTCTTTTTCATGTTTAATCCGCCGCTTCGCTTCACGAGCAACCACCATCTAGAGATGTTATATGAAGATGGGCTGAGTCTTGGTTTATAGAAGACATGGGCTGGGCTTTGGACTTAACTAAAAAATATGATGGGCCTTACTACACGGACGACCCTTTCGATTCTTTCACCGGCGAGCAATTGTTTGAAAATTTGTCGCAGCAATTATCTAGGCCTATTGTTATAAAGAAACAAACATAATCGGATGAAGGATTCGTTAAGACAATAATTATTTTTTCATTTTCTATTATTAGCTCATCCTACCAACACATGCAACCTGCTTATCTATCACTAGGAGTGCCATTGATGTGGCTACTCAATAATATCACAAAATGACCGTTCACAACATAAGATGAATCAAAGGTTGTCATTAGAAACATATAGAGGAATGCCATTCGATATTCCATCCTTTCATGGTATAGGTCTACAACATCCTGATAAATAAAAAAATAGAAAAAAAAAATCATTTGTGGGCATTGGTTATCTTCCTCTCAAGTGGGACATGCCTATAGATCATCATTAGTCGCCACATAGAGGTTTTTCATTCCTTGTTGAAGATTGAGATGCACTCTCGACAAGAGTATCAAAGGGCTAGATGTTCATTTAATTTGACAAGTACATCTTTGTTGACGAGGGCGAAGTGATCAATTCGACAAAATCCAAGCTTCGTGCAGATTTTATATGCACATTTTAAGCAAGACAGCAAGTATTATAATATTACGCGGAATACCCCATCTTCTGTGCGTTCCTGTGGGGGCGACAGAAGCGGAAAGAAGCCCTGCTAAAGGCCCTTCCAACTAGTTGATCCTTCAGAATTATGGAAATGATTGCATGAAGCATCTCAGACAAGTCATTAACTTGTATCTTTCATTTGTCAGGTACGCTCTGTTCCATTCAAATTTTATTGAAATCCTTGTCTTACTACATCGTGTAATCCAGTACTATCCTCCAAATCAGTTTGTTTTATATTACAACATCAGAGAGAGCTCCCGCATGTCTTATTCATTACTAGACATTCCTACTTTCCTTTCGATGTGTACTGTGTCTCACTCACGTCCAGTTTCTTTATGATGTCTCCCATGAATGCCTTAATCTTAAAGTTCCCGAAAAAGTTCTATTGTGAAAAATATTGGTTATCGTATTTAGCATTTAGTAGGGAACTTTTTTTTTTTAGCAATGGTGGACTTTGATTGATGTATCTTGTGCTGCATCATGAGATGTGAAAGGAGTCTGGTGGAGGTTGGAAGAGGGAGATTGTATCACAAAAAATGCAGGTTATTAAATGTGCAAGATTGATGGAATTGATCAAGTATCTAAGACCGCTGATATCGGTTTTTGCTGTTAAAAATGTCTCTCGAGTGATGATTGTCGCATCAATCATACCTTTCTAGGGAAATATAGTCCCAAGGCAAATTATATTGTGTTCTGATTTCTTTTGTTGGTATAATATTTAACTCCATATATGGTCCAATTTGTAGACATGGAGAGGCCTTGTGTATCATGGAAAATTTTTTAATGTCAACTTGCTTCAGGACACAGACAAAAGCAAAACCATGAGCTCCACATTGGACCTTATGTTGTTAATTGGGAGAAAATCCAAAACTGGTACAATTGTAATAAATTTATCCTAAATTAGTTTTTTAACCATTAAAAATCCCAAATTGACTTTCCTTTGACAAATGCCACAGATATACTAAATTTAGAATTTTTTCATGATATTAATCATTAATTTTTCTTCCCGAGGTGTTCCGTATTTTGTGTAGGTTTTTCAACGGTCTCCTCCGTCTCCGGCCATCTCGAGCCTAACCTCCCCGTCTCCCTCCGCCGTCGCCACTGGTTGAGTTGCCAATGCCGAGTCTGAGGAGAGAACTGCCATGCGGAGTTGCAGATCCGCAAGTGGACCACCGTCGCTCGCGGCCGTGGATAAGCCGCTGTCAGAGGAGAGAACTGCCACGCGGAGTTGAAGATCTGCAAGTGGACCACCGTCGCTCGCGGCCGTGGATGAGCCGCTGTCAGAGGAGCCAGGGTTGTGGATCTGGAAGTCGTTTCTAGGGGTGTGTTGGTGGTGGGCACCCTGTAGGACATTCGGGGCCGTGTCATCCAGGACCGATTCCCGATTCCGGCACAAAGCGCATACATGCTCGAATGTACAATGCAAGAGCAGCGGGGCTGCCGGTGGGGGAGGACGGAACCCGTGGACGAAAAAAGACAAGAGGACCGTGAAGAGCAACGCTAATGAGAAGAGATAGGGGAAAGAGGGAAAGGGGCACTGGACCAACAAAGACATGAAGGAAGCCACCGACAGCGAGACGGCGAGCACCATGAGAATGGGGAACGCTCGGGCACAACGATCGGGAACCAACGACAGGTGAGCAACGAGCGCCAATGCGCAGTAGAACAGAAGAGAGAAAACGGCGAGAGAGATGGCGAGACGGTGGGTCTCGAATGGTGACGCGGGATTCCCCTGGAATTTCACCTGGATGAGGTTCACCAGCACGGGAAGAAGAAGGGCGACAATGATGTGGAGGGCAGCGAGGCCAGGGGAACCCCGGTCGTTTGTTTGGGGAAGACGGCCAGTTAGGGTAGCCATATTTAGAGGATTACCGAAATGAATAGAGAAAACGATGGCTAGATTGGAAAGCATCACCGGGCCTCTCCATTTTATTTTGGTTGGTTGGGGGGTTGAAAAATCTTTTCTAGTTCTCGGGACGAAGGTTCATACGAACTAGGGGTGTGCAACCGACCAGGGTATACCGGTTCCGGACCGCCCACCCCAGTCAGGGTCGGGAACCGGAGCCCAGTGAACCTGGCCAGGAACGGGTTCCCAAAATCGGAACCGGTTTAAACCTAGGTCCAGGGAACAGGTCAGTGATTACCCCGGAACCAGGTTCGGACCGGTTTTTTGTAAGTAGAGGTACAAAACTTTTTTTTTCCTCTTAATATCTATTCTTACTCTTGCAATCACACGATGTTTTTTCTCTTGGCTTACTTAAACACGCACGGCACTCCTCCTTTGTCATTCCTCTTCCTCATTTGCTTCCCTTCCTCACCAGCTCCCTCTCACACCATCTGATGGATGAACGGTGTTCGTCGCTGCCAAATTCTTGTGTATCACATGGATTGGGCTTGCCTAATTCTCTTTTGTATAAGGAGTTATGTTTGCATAAACGAGTAGCTTCATATAGTAGTTGTGGAAATAAGAATAATATTATACTCATGTTTGTTGCTAATTCTTTGCCTTATGATTTTATTTATTATAATTAACCATATGGATCCTTAATTTTCCATTTAGTAAAAAGTTCATGTATTAATTTATTATCGTGCTTAATGTTTCAATATAAATTAGGAGGATTACGTTATTTTCGTTTATTAATATAAAATTCGAAATTGTATAGGATATCAAGAGATTGCAAAACGGGTTCCAATAAAACGGGGTTGGACCACAGAACCAGGATCGGAAAACAGGGTGGGTCGGGTACGGGGCCCAATACAAACGGGGTTGGGTATAGGCCCGAGAAAATAGGAACCTAGGTTATAACGGGGGTCGGAGTACATGTCGGAGTGCAGGCACCTACCCACCCTGGACCCGATCACCCCTAATACGAACCTTCCCCACAGGAGAAGAAAATATTCGGTGGTTCCAAATGACGTGGCTCGCGTTTTTATTTACTAGGGGGGAGCGGGTGGGGAGAAAGTACGACCGAGGTCCTTTTGGTAAGTCGTAGGGCACGACGTCAGCATGCACGTGGAATTTTGACCACCATATCAGAGTAGTCCCGAACCAATCATGGAGCGCCACGTGGACCCGACAAGGCGCCCGGGAGCCGGGTAAACTAATCTTCTTTCTCTCTCCTTGCACGCTAGCCTTGCGCTCTCTCTCCTCTGCAGAGTCATGTATTTATCGTATTCTCTTTCCTCTTCCTCCTTGTTTCCAAGCGAGCTAAACTTTCAAATTTTGAATCTCTGGTTTCGCTCTCGTTTGCTACTCCGCGCTTGTTGTTGCTGCTCCGGCATTGCGTTTGTCAAGCGGCCGTTCCCTGCCATCGCCCGCCGCTCTCTCGCTCGCTCGCTGCTCCTGTCGCTTTCTCTGTCTCTGCTTCGGCGCTCGTTCTTTGCTCCGTTGCTCGCTCCGTCTCTGCTCCGGCGCCGCTTTCCTTTGCGCATTAATCTGCTGGGCGGCCGAGATTTGAAATATCCCATTTCTGCAACCACCTGCAGAGCAGCGTCGACGACCTCCAGCAATCCATCGATCGCCGTCCCATCCCTCTCGGTCCCCTCTCCCTCCCTCCCTCCCTCTCTCTCTATCTCCCCCCTTCTTCTGATTCTCGTAGCTCTTAAAGCTGTGAATCGCATCACTGAGTTAAATCTTTTCTCATTTCACTTGCTATTGCTAGTTACTTTGCGTTTCCTTTGGATATTGAGCCGAGAAAAGTTGCAAGGGGTGATTTTTATTTCGGGTCGTGCGTTTTCCTTCTTCTCAGCCGATTGATTTTTTGGTGTTTTCATCGCAGATTCAGCTTCTTCGACCTTCATTCAGTGCCTGAACCGACGCGTGTCGACTGCGAGCGGCAATCTCAATTTGCTCGACTCCATGTCAGTTTGGGACCGTGTCGTTTGAGGAGCTGTTAGGTCACTGCAACGAGGTTTCCAAGAAAACCAGAGTGACCTCGCCCAGCTCGAGGAACGCCTTAAGAGCTTTGGCTACGTCCCCGGTACTTTGGCTCGACCATTTATCTGCCTGTGTATTTGATTGCGAATAATCGCATGGAACTAGTTTACTTGCTGTTGATGTGTACATCAATATGCTGGATTGATAGGTCAAGAATGCTGGGGCAATGATAAAAGAACAATGAAATTAAGTAGGAGTTGAAAGGAATGAAAACGTGCAAGTCAGTTATGTGCAGACCTTGACGTCCTGGTTTTGTTTCGTAGATGTTGATGATGTTGAAGAAGATATAGTTGATGACTTATCGAGCCCTCTCGAACCTTATCCTAATTTTTCACTATCAAATGATGGATTTGACCAGCCATCTTCATGTTCGGGGCAACTTACTGCAGCGGTTTCTATGATGAAGACTTTTGAAGTCCATTCTTTGTCAACCCCTCTCGAGTTGTTAGTCTCTGCAACAAGGTTTTCAAGAAGCGAGAGTCCTGGTTGGTGATTCCAGTGCTTTTTGTGGAAGGGCCTATTCTTCCCTATTATTGTTATATTTTAGCTGATCGTTATGACTTATGCCTTCTTGTTCTTCCTCAGGCAAAAAGCTTGCAGTGCTCATCCGGCAGCATTCAACCATCAGAACTCCTCTCCTTTGCGAAATCTCAGGTAATACAATCCTTCTGATCATGTCCTAGTCACTAATACGATCAGTTAGTCAAGGAAAACGTGACAATTCGATGTTTGTGCTCAGAAAATCTCGATTTCTTTCCTTAGCTTCAAGATACAATGGAATAATATTTTTGCCATGAATAACGAACATATGCAGATGTGGATTATATCCTGGGAGACAACCCCAGAGCCACAAGCTACATGGTTGGGTACGGGAACAACTACCCAAGGCAGGTCCATCACTGGGCGACTTCCATCGTGTCCATCAAGGAGGATTCGTCCTTCGTCAGCTGCTGAGGCGGTTACGCCGCCTGGTTTAGCCGGAAAGCAAGTGAACCCAATCTCCTCACTAGTGCTATCATCGGTGGCCCCGATACATATGATAACTTTGCTGATCAAAGAGACAATTACAAGCAAATGGAGCCTGCTACTTACAACAATGCTCCACTCCTCGGCATATTAGCCTGGTTGAGTGGTGGTCACGGCGGTTACAGTCAACTCCTTCCAGGTATTTGATCTTTGAAAAGTGTTGTTATTTCAGACAAAAGCAATGTCTTGACATATTTCGGCATCTGATGGATGGGTTTCTATTCAATGCAGTGGTTGTTCCTACGCCGAAAGCAGCCATGGCCAAGCCAAGTCTAGCTCCTGGTACAATTTCCTCCGCCTGCCCTTTTTTCTTTGATTAATTCTGTGATTCCATTACCTCACTCATCTGCTTTTGCCTTTTTGATTGCAGTAACAGCTTCCAACAAGCTGTCCATCGAGCTGAAGCTAACGGCTTCCTGGACTGCCGACAGGAGAACTTACCGCAGATGCTAGACAGTGGTGACCAACAAGTCGGACAAGATGCTGAAATATGTCAACCTGTCGATCTCCAAGCTCTACGGTCCTCTGTGGGGACTAACCAAGTCCAGCGACTCAGACGTGTTCCCTTCCTGGATCTAATCCTTACCTTCAGGGAAGAGCCTCGGGTTTGTGTACATCCATACTTTGCCTCTAGCGGACATCTCCATTCTCAAGCTACACTCTGGCATAGGAAGATACTCCAGCTTCATATGTAATTGCACAGTTTTTCTGGGTTTCAGGGATGTAAAGGATTGTGCAGCAATACCTATTGGATACGGCCTTGGAAAGTTCTCGCTTTTTTTCTTTTCAAAAATTTTCGTCTTCGCTTCATGATGTCGGAACCTGCTTCCAAGCCGAATAAGGGTGAAGATTGGAGGACGAAAGGAGTGAAGAGACATTATAAAACGAGTGCTATCCTCTTTCCCTTCAACTTCGCTGGTTCGAAGAGAAAGAGTCTGAGATGTGCCACAGCAAAGATGGTTTGCTGAAAAGTGAGAAAAGAAAGGGCTTCCTTAGAGTTCGCGGGTCCCTTTTGTTTCTTGAATTTTTTCCTTCTTGTGATGGTGTTGTTAAAAAGCTTTGCAACAATTTCTGTGTTTGTTAGGTATAGCCTTCTACAAAACAGTTGTATCTATTCGGTTTTTGAAGAATTTAAGGTATAAAAGTTTACTTTTGCTCATTTGGAGAGAGCTCTTCCCATGTTGACTTTGTTCATGACTTTCGTGCACTCTTTACTTTAATTTTTCATTCTGCATGCAAAGGATCTGTATATCGGATAGTAAGGTCAGCTCTACACAATCTATTTTCATTATCTTTTCTAGTTGGGAACCACTTGTACCCCGACCTCAACATTCTCAAGTTCACCAATTGAACAAGTTTGGCATATCGTCGCAAAGTAGTAAGCTCAAGTGGACTCCACCTAATGGACAGATACAAAGTATCTATCACAAGTAGAGATTAATACAATGTTGATGTTGTAATTGTTAATCTTGGGAAAAAAAGTTCATCATTTGAGGCATAAACGATAAACACCATGAAGCAATGACATGGAGGATCTGGCATTTTAATACCAACTAGAAGTCCGTACAATAGATTATACAAGATGAACATTGATTAACCCAACACTAGCCATAAAGAAACAGTCTCAGTTGCACAATACCTATTTACATTTTACTAGTTTGGTTTCTTCAACTCGACCATAATCACATTGATATTGTCTTGGCTATCTCGAGCCATGGCCAGTTTGGCTAGCACTGCAGCCACCTCGACGGCATTACTTCCTCTTAGCTCCTCAGGGAACCTCCTCTTTATATATCTGTCGAGGCACCTCGTCACGACTTGGCAGGCAGCCTCATTAGAGAGCACATCCCATAACCCATCGCTTGCTATCACGAGGAAGTCATCCAACTCTGTTCTCTTGCTTACCGTGGCCTCTGGCTCAGCCATCACGTATTGCTTTAAACAAAAATCTCCTGCAGCAAGTAAATGCCGCTATCAGATACAGACACCACACAATGGCACACGTACAAGAGAAAAAGCCAGTCTCCAGCTAAAACTTCTGCATGAGAGGTGATGGTTATTGATCCCTGTTTGTAATTTGCCCTCAACATTGTCTCCAGTACATGTCAAAAGCCTGAAGTTACCAATTCTAAGGTGCACTCAAACAACTTGTTAACAAACTAGAATCTCAGTGATTCAATATGTTCCCTTCAAGCACAGAGGTTCAGCACCACAATAGTACTAATGCTAACCACAAATTTGACTTACTCAGCACTTGCTGAAGTAACCAGTGCAATTGGAAACCAACATTCCATGCATAAAAGCATCGAATAAAGTCCATCATTAGTGCCATTTAATTGATAAAGTTCCACATACCCATTGACCTCAATGTAGCAAGCACGCCTAGGACACGTGATCCATTCCAATCTATGACCCTTCCTCCAGCTGCTTCCACTCTCCTTCTTAGCAAGCCTGTTAGGTTATTCAGGGGAGTCAATAAGCCATTTTAATCGAAATCCAAGAGATTTAACTCAAGATATGATGCATGACAGGACATAACTGTTTTCACCTTAGCTCAAGTAATTTAGTCTGCTACTGATCTAGCATTGGCAACTAATCGAGTATCTACTGTGACAAATGATCTAAAGATGTTGCTCAGGAAAATCTTGCCACCTTTCAAACTGTACCATTTCGATATGAAGATGACTTTACTCGCTTTCACTGGCTGAAGACCTTGTTACTGTTTCAATATCAGAAAATAGACATGTCATTGAAGAAGAGATGGTATAAAAGTATTGGCAAGAGCTTTTTGCGTTCATTTATCAACCTGGTAACATGCCATATTGCGACGGGGTGCCGCTAGCTATCACCCGTTTGTGGCGACTTGAAGTGATTTCAGCAGTGTTCAATCAAAGAATTGCAGAATGAACAAAGCGTGGCTGACCACAAAAGATCACAGGGACGAATTCTAGTTCACTGATTAAACCAACAGGGCAAGATGGGCTTCAGCCTGTCTACATAACCATGAACAAAAAACAAAGAATGGCAGAGCGTAGTAAGTTCCCCTGATCATAGGATGTCAACCCTGCAAAGCATGACCCCAAAGTCAACCTAATCTTAATCAGACATTCTAGGAATATCTTGCACATGCTTTCAATAAAACCAACACCATAAGATAAATTAAGCACCTTTGAAAGAACACCAAGTGAACTTTTGGAAGTATAACCCAGAAATGACACGAAGTAGACAAAAAGGATAAGACTTGTAGATCAGATTAGTCTTGTCGCTTCAAGATTTTTGGCAAAATGTTCGAATAAATGAAGTGTCTTTTGGGGGGGAAAAGAACAAGAACGGATCCCCTGAGCTACACAGCTCCAGTGGAAACAAACAAACACGAAGCGAGAGCTCACCTTGTGATCAACAGACAAGGGCACGGCCACATCGCCACGACACAACACCGCTCGCGAATCCCCGCATTTTGCCACCACAACCTCCTCCTTCCCCACCACCGCCGTCGACCCCGCCGTCCTCATCGACGCGTCCTCCCCCTTCCCTCCAACCTCCTCGTTCATCTTTCCGAACGACGCCTCCATCACCTTCCTCCACTCGCTCTCTCCATCTCCGTCGCTGCACATGCCGGCTTTCCCCTCTATCTCCTTCACCAGTAGCTCCTGCAGCCGGTCGCGGCAAGCACTCGCCAAATCAACTCACTGTTATGAGCCGCGAACGTAGCGGATTCGAAGTCGAATCGGCGAGAGCTGGAACTTCTTATCGCTTGGAGTCTGCGACTTACAGCAAGAACATTCCTCGCCGTCTTGCGCAGGGAAACCCACATCGGAGCAGAGCGGAGAAGGAACACAACGACGCAAACCGAAGAAGCAAGGAGCTTTGGGGCAAAGAGCGAAGATGAGCCAGCGCCGGAGCAAGGCGGAGGAGCAACGTGCTTTGGGCCAGAGAGCGGAGATGACCCACTCCCAATTTTATTCTAAAATCTTTCTTGTCTTAAGTCTAATCTCAATTTTCCCCTAAACTTTTTTGTCTCATAAATATATCTCATTAACTCTATGTCTAAAATTCTCGAGCGAACTGTTTGAGGCTCCACAACCCGAGTGCCTCCAACACGAGCATCTTGAACGTGAGCTCTCCAACCAGAAGAGATTGAAGACTCCCGAGCACGAGAGATTGAAGACCGAGCTCAAAATTAAAGATCCCTTATGGGTTGAAGGTAGACTCTCTTTAGACTAAGAACAATTGAAAGAAGTCATTCTTGATTTTTCTAGTTTTTACCTAAATATCAAATCCAATAAGATGCCATGTGGAATGATATAAAAATTTATCTCCAAAGAACTTCTTTTGGGATGTGAAATTTTAGGAAAAAGTTATAGCAGTGATGTGAAATGCCATATCACTAATGAAAGTTTGTAATTTTAGGATCAAATTAGGACCGGATCTAAAATTGGTGGTTTTTAATAAGACATAAAACAGTTAAGGTAGAAAAAGAATAACTTTGCAAGAAAAAAAATTTAGGTTAGAAATATCGTAGAAGACCCTCCCAATATTCCAAAATTTTAGGTCTCCCTCTCGTCTACGAAGGGGACTCTCTCTCTCTCTCTCTCGCCTTCGCTCCCAATCCACTGCTTTCTGCGGCGAATCGCTGCTGCCTCCGCCTCCGCCGTCGCCACCGGGAGCCCGTCGGCGGGCGGAATATGGCAAACACCAAGTTTCGCACGGAACTTGCACCGGTAGTTCTAAAGCGCACACCAAATGTTTGCACAATTTCCTCTTTTCCCGTTCGAGATCTGGATATGGGGTTTCGTTTTGGGGTTTGATCGGTGAAGTTTCTGGTATTGAGCTAATTGGGAAAACTGCGGGAATGGACATCTTAGTTTTGATCTGATTTGCTGTGCAGGCCGATTATAAAGACCCCACATTTCAAGAGAAGTTTGTGTCCACACTTGTTGAAGGGCTTAGGGAGTTGAATCTTGCGGTGCGGAATGGCAATATCCTCGCTTTCAAGGACTTCGTCGGCATCGGTGAGTAATTACTTCCTGCCTTAAAATCATTTTACTAACGACACTGCTGTGGACTTGTTTTGGATTTTGGTCCTTGAGTGGTGGCTTGTGTTCTTATCTTAGTTGCGTTTTCCATGGTCTCAAAGGGTTCGGCTCCATAAGGTTCTTTCTTAGAGCTTCGATAATACGGCCTAGCCTCTTCAGACTAGAAAATGGGCAAGTGCGATCCATTAAATCTATTCCTCTTTTCTTAGGCATGTAGAATTATGTATCTAATTCAAAAGCAAAATACCAAAAAAAAAAAAAAAAAGTCGAAAGATGGAGTACATAAGATGGCCTTTGTGAAAGAATTGTGGCGTGGTTTCTCTAATTCACTTGGGTTCCCAGCAATATGATGTGAGTTTCTTGACAGTACTGTTCACACATTTTGTTTCGTAGAACGATATATGTAGCCGACCACTTAGCCGACCACTTAGCCTCCCACGTTCGCCTCCCGCCTCACCTTGCGATCTCGCAATTGAGGACATGGCCATGCTCCACCACATCAGCATAATCCCTTTCTAGTCGGTGAGTGACACATGGAGCCATGTCCCACCAGGGCAGATCTGAAAATTCTCTCAAATATTTCAAAATCTTGGGTCTCCCTCTTGTCAATGAAGAAGACTCTCTCTTCTTCTTTTCAAAATTGGCTCCTCTCTCGCCTTCGCTCCCAATCCGTTGCATTCTCTGGCACGTCACTGTAGCATTATAAATAGATAGATTCACTCAACTATTGAAGTGTGTTGAGCCGCATCAAATTCTGGTGACACTAAGCGCAAAGCTTCTGAGTACAACTAAAAGAGAATGCAACAATCGATTGTCTTTTTGACCTTTCTAGAATGTGTCACTTCCTATCCCACCCTAACAATTTCTGAACTTCTAAGTTGTATCTGCCTTTTTCGTCTAAACTTATTTTGAGAGAATGTTTTGTATGAAGCATTAAATCTTTTACTAATATATTGTAGACAAAGTTATAGAGGTGCTGTAGCTTGATCAGGAAATGGAAGATCTTGCTAAGGGGGTGCATGATAACTGATAATTTCTGTTTCAGAAACAATTTTTCTATTAGGATATGTTTTCGGAATAGAAATCCGTTTGATAAACCTATTAGTTTTTACATTTCTGGAATAGATTTCTATTCCAGAAATAGGTTTACAATAGAATCAGAAGTTGAAATTTTCTACTTTTGATTTCTGGAACAGAAATGAGAAATCAAAAATTTTCTCATCGTTCGTCAACCGGTCCTTCATCCGTTGCCGACCATTGTCCGTCCGTCGCCGCCCGCCGCCCGCCGCCGCCCGCCGCATGGGTTGCCAAATAAATTATTTTTATAAATATCATTTTAAAATGAAATTTATTCGAATAAATAAAATGATATTTATTTTTATTTTTACGAATAAATATTTATTTTATGAATAAATTAAAAAATCCTTAAAAATAAATATCATTTTTAAAAATAAAAATTATTATAAAAATATCATTTATTCATTTTTATTATAAATTTTAAATTTTTATTATAAATTTTTATTTTTATTTTTAATAAATAAATTTAATCGAAATAAATTTATTTATTAAAAATAAATTTAATTAAATATCATTTTATTAAAAATAAAAATAAATATATTCATTTTATTCATTTAAAAATAAAAATAAATTAAAAATAAATTTATTAAAAATAAATAAATTATTTTTATTTATCATTTTATTTTTTAGTTTATTAAAAATAATTTATTTATGATAAATAAAAATAAATTTATTTTTATTTGTCTTGAGTGTTTTGCCAAATAAATTTATTTTTATTTTTAATTTTTATTCATTTTAAAATAAATTTATTCGTAAAATAAAATAAAATAGAATAAATAAAATAAATTTATTTTTAGGATATTTTAATTTTAAAATAAAATGATATTCTTATTTTATTTTTTATGATTTATTTTATGATTTATTTTATTTCTTTATTTTTTTGTTAATAAATCATTTTTATTTTTATTTTTATTTTTTTTTATATTAAAGGTCGCCGCCGGTCGTCGTTGCCGCCCGTCCGAAAGGAAGAAATTTTGTGTCGTTATCAAAAAAATTTCTATTTTTAAGTAGAAAATTTTGTGTCGTTATCAAACGGTTATTTTTGCTTAGAAACTCTTCTAGAAATAGAAATAGAAAAATCTATTTCTGTTTCAGAAATTATTTCTGGAACAGAAATTTTGTCATGCACCCCCTTAAGCTACTGATTGGAGAGTGGTAATTTCTCATGTTTGGCTGAGGATACAACTATCTGCAGCTTTGGAAGGTTCTTTTATAGTAAAGGAAGTGATATTAATGCACAGTGAAGGAATACTTGCTTTGGTGAGATGAAACATGGTCCTCTGGCTCTAGTGGATGACATCTGCCTGTTGTAGTGATTACTTTTCATGATGCTTGCTTCAGGTTAGCTTTTGCGGTATACGTTAACTTGCATCCCAGTATTCTCTATCTGATCTAAAACTGAAGGTGTCAATGTTAACAGCAAGCAACAATTAGTTATTCAGCAACTCTGTGCCAGTAAATGACGCCTGATTGTCATGTGCTCGAGGGGGGATGCTGTGGCTATGTCTTTTGGTGGAGTGTGTAGGGTCATTGAATTTCCTCAGGTGGACTGTCCTGAGCCTGTAGTCAATATAGTTCCTTTGCAGGTACGGGGTACTTATAATAATTTCTTTATGCTTATCTATCAAGAGAAAATCTCTTTATGCCTTGCCAAGATGCAACATTTTTTTTTTTTTTTTTTTATGTTGTACTGAATGCGCCATATCTTGCTTACTGTGAAGCTATGATGTAGATGGGGTGGAACTGGAAGGGAGCATTTAGTTTTCTGTTTGCTCGATTTCTTTTATGCTCTTGGTGTTTGTTTTTGGATTAAGGGTTCCAAAATTCTCTCTATAATTTTGGTTTGGTTCTCAAACGGATTCTTTTTTTTAAGTCTCGATTAGCACAAACAAAACCAATTTTATTGATTGAGCTGTATCATTATGCTGTTCTAATTATTTTGTTCTTATAAAGTACCTTAACATTACTGTTTCCTCTTTTTAGATAGTCTGTTTCGTTTTAGTTGATTTGCTGATTCGCTGGACATGGCATAATTTTTCACTTTTGGGGTGCAGTTGTTGGCCTATCCAGCCTAAGAACCTCGCAAAAATTGTGACAGCTGAGCACAAGCGATTTCTTCCGATTTTATTCATCTGGCAGCGAAATGTATTATGTCATGAGAATATAAAGCAATTTTGCAGCAGAGTTTACATTCTACTTATTACATTGATTCACTAATACTTGTATTTTCTAATCAATTAGGAAAAACTGCCGTAACCCAACTTTTTGCGCGTTCACAGCTTGTTGTGCATTCGCTTATTAATCTATACCTTGAAGTCGTAATCATGGTGCCCGATCATTGTTTTTTATAATTGACATAGCAAGAATGAATACAACTTAGTCTCATCTTGGATGCCATTCAAATTAGAGACACTATGTAGTTCATTAGTGCCTTTATTAAAAGTCAAGAAAATGGTTAGTAATCGTATTTAGCATTTTTAGGGTGTGGCTATCCTTGGGTAATACCATATTCGGAGACTCCATTTTTACAGTGGACTTTGTTTTAAGTATCTGTTGCTGCATCATTAGATGCAAAAGGAGTCTGGTTAAGGGAAGAGGAAAATTGCATGCTTATTCTATAAATTGATAGATCTTCATGTCAACTCCCTCCAAAGTAGTTGTTCATGGTCTCTTACTTTGACATGTTGTTACCTGAGTTCATTCTATTAGTCAATCGTGTTACAAGATACAATGCGACTCTCACTAGATACCAGACTGCGCTGTTATTTTGTCTAACCCACTGTTACGTGTTTCTTCCCTACTCATTTTTCCCTTTTCAGGGTATGGGGGTTGCGGGCACCCTGTGGGACATTTGCAGCTCTGTCAACACCGGACCAATTGCCACTTCTGGCACAAAGCGCATATCCATGTCTTTACAAGGCAAAAGTGGCAGTGCTCTTCCACCATGTAGCTGGCGAGAATGGGACACTCGGACAGACATAAGTACAATCTTGTTTTGAACCCACATGTAAAGTTTTCGAGCGAGACCATGCAAGAGGACAATGGAAAGCAATACCGAAAACAACAAATAGGGGAAAGGGCAAAAGGGGCCTTGGAACAACAATGTTGCAAGCGAAGCCACCGAGAGCAAAGCAGCGAGCATCATGAGGATGTGAAATGCTCGGGCACAACAAGCGGGAGCGAATGATAGATGAGCAACAAGTGCGAATGAGCTATAGAATAGAAGACAGAAGATGGCAACAGAGGAGGTAAAAGAGTGGGTGTCAAAAGGGGACTTTGGTTTCCCTCGATATTTCACCTCAATGAAGTCGAGCAGCACGGGAAGAATAAAGGTGAGAACCGCGTGGTGGGAAGTGGAGACAGGGATACCTTGGACATTTCTGTGGGGACTACTGCGGAGCGGCATTGGAAACTGGAACAAGTTTCCAGATTATCCTTTATCGTATGTACAAGATGATTATCAAAGTAATAATCAGATAGAAAGATGGGCTACTAGAACAGGGAAAATACTAATGTATTAGAGTGGGAGCAAATCTTGCTTTTATAATGTGAGTGGTTGAGCACTGCACTAGTAGAGTGTCGATCTATTCTATATTTGTGTCGCCGCTCTTCAGCAGTTTGATGAGGCTGGACCAAAGGAGGGTGCCCTTATAGTTAAACTGTCGTCTTGCAGCGAATGCAACGGGGGTGGGGACATCACACATAAGATAGCATACTATGACTTTCTTCCCATGTCCAAGAAACTCTTGCATTCATCTTCTGCTTCACACATTGGAGGACAAACGAAAGTTGTCTAGCTTTTCTACTTTATAGAGCGCTGGATGGTCGCCACGTATTTATTTCTCTTATGGAGAAAACGAAGCAGACCCTCCAATGAGCCAAAATAGTTCAGTGCCTCCAAAATGCAAGATTCCAAGCCGACATTGATTAATATACAATAATTATAAAAAGTTCCTCCGGAGAGAAAACGAAAGTTTCGGCTGGGCAGCTCGGAAGCTGGTCTCAGAAGCCCCTCCCCATTCGCCCGAGTAAAAATGGAATAAGACGGGTGTTATGAAATTTACCGGTGGGCCTTGGAGAGATTTTATTGGTCGAGGCTAACGCCAGCAGATCTGAATCGACAAGGGCCCACCTCAATTCTTAGATTCAATGCGCAATGGCTTTTCAGCCATTGTTACTTGCTGCTTGCAGGCTCGAAAATCTCTCCTTCGCCTCTCCTCCCTGTCTCAACATTGGTTAATAATGAAATATTGTTTATGGTCGCCCCAGGTTTCTGATGGGCTTTAGTAAAGCCCTCCTGGTTAGAGGCGATAAAAATCGTTTTTCAAGTTGAGAGAATGTTCCACAAAGCTGGGACATGGATGGAGGTGGAAGAGGGGGATGATCTCTCTTCCCTGGCTTGCTCTTTGGGCCACTGCTGTTATTCACCTGTCCCCAGTGATAGGCTTTGTATATACTCCGCACTTCACTTGCAGGAAAATTGCAGGAGCTTTTTACAATTTCCTCTCCCATTTTTCACTCTAGACAAATGATAACTAGGTTCCACCAAGCTCACATGCAAAATGCATACTTGAGCAATCCCATTCACAGTATGTCCATCTTCTAGAACAGATGCACTGCTTATATGGTCACCTTCTACTGAACAGTGGACACCCGTACCTATATTACAAACTTGCTCAGGCTTCGAAAGCATGTCAGACCTTTTAATCATGTCAATCAACCTCTATTAGATAGAACGAAAACAGAAGTGCAATAGAACAGAAGCCATGTCTTAACAAAACTGTTGCTTTGGCCCGTTTCTTTACTGGCTGCCTCTCTGATGCATGTTAAAAAGCAGAGCTTGCATACTGAAGAGCTGACTTGTTGCAGAAGCTAGCTGCTGCGTCCCTGACCCTTTTTCCGGTGTTGTACAGAACAATTGAGAGGTGAATCAGATCAGGTGCTATCATCCAAGAGGTGAATCAGCTACTGATTGCAGAGCAGTTACTTCTCATGTTTGGCAAAGGATACAATTATGCCACAGCTTTGGAAGGTTCTTTAAAAGTAAAGAAAGTGGCATTGATGAACAGTGAAGGAATACTTGGTGGTGAAATGAAACATGGTCCTCTGGCTCTAGTGGATGAGAGTCTTCCCATTGTAGTGATTACTACTCATGATGCTTGCTTCAGGTTAGGTTTTGTCGTACAGGTTTACTCGCATCCATGAAATCTGTATTTGTTCTAAAACTGAAGTTGTCAATGTTAACAGCAAGCAACAATCAGTTATTCAGCAACTCCATGCCCGCAAAGGACGCCTCATTGTCATGTGCTCAAGGGGGGGATCCCGGCTCGTTATGCAATTACTAGTCAATTTGCCTCGAAGTGTCGCACTCATGGTACATGAACATTGTTTCATGATGGACATGACTACGACGACTACAACTTAGTGTCATTTGGGATGCTATGCAACTTAGAGTAATATGTTGTTCATTATTGCCTCCATCTTAATGGTCACGAAAAAGTTCTATTGCTGAAAATATTAGTTATCTTATTTAGCATTTAGTGGGGAATTCCATTTCTCTTTTTATGGTGGACTTTGATTAAAGTATCTTTTGCCGCATCATGAGATGTAAAAGGAGTCTGGTGGAGGTTGGAAGAGGAAGATTGTATCCTTATTTGGGAAAATAGGATTGATCGAGTATTTGAGATGTGATTTGCTTCTTTAGCTGTGACCGGTTTTTGGCATTACGTATGTCTCTAGAGTGGTGATTGTCACGTCGGTTGTCCAACTGTTAGTTAACTCCCAGTTTGTACATTTCTTGGGAAATAGCCCGAGGTAAATTATATTGCGTTTTGATTTTCTTTTTTAGTTTGGTATTTAACTCCTGATATGGTCCAATTTGTTGACTCACAGAGGCCTGTGTATCCAAATGGAAAGAATTTCAGTATCAACTTGCTCTAGACCAGTTCATTTTATCAATTAATCATACGTGGAACATATAATGTGACTCTTGCTAGATACCAACAAAAGGAAAATCATAACGCTCCTATCGTCGCTGTTATTCAATGCGACTCTCGCTAGACACCGACAAAAGCAAAACCATAAGCTCCTACTGTCGCTGTTAATGGTTGTCGAACGCAATGTTGTTATTTTTCTTCCCTACTCCTGTGACATTTTCCGGGGGTGTGCTAGGGGTGGGCACCCTCTAGGACATCTGGGGCCATGCCAACCTGGACCGATTCCTGATTCCGGCACGAAGCGCACGCATCCATGACTGTACAAGGCAAGAGCGGTTGGGCCGCCAGTCGGCGAGGACGGAATACCTGGACAAAAATAGATACAGTCTTGTGGTGAACCCTTACGTAAAGGTTTCGAGCGAGACGGCACAAGAGGACCAGGGCGAGCAACACGAATGACAAGAGATAGGGTAATGATTGAAAGGGGCCCGGGACCAACAATGATGCGAGGGACGCCACTGAGAGCGTGGCGGCGAGCATCATGAGGATGTGGAACGGTTGGGCACAGCAAGCGGGAGCCAACGACAGATGAGTGACGAGCGCCAGTGCGCAGTAGAACAGAAGACAGAAGACGGCAAGGGAGGTGGCAAAAGGGTGGGTCTCGAATGGGGACTCGTGTTTCCCTTCGAATTTCACCTCGACGAAGTTGACAAGCACGGAAACAAGGGAGGCGAGAAGGGCGTGGGGGGAAGTGAAGGCAAGGGAACCTTGGACGTTTGTGTCGGGATGACGGGCGGTCGGCATTGGGGTCAGTATGTCGAGGATGATTATCGAAATGATTGGAGAAAAAGATGGCTAGAGTGGGAAGCAGAACTCGGGGTTTTTAAAGTCGAAGTCTAGGAAGGCCAGGCAGTTTCTGGGTTGTTGCTTGGGAACTGGACGACCCTCCCCACGTTCTGTCGTTTCTTTGGTCCGACGAAACCCCGTTGACGAGCGACAGCGACATTCCCTTTTGAGAGCGCATTTAAAGCGCCTTACGATCCCGCGAATGAGCACGCTGTCACGCTCTACGTCGGCATACTCGCTCTCACGGCGGGCGGACTGCGGACACGTGAAGCTCGCCTCGCCGAAACTGATCCGAAAATTTTCTCCAATAGGTTTAATATCCTGAAACGACCTTTTGTCCCATAAAAGTCATCCAACTTTAAGTTCACTCCCAATTCTACCCTAAAATCTTTAAACCCAATCTCAATTTTCCCCTTATCTTTTTTGTTTTATAAATCTATCTCCATTGACCCTTGGTCTAAAATTCTTGAGCGAATTGTTCGAAGGGAGCTTCTCGAACATGAGCTCTTCGACCGCAAGAGATTGAAGACTCCCAAGCACAAGAGATTGAAGATCGAGCCTAAAATCGAAGATCCCTCATGAGATGGAAGGAAGACTCTTAATAGTATGAACAATTAAAGAAAGTCAGCCTAAATTTGTCTAATTTTTAACCAAGTACAATATGCAATAAGACGCCATTTAGGCTGATATGAAAATTCATCTCTTTTAGGAAAAAAAAAATATAGCAATAACGTCAAAGGCCGTGTCATTAAGGGCGATTGGATGGAGGGTTAATGGCAGTAGTTATGGGATTCAAGTAAAAGTTTATGAATTTTTATAGGAATGAATATAAAGTTGGTGATTTTTTTATAAGAAAAAAAATGTTTTAGGGTACAATTAGAACAAGATCAAAAGTTGAGGGCTTTTTATAAGGAAAAGAGTGGCTTGTGTTCTTATCTTGGTTGTTTTTTCCATGGTCTCAAAGGGTTCAGCTCCATCTTTCTCAAAGCTTCGATAATACGGCCTAGCCTCTTTGGACTAAAAAACAGGTGGGTGCAATCAGTTGAATCTATTTCTCTTTTCTTATGCATGCAGAATTATGTATCTAGTTCAAAAGCAAAAAAAAGGACCTTTGTGAAAGAATTGAGCTGTGATTTCTCTAATTCGCTTGGGTTCCCAACAATATAATGTGAGTTCTTTAGTACTGTTCACACATTTTGTTTCATAGAACGATACAGGGAGACGCCCACTTAGCCTCCCACATTAGCCTCTTGCCTCACCTTGTGATCTTGTGATTGAGGGCGTGGCCACACTCCACCACATCAACATAATCCCTCTCCACTCGGTGAGTGACACATGGAGCCATGTCCCACTGGTACAAATCTGAAAATACTCTCTAATATTTCAAAATTTTGGGTCTCCCTCTCGTCTTCTCTCTTCTTCTTTCCAAAATTGGCTCTCTCTCGCCTTCGCTCCCAATCCACTGTATTTTCTAGCTCGTCGTTGCAGCATAATAAATACAAATTCATTCAACTATTGAAGTGGGTTAAGCCACATCAAATTGTGGCGAGACTGAGCGGAAAGCTTCTGAGTACAACTAGAAGAGAATACAATAATTGATTGTCATTTTGACCTATCAGGTCTATGTCAATCCCTATCTCACCCTAACAATTTCTGAACTTCTAAGTTGTATCTGCCTTTTCGTCTAAACTTATGTTGAGAGAATTTTTCGTATGAAGCATTATATCTAGAGAGGTGCTGAAGCTTAGTGACCAGGAAATGGAAGATCTTGCTAAGCTACTGATTGTAGAGCAGTCGCTACTGATTGTTTGGCAGACGATACAATTATGCTACAGCTTTGGAAGGTTCTTTAATAGTAAAGGAAGTGGCATTGATGCACAGTGAAGGAATACTTGTTGGTGAAATGAAACATGGTCCTCTAGCTCTAGTGGATGAGAGTCTTCCCATTGTAGTGATTGCTACTCATGATGCTTCCTTCAGGTTAGCTTCTGTCGTATGGGTTTACTCGCATCCATGAAATCTTTATTTGTCTAAAGCTGAAGTTGTCAATGTTAACATCAAATCACGGTAAGTTATTCAGCAACTCCATGCCCACAAAGGATGCCTAATTGTGTCTCTTAGTGGAGCATGTAGAGTCATTGAAGATCCTCAGGTGGAGGACTGTCTTCCACCTGTAGTCAATACAGTTTCTTTCACAGGTTAAGAGTACTTCCAATAGTTTTCTAGGCTTGCCAAGATGGAACATCTTTTTTTCCTGCTCTACTGAATGCGTTATAACTTGCTGAAGATGAACCTATGATGTAGATGAGGTGGAGCTGGATGGTAGCATCCAGCTTTCTGTTTCCTTGATTTGTTTTATGCTCTCGGGGTTTGTTTTTGCATTAAGAGTTCCAAAATTTTCTCTAGGATTTGGCATTTAGTTTTAAAAGAGAATATTTTTTTAAGTCTCAACAAAAACAAAAGAAATCAATTTTATTGATTGAGCAGTAACATTTTGCTGTTTTTATTTGTTTGTTTATTCATTGCTTATAGAGTATTTTCACATTACCATTATTCCTTTCAAATAGCCTATTTCATTTTAGTAGATTATCTAATTTGTCGGACATGAGATAATTTTTAACATTTGGGTTGCAGTAGTTGGTGTATCATCTCACGGTCCTAAGAGGATACAATGTTGACTAACCCATGAACCTCGCAAAGAGTGTGACGATAGCGTAGAAGCCCACTAATAGATTTGTTTTGATTGCATTAATCCTGCAGTGAAATGGATTACGTCATGAGAATGTAAAGCATCTTTCTAACACAGAGTATGCATTCTATTGATCACTTGTACTTTATTGAACGGCACCCCTTGCAAGATCTTTATTTATGATCAATTAGGAAAAACTCTTGTAACCCACCTTTTTTGCACGTTTGCGGCTTGTCATGTATTTACCTGTCAATCTGCCTCAAAGCGTCATATTCATGGTATCTGAACATTGGTTTATGATTGACATAAGAGTGATGACTAATGATTGACATAACAACGATGACTACAACTTAGTTTCATCGAGGATGTTATGCAACTTAGAGCAATACATTGTTCATTAATGCCATCAATTTAAAGGTCACGAAAAAGTTCTATTGCTGAAAATATTAGTTATCGTTTTTAGCATTTAGTGGGAAACTACACTTTTTTATGGTGTACCTTTGATTGAAGCATCGTTTGCTGCATCATGAGATGTAAAAGGAGTCAAGTGGAGGTTGGAAGAGAAAGATTGTATCCTTTCTGAGGAAAAAAGAGCAGGCGGTTCAACAAAAATGTGTCATTAAAGGTGCAGGATTTTGGTAGAATCGATCGAGAAAGGATACAACAAAAACTCCTGTTTCATACCATTCTTGGGAAAAAGTAACATGTACCATGTTCTAGTTTATTTTTTCAATGTGATATTTACTCCACGATATGGTCCACTTTGCAGACACGCGGAGTATTCAATTGGAAAGAACTTCAATGTCAACTTTTTCCAAAGCTGTCCATTCTAACAACTAATTGTTTTTCAAAAATACAATGCGACTCTACAATAGCAACAACTTTTTCCTGCTGTTGCTGTTATTGGTTGTCAAGCGCAACGTTGTCAGGTTTCTTCACTAGTCGTGTTATCTTTTCTGGGGTTGTGCCAGTCGTGGGCACCCCCCTAGCACATCTGTGGCCGTGTCAACACGCACCAATTCCCAATTCCGGCGCAGAGCGCACGTCCATGTTGGTACGAGGCAAAGGCGGCGGGGCTGCCTTTACACCATGTAGTCGGCAAGAACGGAACATGGGGAAAAAAATAGATACAATCTCATGTTGAACCCACATGTGAAGGTTTCCAGCAATACGATGCAAGAGGACCACGGAAAGCAACACAAATAACAAGAGATAGGGGAAACAGTGAAAGGGGCCCGGGAGCAACAATGGTGCAAAGGAAGCTACCGACAGTGACGCTGCGAGCATCATGAGGATGGGGAATGCTCGGGCACAACAATCGGGAGCCAATGACAGGTGAGCAACGAGGGCCAATAACCGATAGAACAGAAGACAGAAGACGGCGAGAGAGGTGGCAAAAGGGTGGGTGTCGAAAGGGGACGTGGGTTTCCCTTGGAATTTCACCTGGACGAGGTTGACCAGCACGGAAACAAGAAAGGCGAGAATGGCGTGGAGGGTAGTGAAGTCAGGGGAACCTCGGATGTTTGTGTGGGGATGACCGCCGGTCGGCATCATGGTAGCTAGAGGATCTGTAGTCCTATGCAGATGATAAATGGCTAATACAGATCCGAGGGGGTTTTTGCAGTGGATCATAATTAGCGGACATCACGAAGGAAGGGTGTTGTAGTTGGAGGGGGGATAAATGTCGGCTCTTTCATTGTTAAGGAGTTTCGCGGTGGGTGCGTGAGACGGTTTTGACAATTCCGTGACCCCTTCGACACGAAGGCTTTTCCCTTTGCGAGCGGCTTGACTTTCACCTCGGCGTCACGTGGCCAGAGTAGAACCAAAAAAGTCGGGTCTCCTTCGAATCGGGCAGCGAGGTTTCCCCGTGAAAACTACGTTTGATGCGACGACTTCCCTTTTTGACGAGGACTTTTTAAGAGTCTTGATCCCCCGATCAAGGACGTTGCCACGCTCCGCGACAACATCAGTGGGGTTTCACGTTAAGATAAGGCACGTCTGACTGACAGGGACGGTTCTGGATATTCTCCCTAATATTTTTAATACCCTAAAAAAGACCTTCGACTTAAAATTCGCTCCCAATTTGATCTGAACTTTTTATCCCATAAAAATCTTAATCTTTAAGTCCATTCCCAATTCTATCCTATAATTATTTTTTCGTCACATGAGGACCCATTTTTTTCTTGAAAATGCACCATTTCTGAAAAATATTTTTAGAAAGTCATTTTATAGGAAAATTACTTTATTTGCTAATATTTAGAGGAAACCTGAAAAAAAAAAAAAAAACTCTAGAAAGTATTTTAATGTAATGGGGAAAATTATAAAAAAATTCGTATTTTTAAATAATTTTTACTTTTAATATATATATATATATATATTATTTTTCTTTTTGCTTCTTCATAAACAATTGATGATTGACTACAAGCGAACTCAAGCATTGCTCGAGGCTAACAAGGCTCAAGCTCATCAAATTCCAGCGAGCTCAAGCCTCGTTGGCCTCGGCAAGCTCCAAAGGCCACGAGCTTGCCCAATGCTCAATCTAACGAGACTTGAGCTTGCTAGCCTTAGTCATTAAGCCTTATTGTCGAAGGTTGAGAGGTCGCTTGATGCCTCCGAGCTCAAATTCTATTTTTTTAAACTATTTTTATAAGAATAGATGTTTTATTAACAAGGAATGAACCCAAGTGTCAAGGATGTGCACAAAGCCTTTGTGGACTTGCGCTTGAGGGTCAAGACTAGAGCTTGAGATTGGTACCTCAAGCACGACCTTTATAGACGTGAGCTCAAGGGTTGGAGAATCAAGATTGGGCACCAAAGGTTCGGGCCCGGCCTTGATGGACTTGAGTTTGGCCTTTGGAAATTTATTCCTAAACACGAAGACCTAAGAACTAACATTGTGATTTCCATGTCCAAGTACAAAGTTTTGAGTCAAAGTGTTGATATCTAGTTATATTGTGGCAAATATTTTCAATTTTTTTAAAGAGAAAATCATGTTACTGAATTTTAGTTTTGGTAGGAAATTTTTTTCCTAAACTAATCAAACACCTGAAAATGAGAAAAATGTTTTTTCGCGAAATAAACGAACTCTGAAAAACTCTCAACTTTTAAGTTTATTTTCAATTTTCTCCTAGAAAGTTTCATCTGGGATGCTATGCAAGGTAGAGCAATATGTTGTTCATTAACGCCTTCATCGAAGTTGCTGAAAATATTAGTTATTGTTTTTAGCATTTAGTATGAAACTCCATTTTGTTATGGACTTTGATTGATGTATTTTGTGCTGCGTCATGAGTTGTAAAAGGAGCTTGATGGAGGTTGGAAGAAGAAGTTTGTATCCTTATTCGGGAAAAAAAGAGTAGTTTGGTGTGAGATTGATGGAATCAATCGAGTATCTAAGATAGAATTTGCTTCTTTTGTTGTGATTGATTTTTGGCGTTAAGCATGTCTCTCGAGTGGTGATTGTCACTTTGATCGTCAAATTGTTAGTTAGCACTCAGTTTGTACCTTTCTTGGGACATAGTCCCACGTAAATTGTATCATGTTCTAATTTCCTTTTTCAGTATGATATTTAACTGCACAACATGGTCCGATTGGTAGACATGGAGTGTATTCAAATGAAAGAGCCTTGGGTGTGGGATGACTAGAGTGGGAGCAAATCTTGGTTTTTACAAAATCTTGATCTTCATAAAGTGTGAAGAGGGAAGATAAAACTTGGGGAATCTTAATCTTCATAAAGTCGACCTTCCGGACCTCTGCATTCCGCGCTTAACGAAGCTTCCCCACCAATGCTGTCCTTGATGTGCTGAAGAAGTGGCCAAGCTCTGCCACATCAGCAACCGTTCAGCGAGTGACACGTGGAGCCACGTCAGCGGATGGGTCCCGCAGGGACAGGTGTGAAAATTTTCCAAAATTTAAATATTTTGGGTCTCCCCTCATCAACGAACGAGACTCTCTCTCTCTCCCGCCTTCACTCCCAATCCACCGCACTCTCCGGCGCGCCGCCACTGCCCTGGTCTCTGCCAAGCCGAGTAATCGAAGCTCCGAGGAAGAACCTCATGGAGGCCATGAAAAACACAACTAAGATAAAAACATTAGCCACTCAAAGGACCAAAGTCCAAAACAATTCATCAACAACAGTGTTGTTAGCAAAATGGATTTAAGGTAGGAAGTAATGACTTTCCACTGCCGATGAAGTGAGGACATTGCTGCTTCATATTCCGCAAGATTGAACTCTCTGAGCCCTTCACGAGCATGAGCATAAACTTCTCAAGTGGGGTTATGATCTTTGTGAAAGAATTGTGGCGTGGTTTCCTTAATTCACTAAGGTATAACTAGTCCAAAGTTCTAACTTTGCTTTTGAAAATATATCCCGACTGTTCCCGACCGCAGAATTATTGGTGTTGTTGTCGTCATTATCATCATAATAATAATAATTATTATTATTATTATTATTATTATTATTATTATTATTATTATTATTATTATTATTATTATTATTAAGCAGGTTTGATTGCTGGAACAATTTGCTGGAAACTTGGGTGCTTCATAGTAGTGGCTGCATTTTCCATATGCACTTAGTCATTGATTCATTTGTGTGTTGGGGCTTGGCATGTCGTATTTGCCGACTTAAAATGTTTTATTATCTATGGATATCATATATTTTGTTCATTGGTGAAATATGAGCTATTTGCTTTTATTGAGAGTATTTATTCCTTCAAGCAGTAAAAATGCTGCACAATTTAGTTGTCCCAGTAGTGACCATTGCTGGCAATACGCTAGTTCTTCTAGCTAGATTCTAATATTGTTAATTTTGCAAAGTAGGATATTCGTCTTGGTAGTGTGAACAAGGCCTTGGCTTTTTCCTTTTAATTCTCAAGGATATTGTTACACACTTACAAACATTTGATACAACAGCTTTTGTAGTGACCATTGCTGACAATACACTAGTTCTTCTAGCTAGATTCTAATATTGTTAATTTTGCAATGGACTAAGTAGGGTACTCATCTTGGTAGTGTGAACAAGGCCTTTGCTTTTTCCTTTTAATTCTCAAGGATATCATTACACACTTACAAACATTTGATATAACAGCTTTTGAGATTAAAGCATATGTATTTGTCCAACCATTTCCGTAAGAATGACATAGGCTACTTCCTGTAGCTGAAGTAATGGAGTCTTTACATATTACCAAGGGTATGAGACGGGCATTGTTTAGAACCCTATTACTGCCAGGTAAGCTTCTATTCCTAAGCATCCTTTTGTGGTTCAGGGTCAGTTGAACTAATGTGGGATTTCCAAATTGTTGGAAATCATGTTGCCCATGCATGTGCTATTGGAGCACTCATATGAGTATCTTAATATATTGTGGTATTAGGGAGTGCTATGATCAGAAGGACAAATCTGATGTGTGCTCCGTTTCGTTATCGGATGGCTTCTGTTTTCTCCTCATTAAAATCCAGTCCCTCCTCAATCAGGTTCTTGGCCACCTCAGCTTTCAATTGAAGCTTATGTCTTCTCTCATTCAACTCCTCCTCTTCGTCTTTGTTGCTATATTCAGACTAGAAAAGAGAGACATTTTTCTCGTTAAGACTCGAGTCTTGGCTTTGCACCTTAATTAGTGCTTTATAGTACTCAAAGTCCTTCTACTAGCCTTACTCACATCAACATCATCATCCAAAGAGGATGAGCACTCAGAGGAGGATTTGTCACCTAATTCAGTTGAACTTGAGTTTTATCGATTTCATCTTATTGTCATTTAGGGAATATACCATAGTAATATGGTAAATTTTGCTCAATATCACCAGTAGTAACCACCTATTTTGTACTGTGAAGCTTTCCGCTCAATGTCACCAGAATCTTTATGTGGCTTACTTCTTGCGCATAGTTGAAGAACAGTTTTGTTCTTTTCCAGTGGAGGAGCACGTTGCCAACATGTGAGGAGAACTTTGGTGCAGAAACCCTGCTATCTTTGAGCCCAAGCTGAGCATTGCCGACAGCTTTCAATATTCGCTTTGGGTAAGCATTTTGTCGGCACGTAGACTTTCTTACAATAATTGATTGTCTTTCTGACCTCCCAAGTATGTCACTTCCTATCTCACCTTCACGATTTCTGAACTTCTGTTGGATGTGCCTTTTCTCTCTAAATTTATGTTGATAAAGAGTTCGAGAGGTGCTGAAGCTTGACCAGGAAGTGAAAGATCTTGCTAAGCTACTGATTGCAGAGCAGTCACTTCTCATGTTCGGCAGAGGATATAATTATGCTACAGCTTTGGAAGGTTCTGTAAAAGTAAAGGAAGTGGCATTGATGCACAGTGAAGGAATACTTGCCGGTGAAATGAAACATGGTCCTCTGGCTCAAGTGGTTGAGAGTCTTCCCAATTAGTGATTACTAGTCATTATGCTTGCTTCAGGTTAGCTTTTGTCGTACAGGTTTGCTCACATCCATGAAATCTCTATTTGTTCTAAAGTTGAAGGTGTCAATGTTAGCAGCAAGCAACAATCAGTTAATCAGCAACTCCATGCCCGCAAAGGGTGCCTGACAACAAAGTAGAAGCCCACTAATAGATTTCTTCTGATTGTGTTTTTTCTTTCTCCTTCTTCTAATTGTGTCTACACGACAGTGAAATGGATTATGTCATGAGAATGTAACACAACTTTCTGACAGAGTATACATCTGCTGATTACTTGTACCTCATTAAATGGCAGCCCATGGAAGATCTTTATTTATGATCAATTAGTAAAAATTGTCGAAACCCACCTTTTTGCACGTTCACTGCTTGTTATGCATTTACCTGTCGATCTGCCTCAAAGTGTCGTACTCATGATACCTGAACATTATTTCATGATTGACATAATGATGACGACTACAACTTAGTTTCACCTGGGATGCTATGCAACTTAGAGCATTATGTTGTTCATTCATCAAAAGGTCACGAAAAAATTCTATTGCTGAAAATATTAGTTATCGTGTTTAGCATTTAGTAGGGAACTCTTTTTTTCTTTTTTCTTTTTTTAATGGTGGACTTTGATTGATGTATTTTGTGCTGCATCATGAGATGTAAGAGTAGTCTGGTGGAGTTGGAAGAGGAAGATTGTGTCTTTATTCGGGAAAAAAAGAGCAGGCGGTATAAAAAGATGTCTGTCATTAAAGGTGCAAGACTGACAGAATCGATCATCTCGGACAAAATTTGCTTCTTTTGCTGCGTTCGGTTTTTGATGTTAAGCATGTCTCTTGAGTGGTGATTGTCTCATCGGTCTTCAAACCGTTAGTTAACTCCGGGTTCATACCTTTCTTGGGAAAAAGTCCGAGGCAACTTGTGTCATGATATAGTCCAATTTGCAGACACACGATGTATTCAAATGGCAAGAATTTCAACATCAAGCTGCTTTGAATCAGTACATTCTATCAATTGATCATATGTGGAAAATAAATTGCGACTCTCACCAGATACCCAAAAAAAAAAAAAAACGCAAAACCATAAGTTCCGACTGTGGGCTCTTATTGGTCGTCAGACACAACGTCGTCACGTTTCTTCCCCAGTCGCATTTTCTTTTCAAGAGTGTGCTAGTGGTGGGCGTCCCGGAGGACATCTGTGGCCGTATCAACACGGGCCTATCCCCAATTCCGGCACAGAGCGCGCATCCATGATGGTAAGAGGCAAAAGTGGCGGGGCTCGTCCACCATGGAGTTGGCTAGAACAGAACACTGACACAAACATGGATACGATCTTGTGTTGAACCCACACGTAAAGATTTCGAGCGAGATGATGCAAGAGGACCACGGAAAACAACACCAGTAACAAGAGATAGGGGAAACTGCGAAAGGGGCCGGGAATAATAATGATGCAAGGGAAGCCCCCAAGAGCGAAGCCGCGAGCATCATGAGGATGGGAAACGCTCGGGCACAACAAGCGGGAGCCAACGACAGATGAACGACGAGCGCCAACGAGCAATAGAAGAGGAGAAGAGGACGGCGAGAGTGGTAGCAAAGGGTTGGGTGTCGAATGGGGACGCGGGTTTCCCATGGAATTTCACCAGGACGAGGTTGACCAGCACGGAAACAAGAAAGGCGAGAATGGCGTGGAGGGTAGTGAAGGCAGGGGAACCTCGGACATTTGTTTGGGGATGACGGCGGATCGGCATTGGGGTAGGCTTCTGGAGGATATCGTAGTCCTCTGCAGGTCAACTCTCTCGTAAACTTTTTTATCTCGTAAAAATGATCCGACTTTGGGTCTAACTCTCAATTCTATCCTAAAATCTTCTTTATCTTATAAAAAAACATCAACTTTACGTCTAGCTCTAATTTTTCCTTTAAACTTTTTTTGTCTCATAATTCTGCCTCATTAATCATAGTCTAAATTCTCGAGCTAACTGTTCGAGACTCCCGACCCAAGTGCCTCCGGTACGAGCATCTTGAACATGAGCTCTCCAACTATAAGAGATTGAATACTCTTGAGCACAAGAGATTGAAAATCGAGCTCAAAATCAAAAATCCCTTATTGGTTGAAGGAAGATGCTCTTAAAAGTAAGAACAATCGAAGAAAGTCAATCTTAATTTTTTTAGTTTTTACCAAAATATCAAATCCAATAAAATGCCGTGTTGTCTGATGTGAAAATTTATCTCTAAAAAAAACATTTTTTTGGATGTGAAATTTTAGGAAAAAGTTATAGAAATGATTTGAAATGCCACGTCATTAATAAAAGTTTGTAATTTTTTAGGGTCAAATTAGGATTGGATCTAAAATTGGTGGTTTTTAATGAGACATAAAATAGTTTAAGGTAGAATTAGAATAACTTTACGAGAAAAAAAAGATTTAGGTTAGAAATTAGGATTGGATCTAAAATTTGTTTCGCCACTCTGCAGCAGTTTGATAAGGCTTAGACCGAAGGAGGGTGACATTATAGTCAAGCTGTCTTCGTGCAGCGAATGCAACGGGGGTGGGGACGTCACACATAAGATAGCATACAATGACTTTCTTCCCATGTCCACGAAACTCCTGCATTCATCTTCTGCTTCATACATTGGAGGACAAACGAAAGTTGTCTAGCTTTTCTACTTTATAGAGGTCTGGATGGTCGCCACGTATCTATTTCTCTTATGGAGAAAACGAAGCAGGCCCTCCAATGAGCCAAAATAGTTCAGTGCCTCCAAAATGCAAGATTCCAAGCCGACATTGATTAATATACAAGAACTATAAAAAGAAGTTCCTCCGGAGAGAAAACGAAAGTTTCGGCTGGGCAGCTCAGAACCCCCTACCCATTCGCCCGAGTAAAAATGGAATAAGACGGGTGTTATGAAATTTACCGGTGGGCCTTGGAGAGATTTTATTGGTCGAGACTCGAGGCTAACGCCAGTAGATCTGAATCTACAAGGGCCCACCTCAATTCTTAGATTCAGTGCGCAATGGCTTTTCAGCCATTGTTACTTGCTGCTTGCAAGCTCGAAAATCTCTCCTTCGCCTCTCCTCCCTGTCTCAACATTGGTTAATCATGAAATATTGTTTATGGTCGCCCCAGGTTTCTGATGGGCTTTAAGTAAAGCCCTCCTGGTTAGAGGCGATAAAAATCGTTTTTCAAGTTGAGAGAATGTTCCACAAAGCTGGGACATGGATGGAGGTGGAAAGAGGTGGATGATCTCTCTTCCCTGGCTTGCTCTTTGGGCCACTGCTATTATTCACCTGTCCCCAGTGATAGGCTTTGTTTATACTCTGCACTTCACTTGCAGAAAAATTGCAGGAGCTTTTTACCATTTCCTCTCCCATTTTTCACTTTAGACAAATGATAACTAGGTGCCACCAAGGTCACATGCAAAATGCATACTTGAGCAATCCCATTCACAGTATGTCCATCTTCTAGAACGGATGCACTGCTTATATGGTCACCTTCTACTGAACAATGGACACCCGTACCTATATTACTAACTTGCTTAGGCTTCGAAAGCATGTCAGTCCTTTTAATCATGTCACTTAACCTAATTAGATAGAACGAAAACAAAAGTGCAATAGAACGGAAGCCATTTCTTGACAAAACCGTTACTTTGGTCCGTTTCTTTACTGGCTACCTCTCTGATGCATGTTGAAAAGCAGAGCTGGCATACTGAAGAGCTGACTTGTTGCAGAAGCTAGCTGCTGCGTCCCTGACCCTTTTTCCGGTTTTGTACAGAACAATTGAGAGGTGAATCTGATTAGTTGCCATCATCCGAGAGACTTGATGACAATTACGTCATAGTCACAATATAAACAACACAAGGGAGTTGTATGGATGATCATTTTCCTCTCCAATCAACGGTGAAAGCTTTAGTCAATACGGTGTGAATAAACAAGTCACAGTGATATAAAAAATTCTAAAAAGGTCTTCCGAAGCTCTCCCGTCGCCGAGCGCACTCCCGAGCGCCTTGCCGTCAGCTGCTGAGCTCCGTCGCTGAGCGTTGCCACCAAGCGTCGCCGCCGAGAGCGCCCTTGGGCCTCGCCCTCGACCGCGCTAGCGAGTCGAGCCAGCGCTGGTGGGTCAAGCCTCTCCCGAGCGCGCTCCTCCTGTCGCCAAGCGCTCCCGAGCGCTTCTTCACCGTCGGCCGCTGAACCCCGCTCTGAGCGCTGTCGCCGAGCGCCTCTAGGGCTCGCCCTCGACTACCAAGCAAGCTCCCGTCGCCAAGCGCTCCTCTCAACGCCGACCGTTCCCTAGGGTTTGCCCTCGGCCGCTGAGTTCCGACGCCGAGCTCTGTCGCCGAGCGCTCCCTAGGGCTCCTGTCACGCCCCGATTCTCGGGCACGCGCCCATCCCTCACCTTGGTCGATTAATAACGTGCGATATCCCAGGATTATGTATCGCCGACCCTTTCAATTTATTATGCGCATGCGGAAGCGATTATAAATCCCCGTAAAAAAACAATATGATAGAAAAGCATGCCATATTTTTCATATTGAAATTCACAACCACACTTTCATTAACAGCACAACTCATAGTATATTTACAATACTATTTACAGCATATTAGTCTTATACCTATCTACACTAAGACAAGGTTCACAAAAGGGATGGGATCTCAATCCACATCTGGGTTGTACTCAAGATCCCTCTCTGGATCATCTTCTTCTTTCAAGATCTTTCTTCTCCTCAGGTTCCTCCTCCTCAGCTCCTCCTCAGGGTCCTGAAATGTTGTCCCACAACCGAGATGAGACTACGTCTCAGCAAGTTCTACCCCCTAAAACTCGATTAGTAAGCCAATACACTATTCGGTTACTTAAGCACAGCATGAGTCAGAGGACTTACCTTGGCCTTAGATTCTATCTGCAAATTAGTACAGTTTAATAGGTGCTCAAACAATCACATCACCGATCGAAGCATCGATCAAATCGACCCAGTCGATTTGCATGTCAGTTGGACCGTTTTTAGGTCATTCATCTCACACCAAGCAATTTTCAGACCTAATGGCTTTATGGTCCCACCCGACCCTTTCAAAGTTTAGTGGCTTTACGGTCCCACCCGACCCTTTCCAAATCTAGTGGCTTTATGGTCCCACCCGACTCGTTCAAAATCTAGTGGCTTTACAGTCCCATCCGACCCTTTCCAGATCTAGATTAGGAATGAATCTTAAATTCACTCATAAATTACTTTAGCACTAAATAAAGCTCAAATAAATAAACGGACTGCACCAAGACAATCAGCATGAAATTCCGGTCACCGGCCATCCCGATTGAATTTCTGAAAAATAATTAATTAAATAATTAATTTCGAAAATTAAATAAATAAATATTAAAAATCCAATTTAGGCCCATAATGCCCGATTGAAGCCAAGACGAGCCCGGAAAATCGAGACTCGCTCAATAAATAACATGGTATGTCTACTTGCTAATGTCTATTTCTAACCACCTAACATGCATCATTAAGTCTTTAATTTAATTTATCTAAATTAATCTAACCACCTAATTGCATTTAATTAAATCTAACCAACCCTAAGTATAATTAGCACACTAGAAATCATTAGTGAGTAAAACTCACTCGGCAAAAGCGGAGATCGAATCATCGCAACGGCGACGCAATGGCGGCCGAAATCGGGCTTTCGACAACACCGGCGGCAGAGGCGGGGCTTAAGCTCGCCCAACAAATCTCAGCCCAACTGAGATTTGTTCTGCACTGGGATGGGCTTGCTCTTGGGCTTGGGCCTAGCTGCGACTGGGCTTTCTTCGCAGGCCGGACTTCAAGTGATTTGATGGAAATTGGGCCAAGACTGCTGGCTTTGCTGGGCTTCGGAGCTGAACTTGCTGGGCTTCAATTCAATTGAATATGGGCTACTGTCTTCTTGGGCAGGAATAAACTAAACTTCACTTGGGTTGCGGCAAAAAGGCCCGAATTGTTGATGAAGATGGGCCCACAACTTGAAGACCGTTGGACCAAATGCTGCTGGGTTGGGCCGCTTTGCTGGTTGACTGAGCTGAAGGAAACTCGGATGGAGAGGCGCACGTCCAAGATTTTTTTTTTTGTCTTCGATGGCTAAGTGGAGGGCGTGGGATTGCTTCATGCGAGCGACGGGCGGTCAACTGTTGGCTTCGATGGACTCAAAACGCATGCGACTTCGGTCTTCGTGGCTTCAACTCGATCCTGGCAGTTTGACCGAAGAAGGATAGATGCGGCCAAGCGGCAACTTGCTTGGTGGAACGGCAGCTGGCCAGTCAACTCCTGGCTTAGCTAGTTGACTGGTGGGCTGCTTCGATGCTTCATGCGGGGCAAGGTCAGAGGCAAAAGCAGACTGGTGGCGGCTAAAAGAAGCAGTTCACTGCTGGGGAAGAACGCGTGTGAAATGAAGAGAATCCGAGAGAAGACCGAAGCTTGTCTCAAGAAGGGGGTAATTCGCACGAAGAAGGAGGATGAGGTGGCAATCTTGGCGTGCGGAAGACGTTGCCGAAGGAAGAAGCACAAAGTCAAATAAAATATCTATCCTCTTCAATGCTTTGTCCCCCTAAAGCTTTCATGTTTATCCCCTATGTCCCCTAATTCTTTCTTACTTAGATAATGCCACAATTTATATCACCAATTAATCCAAATTGATGCAAAATTTCCAGCCCTTTGCCAAGCTCCTATTTTCTCAAATTAAACTTCAATTTCCTCATCGAACCTCCAATCAGTCCAATTTCAACGAAGATAAATCCCGTAAAATTTTCTGTGAGTCCCCGACACCCAAAGCGCTGACTTGAAAGTTCAAACTCGCTTCCATTCGGTCCATACGAATTTCTGTTCACTTTCCGCGACCTCCGAACAATTTTCCGTAAAAGTCTTGGAATCTCTGAAAAATTTTCTGAGACTGAGTCGACACTCCTAGAATTAATTGTGACATGACCGAAACTTCAATTTCTGAAATCGGACTCGAATTGGCGGTTAATTTCTATTCGACGCGTTTTTAGCGTGACCAGGCTTTGGGTAACTTTCATATATTTTTAAGTGCAATTGACTTGTCCGATTTTCTTCGAGCCTCTATGAACCCACTCGACTCATCGGCGACTCGGTTGCATGAAAATCCCAGGATCCAAATATGAACACAGGTACCAAAACAATAAGAAAATCGGTTCGGTCTTTGGTCGACATGAATTTTCTAATTTAGTGGTGTCACCCACGATTAGCCACACATCACCTTTGTCGATCCGTCTATCTCGATTTCAAATCGATTTTTAACCTGTCGTAATGACCTCTAAAGATGGACATGGTCGAAAAGCCGATTCACGCAGTCGGAATTCTCAAGTCTATTTGCCTTAAAATTCTAATAATTTCCCCAGATAGTTTAGTTATCTCAAGAATGATCGCCCGAGAATAGCCATATAAACACGTCAATGAAATGCCCGAATCAATTAGAAGGAAACAAAATCGAAAATTTGGGATGTCACAGCTTCGCCCTCGCCTGCGTCGCTTGCGCCGCTCCGGGGGCCTTGCGCAACCCACTGGCGTCGCCGTCCGGCTCCCCCCCTCGCTTTAGCACCGCTCCCCTCAACAGGACAACGCCTCTACCGCCGTGCCGGCCGTCTTCTGCCACCGTCACCGGACTCCTCCCTCTCCTCTCTCACTGGTACACTGCCTTGGTAGGCTTGGATAGTGTGTGAGCTCAGGTTCGCCCTCAAGAAGGGTTTTCCTTCATCGTTTGCTGCTGTGATTGTGTTTTTCCTACTGAGATGGCATCCAAGTCAGGTTTGGACTACAATGCTGGGGAAGGGACTAGTGCTCGTAGCTCGCCTCCTCCAGTTCATGGCCACTCGCCTCAGGTTGGTACATCGAAGGAGGATTCGAGATGTGCTAATTTGTCTCTGACTATGTTGAGCGATGATCCTCAAGTGGCTCGGTCTCCTCTTGCTACCACTGGGCCTCGAGGTAGAAGTCGAGGGAGGTCTAGCTCTAAGCGCCCTCAGCCTTGGAATGAGTCTAAGAACTTGAATGCTCGTACTTGGGCCAACGTAGCCAAGGTTGCTGCAAAGGGCTATGGTCTGGAGTTTTTTCATCCTTCATATGTCAATAACAAATCGGTGGTTGAGTTATCTGATGACATACTTGAGGCTGCTGATCCTAAGTTGCGAGAGTGCATTGTGGGTTACTTTATTGGCAGGAGATTACCGTTCAAAATAACTGAATTGACCCTAAAAAACGCGTGGGGATCAAAGCTAGTGGAGGTAATGTCTAATGGACAAGGCTTCTTTTTTTTTCCATGTGCCTGATGAAGAGTTTCGCAGAAAGGTCCTAGAAGGGGGGCCTATCATGATTGCTAGAGTACTCTTAGTTTTGCAGCAATGGCAACCTACATTGGAGCTAAAGAAAGATAGCCATTTGACCATGCCTGTGTGGATTAGGCTGAGGAAGCTTCCTCTTCCCTTCTGGTCTTCACAAGGGATCAACAAGGTGGCTAGCGCAGTTGGCAAGCCGCTGTATGTGGACTTGCGCACTGAGCAGATGAAGATACTGGCTTTTGCCAGGGTTTGTGTTGAAATTACAGCGAAGCAGCACAGTTGTGATGCTATAGAAGTTGTTTACAATAGTGAATCATGCTTAGTGGAAGTGGAGTATGAATGGAGACCTACTACATGTTCAGGGTGTGGCATCTTTGGCCACAAATGTGCCCCTACCCTTGCTCGTCCTTCTGCTGCAGTGACTACTCAGCAAGCTCCGGTTGTTGCTTCCCCTGTCCCCCAAGGTACACCTCTGGCCCTAGCTCCTCCTGTGTTGAAAGCCCATGCAAAAGTTGAAGGCCATCGAAGGCAGGTTTAGAAAGAGCAGACTGGTTCTGCCCCGCCTACTGCATCATGTCTACCTGCTGATGTTTCTGGTTTGGAGAATGGACCTCGGCAGACTGAGATGGGGTGGACTCTTGTTAAAGGGCAAAATAACCTTTCAAGTGCCATAACTTAGCACAAAGGAACACTTAAGTGCCATAACTTACGAAAGGTACACTTAAGTGCCACATTCGAAGAAAAACGAATCACTTAAGTGCCACTCTGGCCAAAGTCCGACCAAAAGGCCGACGTGGCATTTTTTCGGCGAAGCGAGCCCAAAACGACGTCGTTTTGCACGCTAACATGGCCAAATAATGCAAAAAATGGCATTGTTTTGGGCTGACGTGGTAAAAAAAAATATAAAAATTAATTAAATTAAATTTAGTTAAAATATTAAAAAATAATAATTTTAAAATTAAAAAAACTAAAAAAAAATTTAAATGTGGGGATGGTGGTGAGGGCTCGGCCCTCGCCCGTCGCCGCGCTCTCCCGTCATCGCCGGGAAGGGCCGGTGACGGAGGGGGAGGGTCGACCGAGGTCGCCGGGACCCCGGCTGGGACCGGCAACCCCGGCCGACCGGCGGCAAGGGCTCGCAAGCCCTCGCCCCCGATCGGGCGGGGGTGTAGCCCTCACTCCGGCCGAGCCAAGGGCCGTCGCCCGCTGGGGGTCGGATCTGGGCAAGGGCCGCGACCCCTCGCCACTTGCCATAGATCTGGGTGAGGGTCGACGACCCCTGGCTCGGCCGCGCGAGGGCCGCCGACCCTCGCCAAACCGGGCGAGGGGCCGCAACCCCGCCCGATCTGGGGCGAGGGCTTCCCGGCGACGGCGGGGAGGCGGCGGCGGTGGCCTCAACCACCATCCCCCATTTTTAAAAAAATATTTTAACTAAATTAAATTTTTAAATATTTTTAACTAAATTTATTTTTAAAATTATTATTTTTCAATATTTTAATTAAATTAAATTTTAAATTAAATTTTTATATTTTTTTATCACGTCAATCTAAAACGACGCTGTTTTTGCATTATTTGGCCACGTCAGCGTGCAAAACGGCATCGTTTTGGGCTCGCTTCGTCGGAAAAATGTCACGTCAGCCTTTTGGCCTGACTTTGGCCGAATTGGCACTCAAGTGATCCATTTTACTCCGATTTTGGCACTTAAGTGCACCTTTCGTAAGTTATGGCACTTAAGTGTCCCATTCTGCCAAGTTATGGCACTGCAGGGGTCCGCATGTCATTGTTAAAGGGAAGAAGAAGAAGGACCCTCATCATAGGGAATTCGCCTCGGCACTTCTGGTTAGCTTGGGAGATGAGGATCACACAAACAGGTAGAAGGCAGTTGCAGTACACAGGAGTTTACCTTCTACCTCAACTTGCAATGCCCAGAGAGGATTACGAATTATTACAAGGACGGAAGCACATGCCCCCTCAGCCAAAGAGGAGCCGATTAGTCCCGGTGAAGATTTGATAGAGCCGGTGAGCCTTGGGGAGATTTTGGATGGATCGGCAAACCGGATTGCCAGCTCAAATGACCCGCTAGCCCCTTGCCCGTCAGTTCCTCCCGGTTCTACGGGTGTGAAGTACATCCAAGACAAGTTGATGGATCTAGTTCTTGATCCGACACCTCGCTCCTTCCGGCCTGCTCCGCCTTCCAGTCGACGCAAGCTGCCGATAAGGAGGTAATCTTGTTTCCCTATTTGTATATATGTTTATAGGTTGTTGGAATGTGAGGGGCCTTGTTAACCCTACCAGACAGACTGAGGTTCGAAGCTTGGCTATCTCAAACCAATTGTGTCTAATTGGTGTAGTGGAAACGAAAGTTCCACAAAATGACTTCAATTCCATCTCTGGGATCTTGTTGAGAGATTGGTCTTGGATCTCAAACTATGAATTCTCCCCTAGGGGTAGGATTTGGGTTGGATGGGACCCGGCTCGAGTTAGCTTTGAAACTCTCTTTATTTCAAATCAAGTGGTGCATGGAAACCTTAAATGGTTGGACTCTGGAGTGACTTGTTGCGTGTTAGTGGTTTATGGCGAGCACACGTTCACGCTTAGGAGAGCTCTGTGAGAGGACCTTGTTCTTAGAAGCGTTGCTTTGCAAAACTCAGCTTGGCTTGTGATGGGAGACTTCAATGCAATTAAAGACCCATCTGACCGGGTCGGCAGATCCAATGCTTGGATACCGTGTTTTAACAAGTTTGGACAATGTTTGGCATAGGCGAAACTCAAAGACCTCAGGTATGTAGGATTCAGATACACTTGGACAACTTCAGTGGGCTCTGCTAGAAAAGCAAGAAAAATCGATAAAGTTCTGATGAATTGTAAATGGAGCCATGAATTCTCGTACTCCGAAGCTTCCTTCCGGGCGCCGGGTATATCTGATCACACCCCTATGGTGGTCAAGGTGCTTAACCCAATTCCTCAGAGGAAACCGTTCAAGTTTTATGACTTCTAGATGAAGCATCCAGAGTTCAATGCTATTGTTTCACAAGTTTGGGAGGCCCCTGTGGAAGGAGTTCCTATGTTTAGACTAGTATGTAAGATGAAGGCTCTCAAACAACAACTTAAGACCCTAAATAGAATTTCTTTCTCTAACATCTCAATCAGAACGTCAAAGGCAAGGGCGGCCTTAGAGACCATGCAGGCAGAGTTGTTGCAGGAGCCTGTTTCTGCTCATCTGGTTGAGCTGGAAAAGGAACAACGACGTGTCTTTGCTAGGCTAAGGTCCATGGAGGAATCTTTCTTCAGGCAGAAGTCGAGAGTCAGGTGGCTCAAAGAGGGCGACCGCAATACTAAGTTCTTCCATCAGTATATCAAAAGAGACGGTTGAGGAATAGAGTCATTTCTATCCAGGATTCGGAGGGGAACCTTCTCTCTGATCCACAGCAAGTCTAGCAATGCTTTCTTCAGTATTTCCAAGATCTCTTGGCGCCACAAGCTCAGCTGGATAGACCTTCGGTGGAGGAGATCCGCGAAACCATACAGCATCCTCTCTTGGTTGATTAGGTCAGTTTCCTAGCTCGTCCGATTACGGAGTTGGAGATCCGGGATACTTTTTTCTCTCTAGCTAGGGGCAAGGCATCAGGACCGGATGGCTTCACGGTCGAATTTTTTAAAGAAAACTGGGAGACAATAGGGCACCTGGTTACTGCAACAGTGTTGGACTTCTTCTCCACCGAGAGGCTCCTAAGGGAGATCAACAACACAATTTTGGTGTTGATGCAAAAAGTGCTGAATGCGTCTTCCGTGGAGGATTATAGACCCATTGTCTATTGCAACACTATCTACAAGTGTATTACCAAAGTGTTGACCAACCGGGTAGCAACAGTCTTGAAGGACGTCATTAGCCCTTCTCAAAATGCGTTTGTGAAGGGCAGGAGGATTAGAGATAATATATTGCTAGTCTAGGAGCTCTTTTCCGGCTTCCATCTCTAACCATACCTACCTAAGTGTGCAATAAAGGTGGACTTTAGAAAAGCTTATGACACGGTCAATTGGGGGTTCCTTGAGAGAGCCCTCTTGGCTTTTGGCTTTCCCGAGTTTATAACTCGGCTGATTATGACGTGTGTTCGTACTCCTAAGTTCTCGATTGCTTTGAATGGGGAGTTTCATGGATTCTTCACGACTGGTTGTGGACTTCGTCAAGGTGATCCTATTTCTCCCTATTTATTTACCTTAGTGATGAAAGTCCTTTTAGGGATCTTATATAGATGTTCTTTGAAACTGGAGTTTAAGTTCTTCTGGAGATGCAAGCCCACGAGCCTTTCGCATCTTTTCTTTGCGGATGATGTCTTCTTGTTTTCGGAGGCAGAGTTGCCCACTATAGCTATTCTCAAAGAAGGCCTTCAAACCTTCTCTACTTGGAGTGGTTTGTTCCCAAATCCAAATAAGAGTGAAATCTTTCTTGCTGGAGGCACGCCGTCCTTAAGAAACCAGATTATCTCTGAGTTGGGATTTCACGAATGTAACTTGCCAGCTCGCTATTTGGGGGTTCCTATCATTACATCGAGGCTCACTAAAGCTGACTATTACACTCTCGTCAACCGCATTACGGCGAGGGTTCAGTCTTGGACTCATTACTTCCTTTCTCTGGTTGGACGGTTGCAACTCATCAGATCAGTTCTTCAAGCTATCCAAGCCTATTGGGCGAGTGTCTTTGTTCTACCTGTAGCTGTTCTAGATCAGATTGAGAAAATTCTCAGACAATTCCTTTGGAAATGCCCGGAGCTAGGTAGAGGGGATGCCAAGGTCGCCTGGGAGGATGTATGCCTTCCAAAGAAGGAAGGAGGGCTTGGTATTAGGAGGCTTAAAGATTGCAACAAGGCTGCCATGTTGAAACATATATGGCTCTTATTCTCAGATAAAGAAGCTCTGTGGTGCAAGAGGGTTCATTCCATGTTCTTAAAGGACAAGAACTTTTGGGTCACTAGGAAGCTAACCTATTGTTTCTGGGCCTGGAAGAAGCTTCTAAGTCTCAGGAGTGACTTTCGAAACGTCTTCTTTTGGAGGATTGGAGATGGCCGCGCAGTCTCTCTTTGGTTCGATAACTGGCACCCTAGGGGACCGCTGAATTTAATCTTCTCAAACTCGCTTATCTACAGCTCAGGATTATCTAGACAGGTCTCAGTGGCAAATATTTTCTCTAATGCTGGCCAGGCTCTCAAAACAATCCTTGAGTCGTGGGATTATCCTCTTCCAACCCCTACTCAAGTAGCGGATTGCTGTTGCTGGCGGGAGAACCCGTCGGGCTGATTCACGGTAGCAAATGCTTGGGAAACCATCAAGAGCAAGCGGAACATAGTTTTTTGGCATGATCTCATTTGGGATAATGAAATCACGCCAAGGTATTAGCTTAACCTTTGACTTATGGCCAAGCGCAGATTGCCCACACAATCTCTGTTATTGGCTCATGGTAGAATAGAAAGGGGATCCTATGCGTTTTGCAATGGGGTGCCTGATTCCATAAATCATTTGTTTTTTGATTGCTCTGTCATGGTCGGTATTGCTTTCTTTTGGGCGGCGAGATACAATCTGCCTTGAAGAAACAGATCTTGGGGAGAGAATCTTCGGTGAGTCACCTCTTTCTTAAAGGGTAAGGACTTCTCTAAATGCATTGCTCGATTTTCCCTTGGGACTCTTTGTCACATTATTTGGAAAAATAGGAATAGCATCCTATTTAGAGAACAACCCTTTACCATCCCGGCTATGAAGAACCATCTTCTTAAGGTGGTTAAGGATAGAGCTAGCACCTTCAGAAATGTTGAGGATAGCTTCAGAAACAGAAGGTTGCAAAAGAATTGGGGCATCAATTCCATCATCTTCTCAGGAGAACTGTAATCGACCCTGGTTACATTCGACGCTTCAAGGAAATGCTAGTGCCCTAGTGCTCTAGTGCCCTGGAGCCGACGTCTCTCCTCCTTCGCTGAGGTTTTTGTTTCTTTGCTGGTTGTTCATGCTGTGCTTTTTAGTTTTTCTATTTGCCTTCTTTTAGGCATTGCCTTGTGTTTTACATCATGGCATACTCGCATTCATTATGTTTATTCGTCTTGAGTGTAAGTTTTGGTTCCATGATTTTTTGTACTTGTGACCTTTTCTATTTATATAATTACCTCTTACCAAAAAAAAAAAAAAAAAAACAAGTCACAGTCCTTCAAAGTATAGTTGAAGGGATAATTATAGCCTTATGAAATCATGATTCTTTCTGGAATGCTTAAAAATAAGAGATAACTACACCAAAATTTTTAGAATTTTTTGGAAAAATGCAATTCAATCATAGAACTCCGAAAAAGTACAATAAATCATGATACTTGTGGAGTTGATTAATGTGGTTTTTTTCTTATTACTTTCTTAAAACACATAGCGTTTGTGGTTTTTTCTTCTTTTTTTCTCTTCTCTTCATTTTTGCCAGTACTAACCACCTATTTTGTTGTATTGAGAACCTTTCGGCTCAATGCAACGGAATTATTTGGCTTGACTTCTTGCATATAGCTGAATAGCAGTTTTCTCCTTTTCCACTGGAGGAGCATGTTGCCTACATGGGAGGTGAACATCGATGCGGAAAGACCTGCTATATCACCTCAATCGAGAGTTGATAACTATGATTGTTTTTTTTTCCAGAGTTATTTAATAACGTAATGTCCCATGAGAAGCCAAATTCTGAATTTATTCTACTAATGCTGGTTGCATCAGGATGGAGGGGTATCCATCTTAAAGTTAGATGGTTACAAAAAAAAACAGTGTATTTCCAGGCCGGCATCTGTACAGCGGGCGCTTTCTGTTCTCGAAATGGAAGTTGAACAAATAAATAAAGGAAACTACGAACATTATATGCAGAAAGAAGTTCATGAACAGCCAGAATCCCTAACAGCCACAATGAGGAGCAGGCTTATACGTGGAGGCACTTGCAAAGCGAGGACTATCCTTATCCTCCTGGGGGGATTGAAGGATCATCTCAAGACAATTAGGAGGAGCTGGAGGATTGTTTTTATTGGTTGTGGTACAAGTTATAATGCTGCTTTAGCTGCAAGGCCCATCTTGGAAGAACTTTCTGGCAAGTAGTGAATGATTGCTTATGTGGGTTGGAGATGTTAATTTACTTTTAAGAACTCTTTTCTTGTTTGCTTGTTTTCAAAACAGGAATTCCTGTGACAACGGAAATAGCAAGTGATGTTTTGGATTGTCAAGGCCCAATTTATAGAGAAGATACACCAGTTTTTGTCGGTCAATCTAGTGAAACAGCAGATACCTTATATGCCCTGGAATATGCTCTCCAGAATGGTGCATTATGTGTAGGAATTGCTAATACTGTTGGCAGTGCAATTGCCAGAAATACACATTGTGGTGTCCATTTAAATGCTGGTGCTGAGATAGGCGTGGCAAGCACCAAAGCGAGAGAGTACCTTATTGACATTCTGTTACAGAAACGATCTTTTCTTCTTCATGGTTTTCTTGTCTTTCTTTCATGAAACTGATTTACGGATATGCTTTTTGAGCAGGCATATACAAGTCTAATAGTTGTTATTTCTTGTTAACTTTAGCAATTGGAGGAGATGCAATTTCTAATTAAGCAAGAAGAGAAGCAATAAATGATTGTCTTTTTTACCTTCCAAGTTTTGTCACTTACCATCTCACCTTCAAAATTTCTGAACTCCTGTTGGATGTGCCTTTTCTGTGTAAACTTATGTTGATAAATTGTTTGTACAAAACATTAAATCCCTTGTTAATATCTTGTAGACAAAGTTAGAGATGTGCTGAAGCTTGACCAGGAAATGAAAGATCTTACCAAGCTACTGATTGCAGAGCAGTCACTTCTCATGTTTGGCAAAGGACACAATTATGCTGCAGCTTTGGAAGGTTCTTTAAAGGTAAAGGAAGTGGCATTAATGCACAGTAGAGGAATACTTGCTGGTGAAATGAAACATGGTCCTCTGGCTCTCGTGGATGAGTCTTCCCATTGTAGTGATTGCTACACATGAAGCTTGCTTCAGGTTAGCTTTTGTTGTACAGGTTTACTCGCATCCATGAAATGTCCATTTGTTCTAAAGCTGAAGGTGTCAATGTTAACAGCAAGCAACAATAAGTTATTAGGCAACTCCATGCCCGCAAAGGATGCCTAATTGTCACGTGCTTGATGGGGAATGCTGCAGCTGTGTGTCACGGCCCGTGAGAATGCAAGACCAAGAGGGTTCTTGAGGACGGGCGTGACGCATCCGACCCTCGGCCTATATCCCCGAGACTTAGAGTATTCTCGAGTATACTCCTGGGGCGGGTAAATACGGTATTTGTACGCATACGTTATAAATGCGAGTAGCTGGTAGTTGGGAGTAAATATGGGTAGTTGGGGAGGTGCAATCTCCACCGTTAGATCTAAGAGAGATCTACGGATACGGTTTGCCTTGTACTTGTATATAAAGGGGTCTCCTCCATTCTTTGTAATTCATTCACAAGCAATATGAAAACCAGAGCTTCTCTCTCTAAGAGTTTCTCTCTCTACATACGAGTCTTGTGAGTCGAGTGTTGAAAGGTCGCTTAGGGGTAAAACCCTAAGGCCGCACGGGTCGGCCTACGTGTGATCGAGAGTGAATCGATCGGCCCGTGACAAGTGGTATCAGAGCTGATTGTGATCCAAGCGTAAGTGCAATGGCTGCTCCACGATCTGATGAGGCACTCGCCTTGGGTGGTGATGGTGCTGATCGTGGGCGGAATGCCGAGAAGGTTGGTGCCAAGGGGAAGAAGTCCCGGGGTGGTTCGAGGGATCCGACGGGGGATCTTGCGCAACGGATGGCGAAACTAGAGTTGTTCGTCACCGATGTCCAAGGATCGGTAGACGACCTGACCCAGACCATGGACGGAGTTGACGCCGGAAGAGAGGAGCTGTTTGCGGATGTGCAAGAGCTCAAGACCGGCATGGGAGAACTTCGTCACGAGTTGCTGGGGACCCTACAGGAGGAACTCGCGCAACGGTACGAACCCTTGGAGGCCACGATGGCGGCCATGTGCGCGGAGATAGCGGAGCTTACTGCAAGCTCGCGAAGCACAAGCTGCACGCGTGAACAGAGTGATCACGGTGCAAGGTCCACGAGTGGACACACCGAAGCCGAAGGAATTCCGGGGCTCACGGGTGGCCAAGGATGTGGACAACTTTCTGTGGTACATGGAGCGGTACTTCCAAGCCATGGGAATCAACGACGACCAAACATGGGTAAACACTGCATCGATGTATTTAGCTGATAGTGCATTGTTGTGGTGGCGTCGTCGGTCGGATGATAGGTGTGGGAATCCTATCGCGACCTGGGTGGGTTTTGTCGAGGAGTTTCGACGGAACTACTTTCCCGCTTACGCGGAGGAAGAAGCTCGTGACGAGCTGAAGCGTCTCGAGCAGAAGGGTAGTGTGCGCGACTACATCAAGCGGTTTTCGGAGTTGCTACTCCAAATCCCCTCGATGAATGAAGTTGAAGCGTTTCACCAGTTCATGGGTGGTCTCAAACCATGGACAAAGCAAGAATTGAAGCGGTACAACGTGGGAGATCTCACTACGGCCATGACCGTAGCCGAGTCGCTCGTGGAGTACAAGGTGTCGCCTTCCACATCTCGATCAGACACTCGTCCTAGGGACAAAGCCACTGGTGGGGGAGATCGGGGGAGATACAACCGCCCGACCGGAGGTAGACCACCACCAGCTGGTCCTCATCCTCACTGGGCTCATGCGGGGCCAAATGGAGGAGGGCAAAGAAAGGTACGCTCGCATAGCTGCTTCTTTTGCGACGGTCCGCACATGGCGCGGGATTGCCCGAACAAGGCCAAGTTGGCCGCTCTTTGCAAGGAGGAGGAGCCAAGGGAGGAAGCATGGTTGGGATCGCTGCGACTCCTTGGCACGATCAAAGCCAAGAAGGCGAAGGAGCCTAAAGGCTTGATGTTCGCGGACGTGAAGATCGGAGTGACCATGGTGAGTGCACTCGTAGACACGGGAGCATCCGACATCTTCATCTCAGAGGAAGCTGCGAAGAAACTTAACCTGCGGGTTGAGAAGGGAGCCGGTTGGCTCAAGACGGTAAACTCAAAGGAAGTCCCTGCGATCGGGGTTGCGAGGGACGTGGAGCTACAACTCGGATCATGGAAAGGCAAAGAAACTCTAGAGGTAATTCCACTTGACGACTACGATATTGTCATTGGAATCAAATTCCTAGATAGGATCCATGCAGTTGTAGTTCCCTTTGCCGAGTGCATATGCGTATTGGACAAGAGCTATCAATGCGTGATTCCGGTCCATCGTGAGTCAGATCGTGATCGGAAGATGATCTCGGCCATATGACTCACCAGAGGAGGAAGGAAGGGTGAAGTAACCTTCCTGGCGGCCTTGAAGATCGAGGACGACAAGGGTGAAGGGAAAGAAGTCCCGACGGAAGCAACCCAAGTCCTCGACTCGTTCAAGGATGTCATGCCTTTGAGTCGCCGAAGAAGCTACCACCCAAGAGGGAGGTGGATCACCGGATCGAGCTAGTGCCTGATGCTCGACCGCCTGCCATGGCGCCTTATCGTATGGCGCCGCCCGAATTGGAAGAGTTGAGGAGACAACTCAAGGAGCTGCTCGACGCGGGTTTCATACGGCCGTCTAAAGCCCCGTTCGGTGCGCCGGTCCTATTTCGAAGAAGCACGATGGGTCACCCGGATGTGCATCGACTACCGGGCGCTGAACAAGCTGACTGTGAAGAACAAGTACCCGATCCCGCTCATCGCGGATCTCTTCGATCAACTTGGTGGAGCTCAATGGTTTACCAAGCTGGATCTCCGATCGGGCTACTATCAAGTTCGGGTCGCTGAAGGGGATGAACCAAAAACAGCCTGCGTGACACGATATGGATCCTACGAGTTCCTGGTGATGCCGTTCGGCTTGACCAACGCGCCGGCTACCTTTTGCACAATGATGAACAAGGTACTCCACCCTTTCCTAGATAGGTTTGTAGTGGTTTATTTGGATGACATTGTGATATATAGTCGGACGTTGGGAGAACACGTCGAGCACATAAGGCAAGTCTTCCAAGTCTTGCGCGAGAACGAACTGTACGTTAAGCGCGAGAAGTGTGCCTTCGCCCAAGAGGAAGTTCCGTTCTTGGGGCACATCGTCGGAGGTGGGCGAGTACGAATGGACAAGGCGAAGATCCAAGCAATCGTCGAATGGGAGCCACCGATGAAGGTGCCGGCATTGAGGTCATTCCTGGGCCTCACAAACTATTACCGGCGGTTCATCCGAAGCTACTCGAGTATCACCGTGCCACTCACGGACCTGTTGAAGAAGGAAAAGGCGTGGGAGTGGACGGATCGGTGCCAAAGAGCCTTCGACCGATTGAAACAAGCCATGACCGAAGAGCCGGTGTTGGCGTTGCCCGACCACACCAAACCCTACGAGGTAGAGACCGATGCGTCGGATTATGCGATCGGTGGCGTTCTTATGCAGGATGGACACCCGGTGGCGTTCGAGTCCCGAAAGCTGAACGACACTGAGCGTCGATATACCGTCCAAGAGAAGGAGATGACCGCGGTGGTGCACTGCCTACGGACGTGGAGACATTACATCCTGGGATCGAAGTACGTCGTAAGGATGGACAACGTGGCAATGAGCTACTTTCAGACCCAAAAGAAGCTGAGTCCGAAGCAAGCTCGATGGCAGGATTTCCTAGCGGAGTTCGACTACGCGTTGGAGTACAAGCGGGAAGGCCAACCCGTGGCGGACGCGTTGAGCCGAAAGACGGAGCTGATGAGCCACACGATGAGTCGACCAAGTTGCCCTTGGGTTGACCGCATCAAGGAGGGGTTGACACATGATCCAAGAGCTCAAGCCCTCATCGGGTATGCCAAGGAAGGTAAGACCCGACAATTTTGGTGTGAGGACGAACTCCTCTACACCAAGGGAAGGCGGCTGTACGTGCCTTTCTATGGGAAGATAAGGAAGGAAATCTTGCGCGAGTGCCACGACTCGAAGTGGGCGGGTCATCCAGGGATCCACCGCACGTTGGCCCTCGTCGAAGATCGGTACTATTGGCCACAAATGCGCGACGACGTGGAGGCGTATGTGAAGACTTGCTTGGTATGCCAACAAGACAGCCGGAGCAACGGTCGTCGCCGGGTTTGTTGGAGCCACTTCCCATTCCAACTCGTCCATGGGAAAGCATTTCCATGGACTTCATCGTCAACCCGCCGAAACCGAAGGGTGTTGGACCCCGATGGTGGTGGTTGTGGGTTCTCAAGTATGCAACCTTTGTACCGCGACGAAGGATTGCCCGGCCGAGGAAGCGGCCAAGCGTTCATGAAGCATGTGGTGAAGTATTGGGGAGTGCCACAAACGATCGTGAGCGATCGGGACCCCGCTCACGGGACGTTTCTGGTCCGAGTTGTTCGAGGCCGCCGGGGTCGGAGCTGAATATGTCAACAAGTTTGCATCCCCAAACCGACGATCAGACGGAGCGGGTCAATGCTCTCTTGGAGATCTACCTCCGACACTATGTGAGCACGACGCAAGTGAACTGGGCAAGGCTAATCGATGTAGCCTAGTTCTCCTACAACCTACAGCGGAGCGAGTCGACCGACCAGAGTCCGTTCGAAGTTGCCACTGGGCAGCAACCGAACACCCCGAGCGCAATCGCTTCGGGTTACCGGGGGAGTAGTCCGCCCGCATACAAGTTCGCCAAAAACATGCAAGAAGAAGCGGACTTGGCACGGGCGTGTCTACACAAGGCCTCCAAACGCATGAAGAAATGGGCGGATAAGAAGCGACGGCACGTGGAGTTCCAAGTGGGAGACCAAGTGTTGGCCAAGCTACACGTGGTTCTTCGATACAAGGACGTGCACAAGGGGTTGATCCGTCGCTACGAAGGACCATTTCGAGTACTACAACGGGTTGGAAAGGTCGCATACAAGTTGGAACTACCACCAAAGCTAAAGGTACATCCGGTTTTCCATGTAAGTATGCTTAAACCCTTCCAAGTTGATGAGGAAGACCCGGATCGAGGGGAGTCACAACGAGCGCCGCTCGGGGCAAAGACCTCGTATGATTGAGAAGTCGAAAGCATTTTGGCGGATCGAGTTATACGGAAGAGGTATTGTGCGGCCAAGCGCGAATATTTGATCCGGTGGAAAGGTCTTCCGGAGAGTGAAGCCAGCTGGGAGCCCGAGGAGAGTCTTTGGCAATTCAAGAAGGAGATCGAAGCCTTTCATGCCGAAGACGCGACGAGGGCATCGCCTGATTAGGTGGGGGAGAATGTCACGGCCCGTGAGAATGCAAGACCAAGAGGGTTCTTGAGGACGGGCGTGACACATCCGACCCTCGGCCTATATCCCCGAGACTTAGAGTATTCTCGAGTATACTCCTGGGGCGGGTAAATACGGTATTTGTACGCATACGTTATAAATGCGAGTAGCTGGTAGTTGGGAGTAAATATGGGTAGTTGGGGAGGTGCAATCTCTACCGTTAGATCTAAGAGAGATCTACGGATACGGTTTGCCTTGTACTTGTATATAAAGGGGTCTCCTCCCTTCTTTGTAATTCATTCACAAGCAATACGAAAACCAGAGCTTCTCTCTCTAAGAGTTTCTCTCTCTACATACGAGTCTTGTGAGTCGAGTGTTGAAAGGCTGCTTAGGGGTAAAACCCTAAGGCCGCACGGGTCAGCCTACGTGTGATCGAGAGTGAATCGATCGGCCCGTGACATGTGTCTCTTGGTAGAGCATGTAGAGTCATAGAAGTTCCTCAGGTGGAGGACTGTCTTCAGCCTGTAGTCAATATAGTTCCTTTGCAGGTACAGAGTACTATCAATAGTTTTCTATGCTTGCCAAGATGCAACATCTTTTTTTCCTTTACTACTGAATGCGTTATAACTTGCTGAAGATGAAGCTATGATGTAGATGAGGTGGAGCTGCATGGGAGCATCTAGCTTTCTGTTTCCTTGATATGTTCGATGCTCTTGGTGTTTGTTTCATGAAGGGTTCCAAAATTCTCTCTATGGTTTGGCGTTTAGTTCTAAAAGAGGGTATTTTTTAAAGTCTCAAAAAAATCAAATGAAATCAATCTTATTAATTGAGCCGTAACATTTTGCTTGGTTATTTATTGATTGCTTATAGAGTATATTCACATTCTTGTTCTTCCTTTCTAATAGCCTGTTTCATTTTGCTAGATTTTACTAATTTGTTAGAAATGAGATAATTTTTAACATATGTGGTGCAGTTATTGGCGTACCATCTCACGGTCCTAAGAGGATACAATGTCGACCAGCCCAGGAACCTCGCAAAGAGTGTGACAACAGAGTAGAAGCCTACTAACATGTCCCTTCTAATTTGTGTTTACTTGGCAACAAATTATGTCATGAGAATGTAAAGCATCTTTCTGACCTAGAGGATACATTCTAATGATCACTTGTACTTTGTCGAATAGCAGCCCTTGCGAGATCTTTTTTTATGATTGATTAGGAAAAACTATTGTAACCCACCCTTTTTGAGCGTTCGTGGCTTGTTATGCATTTACCTGTGAATCTGCCTCAAAGTGTCATGCTCATGGTATCTAAACATTGCTTCGTGATTGACATAACAACGATGACGTCAACTTAGTTTCATTGAGGATTCTATGCAACTTAGAGCAATATGTTGTTCATTAATGCCTTTGTTTTAAAGGTCTCAAAAAAGTTCTATTGTTGAAAATATTAGTTGTTGGTTTTAGCATTTAGGGAAACTCCTTTTTTTTTTTTTTAATGGTGGACTCTGATTGTATCTTGTGCTACATCATGAGATGTGAAAGGAGCCTGGTGGAGGTTGGAAGAGGAAGTTTGTATCCTTAGTGGGGAAAAATAGAGTAGTCTGGTGTAAGATTGATGGAATCAAATCGAGTGTTCGAGACATGATTTGCCTTTTTGTTAAGAACGATTTGAGGTTAAGCATGTCTCTCAAGTGGTGATTGTCATGTCGGTTGTCAAATTGTGGACAGTCCAAGTAAATTATTTCGTGTTCTAATTTCCTTTGACAGTGGGATATTTAGCTCTATGATATGGTCCAATTTGTAGAGAAAAAGAGGCCTCGTGTATTTGAATGGAAAGCATTTCAATGTCACCACGAGCAGCCCATTCTATCAATTTATCGTACTTGGAAAATACAATGCGACTCAATCTCACTAGATACCAACAAAAACAAAATCATGAGCTCCTACTGTCGCTGTTATTGTCGAACGAGATGTTCTTATAATTCTTCCCTACCCGCGTTTCCAGGGTGCGCTAGTGGTGGGCAACCGGCAGAGCATCTAGGCCCGGGTCAGCCCAGACCAATTCCCGATTCCGGCACAAGGCACGCGCATCCATGACGGTGCGAGGCAAGAGCGGCAGGGCTGCCCTTACACCGTGTAGTCGGCAAGAACGGAACACGAGGACCAAAATAGATAAAATCTTGTGCTGGACCCACACGTAAAGGTTTCGAGCGAGACGGGGAAGGAGGACCAAGGGAAGCAACACGAATGACAAGAGAGAGGGGAATGATTGAAAGTGGTCCGGGACCAACAACGATGCGGGGGAGGCCACCGAGAGCGTGGCGGAAAGTCTTGCTATATCACCTCAATCGAGGGCTGATAACTATGATCGTTTCTTTCCAGAGTATTTTAATAACATAGTATTCATGAGAAGCCGAATGCTGAATTTATTCTACTAATGCTGGTTGCGTCAGGATGGAGGGGTATCTATCTTAAAGTTCGATGATGACAAAGGAAAACGCGGTGTACTTTCCAGGCCGGCATCTGTACAACGTGCACTTTCTGTTCTCGAGATGGAAGTTGAACAAATAAATAAAGGAAATTACGAACATTATATGCAGAAAGAAATTCATGAACAGCCAGAATCCCTAACAACCACAATGAGGGGCAGACTTATACGTGGAGGCACCTGCAAAGCTAAGACTGCACTTCTGGGTGGATTGAAGGATCATCTCAAGACAATTAGGAGGAGCCGGAGGATTGTTTTTATTGGTTGTGGTACGAGTTATAATGCTGCTTTAGCTGCAAGGCCCATCTTGGAAGAACTTTAAGGCAAGTAGTGGATGATAGCTTATGTGGGTTGGACATGTTAATTTATTTTTACCAACTCTTTTCTTGTTTGCTTGCTTTCAAAACAGGAATTCCTGTGACAATGGAAATAGCAAGTGATCTTTTGGACCGTCAAGGCCCAATTTATAGAGAAGACACAGCAGTTTTTGTCAGTCAGTCTGGTGAAACAGCAGATACCTTGAATGCACTGGAATATGCTCTCCAGAATGGTGCATTATGTGTAGGAATTACTAATACTGTTGGCAGTGCAATTGCCAGAAATACACATTGTGGTGTCCATATAAATGCTGGTGCTGAGATAGGTGTGGCAAGCACCAAGGTGAGAGAGTACCTTTTGATATTCTGTTACAGAAACGATCCTCTCTTCTTCATGGTTTTCTTGTCTTTTTTTCATGGAACTGATTTACAGGTGTGCTTTTTGAGTAGGCAACTAGGCATATACAAGTCAAATAGTTGTCGTGGCTATGTTAGCTTTAGCAATTGGAGGGGACGCTATTTCTAACCAAGCAAGAAGAGAAGCAATAATCGATTCCTTTTTTGACCTTTCAAGTATGTGTCCCTCCCTATCTCACCCTAACAATTTCCGAACTTCTGTTGGATGTGCCTTTTCTGTCTAAACTTATGTTGATGAATTGTTTGTATGAAACATTATATCCCTTGTTAATATTTTGTAGACAAAGTTAGAGAGGTCCTGAAGCTTGACCAGGAAATGAAAGATCTTGCTAAGCTACTGATTGCAGAGCAGTCACTTCTCATGTTTGGCAGAGGATACAATTATGCTACAGCTTTGGAAGGTTCTTTAAAGGTAAAGGAAGTGGCATTGATGCACAGTGAAGGAATACTTGCTGGTGAAATGAAGCATGGTCCTCTGGCTCTAGTGGATGAGAGTCTTCCCATTGTAGTGATTGCTACTCATGATGCTTGCTTCAGGTTAGCTTTTGTCGGACAGGTTTACTCGCATCCGTGAAATATCTGTTTGTTCTAAAGCTGAAGGTGTGTCAATGTTAACAGCAAGCAACAATCAGTTATTCAGCAACTCCATGCCCGAAAAGGACGCCTAATTGTCATGTGCTCAAGGGGGGATGCTGCAGCTGTCTCTCTTGGTGGAGCATGTAGAGTCATAGAAGTTCCTCAGGTGGAAGACTGTCTTCAGCCTGTGGTCAATATAGTTCCTTTGCAGGTATAGAGTACTTCCAATAGTTTTTTATGCTTGCCAAAATGCTACATCTTTTTTTCTTATTCTGCTGAATGCGTTATGACTTGCTGAAGATGAAGCTATGATGTAGACGAGGTGGAACTGGATGGCAGCATCTACCTTTCTGTTTCCTTGATTTGTTTTGTGCCCTTAGTGTTTGTTTTTGCATTAAGAGTCCCAAAATTCTCTCTATGATTTGGCGTTTAGTTCTAAAAGAGAGTATGTTTTTCAGTCTCAACAAAAACAAAAGAAATCAATTTTATTGATAGCCATACCAACATTCTTAAGACCAAAGAGTCGGGCCAGAAAAGGAAGGGGGGTGGGTGACCTGGTGACAGGGGAGCCGGTGACCAAAGCCCCGGTGAACAGAAGCCATGTTCTTCATGTGGAAATCAGGACAGGGGGCCGCTGGCAATTTGAATTGAAAAAGAAATGGTTTTAATGCAATTCTTTTTCTTTTATCATTCAGGAAAGACGAAGAAAGTTTTAGGATGGCAAACATTCTCTAAAATTTCTCTTACCCTCAAAACCATAGCCGATGATAGAACTAGATTACCAATCCTTAACTTTTTGAGGAATCCTTCATCAGTGGTGGTTGTGAATGACTGATTTATTTATTTTTTTCAAATTTCGACCTTAATTCCATAGGAGCAAGTCAGAATTTTGCTGTTTTTATTTGTTTATATATTCATTGCTTATAGAGTATTTTCAGATTCCTGTTTTTCCTTTCAAATAGCCGGTTTTAGTAGATTTGCTAATTTGTCTGACATGAGATAGTTTTTAAACATTTGGGGTGCAGTTGTTGGCGTATCATCTCACGGTTCTAAGAGGATACAATGTCGACCAGCCAAGGAACCTCTCAAAGAGCGTGACAACAGAGTAGAAGCCCACTAATAGATTTCTTATGATTATGTTTTTCTTTTTTTTGGTCAGAACTTGATTATGTTTACCCGGCAATGAAATGGATAATGTCATGAGAATGTAAAGCATCTTTCCGACACAAAATATACATTATGTTGATAATTTGTACTTTATTGAATGGCAGCCCCGCAAGATCTTTATTTATGATCAATTAGGAAAAATTGTCGCAACCCACTTTTGTGCGTTCTCGGCTCGTTATGCAATTACTAGTTAATTTGCCTCGAAGTGTCGCACTCATGGTACATGAACATTGTTTCATGATGGACATGACTACGACGACTACAACTTAGGGTCCGTTCATTTCGCGGAAAATTGGTCATTTCCGGAAAATATTTTCTCAAAAGTCATTTTCCAGGAAAATGACAATATTTTTTGGTATTCGGCTAAAACCTGAAAATATTTTGGAAAATATTTTTCGGTGTTCGGTAAGGAAAATATTTTCCGCTCCCAGTTGGCGAGCGCGAGCTTGAAATCAATGAGCTTGAGGTTCACCTAGTGACGGCCAACAACTAGTTAAGAAAGAAGATGGGAAACAAAGAAAAGGAAAAGAAAAAAAGAAAAGGAAAAGAAAAAAAAAAGAAAAGAAAAGAAAAAGGAAATTAAAAATAATTTGAATTAAAAAAGAAAAATAAAATTAAAACATAATTCAAATAAAAAAAAAGGAAAGAATAAGAAGAAAGGGAGGAGGAAGTGAGGATTTATAAAGATGTGAGATAAGAGAGATCAAGTGAGGAAAATGTTTTCCACTTTCCCCCAACTTAGAAGACTTTTTTCCCTTTCTTAGAAAACATTTTCCTCAAGGAATTCATTTTCCATTAAACGAACGCCGGAAAATCCGAAAATATTTTCCCAGAAATTATTTTCCGTGAAACGAACGGAGCATTAGTGTCATTTGGGATGCCATGCAACTTAGAGTAATATGTTGTTCATTATTGCCTCCATCTTAATGGTCACGAAAAAGTTCTATTGCTGAAAATATTAGTTATCTTATTTAGCATTTAGTGGGGAATTCCATTTTTCTTTTTATGATGGACTTTGATTAAAGTATCTTTTGCTGCATCATGAGATGTAAAAGGAGTCTGGTAGAGGTTGGAAGAGGAAGATTGTATCCTTATTCGGGAAAATAGGATCGATCGAGTATTCTGAGATGTGATTTGCCTTTTTATTCGAATTTGGTTTTTATAATTGAGAGTGAAAAGGAGAGCAAAAATTCAAGGTTCTTTCGGCCGAAAGAAACAAAAGATCCAAGGTTTCTGAAGCTTCCCAACAGTTTCCAATCAATTCCCGATGAGCCGTCGCGCTTCCTTTTGCAGAAGACGACGTGGCAAAGCTCCATCGCCACATCAGTATAGTGCTAACCGCCCAGAGATTGACAGGTGGAGCAACCTCAGCGGATGGGTCCCACATCAGTATACATTCTATTGATTATTTATACTTTATTAAATGGCAGCCCCCCAGCATGATCTTTGTTTATAATCAATTAGTAAAAACTATCAAAACCCACATTTTTGTACGTTCACGGCTCGTTATGCATTTACCGGTCAATCCGCTTCGAAGTGTCGTACTCATGGTACCTGAACATTGTTTCATGATTGACATAATGATGATGACTACAATTTAGTTTCATCTAGGATGCTATGTAACTTAAAGCAATATGTTGTTCATTTATTTAAAGGTCACGGAAATGTTCTATTGCTGAAAATATTAGTTATCATGTTTAGCATTTAGTAGGGAACTTTTTTTATGACTTTGATTGATGTATGTTTTGCTGCATCATGAGATGTAAAAGGAGTCTGGAGGAGGTTGGAAGAGGAAGATTGTGTCATTGCTCGGGAAAAAAAGAGCGGGCGGTATGAAAAGATGTGTGTCATTGAAGGTGCAAGACTTTGATAGAATCAATCTGAGTATCTGAGACAGGATTTGCTTCTTTCGCTGAGTTTGGTTTTTGACATTGAGCATGTCTCTGGAGTGGTGATTGTCTCGTCGGTTGTCAAACCGTTAGTTAACTTCCGGTTCATGCCTTTCTTGGGAAAAAGTCCGAGGCAACTTGTACCATGTTTTGATTTCCTTTTTCAGTGTGATTTTTACTCCATGATATGGTCCAATTTGCAGACACGCAATGTATTCAAATGGAAAAATTTCAATGTCAACTTGCTATTAAGCAGTCCATTCTATCAATTAATCGTAAGTGGACAATACATTGGACAATACATTGGGACTCTCACTAGACACCAACAAAAACAAAACCATCACTTCCTACTGTCGCTTGTTATAGTTGTCGAACACAACGACGTCATGTTTCTTCCCCAGTCGTATGTTCTTTTCAAGAGTGTGCTAGTGGTGGGCGTCCCGGAGTACATCTGGGGCCGTAGCAACACGGGCCCATCCCCAATTAATTCTCAATTCTGGCACAGACCGAGCATCCATGATGGTACGAGGCAAAAGTGGTGGGGCTCGTCCACCATGGGGTTGGCGAGAACGGAACACTGACACAGACATGGATACGATCTTGCGTTGAACCCACACGTAAAGGCTTTGAGCAAGATGACGCAAGAGGACCACGAAAAGCAACATAAGTGACAAGAGATAGGGGAAACAGCGAAAGGGGCCCGGGAACAACAACGATGCAAGGGAAGCCACCAAGAGCGAAGCGGCGAGCATCATGAGGATGGGAAACGCTTGGGCACAACAAGCGGGAGCCAACGACAAGTGAGCAACGATCGCCAATGAGCAATAGAACAGAAGACAGACGACGGCAAGAGAGGTGGCAAAAGTGTGGGTGTCGAATGGGGACGTGGATTCCCCTTGGAATTTCACCTGGACAAGGTTGACCAGCATGGTGACTAGAAAGACGAGAATGGGGTGGAGGGCAGTGGAGGCAGGGAAACCTCGGTCGTTTGTTTGGGGGCGACGGCCGATCGGCATTGGGGTAGGCTTCTGGAGGATCTTGTAGTCTTATCTAGAGGGAAATTATCGAAATTATCGAAATTATCCGAGAAAATGATGGCTAGAGCGGGAGCAGATCTTGCCGTTTTATAGTGGACGAAATGGTCGGGTCGTCCATTGTGGCATTTGTCGGTTTGGGAAGAAACTTCCCAGTGGTTTACATGAGACTGATTGTCGACTTCGCCTTTGCTGACTTCCGAGGTTTGCGAGCCACTCAGTTTGCGGCATCCCATTTGGGAGCGATTTAGCGAGCGACTAAACGTGCGATTTCCTTTTTTGGGAACGACTTCCCCTTACCGAGCGATTTAGCGGGGCTGACTTGCGCGCGACTTCCCCTTTGCGGGCGACTGCTCCTAACGAGCGACTTAATGAGTCTCTTTGCGAGCGATTTAGCGTGCGACTTCACCTTGGCACTTTCGCCTCGCCTTGCGATTGCGTGTTTCAAGACGTGGCCACACTCCGTCAGCATAATCCCTCTCCGCTCAGTGGGTGACACATGGAGCCACATCTCACAAGGACAGATCTGAAAATTGTCTCTAATAAGCTTAATACCATAATAAACAAAAATAATAATAATAATAATAACCTCCAATTTTAGGTTCACTCATAATTCTATTCTACAATTTTTTTTGTTCCATAAAAAACTCCAACTTTAGGTTCACTAACAATTCTACCATAAACTTCTTCTTTTTTTTGTCATATAAAGTTCATTTGTTTTCGCGAAAAATGTACCATTTCTAAAAAATATTATCTACAAAGTCATTTTATAAGAAAACGACTATTTTTACAGTGTTTGGCTGAAACTAAAAAAAAAAATATGATGGAAAAAATAATCAATAAAATTGTTTTTTAGGGTATTTTATGAAAAACCCCAAATTGTTATATTTATGATAGATTTATCCCAAACTAATTTTTGGATTATTAAAAACTCCAAACTAGTATACTCATGATAAATTTTACCAAAAACCTAAAAATGACACATTTATAATAAGTTTATTCTCCGTTAGTTTCCATTAAATTAAATTAATATTACGAAAATCTTCAAACTAGTACACTTGTGACAAACAAATGGTAAAATTGTAAATTGGTATACGCATCAATTATCACATATTATCAAACTCAATAATTTGATGATAAAATTTAACGAAAATTAACGGAAGATAAATTTATTATAGGTGTACCGATTTATAGCTTTTTGTACTCAAAAAATTGGTTTGAGATAAATTTGTCACATATGTACCAATTTAGGTTTTTTTGTGGTATTAACCCTTTCTCCTAATTATTTTTTATTTTTTTTTTTTTTTTTCTTCTTCCTTAGAGGTCGCCACCCACAGCAATAGGGCCAATGACAAGCCACAAGCGAGCTCAAGGCTCGCGCTAAAGTCCCAAGCTTGCCGAACATCACCATGACCAATGAACAGTTGAGGAAGGAGTAAAAAGAAAAGGAAAAGAAAAGAAAAGAAATTTTGATTAAAAAATATATATTTTTATAAGAGAAAACATTTCATTAACAAGGACCCGAGCCCTAGCACTGAATATCCATGCATGGCCTTTGTGGACTTGACCCTAGGGGTTGGGACTGCAGCTCGAGCATTGGTATCAGATATTAGGGGTGTCAACGGTTAGGTTCGGTAACCAAATCGAACCGTTAGAAAAAAATTCCGAACCGAATACGAACTGAACTGAAATTTCGATTCGATTCGGTTCGATTTTTGGTTTTTTAGCTTTTGGTTTTTGGTTTTTTTTTTTTTTTTTTTTGAAAATTCACAAAAATCCCCCAGCCCGGTCGCCGAAATCCACAGCAGGGGCATTCCACGATCTCTTGCTCCTGACAAAATTATGTAAGAGGGAAGGACCAGCCATTTGGTAAAAACCCATGAATCGTGTGCTGCTCCATCTTGAAGACGTTCAAGCTCTTGGCAGCCTGGAGCGAGAGGGTGAGGATCTGGAGGCGGCCGAGCTGCTCCATCTTGAAGAAGAAGTAGATGGGCTTGACGCACTGGCGGAGCAGGAAGGCGAGGGAGAAGGGGAAGCCGAAGGCGACGCAGCCGAGGAGGGAGGCCTCGAAGATGGGGGAGGAGCGGGTGAGGTAGGAGATCCAAGCGCCGAGGGCGAGCTGGGCGAGACCCAGAGCGGCGACCGCCTTGCTGGAGCTGTAGAGGGTCTTCATCAAATCCTCGAGCACCTGGCGGGTCTCGTTGGCCAGAGCAGAGAGGTCCCGCTCGACGGTGGGGCCCTCGATCTCCAAGAGCGAAACGCCGCAGAATCCCCATCGGGAACCGCTTCGCATCATCAAAAACCCCCAAAAAGATCAACGACCGAGAGAGAAAAAACCCTCACTGGACCCTTCTCGACCGCCACCGGAATCTCCTCGGATCCGCAGCCCGCGCCGTCCTCCCCGTCCCTGTCCCCGTCGCCGCCGCCCGCCACCGCGTCGTCGCAGATGGAGGAGACGGCGTTCAGCAGGTCGGGGGGCAGGGGGAGGTTGCGGGAGATGAGGCCGAGGGCGCACATCAGCGACTTCGTCTTCCCCACGCGATCATCGAGCGGGGAACCATCACCGTCCCGCTCGCGCTGCGGCTGCTGCAGCTGCTGGGGCGGGGGCTGGGGGCTCTCGAGGTGGGCCACCATGGAAGGAGGCGCGTGAATAAAACCCGAATTTTTAATGGTTTGATTTTATCGGTTCGGTTCGGTTAACCGAAAAAAACCGAACAAATTAAAAAATATTGATTTTTAATGAGAAATGAATCGAAAAAATTGAATTTTTTTATTCGATTCCTGATATCCCTATCAGGTATAGGCACAAGGGGTTCGGTCCTAGCAGCCCGAGACCTAATCTCGAACGTTGGGACTTGGGAATCAATATTGTGGTTTCTATGCTTAAGCGTACAATTTCAGGTCGAAGCGTCGATATTTAATTATATTTTGAAAAATATTTTCTTTCAAAGAGAATATTATTTTCTTGAATTTAAGTTTTAATAGGAAAACATTTTTCGTTAATGCATTTTCCTAAATGAACCAAATTATTGGAAAATGTGGAAAATGTTTTTAGCAAATTAAATGGACGCTTAAAAACTCTCAACTTTAGATCCACTCTCAATTTTTCTCCTAAACTTTTTTTTGCCTTATAAATCTGCCTCCATTAACCGTATGTCTCAATTTTTATTTTATTTTATTTTTACATCCTGAGTTAAGTGTCTTGAGCAAGAGAGTCTCGAGCGTGAGCTCTTCGATCTCAAGAGATCAAAGACTCTCAAGCATGCAAGATTAGAGATTGAGCCCAAAATTGAAGATCCTTTGCAAGATGGAAGGAAGACTCTTGAAAGTAAGAACAATTGAAGAAAGCAACCCCAAAGGTACATTTGTTTCTGGCAAAATTTCATGATAAAAAGCACACTTTGTGGGAAATCATTTTTCGGGAAAGTAAATATTTTTATTTGTTTGGTTATGTGTGACCAAACACATTTTTTGGTGTTTGGATCCTCATTTTAAAAAAGATTTCAATCTCATGGAAAAAAAAAAAAAAAATCTAATTTATAAATAATTTTTATTTTATTTTTTCTTTCCCTCTGCTTGTTGCTGGCCTTTGGTGACGCTTGGTGCCAAAGCCCAATGATAGTCGATTAATGGCCATAGGTGTGGGTGCCTATGGCTGATCACCAACCTTGCCGTGGCCAGTAACTAGCCAAAGAAAAAGAAGGAAAATGAAAAAAATAAAATAAAATAATACTATAATATTCGAGATAAGCAATTCCAGAAAGTGTTTTCACCTCTTTTAATTTAGAAATTTACTTTCTTAAATTTATGCATGAATGTTTTTGTTGTCCATAAAGTATTTTCAGTTTACTAGTTATTTTCTGTGAGCCAAATGGGTGAAAGTCTGAAATCAATTCACGGAAAACACTTTTCCCCCAAACAAACGCACCCTAATTGCTATAGTTTTTACCCAAACATTAGATCTAATTAAACAACATTTGGGTTGGTATGAAAATTCATCTAAAAAAGAAATATTTTTGGATATGAAATTTTGGAAAAAAAAAACTAGAGCAATAATGTGAAAAATGCCACATCACTAAGGGCGATTTTGGATGGAGAGTTAATGTTGGTAGATATGAGATTTAAGCAAAAGTTTATGGTTTTTTATAAGATAGAAAAAAAGGTTTATGATAGAATTATAACTGAATCTAAAGTTGATGGGTTTTTCATGGAACAAAAAGAGTTTCAAGATCAAAAGTCTGAGGTTTTTATGATCTTAAAAAAAAAAAAAAAAACTGAGATTAGAGTTAAAGTTTGAAGTTTTTATGACATTACGCCTTCTTAATATTTCAAAATTTTGGGTTTCCCTCTTGTCAACAAAGGAGACTCTTCTCTTCTTTTCAAAATTTGCTCTCTCACCTTGTCTCCCGATCTGCAACATTCTCAAGTGCATCGCCTCTGCCTCCGCATCCACATCCACCGTCACATCCAAGAGCCCCGTCGGCGGTTGGAATACAATAGCACCAACTTTTGCACTGAAACTTGCACTAGTTAGTCTAAATTAAACGCCAAATGTTTGCACAATTGCCTCTTTCCTTGTTTATATCTAGATATGGGGTTTTGTTATAGGGGTTTGGTGGGTGAAGTTTCTGGTGTTGTGCTAATTGGGAAAACTACATGAATGGACATCTTGGTTTTGATTTGATTTGCTACGCAGACCGACAATAAAGACCCCACATTTCAAGAGAAGTTTGTATCCTCACTTGTCGAAGGGCTTAGGGAGTTGAATCTTGTGTTGTGGAATAGCAATATCCACACTTTCGAGGACTTTGTTGACATTGGTAAGTAATTACTTCTTGCCTTGAACTCATTTTGCTAACAACACTATTGTTGACTTGTTTTGGATTTTGGTTCTTAAGTGGCTTGTGTTCTTATCTTAGTTGTGTTTTCCATGGTCTCAAAGGGTTTGGCTCCATGAGGTACTTTTTCAGAGCTTCAATAATACGGCCTAGCCTCTTCAGGCTAAAAAATAGGCAGGTGTAATCCATTGAATCTCTTCCTCTTTTCTTATGCATGTATAATCACGTGTCGGGTTCAAAAGCAAAAAAAAAAAAAAAATGTCAAAATTTGGAGTAGATAAGGTGGACTTTGTGAAAGAATAGTGGCTTGGTTTCTCTAATTCATTAGGATTTCCAGCAATATAATGCGAGTTCTTGATAGTATTGTTCACATATTTTGTTTCATAGAACGATATAGGCAGCCGACCACTTAGCCTCCCACATTAGCCTCCTGCCTCAGCTTGTGATCTAGCGATTGACGACGTGGTTGCACTCCACCACATCAACATAATCCCTCTCCACTCGATGAGTGACAATGGAGCCACATTCCACTAGGACAAATCTGAAAATTCTCTGTAATATTTCAAAATCTTGGGTCTCCCCCTTGTCATTGAAGAAGACTCTCTCTCTCTCTATCTCTCTCTCTCTCTCTCTCTCTCTCTCTCTCTCTCTTTGTCTTTTCAAAATTGGCTTCTCTCTCGCCTTCGCTCCCAATCCACTGCATCCTCCGGTGCGTCGCTGCAGCATGATAAATAGACAAATTCATTCAACTATTGAAGTGTATTAAGACACATCAAAATTCTGGCGACACTAAGTGGAAAGCTTCTGATTACAGCTAAAAGAGAATGCAATAATTCATTGCCTTTTTGACCTTTCAAGTATGTGTCACTTCCTATCTCACCTTAACAATTTCTGAACTTCGTCTAAACTTATGTTGAGAGAATTTTTCGTATGAAGCATTAAATCCTTTGCTAATATCTTGTAGACAAAGTTAGAGAGGTGCTAAAGCTTGTGACCAGGAAATGGAAGATCTTGCTAAGCTATTGATTGCAGAGCAGTCACTTCTCATGTTTGGCAGAGGATACAACTATGCTACAGCTTTGGAAGGTTTTTTGACACAAATTGAAAGCTCTTTCTTTTGCGCTTTATTCTTGTATTATGATGGTTCTAAGTGCTACATTTACCATCTTATTGTGTGAATTGAATTTTACATATGACGTTGACGCAGAGGAAAGTTATGCTTGGAAAGAATTCCAAAAGATAGTGTTTATTTTGAATAAAAAAGTGCAGATTACAATATCTTAGACACCTATTTATAGGGAGGTCGCCATCTAGAGAATAACGAAATAACTGAAATCAAATAATAAAACTAAGGAAAAGATATTGATAAAGGGAAAGTTATCAAACACAATTAGAAAATCTGCAAAACACGTATGAAATCTGTGAGATCTCGGGAATAAAGGGAAACGCGTGAATCAAATATTGTAACCCATTTGTAATCTCGAAGATTATGCAATCCTCTTTGATTTGTGGGATCGCCTACTCTTATGATGCTCCAATGTTTCCATAAAGACATTTGCATGTTGTTCTACATCAATCTCCTCCACTTCAGAAGAACTCGACCCTGAGTTATGGTTAGGATAAAGAAGAGTATCTGGAGGATGATACTCAAATAGGTCCAAATGTCGGGGAGATGTTGAGGTCACCAGGAAGATCAACAACATAAGCATTGTCATTGATTTTCTTCACGATTCGACATGAACCAACTTTCTTGTGCTTCAACTTGTTATATGTACCAACAAGAAAACGTTCCTTGCGAAGGTAGACCATCACTTCGTCACCCTCAGCAAATACCTTGAGGCAACGATGTTTATCTACGGCAGCTTTGTAAACAGTAGTGGAAGCTTCTAGCTGCTACTTCACACTCTCTTGTATCTCATGTAATTTATTGCTAAGTTTTCAGCTGCAACACTATATCCTAAGACTTTGGGCAAAGGCACGAGATCCAGCTTATGTTGTGGCGTTCGCCAGTAGATGACCTCAAACGGAGACTTGCCTGTGGAGCGGTTGACAGTGTTGTTAAAAGCGAATTCAGCAGGAGCAAGATACCGGTCCCATTGCTTTGGCATGTCACTAGAAAGACACCGAAGAATATCTGCCATAGTACAATTGACGACTTCAGTTTGACTATCAGTTTGAGGATGAAAGGAGCTGCTAAACTGCAAATTCGTCCCAAATAAACGCCATAGGGTCCTCCAAAAATGACTAAGGAATTTGGTGTCATGATCAGAGGTGATAGTTTTCGGAACACCATGCAAACGAACGATTTCTCGAAAAAAATAAACTCGCTACATGGGAAGCATTAGAAGTCTTCTTGCAAGGGATAAAGTGTGCCATCTTTGTAAACCTGTCCACTACCACAAAAACAGAATCCAAAGAAATAGGTAGAGGGGTGTAAAGTCCAGTGTTCTGAGAATGGCCTTTCGTAGTATGACAAATATAGCACTTTTTTCACAAATCGTCCAACGTCCCGCTTCAATTGAGGCCAATAATACCGCTCTTCAACTAAGGCAACAGTTTTGTCTCGCCCAAAATGTCCTCCAAGGGAGCCACCATGCAGCTCTCGAATAAGTTGTTCTCGCAAAGAGTCGCGAGGAATGCACAACTGTTGCCAAAGAATAAAAATTTGTCCTAAACGATCATGTCGTCGTGAGAACCTGTCGCAGAACATTTCTCCCAAATTTCCTGAAAATTTTCATCATCAGCATAAAGAGCACAGAGGTGGTCAAAGCCCACAACGTCAGTGTGCATGGTGACGAGTGTTGCAGCACGACGACTAAGTGCATCAGCGACTTTATTCAAGTGGCCCGCCTTGTGTCCAAGCACGAAATTGAATTGCTCCAAAAAGGAGACCCAACATCCATGCATTCGATTTAAATGTCTTTGGCTCTTGATATACTTGAGTGCCTGATGGCAGTGTTACGGACAAACTCATGTTGATAAAGATAGGGCTGCCAATGCTTGATAGCTCGTGTTAAAGAAAAGTACTCATGCTCATAGGTAGTCCATCGCTTGTGAACATCATTAAGTTTTTTGCTAAAATAAGCAATATGCTTACTTTCCTGGGAGAGAACAGCATCGATTCCTACACTAAAAGCATCACAGTCTAGTTCAAATACCTTTTCAAAATTCAGGAGCATCAATATTGGTGCCATGGAAAGTTTTTCTTTGATGAGAGCAAAGTTGGCTTCTGCTTCGTCACCCCAATGAAATTTTTCTTTCTTCAAGCATTCAATGATCGGAGCCATAATAGAACTAAAATTTCAGATAAAGCGTCGGTAGAATGTCGCAAGCTCGTGGAAGCTACACGCCTCTCTAACGATCTGGGGAGTCGGCCAGTCACAAATGGCAACTGCCTTTTCTGCATCAACTTGAAGGCTTTCTGCTATGACAATATACCCCAAGAAGCGGAGTCGATCAGTCATGAAGCTATACTTTTTCAAATTAATGTACAATTGGTTCGTCTATGAGGCCGATAAGATGTCCCTTAGATGCTCCATATGCTATTGGTCATCTGGACTATATATGAGAATGTCATCGAAATAGACCACCACAAACTTGCTAGGCGCGTTCGTGAGGCATCTGAAATCTGTGAGATTTCGGGAATAAAGGAAAACGCGTGAATCAAATATTGTAACTTATTTATAATCTCGAAAATTACGCAATCCTCTTTGATTTATGAGACTGCCTACTCTTATGACGCTCCAATGTTTTCATAAAGGTATTTGCATATTGTTCTACATCAAACATAGTGCATTTCTTTTTAGGGTGCCCCAAGATGTTGTAGCGACTGGTGGGAAGTGCTATGTCTTGAAATGGGTTACAGGTGACTATTGCACTTCATTTAGAACTTTTAATGTCTGATTTTTTTTTTATTAACCTGCTATTATTTGGAAAGGCGGTGGGATTGGCTTTTTAATCAGTTTTAAGGCCTTCAATAAGCCATATTGAATTTCCTGACCTGTTGAAAGTAATTTTTTTTTTTTTTTTTTTTTTTTTTTTTTATGTTATAGAAATTTGAGGTGACTATAAATGTTAGTAATTATATGTTTCTAGAAACTGTGGGTGTTAAGTGTGCAAAAGAAGCGACAGGTTTAATGTGGAAAGCCAAGAGCCAAATTAAAATTCCTTTGTCGAAAGGTAGGTGGAAACATGCGATGTTTGGGGAAATAGCTAATTCAGGTGAGGTGTAAACTGACCTAGCTGGCTTCAAGTAACTGGAAGAATTAGTGTACGTGCCATTTTTAAGCTAATATTCCATTTTCTTCACTGAAGATTCTTTTCAGGGTACATGTTGGTTCAATGAGATGTGCTATTTGCATTTATATGTTATTGTAGTCGAAAATTTTCTCCAATATCATAGTGACCAGGAATTAAGTCCAACCTGTTTTCTCCTATAAGCTGGCTTAGTTTGATGGAGGCTGTCTTGATGGTAATGGTGGAGTTACCTTGTAGAGTTCTTGAATGAGAGTATGCTTTTTCCCCCTTTTTGGTGGTTTACCGGAGGATGGGAGAAAGAAACTCCTGAATTTTCAATTGGGCATTACTAGATGAATCTGTTTGCCGATAGCCATCTATGGCAATTGGATCTGGAAGCTGGTGGTTTATTTGCAAAATTAAAATTGAAGCTTGTCTATATTTTGGATAGCTACTTTAGGAGGTTCTTAGAAATGGTGCCAGATTATCAAATCAAAGAAGTCCATTCTATTAGTTAATCATATTTCGAATATACAATTCGGCTCTCCCTAAATACCAACAAAAGCAACACCATAAGCAACACCTTGTATGAGTTACTGGTTGGCTCAAAAGGACATCTTGATACAATATGCATACTACCCCTCAATTGGCTCTCTTCATAGCGATATGTGCAATATCAATCAATATCTTTCTCTACAACCCACAATCAACACCCAAAAATCATTTATTAAACAAGCTTTACAAACCGACTCACGTAACCTTTCACAATTCCATTTATCAAATAAAATGCATTTCATAAAACATTTCGCAACCAATACAAATAGCTTTTGGCAATTCTCTTCGCAAAACACTTAACCAGAGCATTCATACATAGTCATTTCAAACTACTTCATAGACTTTCCAATGCCTTTTCAATCGACTAAAAAGATAGTAAAAGTTTTAATTTATGCAGGAACATGCTCTCAATAACTCATACTATATTAAAACACTACCATTTTCAAGATATGAGTTTATAAATTTGTAGAAGAAATAGTACCATTAAATTTGGGAAAAGGCAAAAACCAACTTACAATGGTTACTCATACCAACGAACTTGAATTCTTATTAATTAATTGAAAAACAATATCAAAAATTGAATAATACACTGCTCTAACAAATGACTCGACTAATTACATTTATTCTATGATAAAACAACATCCATGCGCTAATAAATAAACTCGTCTATAGTAAACGAGATCCTAAGTGTAATAGGCATGTGAAACTTTAGAATTTCGTTTCAAACAAACCATACTTTGAAATTCAGTTTCGTTGAATCCCATACCTCTATAAAGCCCTAATCTACCATATTCATATATATCCACAGTTCGATAACTCCACAATAAATCCTCATAGTCCAAAATCGACATAACTCTTAATTTAAGACTCAATTTCAAAAATTACTCCCATTAAACAAATAATAAGCTTGAATACTTAACTGGCGTTACAATTCACAGTGAATTTGGCCGTTGAGTTGTCCAGATCGAGAACACGCGAAATTTTTCCCATTTTATCCCCTTTTTTTCTTTCTCGCGGACGAGCTTCCTCTCCTCTTCTTTTTCATGTTTAATCCGCCGCTTCGCTTCACGAGCAACCACCATCTAGAGATGTTATATGAAGATGGGCTGAGTCTTGGTTTATAGAAGACATGGGCTAAGCTTTGGACTTAACTAAAAAATATGATGGGCCTTAATACTACACGGACGACCCTTTCGATTCTTTCACCGGCGAGCAATTGTTTGAAAATTTGTCGCAGCGATTATCTAGGCCTATTATTTTTTTCATTTTCTATTATTAGCTCATCCTACCAACACATACAACCTGCTTATCTATCACTAGGAGTGCCATTGACGTGGCTACTCAATAATATCACAAAATGACAGTTCACAACATAAGATGAATCAAAGGTTGTCATTAGAAACATATAGAGGAATGCCATTCGATATTCCCTCCTTTCATGGTATAGGTCTACGACATCCTGATAAATAAACAAATAGAAACAAAAAATCATTTGTGGGCATTGGTTATCTTCCTCGCAAGTGGGGCATGCCTATAGATCATCATTAGGTCGCCACATAGAGGTTTTTCATTCCTTGTTGAAGATTGAGATGCACTCTCGACAAGAGTATCAAAGGGCTAGATGTTCATTTAATTTGACAAGTACATCTTTCTTGACGAGGGCGAAGCGATCAATTCGACAAAATCCAAGCTTGGTGCAGATTTTATATGCACATTTTAAGCAAGACAGCAAGTATTATAATATTACGCGGAATACGCCATCTTCTGTCCGTTCCTGTGGGGGCGATAGGAGCGGAAAGAAGCCCTGCTAAAGGGCCTTCCAACTAGTTGATCCTTCAGAATTATGGAAATGATTGCATCAAGCATCTCAGACAACTCATTAACTTGTATCTTTCATTTGTCAAGTACGCCCTGTTCCATTTAAATTTTATTGAAATCCTTGTCTTACTACATTGTGTAATCCAGTACTATCCTCCAAATCAGTTTATTTTATGTTACAACATCAGAGAGAGCTCCTGCATGTCTTGTTCATTACTAGACATTCCTACTTTCCTTTTCGATGTGTACTGTGTCTCACTCACGTCCAGTTTCTTTATGATGTCTCTCATGAATGCCTTAATCTTAAAGTTCCTGAAAAAGTTCTATTGCTAAAAATATTGGTTACCGTATTTAGCATTTAGTAGGGAACTCTTTTTTTTTTTTTTTTTTCGCAATGGTGGACTTTGATTGATGTATCTTGTGCTGCATCATGAGATGTGAAAGGAGTCTGATGGAGGTTGGAAGAGGGAGATTGTATCACAAAAAAGGCAGGTTATTAAATGTGCAAGATTGATGGAATTGATTGAGTATCTAAGACCGCTAATATTGGTTTTTGCCATTAAAGATATCTCTCGAGTGATGATTGTCGCGTTAGTCATGCATTTCTAGAAAAATATAGTCCCAAGGCAAATTATATTGCGTTCCGATTTCCTTTGTCAGTATGATATTTAACTCCACATATGGTCCAATTTGTAGACATGGACACAGACAAAAGCAAAACCATAAGCTCCACGTTGGACCTTATGTTGTTAATTGGGAGAAAATCCAAAATCGGTACAATTGTAATAAATTTATCCTAAATTAGTTTTTTAACCATTAAAAATCCCAAATTGACTTTCCTTTGACAAATGCCACAGATATACTAAATTTAGAATTTTTTCATGATATTAATCCTTAATTTTTTCTTCCCGAGGTGTTCCGTATTTTGTGTAGGTTTTTCAACGGTCTCCTCCGTCTCCGGCCATCTCGAGCCTAACCTCCCCGTCTCCCTCCGCCGTCGCCACTGGTTGAGTTGCCAATGCCGAGTCTGAGGAGAGAACTGCCATGCGGAGTTGCAGATCCGCAAGTGGACCACCGTCGCTCGCGGCCGTGGATAAGCCGCTGTCAGAGGAGAGAACTGCCACGCGGAGTTGAAGATCTGCAAGTGGACCACCGTCGCTCGCGGCCGTGGATGATCCGCTGTCAGAGGAGCCAGGGTTGTGGATCTGGAAGTCGTTTCTAGGGGTGTGTTGGTGGTGGGCACCCCGAAGGACATTCGGGGCCGTGTCATCCAGGACCGATTCCCGATTCCGGCACAAAGCGCATACATGCTCGACTGTACAATGCAAGAGCAGCGGGGCTGCCGGTGGGGGAGGACGGAACCCGTGGACGAAAAAAGACAAGAGGACCGTGAAGAGCAACGCTAATGAGAAGAGAGAGGGGAAAGAGTGAAAGGGGCACTGGACCAACAAAGACATGAAGGAAGCCACCGACAGCGAGACGGCGAGCACCATGAGAATGGGGAACGCTCGGGCACAACGATCGGGAACCAACGACAGGTGAGCAACGAGCGCCAATGCGCAGTAGAACAGAAGAGAGAAAACGGCGAGAGAGATGGCGAGAGGGTGGGTCTCGAATGGCGACGCGGGATTCCCCTGGAATTTCACCTGGATGAGGTTCACCAGCACGGGAAGAAGAAGGGCGACAATGATGTGGAGGGCAGCGAGGCCAGGGGAACCTCGGTCGTTTGTTTGGGGAAGACGGCCAGTTAGGGTAGCCATATTTAGAGGATTACCGAAATGAATAGAGAAAACGATGGCTAGATTGGAAAGCATCAGCGGGGCTCTCCATTTTATTTTGGTTGGTTGGGGTTTGGAAAATCTTTTCTAGTTCTCGGGGCGAAGGTTCATACGAACCTTCCCCACAGGAGAAGAAAATATTCGGTGGTTCCAAATGACGTGGCTCGCGTTTTTATTTACTAGGGGGGAGCGGGTGGGGAGAAAGTACGACCGAGGTCCTTTTGGTGAAGACTCTTGACCATGTTTCGCATCCTAAACCTTCGTCAGTCGTAGGGCACGACGTCAGCATGCACGTGGAATTTTGACAAAACAAATTAAGAAAAAGCATGGCCGTGGACTCTAGCCCACTCACCATATCTCCCGAACCAATCATGGAGCGCCACGTGGACCCGACAAGGCGCCGTGGAGCCGGGTAAACTAATCTTCTTTCTCTCTCCTTGCACGCTAGCCTTGCGCTCTCTCTCCTCTGCAGAGTCATGTATTTATCGTATTCTCTTTCCTCTTCCTCGTTCTTTCCAAGCGAGCTAAACTTTCAAATTTTGAATCTCTGGTTTCGCTCTCGTTTGCTACTCCGCGCTTGTTATTGCTGCTCCGGCATTGCGTTTGTCAAGCGGCCGTTCCCTGACATCGCCCGCCGCTCTCTCGCTCGCTCGCTGCTCCTGTCGCTTCCTCTGTCTCTGCTTCGGCGCTCGCTCTCCGTTGCTCGCTCCGTCTCTGCTCCGGCGCCGCTTTCCTTCGCGCATTAATCTGCTGGGGCGGCCGAGATTTGAAATTTCCCATTTCGGCAACCACCTGCAGAGCAGCGTCGACGACCTCCAGCAATCCATCGATCGCCGTCCCATCCCTCTCGGTCCCCTCTCCCTCCCTCTCTATCTCCCCCCTTCTTCTGATTCTCGTAGCTCTTAAAGCTGTGAATCGCATCACTGAGTTAAATCTCTTCTCATTTCACTTGCTATTGCTAGTTACTTTGCGTTTCCTTTGGATATTGAGCCGAGAAAAGTTGCAAGGGGTGATTTTTATTTCGGGTCGTGCGTTTTCCTTCTTCTCAGCCGATTGATTTTTTGGTGTTTTCATCGCAGATTCAGCTTCTTCGACCTTCATTCAGTGCCTGAACCGACGCGTGTCGACTGCGAGCGGCAATCTCAATTTGCTCGACTCCATGTCAGTTTGGGACCGTGTCGTTTGAGGAGCTGTTAGGTCACTGCAACGAGGTTTCCAAGAAAACCAGAGTGACCTCGCCCTGCTCGAGGAACGCCTTAAGAGCTTTGGCTACGTCCCCGGTACTTTGGCTCGACCATTTATCTGCCTGTGTATTTGATTGCGAATAATCGCATGGAACTAGTTTACTTGCTGTTGATGTGTACATCAGTATGCTGGATTGATAGGTCAAGAATGCTGGGGCAATGATAAAAGAACAATGAAATTAAGTAGGAGTTGAAAGGAATGAAAACGTGCAAGTCAGTTATGTGCAGACCTTGACGTCCTGGTTTTGTTTCGTAGATGTTGATGATGTTGAAGAAGATATAGTTGATGACTTATCGAGAGGGCTCGAACCTTATCAAATGATGGATTTGACCAGCCATCTTCATGTTCGGGGCAACTTACTGCAGCGGTTTCTATGATGAAGACTTTTGAAGTCCATTCTTTGTCAACCCCTCTCGCGTTGTTAGTCTCTGCGACAAGGTTTTCAAGAAGCGAGAGTCCTGGTTGGTGATTCTAGTGCTTTTTGTGGAAGGGCCTATTCTTCCCTGTTATTGTTATATTTTAGCTGATCGTTATGACTTATGCCTTCTTGTTCTTCCTCAGGCAAAAGCTTGCAGTGCTCATCCGGCAGCATTCAACCATCAGAACTCCTCTCCTTTGCGAAATCTCAGGTAATACAATCCTTCTGATCATGTCCTAGTCACTAATACGATCAGTTAGTCAAGGAAAACGTGACAATTCGATGTTTGTGCTCGGAAAATCTCGATTTCTTTCCTTAGCTTCAAGATACAATGGAATAATATTTTTGCCATGAATAACGAACATAAGCAGGTGTGGATTATATCCTGGGAGACAACCCCAGAGCCACAAGCTACATGGTTGGGTACGGGAACAACTACCCAAGGCAGGTCCATCACTGGGCGACTTCCATTGTGTCCATCAAGGAGGATTCGTCCTTCGTCAGCTGCTGAGGCGGTTACGCCGCCTGGTTTAGCCGGAAAGCAAGCGAACCCAATCTCCTCACTAGTGCTATCATCGGTGGCCCCGATACATATGATAACTTTGCTGATCAAAGAGACAATTACAAGCAAATGGAGCTTGCTACTTACAACAATGCTCCACTCCTCGGCATATTAGCCTGGTTGAGTGGTGGTCACGGCGGTTACAGTCAACTCCTTCCAGGTATTTGATCTTTGAAAAGTGTTGTTATTTCAGACAAAAGCAATGTCTTGACATATTTCGGCATCTGATGGATGGGTTTCTATTCAATGCAGTGGTTGTTCCTACGCCGAAAGCAGCCATGGCCAAGCCAAGTCTAGCTCCTGGTACAATTTCCTCTGCCTTCCCTTTTTTCTTTGATTAATTCTGTGATTCCATTACCTCACTCATCTGCTTTTGCCTTTTTGATTGCAGTAACAGCTTCCAACAAGCTGTCCATCGAGCAGAAGCTAACGGCTTCATGGACTGCCGACAGGAGAACTTACCGCAGATGCTAGACAGTGATGACCAACAAGTCGGACAAGATGCTGAAATATGTCAACCTGTCGATCTCCAAGCTCTACGGTCCTCTGTGGGGACTAACCAAGTCCAGCGACTCAGACGTGTTCCCTTCCTGGATCTAATCCTTACCTTCAGGGAAGAGCCTCGGGTTTGTGTACATCCATACTTTGCCTCTAGCGGACATCTCCATTCTCAAGCTACACTCTGGCATAGGAAGATACTCCAGCTTCATATGTAATTGCACAGTTTTTCTGGGTTTCAGGGATGTAAAGGATTGTGCAGCAATACCTATTGGATACCGCCTTGGAAATATTGACACCTAATTTTGGAAAAATAAAATTGCATTTTGAACAAATAAAAAGAAAAAAAATGAAAATGAGGGAAATTGATTTGATTGAATTATGCAAGGAAATATGGAATTCTGATGGATGTCCGGATTTTGTTAAATGCATCAACAATTTTGAAATCAAGTGAAAAATGGGCAAGAATTGAGCTGATTGCCAAATCATACAGATTTAATTTTATGTGACAAGAAATGGCAACTTGGGAAATGCCATGTAAAGAGACCGTTTCGAATCACTATAAAAGAAAGGCTCATTTTTCATGACAGGGTGGTGGATTTTTGAAAAAATTCAGAGCAAAAGTGAGGAAGGTTTTCTCCTTGGTTTCTTTTGAGTTCAATTTTCTTTAGGGGAGTCGACGATCTTGAGAATTCTCCGATAGGTCTATTGGATGGTGCAGTCCTCTTGACGACGTCCCTCATTCATCATGAGTCATGGATATTGACGACAAGCATAAAGCTAAGTCGAGCTTCCTTTTTTGAGTTTGATTGTTTGCGATTCCAATTTACTATTCGAACTAAGGTGATTTTATTTTTGTTTCTTGCCTAGATTAAACTCCTACATCTCCGACGATAATTCTAGCAGCGAGACATCGAAGTGGCCAATGTACCTAAACGCTAATTGCCATCCAGGTGATTTTTTTGTGATAAAACGGGTTGTTTCTCTCCCTATTAAAGTTGTTCACTCCATATTTTCGGTATTTACTTTGTTTTGTTATGATGTTGTGGTCACAAGCAATTCAATGCCGAACAAAAGACCACACAATTCCATATTCCACCGTAATTGACAAGAGCGAGACGACAAGAGAAGGGGGGCGTCCACTCAAAAAGTTCTCGGAGGAGACTAGCAAATGATGAAATCAAGAACTAGCCATATGCCCACCAACACTACTGCAATTCCCCTTCTTTAGTTTTATTTTTATTTCTTTCTTTTGCTTATTTTATGTTATTTTATTGTGTTTTAAATTTTGTTATTATTGTTTAAGTTAGAATATGGTATGTCAATATTCATTTCATGAATCTCGTATTTGTTCAAATTATTATAATTATTAATTTGATCCGTAAGACGTCGGATCATTTTTTTAATTATATTAATTTTTGGGCTTTTTGATAGAATTTCAATTGTTAAATCACGATAATTATTTAATTTGGTACGTAAAACTTCGGATTAAATTTGTAATTATTTTGATTTCCTTGTTGTGATAATTAGGGTTAGAACAATCGTTAATTAGGGTTACAAATTTGATCCGAAATCAAAATAATTATCACAGGTTATTTTTTTTTATTATTTTAATCCTTTTTTTTATTGATAGTTTAGATTTAATATTTATTTAATAATTAATTATAAAAAAATCAAAATTCTGCATGAGCATATAGGTTTAGTAAATCATACATGTAGGATTAGGTTTATGAAATTTTCGTCATCTAGTGATTGTTGCTAAGTTCATTGCACGTCATTAGAACTAGGTCATTTGATTAAATTGCATATTTAATTGTTGCATTTCTTTAATTTCGAATTTCATGGAAAATACAAAAAAATTTAAAATGAATTCATTTCATGCTTTAGTATTCATGTTATATAGTTTAGGTCATATTGCCACGTCATATCACTTCATGTTAAATTAGTAGCATGCATTGCACGACTTTCATTAAATAAAGTGAAAACAAAAATTGAGTGATTGCTTATTAATTAGAAATCATATCTAGGATTATTGATATGAATTTTGACCTAACAACGCAGTTGCTTTCATTGCTTTGAGGTAAGTCCCGCATTATTTTATTCGCTTTCTCGGGTGTTAAATTGGTGGTTTGTGCACTCGCATAATCGCCTCACACGTTAGGAAAATGAATTAAAATCAAATCAAGTTCGCCCGCAAAACATTTTTTAAAAATTAAAAAGAAATGGTACCGAAAGGCAAGACTTGGGATAGTTAGTGTAACAAAGTCAAGTCCCCCACTTTAGACTCACAGTTCATAAGAGTAAAATAAATCTCCCTTTATTTTACTTAGGTGTCTAATCGACCTACCATAAACTGATTAGTGACGACTCCTATATAATATTTTGCATGTTTAAAAAAGTTTAAACTTAAGTCGCGATTTGGTATGGGCTTGGGAGAGGCCGAACTAAGTTTAAAAACTTAGCAGTCCATTAATCTAGTTTTAGGCGGTAAAACCGAAAAAATTAGATCGTGACAAGAAAGTTCTCGCTTTTTTTCTTTTCAAAAATTTTCGTCTTCGCTTCATGATGTCGGAACCTGCTTCCAAGCTGAATAAAGGTGAAGATTGGAGGACGAAAGGAGTGAAGAGACATTATAAAACGAGAACAGAAAAGATGGTTTGCTGAAAAGTGAGAAAAGAAAGGGCTTCCTTAGAGTTCGCGGGTCCCTTTTGTTTCTTGAATTTTTTCCTTCTTGTGATGGTGTTGTTAAAAAGCTTTGCAACAATTTCTGTGTTTGTTAGGTATAGCCTTCTACAAAACAGTGGTATCTATTCGGTTTTTGAAGAATTTAAGGTATAAAAGTTTACTTTTGCTCATTTGGAGAGAGCTCTTCCCATGTTGACTTTGTTCATGACTTTCGTGCACTCTTTACTTTAATTTTTCATTCTGCATGCAAAGGATCTGTATATCAGATAGTAAGGTCAGCTCTACACAATCTATTTTCATTATCTTTTCTAGTTGGGAACCAATTGTACCCCGACCTCAACATTCTCAAGTTCACCAATTGAACAAGTTTGGCATATCGTTGCAAAGTAGTAAGCTCAAGTGGACTCCACCTAATGGACGGACACAAAGTATCTATCACAAGTAGAGATTAATACAATGTTGATGTTGTAATTGTTAATCTTGGGAAAAAAAGTTCATCATTTGAGGCATAAACGATAAACACCACGAAGCAATGACATGGAGGATCTGGCATTTTAATACCAACTAGAAGTCCGTACAATAGATTATACAAGATGAACATTGATTAACCCAACACTGGCCATAAAGAAACATTCTCAGTTGCACAATACCTATTTACATTTTACTAGTTTGGTTTCTTCAACTCGACCATAATCACATTGATATTGTCTTGGCTATCTCGAGCCATGGCCAGTTTGGCTAGCCCTGCAGCCACCTCGACGACATTACTTCCTCTTAGCTCCTCAGGGAACCTCCTCTTTATAATCTGTCGAGGCACCTCCTCACGACTTGGCAGGCAGCCTCATTAGAGAGCACATCCCATAACCCATCGCTTGCTATCACGAGGAAGTCGTCCAACTCTGTTCTCTTGCTTACCGTGGCCTCTGGCTCAGCCATCACGTATTGCTTTAAACAAAAATCTCCTGCAGCAAGTAAATGCCGCTATCAGATACAGACACCACACAATGGTACACGTACCAGAGAAAAAGCCAGTCTCCAGCTAAAACTTCTGCATGAGAGGTGATGGTTATTGATCCCTGTTTGTAATTTGCCCTCAACATTGTCTCCAGTACATGTCGAAAGCCTGAAGTTACCAATTCTAAGGTGCACTCAAACAACTTGTTAACAAACTAGAATCTCAGTGATTCAATATGTTCCCTTCAAGCACAGAGGTTCAGCACCACAATAGTACTAATGCTAACCACAAATTTGACTTACTCAGCACTTGCTGAAGTAACCAGTGCAATTGGAAACCAACATTCCATGCATAAAAGCATCGAATAAAGTCCATCATTAGTGCCATTTAATTGATAAAGTTCCACATACCCATTGACCTCAATGTAGCAAGCACGCCTAGGACACGGGATCCATTCCAATCTATGACCCTTCCTCCAGCTGCTTCCACTCTCCTTCTCAGCAAGCCTGTTAGGTTATTCAGGGGAGTCAATGAGCCATTTTAATCGAAATCCAAGAGATTTAACTCAAGATATGATGCATGACAGGACATAACTGTTTTCACTTTAGCTCAAGTAATTTAGTCTGCTACTGATCTAGCATTGGCAACTAATCGAGTATCTACTGTGACAAATGCTCTAAAGATGTTGCTCAGGAAAATCTTGCCACCTTTCAAACTGTACCATTTCGATATGAAGATGACTTTACTCACTTTCACTGGCTGAAGACCTTGTTACTGTTTCAATATCAGAAAATAGACATGTCATCGAAGAAGAGATGGTATAAAAGTATTGGCAAGAGCTTTTTGCGTTCATTTATCAACCTGGTAACATGCCATATTGCGACAGGGTGCCGCTAGCTATCACCCGTTTGTGGCGACTTGAAGTGATTTCAGCAGTGTTCAATCAAAGAATTGCAGAATGAACAAAGCGTGGCTGACCACAAAAGATCACAGGGACGAATTCTAGTTCACTGATTAAACCAACAGGGCAAGATGGGCTTCAGCCTGTCTACATAACCATGAACAAAAAAACAAAGAATGGCAGAGCGTAGTAAGTTCCCCTAATCATAGGATGTCAACCCTGCAAAGCATGACCCCAAAGTCAACCTAATCTTAATCAGACATTCTAGGAATATCTTGCACATGCTTTCCATAAAACCAACACCATAAGATAAATTAAGCACCTTTGAAAGAACACCAAGTGAACTTTTGGAAGTATAACCCTGAAAAGACATGAAGTAGACAAAAAGGATAAGACTTGTAGATCAGATTAGTCTTGTCACTTCAAGATTTATGGCAAAATGTTTAAACAAATGAAGTGTTTTTTGGGGGGAAGAAAACAAGAATAGATCCCTTGAGCTACACAGCTTCGATGGAAACGAACAAACACGAAGCGAAAGCTCAGCTTGTGATCAACAGACAAGGGCACAGCCACATCGCCACGACACAACACCGCTCGCGAATCCCCACAGGTCGCCACCACAACCTCCTCTTTCCACACCATCGCCACCACCGCCGTCGACCCCGCCGTCCTCTCGACGCGTCCACCCCCTTCCCTCCAACCTCCTCATTCATCTTTCCGAACGACGCCTCCATCACCTTCCTCCGCTCGCTCTCTCCACCTCCGTCGCTGCACATGCCGGCTTTCCCCTCTATCTCCTTCACCAGTAGCTCCTGCAGCCGGTCGCGGCAAGCACTCGCCAAATCAGCTCACTGTTATGAGCTGCGAACGTAGCAGATTCGAAGTCGAATCGGCGAGAGCTGGAACTTCTTATCCCTTGGAGTCTGCGACTTACAACAAGAACATTCCTCGCCGTCTTGCGCAGGGAAACCCACATCGGAGCAGAGCGGAGAAGGAACACAACGACGCAAACCGAAGAAGCAAGGAGCTTTGGGGCAAAGAGCGAAGATGAGCCAGCGCCGGAGCAAGGCGGAGAAGCACCGTGCTTTGGGCCAGAGAGCGGAGATGACCCACTCCCAATTTTATTCTAAAATCTTTCTTGTCTTAAGTCTAATCTCAATTTTCCCCTAAACTTTTTTGTCTCATAAATATATCTCATTAACTCTATGTCTAAAATTCTCGAGCGAACTGTTTGAGGCTCCACAACCCGAGTGCCTCCGACACGAGCATGTTGAACGTGAGCTGAAGACTCCCGAGCACGAGAGATTGAAGACCGAGCTCAAAATTAAAGATCCCTTATGGGTTGAAGGTAGACTCTCTTTAGACTAAGAACAATTGAAAGAAGTCATTCTTGATTTTTCTAGTTTTTACCTAAATATCAAATCCAATAAGACGCCACGTGGAATGATATAAAAATTTATCTCCAAAGAACTTCTTTTGGGATGTGAAATTTTAGGAAAAAAGTTATAGCAATGATGTGAAATGCCATATCACTAATGAAAGTTTGTAATTTTTAGGATCAAATTAGGACTGGATCTAAAATTGGTGGTTTTTAATAAGACATAAAACGGTTAAGGTAGAAAAAGAATAATTTTGCAAGAAAAAAAATTTAGGTTAGAAATATCGTAGAAGACCCTCCCAATATTCCAAAATTTTGGGTCTCCCTCTTGTCTACGAAGGGGACTCTCTCTCTCTCTCTCTCTCTCGCCTTCGCTCCCAATCCGCTGCTTTCTCCGGCAAATCGCTGCTGCCTCCGCCTCCGCCGTCGCCACCAGGAGCCCCGTCGGCGGCTGGAATATGGCAGCACCAAGTTTCGCACCGGAACTTGCACCGGTAGTTCTAAACTGCACACCAAATGTTTGCACAATTTCCTCTTTTCCCATTCAGATCTGGATATGGGGTTTCGTTTTTGGGGTTTGATCGGTGAAGTTTCTGGTATTCAGCTAATTGGGAAAACTGCGAGAATGGACATCTTAGTTTTGATCTGATTTGCTGTGCCGGCCGATTATAAAGACCCCACATTTCAAGAGAAGTTTGTGTCCACGCTTGTTGAAGGGCTTAGGGAGTTGAATCTTGCGGTGCGGAATGGCAATATCCTCGCTTTCAAGGACTTCGTCGGCACCGGTGAGTAATTACTTCCTGCCTTAAAATCATTTTACTAACGACACTGCTGTGGACTTGTTTTGGATTTTGGTCCTTGAGTGGTGGCTTGTGTTCTTATCTTAGTTGCGTTTTCCATGGTCTCAAAGGGTTCGGCTCCATAAGGTTCTTTCTTAGAGCTTCCATAATACGGCCTAGCCACTTCAGACTAAAAAATGGGTAGGTGCGATCCATTAAATCTATTCCTCTTTTCTTAGGCATGTAGAATTATGTATCTAATTCAAAAGTAAAATACCAAAAAAAAAAAAAAAGTCAAAAGATGGAGTACATAAGATGGCCTTTGTGAAAGAATTGTGGCGTGGTTTCTCTAATTCACTTGGGTTCCCAGCAATATGATGTGAGTTTCTTGACAGTACTGTTCACACATTTTGTTTCATAGAACGATATATGTAGCCGACCACTTAGGGGGTGTGATAATTGATAATTTATTCCATAAACAATTTTTTATTCCGCACTGTTTTTTGGAATAGAAACCGTTTGATAAACCTATTCCATTTTTACATTTAGAATAGATTTCTACTACAGAAATAGGTTTGGAATAGAAATGAGAAATCAAAAACTTTCTCATCGTTCGTCAACCGATCCTTCATCCGTTACCGCCGACCACCGTCCGTCGGTCGCCGACCGCCCGCCGCCGCCCGCCGCCCGCATTGTCGTCGCCAAATAGATTATTTTTATAAATATCATTTTAAAATGAAATTTATTCGAATAAATAAAATGATATTTATTTTTATTTTTACGAATAAATATTTATTTTACGAATAAATTAAAAAAATCCTTAAAAATAAATAAATATCATTTTAAAAATAAAAATTATTATAAAAATATCATTTATTCATTCTTATTTTAAATTTTAAATTTTTATTATAAAATATTATTTTTATTTTTAATAAATAAATTTAATCGAAATAAATTTAGTTATTAAAAATAAATTTAATTAAATATCATTTTATTAAAAATAAAAATAAAATATTCATTTTATTCATTTAAAAATAAAAATAAATTTATTAAAATAAAATAAAAATAAATTTATTAAAATAAAATAAAAATAAATTTATTAAAAAAGAAATAAATTATTTTTATTTATCATTTTATTTTTAGTTTATTAAAAATAATTTATTTATGATAAATAAAAATAAATTATTTTTATTAAAAATAAATTTAATAAATTTATTTTTATTTGTCTTGAGTGTTTTGCCAAATAAATTTATTTATTTTATTTATTTTATTTTATTTTATTTTACAAATAAATTTATTTGTAAAATAAAATAAAATAGAATAAATAAAATAAATTTATTTTAGGATATTTTTATTTTAAAATAAAATGATATTCTTATTTTATTTTTTTATGATTTATTTTATTTTTTTTTTTCTTTATTTTTTGTTAATAAATCATTTTTATTTTTATTTTTTATATTAAAGGTCGCCGGTCGTGCCGCCGTCAGAAAGGAAGAAATTTTTCTTGGCGTTATCAAACAATTTCTATTTTTAGAGTAGAAATTTTGTGTCGTTATTAAACGGTTATTTTTGTTTAGAAACTCTTCTAAAAATAGAAATAGAAAATCTATTTACATTGCTTAAAAACTATTCGGGCAGAATTTTGTCATGCACCCCCTTAAGCTACTGATTGGAGAGCGGTCATTTCTCATGTTTGGCTGAGGATACAACTATGCTGCAGCTTTGGAAGGTTCTTTTATAGTAAAGGAAGTGATATTAATGCACAGTGAAGGAATACTTGCTGGTGAGATGAAACATGGTCCTCTGGCTCTAGTGGATGACAGTCTGCCTGTTGTAGTGATTACTTTTCATGATGCTTGCTTCAGGTTAGCTTTTGCAATATAGGTTAACTTGCATCCCAGTATTCTCTATCTGATCTAAAACTGAAGGTGTCAATGTTAACAGCAAGCAACAATTAATTATTCAGCAACTCTGTGCCAGTAAATGACGCCCGATTGTCATGTGCTCGAGGGGGGATGCTGTGGCTGTGTCTTTTGGTGGAGTGTGTAGGGTCATTGAATTTCCTAGGTGGACTGTCCTGAGCCTGTAGTCAATATAGTTCCTTTGCAGGTATGGGGTACTTATAATAATTTCTTTATGCTTATCTATCAAGAGAAAATCTCTTTATGCCTTGCCAAGATGCAACATTTTTTTTTAATGTTGTACTGAATGCGCCATATCTTGCTGACTGCGAAGCTATGATGTAGATGGGGTGGAACTGGAAGGGAGCATTTAGTTTTCTATTTGCTCGATTTCTTTTATGCTCTTGGTGTTTGTTTTTGGATTAAGGGTTCCAAAATTCTCTCTATAATTTTGGTTTGGTTCTCAAACAGATTCTTTTTTTAAGTCTCGATTAGCACAAACAAAACCAATTTTATTGATTGAGCCGTATCATTATGCTGTTCTAATTATTTTGTTCTTATAAAGTACCTTAACATTACTGTTTCCTCTTTTCAGATAGTCTGTTTCGTTTTAGTTGATTTGCTGATTCGCTGGACATGGCATAATTTTTCACTTTTGGAGTGCAGTTGTTGGCGTATCCAGCCTAAGAACCTCGCAAAAATTGTGACAGCTGAGCACAAGCGATTTCTTCCGATTTTATTCATCTGGCAGCGAAATGTATTATGTCATGAGAATATAAAGCAATTTTGCAGCAGAGTTTACATTCTACTGATTACATTGATTCACTAATACTTGTATTTTCTAATCAATTAGGAAAAACTGCCGTAACCCAACTTTTTGCGCGTTCACAGCTTGTTGTGCATTCACTTATTAATCTATACCTTGAAGTCGTAATCATGGTGCCCGATCATTGTTTTTATAATTGACATAGCAAGAATGAATACAACTTAGTCTCATCTTGGATGCCATTCAAATTAGAGACACTATGTAGTTCATTAGTGCCTTTATTAAAAGTCAAGAAAATGGTTAGTTATCGTATTTAGCATTTTTTAGGGTGTGGCTATCCTCGGGTAATACCATATTCGGAGACTCCATTTTTACAGTGGACTTTGTTTGAAGTATCTGTAGCTGCATCATTAGATGCAAAAGGAGTCTGGTGAATGGAAGAGGAAAATTGCATGCTTATTCTATAAATTGATAGATCTTCATGTCAACTCCCTCCAAAGTAGTTGTTCATGGTCTCTTACTTTGACATGTTGTTACCTGAGTTCATTCTATTAGTCAATCGTGTTACAAGATACAATGCGACTCTCACTAGATACCAGACTGCGCTGTTATTTTGTCTAACCCACTGTTACGTGTTTCTTCCCTACTCATTTTTTCCCTTTTCAGGGTATGGGGTTGCGGGCACCCTGTGGGACATTTGCAGCTCTGTCAACACCGGACCAATTGCCACTTCTGGCACAAAGCGCATATCCATGTCTGTACAAGGCAAAAGTGGCAGTGCTCTTCCACCATGTAGCCGGCGAGAATGGGACACTCGGACAGACATAAGTACAATCTTGTTTTGAACCCACATGTAAAGTTTTCGAGCAAGACCATGCAAGAGGACAATGGAAAGCAATACCGAAAACAACAAATAGGGGAAAGGGCAAAAGGGGCCTTGGAACAACAATGTTGCAAGGGAAGCCACCGAGAGCAAAGCAGCGAGCATCATGAGGATGTGAAATGCTCGGGCACAACAAGCGGGAGCGAATGATAGATGAGCAACAAGTGCGAATGAGCTATAGAATAGAAGACAGAAGATGGCAACAGAGGTGGTAAAAGAGTGGGTGTCAAAGGGGACTTTGGTTTCCCTCGATATTTCACCTCAATGAAGTCGAGCAGCACGGGAAGAATAAAGGTGAGAACCGCGTGGTGGGAAGTGGAGGCAGGGATACCTTGGACATTTCTGTGGGGACTACTGCGGAGCGGCATTGGAAACTGGAACAAGTTTCCAGATTATCCTTTATCGTATGTACAAGATGATTATCAAAGTAATCAGATAGAAAGATGGGCTACTAGAACAGGGAAAATACTAATGTATTAGAGTGGGAGCAAATCTTGCTTTTATAATGTGAGTGGTTGAGCACTGCACTAGTCGAGTGTCGATCTATTCTATATTTGTGTCGCCACTCTTCGGCAGTTTGATGAGGCTGGACCAAAGGAGGGTGCCCTTATAGTTAAACTGTCGTCTTGCAGCGAATGCAACGGGGGTGGGGACATCACACATAAGATAGCATACTATGACTTTCTTCCCATGTCCAAGAAACTCTTGCATTCATCTTCTGCTTCACACATTGGAGGACAAACGAAAGTTGTCTAGCTTTTCTACTTTATAGAGCGCTGGATGGTCGCCACGTATTTATTTCTCTTATGGAGAAAACGAAGCAGACCCTCCAATGAGCCAAAATAGTTCAGTGCCTCCAAAATGCAAGATTCCAAGCCGACATTGATTAATATACAAGAATTATAAAAAGTTCCTCCGGAGAGAAAACGAAAGTTTCGGCTGGGCAGCTCGGAAGCTGGTCTCAGAACTAGGGGTGATCGGGTCCAGGGTGGGTAGGGTCTAGACCTGCACTCGCACCCGACCCTGTTATAACCGGTTCTCTTTTTCTTGACCCTGTTCCCGACCCTGTTTGCATTAGACCATGTTCCCGACCCACCCTGTTTTTCCGGTCCGGGAACAGGGTTAACCCTGTTTATATTGGAACCTGTTTTGCATAAAAATTGCTGTATCTTTATATTAACCTTAGAGAAGCATGAGGACCTAATGTCTGAAATCGCATTGACTCTTTCTTTCTCCAAATGCCCGACCAATATCTGCACATGATTTATTATACAAGCATGCAGCCCTCTGCTGTGTGCCCCTCGAACCCCGCTCAAAAGAAAGTGGATTTGAAAAAAGGAGAACGAGAAGTAAATGAAAGGTACCTCACCTACGATAAATTACAACAGCATAAATGAAAAAGAATTGCCGGCATTGTGAGCCATTCCAGAATGATGATACATCTGGAATTTTTTTTTTTCATTTTTCCCTCGTGGCTCCGCTTCCCATTACTCAACTTTGGTAACTCTAGCTGTCGAACCATGAAAATCCCATCTTCAAGAGGACAAAAGAATAACTATCTACCAAAAAAAGGATTGACTTTGACTAGCGGATTGGATGGTACTGAGCCGATATCCTCTTGGGAGGCAACTTCCGTAAGATAAAGAGGACTAAAGTTGAAGGTAGGATCTCAACCAGCTGTTATTTGAGCAACAGACATTTGAAGGATATAAACAATCAGTTATGGAGCAAATTAACGAACCCAAGGATGAAGTGGGATAAGAAAGTACCAGGTAATATATCAAACTTAGAATCGGGTGATTCAAAACATCGAGGGATGCGTCTGAATCGAATGCAGATAAAAGGACCTGCATAGTGGAAGCAAATTTAGGGCTCTTGAAACAAACTGCAACCCTGACTAGATCGATATAATGGTGATGAATGTACAGGATCTTATTTCTCCTCCCCTTAAAAGCATTTTCAGTTGCAGCTCAACACGCGCACAATGAGTTTTGCTCAAACAGCAGGACCACATCTCTTCAGCAAGAGGTATTAGCTAGAAGACACTAAATGCCTACCTACTACTGAAAAAATGAAATCCTTGATACAAGCAAAGAACTCTCACTTGGTTTTCCAAAGACAGTAACAAATCATATCTATAATAGGTGTTTCGAATAACAGCCTGAAGTTGATATAGTAAAAGCACGAAAAAATGAGGCTTTTCTTTTCTGGAAAGTTGTAAACTCAAGTACAAACTTTGCATATCTGGAAGAGACTAAAGAGGGAAAAGAGGGAAGTAGGTGCTTACCACAAAACTTCTGATAAGGAAGCAGGTGAAGCATATAGCTGTGACAGATCCAACCTGCCAAAAAGGTGCACACCCCATTTCAGGTAGTCAAGAAAATCAATCCAAAAGCTACATTTGGTTTGGCTTTTCGCATACACATCCAATACAATAGCATTTGGCAGGGTGGATGATCCTTGAAAACTTTCATAAGTCATATCATAAACACCCATATAAAAGTACCAAGACCTGCTTGAAAGTTGGATAAATTGGATATGTATCCAGTCAAACGAAGAAACTTTCACCAGAACCAAGAAAAAGGGAAAAAGGAAAAAAAGGAAGATGTCCCAGTGCTTGTGAGAATTGATAGAACAGAGAACTTCACTTACAAACAACTACAACCTGATCCCAAAAATATTCAGTTTCTAACAAAGATATTAGTGACAGCACCAAGCACCACCACCAGCAATACAGTTCATATTTTCACTTTAACTCCAAAGTAATAATTACAGATGTGCACAATAATTAAAATATGTCTCTTAAACAAAGGCAAGAAGCATAAAGAAGTGACAGGACTAAGTTCTGATTTAAAATGAAAGGAAAAGCACCTCATGGAGCTTCTTCCTTCTTCCTTTAGATTCAATAGGAAAGCGCCTCAGCATGAAAAACAACCTGGAATTATTTGACAACCACACGATCACAAGGAGAAAATCAAACCACACGAGTAAGCACAACATAAAAGTTCCAGATGCTCTGAGTAGTAAACCAGCACATTAACTTCTAATAATTACCTTCCTCCATAAAGCAAGAAGCCCAATGCAGCTAATATTGACACAACCGTGAGAAACAAGAGGGAGTTAACAGAATGACATACAACATTGCAGTCAACTTGAAAAACCATCAGTTAACAGAATGACAGGTTACATCGACACAAGAAGAATACCATGAGGCGCTAATTTAAGTGCTAATTGACAAGCCCCATTTTCACTTTTGCATATAAAAGGAAATGGGATTGAAAGTCGTTTGCACTAAATGAAAAGCTAATTCAAGCTCATGAACTAGAATATGCGCCTCTCCGGATCCACCTTTATGACCAACAGCAAAAGATAGAGCATTTTCCTAGAAAGCAACTCCCACAAGCACAATCACTTGAAAATGCGATTCCTCGAAATCTGGGAGCCCCAAGCAACTACTCCAGCAATTCCCATCTAAATCCAGCAATGGCCGAATGCGGAAAAAATCTAATTCGAACGCGACGGAATGCGCAAACTACACAGGTCGCGGCAACGCAATTCGGACGAGAAACCCTCGGCCGTCCTGGTGCAGAAGCCCGAAAGGGGGACTCACTTTGGGCGAGAGGTTGAGGATGTCAAGGCAAATCCTGCCGCCGTTGTTGATGTTGGGGTGGTAAATCGGCGTCTGGAACGTCACACTCGGCGGCTGAAACGGGTAGCTGAGAGATTCCAAAACAACGACCCCGAAATCAAAACTCAACAACAAAGACAACTCTCTCATCTCACGAACCAAAACCAAACCCCTAAAAAAAAAAAAAATTGAAAACGCACCGTTCGGGAATCTGGATCTTGAGCTTGAAGACGCCGTCGGCGTACACGGACTCTTCGAGGCCTTCGATTTCTGGAACGAACGACACCCGACACGATCAGCGATTCGGCGGCGAAAACCAACAAAAATTAGGGGGGCACGGAGCAGGGAGAGGCAGAGTGGCGACGTCGGGATCTCACCGGCTGCGGGTGTCGCGGGAGGAAGGCGACGGTGGGCGGCGGAAGCGGCATCAACGCTCGGATGGATCGGCGGAGGTCGCGAGCTCGGGGAAGTTTACGGGTGTGAGAGGCTGAGAGTAAAGATAGAAACAAATTAGGGTTTTTGGGCTGCCTTAAAAACCGGTTCTCAAACCGGTTCCCGAACCGGTCCGGTCGATCCGGTTCCCGGGTGGGTAATCCCTCGGAACCGGTTCCCGGACCGGTTCAAACAGGGTCTGAACTTTGGGAACCGGTTCCCGGACCGGTTTCAACCGGAACCGGTTCCCGACCCTGTTTTCGGGTGGGCGATCCGGGAACCGGGTTGACCCGGTCCGGTTGCACACCCCTACTCAGAACCCCCTCCCCATTCGCCCGAGTAAAAATGGAATAAGACGGGTGTTATGAAATTTACCGGTGGGCCTTGGAGAGATTTTATTGGTCGAGACTCGAGGCTAACGCCAGCAGATCTGAATCGACAAGGGCCCACCTCAATTCTTATATTCAATGCGCAATGGCTTTTCAGCCATTGTTACTTGCTGCTTGCAGGCTCGAAAATCTCTCCTTCGCCTCTCCTCCCTGTCTCAACATTGGTTAATAATGAAATATTGTTTATGGTCGCCCCAGGTTTCTGATGGGCTTTAGTAAAGCCCTCCTGGTTAGAGGCGATAAAAATCGTTTTTCAAGTTGAGAGAATGTTCCACAAAGCTGGGACATGGATGGAGGTGGAAGAGGGGGATGATCTCTCTTCCCTGGCTTGCTCTTTGGGCCACTGCTGTTATTCACCTGTCCCCAGTGATAGGCTTTGTATATACTCTGCACTTCACTTGCAGGAAAATTGCAGGAGCTTTTTACAATTTCCTCTCCCATTTTTCACTCTAGACAAATGATAACTAGGTTCCACCAAGCTCACATGCAAAATGCATACTTGAGCAATCCCATTCACAGTATGTCCATCTTCTAGAACAGATACGCTGCTTATATGGTCACCTTCTACTGAACAGTGGACACCCGTACCTATATTACAAACTTGCTTAGGCTTCGAAAGCATGTCAGTCCTTTTAATCATGTCAATCAACCTCTATTAGATAGAACGAAAACAGAAGTTTAATAGAACAGAAGCCATGTCTTAACAAAACCGTTGCTTTGGCCCGTTTCTTTACTGGCTGCCTCTCTGATGCATGTTTAAGAAGCAGAGCTTGCATACTGAAGAGCTGACTTGTTGCAGAAGCTAGCTGCTGCATCCCTGACCCTTTTTCCGGTGTTGTACAGAACAATTGAGAGGTGAATCAGATCAGGTGCTATCATCCAAGAGACTTGATGACAATTACGTCATAGTCACAGGATAAACAAAGCAAAGGGTGCAAAGGGTGTTGTATGGATGATCATCTTCCTCTCCATTTAAGGTGAAAGCCTTAGTCAATATCGTGCGAATAAACAAGTCAGCCTTTAAAATATAGTTGAAAGGATTATTACAGCCTTATGAAATCATGATTCTTTCCGGAATGATTAAAATTTTGTTGAAAAATGCAATTCAATCCTAAAACCTTGAAAAAGTACAATAAAACATGATACTTGTGGAGTTGATTAATGTGGTTTTTTTCTTATTACTTTCTTAAAACACATGGCGTTTGTGGCTTTTTCTTCTTTTTTTCTCTTCATTTCCATGCTTGCTCTCCCTATCACTATTCATCTTCTTCACCGCACAAGCTCAACCACGATGCAGTCTTCATTAGAGTTTGCCCGCCAACCAAGTCTCGGGAGAAATGTCACCATCAATCTCTTCCCTACCGTTGACAGCCAGTGGCGAGGCTAAACACGATCCCCTAGTTTCAACTCACCATTTTTGTAGTTCCAAGCAGCCATTTTTTTACTATGACAGTTTTCAAGCTGTCCCCAGTTCTCATCCCGTGCTCTATAGACATCTGAGTAAAGGCCAGCGACACCTAGAATCCACTGCCAACCGAGACCCAAAAGCCCTGTTTTCATGCTCATGTCTTAACCGTAACCCACCTTTTTGCTCGTTCGCGGCTCGTTATGCATTTACCTATTAATCTCTTTTGAAGACGTAATCATGGTACCTGAACATTGTTACATGATTGACATGGCAAGAATGACTAGGCTTAGTTTCATCCAGGACGCCACGACTCTTAGAGCAATATTTTAATTCATTAATGCCTATATCCTATAGGTCATGAAAATTTTCTATTGCCGACATTTTAGTTATCTACCAAAGTCGTAAACTCCTTTTTTTATGATACATTTTGGTTTAAGTTATCCTTTGTTGCATCGTCAGATGTAAAAAAGAGTGTGGGTGAGGTCGGAAGAGAGAGGTTGTATCCCACATGCGGAAAAGAGAGCAGGTGGGGGAACAAAGAAGAGGGTCATTACCAGTGGAAGATTGATTGAATCAATCGATTATCTGAGACCTGATTTTTTTTTTCGAGTGGTGATTACGAGGCCTTCTGGATTCAGATGGAAAGAATTCAATAACAACTCCCTCGAGAGCAGTCATGTCTCATTTTTAACTTTTTGTCACCTAAGTCCATTCTATTAATCAACCATATTACAAGATACAATGCTACTCTTCACTATATATACCAACAAAAGCATAGCCATGAGATCCAAAATGCGCTGTTATTGGTTATCTAACTCGCTGTATATATGTTTCTTCCGTGCTCGTGTTTCCCTTTTCAGGATGTGCGGGTTGCAAGCACCTGTTGGGACATTTTGTGACCGTGTCAACATGGACCAATTGTCTATTCTGGTACAGAGCGCACATCCATGACCGTAAGAGGCAAAAGTGGGTGCGCCCTTCCACCGTGTAGCTGGCGAGAACTGGACACACTGAGAGACAAAAGTACAATCTTGTGTTGAACCGACTCGTAAATTTATTCTACTAATGCTAGTTGCATCAGGATGGAGGGGTATCTATCTTAAAGTTTGATGGGGACAAAGGAAAACGCGGTGTACTTTCCAGGCCGGCATCTGTACAGCGTGCACTTTCTGTTCTCGAGATGGAAGTTGAACAGATAAATAAAAAAAACTACGAACATTATATGCAGAAAGAAATTCATGAACAATCAGAATCCCTAAGAGCCGCAATGAGGGGCAGACTTATACGTGGAAGCACCTGCAAAGCTAAGACTGTCCTTCTGGGTGGATTGAAGGATCATCTCAACACAAATTAGGAGGAGCTGGAGGATTGTTTTTATTGGTTGTGGTACGAGTTATAATGCTGCTTTAGCTGCAAGGCCCATCTGGGAAGAACTTTCGGGCAAGTAGTGAATGATTGCTTATGTGGGTTGGAGATGTTAATTTATTTTTACCAACTCTTTTCTTGTTTGCTTGCTTTCAAAACAGGAATTCCTGTGAGAATGGAAATTGCAAGTGATCTTTTGGATCATCAAGGCCCAATTTATTGAGAAGATACAGCAGCATTTGTCAGTCAGTCTGGTGAAACAGCAGATACCTTACATGCACTGGAATCTGCTCTCCAGAATGGTGCATTATGTGTAGGAATTACTAATACTGTTGTGATGCAGCCCGCATTAATTACCAGCTCTCTCGACCAAGAAGATCAGCTCGCATTCAAGCTCGACGAAACCGAGAAGCCGAATCGATAACTTGAATCCATCCCGGAAGTTTGAAAGACACTTGGGAGCCGTGAAGACGCTTTTATTGCTATTTATTATTTTCTAGTTTCAACGCTTTGTTTTTATTTCGTTAACAATATAAGCCATCCAATTCCTTGTAGAAGAGAGACGACGTTTGATAAATGAAAAACTTTGCTTTGAAGCAAGTATCGTGAACCTTGTAGAGTTCATACTTGAAAACCTAGAAGAGTTTTCACTCCGTCCTTGAAGAGTCGGAGCTTTTTGAAATCTGCATCCTTGAAGAGTTGCAGTCATCGATCTAGAAGAATCGGTGCCCCCTCAACTTCCTTGGAGGCCTAGAAGAGCATCCAACGGAGTTTCTATCTTTTCTTATTCCTGTTCGTTATTTCCAACCCAATTTCGACCATCCTACAGTGCTTATTTCAGAAAACCCAAAACAGAGAAATTGTAGATCCATAAGCCTTTGTTCATTTGGCTTTGAAATCAAGTCGATCCGATCTGTATCGACAAAGATACGACTGTTCTCCTGAGCTCGCGCAGTGCTGAAATTACTGTTCGTCCTGTTTCCCGTGTGCGAGTCACTCTCCCGATCCTGCTGTTTGTGCAAGCCTACTTTGGGCTTACATCATTTGGTATTGATGATGCAGCCCGCATTAATTACTAGCTCTCTCGACCAAGAAGATCAGCTCGCATTCAAGCTCGACGAAACCGAGAAGCCGAATCGATAACTTGAATCCATCCCGGAAGTTTGAAAGACACTTGGGAGCCGTGAAGACGCTTTTATTGCTATTTATTATTTTTCTAGTTTCAATGCTTTGTTTTTATTTCGTTAACAATATAAGCCATCCAATTCCTTGTAGAAGGGAGACGACGTTTGATAAATGAAAAACTTTGCTTTGAAGCAAGTATCGTGAACCTTGTAGAGTTCATACTTGAAAACCTAGAAGAGTTTTCACTCCATCCTTGAAGAGTCGGAGCTTTTCGAAATCTGCATCCTTGAAGAGTTGCAGTCATCGATCTAGAAGAATCGGTGCCCCCTCAACTTCCTTGGAGGCCTAGAAGAGCATCCAACGGAGTTTCTATCTTTTCTTATTCCTGTTCGTTATTTCCAACCCAATTTCGACCATCCTACAGTGCTTATTTCAGAAAACCCAAAACAGAGAAATTGTAGATCCATAAGCCTTTGTTCATTTGGCTTTGAAATCAAGTCGATCCGATCTGTATCGACAAAGATACGACTGTTCTCCTGAGCTCGCGCAGTGCTGAAATTACTGTTCGTCCTGTTTCCGTGTGCGCGAGTCACTCTCCCGATCCTGCTGTTTGTGCAAGCCTACTCTGGGCTTACATCATTTGGTATCAGAGCTTTGGAGGAGAGGACAATGCCTCCAAGACAAGCTAGACGTCGTGGCGGCAGAACCCTTCCCTCGATGAGTTGCACACACTCGCGAGAATATGCAACAACAAATTGACGAATTGACGCAAGAAGTTCAGCATTTGAGGGCTGAAGCAAATAATTCTCCACCCCGTTCCAGGATTGAAGATTCCCATGGTGACTCTTCCTCTTCGGAGAGTGTTCAATCTATTCATGATCGGAGGCATGTTCGACATCGTTTACAACATATCCGTGAGCCAGATTGGGAAAAGGAAGTCAAGAAAGATGTTCCAGAATTTACAGGTAATGAGTCTCCTGATGAAATTGTTGATTGGCTAACACTTGTGAATGAGGTGTTTGAGCATCGAAATGTTCCGGATAATCGTCGAGTTGGGATTATTGCTATGCGATTCCGAGGCAAGGCGATTGCTTGGTGGAGACGTGAAAAACAAACTCGCCTAGCCGTTGGCAAAGCACCAATCACTTTGTGGAGAAAGATGGAGGGCAAGATTCAAAAATATTTTCTTCCCAAAGGATATAAGAGAGAGCTCTACCAACGGTACCAAAATCTAAAACAAGGTACGCGAACGGTGGACCAATACACCAATGAATTCAATGAATTGGTGATTCGTAACAATATACAGGACCCGGAGGATGTGCTTGTGAACAAATACTTGAACGGTCTTCAATTTTACATTCAAGACGCCTTGGAAGTCCTCGACATTTGGGACTTAGGAGATGCACACCAACGGGCACTCAAAATAGAGCGCTCTCGTTCTCGGAGAGAGCAATCTGCTAGTAAGCCTTTTACTCAACCCCATGTTTCAAAGCAACCCGCTACGTCCGAAATACGTTGCTATTCTTGCGGGGAGTTGGGTCATCGTGCTAGCAATTGTCGAATCAATAAGAATCGACTAGCCGGTAAAGCCTTCTTGGTGGGTAATGATTCGATGAGAATGCTGAGGATCCACTTGAAGAGGAGTTGAAGAATGATGAAGAAGCTGCGGATGATGAACAAATAGTGCATGCCGACACCGGCGAACTTCTTATGGTGAGAAAAAAATTTTCTTACTCCTCGAGATGACACCGGAGATAGGTGGCTGCGTACCAATATTTTTCATTCTGCTTGCACAATCATGGGAAAGGTGTGTCAATTAATTATTGACTCTGGTTGTTGTGAGAATATAATTTCTGAAGTAGCGGCAAACAAGCTGAAGTTGGAATTAAAAAAAAAACACACCCTACGCCTTATAAAATGTTGTGGTTGAAGATAGGCGCTGAGGTAACTATTTCAAAACAATGTCTTGTTAATCTGTCCATTGGTTCTGATTATAGTGACAAGATATGGTGTGATGTTCTACCGATGGATGCTAGTCACATTATTCTTGGTCGACCATGGCAATTCGATAGGAGGACTACGCATGATGGTTATCGAAATACATATTCTTTTGAATTTGGAGGCAAGAAGATTACGTTGGCACCTAGTAGGGTGGGAGATTCCTCTGATGATGATGGAAAGAATTCGAGGACGAATTCTTTTAAAGATGGGGAGGATGATGCAGCCCGCATTAATTACCAGCTCTCTCGACCAAGAAGATCAGCTTGCATTCAAGCTCGACGAAACCGAGAAGCCGAATCGATAACTTGAATCCATCCCGGAAGTTTGAAAGACACTTGGGAGCCGTGAAGACGCTTTTATTGCTATTTATTATTTTTCTAGTTTCAACGCTTTGTTTTTATTTCGTTAACGATATAAGCCATCCAATTCCTTGTAGAAGAGAGACGACGTTTGATAAATGAAAAACTTTGCTTTGAAGCAAGTATCGTGAACCTTGTAGAGTTCATACTTGAAAACCTAGAAGAGTTTTCACTCCATCCTTGAAGAGTCGGAGCTTTTCGAAATCTGCATCCTTGAAGAGTTGCAGTCATCGATCTAGAAGAATCGGTGCCCCCTCAACTTCCTTGGAGGCCTAGAAGAGCATCCAACGGAGTTTCTATCTTTTCTTATTCCTGTTCGTTATTTCCAACCCAATTTCGACCATCCTACAGTGCTTATTTCAGAAAACCCAAAACAGAGAAATTGTAGATCCATAAGCCTTTGTTCATTTGGCTTTGAAATCAAGTCGATCCGATCTGTATCGACAAAGATACGACTGTTCTCCTGAGCTCGCGCAGTGCTGAAATTACTGTTCGTCCTGTTTCCCGTGTGCGAGTCACTCTCCCGATCCCGCTGTTTGTGCAAGCCTACTCTGGGCTTACATCATGTTGGCAGTGCAATTGCCAGAAATACACTTTGTGGTGTCCATATAAATGCTGTTGCTGAGATAGGTGTGGCAAGCACCAAGGCGAGAGAGTACCTTTTGACATTCTGTTGCAGAAACGGTCCTCTCTTCTTCATGGTTTTCTTGTCTTTTCTTTTTCATGAAATTGATTTGCAGATATGCTTTTTGAGCAGGCATATATAAGTTAAGTAGTGTTTATGGCTATGTTAGCTTTAGCAATTGGAGGGGATGCTATTTCTAACGAAGTGAGAAAGAAGCAATAATTGATTGTCTTTTTGACCTTCTAAGTATGTGTCAATTCCTATCTCTCATTCACAATTTCTGAACTTCTGTTGGATGTGCCTTTTCTTTCTAAACTCATGTTGATAAATTTTTTGTATGAAACATTAAATCCCTTGTTAATACCTTGTAGACAAAGTTAGAGAGGTGCTGAAGCTTGACCAGGAAATGAAATATCTTGCTAAGCTACTGATTGCAGAGCAGTCACTTCTCATGTTTGGCAAAGGATACAATTATGCCACAGCTTTGGAAGGTTCTTTAAAAGTAAAGAAAGTGGCATTGATGAACAGTGAAGGAATACTTGGTGGTGAAATGAAACATGGTCCTCTGGCTCTAGTGGATGAGAGTCTTCCCATTGTAGTGATTACTACTCATGATGCTTGCTTCAGGTTAGGTTTTGTCGTACAGGTTACTCGCATCCATGAAATCTGTATTTGTTCTAAAACTGAAGTTGTCAATGTTAACAGCAAGCAACAATCAGTTATTCAGCAACTCCATGCCCGCAAAGGACGCCTCATTGTCATGTGCTCAAGGGGGGATTCCCGGCTCGTTATGCAATTACTAGTCAATTTGCCTCGAAGTGTCGCACTCATGGTACATGAACATTGTTTCATGATGGACATGACTACGACGACTACAGCTTAGTGTCATTTGGGATGCTATGCAACTTAGAGTAATATGTTGTTCATTATTGCCTCCATCTTAATGGTCACGAAAAAGTTCTATTGCTGAAAATATTAGTTATCTTATTTAGCATTTAGTGGGAAATTCCATTTCTCTTTTTATGGTGGACTTTGATTAAAGTATCTTTTGCTGCATCATGAGATGTAAAAGGAGTCTAGTGGAGGTTGGAAGAGGAAGATTGTATCCTTATTTGGGAAAATAGGATCGATTGAGTATTTGAGATGTGATTTGCTTCTTTAGCTGTGACCGGTTTTTGGCATTACGTATGTCTCTCGAGTGGTGATTGTCACGTCGGTTGTCCAACTGTTAGTTAACTCCCAGTTTGTACATTTCTTGGGAAATAGCCCGAGGTAAATTGTATTGCGTTTTGATTTTCTTTTTTAGTGTGGTATTTAACTCCTGATATGGTCCAATTTGTTGACTCACAGAGGCCTGTGTATCCAAATGGAAAGAATTTCAGTATCAACTTGCTCTAGACCAGTTCATTTTATCAATTAATCATACGTGGAACATATAATGTGACTCTTGCTAGATACCAACAAAAGGAAAATCATAACGCTCCTATCGTCGCTGTTATTCAATGCGACTCTCGCTAGACACCGACAAAAGCAAAACCATAAGCTCCTACTGTCGCTGTTAATGGTTGTCGAACGCAATGTTGTTATTTTTCTTCCCTACTCCTGTGACATTTTCCGGGGGTGTGCTAGGGGTGGGCACCCTCTAGGACATCTGGGGCCATGCCAACCTGGACCGATTCCTGATTCCGGCACGAAGCGCACGCATCCATGACTGTACAAGGCAAGAGCGGTTGGGCCGCCAGTCGGCGAGGACGGATTACCTGGACAAAAATAGATACAGTATTGTGGTGAACCCTTACGTAAAGGTTTCGAGCGAGACGGCACAAGAGGACCAGGGCGAGCAACACGAATGACAAGAGATAGGGTAATGATTGAAAGGGGCCCGGGACCAACAGCGATGCGAGGGAGACCACTGAGAGGATGGCGGCGAGCATCATGAGGATGTGGAACGCTCGGGCGCAGCAAGCGGAAGCCAACGATAGATGAGCGACGAGCGCCAATACGCGGTAGAACAGGAGACAGAAGACCGCTAGGGAGGTGGCAAAATGATGGGTCTCAAATGGGGACTCGGGTTTCCCTTGGAATTTTACCTCCACGAAGTTTTTTTTTTTTTTTGTTTTTTGGTCGGTTACCTCCACGAAGTTGACCAGCGCGGAAACAAGGAAGGCGAGAATGGCGTGTGGGGAAGCGAAGGCAGGGGAGCCTCGCACGTTTGTGTCAGGACGTCCGCCGGTCGTCATTGGGTTCGGCTTCTTGAGGATCCGTAGTCCTATGTAGACCACGATGACAGAAGTAATAGAGAGAGATGGCTATAGGGGGAGCAAAAATTTGGTTTTTATAATTGAGTGTGAAAAGGAGAGGTAAGACGAAGTGAAATTCAAGGTTCTTTCGGCCGAAAGAAACAAAAGATCCAAGGTTTCTGAAGCTTCCCAACAGTTTCCAATCAATTCCCGATGAGCCGTCGCGCTTCCTTTTGCAGAAGACGACGTGGCAAAGCTCCACCACCACATCAGTATAGTGCTAACCGCTCAGAGATTGACACGTGGAGCAACGTCAGCGGATGGGTCCCACCGGGACAGGTGTGAAAATTTTCCAATAATTCAAAATTTTTCTCTGTGAAGTCTCTTTCTCTCTCCCGCCTTTGCTCACAATCCGCTGCACTCTCCGGCATGTCACCGCTGCCCCTATTTAAAGGATGATTATCGAGATGATGAGAGAGAAAGATGGCTAGACTGGAAGCAAATCTTGGGTTTTATAATTGAAGTGGTAATGGTGAAAAAGGTAGAAAGAAAGATAGAATCTTGGTTTTTATAAAAAAATTTGTTAGTTCAAAAAGGGAAAAGACTATCAAAAACTCTAAATTTTTCCTAAAGTAACAAATTTACTCAAAACTTTTTTTTTGTAACATAAAAAATCCCGAACTTTACTAACCGTGACATATTTAGCTTAAACTTTTTTCGTGACATGAAAAATCATAAACTTCTATCCGTACGAGACATTTACTCTAAATTATAGAGTATTTTGTTTTTTTACGTTTAAAATTTTCTTTATCTTTATCTTTTTTTCTTCTTCTTCTCTTTTCCTTCCGTCGGCTCGCAGAGAAAAAGAGAAGAAAAAAAAAATGAAAAATGAAAAACAGAAAAAAATAAAACGAAAATATCCTTAGTGGGGGTAAATGTGTCACGATTTATAAAGTTTGGACTTTTTCATGTCACAAAAAAAAAAAAAAAATTAGGATAAATTTGTGCCTTGCTGGGTAAAGTTTGAGATTTTTGATAATCTTTTCTCTTTTAATAATTGAAGACTTGAAGCGGTCCGTCTTTGACGTGAGACTTTCACTTCCAAGGATTTCGCGGAAGTTCCCCCGGCTTAGGACATGACGCATGATCTCCCATCATGCGATGACGTTAGCGACGTCAGCGGATGGATACCGCTGGGACTGGTGTGAAAATTTTCTAGTATTTCGGAACTTTGGACCTCCCTCTCCTCTCTCTGTCTCTCTCTTATCCTTTGGAAACTCTCCCTCTCGACTTCGCTCCCATTCCACTGCATTCTCCGGCGCATCGCCTCCGCGGTCGTCACCTTCTGGAGCCCGTCGGCGGCTGGAATATGGCAGCACGAAGTTTCGCACTGGAACTTGCAGTAGTAATTATAAATTGCACACCAAATGTTTGCGCAATTACCTCTTTCCCTGTTCAAATCTGGATCTACGGTTTTGTTATAAGGGTTTGATGGGTGAAAGTTTTTGGTGTTGAGCTAATTGGGAGAAATTGTGCAAATGGACATCTTAGTTTTGATTTGATTTGCTGTGCAGACCGATGATAAAAACCCCACATTTCAAAAGAAGTTTGTGTTCTTTAAGGGCTTAGGGAATTGAATTTTGCGGTGTGGAATGGCAATATCCTCACTTTTGAGGAATTCATTGGCATTGGTAAGTAATCACTTCTTACCTTGAATCCATTTTGCTAACGATACTGTTGTTGACTTGTTTTGGATTTTGGTCCTTAAGTGGTGGCTTGTGTTCCTATCTTAGTTGTGTTTTCCATGGTCTCAAAGGGTTTGCCTCCATAAGGTTCTTTCTTAGAGCTTCGACAATATGGCCTAGCCTCTTCAGACTAAAAAAAAAAACGGGCGGGCGATCCATTGAATCTACTCTTCTTCTTTTATGCATGTATAATTATGTATCTGGTTCAAAAGCAAAAAAATTCAAAAAAAAAAAATTCAAAAAAAAAAAATCAAAAAAATCAAAAAAAAAAAAAAAATCAAAAGTTGGAGTACATAAGATGGTCTTTGTGAAAGAATTGTGGTGTGGTTTCTCTAATTCATTGGTTCAGCAATATAATGTGAGTTCTTGATAGTATTGTGCACATGTTTTGTTTCATAGAATGATATAGGCAACCGATCACTTAGCCTCCCACGTTAGCCTCCTGCCTCACCTTGTGATCTTGCGATTGAGGACGTGGCCACACGCCACCACAGTCGGTGAGTGACACATGGAGCCACGTCCCACCGGGACAGAATTGAAAATTCTCTCTAATATTTCAAAATCTTGGGTCTCACTCTTGTCAATGAAGAAGACTCTCTCTCTTCGTCTTTTCAAAATTGGTTCCTCTCTCGCCTTCGCTCCCAATCCGTTGCATCCTCCGGCGCGTCGCTGCAACATAATAAATAGACAGATTCATTCGACTATTGAAGTGTATTAAGCCACATCAAAATTCTAGCGACATTGAGTGGAAAGCTTCTGAGTACAACCAAAAGAGAATGCAATAATTCGTTGTCTTTTTGACCTTCAAGCATGTGTCACTTCCTATCTCACCTTAACAATTTCTGAACTTCTAAGTTGTATCTGGCTTTTCGTCTAAACTTATGTTGAGAGAATTTTTCGTATGAAGCATTAAATCCTTTGCTAATATCTTGTAGACAACGTTAGAGAGATGCTAAAGCTTGTGACCAGGAAATGGAAAATCTTGCTAAGCTACTAATTGCAGAGCAGTCACTTCTCATGTTTGGTAGAGGATACGACTATGCTACAGCTTTGGAAGGTTCTTTAATAGTAAAGGAAGTGACATTGCTGCACAGTGAAGGAATACCTACTGATGAAATGAAACATGGTCCTCTGGCTCTAGTGGATAAGAGTCTTCCCATTGCAGTGATTGCTATACATGATGCTTGCTTCAGGTTAGCTTTTTTCATGCAGGTTTACTCGTCTCCATGAAATCTTTATTTGTTCTAAAGATGAACTTGTCAATGTTAATAGCAAAAGGCAATCAGTTATTCAGCAACTTCATGCCCACAAAGGACGCCTAATTGTCATGTTCTCAAGGGTGGATGCGGCTGCTGTCTCTTGGTGGAGCATGTAGAGTCATTGAAGTTCCTCAGGTGGAGGACTGTCTTCGGCCTGTAGTCAATATGGTTCCTTTGTAGGTATAGAGTACTTCCAATAGTTTTCTATGCTTGCCAAGATGCAACATCTTTTTTTCCAGTACTACTGAATGCGTTATAACTTGCTAAAGATGAAGCTATGATGTGGATGAGGTGGAGTTGGATGGGAGCATCAAGCTTTCTGTTTCCTTGATTTGTTTTATGATGTTGGTGTTTGTTTTGGCATTAAGAGTTCCAAAATTCTCTCTATGATTTGGCGTTTAGTTCTAAAAGAGAGTTTTTTTTTTAAGTCTCAACAAAAACAAAAGAAATCAATTTTATTCATTGAGCCTTAACATTTTGCTGTTTTTATTTGTTTATTTATTCATTGCTTATAGGATATTTTCACATTCTTGTTATTCCTTTCAAATAGCTTGCTTTGTTCTACTAGATTTTTCTAATTCGTCGGACATGAGATAATTTTTTGACATTTGGGGTGCAGTTGTTGGCGTATCATCTCACGGTCCTAAGAGGATACAATGTCGACCAACCCAGGAACCTCTCAAAGAGTGCGACGATAGAGTAGAAGCCTACTAACAGATTTCTTCTAATTGTGTTTACCCAGCAGCGAAATGGATTATGTCATAAGAATGTAAAGCATCTTCTGACACAGAGTATACATTCCATTGATCACTTGTACTTTTTGGAATGACAATCCTTGTAAGATCTTTATTTATGATCAATTAGGGAAAACTGTCGTAACCCACATTTTTGCGCATTCGTATCTTGTTATGCAATTATTTGTCAATCTGGCTCCGAGTGCCGAGCTCATGGTACCTAAACATTGTTTCAAGGAGGAGGTTGGAAGAGGAAGATTGTATCATCATTTGGGAAAAGAGAGCAGGGGTGTGACAAAAAATGTTTTATTAAAGGTACAAGATTGATGGAATTGATCGAGTATCTGAGATAGTATTTGTTTCTTTTGCTAGGATCAATTTTTGGCGTTAAGCATGTCTCTTGAGTGGTGACTATCACATCGGTCATCAAGGCAATTTATGCCATGTTCTAATTTCCTTTTTTAGTGTGATATTTAGCTCCATGATGTGGTTCAATTTGTAGACATGCAGAGCCCTCATGTATTCAAATGGAAATAATTTTGATGTCTACTTGCTCTGCGAGCAGTCCATTCTATCAATTAATCGTACGTGGAAGATACAATTTGACTCTTATTCTATCAATTAATCGTATACCAACAAAAGCAAAACCAAATACAACAAAAGCAAAACCATAAGCTGCTTCTGGCGTTGTTAACGGTTGTGCAACGCGATGTTAATTTTATTCTGTTGCTTCAGTTTCCAGGGCCGTGCTAGGGGTGGGCACCCCGTAGGACATCTCGGGATGGGTCAACTTAGACCGATTCCCAATTCCGGCACGAAGCGCATGCATCCATGACTGTACGAGGCAAGAGCGGCGGGGCTGCTAGTTGGCGAGGACGGAAAACGTGGACAAAAATATATAGAGTCTTGCGGTGAACCCATGTGTAAAGGTTTCGAGCAAGATAGGGCAAGAGGACCACGGCAAGCAACACGAATGACAAGAGATAGGGTAATGATTGAAAGGGGCCCACGACCAACAACGATGCGAGGGACACCACTGAAAGCGTGGCGGCGAGCATCATGAGGATGTGGAACGGTCGGGCACAGGAAGTGGGAGCCAACGACAGATGAGTGACGAGCGCCAGTGCGCAGTAGAACAGAAGACAGAAGACGGCAAGGGAGGTAGTGAAAGGGTGGGTCTCGAATGGGGACTCGGATTGGAATTTCACCTCGACGAAGTTGACAAGCACTGAAACAAGGAAGGCGAGAAGGGCGTGGGGGGAAGTGAAGGCAAGGGAACCTTGGACGTTTGTGTTAGGATGACGACCGGTCGGCATTGGGGTAGGGTCCTGGAAGATCCGGAGTCCTATTTAGAGGATGATTATCGAAATGATCGGAGAAAAAGATGGCTAGAGTGGGAAGCAGAACTCGGGTTTTTAAAGCCGAAGTCTAGGAAGGCCAGGCAGTTTCTGGGTCGTTGCTTGGGAACCTGGACGATCCTCCCCATGTTCTGTCGTTTCTTTGGTCCGACAAAACCCCTTTGACGAGAGCGACAGCGACATTCCCTTTTGAGAGCGAATGAGCATGTTGACACGCTCTACGTCAGCAAACTCGCCCTCTAGTCTCTAGTCGGTGGGCGGACGGCGGACACGTGAAGCCTCGCCTCGCCGAGACTGATCCGGAAATTTTCTCCAATAGGATTAATATCCTAAAATGACCTTCAACTTAAGATTCGCCCCCAATTCTAACGTAAACTTTTGTATCCCATAAAAGTCATCCAACTTTAAGTTCACTCCCAACTCTAACCTAAAATCTTTAAGCCCAATCTCAATTTTCCCTTAACTTTTTTGCTTTATAAATCTACCTCCATTGACCCTTGGTCTAAAATTCTTGAGCGAATTGTTCGAAGGGAGCTTCTTGAACGTGAGCTCTTTGACTGCAAGAGATTGAAGACTTTCAAGCATGAGAGATTGAAGATCGAGCCTAAAATCAAAGATCCCTCATGAGATGGAAGGAAGACTGTTAATAGAATGAACAATTAAAGAAAGTCAGCCTAAATTTTTCTAATTTTTACCCAAGTACAATATGCAATAAGACACCATTTAGGTTGATATGAAAATTCATCTCTTTTAGGAAAAAAATATAGCAATAACATGAAAGGTTGTGTCATTAAGGGCGATTGGATGGAGGGTTAATGGTGACAGTTATGGGATTCAAGTAAAAGTTTATAAATTTTTATAGGAATGAATATAAAGTTGGTGATTTTTTTTAAGAAAAAAAATGGTTTAGGGTAAAATTAGAACAAGATCAAAAGTTGAGGGCTTTTTATAAGGAAAAGAGTGGCTTGTGTTCTTATCTTGGTTGTGTTTTCCATGGTCTCAAAGGGTTCGGCTCCATCTTTCTCAAAGCTTCGATAATACGGCCTAGCCTCTTTGGACTAAAAAACAGGTGGGTGTGATAAGTTGAATCTATTCATCTTTTCTTATGCATGTAGAATTATGTATCTGGTTCAAAAGCAAAAAGATGGCCTTTGTGAAAGAATTGTGGCGTGATTTCTCTAATTCACTTGGGTTCCCAGCAATATAATGTGAGTTCTTTAGTACCGTTCACACATTTTGTTTCATAGAACGATATAGGGAGACGACCACTTAGCCTCCCACATTAACCTCTTGCCTCACCTTGTGATCTTGCAATTGAGGATGTGGCCTCACTCCACCACATCAGCTTAATCCCTCTCCACTCGGTGAGTGACACACTGTTAAATTAATATCTCGAGTTTGAATTCGGATAACGATTTGTTAAACCGAATTTTATCGAGGAAGATTTTCTCAAGCAAGATTACAAATCGGATGAAAAAGTCTTTCTTATTGAACTTTCTTTCGGACCTGCAAAATAAGCAAGGAAACAAAAGAAGAAAAGTTAACCTATCACTACAAGACAAAAGAGGAAATAAATAAAAGATAAAGTAAGATTTCCTCCTTCTGCAAAACCCTTCTCACGTTGAAGGCTAAAGGTGGTGGTGGTGGGCCTAGGTCAAACTTTTGACCTTGGGCACATATATATAAAAAGCGGAAGTCTCCAGGAGGTGGCTGCTGAAGCCCTACGAGAGAGAAAGAAAAGGAGGAAGCCGCACGTAGAAGCCGCACACGTCAAGCTAAAGAGAGCCGCACGTGAATTCTTCGTTTCGGCGTACGTAGAGCGTTTTGTTTAAAATTTGAACGTGTGATAATTTTGTGCAGTGAATTTATATTCAAGTGAGTTGTTTATTTATAAATACTTTGAATTTTGGGTTAAATCTAAATGTGGGAAACTTATTTCAGGTGTGTGAATGATTAGAACTCGATTCTCCGATTATAATGGATTATTTGCTATTGGCTCTCTCCATGGACGTAGGTACTGATACTCGGACCGAACCACGTAAATTTATGGTATCCTTATTATTTCTCGTTTATCTCTCTAGTTAAATTATCACCACAGACTGAGGTGGAGGAGAAGCATATATCACGTATTCCTTATTCTAGTGCCGTGGATATTATAATATGGTATGCACTAGGCCTGATATTTCACAAGCTATGAGCGTGGTTAATCGCTATATGAAGCGTCCTGGTAAAGTTCATTGGGAAGCTGTGAAGTGGATCCTCAAATATTTGAAGGGGATAACTGTCACGACCTACCCTCGAGGGGAGGGAGTAGGTTTAGGGGTATTGCCTAAAGGACGGACCTAAGGCCCATGATTAGGCGTGGGCTCTCCCAAGCCCATACCCCGAGTGACGTTGGGGTGTTCTTAGGAATTTTGCACAAAATGAAGTCGCCACTAGCCTATTGGGGTCGGCTAAAAACCAAACGAGGCATGGGAGTATACCTCGCTTCCTACAAAACCAGAGAATCTAGGGTCAGAGATTTGATTACACTAATTGATCAATTAATGCCCTTTCGGTACCTAATCTTGTTCATTTTAAAGCAAAAGATTTTTATTAAGCAATTTTGATTGATTTTACACTTATCCACTAATATGTGAGGTGATCATGCGGGTGCGCGGTCATTAAAATAACAATTAGCAACCGAGGAAAACATTAAATAAATTGCTCAAGAAAGCAAAGAATTAATACTATAGAGAAGACAAATGCTAATCCTAACTAGATTAAAGGGAAGCTAAACTCCATGTATCAACATTGTTCACTCAAAGACAATCGTCCCTAAGGACGGTTGAAACCCTAAAGTAAAGCCCTAATAGCTTAGTCAAGTTTTATTTTTTTAGCACAACTCTAGAGTCAAGAAACTTCCATTTTTTTTTTTTTTTGAGAAAAAAGGCTCATAAAATCTTTTTGTAAAATTTTTCAAAGAAAATTTGAATTTCCTGACATTTTTAATTTTTTTTCAATTTTTTTCAATTTTTTAACTAAAAGAACTCGAATTTTCAATATATATATATATATATATATAATATTTTTTTCGATTTTTTTATGTTTTTAATATATTTTGTTAATAGTTAATATTATCATATCCAGAAAAACGGGTCTGGACCGGTAAACCCAATCCGGTCCGTTGGCTTGACACAAACCCGGATTAAAACTAAAAACAAAATAAAAACAAAAAACAAAAAAACAAAAAAACAAAACCAATTTCTTAAAACCCTTTTTTTTTGTCATTTTCCTTGCACAAACTGCTCGTTGGTCTTCCTTCCCAAGCGAACTCTTATTTTCCTTTTCTCTATTTTCTTTTCACTTTTTCTGCACTTTTGTTTCCTTTCCTATTTTCCTTTTCTTTTCATTATTCTTCTCTGTGCTCATCTTCTCCCCGAGGCCTCCTTGCACACCTGAAGCTTCCTCTGCCATTTCATAGTTTTCTTTTATTATTTTTCGTTTCGTTTTTCTTTTTTATATTTCTTTTTTTGTTTTTTTGTTTTGTTTTTGTTTTGGTTCTTTTCCCTATTTCGGCTTTTCTACTGCATCTTCTCTTTCCTAAAGCCAACGCCAATTCTATAACCTCCTCACCGAAGCTTCTTCCCACCGGATTACACCCACACACTAGCAACACGGCCCCCAAACAATCGGTGACCCTTCCATCGCCCATCCACCGGTAGTCGCTACTCCACGGAAAGATGAACAGGCGCAAAAGAATAACAACAAAACAAGGAATGGAATGCGAACACTAATGAACATCCGAACTCCCTAGATATCAAGTAATCACAATCAACCTACGTCAACACCTCTTCAGATTGGGATGAAATGGGCGCTGCTCTCTCCGGCTTGTCTAAGGGGCATTTTAACAAACACATGATGAGCGCCTATCGAAAATAGGGTATTCAACGGTTCAAAGACCCGGACTCGGACCTAAACCCGAGCAATAGTCAAGAAATATTCGGATTCAGCCGTAATAACAACAAAACCTGAATGGAATCATGCTCAATGATCCAAAAAGGATTCCCTTTGCGCAAGACAGGAGCATACTCATTCCAAATGATCCGAAAATCACGACCTAATCCACGTCAACTTAGTTCAAGCGTTTTATTAAGCACATGGTAAGCACTGACTCGGGAAGAGGTTATTAACTCTTTTTTTGGACCCGAGTCTAGACCCAGAGCAATCATCGAGGAACATGCAAAATCGACTGCATCAACTTACTTAAACTCAGCATGCGTACGGACTAACAAAAGGAACAAGACTTGACTTCCTGTTAGACCAAAACAAGATGGAGCCGCAAGGGTTCATGCAAACGAGCATCTCCTTACGGAGTTCCCTACCCAACTCGAAGACGGCAGGAAGCGGGCCAACGCCAGGATCCTCGGGCAAGGGAGATTTGAACCAAGTAAAGAAACTCGCCAGCGATGCGGAGATTCGGGAGCAAAAGATCGTATGCTAGAGGGTATTGGCCAGAGGTCGTCGAAAAGGATTCGAGCGTGGCCGATCTGATAGAAAACTCCTTCTCGTTAAACCAAAAACCCAAATCTCGTTAAAACTACCAAGTCTATTGCTCACAACTCACGGCCATTTCAATGCCAACTTCTCCTCTCATGAATATTTGCACACACTTTTTCCAGTAAAAGGAGAACCCATGGATTTACAAACCAACACGTTCGATTTTCAAACAGCAAAAATTCACGGCCGTAAACTCAAATCTCAGGGAAACAAACGTGGACCGAATGAACTAAAGTCAAAAGGTATGACTTTTCTAAAAAAATCAGATGTTTTGATTTGAAAGACCCTCTTTGAATGAGGACGCAGCTTCGTTTACGCATTATCACAAACACATAGCAGTCGGCTAGAATGCGCAGCACAGAGACAGGTTTACACAGTTTTCATTCAAGCGTTTCATCGAGCACATAGTGGGCAAGAAGTGAAGAAAACGACGCTGGCCACTTATTAGGATTCGAACCCGGACCTTGACCCGAGTGAACACATGGAAACGCTCAACATCAAACAAATTGACTCAGCAGAACACAATAAACTTAAGAATCAGAGAAAACTCGCTTGGCTATTCTATCACCAAAACAGGGCAGTGTCGAAAGAGTTCATGGGGATGAGTTTCAGTCATAAACCCCTACTCGGCTCGAAGACGGCGACGCGAAGGCCAGTTCTAGACAAATTGAACTTCAGTCGACCACCTCGCGATATCTCCGAGCCGAGATCCTCGGGAACGAACGGTTTGAACCAAAAAGAAACTCACCGGAAATGCCGAGATTTGGGAATGAAAAGTCTTGCCCTCGAGGACGTCGGCTAGAAGTCCGCGATTCGCCTCGAGGAGGGGCGAGCAATGTTCCACCCAAGCAGCTTCTCCCTTTCTCCCTAATCGTCTCCCTCTCTCTCAAGCTTCCTCTCCAGTGCTCTCTCGACGTTTTTTGTGCCCCCCTTCTCCTCCCTATAAATCTGCCGTAGGTTGCCCCCTTTTGGCATCCCTCCAGAGCGGTTCCGGATGGCCAGCGAAGCCAGCTGCCTTTCCCTTCCATCTCTACCTCAAGACTGTCGTTAATCAGCCTCCTCTCCATGCCCGTGTATGCGCCTGTAGCTATTTCGGTTCTTGGGGCAAGTTAGTGGCATTTTCGGCTAAGATAGCAGCAGGTTCTCTTGGGTTTACAGCCGTGTGTCATCGCTTCCCCTTCTTTTGCTCTGTCTTCTGCCGCTCCCTCTGTTCTGTTTCTTTCTTTTTTTCGCAGGTCTTCGAAGACCGACACAGAGGCAGGAAGACCCTCGCTCGCGGGCTGAAAGGGAAAAAGGGGTTGGGCCGGGCCCACCGCAGGGCAGGAAAAGAAAAGGAGAGACGGGTCGGGCCAAAGCCGGATCCGGCCCGACCCGACCATATTCTTTTTCGTTTTTTTTTTTTCGATAAAATAATAAAATAATAATAATAATAATAATAGTAATAATAATAATTAATTTTTATTTATTTTTCTTTTGATTTTTGTAAAAATATGTGTCAACAGCTGCCCCTCTTCAAATGTAGTCTCGAAGAGGTTGTGTTCAAAGATAGAAGACACCTAATTTATTTCGATGGTAGAGAGACCTTGAGTGCACATGCACGTATCAAGTCGACGGAAAGGACTCATGACTATGGAGGCGTGCCTTATCAATAAGAGGAAGACTCCGAGCTACAGAAGTCCACCGAGTCATAAGAAGGGAGGGATGAGGTCTCACCATGTAACAACGGGTTTCAACTGGATGTGGTAGTCTCACCGTGTACAAACGGGTTTCGACTGGGAGAAAGGTCTCACCGTATACAAACGGGTTTCGACCGGATGATAGTCTCACCTTGTACAAACGGGTTTCGACTGGGAGAAAGGTCTCACCATGTACAAACGGGTTTCGACCGAATATGATAGTCTCACCGTGTACAAACGGGTTTCGACTGGGAGAAAGGTCTCACTGTATATAAACGGGTTTCGACCGGGTATGATAGTCTCACCGTGTATAAACGAGTTTCGACTGGGAGAAAGGTCTCACTGTATACAAACGGGTTTCGACCGGGTTGGAAATACATGATTTAAGGAAAACCAATGAACCTTTGTAGATAATATGGTTTAAGGTTGACCATGAACCTTTGAAGATGACATGGTTTAAAGCTAACCATGAACCTTTGGTTTTTAGGGAAGCACCAACTAACCCCCTTGAAAACTGCATGGCTTCACTGAGGAATCCTGTCAAACTCCACTTGAGCAAATGTCATTAGAGACGTCATCAAGAGATGTATTGACAATATTACAACATTAATTGAACAAGCTGATCAAGCTAAGTTCGACTACTTTAGAAAACATTTGATGTCAATCAGCGTCATGTGGCGCAAAACTGTCATCTTGCTCGGGGATGTATCATTAATCATCAAATTCTCCGGAAGTCAAGTTCTTATCAAAACAGCTACGACTCGTGAAAAAGGCTCATTAAGCATGCCAAACTAGAGCTCCTTAATCAGAAAGGATTTCTCACACACTCTCGATAAAATGCCTGCTTGATCCCATCCATTCATGTGGGAAGTAACTGATTGCTGATGGTACCTCACATAACCCATGTCAAAGGCTTTCAGAAACATTCGCGATGAGCACAATCTGATTGATCAAAAAAGTCTTTTGAAATGACCATAGTATAGGTTTGGTCATGGGCTTACACAAAGGGATTATAGCTTTGAGGCCAATAAAGGGACATTTATCGCTATCTTCATCGGGTTCACAAGTCAAGAACTTGGAGGATAAGATAAGATAGAATTACCTTCACTCCTTCAAGCAATAGCTTCTTTGTGGCATTCTCATTTTCGCTCAAACCATCCCAATCAAAAGAGACTTCGGAAGAAGGTTGTAATGTTGGCTCGGGAGAAGCTCGAAAAGCTTAAAATGTTTACGAGGGTTTTTAAGAGTCGGTGATCATCACGGCGTCATGACCAGGTCACTCGACCTTTCGAAAGCATTTGGCTTTGAAATACAGCACATCTTGAAAGTCCCTTGACTAATCATTTCTGCATAGGAGCTTTGCTCATTTTTCTAATTCCCTTTGCACTTGCGATGATTTTTTTCGCAAACACTTGGATTTTGATAATTTTTCTTTCACATAAGATGTAGCCTTTTGGCTTTTTTTCTTGACAGGCATTGGCCTTGCTTTTACCAAGCACACTGCTTTTTCATGTCCCCTAGTTTGTCGAGCATTTTGCTCTTTGAACTTTTGTAGCTCTTATGACTTTCAAGATGCTTTTCACATTTTCTCATGACTGTTAATTATATTTGGTCAATTCTTATGCCTTGCCCCAGTGAAGGGAGATGATCACAACTCGGGGTTCAGAAATGAATAATCAGGCCCAAATTGGTTAAAGCAATGGATATCAGTGTTTGGATAGAGAAGGAAATGCTCTTCTTCACATTGGGATGAGTCGAGATCTAATGAGAATTCCTTTGAAGCTATCACCATAAGGTTGATGTAAGTGAAAGTAATAGAATCTTTCTCAACCTTTCACTCTACAACACGACCGTAATCTCCTATGCAGCCCCAATGTAGGGTCGTTCTCGATAGGGGTATTTTGAAGGATCATCTTTATTCTACCCAAAGGGGTAGTAAGAGATTAGTGCAATGCTTGGGATTGATGAAGGAAACGCCTTTATCATTTCGATCTTTGCGCTTAATGCGAATGAATTCTTCGTCCTAAGAAGAGGTTACTTTTAACTCGACTCTCAAAAGTGTTTGAAGGGTGTGTTTGGGGATGGGCTTGCCTTTCTTCATCCTAAGCACTCCTTGTTTAGCATGGTTAACATTTCACCCTTTTGCCCGAATAAAGTAATTTTGACCAGCCTTTTTCTTGAGGGTCGCCAACGTGAAGCACGCATAGTGACACCAAAGAATAGGTCATGCGAATCATGTCATGCATTTTTTTATTTTTTATTTTTGTCCTTATTCCTCTTTTATTAATAATTTCGGCTTACCTCTCAAAAGAGACATTCAATCGTTTACGTGAAGACTCGATGGATTCTTGAGTCAATTCTTTTCCTTGCCATTTCCTTGGCAGACAGTAGCGTGCCTGAAACACAAATAGATATGCGTGTATGCAACTTATGTGTGATATCTACAATGCTATGCATGGTGCTATGTGACTCGAATTGTGCATGAAGTGACTCCTCGGCCTTGATTTCATTCATGGAAAATACTTCTTGACTGCATCAGCGTTTACAGGTCTAGGCAATTCATTGCCATCCATTTCAACTAAAATCATAGCACCACCAGGAAGAATCTTCTTAATGACGTACGGCCCTTCGTAGTTCGGGGTAAACTTGCCACAAGGATTTGGTATGATCGGAAGCACCTTCCTCAACACCAGGTCGTTGACATCGAAATGTCTGGGATGCACCTTTCGATTGAAGGCTTTTGCGACTCGTCTCTGATAGCATTGACCATGACACACAACTTGCAATCTCCTCTCATCAATCATGTTTAACTGCTCATGCCTTTGTTGCATCCATTCGGTCTCATCAAGTTTAGATTGGGAAATGACCCTTAGAGAAGGAACTTCAACCTCAATTGGTAAGACCGCCTCCATCCCGTACACAAGTGAAAAAGGAGTTGCCCCGGTAGAGGTGCGAATAGAAGTTCGATACGCCATTAGTGCATAAGGAAGTCTCTCGTGCCAATCACGATAATTTTCAGCGGTCTTCGACAGGATTTTCTTTATGTTCTTATTTGCCGCCTCCACTGCTCCATTCATTTGAGGACGGTACGGTGACGAGTTCAAATGCTTAATTTGAAACTCATTGAGCAATCCGTCTACGACTTTGTTGTTCAAATTAGTGCCATTATTAGTAATGATCGCCTCTAGCACCCCGTAACAAGCGACAATGTCACGACGGATGAACTTTGCCACATTCTTGGCAGTAACATTAACATACGAGTTGGCCTCGATCCACTTGGTAAATAGTCTATCGCCACCAAGATAAATCGATGCCCATTTGAAGCTTTGGGGTTAATGGGCCCGATCACGTCAATTCCCCACATCAAAAAGGGCCAGGATTAAGACATTTGGTGAAGTTCATTCGAAGGGGCATTTATTTAGTCTCCTAAATTTGGCACTGGTGACACCGTCGTACGTGCTGAATGCAGTTGGACTCCATGGTCAGCCAAAAGTAACCGAGTCACATGATTTTTCTCGCCAAGAAGTGTTCGTTCATGTGGGGGCCGCACTCCCCTTCATGTATCTCTTTCATTAAACAGTTGGCTTCTTTAGCATCGACGCACCTTAGCAATGTCAAGTCGAATGACCTTTTATAAAGGACGTCTCCACTGGCCAAGAATCTTGATGCCAGCTTCGAGATAGGCTTCCTATTTGCTGCTTCACCTCCTTTAGGGAATTTTCCCTTCTGTAGGTACTTCAAGATATCACTATACCATGGCTCTCCATCAAGCTCTTCTTCAATTATCATACAATAAGCTGGCGGTCTAAAGATTCGATTCTCAACAGTTCAATGTCCATGCCTCCAGTTACTCGTAACATTGAAGACAAGGTAGCCAGGGCATTAGCGAACTGATTTTGGGACCTTGGTAAGTATTCGAATGACCTGCCGTGTGGATCCACGGCCTCCCTAGCAAAAAATTAAAAGCGCTTGGTATATCTAAAAATTGGAACAAGACTTGAAAAAGTACAGGGCCAATCAGCAGCTCGAGTTCAATTTCCCCTATCACCTCCTTCTTCATCCCGTCGAAAGCCTGATATTTCACAAGCTATGAGCATGGTTAATCGCTATATGAAGCGTCCTGGTAAAGCTCATTGGGAAGCTGTGAAGTAGATCCTCAGATATTTGAAAGGGATAACAGACGTGGGTATAGTGTACCGGAGGGACAACAATGTCAGTGAGACCACTGGTTATGTGGATTCGGATCACGCCGGTGACTTGGATGATCATAGGTCTTTAGCAGGGTACGTGTTTACGCTAGCGAGTAGTGCAATTAGTTGGAAAGGGTCTTTACAGGATCACATTGCCTTGTCTTCGTCTGAGGTAGAGTACATGGCACTAACCTTTGTAGCGAAAGAGGCGATATGGTTACAAAGTTTGTTCTCGGACTTTGGGTTAGAAAAGAAAAGTGTGGATATATACTGTGATAACCAAGGTGTGATATATTTGGCGTATAATCCAGTTTATCACGAGCGAACGAAGCATATCCATATCAAGTACCATTTCATCCAAGATGTCTTAGTTAAGGGTAATGTTATTGTCAAAAAGATTGCTACAGCAAATAATCCAGCAGACATGATGACTAAGTCTGTTCCTTTGGCGAAGCTCAAGCTCTGCTTGAGCTCTATTGGCGTCTATGGAGAGTGAGTGCCCGTTGCTGTGTTGGGAGAGCAACATGAATGATGAGCACTATAACTTGCTTCAAATATCGAGCTAAGGTGGAGAATTGTTAAATTAATGTCTCGAGTTTGAATTCGGATAACGATTTATTAAACCGAATTTTATCGATGAAGATTTTCTCAAACGGATTACAAATCGGACGAAGAAGTCTTTCTTATGGAACTTTCTTTCGGACGTGCAAAAAAGCAAGGAAATAAAAGAAGAAAAGTTAACCTATCACTACAAGACAAAAGAGGAAATAAATAAAAGATATAGTAAGATTTCCTCCTTCTGCAAAAGCCTTCTCACGTTGAAGGCTAAAGGTGGTGGTGGTGGGTCCAGGTCAAACTTTTGACCTTGGGCTATATATATATATATATAAAGTGGAAGTCTCTAGCCCTACGAGAGAGAAAGAAAAGGAGCCACACACGTCAATTTGAAGAGAGGCGCCCGTGAATTCTTCGTTTTGGCGTACGTAGAGCATTTTGTTTAAAGTTTGAACGCGCGATAATTTTGTACAGTGAGTTTATGTCCAAGTGAGTTGTTTATTTATAAACACTTTGGGTTTTAGGTTAAATTTAGGTGTGGGAAATACTCGAGCGTGTGAGCGATGTAAACTCGATTCTTCGATTATAGTGGATTATTTTTGTTGGCTTTCCTCGTGGACGTATGTACCGATACTCAGACCAAACCACGTAAATTGCTAGTGTCCTTATTATTTCTCGTTTATCTCTATGGTTTGCGCGTTGACATAAATTGCAAGATCATGTTGTTTCCGTGTATTATATTCCAATACACATGGAGCCATGTGCCACCAGTACAAATCTGAAAATACTCTCTAATATATCAAAATTTTGTGTCTCCCTCTCATCTTCTCTCTTCTTCTTTCCAAAATTGGCTCTCTCTCGCCTTCACTCCCAATCCACTGTATTTTCTAGCCCGTCGTTGCAACATAATAAATACAAATTCATTCAACTATTGAAGTGGGTTAAGCCACATCAAATTGTGGCGAGACTGAGCAGAAAGCTTCTGAGTACAACTAGAAGAGAATGCAATGATTGATTGTCATTTTGACCTATCAGGTATATATCAATCCCTATCTCACCCTAACAATTTATGAACTTCTAAGTTGTATCTGCCTTTTCGTCTAAACTTATGTTGAGAGAATTTTTTGTATGAAGCATTATATCCTTTGTTGATATCTTGTAGACAAAGTTAGAGAGGTGCTGAAGCTTAGTGACCAGGAAATGGAAGATCTTGCTAAGCTACTGATTGTAGAGCAGTCACTTCTCATGTTTGGCACAGGATACGACTATGCTACAGCTTTGGAAGGTTCTTTAATAGTAAAAGAAGTGGCATTGATGCACAGTGAAGGAATACTTGCTGGTGAAATGAAACATGGTCCTCTGGCTCTAGTGGATGAGTCTTCCCATTGTAGTGATTGCTACTCATGATGCTTCCTTCAGGTTAGCTTTTGTCGTACGGGTTTACTCGCATCCATGAAATCTTTATTTGTTCTAAAGCTGAAGTTGTCAATGTTAACAGCAAATCACAGTCAGTTATTCAGCAACTCCATGCCCACAAAGGACACCTAATTGTGTCTCTTGGTGGAGCATGTAGAGTCATTGAAGATCCTTAGGTGGAGGATTGTCTTCAGCCTGCAGTCAATACAGTTTCTTTCACAGGTTAAGAGTACATCCAATAGTTTTCTAGGCTGAATGCGTTATAACTTGCTGAAGATGAAGCTATGATGTAGATGAGGGGGAGCTAGATGGGAGCATCTAGCTTTCTGTTTCCTTGATTTGTTTTATGCTCTCGGTGTTTGTTTTTGCATTAAGAGTTCCAAAATTTTGTCTAGGATTTGGTGTTTAGTTTTAAAAGTGAATATTTTTTTAAGTCTCAACAAAAATAAAAGAAATCAATTTTATTGATTGAGCAGTAATGTTTTGTTGTTTTATTTGTTTGTTTATTCATTGCTTATAGAGTATATTCACAATACTGTTCTTCCTTTCAAATAGCCTATTTTGTTTTAGTAGATTATCTAATTTGTCGGACATGAGATAATTTTTAACATTTGGGTTGCAGTAGTTGGTGTAACATCTCACATTCCTAAGAGGATATAATGTTGACTAGCCCAGGAACCTCGCAAAGAGTGTGACGATAGAGTAGAAGCCCACTAATAGATTTGTTCTGATTGCATTAATCCCGCAGCGAAATGGATTACATCACGAGAATGTAAAGTATCTTTCTGACACAGAGTATGCATTCTATTGATCACTTGTATTGTATTGAACGGCAGCCCCTGCAAGATCTTTATTTATGATCAATTAGGAAAAACTCTTGTAACCCATCTTTTTTGCGTGTTTGCAACTTGTCATGTATTTACCTATCAATTTGCCTCGAAGTGTCATATTCAATCTGAACATTGTTTCATGATTGACATAACAATGATGACTAATGATTGACATAACAATGATGACTACAACTTAGTTTCATCGGGGATGCTATGCAACTTAGAGCAATACATTGTTCATTAATGCCTTCAATTTAAAGGTCACGAAAAAGTTCTATTGCTGAAAATATTAGTTATCGTTTTTAGCATTTAGTGGGAAACTCCACTTTTTTATGGTGTACCTTTGATTGAGCATCATTTGCTGTGATGTAAAAGGAGTCAAGTGGAGGTTGGAAGAGGAAGATTGTATCCTTTCTGGGGAAAAAAGAGTAGGCGGTTCAACAAAAATGTGTGTCATTAAAGGTGCAAGATTTTGGTGGAATCGATCAAGAATCTAAGACTTGCTTCTTTCGCGGAGATTGGTTTTTGACGTTTTGCAATATCTCAAGTGATGATTGTCACGTCAGTCGTCAAATTGCTAGTCAATTCCCAATTCATTACTTTCTTGAGAAATAATCCGAGATAAACTGTACCGTGGTCTAATTTCCTTTTTCAATATGATATTGTAAGAAGAGGCCTTGTGTGTTCAAATGGAATGAATTTCAATGTCAACTTGCTGCGAAATTCGTCCATTCTCTCAATTAGTCATACAAGGAAGGTACAATGCGACTCTCAGAAGATACCAACAGAAACAAAACCCAAAGTTCCTACTGTCGTTGTTATTGGTTATCGAAGGCAACGTTGTCATGTTTCTTCCCCAGTTGTATCATATTTTCCGGGATTATGCTAGTTGTGGGCATCCTGAGGGACATCTGCGACCGTGTCAAGACGGGCCAATCCCCAAGCAATTCCCACTTCTGGTGCAGAGCGCGCATCCATGACGGTAACAGGCAAGAGCGGTTGGGCTCTTCCACCATGTAGGCAACAAGAAGGGAACGCAACGACATGCATAGATTCCCACATAAGAAGGTTTCGAGTGAGACTATGCAAGAGGACCATGGAAATAGCGAAAGGGGCCCGGGACCAACAAAGCTGCAAGGGAAGCCACCGAGAGCAAAGCCGCGAGCATTGTGAGGATGGGGGACGCTCAGGCACAGCAATTAGAGACAACGACAGAAGAGTAACGAGTGCCAATGCGCCATACAACACATCAGAGAAGCCGGCAAGGAAGATGTGGATGTTAAATTGCTAAAGAGAGGAGAGATGAGGCTGAAACTTAATCTTTCGTACAGAACAACGAAGTCTTTTACAAAAGACAAATACATAACATAAAAAACACCACTAAAATAGGACCCATAACTACCCATGTTCTGCATAAAGCACTTACTCCACCAACACCTAAAAACTAGGACAACTAACACACATGACTCCACTAACTCCAATAACTGAAAAACCAAATCAGCAAAAACGTGCAAAAGGAAATAACTATTATTTTAACAATCCCTCCCTTAAACCGATGTTTACTAACATTCAGTTTAAAGCCTTGACTGTTTTCAACGTGCAAACACCTAGTAACCTTCTGAGCTTCACAAATGACTCCATCTTGAGGGCCTTGGTGAATATATCAGCAACTTGATCTTCACTCCTGCAGTAGATTAGATCAATTGTTCCATCATTGCTAAAATCTCTCAAGAAATAAAACTTCACATCAATATGCTTGCTTCTTCCATGTAGCATAGGATTCTTGGAGATTTTGATTGCTGAGTTGTTGTCACAAAAAATTTTAGTAGCTCCTAGTTGCTTGAATTACAGCTCCTCAAGAATTCTCCTTAGCCAAATAGCTTGACAAGCACTAGTTGTTGCAGCAACAAATTCAGCTTCTGTACTTGACTATGTGACAATTGGTTGCTTCTTGGATGACCACAAAATAACACCTGTCCCAAACATAAAAGCATAACCTGATGTGCTCCTCCTATCATCTTGATCTCCTGCGTAGTCACTATCTGTAAATCCCAACAAATTGGACTTTTCACCCTTCTTGTAAAATAACCCAAAGTCTCTAGTTCCTTGCAAGTAACGAAGAATTCTCTTGGTAGCTAACAAATGCATTTCTGTAGGATTCTCCATATATCTACTAATTAAACTCACATAATACATTATGTCTGGTCTTGTTGCAGTTAGATACATCAAACTGCCCACAATTTGTTTGTAAAGTGTGTTGTCAACCTTCCTCCCTTCATGATCTTTGAATAGCTTTAAGCCAAACTCAATGGAGTGTTTACAGGATTACAATCTTTCATCTGAAACCTGTCCAAAATTTCTCCCACATATTTCTTTTGAGAAATAAAGATCCCATCATCCGATTGTATCACTTCTATGCCAAGAAAGTAATGCATCATACCAAGATCAGACATTTCAAACTCATCCATCATAATTTCTTAAATTCTTCAAACATGCCATCACAACTTCCAGTAAATATAAAATCGTCAACATACAAGCAGACAATAAGCATTTTTCCTTTATCTCCAATATTGACAAAAAATGTATGTTCATAAGGACATTTTGAAAAACTAACTTTAAAAAAATAAGTTTCAATACGATTATACCAAACCCGAGGAGCTTGTTTTAGCCCATAAAGAGCTTTCTTCAATCTATAAATTTTATGCTCATTTCCAATCTTGACATAACCAGGGGGTTGCTCAACAAATACCTGTTCCTCCAAGTACCCATGCAAGAATGCCGATTTGACATCTAGCTGGAAAATAGGCCAAGAATTCTGTGTCGCCAATGCAACCACCAATCTGATCGTGTCATGTCTCGCAACTGGAGAAAAAACTTCTGTATAGTCGATCCCATATTGCTGCTTGTATCCCTTGACTACTAAACGTGCTTTGTATTTGTCAACTTCACCATTTTTTTTTTCAGTTTTGTTTTAAAGACCTAAATTACACCAATGATTTTTTGTCCATCCGGAAGATCGGATAGCTCCCAAGTATCATTTCTTTCGATGGCATTAATTTTATCATCCATTGCTTTTCGCCATTTTTCTTCTTTGACAGCACTCTCAAAAGTTGTAGGATCATAGTCTGAAAACAAGGCAAAGTGAGTAATTGAATCTCCAATTCCACTTACCTCAGAATCTTCCAACCAAGCAGGCCTTTTTCTAACGTGGCAAAGAGATTGAGCTTTTTCTTCATTGACTTCAGCGCCTGTTGGTGAAATTCCAACAGCTATAGAAGTTGTATTTGATGAATTTTGGGGCATACAAGGTGCTGAAATCTGCTCATGTTCAGCATCATTGTCATAAAGGACTTGGGTAGGCTGCTACCTATTCCAATCCCAAGTGTTCTCTTCATCAAAAATAACATCCCTACTAGTCACAATCTTCTTTGTTAGTGGATTGAATAATTTATATGCTTTGGATACTTCACTTACACCAAGAAAGACATATTTTTTAGCCTTGTCATCAAGTTTTTTCCTTTTCACATCCGAGACATGGGCATATGCGATGCATCCAAAGATTCTGAAGTGATCTGCAGCCGGTCTTCTCCCACTCCAAGCCTTTTTTGGTGTCATATTCTAAACAACAAAAGTTCGACTTCTGTTCAAAACATGAATACTCCAATTTACTGCTTCTAGCCAGAAAGTCTTTAAAACTCTTCCTCTTGCCAATAAACTTCTCACTATGTTGAGAATTGTTCTATTTTTCCTCTCAGATACACAATTCTGTTGTGGTGTATATGCAGCAGTAAGCTCTCTTCGAATGCCATGTTCTGCACAAAAAACTTCAAATTCTTTTGAGCAATATTCACCATCACGATCTGTTCGAAGAGTCTTAATGGTCTTTTTTGCTTCATTTTCAACACGAGCTTTGAAGCTTTTAAATGTGGAGAAAGCTTCTGATTTTTCCTATAAAAAATAAACCCAAGTTTTTCTGGAAAAATCATCAATGAAGGTAATTAAGTATCTTTTACCTCCATTAGAGGATGGGTTTATAGGACCGCAAATGTCCGAATGCACCAGCTGTAAAACATTCTTTGCTCTCCATAACTTTTCTTTTGAAAATGGAGAACGATGTTGTTTGCTAACAACACATTCTTTGCAGACTTGGGAAGGAATAGTAATTTGAAGAAAACCTGTCACCATGTTTTTCTGTTGGAGGGTTTTCAATCCACCAAAACTCAAGTGACCATAGCGAAAATGCTACAGCCATGAGGGATCTTTTTCTTTATTTTCAGCCATCAAACAAAATTGAATATTTTCAATCTTTAATGGAAACAATCTATTTGAACTCATAAGAACAACTGCAATAGCACCTCTAACAGAATCATAAATTTCACAAGCATCCCTCTGAATGGTGATTACATAACCCTTTTTTTTTTTTTTTTTTTGTAATTGGCCAGCACTCAATAGGTTACTTTTCAAGTCAGGAACATACAATATATTAGAGATCGTTTCCACAAAACCATTCTTGGTTCTTATCTTAATATCACATTTTCCCATCACTTTCACAGTAGAATGATCCCCAAAACTCATAGTAAAATGAAAATCTTCATTTAGATGAGAGAAAGAAGACTTACTTCCACTCATGTCGTTACTGCAGCCTGTATCCACATACCAAACATTTGACTCGAGCTTCTTTTCATCTTGAACAGCCATCAACAACGTTTCAACTTCTTTTTCTTCAACAAAATTTGAACTCTCTGCATTTTCTTTATTATTAAGCAGCCTAGTATAACATTCAGATGCATAATGACCAAATTTATGACATCTAAAACACTCTATCTTGGATTTGTTATGATCCCATCTTCTACCTTAAACTTGAAATTGGTCATTGTTGGCTTTGAAATTCCCGCTAACATCTCTATTTCCTCGATCTCCCCTTCCTCTACCTCTACCTCTACCTCTACCCATTCCTCTGAAATTGTTGGAATGAGTATAGGTAGAAGTCTTCAATGCTTGCTCCTCTACTGTTGAACTTTTGTTCATCTTCTGTTCATGGACCAATAAGGAGCTTTGCAATTCATCAAAAGAGAGCGCATCTATGTCTTTCAACTCTTCAATTGAGCAGACAACATAATTAAATTTTGGTGTCAAGGAACGCAAAATCTTCTCCACAATGGTGACATTGACCATCTTCTCGCCATGGAATCGCATCTTGTTGCCGATCTCCATTGTTTAGGCATAATAACTAGTGACAGATTCTCCATCCTTCATTGCTAGTGTCTGAAAATCTTTTCTCAAGGCTTGAAGCTGTGCACGCTTCACCCTAACAGAGCCTTGATATTTATTCTTCATAGAAATATCCTTGGAAGTTTCTTTACAAAGAATGGTCTCCAAGATAGAACGATCAATAGCCTAAAAGAGATAATTTTTTGCCTTTAGGTCCTTCAACTTTCTAGCTTCCAATTATGCTTTCTGGGGATCTGTCAAAGCCATGTTTGCTGGTGGCTCTTGAATTCCAGATTCGACAACCGACTAGTACTCCTTTGATCGTAAAAATTCTCCATCAGCATGCTCCAATGGTCATAGTGACCATCAAAGCGTGGAATTGCTAGTTGAATAAAACTGTCAGTGGCCATTGGAAATATTGCTGCTACAATTATTTGATGAAAGTATCTCACACCTCTAAACCTTCTTTTTCTTTTTTTCTTTTTAAAAAACTCTCTCATGTTTCTCTCAGGCTTTGATACCACTGTTAAATTGCTAAAGAGATGAGAGATGAGGCTGAAACTTAATCTTTCGTACAGAACAACGAAGTCTTTTACAAAAGACAAATACATAACGTAAAAAACGCCACTAAAATAGGACCCATAACTATCCATATTCTGCATAAAGCACTTACTCCACCAACACCTAAAAACTAGGACAACTAACACACATGACTCCACTAACTCCAATAACTGAAAAACCAAATCAGCAAAACGTGCAAAAGGAAATAACTATTATTTTAACAGTGGAAAGGGTAGCTGTTGAATGGGGATGCGGATATCCCTTGGTACTTTTGCTGGAGGAGGTTGAGCAGCATGGAAACAAGAAAGGCGAGAATGGCGTGGTGGGTAGTGAAGGCAGGAGAACCTCGGACGTTTGCGGGGGGACGATGATGGATCAGCATCGGGGTCGGCTCCTATAATCCCCGAGTCCTATGTCGAAGTTGATTATCGACACGATCAGAGAGAGATGGCTAGAGTAGGAGCAGATCTTGGGTGGTTTTATTGTTGAAAAAGAGATCTGGTGGTCGTACGGCACAAGGGGATCTGAGAAACTTCCCAGCAGTTTACCACGACATTGGTCGTCGTCCTTCGCCTCGCGTCTTCCCATGCTTTTACATTTGGTCAAAGACTTCTCATTTGCGAGCGACTCACTTTTGCGACTTTGCCTTGGCATTTACGGGGGAATATATTGGCTGAGTGATGACGTGCGAGGTCGGTCTCATGCAATATTTTCTTATATTTTCTTAATTCGCCTTATTGAGGACGGGGCCATTTAGAAAGTCATTTCCCAGGAAAGTGACTTTATTTTTCTGTATTTGATAAAAACTGGAAAAAAAATCTGAAAAGTATTTTCCATCAATTGATAAAAAAAAAAATCTAACAGTGAAATGTATTATGTTATGAGAATGTAAAGCATCTTTCTAAGACAAAGTATATATTCTGTTGATCACTTGTACTTTATTGAATGGTAGCCTCTACAAGATCTTTGTTTATGATCAGTTAGAGAAAACTGTCGTAACCCACATTTTTTGCGCATTCGCAGTTTGTTATCAATCTGCCTCAAAGTGTTGCACTCATGGTACTTGAACATGGTGTCCTGGTTGACATAACAAACAACGACGACAACTACAACTTAGTTTCATTTGGGATGCTATACAATTTAGAGCAATATGTTGTTTCATTAATACCTTCATCTGAAAGGTCACAAAAAGTTATATTGCTAAAAATGTTAGTAATTGTATTAAGCATTTAGTAGGGAATTCCATTTTTTTTTATAGAGGACTTTGATTGATGTATCTTGGGCTGCATCATGAGATGTAAAAGGAGTCTGGTGGAGGTTGGAAGAGGAAGATTGTATCCTTATTCAAGAAAGAAGTGCAGGCAATATAACAAAAAATATGTGTTATTAAAAGTGCAAGATTGATAAAATCAATCGAGTATCTGAGACATGATTTGCTTTTTTCACTGAGATCGGTTTTTGCCATTAAAGATGCCTCTCTGAGTGTTGACTGCCGCGTCAGTCATCAACTCTTGGTTCATACCTTTCTTGGGAAAAAGTCCAAGGCAACATGTGCCGTGTTCTAATTTCCTTTTTCAGTGGGATATTTACTCCATGATGTGGTCCAATTTGCAGACACGCAGAGTATTCAATTGGAAAGAATTTCGAAGTCAAGTTTCTCCAAAGCTGTCCATTATTCTAACAATTGATCATTTTTCGAAAATACAATGCTACTCTACAGAAGCAAAACCACAAGCTCCTGCTGTCGCTGTTATTGGTTGTCAAGCACAACCTCGTCATGTTTCTTCACTAGTCGTGTTATCATTTCCAATTCGGGCGTAGAGTACACGTCCATGTTGGTACGAGGCAAAGGTGGAGGGGCTGCCCTCGCACCATGTAGTCGGCAAGAACGGAACATGGGGACAAAAATAGATATATCTTGCGTTGAACCCACATGTGAAGGTTTCGAGCGAGACAATGCAAGAGGACCATAGAAAACAACACAAATAACAAGAGATAGGGGAAACGGTGAAAGGGGTAAGTTTGTGATTTTTTATGAGAAAAAAATTAGGATCAAATTAGTATTTGGTCTAAAATTGGTGATTTTTTATAAGACAAAAAACAGTTCAAGGTAGAATTAGAACAAGATCAAAAGTTGAAGGTTTTCTACGAGATAAAAAAAAAAAATAACACAGAAATATCGTAGAATTGGAATTCGAGGTCAAGTTTAAATTTTAAATGGCATTAGACCCTCCTCATATTCCAAAGTTTTGGGTCTCCATCTTGTCATCGAAGAGGACTCTCTCTCTTCTCCTTTTCAAAATTCACTCTCTCACCTTCGCTCTCAGTCCGTTGCTTTCTCCGGCGCATTATTGGTACCTCCACCTCCAGGAGCCCTATCCACTGCTAGAATATGGCAGCACCAAATTTCGCACCAGAACTTGCACTAGTAATTCTAAACTGCACGTTGAATGTTTGCGCAATTACTTCTTTCCCTATTCAGATCTAGACATGGGGTTTACAGGGATCTAATGGGTGAAGTTTCTAGTGTTGAGTTAATTGGGAGAACTGTGCGAATGGACATCTAGGTTTAGGTGGGGATTTTATATTTATCAGGAAAAATTAGAAAGGAAAAATAGATTGAAAGAGAATGAGTTAAAGTAAATGAAAAGAATATAAAAAAAAATTATGGGTAGGCGATTTTTATGGAAATGTGAATGTGTAAAAGGAATAATCATTTTTTTCACAACCAAAACACAACAAGAAGTATACTCCTCAATAAGAGAAACACGATGCGCGTAGTGTGTATTTTCATCCTCGTTTCAAATCTTTATAATAAAGATTGACCGTACATTCCACAATGAAGAAAATGAAATTTCAAATCTCTATGGTACCTTTCTAGATGGCAAAAATTGACTTGAAAAAGATTCAGATTTCATTCATTCTACTCGGCCTAACTGCATTTAGATAATTGCAACGAAATCACTACAAGATAGATTGATGTACTTTGCGATTGTAGGGGAGAATACTAAAGGTAATTATCAATATGAAACAAAAATAGTGGGAAAAAATGGGATTTTGCCTCATTTCTAATCTAAGGTGTAAGAGGAAAAAAACGATGGCGTAAAATAAAACAGAAAGGAATATGAAGACGACCTTGGACATTGAAGAACAAGCGCAGCACGGCCAATTGGTGAAAATCGATAGACGCTCATTCACCTTATTGGGCTAGCAAATGTTAAAGATTGGAAGAATAAAATGGGCCTTAAAGAAGGGCCAAGGCCCACGAACAACTCTAGAACGACCGTCACTACAAAATGGAGAAGGCCTTTTTTTCCTTCTTTTTCTTTTTCTCTGGGTAAATAGTTTTGATACTCTTCTTCAAAAGATGTCCCCGCCATTGGCGAGTGACTTGCACCAGTAATTCTAAATTGCGCGCCAAACCATCCATTGAATCTATTCCTCTTTTTTTTATGCATGCAGAATCGTGTGTCTGGTTAAATGCAAAATACAAGCATAAAATGATCTTTATATAAGAATTATGGTGTGATTTCTCTAATTTATTCGAATTCTCAATGATATAATATGAATTCTTGATAATACTGTTCACACTTTTGGTTTTATAGAACGTTATAGGCAGTCAATCACTTAGCCTCCCACGTTAACCTCTCACCTCACCTTGCTCCACCACATCAGCATAATCTCTATCCACTCCGTGAGTGACACATGGAGCCGTCGGGACAGATCTGAAAATCCTCTCTAATATTTCCACATCAGCATAAAATTTTCGTTTACATCTCGTTCGAGCACACAACCAGTTCCAGAGTTCATGAGAGCTTATCCTTTCTCGACGAATCGTCGTCAATCATCATCCATCGAATCCTTCGAGGAAGACGAATAAGAAGAAGAAGAAGAGCGGGTCAAAGGTCAGAAGTGATCTCCATCTCTGGCCACTTCTCTCTCTCTCTCTCTCCCCGTCTCCGTCTCCCTCTCCCTCTCGCGGACTTTTTAGTCGGAGCTCCGGCAGCCATGAAGGAGGAGGCGGACGCGGCCGCGGGAGGCGAAGGGGGAAGAAGGGGAGAAATGTGCGGCATATTCGCCTGCCTGAACTACAATGTGAAGAGGGAGAGGAGCTACATCCTCCAGGTCCTCTTCGCGGCCTCCGTCGCCTCAGTACCGCGGCTACCACTCCGCCGGCGTCTCCATCGACGCCTCCTCCGTCTCCCTCCCCACTCTCGTCTTTCGCCAGGAAGGCAACATCGAGTCCCTCGTCAAATCCGTCTACCAAGGTATACCCCCCCATTCTCCTTCTCGCGCTCGAATTTCCGCTTACCTCATGATCTGGCGAAGCTTTCTTCTATATGATGCTTCTAGTTTGATTTGGAAATTGATTTCGGAACGATCGATTGCCCCGTTTGGTTTGTCTGCCCTGCTTGACTTGATTCTTGTGGAAAAGGTCTCTCTTTTTCTTTTTTTTTCACCACTTTGTCTGATTAGTTATGGAAGTGTACTGTTATGCTTTGCCGATCATGGATGCTGCATATGATTTTCATGCGCACCTCGGATACAGTTCATCTCCTCGACCTGGTTCAGTCTCTTTTTATTTTATTTTTTCAGTTAATTTACTTTTGTTTGCCCTCGTGAAGGACGTTGTTCTGCGTTTAGACAAGCGCCTCGTTCAAGAAGCCTTCTATGTCGTTTGTCATTTTGTCCCCTTATGCACTAATTTCGAGCAACCGTCCACATGGTCAGAATGCACTGCTGGAGTGCGTCTTTTGGACTGGAACAGAAAGACCCCTCTTTTTCATCATTCTGCTGTTTATATTCAGAAAAGCTCGATAATCCAAAGGGCTGCCTTTTCTTCTTTGGCTCTCTGATTTTGGTGAAGTAACACGGTTACTTGGCTAAAATAAGAAAAAGAAAATAAGAAGAGAAGGGTGGAAGCATCGTGTGACGATGAAATTGGCTTCAGTGGATTTTAATCGAGACCAACCTCATTGCTGATGGTCGTGGACATTATCTAAACTCGCCACAAGTTGTTTCAATATCTGAGTTTCTGGATGAAACCAGATATTCATTGGGAGGGCGAAGGTTTAACCTTATTGCTAATAGTCACTGGACATAATTTAAACTCATTGAGGGGGTGAAAGCCATCTTTTCTCCAAGATTCTCTTAAAAGTTAATTTGGCAAAAATACAAGTTGAGAGTATTTTCATTTCAAGCAGCATTAGGACTTCTTGTTGGAGATAGAGGAATGTTAAGCAGTGGTCCACATGTTCACTGTCAAGTATAAAAGCAGTTTTTGGATTCAAGGAGATATTATTCCATAGACCGTGTATATTCATCTTGATTCCATTTGTACCATTCAATCTATCGCGCCTCATTTGTAAATTCTAGGGGCCCCACCAGATTAAATGCTGCAGTTTTTAATGGGTTCATGCATTACTCAACATCTTCGAACTAGGAATGTATTTTTGTGCAGGATTTTTCTCTTTTATTCTGTTAAACAAAACTTCCTTGTGGCTGTTCTACTTTGTTATATTTGTGTGATGGATTATTTGACATCTCCATATTTCAAGTCTGGCTCTCTAATTTCCTCAACCAAGTTCAAGGAACTCACTATTAATTATATTATCATCAGAGGTTGATGCCACAGACTTGAATTTGGGGGAATTATTTCTTACTCATGCCGGAATAGCGCACACATGGTAGGCGACTCATGGAGAGCCTGCTTCTAGGAATAATCATCCTCAGAGCTCGGTGCTGAAAATGAGTTTTTGGTTGTGTCATCACTAATCATAAGGCTTAACTGGCAACTATATGGACTATAGTATACTTTTTATTTATATTCAGGTTGCAATTTGCTGTATAAATTATGAAAGCTTTCTTTCACCTTTGAGGTGAGTTAGCTTTTAAATTTTCATGTAGGCCAAAAGCACATCCTTGTCATTGATTATTGTAACATTATGACAATGTAATGCTTACATCTCCTGAGGTATTGCAGATCATACTGGGTGTTTGGATGATTTCATGCCATTAAATCTAGACAGCTACTCCTTTCTTAGAATGCAAGTGAAGGAATAGCTGCTGATTAGAGGGAAAAGTTGATTCAATCAATGAAGTTTCATTTGATTGATCTAGTTAGGGGTGTTATGAGTAGGCCACATTAGTAATTGTTAATAATAAACTGAGGCGAAGGCTTATCCTTCTGTCATATTATCATGGACCTTTCATCAAAGTTTTCATAAAGAACATTTAGCTTGAAGTGTGGATTATTAGCAGCAAATGTCCTATGTACCACAAGGAACCTTGCAACAGGTTATGGACCTCATCTTACCCCAATGAGAAGCATTTTTAGATATCAAGACACTTTCCTTATGAAACTATATGATATGCTCCTAATATATATGTTACTCTATTTGTGATGAGTCTGTAAAATGCTGTACAATCTCAATGCTTAAAATTAATGAAGAAATTTTGCTGGTATATTCTTCTGAGGTTCTTACCTTTTCGTTTACATTTGCAGGTCTTGAATTAAACACTAATTTGACATGGGTTCACATTTGAATCTGATTCTGACACAGAAGTGATTCCTAAGCTTGCCGAGTACGTTTTTGATAAATCTAATGAAGATTCAGGTAATAGCTTATATGCAATGAAGATCATCTTTGCATTTTAATGAGCTTCTTACCGAGTTTGTATATGAATAATAGGAAACCTCAGTCAACACAATTTCATGAGACACTGAAATTAAAAAAGATGTTGAAGTTAATCATTTTAGTTTTTTGCTTAACAATCTTCCAATTCAAGCTATATGAATCTATGGATTCTAGATGAATCTTGTGGAACTATATGAAGTTGTCATGTTGGAAATCTGTTCAACTCTTTGTAAACACTAAAGAGCCATCTGATGGATAAAGCATCTCTGACATCTTTCGTTGAAAGTATCGTTTATGTATGTCAGGCCCATGTTGCGCCAGTACTTTTCCCAACAAGTGTAGGGGCTTCAAACCTTAGAACAAATTGTATTGGTGACTCATTTTCTTTCTGTATGGCCTCAATAAATGGATACTTAATTATGCAACAGCATTTTAGTGTATGAATGACATCATTTTGGGCAAAAGTTGATTTTATTTCTCCAATTGTTGCTTTAAGTGAGTTAACTGGCAATAGGACCACCAATGGGATTGTGCTCAACGTATATACATGTGCCACATAATTTACTTTGTGTCTTGAAGTGTGCTATCATGTTAATTTACCCTAGAGAACAATGTCTGGTGACATTTTATTTGTGAATGGTATATTATTTGGACTGCAGGTGACACGACTGTCATGTTTAGTCAAGTTGTGCTGGAAGTCATGAGGCATCTTGAAGGAGTCTATGCCCTTATTTTTAAGAGCCGGCATTATCCTAATGAATTGATCGCTTGTAAGCGTGGTAGTCCATTGCTTCTTGGTGTCAAAGTAAGTTCCATTTAAAACTTGGGTGGTACTTGTTGCAAATGAGTTACTTTTGATCACATCTTGTGAATCATTTTCTATTTCAATTGTTTTGTGTCCTTTCAGCTTCACTAAAAGCTATGCTATGTGTGTTCTTCTAAAACTGAGTCTATTAACCATAGTTCAATCAAATGTTTCTTATGATACAATGTTTTCTGCAAAGTGTTGAATAGCATCCGTGTTGCTTGGTGGAGACAGTACATTGAGTTTTTACTAGAGTGCCTTATAAATGCTAAGTTGGATGCACATTTCCTATTAGAACTGGGAACTTGAATAGCATTGTTACTATTGTCCACCATGGCACGTATTTTTTGTCTTGATATGATAAGTTTGAGAAAAGCATGTGGTTGTCTATGGTGCTGAACTCTTACTTCATTTTTAGGTTTCTATGATGCATCAACTTTAGCTTAGGCTTAGGATTTAGGAGTTCTTTCTTCATATATGCAGTTGTCCATTCCTGTGTATGTCTTACCTATGCATTTTCCTTGTCAAAATTTTTGTTTGTCTTGTAATTTATCATAACTGTAACATAGTCATTAATTCATTCAGGAATTGACAGAAGAATCAAGCAAAGGTTCATTATTTCATGATGACAAGTACCCTTCGCAGAATGGGAATCCGAGGGAACATTCTTATCGAGTGATGCAAATGCTCTGGTGGAGCACACAAGAAAAGTTTTTGTTGTTGAAGATGGTGAAGTTGTTAATCTGAAGGTAATTACATAGTTGTTTTAAGGAATTTATGTTTATTATTAGCATTTATGGCATGGGCTGCCTTATCAGTCTCATGATCTTATGTTTTATTGATCTACCAAATGTATCTTAGTAGTTAAGATTTTAGGGGTGGGGGGTACTTCAGTTTAACTTGAGTTCTATCGATTTCATCTCAGTATCAATTTGTGAAGATACCATCGGACTGTGTAGCAATATGGTCAAATTTGCTCAATATCACCAGTAGTAACCATCTATTTAGTTGTACTGGGAAGCTTTCAGGTCAATGTCACCAGAATTCTATTTGGCTTGACTTCTTGCATATAGTTGAATAGCATTTTTGTCCTTTTCCATTGGAGGAGCATGTTGCCAACATGGGAGGTGAACTTTGATGCGGAAAGTCCTGCTATATCACCTCAATCAAGGGCTGATAACTATGATTGTTTCTTTCTAGAGTATTTTAATATCGTAGTGACTTATGAGTTATGAGAAGCCAAATGCTGAATTTATTCTACTAATGCTGGTTGTGTCAGATGGAGGGGTATCTATCTTAAAGTTTGATGGTGACAAACGAAAACGTGGTGTACTTTCCAGGCCAGCTTCTGTACAGCGTGCACTTTCTGTTCTCGAGATGGAAGTTGAACAGATAAATAAAGGAAACTACAAACATTATATGCAGAAAGAAATTCATGAACAGCCAGAATCCCTAACAACCACAATGAGGGGCAGACTTATATGTGGGGGCACCTGCAAAGCTAAGACTGTCCTTCTGGGTGGACTGAAGGATCATCTCAAGACAATTAGGAGGAGCCGGAGGATTGTTTTTATATGTTGTGGTACAAGTTATAATGCTGCTTTAGCTGCAAGGCCCATCTTGGAAGAACTTTCAGGCAAGTAGTGAATGATAGCTTATGTGGGTGGGAGAAGTTAATTTATTTTACCAACTCTTTTCTTGTTTACTTGCTTTCAAAAGAGGAATCCCTGTGACAATGGAAATTGAAAGTGATCTTTTGGATCATCAAGGCCCAATTTATAGAGAAGATACGGCAGTTTTTGTCAGTCAGTCTGGTGAAACAGCAGACACCTTACGTGCACTGGAAGATGCCCTCCAGAATGGTGCGTTCTGTGTAGGAATTAATAATACTGTTGGCTGTACAAATGCCAAAAATACACATTGCGGTGTCCATATAAATGCTGGTGCGGCAAGCACCAAGGTGAGAGAGTACCTTTTGACATTCTGTTACAGAAACGATCCTCTCTTCGTCATGGTTCTCTGGTCTTTTTTTTTCATAACTGATTTACAGTTATGCTTTTTGAGCAGGCATACACCAGTCAAATAGTTTTATTGGCTATGTTAGCTTTAGCAATTGGAGGGGACGCTATTTCTAATCAAGCAATAAGAGAAGCAATAATTGATTGTCTTTTTTACCCTCCAAGTATGTTTCGCTTCCTATCTCACCTTCACAATTTCTGAACTTCTGTTAAATGTGCCTTTTTTGTCTAAACTTTGTTGATAAATTGTTTGTATGAAACATTAAATCCCTTGTTAATATTTTGTAGACAAAGTTAGAGAGGTGCTGAAGCTTGACCAGGAAATGAAAGCTCTTGCTAAGCTACTGATTGCAGTCTTGCAGAGCAGTCACTTCTCATGTTTGGCAGAGGATACAATTAAGCTACAGCTTTGGAAGGTTCTTTGAAAGTAAAGGAAGTGGCATTGATGCACAGTGGAGGAATACTTGCTGGTGAAATGAAACATGGTCCCCTAGCTCTAGTGGATGAGTCTTCCCATTGTAGTGATTGCTATTCGTGATGCTTGCTTCAAGTTAGCTTTTGTTGTACAGGTTTACTCGCATCTGTAAAATCTCTAATTGTAATAAAGCTGAAGGTGTCAATGTTAACAGCAAGCAACAATCAGTTGTTCAGCAACTCCATTCCCGCAAAGGACGCCTAATTGTCATGTGCTTGAGGGGGGATGCTGCAGCTGTGTCTTTTGGTGGAGCATGTAGAGTCATAGAAAGTTCCTCAGGTGGAGGACTGTCTTCAGCCTGTAGTCAATATAGTTCCTTAGGTACAGAGTACTTCCAATAGTTTTCTATGATTGTCAAGATGCAACATCTTTTTTTTCCTTTACTACCGAATGCGTCGTGACTTGCTGAAGATGAAGCTATGATGTAGATGAGGTGGAGCTGGATGGGAGCATCTAGCTTTCTGTTTCCTTGATATGTTTTATGCTCTTGGTGTTTGTTTCATGAAGAATTCTAAAATTCTCTCTATGATTTGGCGTTTAGTCTGAACATTTTGCTTGGTTATTTATTTATTGCGTAAGAGTATTTTCATATTCTTGTTCTCTCTTTCAAGTAGTCTGTTTCATTTTACTAGATATTGCTAATTCGTTGGACATGAGATCATTTTAAAGATTTGTGGCGCAATTGTTGGCGTATCATCTCATGGTCCTAAGAGGATACAATGTCGACCAGCCTAGGGACCTCACAAAGAGTGTGACAACAAAGTAGAAGCCTACTAAGAGATTTCTTTTGATTGTGTTTACCGGCAATGAAATTAGGCCATGAGAATATAAAGCATGTTTTGACACATTGTCGATTACTTATACTTTATTGAATAACAACCCTTGCAAGATCTTTCTTTATGATCAATTAGGAAAAACTATCGTAGTCCACCTTTTTTGCATGTTCACGGCTTGTTATGCATTTACCTATCAATCTTCCTTGAAGTGTTGTACTCATGTACCTAAACATTGTTTAATGATTGGCATGACGACGACTACAATTTAGTTTTATCAGGGATGCTATGCAACTTAGACCAATATGTTGTTCATTAATGCTTTTGTCTTGAAGGCCACGAAAAAAGTTCTTTAGCTGAAAATATTAGTTATCGTATTTAGCATTAGTAGAGAACTCCATTTTTATTTTATTTTTTTATGGTGGACTTTGATTGAAGTATCTTTTGTTGCATTATGAGATGTAACAGGAGTCTGGTGGAGTTTGGAAAAAGGAGATTGTGTCACAAAAAATGCGGGTTATTAAATGTGCAAGATTGATGGAATCGGGTCAAGTGTCTAAGATCGTTGATATCGGTTTTTGTTGTTAAATATATATCTTGAGTGGCGATTGTCACGTCAGTTATTCAAATTGAAAGTTAACTCCCAATTAATACCATTCCTAGGAAATATAATCCAAGGAAAATTGTATCATGTTCTGATTTTTTTGTCAGTATAATATTTAACTCCATATATCAATTTGCAGACACGGAGAGGTCTCATGTATTTGAATGGAAGGAATTTCGATGTCAAGGTGCCTCGAAGAAGTCAATTTTATTAATTAATCATATTTTGAATATACGATTCGGCTCTCCCTAGACACCAACAAAAGCAACATCATAAGCTCCTACCGGTGCTGTTGATGGTTGTCCAACGCAATATTGTTATTTCTCTTCCTGACTCGTGTTTCACTTTCCAAGGAGAAATATTCAATGGTTTGTGCGTTTTGTCAACTTTAACCAATTACAATTTGACGCGATGAGAGAGCAGAAGTACAGTGGGGTTTGGATTTTCAGTTAAAGTGCGTTCGTTCATGGAAAATTCAATAAGTAAGGAAAATATTTTCTTAAAAAATACTTTTTAAGAATTAAATTAATTTTCTTTTATTTGATATATATCATTGAATTCTCAGAAAAAAATCAATTTTTTAAATAAATATTTATTTTCTTTTTTTAATTTTCTTTTCCTTTTTTTCCTTCTCTCCACCTAACGTCCTTTCCTCTGTCCACCGCCATCAACGCCATCTTCGACGACCTCACCTCCCTCTGCAGCGATTCCGTCCACCGAAGCTCGGCCGAGCTCCAAGCACAGCCGGCGAGCCTTGACCATGCCCGAGGCGCAGGCACAGGCGTCACAACAAGGACAAACCTGGGCTCGCACTAGAAGAAGGCGTAGGCGCACCGAACAGAGAAGCAGCAGAGCTCCCCAATAAGGCAAACAATGGGGAAGGGGAACTCGACGCGAACGGCGACGGAGGGCGACGATCCTCCGGACGCGATCGAAGAGAGCATCGGCGCCAAAGTCGCCGGCGTGGAGCCGAATCCATTGGAGAATGAAGGTGCAAAAGACGCCGACGAAAAGGAAGAGGAGGAAGCGAAGCCAACGGGAGCACAGGAGGAGCTAGGGTTGGAGGAGGCGGCAATGACGAAAGGGAGGGGGCGAAGGAGAAGGAGAGAAAGGAGGAGGAGATAGGGTTTACGTGCAAAGAAAGAAAAAGAAAGCAAGAAAAAAAAGATATAATAATAATAAATTTAAAAATTTTAATTAGAAAATTTTTTTATAATAAATTTTTCATTAAAAAATCTTAAAACATTTTGAAAAACGTTTTTCGTTTTTTAAAAAAAAATTTTTTTGAATTTAAATTTGGAAAAAAAAAAAAAAATTGTCTCGTATTTATTTTTAAATGAATCAAACGGTGAAAAATGAGAAAATGTTTTTTTCAAAAAAAAGAAACACACCCTTAATGTCTTTGATAAGACGTGTGAACACGTCCAATGAGTCAATATATCATTGGATATGAGTAAAAATATATATTCAAGACCACCTCATTCTTCTCCCCCGTCTACACTTTCTCCTCCGTCTCCGGCCATATCGAGACTATCCTCCCCGTATCCCTCCGCCGCCGTCGCCACCTGCGGAGTTACCAATGCTGAGTCCAAGGAGAGAACTGCCGGGCGTGTTTGCAGATATGCAAGTCGAACACCGTCGCTGGCGGCCCTGGACGGGACGCTGTCACCGGAGCCACGGTTGCGGATCGGGAAGTCGGTGTGTTGGTGGTGGGCACCCCATTGGACATCTGGGGTCATGTCAACCTGGACTGATTCCCGATTCTGGGGCGCTTCAGCGTTCACATGCTGGCGTGTAAGAGGCAAGAGTGGCGGGGCTGCCGGTTGGCCAGCACGGAACCCGTGGACGAAAACATACAAGAGGGCCATGGAAAGCAACACTAAAGACAAGAGATAAGGGAAAGAGTGAAAGGGCCTCCGTACCAACAACGACATGAGGGACGCCACCGAGAGTGCGACGGCGAGCATCATGAAGATGGCGAATGCTCGGGCACAACAATCGGGAGCCAACGACAGGCGAGCAACGAGGGCCAATGAGCAATACAACAGAAGAGAGAAGACGGCGAGAGAGGTGGCGAGAGGGAGGGTCTCGAATGGTGACGCTTCTCCTTGGAATTTCACCTCGACGAGGCCGATCAGCCCGCTAATAAGAAAGAAGACAATGTTGTGGAGGGCAGGGAGGTCAGGGGAACCTCGGGCGTTTGTGTGGGGATGACCGCCGGTCGGCATCGTGCTGGGCTTCTGGAGGATCTCGTAGTGCAATGTAAAGGATTATAATTAAAATGATGGAGGGAACGACGGCTAGAGGGTTTTTTATAAGGTCGCGCTGGATCGAACTTGTCCCGCAACGCAGGGCAACGCAGGGCAACGCAGGATCGAACTCTTCACGCAGGGAAGCCGAACGAAGTCAAGGAGGCCGGCCAAATTAAGGAGGCCGGCCAACTTCCGGGTAGCCGTTTACCATTTTCTGTTGGGTTCCACCCTCCTTCGGCGATAGCGACATCCCTGGGGTTTCTAACGTCGAAGTCACGGAAGGCCACGCAGTTTCTGGGCTGTTTCTTGAGCTTCGTCAGCAACCCCTTCTTTGTGCCTCCGACGCAAGCATCGTGAACATGAGCTCTCCCAACTACGAGAAAACGAAGACTCCCAAGCTCGAGTGATTGAAAGTCAAGCTTAAAATTGAAGACCTCTTAGGCTGTGTTTGACAATCATAATATAATTTAGAATATAATATAATTTATTTCATATTGTATTTGATGCTTTACTCAATATATGATAAAAAGTCGGAAATAAGGGATATTTTAATCGATAAAATTATTTTAGGGAGAAATATGGGATAAAAGTGAATAAGATTTATAACATTTATAATCGGATAATTATTTTTCTCGAATAATGAACTTTTTAAATTAACAATATTAAAATTATATTTCAATATAAAAAATATTTGAATTCTTATATGAGAAATTCAAAATATATTAGAAAACAAAATAACAAAAAATAACAATTTAGTTAATTTAATTTAATCTTATTTTTATTTATATATATTTGAATTTTATTTTATCTTATTTTATAAAATAATTTCAATATATATTTTTAAATTTATGACATATTTTTGGTATTTTAGTATTTTAGGCATATTAGTATGGTTTACTATTTAATAAAATTTTATTAGAGATTGTTGGATGGGAAGAAAATAAAAAAAAAATTAATTAATTACTAAAAGCGAGGAAAATAAAATTTTAAAAAAAAAAGCAAATAAAATAAAGTAGATAATAGTGTCACCAAAGATTTTTATAGTCTCCTTTTGTAAAAATTTTCGTTCATATATTACTAATACGTTATTTATATCAAATAACGTATTGATACGATATGAAAGTATATTTAATTTTATTATTATAATTACCAAACGTGGATGAGATATATCAAAATCCACTAGATTTTATATCATATCTTATCTTTTCTTAGTTAAAAATCTGACAACCAAATGTAATTTTATGGGTTGAAGAAAGACTCAATTTATAGTAAGAGGTCAAAACAATTGAAAAAAGTCTATTCTTATTTTTTTAGTTTTTACCCAGATATCAAATGTAATAAGATGTTGTTTGGGCTAATATATAAATTCTCTCCATAAAACATCTTTTTAGATGTGAAATTTTAGGAAAAAAAATTACAAAATGATGTGAAATGCCACGTTACTAATAAAATTTTGTAATTTTTTAGGGTCAAATTAGGATGGATGGGTAATTTTTAATAAGAAATAAAACAGTTCAAGGTAGAATTAGAATAACTTTACGAAAAAAAAATTAGGTTAGAAATATCGTAGAAGAACCTCCCGATATTCCAAAATTTTGGGTCTCCCCCTCTCGTCATCGAAGAAGACTGTTTTTCTCTCTCTTCTCTACAAAATTCGCTCTCTCGCCTTCGCTCCCAATCCGCTGCTTTCTCCGGCGCATCGCTGCTGCCTCCGCCTCGGCCGTCGCCTCCGGGAGCCCTGTCGGCGGCTGGAATATGGCAGCGCCAAGTTTCGCACCGGAACTTGCACCGGTAATTCTAATTGCACGCCAAACGTTTGCACAATTCCCTCTTTTCCTGTTCAAATCTGGATATGGGGTTTCGTTATTGGGGTTTGATGGGTGAAGTTTCTGGTGTTGAGCTAATTGGGAAAACTGTGTGAATGGACATCTTAGTTTTGATTTGATTTGCTGTACAGGCCGATTATAAAGACCCCACATTTCAAGAGAAGTTTGTGTTCACGCTCGTTGAAGGGCTTAAGGAGTTGACACTTGTGGTGCGGAATGGCAATATCCTCGCTTTCGAGGACTTCGTTGGCACTGGTGAGTAATTACTTCCTGCCTTGAACCCATTTTGCTAACAACACTGCTGTGGACTTGTTTTGGATTTTGGTCCTTGAGTGGTGGCTTGTGTTCTTATCTGAGTTGCGTTTTCCATGGTCTCAAAGGGTTCGGCTCCATAAGGTTCTTTCTTAGAGCTTCGATAATACGGCCTAGCCTCTTCAGACTAAAAAACGGGTGGGTGCGATCCATTGAATCTATTCCTCTTTTCTTAAGCATGTAGAATTATCTATCTGGTTCAAAAGCAAAATACCAAAAAAAAAAAAAAGTCGAAAGATCGAGTACATAAGATGGCCTTTGTGAAAAAATTGTGGCATAGTTTCTCTAATTCACTCGGGTTCCCAGCAATATAATGTGAGTTTCTTGACATTATTGTTAACACATTTTGTTTCATAGAACGATATACGTAGCTGACCACTTAGCCTCTCACGTTAGCCTCCTGCCTCACCTTGCGATCTTGCAATTGAGGACATGGCCATGCTCCACCACATCAGCATAATCCCTTTCCACTCGGTGAGTGACACATGGAGCCATGTCCCACCAGGACAGATCTGAAAATTCTCCCTAATATTTCAAAATCTTGGGTCTCCCTCTTGTCAATTAAAAAGACTCTCTCTCTTCTTCTTTTCAAAATTGACTCCTATCTCACCTTCACTCCCAATCCGCTGCATTCTCTGGCACATTGCTGCAGCATTATAAATAGATAGATTCACTCAACTATTGAAGTGTGTTGAGTCACATCAAATTCTGGTGACACTGAGCGCAAAGCCTCTGAGTACAACTAAAAGAGAATGCAACAATCGATTGTCTTTTTGACCTTTCTAGTATGTGTCACTTCCTACCTCACCTTAACAATTTCTGAACTTCTAAGTTGGATCTGCCTTTTTCGTCGAAACTTATTTTGAGAGAATTTTTTGTATGAAGCATTAAATCTTTTACTTATATCTTGTAGACAAAGTTAGAGAGGTGCTGAAGCTTGACCGTGAAATGGAAGATCTTGCTAAGCTACTGATTGCAGAGCAGTCACTTCCCATGTTTGGCAGAGGATACAACTATGGTGCAGCTTTGGAAGGTTCTTTAAGTAAAGGAAGTGGTATTAATGCACAGTGAAGGAATGCTTGCTGGTGAGATGAAACATCGTTCCCTGGCTCTAGTGGATGACAGCCTACCTATTGTAGTGATTACTATTCATGATGCTTGCTTCAGGTTAGCTGTTGCAGTATAGGTTAACTTGCATCCCAGTATTCTCTATCTGATCTAAAACTGAAGGTGTCAATGTTAACAGCAAGCAACAATTAGTTATTCAGCAACTCTGTGCCAGTAAATGACGCCTGATTGTCATGTGCTTAAGGGGGGATGCTGTGGCTGTGTCTTTTGGTGGAGCGTGTAGGGTCATTGAATTTCCTCAGGTGGAGGACTGTCCTGAGCCTGTAGTCAATATAGTTCCTTTGCAGGTACTGGGTACTTATAATAATTTCTTTATGCTTATCTATTAAGAGAAAATCTCTTTATGCCTTGCCAAGATGCAACATTTTTTTTTTTATGTTGTACTGAATGCGCTATATCTTGCTGACTGCGAAGTTATGATGTAGATGGGGTGGAACTGGAAGATGCTTTACATTCAAGCAAACAGTAATGATACCTCTGTTTGCTTGATTTGTTTTATGCTCTTGGTGTTTGTTTTTGGATTAAAGGTTCCAAAATTCTCTCTATAATTTTGGTTTGGTTCTCAAACAGTTTCTTTTTTTAAGTCTCTACTAGCACAGACAAAACCAATTTTATTGATTGAGCCATATCATTATGCCGTTCTAATTATTTTGTTCTTATAAAGTATCTTAACATTACTGTTTCCTCTTTTCAGATAGTCTGTTTCGTTTTAGTTGATTTGCTGATTCGCTGGACATGGCATAATTTTTCACTTTTCGGGTGCAGTTGTTGGTGTATCCAGCCTAAGAACCTCACAAAAATTGTGACAGCTATTTCTTCCAATTTTATTCATCTGGCAGCAAAATGTATTATGTCATGAGAATATAAAGCAATTTTGCAGCAGAGTTTACATTCTACTGATCACATTGATTCACTAATACTTGTATTTTCTAATGAATTAGGAAAAACTGCCGTAACCCAACTTTTTGTGCGTTCACAGCTTGTTATGCATTCACTTATTAATCTATACCTTGAAGTTGTAATCATGGTGCCCGATCGTTGTTTTTTATAATTGTCATAGCAAGAATGAATACAACTTAGTCAAGAAAATGGTTAGTTATCGTATTTAGCATTTTTTAGGGTGTGGCTATCCTCGGGCAATACTATATTAGCATTTTTATTATAATTGACATAGCAAATTATGTATACTATGCTATATTAGCTTGTATTATACTATATTAGCTTGTTATGCATTCACTTATAATTGACATAGCTGTATTTTTATTATACTATATTAGCTTGTTATGCATTCACTTATTAATCTATACCTTGAAGTCATAATAATGGTGCCCGATCGTTGTTTTTTATAATTGATTTAGCAAGAATGAATACAACTTAGTCAAGGAAAATGGTTAGTTATCGTATTTAGCATTTTTTAGGGTGTGGTTAGTTATCGTATTTAGCATTTTTCATGGATGCCATGCAAATTAGAGACAATATGTAGTTCATTAGTGCCTTTATTAAAAGTCAAGAAAATGGTTAGTTATCGTATTTAGCATTTTTTAGGGTGTGGCTTTCCTCGGGTAATACTATATTCGGAGACTCCATTTTTACAGTGGACTTTGTTTGAAGTATCTGTTGCTGCATCATTAGATGCAAAAGGAGTCTGGTGAAGGGAAGAGGAAAATTGCATGCGTATTCTATAAATGGAAAGATCTTCATGTCAACTCCCTCCAAAGTAGTTGTTCATGGTCTCTTACTTTGACATGTTGTTACCTGAGTTCATTCTATTAGTCAATCGTGTTACAAGATACAATGCAACTCTCACTAGATACCAGACTGCGCTGTTATTTTGTCTAACACACTGTTACGTGTTTCTTCCCTACTCATTTTTCGCATTTCAGGGTGTGGGGGGTTGCGGGCACCCTGTGGGACATTTGCATCTCTGTCAACACAGACCAATTGCCACTTCTGGCACTAAGCGCATATCCATGACTGTACAAGGCAATAGTGGCAGTGCTCTTCCACCATGTAGCCGGCGAGAACGGGACACTTGGACAGACATAAGTATAATCTTGTTTTGAACCCACATGTAGAGTTTTCGAGCAAGACCATGCAAGAGGACAGTGGAAAGCAATACCGAAAACAACAAATAGGGGAAAGGGCGAAAGGGGCCTTGGAACAACAATGTTGCAAGGGAAGCCACTGAGAGCAAAGCAGCGAGCATCATGAGGATGTGAAATGCTCGGGCACAACAAGCAGGAGCGAATGATAGATGAGCAACAAGTGCCAAGGAGCTATAGAACAGAAGATGGCAACAGAGGTGGTTAAAGAGTGGGTGTCAAAGGGGGACTCTGGTTTCCCTCGATATTTCACCTCAATGAAGTTGAGCAGCACGGGAACAATAAAGGTGAGAACCGCGTGGTGGGAAGTGGAGGCAGGGAAACCTTGGACATTTCTGTGGGGACTACCGAGCGGCATTGGAAACTGGAACAAGTTTCCAGATTATCCTTTAGCCTATGTACAAGATGATTATCAAAGTAATCAGATAGAAAGATGGGCTACTAGAACAGGGAAAATACTAATGCATTAGAGTGGGAGCAAATCATGCTTTTTATAATGGAGTGGTTGAACACTGCACCAGTAGAGTGTCGATCTATTCTATATTTGTCTCGCCACTCTGGAGCAGTTCGATAAGGCTTAGACCGAAGGAGGGTGACATTATAGTCAAACTGTCGTCGTGCAGCGAATGCAACGGGGGTGGGGACATCACACATAAGATAGCATACTATGACTTTCTTCCCATGTCCACGAAACTCTTACATTCATCTTCTGCTTCACACATTGGAGGACAGTTGTCTAGCTTTTCTACTTTATAGAGCGCTTGATGATCGCCACGTATTTATTTCTCTATGGAGAAAAGCAGACCCTCCAATGAGCCAAAAGAGTTCAGTGCCTCCAAAATGCAAGATTCCAAGCCGACATTGATTAATATACAAGAATTATAAAAAGAAGTTCCTCCGGAGAGAAAACGAAAGTTTCGGCTGGGCAGGTCGGAAGCTGGTCTCAGAACCCCCTCCCCATTCGCCCGAGTAAAAATGGAATAAGACGGGTGCTATGAAATTTACTGGTGGGCCTTGGAGAGATTTTATTGGTCGAGACTCGAGGCTAACGCCAGTAGATCTGAATCTACAAGGGCCTACCTCAATTCTTAGATTCGGTGCGCAATGGCTTTTCAGCCATTGTTACTTGCTGCTTGCAGGCTCGAAAATCTCTCTTTTGCCTCTCCTCCCTGTTTCAACATTGGTCGTGTCATGAAAAATTGTTTATGGTCACCCCATGTTCTGATGGGGTTTAGTAAAGCCCTCCTTGTTAGAGGCGATAAAAATCGTTTTTCGAGTTGAGAGAATGTTCTACAAAGTAGGGACATGGATGGAGGTGGAAGAGGGGGAATTATCTCTCTTCCCTGGCTTGCTCTTTGGGCAACTGCTATTATTTACCTGTCCCCAGTTATAGGCTTTGTTTGTATTCTACACTTCACTTGCAGAAAAATTGCAGGAGCTTCTTACAATTTCCTCTCCCATTTTTTCACTTTAGACAAATGACAATTACGTGTCACCAAGCTCGCATACAAAATGCAAACTTGAGCAATCCCACTTACGGTATGCCCATCTTCTAGAACAGATACACTGCTTATATGGTCACCTTCTACTGAACAATGGAAACCCGTACCTATATTACTAACTTGCTTAGGCTTCGAAATCATGTCAATCCTTCCAATCATGTTACTTAACCTCCATTAGATAGAACAAAAACAAAAATATGTACAGCGTATTGATAACAAGTCGTTGTTACTCAAGCCAAATACCAAGAAAGAGAAGTATAAGGTAGGTCCATAAGAAAATCATGGGGATCAGAATGTAAAGCATACCTAGGGGAGGGGTTTCAAGTGATTCGTCAACAAAGGGGAATGCAGGATACATTCTGGTACTAGAGAATATGATCTTTACATCTATGCCAAATTTATGAGCTTTCTAAGGATCATATAATAGCTTGAGCTAGACTGCTATGATATATAGCATTATTTCATCATCTTTACAGTCTCAGCGTACTAAGGGACAACTACCCCTGGATGTTTGCCTTCTTTCTCAGGTCGATATTTCTTGACAAAACCGTTACTTTGGTCCGTTTCCTCACTGGCTACCTCTCTGATGCTTGTTAAAATGCAGAGCTTGCAAAACGAAGAGCTGACTTGTTGCAGAAGCTAGCTGCTGCATCCCTAACCCTTTTTTCTGGTTTTGTATAGAACAGTTGTGCAACAACCTGATCCGACGAGGGCGGGGAATGGTTGCTGAGGTTAGAGGGTTTGGACAAGGAGCGGCTCTTGACAAACTTTTAGGATAATGAAGGGGACATGAATGAATCGAACTATGCACCAAACAGGAGGAGAGCGATTTTGGAATATATGTGTGAAAATTAGAATTAGCTCACATAACAGCAAACTTTGTTTTGGAACTTCAAAGTTAAATGAGTCCACATTACAGCACTACTAGGATGGGTAACCTACTAGAAAAGTGCTTGCATGTATTCCAAAAGACAAAATCGTGAGGCTCAGTATGGAACGTGCCAAAATGAACAATACCTCGAGTGAGTTAATCCAAAACCTCTTCCAATAGGTATGTGGTTCGGAGACGAACTAGGTAGAAGTTGTTGGGCTTATAATGGCCTGATTCGACGAGGGTGGGGAGAGGTTGCCGAGGCCAAAGGGCATGAATGAGAAGCGGCGTTTGGCAAGCTTCTAAGATGATGAAGATGGTAGGAATAAACCAAACTATGCACCAAACAAGGAGAAAGTAATTTTGATATATATAAAACTAGAATTAACTCACAAAGGCATCTTTTGACGTAACGTCAAACTTTGCTTTGGATCTTCAAAGTTAAGTGAGCTTAAAGCTAAAACACTACTAGGACGAGTGACCTCATGGGAAAGTGCATGTCTGTATGCCAAAAAATAAAACCGTGAGGCTCAATGTGGGACCAACCAAAGCAAAGAGTATCTCAAGTGAGTTAATTTAGAGACGTCACAAGGTTAAAGGCGATAATAATTGTATTTAAACTTGAGGAATTGTTCCACAAAGCTTAGTCATAAATGAAGTTAGCAAGCTGCATTGGAAATTGTAATAGGTTTCTAGATTATCCTTTGCTCTATGTATAGGATAATTATTAATCGGTGAGCTGCTAACAAGTGATCAGTGAGCCGCTACCAACCTCTCGTGAGGTTACCAAAAAGATTTCGGAATTTAGTCTAGAAAAAAAAAAAAAAAAAAAAAAAAACTAGCAAGAGTCTTTTGCAAAGTGTAAATTTTTCCAAACCACATTTACATTAAAGTTGCTTCCCAATTGTTTTTATATTATAATTTACCAAATACTATTTTCATTTTAGAAAACCTCATTTGTTTGAAACCCTTTGGATTTTTCTAAAAGCTTACCCCCAAAGCCAAGCCAAGCACATCTATAGGGGCCTAGAACAACAACGATGCAAGGGAAGCCACCGAGAGCGAAGCAGCAAGCATCATGAGGATGTGAAACACTCGGGCACAACAAGCGAGAGTGAGTGATAGATGAGCAATAAGAGCCGGAGAGCAATAGAAGAGAATACAGAAGAAGGCAACAGAGTTGGTGAAAGAGTGGGGGTCGAAAGGGGACTTAGCTTCCCTTGATATTTCACCTCAATGAAGTTTGTTGGGAAAATCCATTTTAGTGTTTTGAAGATTAGTAAATAATCAAAAGCTGCTAACATGTTCAATGGTTGAGGAATCAGGTGAAATATGCACAAACCGTTATGCAGATAATGTCCTAATAAGATCGTCTAAAGACGAGGAGTGTATTATTCTATCAATGGTGAATAAGGCATCGGGCATAAAGGTGTCTAAAAGCTGGAGGTACTTGAGTAGAAGGTGAACAAGTTAAGAATGGGACATTCGATAAAGCTTGGAGGTACAATGAAGTAGAGCCACGATTGCTAATATGCTTAGAAGGATCATTAGATAGAAGCTAGAGTGAAGTTGAATATCAGCAAAAGTTTTGATATAACCAAAAATTTGCGGAAGTTGGACATCAGCAGAATATTGCTTGGATATCAACGGCGTGCTACGTGAATATAAGCAGGGCGTAAACTGAATATTAGCATAGTACTGAAGGCTAGATATCAGCATAGCGTAAATTGGATATTAGCAGAGTAATAAAAATTGGATATTAGTAAAGTACTGAAGACTGAATATAAGCAAAAGCCTGGCGATAGTCTCATATCATCAAACATCTGGGAAGCTAGATATTACCAAAACTGCTGATATAAGTTGAACACTTGTACAGTTATACTAGCTATGACAAAAATCTTGTCACAAACTTGAGATTATTGTTCTGAGATATTTTATCTCATTTCTTTATAGCTTGCGATTAGGTATGGAGTTTGGTTATCGAAGATTTTGATTGACCAAAATAATCTATGCAAAATAATTAAATCACGCGAGATATCTTGATTGATTTGAAGGCAATATACTTTCCATAAATGAGCCCCTCTATTTCTAGATACCAACATTTGATTATAAGGGTGATCAAATCAACAGGAATTTCTAATCGATCGACTTCAATGGCTAATTGATCTTCTCAACGATTGTCCAATGGTTAGCTTGGAGATTGATCCTCTTAAAAAAATATCCAGTGGAAAGATTGGATGTGGAGAAGTATAAAAGAAGATCAAGGCACTGAAGAAAATAGGGGATCAAGGGTTCATGCATCCAAACTTAGAGCGGCATTGGAAACTGTAATAGGTTTCTAGATTGTCCTGTATCCTATGTACAAGATGATTATCAAAGTAGTTACAGAGAAAGATGGGCTACTGAGACAGGGAAAATACTAACGCATTAGAGTGTTTGCAAATCTTGCTTTTTATAATAAGAGTGATCGAGCTTTGCACTAGCAGATTGTCGGTCTATTCTATAATTGTCTCCCAACTCTTCAGCAGTTTGATGAAGCTCGACCGAAGGAGGGTTACATTATAGTCAAACTGTCGTCTTGCAACGAATGCAACGGGGGGTGGGGACATCACACAAAAGATATCATACCATAACTTTCATCCCATGTCCACGAAACTCTTACATCCATCGTGTACTTCACAGATTGGATGACCAAATGAAAGTTTGCATAGCTATACTGCTTTATGAAGTGCTGGATGGTCACCGCAATTTTATTTCTTTATTGAGACAAAGAAGCAGACCCTCCAACGAGCCAAAAAGAGTTTAGTGCAATGCAAAATTCCAAGTCAACATTGATTAATCATGAAATAAGCGTAGGAATATAAAAAGAAGTTCCCTGGAGCATACGGAAGTTTTGGCTGAGGAGTTGGTCTCGGAAACCCCATCCTATTCGCCCAAATAAAAATGGAATAAGACGGGCATCATGAAATGTACAGGTGGGCCTCGGAGGTACCTGTTTGGATTGAGTTGTCCCTATCCGTATCGGTCGGGGCTAATGCCAGCAGATCTGATTTAGTTTGCCACGGTTTTTCAGCCATTGTTACTTGCTGCTTGCAGGCTCGAAAGTCTCTCCTTCGCCTCTCCTCCCTGTCTCAACATTGGTCAATCATGAAATATTGTTTATGGTATTTCTGATGGGGTTCGGTAAAGCTCTCCCGGTTAGAGGCGACAAAAATCGTTTTTTAAGTTGAGAGAATGTTCCACAAAGCAGAGACATGGATGGAGGTGGAAGAGGGGGAATGATCTCTCTTCCCTGGCTTGCTCTTTAGGCCACTGCTATTATTCACCTGTCTCTAGTTATGGGCTCTGTTTATGCTCTACACTTCACCTGCAGGAAAATTGCAGGAGCTTTTTACAATTTCGTCTCCCATTTTTCACTTTAGACAAATGATAACTAGGTGCCACCAAGCTCACATGCAAAATGCATACTTGAGCAATCTCATTCACGGTATGTCCATCTTCTAGAAGAGATGCACTGCTTATATGGTCGCCTTCTACTGAACAGTGGACACCCGTACCTATATTACAAACTTGCTTAGGCTTCGAAAGCATGTCAGTCCTTTTAATCATATCAATTAACCTCTATCAGATAGAACGAAAACAGAAGTGCAATAGAACAGAAGCCATGTCTTGAGAAAACCGTTGCTTTGGTCCGTTTCTTTACTGGCTGCCTCTCTGATGCATGTTAAAAAGCCAAGCTTGCATACTGGAGCTGACTTGTTGCAGAAGCTAGCTGCTGCGTCCGACCCTTTTTCCGGTATTGTACAGAACAATTGAGAGGTGAATCTGATTAGTTGCCATCATCCGAGAGACTTGATGACAATTACGTCATAGTCACAGGATAAACAACGCAAAGGGAGCTGTATGGATGATCATTTTCCTCTCCGATCAAGGTGAAAGCTTTAGTCAATACTGTGCGAATAAACAAGTCACAGTCCTTTAAAATATGGTTGAAAGGATAATTACAGCCTTATGAAATCATGATTCTTTCCGGAATGCTTAAAAATAAGAGATAACCGCACCAAAAGTTTTGAAATTTTGTTGAAAAATACAATTCAATCCTAAAGCTTTGAAAAAGTACAATAAATGTTGATACTTGTAAAGTTGATTAATGTGGGTTTTTTCTTATTACTTTCTTAAAACATGTGGGATCTGTGGCTTTTTCTTCTTTTTTTTCTCTTTGTTTCCATGCTTGCTCTCCCTATCGCTATTCATCTTCTTCCCCGCACAAGCTCAACCGCGACGCAGTCATCATTGGTGTTTGCCCGCAAACCACGTTTCGGAAGAAATGTCACCACCGATCTCTTCCCTACCGTTGACAGCCAGTGGCGAGGCTAAACAAGATCCCCTAGTTTCAACTCACCATTTTTGTAGTTCCAAACAGCCATTTTTTTTTACTATGACGGTTCTCAAGCTGTCCCCAATGCTCACCCCGTGCTACGTAGACATCTGAGTAAAGGCCAGTGACACCTAGAATCCACCACCGTCCGAGACCCAAAAGCTCGTGTCTTAATCGTAACCCACCTTTTTGCTTGTTCACATTTACCAATTAATCTCTCTTGAAGATGTAATAATGGTACCTGAACATTGTTACATGATTGACATGGCAAGAATGACTAGGCTTAGTTTCATCCAGGACGCCACGACTCTTAGAGCAATATTTTAATTCATTAATGCCTATATCCTATAGGTCATGAAAATTTTCTATTGCCGACATTTTAGTTATCTACCAAAGTCGTAAACTCTTTTTTTTATGATACCTTTTGGTTTAAGTTATCCTTTGTTGCATCGTCAGATGTAAAAAGGAGTGTGGGTGAGGTCGGAAGAGAGAGGTTGTATCCCACATGCGGAAAAGAGAGCAGGTGGGGGAACAAAGAAGAGGGTCATTACCAATGCAAGATTGATTGAATCAATCGATTATCTGAGACCTGATTTTTTTTATTCGAGTGGTGATTACGAGGCCTGGATTCAGATGGAAAGAATTCAATATCAACTCCCTCGAGAGCAGTCATGTCTCACTTTTAACTTTTTGTCACCTAAGTCCATTCTATTAATCAACCACGTTTAACTTTTAACTTTAGAGAGAGAGAGAAGAGGTGACTTTTAGCTCTGCCGGGGGAGAAGAAAACTTGTCCGAAACACAGTCGCGAGACTTCCGGGCTGGCGGAAGATCGGAGAATTTGTTAGGGTTCTGCCTTCGTCTCCTTTTTCTCTTCGTCCTTTTTCACCGAAATTGCGCCCCATTCCTTTCTGGCCAAAAAAGGTTTTCATGACTAGCAAAGTTATGTTTGGCTTCCCACGTTTGATTGCTCAATGGACAAGTAAGCATGTTCCAAGATATAATCCGACCCGGGTTTTATTCTTTAGCTTGAATTGGAGTCCCCGCTGAACCCAGTAAAGAGAATTTACGAAGATTCGTTCGGATTTCGGATATCAGTAGAAATTAGCCCCTTCTCCTCTCTTTTGATTATGTGACTTCAATCAATGATCATATCTGCACCACTCTCGCTCTCGTATGGAGAGCAGAAACCATCACCAGCCACCACGATTGCTATATCCCCCATGAACCATTTCTACGGACTCTCCATCATTGATCATCTGAGTTGATGGCAAGTTCTATCATTGTGGCAGTGGCAATTAAGAGAGTGGTAGGCCATTTTGGGCATGTTATCCTTGTTCTTTTAGTTTTTTCAATGCCAACTCAACATGACTAAAAATCCATTTACCAAACCAAATAAAAGTAGCAAATCATCAAGGAAAACCCCAGTAATAGCTACCACCTTTTGCTGGTGCATGGAGGTCAAAAGCTGTAGAGCTACCACTGTGCTTCCATCGATGTAGATTTTAACCACGGACGGATAGCGAAGCTTCCTTCGTCAATTCAACCAGTTTTTACGGCTTAGATTCGCTTCGCGGACGCGGTAATATTTCTTCCCGAAGACCATGGACGGAGCTCACATATCAAGATGAAAAGCAGAGGAAGTAGGCGTCCAGGCCATCGGACCATGGACGGAGCTCATATATCCCGACGGCCATGGATGCCTGAACGTGATGGATCAATGCCGACGATTTCGGCCATGGACGGGCCAGATCCGAGATCTGGAGAACGACGAGACGGAGAAAACAGGTTCGGCTTGAACGCAGTGGTGGTCGGCCTGTTCATGACGCCGGCGACTCCGCTGGTGGTAACGGCCGAGTAGGAGCGGAAGTCCGTGGCTATGGATGGAGGAGGAAGAGAGAGCATAGGTGAAGGAGAGAGAAGATTTTCACTTAATTTCCATGACATTAATGTGAACATGTTTCAAATATCATTGGACATTATGACTGAAAAAAATATACGCACGTAGGGCATCGATGTGGTGGCCACATCAACAGTCCATTCTCATTACGAGAAAATAGTAAAATTCCTATTCACTCCCACATAATATCTAGGGTTTCTCGTCTGAGAATATTTTCTCTGGGTTTCTTATTCTCCTACATCTTCCCCCTGCTCACTTCCACATATAGGAGTCTCACTTACTCTCACATCTACGGTCCACCTCACTCTTCTCCCCCGTCTGCACTTTCTCCTCCGTCTCCGGCCATATCGAGCCTATCCTCCCCGTATCCCTCCGCCGCCATCGCCACCTGAGGAGTTACCAATGCTGAGTCGAAGGAGAGAACTGCCGGGCGGGGTTGCTGATATGCAAGTCGAACACTGTCGCTGGCTGCCCTGGACGGGCCGCTGTCACCGGAGCCACGGTTGCAGATCTGGAAGTCGTTTCCAGCGGTTTGTTGGTGGGGGGCACCCCGTAGGACATCTGGGGCCGTGTCAACCTGGACTGATTCCCGATTCTGGGGCGCCTCAGCGTTCACATGCTGGCGTGTAAGAGGCAAGAGTGGCGGGGCTGCCGGTTGGCCAGGACGGAACACGTGGAGGAAAACATTCAAGAGGACCATGGAAAACAACACTAATGACAAGAGATAGGGGAGAGAGTGAAAGGGGCGCCGGACCAACAACGACATGAGGGACGCCACCGAGAGTGCGGCGGCGAGCATCATGAGGATGGGAACGCTCGGGCACAACAATCGGGAGCCAACGACAGGCGAGCAACGAGGGCCAATGAGCAATAGAACAGAAGAGAGAAGACGGCGAGAGAGGTGGCGAGAGGGTGGGTCTCGAATGGTGACGCTTTCCCTTGGAATTTCACCTCGACGAGGTTGATCAGCACGGTAATAAGAAAGGCGACAATGGTGTGGAGGGCACGGAGGTCAGGGGAACCTCGGGCGTTTGTGTGGGGATGACCGCCGGTCCGCATCGTGGTGGGCTTCTGGAGGATCTCGTAGTGCTATGTAGAGGATTATTATGGAAATGATCAGAGAAAGAGACGGCTAAGAGGGGTTTTATAAGGTCGAAGTGGGTGGGGTCCTTTGGCTATTAAGCCGAAGCTGGGGTTTTATAAGGTGGAGTCCACAGAATGGTAAAGGGTCCCCGATGACCATAGGGACCCGACTACATCGGGCTCCTCCCTTTGAATTGAATTTATAAGATTCATGCGTGCGTGCCTCTCTCTCTCTCTCTCTCTCTCTCTGCAAAGGGAAGTAGGACAAAAGTGAAAAGATCAGAAGATGCCGCCTCGATGCGTGTTAACACCGGTTTGACCGAGTAGTCGCCAGAGCAACTACACATGGCCAGGGCTATCGAGCGAAGGGAACTTGCTTGCGGATGAATTTTTTTCTCTCCTTTTGTCGTTCCTCTTCCTCACTTCTTGCACCGTCCGACAGACTGTGCTATATAGAGGATTATTATTGAAATGATGAGAGAGAGAGAGAGACGGCTAAGAGGGGTTTTATAAGGACAAATGGGTGGACTCCTTTGGCTGGTAAGCTTTGGGGGAGCGGAAGCCGAAGCCCGGGGATCTCCTCGTGGGAACGGGTGGGGAGCACACGTGGAAGTCCTTTGTCGGGAAGGGGATCGAAGTCAAGGGAGGCCAGGCAATTTCCGGGTTCTGCTCTGGGACTCCACTACACGCTTTTTACTATTTTCTTTTTGTAACTACTCCCCCCTTTGACCATAGCATCATCCCCTTTTGGCTCTGACTGCGTGCGACTTTTCAAGCGCCTGGCGATCCCGCGATTTACTTCGTTGTCACGCTTACGTCAGCGTACTTCCTCTCCACTCTCCAATCGGTGGGGGGTCACGTGAAGCATGCCACTATTGTTGACTTGTTTTGAATTTTGATCCTTGAGTGGCTTGTGTTCTTATCTTAGTTGTGTTTTCCATGTTCTCGAAGGTTCGGCTCCATGAGCTTCCTCAGAGCTTCCTTAATACAGCCTAGCCTCCTCAGGCTGAAAAACGGGTAGATCCATTGAATCTTTTCCTCTTTTCTTATGCAGGTAGAATCATGTGTCGAGTTCCAAAGGAAAATCCAAAAAAAAAGGTCAAAATTTGGAGTAGATAAGATGGCATTTGTGAAAGAAATGTGACGTGATTTCTCTAATTCACTCGAATTCCCAACAATATAATGTGAGTTCTTGATAGTACTGTCCACACGTTTCGTTTCGTAGAACGATATAGGTAGCCAACCACTTAGCCTCACAAAAAATGTAGGTTATTAAATGTGCAAGATTGACGAAATCGATCAAGTATCAAAGACCGTTGATATTGATTTTTGCCATTGAAAATGTCTCTCAGGTGATGATTGCCATGTCAGTCATCAAACTGCAAGTTAACTCCCGATCCATACATTTCTTGGGAAATATAATCCGAGGCAAATTGTATCATGTTCCGATTTCCTTTGTCAGTATGATATTTGACTCCATATATAGTCCAATTTTTAGACATGGAGAGGCCTCGTGTATTCAAATGGAAAGAATTTCAATGTCAACTTGCTCTAAAGAAGTCCATTCTATTAATTAATCATAGGGATAAGTGCGTTGGAATTTCTAAAAATTATCAATAAAGTGCAATTTATCCTACAACTTTCAAGAAGTACAATCAGTGCCTCAAACTTGTCCGAGAGTATAATCAAGTTCTAAAATTTTCAGATAGTGCAATCAAATCATAAAACCTTCATATTATGCAATAAAATCGTAAAACTTATCAAATTGATCAAATCAAGTCTTTATTTTGATAAACACTTTTTGAAAATTTTAAAATTATTTTGACAAGTTTAAGGACTCGATTACACTTTCTTGACAAGTTTTAGAATTAAATTATACTTTTTGAAAGTTTTAGAATTCGATTATATTTTCTTAACAAGTTTTAAAACTTAATTACACTTTTTGACAATTTTAGGACTCAAGTGAATTTTCATAATAAGTTTTAGGACTTCTAATGCATTTATCCCCTAATCATATTTCGATTAAACAATTCGGCTCTCCCTAGATTCCAACAAAAGCAAAACCATATGCTGCTATTGGCGCTATTAATTGTCGTCCAATGCAATGTTGTTATTTTTCATCCTGACTCATGTTTCACTTTTCAGGAGAAAATATTCAGCGATTTGCAAGTGTGTGTGTTTTTTCAACTTAAACCAATCACAATTTGATACACATTTACTGATGTCGATTTAATTAAACAAAATAGAAATTGCAGTCACTTTTCTCCCCCATCTACACTTTCTCCCGTCTCTAGCCATCTCGAGCCTAACCTCCCCGTCTCGCTCCACCGTCGCCACCAATGGAGTTGCCAACAATGAGTCCAAGGAGAGAACTGGCTGGAGGAGTTGTAGATCTACGAGTTGACCAATGTCGCTTTCGGCCATGGATGAGCCGTTGTCACTGGAGCCACTGTTGCAGATCTGGAAGTCGTTTCCGAGGATGTGTTGGTGGTGGGCACCTTGTAGGACATCCGGGGCCGTGTCATCTTGGACCGATTCCCAATTCCGGCATGAAGTACACGCATCCTGATTGTACAAGGAAGAGCGGCGGGGCTGCCGGTCGGCAAAGACGGAACACGCGGACGATATAGACAAGAGGAGCATGGAAAGCAACACGAATGACAAGAGATAGGAGAAAGAGTGAAAGGGGCGCCGGACCAACAACAACATGAAGGAAGCCGCCGAGAGCGAGGCGGCGAGCATTATGAGGATGGGGAACGCTCGGGCACAACAATCGGGAGCCAACGACAGGTGAGCAACGAGCGCCGATGTGCAGTAGAACAGGAGAGAAAACTGCGAGAGAGGTGGCGAGAGGGTGGGTGTCGAATGGCGACGAGTGTTTCCCTTGGAATCTCACCTGGACGAGGTTCACCAGCACTGGAACAAGAAAGGCAACGATGGTGTGGAGGGCAGTGAGGTCAGGGGAAGCTTGGGCGTTTGTGTGGGGACGACCGCCGGGCGGCATCGTGGTGGGCTTCTCGAGCATCGGTGGTCCATTGCAGAGGATGATTGGCTCGAGCAGGAAGCACATCCGACACAGGGTTTTGTACTTGGAACGGGCGGGGTGGGGCTCTTTTATGGTCAACAAGTTTCCCAGTGGTCACGCACGGTGGACGATTCTTGCTTTATCCGCGTTCGGCCCCCTTCGACGGAGGGACTTTCGATTTGCGAGCAACTTCGCAAGTGACTTGCCTTTCACATCGTCGTTAGCATTTTTCCTCTCCAATCTCTACTCGGTGGCGTGACACCTGAACCCACCCCTCACCAAGATAGTTTTAAAATTTCTCTATAATAGGCTCAATACCCTAAAAACCGCCAACTTTAGGTTCGCTCCCAATTTTATCATAAATTCTATTTGTCTCATAAAAGTCCTCCGACCTTAGGTCCACTCCCAACTCTACCCTCAAATCTTTCTTGACCAATAAAAAACCATCAACTTTAGGTTCAGTCTCAATTTTTCCCTAAAATTTTTTGTCTCATAAATCTACCCCATTAACCCTGTCTAAAATTCTCGAGCCAACTTTTCAAGGGTCCTTAGCCTGAGTTTCTCCAATGTGAGCGTCTCGAGCTTGAGCTCTCCGATTGCGAAAAATTGAAGATTCACAAGCACGTGAGATTGAAGACTGAGCCTGAAATAGTAGATCCCTTGTGAGATGGATGGAAGACTCTTAAAAGTGAGAACAATTGACGAAAGTCAACCCTACTTTTCCTAGTTAATGCCATATCCAATAAGACGTTGTTTGGACTAATATGAAAATTCGTCTCCAAAAAATATATTTTTAGACGTGAAATTGTAGGAAATTTTTGTAGCAATGACATGAAATGGCACATCACTAATGGCAATTGGACAGAGAATTAATGGTGACCAATATGGGGTTTAAGTAAAAGTTGGTGATTTTTTATGAAAAAAATTAGGGTCAAATTAGTACTTGATCTAAACGTGGTGATTTTTCTATAAGACAAAAATCAATTTAGGGTAGAATTAGAACAAGATCAAAAGTTGAGGATTTTTTATGAGAGAAAAAAATAAATAAAAATATGGTAGAATTGGAATTGGAGGTAAAGTTAAAATTTTAAACGGTGTTAGACCCTCCTAATATACCAAAATTTTGGGTCTCCGTTTGTCATTGAAGAAGACTCTCTCCCCCAAACCCCCCTCCCTTTTCAAAATTCACTCTCTCGCCTTCGCTCCCATTTAGTTGCTTTCTCGGGCGCATCACTGCAATCTCCACCTCAAGGAGCCCTATCCGTGGCTAGAATATGGCAGCACCAAGTTTCGCACCGAAACTTGCACTAATAATTCTAAATTGCACGCCAAATGTTTGCACAATTACCTCTTTCCCTATTCAGATCTGGATATGGGGTTTATAGTGATTTGATGGGTGAAGTTTTTGGTGTTGAGCTAATTGGGAGAACTGTGCGAATGGACATCTTAGTTTAGGTGGGGATTTTATATTTATCAGGAAAAACTTCAAAGGAAAAATAGATGAATAGGGAATCACTGGATTTAAAGTAAATGAAAGAATTAAAAAATATTTATGGGTAGGCGATTTTTGTGGAAATGTGAATGTGTAGAAGGAAGATTTAATATTTTTTACAGCCAAAACACAACGACAAGTATACTCCTCAATAAGAGAAACATGATGCGTGTAGTGTGTATTTTCGTCCTTGTTTCAAATCTTTATAATAAAAATTGGCCGTACCTTCCACGATGAAGAAAATGAAATTTCCAACCTCTATGGTACCTTCTAGATGGCAAAAATTGACTTGAAAAAGATTCAGATTTCATTCATTCTACTCCGCCGAATCACGTTTAGATAATTGCAATGAAATCAATACGAGACAAATTGATGTACTTTACAATTGTGGGGGAGAATACTAAAAGTAATTATCAATATGAAATAAAAATAGTGAAAAAATGGAATTTTGCCTCATTTCTAATCTAAGGTGTAAGAAAAAAATGATGGCGTAAAATAAAACAGAAAACATTATAAAGAGGACCTTGGACATTGAAGAACAAGCGCAGCACGGCTAATTGGTGAAAATCGATGGACGCTCATTCACCTTTTTGGGCTAGCAAATGTTAAAGATTGGAAAAATAAAATGGGCCTAAAAGAAGGGCCAAGGCCCACGAACAACTCTCGAACAACCGTCGCTGACTCGCTACAAAATGGAGAAGGCTTTTTTTTTTTCTTTTTTCTTTTTTTTTTTTTTATTCTGGGTAAATAGTTTTGATCCTCTTCTTCAAAAAGATGTCTCCGCCATTGGCGAGTAACTTGCACCGGTAATTCTAAATGGCATGCCAAACGATCTATTCCTCTTTTCTTTTGCATGCGGAGTCATGTATCTGTTTAAAAGCAATATAAAAGCATAAGATGACCTTTGTGTAAGAATTGTGATGTGATTTCTCTAATTCATTCGGATTCCCAGCAATGTAATGCAAGTTTTTGGTAAAATTGTTTGCACATTTTGTTTTTTAGAACGATATAGATAGTCAACCACTTAGAGAGCTAATGATAATCATTATGTTTCTCTATTCCTTGTTTTTGTGTTCCCAGTACAGTTTTGAAATAGAAATCTGTTTGGTACTCCAAATATGGATTTGGACAAAAAATCAAAAACTAGAATTTTTTTTATCTTTTCTATTTTTGGAAGAAATGTGAGGGATGAAAACTCTTCTTATCGTTTATTCTCGTTATCGCCTGTCGTCCACCCGCCGCCGATTGCTAGATACCGACTAAGCCGCAAGTCGCGCCCACGGGACTTCGGATGTTGGCCGCTAACCATCGAACATTGGATGCTCATTGCCACCTCGCCGCCGGTCGCCAATCGCCGGACGTCGCTAGCCCACCTCTTGCCACTAATCGTCAACTACCGGATGTTGCCATTCGCCTCTTGCCGCCTCCCGCCAAACGTCGGACATTGGTCACACACCACTAGTCGCCCGCACACTGCCACATGCTAAACACCAGTCATCAATCTCTGGTTGCTGCCGATCGTTGATCGCTCGTTGGACGTTGGCTGCCTCCTATCATCACTCATGAGAGAGAAATTTCGTGTTATTATCAAATAAATTTTTATTTTAAAATAAAATTTTTATAAGATTATCAAACACGTATTTTTATTCGTAATTTTTTTTTTTTGATAATGGTAACCCCGTAAAATGCAATGGGTGAAACCCGGCGCGATCGAGACGGCCATCACATGCACTCCACCGTGGGTGAGTCGTGCAATGGGGATGCAAAGTTCGAACCCCTCCCCGGCAATGGGGGAGAGAGCGTAAAATCATCGCGGCCACTGCGGGCAGTGGTTTTATTCAGAAACATTGCTAGGGAGTATAAATAGAAAAATCAATTTTTAGTTGGAAATTGATTTCTGAAATAGAATCTTTATTATGCCCACCCTTAACTTTCCACGTTAGCCTCCTGCGTCACCTGGCAATCTCGCGATTGAGGACGGGGCTGCACTCCACATCAGCTTAATTTTTCGTTTTCTTTTTCCGTTTTCATCTCGTTCAGGCACAGGTCGTTGCTGGCGACACGACCTCCTCCGAGGAAGGAGGAGGCGGACGCGGGCGTGGGAGGCGAAGGGGGAAGAAGGGGAGAAATGTGCGGCATATTCGCCTGCCTGAACTACAATGTGAAGAGGGAGAGGAGCTACATCCTCCAGTTCCTCTTCATGGCCTCCCTCGCCTCGAGTACCGCGGCTACGACTCCGCCGGCGTCTCTATCGATTCCTCCTCCGTCTCCCTCCCGCCTCTCGGCTTCCGGCAGGAAGGCAACATCGAGTCCCTCGCCAAATCCGTCTACCAAGGTATACCCCCCAATTCCCCTTCTCGGGCTCGAATTTCCCACTCGTTTGATTTGGAGATTTATTTCGGAACGATCGATTGCCCCGTTTAGTTTATCCGCCCCGCTCGACATGATTCTTGTGGAAAAGGTCTCTCCTTTTTCGTTTCGTTTGTTTTCCTACTTGTCTGATTAGTTATGGAAGTTTACTGTTATGCTCTGCCGATCATGGTCGCTGCATATGATTTTCATGCGCACCTCCGATACAGTTCATCTCCTCGATCTGGTTTAGTCTCTCTCTCTCTCTCTTTTTAGTTAATTTATTTTTGTTTGTCCTCGTAAAGGAATTTGTTTTGGGACTAGACAAGCGCCTCCTTCAAGAAGCCTGCTATGTCGTTTGTCATTTTGTCCCCTTTTGGACTAATTTTCAGAAACCGTCCACATGGTCAGAATGCACTGCTGGATAGCGTCTTTTGTACTGGAATTCTGTTGTTTCTATTCCATTGTAGCCCCTCATATATCAGAAAAGCTCGATAATCCAGGGGGCGTAAGCTTAACCTTATTGCTGATGGTTGCTGGACATGATCTAAACTAATTGAGGGGTGAAACTCCATCTTTTCTCCAAGATTCTCTTAGAAATTAATTCAGCAAAAATACAAGATCAGATTATCTTTGAGGAGCATTAGGATTCTTTTTGGAGATAGAGGAATGTTAAGAAGTGGTTCACATGTTTACTGTCAATTTTAAATGCAGTTTTTGCATTGAAACTATCGCGCCTCATTTGTAAATTCTAGGGGCCCTAATGGATTAAATGCTGCAGTTTTACATGGGTGCATGCATTACTCAACATCTTCAAACTAGGAATGTATTTTCGTGTAGGATTTTTCTTGTTTATTCCGTTAAACGAAACTTCTGTGCGGCCATTCTACTTTGTTATAGTTGTGTGTTGGGTTATTTGACATCTTCATATTTCAAGTCTGGCTCTTTGATTTTCCTCAACCAAGTTCAAGGAACTCACTGTTGATTATGTTATCATCAGAGGTTGATGCCACAGACTTGAATTTGGAGGAATCTTTTCTTACTCATGCCAGAATAGCGCACACACGGTGGTCGACTCATGGAGAGCCTGCTCCCAGGAATAGCCATCCTCAGAGCTCTGGTGCTGAAAATGAGTTTTTGGTTGTACACAATGGGGTCATCACTAATCATGAGGTTGGTTGAGGCTTAACTGGCAACTATTTGGACTATAGTATACTTTTTATTTATATTCGGGTTGCATTTTGCTATATAAATTAGAAAAGCTTTCTTTCACCTTTGAGGTGAGTTAGCTTTCAAATTTTCATGTAGGCCGAAAGTACATCCTTGTCATTGATTATTATAACATTATGACAATGTGTAATGCTTACATCTCCTGAGGTATCGCAGATCATATTTTGTGTTTTGATGAATATATTCCATAAATCAATTTATACATCTTAGAGATATTTAATCTAGACAACTACTCTTTCTTAGAATGTGAGTGAAGGCATAGCTGCTGACTAGAGGGAGAGGTTGAATCAATGAAGCTTTATTGATTGATCTAGTAAGGGGTGTTATGAATAGGCCACATTAGTCGTTGTTAATAATAAACTCGGGCCAAGGCTTATCCTTCTGTCATATTATCTTGGACCTTTCATCGAAGCCTTCACAGATCACATGCATCTTGATGTGTGGATCATTAGCAGCATATGTCCTGTGTACCACAAGGCACCTCGCAACAGGTTGTGGACCTCATTTAACCCCAGTGAGAAGCATTTTCAGATACCAAGACGCTTTCCTAAAAGAACTATATGATATGCTGCTAATTTAAATGTTACTCTGTGATGAGTCTGTAAAATTCTGTACAATCTCAATGGTATTTCTCTCTAGCTTAAAAGTAACGAAGAAATTTTGCTGGCAGATTCTTCTAAGGTTCTTACCTTTTCGTTTACATTTGCAGGTCTTAGAGCAAACGCTAATTTGACATGGGTTCACATTTGAATCTGATACTGGCACTGAAGTGATTCCTAAGCTTGCCAAGTATGTTTTTGATAAATCTAATGAAGATTCAGGTAATAGCTTATATGCAGTGAAGATCATCATTGCATTTTAATGAGCTTCTTACTGAATTTGTGTGTGAAGAAAAGGAAACCTCAGTCAACACAATTTCAAGAGACACTGAAATTAAAAAAGATGTTGAAGTTAATCATTTTAATTTTTTGCTTAACAATCTTCCAATTCAAGCTATATTATTAATCTATAGATTTTCAGTTGAATCTCGTGTAATTATATGAAGGTTGTAGTGTTGGAAATCTGTTCAACTCTTTGTAAACACTAAAGAGCCATGATGGATAAAACATCTCTGACATCTTTCGTTGAAAGTATCGTTTATGTATGTCAGGCCCATGTTGCGCCAGTACTTTTCCCAACAAGTGTAGGGGCTTCAGATCTTAAAACAAATTGTTTTGGTGACTCATTTCCTTTCTGTAGGGCCTCAGTAAATGGATACTTAATTCTGCAGCAGCCTTTTAGCATATGACTGACATCATTTTGGGCAAAAGTTGATTTTATTTCTCCGATTGTTTGCTCGTGGTAAATTAACTGGCAATATGACCACCAATGGAATTGTGCTCATCATATATACATATTCCACATAATTTGCTTTGTGTCTTGAAGTGTGCTATCGTGTTACTTTACCCTAGAGCACAATGTTCAGTGACATCTTATTTATGAATGGTATATTATTTGGACTGCAGGTGACACGACTGTCACATTTAGTCAAGTTGTACTGGAAGTCAAAGGAAGTTCCATCTAAAACTTAGGTGGTACTTGTTGCAAATGAGTTACAATTGATCACATCTCATGAATCATTATCTATCTTCAGTTGCTTTGTGTCCTTTCAGCTTCACTAAAGGTTATGCTATGTATGTTCTTCTAGAACTGAGGCTATTAACCATAGTTCAATCAAATGTTTCTTATGATACAATGTTTCTGCAAAGAGTTGAATAGCATCTGTTTTGCTTGGTGGAGACAGTATATTGAGTTTTTACTTTGGGTCTTAGAGTGCCTTAGAAATGCTAAGCTGGATGCACATCAATTTCCTATGGAACCGGGAACTGGAATAGCATTGTTACTGTTGTCCACCATAGCACATATTTTTTGGTCATGATACGATAAGTTTAAGAAAAGCTTGTGGTTGTCTATGGTACTGAACTCTTACTTCATTTTTAGGTCTCCATGATGCGTCAACTGTAGCTTAGTCTTAGGATTTCTTTATTCGTATGTGGAGTTGTCCATTCCTGTTTATGTCTTACCTATGCATTTTAGTTGACAAAATTCTTGTTTGTCTTGTAATTTATCATAATTGTAAATTAGTTATTAATTCATTCAGGAATTGACAGAAGAATCAAGCAAAAGATCATTATTTCATGATGATAAGTACCCTTCGCAGAATGGGAATCCCAGGGAACTGTTCTTATCGAGTGATGCAAATGCTCTGGTTGAGCACACAAGAACAGTTCTGGACATTGAAGATGGTGAAGTTGTTGATCTGAAGGTAATTACATGGTTGTTTTAAGGAATTTATGTGTATTCTTAACCTCTATGGCACAGGCTGCCTTATCAGTCTCTTGATTTTATGTTTTATTGATCGACCAAATGTATCTTAGTTGTTAAGATTTTAGGGGTGGGGGGTACTTCACTTCAATGTGAGTTCTATCGATTTTGTCTCAGTATCAATTTGTGAATATACCGTTGGACTGCGTAGCAACATGGTAAAATATGCTTAATATTACCAGTACTAACCACCTATTTAGTTGTACCAAGAACCTTTCGGTTCAATGTCGCCAGAATTCTATTTGGCTTGACTTCTTGCATTTAGCTGAATAGCAGTCTTGTCCTTTTCCATTGGAGGGGCATGTTGACTACATGGGAGGTGAACTTTGATGCGGAAAGTCCTGCTATATCACCTCAATCGAGGGCTGATGACTATGATCGTTTCTTTCCAGAGTATTTTAATAACGTAGTGACTCATGAGAAGCCAAATGCTGAATTTATTCTACTAATGCTGGTTGCATCAGGATGGAGGGGTATCTATCCTAAAGTTTGATGGTGACAAAGGAAAACGCGGTGTACTTTCCAGGCCGGCATCTGTACAGCGCGCACTTTCTGTTCTCGAGATGGAAGCTGAACAAATAAATAAAGGAAACTACGAACATTATAGGCAGAAAGAAATTCATGAACAGCCAGAATCCCTAACAACCACAATGAGGGGCAGACTTATACGTGGAGGCACCTGCAAAGCTAAGACTGTCCTTCTGGGTGGATTGAAGGATCATCTCAAGACAATTGGGAGGAGCCAGAGGATTGTTTATATTGGTTGTGGTACGAGTTATAATTCTGCTTTAGCTGCAAGGCCCATCTTGGAAGAACTTTCAGGCAAGTAGTGAATAATAGCTTATGTGGGTTGGAGATGTTAATTTATTTTTACCAACTCTTTTCTTGTTTGCTTGCTTTGCTTTCAAAACAGGAATTCCTGTGACAATGGAAATTACAAGTGATCTTTTGGATCGTCAAGGCCCAATTTATAGAGAAGATACAGCAGTATTTGTCAGTCAGTCTGGTGAAACAGCAGATACCTTACATGCACTGGAATATGCTCTCCAGAATGGTGCATTATGTGTAGGAATTACTAATACTGTTGGCAGAGCAATTGCCAGTAATACACATTGTGGTGGTGTCCATATAAATGCTGGTGCTGAGATAGGTGTGGCAAGCACCAACATGAGAGAGTACCTTTTGACAGTCTGTTGCAGAAATGGTCCTCTCTTCTTCAAGGTTTTCTTGTCTTCTTCTTCTTCTTCTTTTTTTCATGAAATTGATTTGCAGATATGCCTTTTGAGCAGGCATATACAAGTCAAATAGTTGTTATGGCTATGTTAGCTTTAGCAATTGGAGGGGATGCTATTTCTAACCAAGTGAGAAGAGAAGCAATAATCGATTGTCTTTTTGTCCTTCCAAGTATGTGTCAATTCCTATCTCACCTTCACAATTTCTGAACTTCTGTTGGATGTGCCTTTTCTTTCTAAACTCATGTTGATAAATCTTTTGTATGAAATGTTAAATCCCTTGTTAATATCTTGTAGACAAAGTTAGAGAGGTGCTGAAGCTTGACCAGGAAATGAAAGATCTTGCTAAGCTACTGATTGCAGAGCAGTCAGTTCTCATGTTTGGCACAGGTTACAATTATGCCACAGATGCTGCAGCTGTGTCTCTTTGTGGAGCATGTAGAGTCATTGAAGTTCCTCAGGTGGAGGACTGTCTTCAGCCTATAGTCAATATGGTTCCTTTGCAGGTACAGAGTACTTCCAATAGTTTTCTATGCTTGCCAAGATGCAGCATCTTTTTTTTCCTACTCTATTGAATGCGTTATAATTTGCTGAAGATGAAGCTATGATTTAGATAGGTGGAGCTGGATGGGAGCGTTTAGCTTTCTGTTTCCTTGATTTGTTTTATGCTCTCGTTGTTTGTTTTTGCATTAAGAGTTCCGAAATTCTCTCCATGATTTAGCGTTTAGTTCTAAAAGAGAGTTTTTTTTTTTTTTTTTTTTTTTTTTTTTTTTTTAAGTCTCACCAAAAACAAAAGAAATCAATTTTATTGATTGAGCCTTAACATTTTGCTGTTTTTATTTTTTTATTTATCCATTGCTTATAGCGTATTTTCACATTCCTGTTATTCCTTTCAAATAGCCTGTTTTGTTCTACTATATTTTTCTAATTCATTAGACATGAGATAATTTTTTGACATTTGGGGTGCAGTTGTTGGTGTATCATCTCACGATACTAAGAGGATACAATGTCGACTAGCCCAGGAACCTCGCAAAGCGTGTGATGACAGAGTAGAAGCCTGTTAATAGAATTCTTCTTATTGTGTTTACCCAATAGCAAAATGGATTATGTCATAAGAATGTAAAGCATCTCCTGACACAAAGTATACATTCTATTGATCACTTGTATTTTTTTGGAATGGCAATCCTTGTAAGATCTTTAATGATCAATTAGGAAAAATTATCGTAACCCACCTTTTTGCACGTTCGCATTTTGTTATGCAATTATTTGTCAATCTGCCTCTAAGTGCTGTGCTCATTGTACCTAAACATTGTTTCAAGGTGGAGGTAGGAAGAGGAAGATTGTATCCTCATTCGGGAAAAGAGAACACGCAGTATAACAAAAATTGTGTTATTAAAGGTACAAGATTGATGGAATTGATCAAATATATGAGACAGGATTTGCTTCTTTTGCTAAGATCGGTTTTTGGCGTTAAGCGTCTCTCAAGTAGTGATTGTCATGTTGGTCATCAACATTCTAGTTTCCTTTTTTAGTGTGATATTTAGCTCCATGATACGGTTCAATTTGTAGAGACGCAGAGCCCTCATGTATTCAAATAGAAAGAATTTCGATGTCTACTTGCTTTGCGAGCAGCCCATTCTATCAATTAATTGTACGTGGAAAATACAATACGACTTTTACTAGATAATAGAAGCAAAACCCTAAGCTGCTTCTGGCGTTGTTAATGGCTGTGCAACGCGTTGTTATTTTTCTTCTGGACTGTTGTTTCACTTTCCAGGGGTGTGTTAGGGGTGGGCACCCCGTAGGACATGTGGGGATGGGTCAACTTGGACCGGTTCCCAATTCCGGCACGAAGCGTGCGCATCCATGACTGTGCGAGGCAAGAGCGGCGAGGCTGCTAGTCGCCGAGGACGGAAAACGTGGACAAAAATGAAAACAGTCTTGTGGTGAACCCATGTGTAAAGATTTCGAGCGAGACAGGGCAAGAGGACCACGGGAAGCAACACCAATGACGAGATAGGGTAATGATTGAAAGGGGCCTGGGACCAACAACGATGCGAGGGACGCCACCAAGAGCATGGCGGCGAGCATCATGAGGATGTGGAACGGTCGGGCACAACAAGCGGGAGCCAACGACAGATGAGTGACGAGCGCCAGTGCGCAGTAGAACAGAAGACAGAAGACGGCAAGGGAGGTGGCAAAAGGGTGGGTCTCGAATGGGGACTCGGGTTTCCCTTGGAATTTGACCTCGACGAAGTTCACCAGCACGGAAACAAGGAAGGCGAGAATGGCGTGGAAGGAAGTGAAGGCAGGGGAACCTCGGACGTTTGTGTCGGGACGACGGTGAGGCGGCATTGGGATCAGCTTCTTGAGGATCGGTAGTCCTGTGTAGAGGATGATTATCGAAAAGATGAGAGAAGGATGGCTAGAGGGGAGCATATCTTGGCTGATTGCAGATGCCTGGGCAGATATTTATATACAGTTTATACGGGATAAAATATTCAACTCCAAAACTTTTCAGTTCCCGTCACTGTGTTAAAATATATTCAACTCCTTCAACTCGTTCAGCTCCGAGTTGAATATATTTTTAGACAGTGACGGGAACTGAAAAGTTTTGGAGTTGAATATTTTGTCCTGTATAAACTATTCTGACGAGGACTCAAAAGTTTTGAAGTTGAATGTTTTGTCGTTTATAAACTGTGTCCACCCTGACGGGACTCGAAAGTTTTGGAGTTGAATATTTTGTCTTATATAAACTCTGTCCGATTAGTCAGTACGATTACCGAAGAGGCTATGACAACAGGCAGCTTCTGGGTTGCTTCTTGTTTCCGACCCACCAATGGAAACGAAAGGAAAGCCCCTTTCGAGCGCCATGTGATCCCGCAATTGAAGATGCTGCCACCCTCCACATCATGAGGGGGAGACACGTGGAGCCTCACCAATGATCCTAAAATTCTCTCCAATAGGATTAATACCTAAAAGACCTTAAGCTGTGCTCTCAATTTTATCCTAAATCTTTTTTATCTTATAAAAATCATTCAACTTTAGGTCCATTCCTAATTCTATCCTAAAATCTTTTTTGTCTTAAGTTTAGTCTCAATTTTTCCCTATTTTTTTTTTGTCTCATAAATCTGTCCCCATTAACCCTACATCTAAAATTCTCGAGCAAATTGTTTGAGGCTCCCCACGACCCGAGTGCCTCCAGCGTGAGTATCTTGAACTATGAGCTCTCTCACTACAAGAAATTGAAGACTCCCAAGCACGAGATATTGAAAACCAAGCTCAAAATTGAAGATCCTTTTATGTGTTGAAGGTAGACTCTCTTTAGAGTAAGAATAATTGAAAAAAATCAATCTTGATTTTTCTAGTTTTTACCCAAATATCAAATCCAATAAGACGTCGTTTGGACTGATATAAAAATTTATCTTCAAAAAACATCTTTTAAGATGTGAAATTTTAGGAAAAAATTATAGCAATGATGTGTAATGCCATATCATTAATAAAAGTTTGTAATTTTTAGGATCAAATTAGGACTGGGTCTAAAGTTGGTGGTTTTTAATAAGACATAAAACAGTTTAAGGTAGAATTAGAAAAACTTTGCGAGAAAAAAAAATTAGGTTAGAAATATCGTTGAAGACCCTCTCCCAATATTCCAAATTTTTGGGTCTCCCTCTCGTCTACGAAGAAAACTCTCTTCTCCTTCACAAAATTCGCTCTCTCGCCTTGGCTCCCAATCCGCTGCTTTCTCCGGCGCATCGCTGCCGCCTCCGCCGTCGCCATCAGGAGCCCCGTCGGCGGCTGGAATATGGCAGCACCGAGTTTCGCACCGGAACTTGCATCGCTAGTTCTAAACTGCACACCAAATGTTTGCACAATTACCTCTTTTCCCGTTCAGATCTGGATATGGGGTTTCGTTATCGGGGTTTGATGGGTGAAGTTTCTGGTGTTGAGCTAATTGGGAAAACTGTGTGAGTGGATATCTTAGTTTTGATTTGATTTGCTGTGCAGGCCGATTATAAAGACCCCACATTTCAAGAGAAGTTTGTGTCCACGCTCGTTGAAGGGCTTAGGGAGTTGAATCTTGCGGTGCAGAATGGCAATATCCTCGCTTTCAAGGACTTCGTCGGCACTAGTGAGTAATTACTTCCTGCCTTGAACCCATTTTACTAACGACACTGCTGTGGACTTGTTTTGAATTTTGGTCCTCGAGTGGTGGCTTGTGTTAAGCCACATCAAAATTCTGGCGACACTAAGCGGGAAGCTTCTGAGCTCAACTAAAAGAGAACGCAATAATTCATTGTCTTTTTGACCTTTCAAGTCTGTGTCACCTCCTATCTCACCTTAACAATTTCTGAACTTCTAAGTTGTGTCTACCTTTTCGTCTAAACTTATGTTGAGAGAATTTGTTGTATGAGGCATTAAATCCTTTGCTAATATCTTGTAGACAAAGTTACAGAGGTGCTGAAGCTTGTGACCAGGAAATGGAAGATCTTGCTAAGCTACTGATTGCAGAGCAGTCACTTCTCATGTTTGGCACAGGATACGACTATGCTACAGCTTTGGAAGGTTCTTGAATATTAAAGGAAGTGGCATTGATGCACAGTGAAGGAATACTTCCCAGTGAAATGAAACATGGTCCTCTGGCTCTAGTGGATGAGAGTCTTCTCATTGTAGTGATTGCTACTCATGATGCTTGCTTCAGGTCAGCTTTTGTTGTACGGGTTTACTCACATCCGTGAAATCTTTATTTGTTCTAAAGCTGAAGTTGTCAATGTATACAGAAAGCAACAATCAGTTATTCAGCAACTCCATGCCTGCAAAGGGTGCCTGATTGTCATGTGCCCGAGGGGGGATGCTGCAGCTGTGTCTCTGGGTGGAGCATGTAGAGTCATTGAAGTTCCTCAGGTGGAGTGCTGTCTTCAGCCTGTGGTCAATATAGTTCCTTTGCAGGTACAAAGTACTTCCAATAGCTTTCTATGCTTGCCAAGATACAACATGTTTTTTTCCTACTCTATTGAATGCGTTATAACTTGCCGAAGATGAAGCTATGATGTGGATGAGGTGGAGCTGAATGGGAGCATCTAGCTTTCTGTTTCCTTGATTTGTTTTATGCTCTCGGTGTTTGTTTTTGCATTAAGAATTCCAAAATTCTCTCTAGGATTTGGCCTTTAGTTCTAAAAGAGAGTATTTTTCTAAGTCTCAACAAAAACAAAAGAAATCAATTTTATTGATTGAGCCGTAACATTTTGCTGTTTTTATTTGTTTGTTTATTCATTGCTTATAGAGTATTTTCACATTCCCGTTCTTCCTTTCAAATAACCTATTTCATTTTAGTAGATTTTGCTAATTTGTTGGACATGAGATAATTTTTGACATTTGGGGTGCAGTTGTTGGCATATCATCTCACGGTCCTAAGAGGATACAATGTCGACCAGCCCGGGAACCTCACAAAGAGTGTGACAACAGAGTAGAAGCCCACCAACAGATTTATTTTGATTGTCTTGACCCGGTAGTGAATTGGATTATGTCATGAGAATATAAAGCATCTTTTGGACACAGAGTATGTATTGTGCTAATTGCTTGTACTTTATTGAATGGCAGCCCTTGAAAGCTCTTTCTTTATGATCAATTAGGAAAAGCTGTTGTCACCCACCTTTTTTTAGCATCCGCGGCTTGTTATGTATTTACATATCAATCTGCCTCGAAATGTCATACTCATGGTACCTGAACATCGTTTCGTGATTGACATAACAACGATGACTACAACTTACTTTCACCGAGGATGCTATGCAACTTAGAGAGATACATGATTCATTAATGCCTTCATCTTAAAGGTCACGAAAAAGTTCTGCTGAAAATATTAGTTATCGTTTTTAGCATTTAGTGGGAACTCCATTTTTTATGGTGGACCTTTGGTTGAAATATCTTTTGCTGCGTCATGAGAAGTAAAAGGAGTCAGGTAAAGGTCGGAAGATGAAGATTGTATCCTTTTTGGGGAAAAAAGAGTGGGCGGTACAACAAAATTGTGTCATTAAAGGTGCCAAATTTTGATGGAATCGATCAAGTATCTGGGACTTGCTTCTTTTGCGGAGATTGGTTTTTGGCATTTTGCAGTCTCTCAAGTGGTGATTGTCACGTCATTCGTCAAACCGCTAGTTAACTCTTGGTTCATACCTTTCTTAGGAAATAGGCCGAGGTAAATTGTACCGTGGTTTGATCTACTTTTTCATTATGATATCGTAAGGAGAGGCATTGTGTATTCAAATGGAAAGAATTTCAATGTCAGCTTGCTGCGAAACTAGTCCATTCTCTCAATTAGCCATATAGGTAAATTACAATGCGACTCTCAGAATATACCAACAGAAACAAAACCCAAAGTTCCTACCGTCGCTGTTATTGGTTGTCCAAGGCAACGTTGTCATGTTTCTTCCCTAGTCGTGTTATCTTTTGCAGGGTTGTGCTAGTTGTGGGCGTCCCGAGGGACATCTGTGGCCGTGTCAAGACGGCCCAATCCCCAAGCAATTCCCAATTCGGGCGCAAAGCACGCATCCATGACGGTAACGGGCAAAGGTGGCAGGGCTCTTCCTCCATGTAGACAGCAAGAATGGCACACAGCGACAAGCATAGATGCAAGCTTGTGTCGAACCCACATAAGAAGGTTTCAAGAGGACCATAGAAAGCAACACAAATAACAAGAGATAGGGGAAACAGCGAAAGGGGCCCAGGACCAACAAAGCTGCGAGGGAAGCCACCGACAGCAAAGCTACGAGCATCGCGAGGATGGGAGACGCTCGGGCACAGTAATCATGAGCCAACCGCAGAAGAGTAACGAGTGCCAATGCGCCCTACAACACGTCACAGAAGACGGCAAGGAAGATGTGGAAAGGGTGGGCGTCGAATGGGGACGCGGATTTCCCTTGGTGTTTCAGCTGGAGGAGGTTGAGCAGCGCGGAAACGAGAAAGGCGAGAATGGCGTGGAGGGCAGTGAAGGCAGGAGAACCTCGGACGTTTGCGAGGGGACGACGGCGGATCAGCATTGGGGTCGGCTCTTATAGTCCCCAAGTCCTATGTCGAAGATGATTATCGACACGATCGGAGAGAGATGGCTAGAGTAGGAGCAGATCTTGGGGGGTTTTTATTGTTGAAAAAGAGGTCGAGTGGTCGTACCGCACAAGCGGATCTGAGAAGCTTCCCAGCAGTTTACCACGACATTGGTCGTCGTCCTTCGCCTTGCGTCTTCCCACGCTTCTACGTTTGGTCGAAGACTTCTCATTTGCGAGCGACTCACTTTTGCGACTTTGCCTTGGCATTTACGGGGGAATATATTGGCTGAGCGATGACGTGCGAGGTCGGTCTCATGCAATATTTTCTTATATTTTCTTCACTCGCCTTATTGAGGACGGGGCCATTTAGAAAGTCATTTCTCAAGAAAGTGACTCTATTTTTCTGTATTTGATAAAAACTGGAAAAAAAAATCTGAAAAGTATTTTCCATCGATTAATAGAAAAATCTAACGGTGAAATGTATTATGTTATGAGAATGTAAAGCATCTTTCTAATACAAAGTATACATTATGTTGATCACTTGTACTTTATTGAATGGTAGCCTCTACAAGATCTTTGTTTATGATCAATTAGAGAAAACTGTCGTAATCCACATTTTTTACGCATTCGTGGCTTGTTATCAATCTACCTCAAAGTGTTGCACTCAGTACTTGAACATGGTGTCTTGGTTGACATAACAAACAACAACGACTATAACTTAGTTTCATTCAGGATGCTATGCAATTTAGAGCAATATGTTGTTTCATTAATACCTTCATTTGAAAGGTCACAAAAAGTTCTGTTGCTGAAAATGTTAGTCATCGTATTTAGCATTTAGTCGGGAATTCCATTTTTTTTTTTAATAGAGGACTCTGATTGATGTATCTTGGGCTGCATCATGAGATGTAAAAGGGGTCCGGCGGAGGTTGGAAGAGGAAGATTGTATCCTTATTCGGGAAAGAAGCGCAGGCAATATAACAAAAAATGTGTGCTATTAAAAGTGCAAGAAGGATAGAATCAATCGAGTATCTGAGACATGATTTGCTTTTTTCACTGAGATCGGTTTTTGCCATTAAAGATGCCTCTCGAGTGTTGACTGCCGCGTCAGTCATCAACTCTTGGTTCGTACCTTTCTTGGGAAAAAGTCCGAGGCAACACATGCCGTGTTCTAATTTCCTTTCAGTGGGATATTTACTCCATGATGTGGTCCAATTTGCAGACACGCAGAGTATTCAATTGGGAAGAATTTCGAAGTCAAGTTTCTCCAAAGCTGTCCATTATTCTAACAATTGATCATTTTTCGAAAATACAATGCTACTCTACAGAAGCAAAACCACAAGCTCCCGCTGTCGCTGTTATTGGTTGTCAAGCACAACCTCGTCACGTTTCTTCACTAGTCGTGTTATCTTTTCCAGGGTTGTGCTAGTCGTGGGCACCCCCCTAGCACAACTGTGGCCGTGTCGGCACGGAGCCATTCCCAATTCGGGCGTAGAGTACACGTCAATGCTGGTACGAGGCAAAGGCGGAGGGGCTGCCCTCACACCATGTAGTCGGCAAGAACAGAACATGGGGACAAAAATAGATACATCTTGCGTTGAACCCACATGTGAAGGTTTCGAGCGAGACGATGCAAGAGGACCATAGAAAACAACACAAATAACAAGAGATAGGGGAAACGGTGAAAGGGGCAAGTTTGTGATTTTTTATGAGAAAAAAATTAGGATCAAATTAGTATTTGGTCTAAAATTGGTGATTTTTTATAAGACAAAAAACAGTTTAGGGTAGAATTAGAATAATATCAAAAGTTGAAGGGTTTTTACGAGATAAAAAAACAGTAACATAGAAATATCGTAGAATTGGAATTCGAGGTAAAGTTAAAATTTTAAATGGCATTAGACCCTCCTCATATTCCAAAATTTTGGGTCTCCATCTTGTCATCGAAGAAGACTCTCTCTCTCTTCTCCTTTTCAAAATTCACTCTCACCTTCACTCTCAGTCCGTCGCTTTCTCCGGTGCATTATTGCTACCTCCGCCTCCAGGAGCCCTATCCACTGTTAGAATATGGCAGCACCAAATTTCGCACCGGAACTTGCACTAGTAATTCTAAATTGCACGCCAAATGTTTGCGCAATTACTTCTTTCCCTATTTAGATCTGGATATGGGGTTTACAAGGATCTAATTGGTGAAGCTTCTAGTGTTGAGCTAATTGGGAGAACTATGCGAATGGACATCTTAGTTTAGGCGGGGATTTTATATTTATCATGAAAAAATAGAAAGGAAAAATAGATGAAAAGAGAATGAGTTAAAGTACATGAAAAGAATATAAAAAAAAATTATGGGTAGGCGATTTTTATGGAAATGTGAATGTGTAAAAGGAAGAATCATCTTTTTCACAACCAAAACACAACAACAAGTATACTCCTCAATAAGAGGAACACGATGCACGTAGTGTGTATTTTCCATCCTCGTTTCAAATATTTATAATAAAGATTGACCATACATTCCATAATGAAGAAAATGAAATTTCAAATCTCTATAGCACCTTTCCAGATGGCAAAAATTGATTTAAAAAAGATTCTGATTTCATTCATTCCACTTGGCCTAACCACATTTAGATAATTGCAATGAAATCACTACAAGATAGATTGATGTACTTTGCGATTGTAGGGGAGAATACTAAAGGTAATTATCAATATGAAACAAAAATAGTGGGAAAAAAAATGGGATTTTGCCTCATTTCTAATCTAAGGTGTAAGAGGAAAAAAATGATGGCGTAAAATAAAACAGAAAGGAATACGACCTTGGACATTGAAGAACAAGCGCAGCACGGCTAATTGGTGAAAATAGATAGACGCTCATTCACCTTCTTGGGCTAGCAAATGTTTAAGATCGGAAGAATAAATTGGGCCTCAAAGAAGGGCCAAGGCCCACGAACATCTCCAGAACAACCGTCACTTTTCAAATGGAGAAGGCCTTTTTTTTCCTTCTTTTTCTTTTTTCTTTTTTTTCCTCGGTAAATAGATTTGATCCTCTTCTTCAAAAGATGTCCCCGCCGTTGGCGAGTGACTTGCACCAGTAATTCTAAATTGCGCGCCAAACCATTCATTGAATTTATTCCTCTTTTTTTATGCATGTAGGATCGTGTGTCTGATTAAATGTAAAATACAAGCATAAAATCACCTTTATATAAGAACTGCGACGTGATTTCCTTAATTTATTTGATTTCTCAATAATATAATATGAATTCTTGATAATACTGTCCACGCTCTCGCCTCAACTTGCGATCTTCAAATTGACGACATGGCTGCGCTCCACCACATCAGCATAATCTCTATCCACGCGGTGAGTGACACATGGAGCCGCGTCACATCGGGACAGATCTAAAATCCTCTCTAATATTTCCACATCAGCATAATTTTTCGTTTTCTTTTTTCGTTTTCATCTCGTTCAAGCACAGGTCGTTGGTTGGCGACACGACCACCTCTTTGACGAGTCGTCGTCGATAATCATCCTTCGATCCTCCGGGGAAGACGAATAAGAAGAAGAAGTAGTAGAGCGGGTCGAAGGTCAGAAGTGATCTCCATCTCTGACTACCTCTCTCTCTCTCTCCCCGTCTCCTTCTCCCTCTCGCGGATTTTTTAGTCGGAGCTCCGGCAGCCATGAAGGAGGAGGCGGACGCGGGCGCGGGCGCGGGAGGCGAAGGGGGAAGAAGGGGAGAAACGTGCGGCATATTCGCCTGCCTGAACTACAATGTGAAGAGGGAGAGGAGCTACATCCTCCAGGTTCTCTTCAGGGCCTCCGTCGCCTCAGCCCCGTGGCTACGACTCCGCCGGCGTCTCTATCGATTCCTCCTCCGTCTCCCTCCCGCCTCTCGTCTTCCGCCAGGAAGGCAACATCGAGTCCCTCGCCAAATCCGTCTACCAAGGTATACCCCCAAATTCCCCTTCTCGCGCTCGAATTTCCCGCTCGCCTTGTGATCTGACGAAGCTTTCTTATATATTATGCTTCTCGTTTGATCTGGAGATTGATTTCGGAACGATCGATTGCCCCGTTTAGTTTATCTGCCCCGCTTGACATGATTCTTGTGGAAAAGGTCTCTCCTTTTTCGTTTTTCTTGTTTCTTACTTGTCTGATTAGTTATGGAAGTGTACTGTTATGCTCCGCCGATCATGGTCGCTGCATATGATTTTCATGCGCACCTCGGATACAGTTCATCTCCTCGATCTGATTCGGTCTCTCTGTTTTTTTTTTTTTTTTTTAGTTAATTTATTATGTTTGTCCTCGTTAAAGGGCGTTGTTCTGCGGTTAGACCTGCTGTGTCGTTTGTCAATTTGTCCCCTTTTGGACTAATTTCGAGAGAAACCGTCCACGTGGTCAGAATGCACTGCTGGAGAGCGTCTTTTGGACTGGAACAGAAAGACACGCCCTTTTTATCATTCTGCTGTTTCTATTCAGAAAAAAGCTCAATAGTCCAAAGGGCCGCCTTTTCTTCTTTGGCTTTCTGATTCTGGTGAAGTAACACAGTTGCTTGGCTAAGATAAGGGAAGAGGAAATAAGAAGAGAGAGGTGGAATCGTCGTGACAATGAAATTGGCCTTTGTTCAGTGGGACTTTAATCGAGACCAACCTTATTGCTAATGGTGGTGGACATTATCTAAACTCGCTACAAGTTGTTTTAATACCTGAGCTTCTGGGTGAAACTAGATATTCATTGTGGGGTGAAGGTTTAACCTTGTTGCTAACAGTTGCTGGACATAATCAAAGCTCATTGAGGTTTTTGAAGTCCATCTTTTCTCCGAGATTCTCTTAGAAATTAATTTGGCAAAAATACAAGTTGAGAGTATTTTCGTTTCGAGCAGCATTAGGATTTTTTTTTTTTTTGGGAGATAGAGGAATGTTAAGCAGTGGTCCACATGTTCACTGTCAAGTTTAAATGCAGTTTTTGGATTGAAGGAAATATTATTACATAGACCATGTGTATTCACCTTGAATCCATTTGTGCCATTGAAACTATCGCGCCTCATTTGTAGATTCAAGGGATCTTCACTGGTTTAAATGTTGCAGTTTTATATGGGTGCATGCGTTACTCAACATCTTCGAACTAGGAATGTATTTTCGTGTAGGATTTTTCTTGTTTATTCCGTTAAACGAAACTTCTGTGTGGCCGTTCTACTTTGTTATATTTGTGTGATGGATTATTTGACATCTCCATATTTCAAGTCTGGCTTTTTAGTTTTCCTCAACCAAGTTCAAGGAACTCACTGTTGATTATGTTATCATCAGAGGTTGATGCCACAGACTTGAATTTGGAGGAATCTTTTCTTACTCATGCTGGAATAGTGCACACGCAGTCGGCGACTCATGGAGTGCCTGCTCCTAGGAATAGTCATCCTCAGAGCTCCGATGCTGAAAATGAGTTTTTGGTTGTAAACAATGGGGTCGTCACTAATCATGAGGTTGGTTAAGGCTTAACTGGCAACTATTTGGACTATAGTATACTTTTTATTTATATTCAGGTTGCATTTTGCTGTATAAATTATGAAAGCTTTCTTTCACCTTTGAGGTGAGTTAGCTTTCAAATTTTCATGTAGGCTGAAAGTACATCCTTGTCATTGATTATTTGTAACATTATGACAATGTAATGCTTACATCTCCTGAGGTATCGCAGATCATATTTTGTGTTTGGATGATTTTATGCCATAAATCAGTTTATGCATCTTAGAGGTATTTAATCTAGACAACTACTCTTTCTTAGAATGTGAGTGAAGGCATAGCTGCTGACTAGAGGGAGAAGTTGATTCAATCAATGAAGCTTTATTTGATTGATCTAGTAAGGGGTCTTATGAATAGGCCACATTAGTCATTGTTAATAATAAACTGGGGCAAGGCTTATCCTTCTTTCATATTATCATGGACCTTTCATTGAAGGCTTCACAGAGCACATGCAGCTTGAAGTGTGGATCATTAGCAGCAAATATCCTGTGTACCATAAGGAACCTTGCAACAGGTTATGGACCTCATTTTACCCCAGTGAGAAGCATTTTTAGATACCAAGACGCTTTCCTAAAAGAACTATATGATATGCTCCTAATTTAAATGTTACTCTGTGATGAGTCTGTAAAATTCTGTACAATCTCAATGGTATTTCTCTTTAGCTTAAAAGTAATGAAAAAAACTTCGCCAGTAGATTCTTCTAAGGTTCTTACCTTTTCGTTTACATTTGCAGGTCTTAAAGCAAATGCTAATTTGACATGGGTTCACATTTGAATCTGATACTGACACTGAAGTGATTCCTAAGCTTGTCAAGTACGTTTTTGATAAATCTAATGAAGATTCAGGTAATAGCTTATATGCAATGAAGATCATCATTGCATTTTAATGAGCTTCTTACTGAATTTGTGTGTGAAGAAAAGGAAACCTCAGTCAACACAATTTCAAGAGACACTGAAATTAAAAAAGTTGAAGTTAATCATTTTAATTTTTGCTTAACAATCTTCCAATTGAAGCTATATTATTAATCTATAGATTTTCAGTTGAATCTCGTGTAATTATATGAAGGTTGTAGTGTTGGAAATCTGTTCAACTCTTTGTAAACACTAAAGAGCCATGATGGATAACACATCTCTGACATCTTTTGTTGAAAGTATCGTTTATGTATGTCAGGCCCATGTTGCGCCAGTACTTTTCCCAACAAGTGTAGGGGCTTCAGATCTTTAAACAAATTGTTTTGGTGACTCATTTCCTTTCTGTAGGGCCTCAGTAAATGGATACTTAATTCTGCAACAGCCTTTTAGTGTATGAATGACATCATTTTGGGCAAAAGTTGATTTTATTTCTCCAATTGTTTGCTTGTAATAAATTGACTGGCAATATGACCACCAATGGGATTGTGCTCATCATATATACATATCCTACATAATTTGCTTTGTGTCTTGAAGTGTGCTATCGTGTTACTTTACCCTAGAGCACAATGTTCAGTGACAATTTATTTATGAATGGTATATTATTTGGACTGCAGGTGACACGACCGTCACATTTAGTCAAGTTGCACTGGAAGTCAAAGTAAGTTCCATTTAAAACTTGGGTGGTACTTGTTGCAAATGAGTTACTTTTGATCACATCTCATGAATCATTATCTATTTTCAGTTGCTTTGTGTCCTTTCAGCTTCACTAAAAGCTATGCTATGTATGTTCTTCTAGAACTCAGGCTATTAATCATAGTTCAATCAAATGTTTCTTATGATACAATGTTTCTGCAAAGAGTTGAATAGCATCTGTTTTGCTTGGTGGAGACAGTATATTGAGTTTTTACTTTGGGTCTTAGAGTGCCTTAGAAATGCTAAGCTGGATGCACATTAATTTCCTATTAGAACCGGGAATTGGAATAGCATTGTTACTGTTGTCCACCATGGCACATATTTTTGGTCATGATACAATAAGTTTGAGAAAAGCTTGTGGTTGTCTATGGTGTTGAACTCTTACTTCATTTTTAGGTCTCCATGATGCGTCAACTGTAGCTTAGTCTTAGGATTTCTTTATTCGTATGTGTAGTTGTCCATTCCTGTTTATGTCTTACCTATGCATTTTAGTTGACAAAATTCTTGTTTGGCTTGTAATTTATCATAATTGTAACATAGTTATTAATTCATTCAGGAATCGACGGAAGAATCAAGCATAGGATCATTATTTCATGATGATAAGTACCCTTCGCAGAATGGGAATCCCAGGGAACTGTTTTTATCGAGTGATGCAAATGCTCTGGTTGAGCACACAAGAACAGTTCTGGTCATTGAAGATGGTGAAGTTGTTGATCTGAAGGTAATTACATAGTTGTTTTAAGGAATTTATGTGTATTCTTAACCTTTATGGCAGAGGCTGCCTTATCAGTCTCTTGATTTTATGTTTTATTGATTGACCAAATGTATCTTAGTTGTTAAAATTTTAGGGGTGGGGGGTACTTCACTTCAACGTGAGTTCTATTGATTTCGTCTCAGTATCAATTTGTGAATATACCGTCGGACTGCGTAGCAACATGGTAAAATATGCTTAATATCACCAGTACTAACCACCTATAGTTGTACTGAGAACCTTTTGGCTCAATGTCGCCAGAATTCTATTTGGCTTGATTTCTTGCATTTAGCTGAATAGCAGTCTTGTCCTTTTCCATTGGAGGAGCATGTTGCCTACATGGGAGGTGAACTTTGATGCGGAAAGTCCTGCTATATCACCTCAATCGAGGGCTGATGACTATGATCGTTTCTTTCCAGAGTATTTTGATAACGTAGTGACTCATGAGAAGCCAAATGCTGAATTTATTCTACTAATGCTGGTTGCATCAGGATGGAGGGGTATCTATCTTAAAGTTTGATGGTGACAAAGGAAAACGCGGTGTACTTTCCAGGCCAGCATCTGTACAGGCGTGCACTTTCTGTTCTCGAGATGGAAGTTGAACAAATAAATAAAGGAAACTACGAACATTATATGCAGAAAGAAATTCATGAACAGCCAGAATCCCTAACAACCACAATGAGGGGCAGACTTATACGTGGAGGCACCTGCAAAGCTAAGACTGTCCTTCTGGGTGGATTGAAGGATCATCTCAAGACAATTAGGAGGAGCCAGAGGATTGTTTATATTGGTTGTGGTACGAGTTATAATGCTGCTTTAGCTGCAAGGCCCATCTTGGAAGAACTTTCAGGCAAGTAGTGAATGATAGCTTATGTGGGTTGGAGATGTTAATTTATTTTTACCAACTCTTTTCTTGTTTGCTTGCTTTCAAAACAGGAATTCCTGTGACAATGGAAATTGCAAGTGATCTTTTGGATCGTCAAGGCCCAATTTATAGAGAAGATACAGCAGCATTTGTCAGTCAGTCTGGTGAAACAGCAGATACCTTACATGCACTGGAATATGCTCTCCAGAATGGTGCATTATGTGTCGGAATTACTAATACTGTTGGCAGTGCAATTGCCAGCAATACACATTGTGGTGGTGTCCATATAAATGCTGGTGCTGAGATAAGTGTGGCAAGCACCAACGTGAGAGAGCACCTTTTGACATTCTGTTGCAGAAATGGTCCTCTCTTCTTCAAGGTTTTCTTGTCTTTTTTTTTTTTTTTCATGAAATTGATTTACAGATATGCTTTTTGAGCAGGCATATAGTCAAATAGTTGTTATGTTTGTTAGCTTTAGCAATTGGAGGGGATGCTATTTCTAACCAAGTGAGAAGAGAAGCAATAATTGATTGTCTTTTTGACCTTCCAAATATGTGTCAATTCCTATCTCACCTTCACAATTTCTGAACTTCCGTTGGATGTGCCTTTCCTTTCTAAACTCATGTTGATAAATCTTTTGTATGAAACATTAAATCCCTTGTTAATATCTTGTAGACAAAGTTAGAGAGGTGCTGAAGCTTGACCAGGAAATGAAAGATCTTGCTAAGCTACTGATTGCAGAGCAGTCACTTCTCATGTTTGGCACAGGTTACAATTATGCCACAGATGCTGCAGCTGTGTCTCTTTGTGGAGCATGTAGAGTCATTGAAGTTCCTCAGGTGGTGGACTGTCTTCAGCCTGTAGTCAATATGGTTCCTTTGCAGGTACAGAGTACTTCCAATAGTTTTCTATGCTTGCCAAGATGCAGCATCTTTTTCTTCCTACTCTATCGAATGCGTTATAATTTGCTGAAGATGAAGCTATGATGTAGATAGGTGGAGCTGGATGGGAGCATGTAGCTTTCTGTTTCCTTGATTTGTTTTATGCTCTCGTTGTTTGTTTTTGCATTAAGAGTTCCAAAATTCTCTCCATGATTTAGCATTTAGTTCTAAAAGAGAGTTTTTTTTTTTTTTTTTTAAGTCTCAACAAAAATAAAAGAAATTAATTTTATTGATTGAGCCTTAACATTTTGCCGTTTTTATTTGTTTATTCATTCATTGCTTATAGAGTATTTTCGCAATCCTGTTATTCCTTTCAAATAGCCTGTTTCGTTTTACTAGATTTTTCTAATTCGTTGGACATGAGATAATCTTTTGACATTTGGGGTGCAATTGTTGGCGTATCATCTCATGGTCCTAAGAGGATACAATGTCGACCAGCCTAGGAAACCTCGCAAAGAGTGTGACAATAGAGTAGAAGCCTACTAACAGATTTCTTCCGATTGTGTTTACCTGGTAACGAAATGGATTATGTCATGAGAATGTAAAGCATCTTTCTGACACAGAATATACATTCTGTTGATCACTTGTATATTATTGAACATTCGGTTGATCACTTGTATTTTATTAAACGGTAACCTCTGCAAGATCTTTCTTTATGATCAATTGGGAAAAACTGTCATAACCCACCTTTTTGCGCATTCGCGTCTTGTTATGTAATTATTTGTTAATTTGCCTCCAAGTGTTGTGCTCATGGTACCTGAACATTGTCTCAAGGTGGCTCTTGGAAGAGGAAGATTGTATCTTCATTTGGGAAAAGAGAGCGGGCGGTATGACAAAAAATATGTTATTAAAGGTACAAGATTGGTGGAATTGATCAAGTATTTGAGACAGGATTTGCTTCTTTTGGTAAGATTGGTTTTTGGCGTTAAGCATGTCTCTTGAGTGGTGATCGTCATATCGGTCATCAAGGCAATTTGTACCATGTTCTAATTTCCTTTTTTAGTGTGATATTTAGCTCCATGATGTAGTTCAATTTGTAGACACGCAGAGCCCTCATGTATTCATATGGAAGGAATTTCGATGTCCCTCGTGTATTCATATGGAAAGAATTTCGATGTCTACTTGCTCTGCGAGCAGTTCATTCGTACGATACAATTCGACTCTTATTCTATCAATTAATCGTACGCGGAAGATACAAGTCAACTCTCACTAGATTCCAACAAAAGCAAAACCCTATACCAACAAAAGCAAAACTCTAAGCTGCTTCTGGCGTTGTTGACGGTTGTGCAACACGATGTTATTTTTATTCTGGTGTTTCACTTTCCAGGGGCGTGCTACGGGTGGCACCCCGTAGGACATCTGGGGATGGGTCAACTTGGACCGATTCTCAATTCTGGCACGGAGCGTGTGCATCCATGACTGTGCGAGGCAAGAGCGGTGGGGCTGCTAGTCGGCGAGGACGGAAAACCCGGACAAAAATAGATACAGTCTTGTGGTGAACCCATGTGTAAAGGTTTCGAGCAAGACAAAGCAAGAGGACCACGGGAAGCAACACGAATGACAAGAAATAGGGTAATGATTGAAAGGGGCCCGGGGCCAACAACGATGCGAGGGACGCCACCGAGATCATGGCGGCGAGCATCATGAGGATGTGGAACAGTCGGGCACAACAAGCGGGAGCCAACGACAGATGAGTGACGAGAGCCAGTGCGCAGTAGAACAGAAGACAGAAGACTGCAAGAGAGGTGGCAAAAGGGTGGGTCTCGAATGGGGACTGGGGTTTCCCTTGGAATTTGACCTCGACAAAGTTGACTAGCACGGAAACAAGGAAGGCGAGGATGGCGTGGAAGGAAGTGAAGCCAGGGGAATCTCGGACATTTGTATCGGGACGACGGTCAGGGGGCATTGGTATCAGCTTCTTGAGGATCGGTAGTCCTGTGTAGAGGATGATTATCGAAAAGATGAGAGAAAGATGGCTGGAGGGGGGGCATATCTCTGCTGTGCATATGCCTAGGCAGATATATATAGTTTATACGAGGCAAGAGGACGAGGCAAAATAATTCCTCCCTCGTCCTCTTGGAACATTGCAAGAGGACGAGCACAAGCACCACTTTAGTGTCTGTCCAAAGCATCACTTTAGTACTTGTCAGACACTAAAGTGGTGTCCCGGACAAGTACTTGTCCGGACAAGTACTAAAGTGATGCTTTGGAGAGACACTAAAGTGGTGTCCCGGACAAGTACTAAAGTGATGCTTTGGACAGACACTAAAGTGGTGCTTGTGCTCGTCCTCTTGCAAGAGGATGGGGACCCGAAAAGTTGTGGAGGCAAGTTGACTTGCAAGGTTTCTGAGCCTTGGTGATGAAACCTTGCTAGAGGACTCGCAAGGTTTCCATCCTGCACGAAGTTTCCATCCTGCACGAGGATAAAAGTTGACTTGCAAGGTTTCTGAGCCTTGATGATGGAAACCTTGCGAATCCTCGTCCTCTTGCAAGGTTTCGTCACCAAGGCTCATAAACCTTGCAAGAGGACAGAGAACTGGCAAGGTTTCTGTCAGAGACCCGAAAGTTGTGGAATTATTTTGCCTCGTGCTCTTGCAAGAGGATGGGGACTGAAAAGTTGTGGAGTTGAATATTTTGCCTCGTATAAACAGTGTCCAATTAGTCAGTACGATTGCCGAAGAGGCTATGATAATAGGCAGCTTCTGGGTTGCTTCTTGCCGACCCACCAGTGGAAACGAAAGGAAGGCCCCTTCCGAGCGCCCTGTGATCCGCAATTGAAGATGCTGCCAACCTCCCCACGTCAAGAGGGGGAGACACGTGGAGCCTCACCAATGATCCTAAAATTCTCTCCAATAGGATTAATACCTAAAAGACCTTAAGTGTGCTCTCAATTCTATCCTAAAGCTTTTTTATCTTATAAAAGTCATCCAACTTTAGGTCCATTCCTAATTCCATCCTAAAATCTTTTTTGTCTTAAGTTTAGTCTCAATTTTTCCCTGAATTTTTTTTTGTTTCATAAATCTATCCCCATTAACCCTATATCTAAAATTCTTGAGCGAATTGTTTGAGGCTCCACAACCCGAGTGCCTCCGGCACGAGCATCTTGAACATGAGCTCTCCCACTGCAAGAAATTGAAGACTCCTAAGCACGAGAGGTTGAAGACCAAGCTCAAAATTGAAGATCCTTTTTGGGTTGAAGTAGACTCTCTTTCGAGTAAGAACAATTGAAGAAAGTCTATCTTGATTTTTCTAGTTTTCACCCAAATATCAAATTCAATAAGATGTTGTTTGGATTGATATAAAAATTTATCCTCAAAAAATATCTTTTGAGATGTGAAATTTTAGGAAAAAATTATAGCAATGATGTGAAATGTCATATCGCTAATAAAAGTTTGTAATTTTTAGGTTCAAATTAGGACTTGATCTAAAATTGGTGGTTTTTAATAAGACATAAAACAGTTAAGGTAGAATTAGAATAACTTTGAGAGGAAAAAAAAAATTAGGTTAGAAATATCGTAGAAGAACCCCCCCAATATTCCAAAATTTTGGGTCTCCCTCTCGTCTACGAAGAGGACTCTCTCTCTCTCTTCTGCTTTACAAAATTCGCTCTCTCGCCTTCGCTCCCAATCCGCTGCTTTCACCGCCGAATCGCTGCTGCCTCCGCGTCCGCCGTCGCCTCCAGGAGCCCCGTCGGCCGCTGGAATATGGCAGCACCAAGTTTCGCACCGGAACTTGCACCGGTAGTTATAAACTGCACACCAAATGTTTGCACAATTACCTCTTTTCCCGTTCAGATCTGGGCATGGGGTTTCGCTATTGGGGTTTGATGGGTGAAGTTGCTGGTGTTGAGCTAATTGGGAAAACTGGGTGAATGGACGTCTTAGTTTTGATCTGATTTGCTGTGCAGGCCGATTATAAAGACACCCCACATTTCAAGAGAAGTTTGTGTCCACGCTCGTTGAAGGGCTTAGGGAGTTGAATCTTGCGGTGCGGAATGGTAATATCCTCGCTTTCAAGGACTTCGTAGGCACTGGTGAGTAATTACTTCCTGCCTTGAACCCATTTTACTAACGACACTGCTGTGGACTTGTTTTGGATTTTGGTCCTTGAGTGGTGGCTCGTGTTCTTATCTTAGTTGCGTTTTCCATGGTCTCAAAGGGTTCGGCTCCATAAGGTTCTTTCTCAGAGCTTCGATAATACGGCCTAACCTCTTCAGACTAAAAAACGGGCGGGTGTGATCCATTGAATCTGTTCCTCTTTTCTTAGGCACGTAGAATTATGTATCTAATTCAAAAAGAAAAAAAAAGAAAAAAAAAGATGGAGTACATAAGATGGCCTTTGTGAAAGAATTGTGGCATGGTTTCTCTAATTCACTCGGGTTTCCAGCAATATAATGTGAGTTTCTTGACAGTACTGTTCACACATTTTGTTTCATAGAACGATATACGTAGTCGACCACTTAGCCTCCCACCTCACCTTGCGATCTCGCAATTGAGGACATGGCCATGCTCCACCACATCAGCATAATCCCTTTCCACTTGGTGAGTGACACATCGAGCCATGTCCCACCAGGACAGATCTGAAAATTCTCCCTAAAATTTCAAAATCTTGGGTCTCCCTCTTGTCAATAGAGAAGACTCTGTCTCTTCTTTTCAAAATTGGCTCCTCTCTCACCTTCGCTCCCAATCTGCTGCATTCTCTGGCGCATTGCTGCAGCATTATAAATAGATAGATTCACTCAACTATTGAAGTGTGTTGAGCCACATCAAATTCTGGCAACACTGAGCGCAAAGCTTCTGAGTACAACTAAAAGAGAATGCAACAATTGATTGTCTTTTTGACCTTTCTAGTATGTGTCACTTCCTATCTCACCTTAACAATTTCTGAACCTCTAAGATATATCTGCCTTTTTTATCTCAACTTATTTTGAGAGAATTTTTTGTATGAAGCATTAAATCTTTTACTTATATCTTGTAGAAGAAGTTAGAGAGGTGCTGAAGCTTGACCGTGAATGGAAGATCTTGCTAAGCTACCGATTGCAGAGCAGTCACTTCCCATGTTTGGCAGAGGATACAACTATGGTGCAGCTTTGGAAGGTTCTTTAAGTAAAGGAAGTGGTGTTAATGCACAGTGAAGGAATGCTTGCTGGTGAGATGAAACATTGTCCCCTGGCTCTAGTGGATGACAGTCTACCTGTTGTAGTGATTACTATTCATGATGCCTGCTTCAGGTTAGCTTTTGCGGTATAGGTTAACTTGCATCCCAGTATTCCCTGTTTGGTCTAAAACTGAAGGTGTCAATGTTAACAGCAAGCAACAATCAGTTATTCAGCAACTTCGTGCCAGTAAATGATGCCTAATTGCCATGTGCTTGAGGGGGGATGCTGCAGCTGTGTCTCATGGAGGAGCGTGTAGGGTCATTGAAGTTCCTCAGGTGGAGGACTGTCTTCAGCCTGTATTCAATATAGTTCCTTTGCAGGTACAGGGTACTTATATAATTTCTTAATGCTTATCTATCAAAAGAAAATCTCTTTATGCCTTGCCAAGATGCAACATTTTTTTTCTTATGTTGTACTGAATGCGCCATACCTTGCCGAATGCGAAGCTATGACGTAGATGGGGTGGAACTGGAAGTGAGCATTTAGTTTTCTGTTTTCTTGATTTGTTTTTGCTCTTGGTGTTTGTTTTTGGATTAATGGTTCCAAAATTCTCTCTATAATTTTTTGTTTAGTTTTTAAAGAGATTCCCTTTTTAAGTCTCAACTAGCACAAACGAAACCAATTTTATTGATTGAGCCTTATCATTATGCTGTTCTAACTATTTTGTTCTTATAAAGTACCTCAACATTACTGTTTCCTCTTTTCAGATGGTCTGTTTCGTTTTAGTTGATTTGCTGATTCGTTGGACATGGAATAATTCTTAACTTTTGGGGTGGAGTTGTTGGTGTATCCAGCCTAAGAACCTCACAAAAAATGTGACAACTGAGTACAATCGATTTCTTCCGATTTTATTCATCTGGCAGCAAAATGTATTATGTCATGAGATTATAAAGCGATTTTGCAGCAGAGTTTACATTCTACTGATCACGTTGATTCACTAATACTTGTACTTTTTTAATGAGTTAGGAAAAACTGCCGTAACCCAACTTTTTGCGCGTTCACAGCTTGTTATGCATTCACCTATTAATCTATACCTTGAAGTCATAATCATGGTACCTGATCATTGTTTTTTATAATTGACGTAGCAAGAATGGCTACATTTTAGTCTCATCTTGGATGCCATGCAAATTAGAGACAATATGTAGTTCACTAGTGCCTTTATTTTAAAGGTCATGAAAATGGTTATTGCTGACATTTTAGTTATCATAATTAGCATTCTTGAGGGTGTGGCTATCCTCGAGTAATGCCATATTCGGAGACTCCTTTTTTATGGTGGACTTTGTTTGAAGTATCTTTTGCTGCATCATAAGATGAATAGGAGTCTGGTGAAGGGAAGAGGAAAATTGCATCCTTATTCTAGAAAAAGAGCAGGTGGTGGGAACAAAAAAATTAGTTATTAAAGGTGCAAAATTGATGGAATCAATCGAGTTTCTGAGACATGATGTTGCTTTTTCACTCAGATCAGTTTTTGATGTAAAAATGTCTCTCGAGTGGTAATTTTCATCAAACTGTTAGTGAATTCCACATGGTTCATACCTTTCTTGGGAAATACTCTTGAGGTTACTTGTACTGTCTGTTGAATCAACCAAATGGGCATATTAGCATGTATTCCTCCATGGAAACATTCCGCTCCGTAGGCACAGTGGGGACTTGTGTATTTGAATGGAAAGATCTTCATGTCAACTCCCTCCAAAGTAGGTGTTTATGGTCTCTCACTTTGACATGTTGTTACCTGAGGTCATTCTATATGTCAATCGTGTTACAAGATACAATGCGACTCTCACTAGATACCAGCAAAAAGCAAAGCCATAAGTTCCAACTGCGCTGTTATTTTGTCTAACACACTGTTATATGTTTCTTCCCTACTCATTTTTCCCTTTTCAGGGTGTGCGAGTTGCATGCACCCCGTGGGACATTTGCAGCTCTGTCAACACGGACCAATTGCCACTTCTGGCACAAATCACATATCCATGACTGTACAAGGCAAAAGTGGCTGTGCTCTTCCACCATGTAGCCGGCGAAAACGGGACACTCGGACAGACATAAGTACAATCTTGTTTTGAACCCACATGTAAAGTTTTCGAGCAAGACCATGCAAGAGGACGATGGAAAGCAATACTGATAACAACAAATAGGGGAAAGAGCAAAAGGGGCCTTGGAACAACAATGATGCAAGGGAAGCCACCAAGAGCGAAGCAGCGAGCATCATGAGGATGTGAAATGCTCGGGCATAACAAGCGGGAGCGAATGATAGATGAGCAACAAGTGCCAATGAGCTATAGAACAGAAGACAGAAGATGGCAACAGAGGTGGTAAAAGAGTGGGTGTCAAAAGGGGACTCTGGTTTCCCTCGATATTTCACCTCAATGAAGTTGAGCAGCACGGGAACAATAAAGGTGAGAACCGCATGGTGGGAAGTGGAGGCAGGGAAACCTCGGACATTTCTGTGGGGACTACTGCTGAGCGGCATTGGAAACTGGAATAAGTTTCCAGATTATCCTTTAGCCTATGTACGAGATGATTATCAAAGTAATCAGATAGAAAGATGGGCTACTAGACCAGGGAAAATAATAATGCATTAGAGTGGGAGCAAATCATGCTTTTTATAATGGAGTGGTTGAACACTGCACCAGTAGAGTGTCGATCTATTCTATATTTGTCTCGCCACTCTGGAGCAGTTCGATAAGGCTTAGACCGAAGGAGGGTGACATTATAGTCAAACTGTCGTCGTGCAGCGAATGCAACGGGGGTGGGGACATCACACATAAGATAGCATACTATGACTTTCTTCCCATGTCCACGAAACTCTTACATTCATCTTCTGCTTCACACATTGGAGGACAGTTGTCTAGCTTTTCTACTTTATAGAGCGCTTGATGGTCGCCACGTATTTATTTCTCTATGGAGAAAAGCAGACCCTCCAATGAGCCAAAAGAGTTCAGTGCCTCCAAAATGCAAGATTCCAAGCCGACATTGATTAATATACAAGAATTATAGAAAGAAGTTCCTCCGGAGAGAAAACGAAAGTTTCGGCTGGGCAGGTCGGAAGCTGGTCTCAGGACCCCCTCCCCATTCGCCCGAGTAAAAATGGAATAAGACGGGTGTTATGAAATTTACCGGTGGGCCTTGGAGAGATTTTTTGGAGAGATTTTATTGGTCGAGACTCGAGGCTAACGCCAGCAGATCTGAATCTACAAGGGCCCACCTCAATTCTTAGATTCGGTGCGCAATGGCTTTTCAGCCATTGTTACTAGGGGTGAGCGGTTCCCGATTCCGGTTCGGTTCCATCCGGAACCTGGAACCTACCCTGGCATGTTCCTCAATTTTGGAACCCAACCTACCCGTTAGAATCGAGCACAGAACCTCCCCGTCTCAGTTGGGGGTTCGGTTCCGTGTTCTTTTTTTTTTTTTTTTTTTTTTTTTTTTTTTTGAGTTTCATTTTCAGGTTTGGCACTGTGTGATCTAAATGATGAAGAAGCGGGCTCAGTCCAATTAATGACTCCGTAGGCAAGTTGGTCAGGGCACTTGGAGGAGTGATGCTGGGTAAGGCATCAAGCAACACCCATTGATTCTTGTTGCAGTAAGCCTGCCTTCTTAAGTTCTGCACCAAAATCTGTCAACAAACGGCAAATTCAATCAAATTCGAAATAAAATGGAATACTTACGAATTTTAAGCGAAGTGATTGTGGTATGTATGGACAAGAACGATACATACAAGCCCTTCTGTAGCTCCACATAGTTTGACAATCTACTGCTTGATATGAAAGTTTCTGGCTATGCTTTATGTACCTTTGGAGAGTGGGTCAATTGGTCTAGCGACCGGTAAGTTTGGCCGTCAAGTGTTGCTTGAGCCACTTTCATCACTAAGTTGAACAGTCTACTGGCCTGGTTTGAAGCTTGATAGTAAGTGTAGGTCTTGTTATCGTCAACCACACAGGTCCTGGCATGTTTGACAATCATCTCCCATATTCTGTTTGCAACCCGATCGCCAAATATCTTAAATAACATTGCATCACACAAGAAGTAGTGGATTTGATGGTCAACAATGCTTAGAATAACGTGTACAGAAAAGGGGAAATTAGCACGGCTAGAAGAGAAATGGTTGCTACATTTCTCAGAGAGGATGCATCAGCTTCGTACAACTGGAGGGTGATGGAGAGCACCGTCTTTGGCTACTTTCTTTAAACGCCACACTTCGTCGCTTAGTGATGGAGGGTGGTGCTTCTTGTTCACTACACATGACATAGAAAACTTGTCAATCTTTAAGTCTTTTTTAGTTCAACCAAAAGGATCAGGAATTAGCAGTTAAAAATCAAATGCATAGGCAATGAAACTAATAATTGCAAACTTACAAACTCCTCGATGATAAGCCATATTAGGCGAGCGGTGAGCGGTGTTGGGGCGGCTAGGCGAGCGAGCAGCCTCCACTAGGGGGACGAGCGGCGTCCAGCGGCGGTGTCGAGGGAGGTCCGGCGACGGCGAAGAAGACACGAGTCTCACAGCACCAACGACGGCACGGACGGCGTGGCGAAGACGGCGGCGGTCGCGGCTCAACCCACGGCCAAGGGGGGAAGAGCTTGGTTCTAACGGAGGCGGTGGCAGTTCGGAGCAACGATGGCCCAAACGGCCGAGCGAGCGGCGGCAAGAGGTAGTGACGGTGGCTTGGGGACGGCAGCGGTGGCTCACGGCGGCGAGGGGCGACGCGGATGGCGTGACAGCTTGTCGGGCTCAACGGCGAGACGGCTCGTCGGACGAGCGGTGGGTGGTGGTGGTTCGGTGGCCAAGAGGTGGTGGTGAGTAGGGCGTGGGGGCGGCGGTGTGGTGATGGGTGAAGCAACAGCTAGCAAGAGGAAGGAAGAAGATGAAGAAGAAGAAGAGAAGAAGGGAGGGAGGGGGGTTCGGCCGAGAGAGGGAGAAAAGAGAAGAGAGAGAGAGAAGAAAAAAAAAAGTTGGGGGGGCAAGGAAGTGACGTGAGGAGGAAAAAGGTTGAAAAGAAAGAGAGAGAGAAAAAGAAAGGGAAAAGGGGGGAAAATCGGCGGAAGGGGAGGGAAATCACGTGGGGGGATTGAGTGACGTGCTAGGGTTTTTTTATTTTGAACTCAGACCGGTTCGGTTCCGGTTCCCGGTTCCCTTTTATGGGAACCGAACCGGAACCGGGAACGCCGGTTCCCAGAAAAAGGGAACCGGGAACCGGAACCTGTTTTCTTAGAACCGGAAACCGAACCGGACCCTCCGGTGCGGTTCTCCGGTTCCCGGTTAGAACCGGGAACCGTGCTCACCCCTAATTGTTACTTGCTGCTTGCAGGCTCGAAAATCTCTCTTTTGCCTCTCCTCCCTGTTTCAACATTGGTCGTGTCATGAAAAATTGTTTATGGTCACCCCATGTTCTGATGGGGTTTAGTAAAGCCCTCCTTGTTAGAGGCGATAAAAATCGTTTTTCGAGTTGAGAGAATGTTCTACAAAGTAGGGACATGGATGGAGGTGGAAGAGGGGGAATTATCTCTCTTCCCTGGCTTGCTCTTTGGGCAACTGCTATTATTTACCTGTCCCCAGTTATAGGCTTTGTTTATATTCTACACTTAACTTGCAGAAAAATTGCAGGAGTTTCTTACAATTTCCTCTCCCATTTTTTCACTTTAGACAAATGACAATTAGGTGTCACCAAGCTCGCATGCAAATACTTGAGCAATCCCACTTACGGTATGCCCATCTTCTAGAACAGATACACTGCTTATATGGTCACCTTCTACTGAACAATGGAAACCCGTACCTATATTACTAACTTGCTTAGGCTTCGAAATCATGTCAATCCTTCCAATCATGTCACTTAACCTCCATTAGATAGAACAAAAACAAAAATATGCACAGCGTATTGATAACAAGTCGTTGTTACTCAAGCCAAATACCAAGAAAGAGAAGTATAAGGTAGGTCCATAAGAAAATCATGGGGATCAGAATGTAAAGCATACCTAGGGGAGGGGTTTCAAGTGATTCGTCAACAAAGGGGAATGAAGGATACATTCTGGTACTAGAGAATATGATCTTTACATCTATGCCAAATTTATGAGCTTTCTAAGGATCATATAATAGCTTGAGCTAGACTGCTATGATATATAGCATTATTTCATCATCTTTACAGTCTCAGCGTACTAAGGGACAACTACCCCTGGATGTTTGCCTTCTTTCTCAGGTCGATATTTCTTGACAAAACCGTTACTTTGGCCCGTTTCCTCACTGGCTACCTCTCTGATGCTTGTTAAAATGCAGAGCTTGCAAAACGAAGAGCTGACTTGTTGCAGAAGCTAGCTGCTGCATCCCTAACCCTTTTTCTGGTTTTGTATAGAACAGTTGTGCAACAACCTGATCCGACAAGGGCAGGGAATGGTTGCTGAGGTTAGAGGGTTTGGACAAGGAGCGGCTCTTGATGAGCTTTTAGGATAATGAAGGGGATATGAATGAATCGAACTATGCACCAAACAGGAGGAGAGCGATTTTGGAATATATGTGTGAAAATTAGAATTAGCTCACGTAACAGGAAACTTTGTTTTGGAACTTCAAAGTTAAATGAGTCCACATTACAGCACTACTAGGATGGGTAACCTACTAGAAAAGTGTTTGCATGTATTCCAAAAGACAAAATCGTGAGGCTCGGTATGGAACGTTGCAAAATGAACAATACCTGGAGTGAGTTAATCCAAAAATGTTACAGTATGATATTAGAGCAAAACCTCTTCCAATAGGTATGTGGTTCGGAGACGAACTAGGTAGAAGTTGGTGGGCTTATAATGGCCCGATTCGACGAGGGTGGGGAGAGGTTGCCGGGGCCAAAGGGCATGAATGAGAAGCGGCGTTTGGCAAGCTTCTAAGATGATGAAGATGGTAGGAATAAACCAAACTATGCACCAAACAAGGAGAAAGTAATTTTGATATATATAAAACTAGAATTAACTCACAAAGGCATCTTTTGATGTAACGTCAAACTTTGCTTTGGATCTTCAAAGTTAAGTGAGCTTAAAGCTAAAACACTACTAGGATGAGTGACCTCATGGGAAAGTGCATGTCTGTATGCCAAAAAATAAAACCGTGAGGCTCAGTGTGGGACCAACCAAAGCAAAGAGTATCTCAAGTGAGTTAATTTAGAGACGTCACAAGGTTAAAGGCGATAATAATTGTCTTTAAACTTGAGGAATTGTTCCACAAAGCTTAGTCATAAATGAAGTTAGCAAGCTGCATTGGAAATTGTAATAGGTTTCTAGATTATCCTTTGCTCTATGTATAGGATGATTATTAATCGGTGAGCTGCTAACAAGTGATCAGTGAGCCGCTACCAACCTCTCGTGAGGTTACCAAAAAAGATTTCGGAATTTAGTCTAGAAAAAAAAAAAAAAAACTAGCAAGAGTCTTTTGCTGAGTGTAAATTTTTCCAAACCACATTTACATTAAAGTTGCTTCCCAATTGTTTTTATATTATAATTTACCAAATACTATTTTCATTTTAGAAAACCTCATTTGTTTGAAACCCTTTGATTTTTCTAAAAGCTTACCCCAAAGCCAAGCCAAGCACATCTATAGGGGCCTAGAACAACAACGATGCAAGGGAAGCCACCGAGAGCGAAGCAGCAAGCATCATGAGGATGTGAAACACTCGGGCACAACAAGCGAGAGTGAGTGATAGATGAGCAATAAGAGCCGGAGAGCAATAGAAGAGAATACAGAAGAAGGCAACAGAGTTGGTGAAAGAGTGGGGTCGAAAGGGGACTTAGCTTCCCTTGATATTTCACCTCAATGAAGTTTGTTGGGAAAATCCATTTTAGTGTTTTGAAGATTAGTAAATAATCAAAAGCTGCTAACGTGTTCAATGGTTGAGGAATCAGGTGAAATATGCACAAACCGTTATGCAAATAATGTCCTAATAAGATCGTCTAAAGATGAGGAGTGTACTATTCTATCAATGGTGAATAAGGCATCGGGCATAAAGGTGTCTACAAGCTGGAGGTACTTGAGTAGAAGGTGAACAAGTTAAGAATGGGACATTCGATAAAGCTTGGAGGTACAATGAAGTAGAGCCACGCTTGCTAATATGCTTAGAACGATCATTAGATAGAAGATAGAGTGAAGTTGAATATCAGCAAAAGTTTTGATATAACCAAAAATTTGCGGAAGTTGGACATCAGCAGAATATTGCTTGGATATCAACGGCGTGCCACGTGAATATAAGCAGGGCGTAAACTGAATATTAGCATAGTACTGAAGGCTAGATATCAGCATAGCGTAAATTGGATATTAGCAGAGTAATAAAAATTGGATATTAGTAAAGTACTGAAGACTGAATATAAGCAAAAGCCTGGCGATAGTCTCATATCATCAAACATCTGGGAAGCTAGATATTACCAAAACTGCTGATATAAGTTGAATACTTGTACAGTTATACTAAGCTATGACAAAAATCTTGTCACAAACTTGAGATTATTGTTCTGAGATATTTTATCTCATTTCTTTATAGCTTGCGATTAGGTATGGAGTTTGGTTATCGAAGATTTTGATTGACCAAGATAATCTATGCAAAATAATTAAATCACGCGAGATATCTTGATTGATCTGAAGGCAATATACTTTCCATAAATGAGCCACTCTATTTCCAGATACCAACATTTGATTATAAGGGTGATCAAATCAACGGGAATTTCTAATCCATCGACTTCAATGGCTAATTGATCTTCTCAACGATTGTCCAATGGTTAGCTTGGAGATTGATCCTCTTAAAAAAATATCCAATGGAAAGATTGGATGTGGAGAAGTATAAAAGAAGATCAAGGCACCGAGGAAAATAGGTGATCAAGGGTTCATGCATCCAAATTTAGAGCGGCATTGGAAACTTTAATAGGTTTCTAGATTGTCCTTTATCCTATGTACAAGATGATTATCAAAGTAGTTATAGAGAAAGATGGGCTACTAAGACAGGGAAGATACTAACGCATTAGAGTGTTTGCCAATCTTGCTTTTTATAATAACAGTGATCGAGCACTGCACTAGCAGATTGTCGATCTATTCTATAATTGTCTCCCCACTCTTCAGCAGTTGGATGAAGCTAGACCGAAGGAGGGTTACATTATAGTCAAACTGTCGTCTTGCAACGAATGCAACGGGGGGTGGGGACATCACACAAAAGATATCATACCATAACTTTCATCCCATGTCCACGAAACTCTTACATTCATCGTGTACTTCACAGATTGGATGACAAAATGAAAGTTTGCATAGCTATATTGCTTTATGAAGCCCTGGATGGTCACCACATTTTATTTCTTTATTGAGACAAAGAAGCAGACCCTCCAACGAGCCAAAAAGAGTTTAGTGCAATGCAAAATTCCAAGTCAACATTGATTAATCATGAAATAAGCGTAGGAATATAAAAAGAAGTTCCCTGGAGCATACGGAAGTTTTGGCTGAGGAGCTGGTCTCGGAAACCCCATCCTATTCGCCCAAATAAAAATGGAATAAGACGGGCATCATGAAATGTACAGGTGGGCCTCGGAGGTACCTGTTTGGATTGAGTTGTCCCTATCCGTATCGGTCGGGGCTAATGCCAGCAGATCTGATTTAGTTTGCCACGGTTTTTCAGCCATTGTTACTTGCTGCTTGCAGGCTCGAAAGTCTCTCCTTCGCCTCTCCTCCCTGTCTCAACATTGGTCAATCATGAAATATTGTTTATGGTATTTCTGATGGGGTTCGGTAAAGCTCTCCCGGTTAGAGGCGACAAAAATCGTTTTTAAGTTGAGAGAATGTTCCACAAAGCAGAGACATGGATGGAGGTGGAAGAGGGGGAATGATCTCTCTTCCCTGGCTTGCTCTTTGGGCCACTGCTATTATTCACCTGTCCCCAGTTATAGGCTCTGTTTATGCTCTACACTTCACTTTCAGGAAAATTGCAGGAGCTTTTTACAATTTCCTCTCCCATTTTTCACTTTAAACAAATGATAACTAGGTGCCACCAAGCTCACATGCAAAATGCATACTTGAGCAATCCCATTCACAGTATGTCCATCTTCAAGAACAGATGCACTGCTTATATGGTCACCTTCTACTGAACAGTGGACACCCGTACCTATATTGCAAACTTGCTTAGGCTTCGAAAGCATGTCAGTCCTTTTAATCATATCAATTAACCTCTATTAGATAGAACGAAAACAGAAGTGCAATAGAACAGAAGCCATGTCTTGACAAAACCGTTGCTTTGGTCCGTTTCTTTACTGGCTACCTCTCTGATGCATGTTGAAAAGCAGAGCTTGCATACCGAAGAGCTGACTTGTTGCAGAAGCTAGCTGCTGCGTCCCTGACCCTTTTTCCGGTTTTGTATAGAACAATTGAGAGGTGAATCCGATTAGTTGCCATCATCCGAGAGACTTGATGACAATTACGTCATAGTCACAATATAAACAACACAAAGGGAGTTGTATGGATGATCATTTTCCTCTCCAATCAACGGTGAAAGCTTTAGTCAATACGGTGCGAATAAACAAGTCACAGTCCTTCAAAGAATAGTTGAAGGGATAATTACAGCCTCATGAAATCATGATTCTTTCTGGAATGCTTAAAAATAAGAGATAACTACACCAAAATTTTTAGAATTTTTTTGAAAAATGCAATTCAATCATAGGACTCCGAAAAAGTAGAATAAATCATGATACTTGTGGAGTTGATTAATGTGGTTTTTTTCTTATTACTTTCTTAAAACACATAGCGTTTGTGGCTTTTTCTTCTTCTTTTTTCTCTTCATTTTCACGCTTGCTTTCCCTAATCTTCTTCACCGCACAAACTCAACCACGATGCAGTCATCATTAGTGTTTGCCCGCCAACCAAGTCTCGGGAGAAATGTCACCACCAATCTCTTCCCTACCGTTGACAGCCAATGGCGAGGCTAAACAAGATCCCCTAGTTTCAACTCACCATTTTTGTAGTTCCAAGCAGCCTTTTTTTTTTTTTTTTTTTTTTTTTTTTTTTTTTACTATGACAGTTCTCAAGCTGTCCCCAATGCTCATCCCGTGCTCCGTAGACTTCAGAGTAAAGGCCAGCGACACCTAGAATCCACCACCGACCGAGATCCAAACGCCCTGTTTTCATGCTGCTCGTTCACAGCTTGTTATGCATTTACCAATTAATCTCTTGAAGACGTAATCATGGTACCTGAACATTGTTACATGATTGACATGGCAAGAATGACTAGGCTTAGTGTCATCCAAGATGCCACGACTCTCAAAGCAATATTTTAATTCATTAATGCCTTTATCCTATAGGTAATGAAAATTTTCTATTGCCGACATTTACTTAACTATCAAAGTGGTAAACTTCTATTTTTTATGATATATTTTTGTTTAAGTTATCCTTTGCTGCATCGTAGAATGTAAAAAGGAGTCTGGGTGAGGTCGGAAGAGAGAGGTTGTATCCCGCATGCGGAAAAAAGAGTTGGTGGGGGAACAAAGAAGTGGGTCATGACAAGTGCAAGATTGATTGAATCAATCGATTATCTGAGGCCTAATTTCGCTTTTTCGAGTGGTGATTACGAGGCCTCTTGGATTCAGATGGATATAATTCAATGTCGACTCCCTCCAGAGCAGTCGTTCGTGGTCTCACTTTTGACTTTTTATCACCTAAGTCCATTCTATTAATCAGCCATGTTACAAGATGCAATGCTAGTCTTCACTATATATACCAACAAAAGCAAAGCCATAAGATCCAAAATGCGCTGTTATTAGTCATCTAACTCGTTGTAGATATGTTTCTTCCCTGTTAGTGTTCCTTTTTCAGGATGTGCGAGTTGCCAGCACCCGTTGGGACATTTTGCGGCCATGTCAACATGGACCAATTGCCTATTTCGGTATAGAGCGCACATCCATGATCGTAAGGGGCTGTTTGTTTGTGTTCTTTCTTTATGGTCATGTGCACAATTTCTGTTTTTTTGTTTCGAAACAAAAAAAGAACGTAAACGCGTTTGTTTACGTTTTTGTTCGGGACTTGTTTGTTCCGGGGAACAAATTTGGAATAGAAACAAGAAACAAGAAACAAGAAAAACTTATTTCTTGTTCCCGGAACACTTCCAAGAAACAAATTTTCCCTCTCCTATTTTTTCCTTCTTTTTTCTTTGGCCGATCGCCGGCCGTCGGGGCCTGCGACCTCGCCGGAGTGTCGCCAACCCCGGCGAGGCTCGGCCTCACCTTGGCCGGGTGAGCTCGAGCTCGCCCAAATTCGGCGAGGCCCGCCGCCCTCGTCGGCCGGCCACCGGCCATGGCCGAGGCTAGCGATCAGCCAAAAGGAAGTAAAAAGAAAAAAGAAAAAAAGAAAAAAAGGAAAAATAAAATAAAAATATTAAAAAATTAAAAGAAGCAAAAAAATTATACAAGTTTACCAAACATGTTTCTATTCTTTTTATATTCCGTAAAACAAGTTTACCAAACACATTCTTCTATTCAAAAATTGTTTCCTGGAACAGAAATAATTTTCTTTATTTCTGTTCCCTAGAACAATTTTTGAATAGAACTTACCAAAAAAAAAAAAATTTGAACAGAAACGTTAAACCAAACACACCTTAAGAGGCAAAAGTGGGCATGCCCTTCCACCGTGTAGCCGGCGAGAATTGGACACATGGAGAGACAAAAGTACAATCTTTTGTTGAACCCACGTGTAAAGTTTTCGAGCGCGACCAAGCAAGAGCACCACGGAAAGCCATACGGGTAACAAGAAATAGGGGAAGGAGTGAAAGGAGCCTTGGAACGACAACGAAGTAAGAGAAACCACCAAGAGCAAAGCAGTGAGCATCGTGAGGATGTTAAACACTCGGGCACAACAAGCGAGGGCCAATGATAGATGAGCAACATGTGCCAATGTGCAATAGAACAGAAGACAGAAGATGGCAACGTAGGTGGAGACCAGCGGGTGTGAAATAGGATCTTGGGTTCCGCTTGATATTTTACCTCGGTCAAGGTGAAAGCTTTAGTTATAACCAGGCGAATAAACAATATGATCCTTTCATGGAGTGGAAAGGAAAAGTAATGGCTTATCAAATAATCATCCTCGGCAAAATTCTTAAAAATAATGACTCACAATTGGAACACATATTCAACTAGTACAAAAGTAGAAATTCAGATTTTCTCTTCCCCTTTGACTCCAAGCCCGCCAATTCATTTATCTCTATAGGATTTCACCCAGTTTGACATAATATACATGGTGACATTCAGCTCAACAATGACAGGTAACACAGTTAACATTTTAAAAGAGAAAATTGCTCTTGCAGTCCTCATTAAGCCACAAATTTGTCCAAGAAAACTATTTCCATTAAGTAATGTCAAACTGGTCAGATAAAGGGGTAATAGGGACAAAGTTCTTGAGAAAAACTTCATATTCAACATTCTCTGTGAAAAACAGACCATCACTCAAAGGACTATTGGACCAAGATTGACTAAATACTAGTGAATATATTATTTCATCCAGAAGAATAATCACAAAATAACACAATAAATATTCATCCCCAGGATAACATGATTATTATATGCAATATGACTTGACGAAATGAGATGTCTAGAAGATTTATCACAAAATAACACAATGACTGTTCACCATCGGGATGACATGATAAATAAATAGACAGATTCATTTTAGTGCCAGTCACCCCTAAACAACTTCCCACCTGACCAAAATTCAATTTCTAACTACATATCTCTGAAAGATGAAAGAATTCAAATATTTTCGGAAGTCATTTTCACAAAAATCTAAGCATCTTCCGTCAAAAGATGCAATATTTTTTCAAAAAATGAATTTTTAATTATTTATATTTTTATAAAATCGAAATTTTTATTTTTATTTTTATTTTTTTATTTTTCTTTCATCCGTTTGTCTGCAGCTCCACAAAAAGGTCCCAATTCAATATATTGTCTAGAAAGCTCTAAGACAAGATTCCTCCTACCTTGGTTTAGTGACAGTCACGTTAAAATTCTAGTACTTGGTTTTTAACCTTAGACTTGAGGGTTATTATCCCACAGCCTATGAGCCCTGAGCTTGATAACTCGACCTCAGCTTGGCGTCGCCTTCTCCTTGCGCTCTTAGACAATTTACGTGAATCCTCATGCAATTCAACTTGCAGTTCCTTTCCATCTTCTGAGCTACTCCTCTCACCTTAACCGAGAGTCGATAACTATGATCCCTACATTGATCATTTCCTGTTTTGAGCCCAAACAGAGCATTGCGGACAGCTTTCAATGATTGCTTTGGGTAAGCATTTTGTCGACACGTACACTTTCTTACAATTATCGATTGTCTTTTTGACCTTTTAAGTATGTGTTGCTTCCTATCTCATCTTCACAATTTCTAAACTTCAGTTGGATGTGCCTTTTTTATCTAAACTCATGTTGATAAATTGTTTGTATGAAACATTAAATCCCTTGTTAATATCTTGTAGATAAAATTAGAGAGGTGCTGAAGCTCGATCAGGAAATGAAAGATCTTGCTAGTCTGCTCATTGCAAAGCAGTCACTTCTCATGTTTGGCAAATTCGCAGAGGATGCAATTATGCTACAGCTTTGGAAGGTTCTTTAAAGGTAAAGGAAGTGGCATTGGTGCACAGTGAAGGAATACTTGCTGGTGAAATGAAACATGGTCCTCTGGCTCTAGTGGATGAGAGTCTTTCCATTGTACTGATTGCTACTCATGATGCTTGCTTCAGGTTAGCTTTTGTTGTACAGGTTTACACGCATCGGTGAAATCTCTATTTGTTCTAAAGTTGAAGGTGTCAATGTTAACAGCAAGCAACAATCAGTTATTCAGCAACTCCATGCCCGTGAAGAACGCCTAATTATCATGTGCTCGAGGGGGGATGCTGCAGCTGTGTCTCTTGGTGGAGCACGTGGAGTCTTTGAAGTTCCTCAAGTGGTGGGACTGTCTTCAGCCTGTAGTCAATATAGTTCCTTTGTAGGTACAGGGTACTTCCAATAGTTTTCTATACTTGCCAAAAATGCAATATCTTTTTTTCCCACTCTACTGAATGCCTTATAACTTGCTGAAGATGAAGCTTTGATGTTGATGAGGTGGAAGCTGGATGGGAGCATCTAGCTTTCTGTTTCCTTGATATGTTTTATGCTCTTGGTGTTTGTTTCATGAAGAGTTTGAAAATTCTCTCTATGATTTGGCGTTTAGTTCTAAAAGAGAGTATTTTTTTTTTTTAAAGTCTCAACAAAATCAAAAGAATTCAATCTCATCGATTGAGCCTTAACATTTTGTTTGGCTATTTATTCATTGCTTTCTTCCTTTCAAATAGCTTGTTTCATTTTAGTAGATTTTGCTAATTCGTCGGACATGAGATAATTTTAACATTTGTGGTGCAATTGTTGGCGTATCATCTCATTGTCCTAAGAGGATATAATATTGACTAGCCCAGGAACCTTGCAAAGAGTGTGACAATAGAGCAAAAGCCTACTAATAGATTTCTTCTGATTGTGTTTACTTGGTAGCGAATTATGTCATGAGAATGTAAAGCATCTCTGTGACCCAGAGTATACATTCTATTGATCACTTGTACTTTATCGAATGGCAGCCCCTGCAAGATCTTTATTTACGATTAATTAGGAAAAACTGTTGTAACCCACCTTTTTTGCACGTTCGCGGCTTGTTATGCATTTATCAATCAATTTGCCTCAAAGTGTTGTGCTCATGGCATCTGAACATTGTTTCGTGATTGACATAATAACAATGACGTCAACTTAGTTTCATCGGAGTTTTTATGCAACTTAGAGCAATATGTTATTCATTAATGCCTTTGGTTTAAAGGTCTCGAAAAAGTTCTTTTGCTGAAAAAATTGGTTATCCAAGTCCTTTTTCTTATGGTGGCTTTGATTGATGTATCTTGTGCCGCATCATGATATGTAAAAGGAGTTTGATGGAGATTGGAATAGGAAGATTGTGTCATTATTTGCGAAAAATAGAGTAGTCTGGTGCAACATTGATGGAATCGATAAAGTGTCCGAGACATGATTTGCTTTATTTGCTGAGATCGATTTTTGAAGTTAAGCATGTCTATCAAGTGGTGATTGTCATGTCCATCGTCAAACTGTTAATTAACTTCCGGTTTGTACCTTTCTTGGGAAATAGTCTGAGTAAATTGTACCGTGTTGTATTTCCTTTGTCGGTGGAATATTTTAGCTCCGTCATATGGTCCAATCTATAGAGACAGAGAGGCCCCGTATACTCGAATGGAAAGCATTTCAATGTCAAATTGCTCCACAAGCGGCACATTCTATCAATTAATTGTACATGGAAAATACACTGCCACTTATTCTCACTAGATACCAATAAAAACAAAATCATAAGCTCCTACTGTCGCTGTTAATGGTTGTCGAACGTAATGTTCTTATAATTCTTCCCTTCTCGCACATCATTTTCCAGGGTGTGCTAGTGGTGGGCACCCCCTAGGACATCTAGGGCCGGATCAACCCAGACCAATTCCCGATTCTGGCACAAAGCGCGCGCATCCATGACGGTGCGAGGCAAGAGCGGCAGGGCTGCCCTTACGCGATGTAGTCGGCAAGAACGGAACACGAGGACCAAAATAGATACAATCTTGTGCTGGATCCACACGTAAAGGTTTCGAGCCAGACGGGGAAGGAGGACCAAGGGAAGCAACACAAATGACAAGAGGTAGGGGAATGATTGAAAATGGTCCGGGACCAACAACGTTGCGAGGGAGGCCACCGAGAGCGTGGCGGCGAGCATCATGAGGATGTGCAATGCTTGGGCACAGCAAGCGGGAGCCAACGACAGATGAGCGGCGAGCGCCAGTGCACAGTAGAACAAAAGACAGAAGACAGGAAGGGAGGTGGCAAAAGGGTGGGTCTCGAATGGAGACTCGGGTTTCCCTCGGTATTTCACCTCGACGAAGTTGAGCAGCACGGAGACGATGAAGGCGAGAATGGCGTGGAGGGGAGTGAAGGCAGGGGACCCTCGGATGTTGGCGTGGGAAGGACGGCCGGTCGGCATTGGGGTAGGCTTGTAGGGGATCCGTAGTCCTGTGTATAGGATGATGAACGAAATGATCAGAGAGAGATGGCTAGAGGGGGAAGCGGACCTTGGTATTTGTAGTGGACTTGCAGGGTGAGTGAGATAGACAGGAGAAATAAAGAATCTTGGTTTTCTTAATTTTTTTTGGGGATCTAAATTGGTTTTTATAATTGAAGCTTTTGGGAACGCATTTTTCTTTTGCCACGCGAAATTGCGAAGAAGCTCGCGTATCCCCACTGCAATATAGGTAGGTGAAACACTTCCGCCGAAATGGAAAGTTTCCATTGGAAACCATACAAAAAGTCTGACACGTGTCGTGTAATTCGGGTCTCACGTTCAGCAATTCAAAATTTTGCTCTCCCCCCTCCTCTGTTCTCTCTTCTATAGACCCTGACTGTCTTCCATAGACCCTGGCTCATCTCTCAGCACGCACTCTGACGCTCTCTCCCTCCTCTCTCTTTTGTCTCTCTCCCCCGTTACGGGAGAACAAAATCGCAGAGGGTCCAGAGAAAAAAATAAAGGATCAGTGCTTCCTCTCTCGTCTCGTCAGCGTACCGCGACATCCCTCTCCGCCGTCCAGCGAACAGAGCTGAACCCTGACGCGGACGCAGACGCCCCTTCGCCTCCCTCTTGCGACCTCCGCTCCGCTCTCTCTCTCTTTCCTCTGCGGAGCGCCCCTGCTGGCCAACCCCAAGGCCGACGAGCCCCTGCTCGCGTTTTGGCCTCGCTCTGCTCGCTCTCTGTCTTTCCTCCGCAAAGCGCCCCCTGCTCCTGAACGCGGACGCTGCCGATGCCGATGCCGTCGCCTCCCCAAGCCGTACCAATAGGCACCCCATTGGCAACTCCTATACGTCCGAAGGTTAGGCTTTTTTTTTTTTTTGGATTCTACTTAGTAGAATTCGGGGCGATGTTAATGTTTAAGTTTATAGATACATTGCAGCAGGTATTGCTTTATTTTACTTGTTGCTAACTTGCTGTGTTATTCAGATAATTAGTGAAGATAGGAAGAAAGTGAAACGGCAGTATCTGACTCAGACATGGAGGAGCTGCAAGTACGTTTACTTTTGTGGTTCTCCCCAGCTTTACTCTTTTACTATTTGAGCATGGGCCATTACTTGGAGATTTTGTTAATTTGCTCCCTGGTAGGGTAATGGACGGTGAAGTGGATTAAGTTTTTGTTCTGCTCAATTGGATTTACTAGATAATTGGTGTAAGGTCCCTTTTTTATTCTAATGTCCAATTCCTGGTGTGGATGAAACCACTGTGTCTCTTGTTGTTCGCTTCCTTTTATGAAGTGATCCGATAGGTCATAATTGTTCAGGCAATCTTATTTACTCCATTTGAAATTGAGGTCACTTGTTGCTGACTATGTTATTCAGATAGTTAGTTTTTTTTCTTTGGATTCTAAGAATTCGGTGTGATGGTAATGTTTAAGTTTATAGATACATCCGCTTTATCTCTTGTACGTGCATCTACGGCAGGTATCTTGGGCCATTTGTAGGCCATCTTGGCTTCAAATGGTGCTGTTTTTCTCAATTTTTATTGGTTGTGGTACAAGTTATGATGCTGCTTTAGCTGCAAGGCCCATCTTGGAAGCACTTTCAGGCAAGTAGTGGATGATAGCTTATGCGGGTTGGAGATGGTAAGTTATTTTTACCAACTCTTTTCTAGTTTGCTTGTATTCAAAACAGGAATTCCTGTGACAATGGAAGTTGCAAGTGATCTTTTTGATCGTCGAGGCCCAATTTATGGAGAAGATACAGCAGTTTTTGTCAGTTGGTCGGTGAAACAGCAGATACCTTACATGCACTGGAATATGCTCTCCAGAATGCTGTATTATGTGTAGGAATTACTAATACTGTTGGCAGTGCAATTGCCAGAAATACACATTGTGGTGTCCATATAAATGCTGGTGCTGAGATAGGTGTGGCAAGCACCGAGGTGAGAGAGGACCTTTTGACATTCTGTTGCAGAAATAGTCCTCTCTTCTTCATGGTTTTCTTGTCTTTTCCTTTGTTTTTCCATGAAATTGATTTGCAGATATGCTTTTTTAGCAGGCATATACAAGTCAAATAGTCGTTATGGCTATGTTAGCTTTAGCAATTGGAGGGGATGTTATTTCTAATGAAGTGAGAAGAGAAGCAATAATCGATTGTCTTTTTGACCTTCCAAGTATGTGTCAATTCCTATCTCACCTTCACAATTTCTGAGGGACAATTGTCCAAAAAGTCCTAAACCTATTGCTGACTTTCTTTCGTCCTAAACCTTTCAATCTTGGCGATTGAGTCCTAAACCTTTTGTCGGTTGCCAATTGAGTCCATCCGGCCAATTTTGGCCGGAAAATGCTGACGTGGACGCGGCGGTGCCATGTAGGGCCGGTGCCGACGTGGATAATTTTTAATAATATTTTTTGATTTTTTAATATTTTTTTTTTTCCCTCTCTTTTTTTTTTTTTTTTTTGGCTTTTCCTTGCCCTTTTCCGGTGGCCGGCCACCGGCCACGTGGATGCCGGCCACCGGCCACGGCCCGGCCGGCTAGCCTCGCCTGCGTCGTCGTCGCTCGGCCGGGCCTCGCCCGTGGTGGGCGAGGCCGCCCGGCAGGCGTGGCCGGTGGCCGGCCACCGGAAAAGCGCAAGGGAAAAGCCAAAAAAAAAAAAAAAAAAAAAGGGAAAAAACAGAAAATATTAAAAAAATCAAAAAAATTAAAAAATTAAAATATTATTAAAAATTATCCACTTCGGCGCCGGCGGTCCCTACGTGGCACCACCGGCGTCCACGTCAAGCATTTTCCGGCCAAAATTGGCCGGATGGACTCAATTTGCAACCGACAAAAGGTTTAGGACTTAATCTGCAAGATTGAAAGGTTTAGACCTGAATTAAAGAAACCGCAATAGGTTTAGGACTTTTTGGACAATTCTCCCCAATTTCTGAACTTCTGTTGGACGTGCCTTTTCTTTCTAAACTCATGTTGATAAATTTTTTGTACGAAACATTAAATCCCTTGTCAATACCTTGTAGACAAAGTCGAGAGGTGCTGAAGCTTGACCAGGAAATGAAATATCTCGCTAAGCTACTGATTGCAGAGCAGTCACTTCTCATGTTTGGCAGAGGATACAATTATGCCATAGCTTTGGAAGGTTCTTTAAAAGTAAAGGAAGTGGCATTTATGCACAGTGAAGGAATACTTGCTGGTGAAATGAAACATCGTCCTCTAGCTCTAGTGGATGAGAGTTTTCCCATTGTAGTGATTGCTACTCATGATGCGCTTACTTTAGGTTAGCTTTTGTCGTACAGGTTTACTCACATCCATGAAATTTGTATTTGTTCTAAAGCTGAAGTTGTCAATGTTAACAACAAGCAACAATCAGTTATTCAGCAACTCCATGCCCGCAAAGGACGCCTTATTGTCATGTGCTCAAGGGGGATGCTGCAACCGTGTCTCTTGGTGGAGCATGTAGAGTCATTGAAGTTCCTCAGGTGGAGAACTGTCTTCAGCCTGTAGTCAATATAGTTCCTTTGCAGGTACAGAGTACTTCCAATCGTTTTCTATGCTTGTCGAGATGCAGCATCTTTTTTTCCTACTCTACTGAATGTGTTATAATTTGCTGAAGATGAAGCTATGATGTAGATAGGTGGAGCTGGATGGGAGCATGTAGCTTTCTGTTTCCTTGATTTGTTTTATGCTCTCGTTGTTTGTTTTTGCATTAAGAGTTCCAAAATTCTCTCTATGATTTGGCATTTAGCTCTAAAAGAGAGTTTTATTTTTATTTTTATTTTTTTAAAGTCTCAACAAAAACAAAAGAAATCAATATTATTGATTGAGCCTAAACATTTTGCTGTTTTTATTTGTTTATTTATTCATTGCTTATAGAGTATTTTCAATTCATGTTATTCCTTTCAAATAGCCTGTTTTATTCTACTAGATTTTTCCAATTCGTCGGAAATGAGATAATTTTTTGACATTTGGGGTGCAGTTGTTGGCGTATCATCTCACGGTCCTAAGAGGATACAATGTCGACCAACCCAGGAACCTCGCAAAGAGTGTGACGACAGACTAGAAGCCTACTAACAGATTTCTTTGATTGTGTTTACCCAGTAGCGAAATGGATTATGTCATGAGAATGTAAAGCATCTTCTGACACATAATATACATTCTATTAATCACTTATACTTTTTGAAATGGCAATCCTTGTAAGATCTTTATTTATGATCAATTAGGAAAAACTGTCGAAACCCACCTTTTTGTGCATTCGCGTCTTGTTATAAAAATTATTTGTCAATCTGCCTTTGAGTGCCGTGCTCATGGTACCTAAACATTGTTTCAAGGTGGAGGTCGGAAGAGGAAGATTGTATCCTCATTCGGGAAAAGAGAGCAGGCAGTATAACAAAAAATGTGTTATTAAAGGTACAAGATTGATGGAATTGATCAAGTATATGAGATAGGATTTGCTTCTTTTGCTAAGATCAATTTTTGGCGTTAAGCATGTCTCTCGAGTAGTGATTGTCATGTCGGTCATCAACGCAATTTGTACCACGTTCTAGTTTCCTTTTTTAGTGTGATATTTAGCTCCATGACGCGGTTCAATTTGTAGAGACGGAGAGCCTTCATGTATTCAAATAGAAAGAATTTCAATATCTACTTGCTCCGCAAGCAGCCCATTCTATCAATTAACCGTACGTGGAAAATACAATACGACTCTCACTAGATAATAAAAGCAAAACCCTAAGCTGCTTCTGGCGTTGTTAATGGTTGTGCAACGCGTTGTTATTTTTCTTCTGAACTGTTGTTTTACTTTCCAAGGGTGTGTTAGGGGTGGGCACCCCGTAGGACATGTGGGGATGGGTCAACTTGGACCCGTTCCCAATTTCAGCACGAAGCGCATGCATCCATGACTGTACGAGGCAAGAGCGGCGGGGCCGCTAGTCGGCGAGGACGTAAAACGTGGACAAAAGTAGATACGGTCTTGTGGTGAACCCATGTGTAAAGGTTTCGAGCGAGACAGGGTAAGAGGACCACGGGAAACAACATGAATGACAAGAGATAGGGTAATGATTGAAAGGGGCCCGGGACCAACAAAGATGCGAGGGACGCCACTGAAAGCGTGGCGGCAGCATCATGAGGATGTGGAACGATCGGGCACAGCAAAGCGGGAGCCAACGACAGGTGAGCGACAAGCGCCGGTGCGCAGTAGAACAGAAGACAGAAGACGGCGAGGGAGGTGGCTAAAGGGCGGGTCTCGAATGGGGGGGAGTCGGGTTTCCCTTGGAATTTGACCTCGACGAAGTTGGCCAGCACGGAAACAAGGAAGACGAGGATGGGGTGGAAGGAAGCGAAGCCAGGGGGAACCTCGGACATTTGTGTCGGGACGACGGTCAGGCGGCATTGGGATCAGCTTCTTGAAGATCCGTAGTCCCGTGTAGAGGATGGGGACCCGAAGGCGGAATGACTGTTTTGCCCCTTATAAACTGCGTCCGTACGATCTTGTCGGCGAGGCTATATTTTTAAGGCGGGTGTTCCCTGGGGTTTGTAACGTCGAAGGTATTCCTACGCAAATAAGAATCCGCTGGAAAGGGCGACACGTGTCCTCTCGTGGGACCCACGGACTGAGGAGAAAATAAGGCGCCATTTTGAAAAATTTTCGTACTGACTGACGAGACTGAGGGTTTCTTCTCCAGCGAGTCTCTTTCTTCGCGCCTTTCTCTCTACCCTCCTTCTCCCTCTGCGACGAACAGGACGCGACCTCCCTGTCTCCCTGTGCCCTCCCTCTTTCCGACCGGCGAACCACCGCCAGCAACCGACGAACCGCCGCACGGGACCGGCGAGAGGACCGCGAGACCTAGCTCCCTCTCTCTGCTCTCCCACTTTCCGACCGGCGAACCACCGCACGGGACCGGCGAGAGGACCGCGACACCGACGAACCACCGCGCGGGACCGGCGAGAGGACCGCGACACCGACGAACCACCGCGCTGGACCGGCGAGAGGAACGCGACACCGACGAACCACCGCGCGGGACCGGCGAGAGGACCGCGAGACGCACCTCCCTCTCTCTGCCCTCCCTCTTTCCGACCGGCGAACCACCGCGCGGGACCGGCGAGAGGACCGCGACACCGACGAACCACCGCACGGGACTGGCGAGAGGAGCGCGACTTCCCTCTCTCTCTCTCTCTGCCCTCCCTCTTTCCGACCGGCGAACCACCGCGAGCAACCGACGAACCACCGCACGGGACCGGCAAACCACCGCACTGCCCCTCCGGCTCCGGTTCCGGCCCCGACTCGTCCGTCCCTTGCTCTTTCTCTCTCCTCGCGTCTCTGTCTGCCCTCCCTTTCTTCGACGGCGAACCACCGCGTGACTGGCGAACCACCGCGCCCCCCCTCCGGCTCCAGATCCGGCACCGGCTTGTCCAGGTAATTTCTCGCTTTCTCTTTTCTCTCTTTCTCTCTGTCTGACGGGGTGACGGAAGGGATTTTATAGGAGTTCAGTGATGCCTGTGCTTGAGTGTAGAAGTTGTGGTCATGGCGAAAGTCTTGGTCAGTTTTGATGATAAATGTAGCTCAGCTCCTTTCGGTGATGAGGTCAATACTGGTGAAATTGATTTGATTATTGATCAGAAAATGCCAGACAATCCTATCAGCTTTTGGACAGCCAATATGCATACCCAATGGCCAGATTTCACTAAGGGGGAGTTATCCGAAAGTCTCTATTGGCATAATTTTTCCACACGTTAAGTCTAGTGTAGCCTAGTCAACTGTCGTCATTTATATGACTAATTCAATCTCAGATGACGAACTCCCTTAAAAGATTTGCAGAGACATGTGTAGGTGCTCCATTTAATCTCACTTGTTGATGAAAGTTGCAACGGAGTGGACATATGCTCAATTAGAAAATTTATACTGAACACAATGCCTTTATATTTGGAAGCATGTAATAGACTATTTAACACAGAATAATAGCAATCAATCCCTTTCTTTTTCAGGAATTTGGAACTTATGTTGCATAGTTTTGAGGACATTTTACACATGAGAGCTGCTGTTTTAAATACTGAGACCTGAAAGGTCATTAGTTATGTTGTTCTCACATCGGTACCAATTTTTACCGTAGGCAAAGCTTTCACTTGGTCCCAAAAATTGCAAGTTTTCACTTTTTTTTTTTCCCCTGGTCATCATTCTGCATCGTTGCGATAATTCATTTCCATGGCTATTTGGAAGCTAAACTCTAACACCCCTAAAAAGGTTGCCACTTTGGCATGTGAAGCTTCTTAGGAGCAATTTGAACTGGTGAAAATCTTAGAAGGGGGTAAGGTGTATATTAATTGGTGTTTTATGGGCAAGCAAGAAGGTGAAAGTATTAACCACGTGTTGCTACAGTCTAGTGTGACCAGAGAGCTTTGAGAGTTGCTATGTGTGGTGTTCAATAGGTCATGCCGTACTTGGTGAAAGAAGTTTAGGGTTTAGCAAAGGACTTACTTAGGTGAGAAATAAGAGAACCTCTTGAAATGGAAACTTTGGGAGTGCTTAACAGAGTGCTTTGTAATCTAGGACTTTAATGTGAGTTGCATTCTTTATTTGTCTGAGGTGTACATATATCATGTTGATGATGTAAAGTTAAGAGAGTTTGGACTGCCTATTGTTTTTGCTGTCATAAATATATGATACAACTAATTTATTGCATCTGTTGACTTTGTCCATCTCCTCTCTTTCTGTCTATCTGATATGCAGCACGTTATGCAATGCTTTTGCTGTTCTATATCAAGGATAATGTCCTCCTCAGAATATATTAGCTATAGTTTAAACGGCTTACGCCTGGAATCCATTTTCAGTATGTGCTGGTTATTTGTGGTGTTCAATAGGTCATGCCATACTTGGTGAAAGAAGTTTAGGGTTTAGCAAAGGACTTACTTAGGTGAGAAATAAGAGAACCTCTTGAAATGGAAACTTTGGGAGTGCTTAACAGAGTGCTTTGTAATCTAGGACTTTAATGTGAGTTGCATTCTTTATTTGTCTGAGGTGTACATATATCATGTTGATGATGTAAAGTTAAGAGAGTTTGGACTGCCTATTGTTTTTGCTGTCATAAATATATGATACAACTAATTTATTGCATCTGTTGACTTTGTCCATCTCCTCTCTTTCTGTCTATCTGATATGCAGCACGTTATGCAATGCTTTTGCTGTTCTATATCAAGGATAATGTCCTCCTCAGAATATATTAGCTATAGTTTAAACGGCTTACGCCTGGAATCCATTTTCAGTATGTGCTGGTTATTTGTGGTGTTCAATAGGTCATGCCGTACTTGGTGAAAGAAGTTTAGGGTTTAGCAGAGGACTTACTTAGGTGAGAAATAAGAGAACCTCTTGAAATGGAAACTTTGGGAGTGCTTAACAAAGTGCTGTTGTAATCTAGTACTTTAATGTGAGTGTGCATTCTTTATTGGTCTGAGGTGTACATATATCATGTTGATGATGTAAAGTTAAGAGAGTTTGGACTGCCTATTTTTTTTGCTGTCATAAATATACGATACAAATAATATATTGTGTCTGTTGACTTTGTCCATCTCCTCTCTTTCTGTCTATCTGATATGCAGCACGTTATTCACGTGCATTCTTTATGATTTGCAGCACGTTATGCAATGCTTTTGCTGCTCTATATCAAGGATAATGTCCTACTCAGAATATATTAGCTATAGTTTTAACGGCTTATGCTTGGAATCCATTTTCAGTATGTGCTGGTTATTTTAGGCCATACTCTGTAATTGATTGAACTAAATAATAGCTGAAAGCAAATAGACTTGTCCATGGCTGATTGTATGTTGTACCTCTTTAACAGGTCAAGCATTTGGTGTTTCATTTTAATCCTTGTTTGGGTGCGAAGTTGCACGTGTAAATTTATTGGATGGCTGAATCAGAGGTAATTCTTTACTTGTACTATTCGAAATATATATTGTTTTCTTAAGTAAAAGTGGGATAATTATATTTTGTTCTTTTAATTGCAGCTTGAAACTTCCCATCTTGCACATGTAATGCGTGATATGGAAAAAGACTTTGAGTTTGCAATAGGAATGGTTTTTTCAAATGAACTTGAAGCATATAATAAGTATGTGGCCTATGCACTTAGTAAAGGATTTGGAGTGAGGAAGGGTAATTTGGTTAGAAATACTAAAGGAAAAATAACCCGACGGACTTTTGTGTGCAATTGTGAGGGGTATTCTGTCAGCTCATCTGATCAAGAAAAGAAATTTGAGAAGTTTGAAGTTAGATGTGGCTGTCTTGCTCATATCAAGTTTAAAGTTGATAATGATATCTATGAAGTGATAGAGTATAATTCTGAGCATAATCATGCATTTATTCCTAAAGATCAAAGGCATCTGATTAGATGTGGAAGAATCATGTCCGAGAGTTGCAAGAGTGTTTTAGTTGACAAGATGAAAGCTGGCATTGGGGGAATTACGGCATATGAGTTTTTGGCAAATGAAGCAGGAGGAAGCAAAAACTTAGGTTTTAACCCACGTGATTGTCAAAATTATTTGCAGACGACAAGATCCAATAGTATAAGTGGGGAAGATTGTCAAAATCTTTTGAACCATTTTCTTAGCATGAAACAGCAAAAGCTAATGTTTTCTTATGCTGTACAAGTAGATCAAGATAGTAGATTAACAAATATATTTTGGACAGATAGCTTGTCCAAATTTGATTATGACTGCTTCGGTGATGTGTTAGTGTTTGATACCACTTATCGTACGAACAGATATAATATGATATGTGCACTTTTTGTTGGGGTTAATCACCATTGGAAAAATGTTTTGTTCGGCTGTGCATTTTTAATGGACGAGACTGCAGAATCATTTATTTGGTTATTTGAGACGTTTTTGAAGTCTATGGGAAATAAGGCTCCGAAAACCATGTTCACTGATCAAGACCAAGCCATGGCAAAAGCGATTAGAACGGTATTTCCGAATATACAATATCGTTTATGCACTTGGCATATCATGAAAAATGCCGATCAAAACATTCCAAATCTTTACCATAAGCCAGGTTTTAGGAATACATATTTCTTAGCGCTTATGTATAGATGCAGATCGGAGGATGAATTTGAATCTACTTGGAGGGAAATGGAAGAAAAGTGGGATACTAAGGATAACAGTTGGCTTCGGGGATTATACGACCTTAGACATAAATGGAGTTCAGCTTTTGGTCGTGATATTTTTACATGTGGTACAAGATCAAGTGAAAGAAGCGAGAGCACCAATAATGTCTTCCAAAAAATAGTGAACAAGGCATGGACCCCTGTACAATTTGTCTACTACTACGAAAAACAAGTGAAGCATATGAGAGAAATTGAAAGTCAAGATGATTACAGTTGTCGTGAGACGCCCAGATTGATGGTTTCTCACGACATCTTGATGCATGCTGCTTCAGTTTATACCCGTGGCATTTTCACAAAGTTCAATGATGAATTTTTCCAAAGTCTTTCTGAAAATATTGTAAGTAGTACATTTGATGGATTGAATTATTCATTTACTCTCAAGAGTAGGGGGGCTCAACGTGAACATATTGTCAGATTTGACCCTACAGATTCTTCGGTTTTTGTGAATGTAAATTATTTGAATCAAAAGGGTGGTTGTGTCGTCATGCCTTGAAAGTGTTGATCGAGAACATATTAGTTACGCGCATTCCATCTGCCTATGTTTTGAAAAGATGGACTAAGGGTGCAAAACAAAGGATTGCGAATGATGAATTTCAGGAAATGTCATTGGATTCATCTAAGTTTAATCGGTTTTCCATCTTAATGCAACAATCTTTTGAAGTGATGAGTTTGGGAGCTAAAGATGACAATACTATGAGAATAGTGAGGAAATATATACAAAAAGCAAAGACTGAAATTTCAGCATACAAATCAAGTGTGATTATGACTGATGATGCTAGTAATGAGGATAATGAGGCTTCTTTGTGTGACACTTCGGTATTGGATCCCCTTCGAAAGAAAGGAAAGGGAATAACTCATGAAAGACTTAAAAGTTCAAGTGAGAAAAAGAAGAAAAAATCTAAGAAAGGAACACCCCCAACGCCAATTGAAAGTCAAGGTGAGTGACATATTATTGTAATTATGTTTAATTTTTTTTTATGTATGTTATATGATGTAAATTAACATATTTATTATTTTGTAGAATTGGGTGTCCAAGCAACACAGGATGAAACTCATTTCCCAGATTATTCGAGCTATTCAAATCAGTTTCACAGTGCCTTTCATCCTAGCAATATCGGTGGTCCTACAGTAAATTCAAATGTTTATAATCAGGTATGTCCCTCTTAGTCTTCCATTTGAATTTATATTTTACTAATTTGGTCAATTTTTTTTTATATATATGCAGCAGTCACCATATATCATGCCACTGGGAATTATGAGTGGATTTAGCCCATTCCCCAATCAGGTATTTAATAGTTTGGTATATTAATTTAATTGCGTTTTACTAACGGGATCATTTATTATATGTAGATGCGACCACCATATGTCATGCCATCAGGGATTATGAATGGTTTTTTCCCATTCACTAATCAGGTACTTATTATGAAATCACATTACATCCTAATGTTATTTTATCTTATTATTACTACTATAATATTCATTATTTATGGTTCATCTTGGATAGATGTTGGAGTATAATAATGGAACACACGAAACCATTTTGAGTCAGGTACAACTTGATTATTTGAGACATTTTTGTCTTGGCATTTATTTAGTTTAATGTAAACAAATTGATTTTTCCTTTATACAGGAATCATCAAATTCTTTTCAGCATCCTGGGTTAAATGAATTGAACAATTCTGAAGGAACACAAACAAATGGTCCGAAGTAACGGTACAGGACTCTTATCTTTCGTATTGCAATGCTTCTTGTGGTAAGATCAGCATCATTGATGTTGGGAGCAGCAATTTGAGTAATTCTTTTTGGTATTCTGTAGAATATATTATGTTTCCCGAAGTGCCAATTGCTTTGAGGATGTCTGGCCATCTTCTGTTGGGCGTTGTTCGGATATATTCAAAAAAAGTGGATTATCTTTTCCACGAGTGTAATATTCTACTCACTGGATTGAGCAAAGTTTTTGCTCCAGTAGAGCTTAATTTGCCAGAGGATACTAGACAGCCACCGGTACAATTTATCACTTTGCTCAACACATTTGAACTTGATGCCATGGATTTGGATGACGCATATGAAGAGGGACACAGATAAAGAATGTTGCTTCAGTTGGTGGAAACGTATGTACTGCTAGTCCAATAGCAGACTTGAACCCTCTTTGGATGGCTTCTAGGGAGAAATTTTGAGTTATTGATGGCAAAGGAAACATTACAATTGTTTCAGCTGAGAATTTCTTTCTAGGTTATCGGAAGGTGGACCTTGCAAGTGGAGAGATTCTGCTCTCAGTGTTTTTGCCATGGAGCAGAAGGTTGGAGTATGTAAAAGAGTTTAAGCAAGCCCACAGGAGGGATGATGATATTGCTATTGTAAATGCTGGAATGCGTGTTTTTCTTGAGAAAAAATATGATGATCTGGTTGTTGCAGATGCATCAATCGTTTATGGTGTAGTGGCTCCTTTATCTATAACACTTAGTTTCTTTTTTAAGTTTTTCCTCTGGGTTTCTCAGGAGATGGATGAGATGAGATCCATCAGGGAAGAGATACCATCGTCACATATATCTGCCATAAAACCATTTGAAAGACCATCTGCTGTTGGAAGTCAGGATTACGAAATTGTGAAGCAGGGGACTTCCGTGGGATCCCCTGAGATCCACCTTTCCTCAAGGCTACAGGTATCTGTACTAAGTCTGGGAATCTAATGCAGTGAGACTCTTGCATCTTTTGCGTGGTTCACATTGCGTATTTTCATTTGCATCATGGGACTTAATGCTACTTTCCTCAAAACCAATTTTAGTTTCCGTGATTGCCATCAAATCAGGTATTTGGTTGCACCTTCCTTTCATCCAATTGTATGAATTCATGGTCTACTAACATGTTGTAATAAAGATATACACATGTAAGAATGCATGAAATGGCTGCATCCGTTTCCCAAAATTGAGTTCACAAACTTTACACTTCTATTTGCTTGCTACAACAAATTTAAATAAAGCCAGAATGTTCAGTTAGTCTTCTTTGCTTCCCATATTGATGTGACCAATCTTTAAATGGTGGCAGTTCTTGATGCTTATTCAACCCAAAATTCAAACTATTTTTATTTTTTATTTTTTATAACTTCACATGGGTTTGTCACCATATAATATTTTAGTAAGCTCATGAAGGATGGCCATTTCTGATCTCAGGGGATATCTGTTTTGCATTCTTAAATGACTATCTGTAACTCTTCCTTATTTCCATTTTCTATTTCCTTCTTTGCAATTATGTTTTGTTTTCTAGGTGGGACATCTTTGTTTCTTCGTTTTGTGAATTATCCTGTTGCAAATTCTCTGATGTATTTAGTACACTAATATTGCACATAGTCCTGACTGATGTGCCTAAAAACTTTTGTGTCGATTGTTTCATGTGTGAGCAAGGTTTTTCATCTTACATTTTATATAGTTGTGCGATGAAGATGTCATCATGATGTGATCTGTAAATTTTTATTTCCTATCAGTTGCTTTTCTCCATATGCTGAGAATAACTGTTTCACATTCTTATCTGCTATTGTTTCTTCAGGTCACGGGTGTGAGGCAGAATATGCTGATGACACACCCTTGCCACCTGACGGTCTGAATGCCGCATTAGCGCTAAGCAGAAAACCCCATGCCCGAATAATTTCGGTACATGTTTCAGGAGCAAAATCTTCTCCTGGATTTGCCAGCATATTTCTTGCAAAAGACATCCCAGGAAAAAACGAGATGGGGGTTGTTATATCAGAGGAGGAGGTATTTGCTTCAGAATCTGTCACTTGGCGTTGGCCAGGTATATCATAGCAGTCAGTCTTTGTATGTTGTACAAGTGCTTTGGACTCCCCCGAACAAATCGAATTTATGACTTGAACTGGGACCCTCATATTGAAAATTCAAGAGTTACCCACCAGACTAGGAAATGTTTTTACAGTTTTTCGACTCTTCCTTACCCCTTTGTATGTTAAGTCTTCTTGTTTCCATATATTTGTCGCAGGTTATTGGGGTAGTTGTTGCTGATACACAAGAGAATGCGAAACTAGCCGTGAGAAAGGTTCATGTGGAGTATGAAGAACTTCTGGCTATCTTTTCAATAGAAGATGCCATCAAAGCTAAAAGCTTTCGTCCCAACACAGAGGTCTTTGCAAAAAGGTGACATGGATCTCTGCTTTCGGTCGGGTGAATGTTACAAAGTCATACAGGGGGACGTCCAAGTGGCAGGTCAGGAACATTTTTACTTGGAGACACATTGCACCCTGATCTAGACAGTGGATGGCGGAAATGAAGTCCACATGCTTTCCTCCACTCAAGTGAGTGAGGCCTTTGACCAACATTCTTTGTGCTCTCTTTAATGTTGAATTTGCCTGCAGTCAGATTGAATTGCCAAACGTGGATAGCACAACTTGCTTGATAACTGAAGTCAGTTGTAATGGGTTGCTGTGGGATTGGATTTAGCCATTCCTTAGTGTGGCTGTTTATATGATGAAGGTTTTGGACAGAATTGTTGCTTTGGACTCAGTTGCTAAGTTTGATTTTGAGAGATTTATATGCATGTCCTAGTTACCCTTGTTCTTTTATAAGCGGAAAATGGATTCCAGGACTTGACTTTGTAGATAGTAACATGATAGTATTCTTCCTCTGCAGTGCCCCAGGCATCATCAGAAGACTGTTGCTCACGTGCTCGGCCTGCCATTCTCAAAAGTCGTCTGTAAAACCAAGAGAATTGGTGGTGGGTTTGGAGGAAAAGAAGCAAGGTCGGCATTCCTTGCTGCTGTAGCTTCTGTCCCATCGTATCTCTTGAACAGACCAGTGAAAATCACGTTGGATGGAGATGTAGACATGATAAGTGGGCAGCGCCATAGCTTTCTCGGAAAATATAAGGCGATGTTTTACTACTGAGCTTGTCTTTTGTTTCCCAAAAAAGTTGTTCATCAAGAAAAGTCAGAGGAATATTACCAAAGAAGTCATATGCAGATGTGCCAATTTGGTCATAAATCTTTCAATTGTACCATTTGAATTTTAAATCTTTTCACATTTGCCAATTTAGTCATTTTGATCAATTTTGGTTGGAAATTGCTATTTTTATATTCTGAATCTAGATATTAGCATCATGGCTTGTTGCATTACGGCATGTTAAGTGTGCTTAGGGAAAAATGTATCTCTGCACGCACAGCACAGTGACCAGTTAAATTACTTGATACAGGTAGGATTTACGAAGGAGGGAAAGGTGCTGGCACTGAATCTCGAACTTTATAATAATGCTGGGAATTCTCTCGACCTGTCTCTTGCTGTCCTTGATCATGCCATGTTTCATTCTGATAATGTCTATGAGACACCCAACATGAGGGTCATTGGAAGGGTTTGCTTCACTAATTTGCCTAGTAACACAGCATTCCAAGGTTTCGGTGGTCCACAGGGCTTGCTTGTTGCCGAAAACTGGATCCAGAGAATAGTAGTAGAGCTGAAGAAGAGCCCAGAAGAGATAAGGGTAACTTATACCGTTGTTCCTCAGTTTACTCTTTTCCTGGTTATTTTCTCTAGGCTTTCTTTCTACTTACTCTCAAATTTCCTTATAGGAAATTAATTTTCTAGGTGACGGGTCAATAACACACTATGGACAACGAATTCAGCACTGCACGCTAGACCCTCTCTGGAATGCACTGAAAGAGTCGTGCAACTTCTCGAATGCTCGTAAAGAAGTCGACCAATTCAATCTGCAAAATCGATGGAAGAAGCGTGGAGTTGCCATGGTTCTAGATGGAGTTGGCGTGTGTTTCACGGTGAAACATGTGAATCAGGTATGGAATAGAATATGCTGCTCTAGGACATTTTCCGGGTCACTTTATTGAACACCTTGCTCCTTGTTGTGTCCCTGTCTTTTCACTTGGGCAGCAAGAGAATTTGTTTCTGCTCTTTTGATCTTGTTCTTTCTCCTGACGACTCATTTGAATATTGATAGTTTTCTTCGTCAAGATGTGCCATGTTTATAGTGATTTTCTTATGGTTTCTTTAGGCAGGTGCACTTGTTCATATTTATACAGATGGGACTGTTTTAGTTACACATGGTGGTGTAGAGATGGGTCAAGGTTTGCATACAAAAGTCGTCCAGATTGCTGTGTCTGCCTTCAACATTCCTCTCTCTTCCGTCTTCATATCAGAGACCAGTACTGACAAGGTAGTAATGCCACTCAGGAAATAAGCAAAAGAATCTTATTGTCTGTTTTAGGTCATTGATACTTGCTTTGTGGCAGAATCTTTTGACTTGAGTTGTGCAGCTCATTGGATGAAATACTTTATCTTGTAGGTGTGAATATAAGTCACTGCTAGTAAATTCATCCATGCTGGTATTTTGGGCTAATTTTGTCAAAAATAGTTCTTTTCCAACGGTATATTCTGCAATGCCTTGTTGTAATCTTGTATAAATCCTTGTGATATAGGTTCCCAATGCATCACCAACAGCTGCGTCTGCAAGTTCTGATATGTATGGTGCTGCAGTTTTGGATGCATGTGAGCAGTTAAAGGCACGCATGGCGCCAGTTGCTGCGTGGAAGAATTTCAGTTCTTTTGCTGAGGTATATCCATTGTGCTGAGATAATTATGTGAAAATCCTATTAACATGGACTAGTGCTGAACTTAATATGTAAGAACTTCTCTATATGAGTTTCTTAACCGCTATAGTTTGACTCAATCTGCTAATCCACTCGATTTTTTGGTCCGAATCACAAGTTTAAATATGAAGCTGCTAAAAGCTGTATGCTTATTAGATTCTGCATGTCTTTGTCCTCTGATACCTAACAAGAATGGCTTGTTTTATAGGACATTCTAGAATCATCACAACATGCGCTGGTACCTGTTTCTGTAGTTAGTTTAATGGAGGAAGAGTCAGTGTCCTTATAACAGTTTCATTTTTTTTTTTTTTTTGGTTTCTTATATTATGCAGTTTACAGAAAGATATGTAGTCTTTTTATCGGATAATGATAAGGTGACTTCTATGCGTGTTTAAACAGTAGTTGGCGTTCTGAAGGTCCTAGTCGTAGTCACCCAGGTAGTCACCCAGAAGTACATAGGGAGAGATTCCAGGATTCTCCTCCTAGATCAAGGGGAGAGATTGATCATGACATTCCCATGCTAGATTTGCCAGAAATAGAAGTTATGCGTGATGCAGTTCATGATGATGTCTTTGGGAACTTTCCTCCCATGACAGATCATGTAGATGATAGAAACTCTCCGACAAGATCTAAGCAAATCATGATGGAAAAGGGAACTGTCACCCCTCCTGTGCCAGATGCCTTGGCTTCTGGAGGGTCATCATTACCATATTAGCAGCATTCAGAAACAGCTGCTTCAGCAGATCTGCAGAATGCTGCTGTGTTTCCGGATGAGCATTGTTAAGTTACTTTAATTAAGTTTCCTTTATTATCAGAGTTTTATTTCCTTTTTTACTTACATAAGGATATTATTGTCATATACAATTTATATTCAATATAAATACAATGGGTGTAGGGTTTCTGTTACTAAACAGAAATCTACAGCCCCCTTTTTGTTTCTTTCTTTTACATTCTCCTTCTCCTCTTCTCTATTCCTTCTCCCTTCTTCTTTCTCTCTTACTATTTGCTGCGGGTTCTCTAATCAGCTTTGTGACAAGCATATTTTGTTTGGTGGGTCCTTCTACCACTTTCCACGCACATTTTATTGTGTTTATGAACTGCGTTTATGCCTTTCCAGATTTCCCATAGCTGGCGTTCTTTACATGTGTTTTTCTATATGTCAGAGCATGCATCACCTGAAATGGCAATTCGATCAAGCCCACCTGTCCAGCAGCCACCAGCAAGGAAAAGAAAGAGAAAGTAATTGTTTGATGAATGTGTAGTGTTGAAAAATAGGTAATCTTAATAGTCAAGACACAAGAGCAGACTCAGATATTCTTGTTGCCTTATAGTAACTTGAAAATGTTTATGTGCAGCTTTATGGAAAGGGCTCTTGACAATCCCAGTGATATACTGCGTAAAAGGAAGAAGATTCCTAGCTCTGCTTTTGGTCTATGGAAGTTAAATAAATGCCTCAGGAAGGAGTGCGATTTTCAGGAACCCCCCTTCAATGGTATTTGTCTCTCTAAAACTTTTCTACTGCTTTTTTGCATGTGCTAGGTGGAGAAATCTTCACTAGAGGATCGCACTATATGCATTGCTGCAGGCATGTGCAGTGATCTTCAGAATATATTTAAGAAGGATTACGTACCAATAAATCTACATCTTTCTGGCCAAGATGATGTTATTCCAGAGCATGTGGATTCAGAGACTCCAGGTCCAACAACTGAAGTTTTGCCTGTTCTTGGGATTTCTCGTTCTCCTGATAATGCTACTGCTTTTGACATGGAAATTCAACATCTTCGGCATGACAAAGACCAGACCGGCGGTAACTTCCTGGATTTTGTTTCACTTCCGATGAGAGGCATTGACTCCTCTTGGAAGAGATACCTCTACCCCTATATCAGGTAGTTTAGGATCGGCGCCGGAGCTTCCTTAGGGAAGTACTGTTAGAACTGGAGTCCTGCCGACACCTGATGCTGCCACGTCCACCGGTACTTTTAGGTCTGACACGGAAACACCACTGACATTTATAGAAGAAAATCAAGTTGAAGAGAACACTTGCCTTTCAGATATTCCGGAGATGACTGCTGCCGAAGTAAGTCTTCGCTTGCTTTCTAGTGTGTTGTTGAATTCTATTGAATTCCTTTGCTAACTGGCCAATTACTTTGACAGAACATCTCATTAGTTATTTAATACCTGGCATTTTTTGTAATTCGAATTTGTCTTGTTTCACTTGGTCCTTCTATAAACTCTGTTACAACTGTTTTCATTGTGACATGCCTACAATTTCTACTTTGCAAAGTAGCTCGCGTTCGAGAAGTTTGTTTGGCACATTCTTCATCTTATTTTGCATCACCAATCTCAGTTCCTTATCCTTGACTAAGAGTTTTTCTCTTGGGAGTATTCTTTCTTTTGCCTTATCTACTTGGCATTACTACCTTGCAGTCTTTGATGCATTGCCTAGTGCATAATGCTTCCTTCATGTATAGAAATGGTGTATACAATATTTTCTGCTTCGGATGCATGTGAATAGGCAATTGTTCTTCCATGATAGGAGTAGCCTGCAATTTGCAGCCAAACTGGCTCTTCACCTAGTGTGGATGAACCTTCTTCAAGTTAGCATCAATATCCAAATCCTCACCTTTGATTTGACAAACAGACTTATTCAGACATGACATAATTGGATGCATGTTGAACGGGAGTTGTAGTTCTGAATTCTCTCATTCAAATTGTTGAAGCTTCTTCGATAATGATCTCTCAAGTGACGCGCAAACTCAACAGCCCCTGAACTGAAATGCCAAGGATATCACCCGAAAATGATAAAGCCCAAATAACCCACAAAAATACCAATCTTGTTCTTTAGTATGCAGTTCATTTGCCCCATAGGCTAGTTTTTGCAAAACCTAGAATATATAGTGTTAAGGATCTTCAATCAAACATTTATAATTTGAATTTAAGAATCTTCAATCAAACATTTATAATTTCAAGCAAGAATTTGATCGAAATTTCAAGAAGCTTTAGTAACATCCTTTTAGCAGCATTGGAAAATATGCAATAGCAAAATAAATTTAATGATATACTAACATAAAAGTTCACTTTATTCATCCTACAAACAAAATGCACATACATTTACAAACGACAACTAAAACTCATGAGCAACCCAACCAACATTTTCAAATTTGCCAAATCTCATAACATATCAAGTTTAAAAGCTAAAATTACCATAAACAACACAACCGACATTTTCAATCTAGAATTTTCTTTCTTCAGTTTTGTCAAATCTTGCTTCAATTTTGCATTGAGAGCCCTATGTTCAACATCCATTGAACAACCCTCATCCTCATTATGGGTTGACATTTGTTTTTGCTCAACATTGCTTTGGCAAAAACTTTTTGACATACTCCTTGCCAATTGATTAATTTCCTTATCAATCCAAACAAAATAATTACAACTTTCTTCTCTATTGTAGTGGGTGTATTTTGGGCAGCCATAGTATCTTCTCCTTTGATTGTCCTTTGACCTTGCCGTTCATAGAGGACATTTTAGGCCACAATAGCAAAACACGAACGTATCGTTGTTGATTGGAGGGGTTGACATCATTGATTGTGACGAATATTATGCAAAAAAGTGAGAATAGCCTAAGATTTAATAGAATCCAAAGGGACACTGCAAGAATCCATTGATCAAAGTTCATAATTACAAAAGGTTCATCAATTATTAAAACTTAATACATGAAGAAGTACATGAAATTACTTTCTCTAGAGTCATGATATGGGTGTAGAATATGGAGTTTGGTTAAGGAAGTCTTTAGTGAAATATATTCTTACGCTTCTCTAACAATAGTGACTGAGCTAACTAAAGCCTTACCAAATGGACAGCCACATTGAAAGCTTAAAACATAAGTCACATACCTGAATTATCTCCTAATTCCAAATGACAACTGCAATTAGAGAGTCTTCAATATTTCTACCACCTTTTAGGAGCTTCCTTAAAGAGCCATCAATTTGGAGATCAACAATTGAAACAGCATTGCATTTTATCATAATAAAAAGATAGCCAAATGTAGACATTTCATCCAAATATGCAAACGTTCTGAGGTCAAGGTGAGCAGACCTTCCTGCTCCAATTTCTCCTTCAAATATGTACAGTTTGTCAGACATTGCTGCATACACAACAGAATCCAACAGTTATTATAGGTTTATAATCCAAATAGTTAGCATAATGTCAAGAGAGGAAGAATGGTTAAACCAAAGAGAATAGGCCTCGCCCTAGCAATTTCTGAGCTTCTAAGTTGTATCTGCCTTTTTCGTCTGGACTTATTTTGAGAAAAAATTTTGTATGAAGCATTAAATCTTTTACTTATATCTTGTAGACAAAGTTAGAGGGGTGCTGGAGCTTGACCGTGAAATGGAAGATCTTGCTAAGCTACTGATTGCAGAGCAGTCACTTCCCACGTTTGGCAGAGGATACAACTATGGTGCAGCTTTGAAAGGTTCTTTTAAGTAAAGGAAGTGGTATTAATGCACAGTGAATGAATGCTTGCTGGTGAGATGAAACATCATCCTCTTGCTCTAGTGGATGACAGTCTACCTGTTGTAGTGATTACTATTCATGATGCTTGCTTCAGGTTAGCTTTTGTGTTAGAGGTTAACTTGCATCCCAGTATTCCCTATTTGGTCTAAACTGAAGGTGTCAGTGTTAACAGCAAGCAACAATCAGTTATTCAGCAACTTCGTGCCAGTAAATGATGCCTAATTGTCATGTGCCCAAGCGGGGATGCTGCAGCTGTGTCTCATGGAGGAGGGTGTAGGGTCATTGAAGTTCCTCAGGTGGAGGATTGGCTTCAGCCTATAGTCAATATAGTTCCTTTCCAGGTACAGGGTACTTTTATAATTTATTAGTGCTTACTATCAAGAGAAAATCTCTTTATGCCTTGCCAAGATGCAACATTTTCTTTGTTATGTTGTACTGAATGCGCCATATCTTGCCGAATGCGAAGCTATGATGTAGATGGGGGTGGAACTAGAAGGGAGCATTTAGTTTTCTGTTTTTTTTTTTTTTTTTTTTTAATTTGTTTTATGCTCTTGGTGTTTGCTTTTGAATTAAGGGTCCCGAAATTCTCTCTATAATTTTTTGTTTAGTTTTTAAAGAGATTCTATTTTTAAGTCTCAACTGGCACGAACAAAACCAATTATTGATTGAGCCTTATCATTATGCTGTTCTAACTATTTTGTTCTTATAAAGTACCTTAACATTACTGTTTCCTCTTTTCAGATGGTCTGTTTCATTAGTTGATTTGCTGATTCGTTGGACATGGGATAATTTTTAACTTTTGGGGTGGTGTTGTTGGTGTATCCAGCCTAAGGACCTCGCAAAAAATGTGACAACTGAGTTAAAGCGATTTCTTCCGATTTTATTCATCTGGCAGCAAAATGTATTATGTAATGAGAATATAAAGCGATTTTCCAGCAGAGTTTACATTCTACTGATCACGTTGATTCACTAATACTTGTACTTTTTTAATGAGTTAGGAAAAGCTGCCGTAACCCAACTTTTTGCTCGTTCACAGCTTGTTATGCATTCACCTATTAATCTATACCTTGAAGTCATTATCATGGTACCTGATCATTGTTTTTTACAATTGACAGAGCAAGAATGGCTACATTTTAGTCTCATCTTGGATGCCATGCAAATTAGAGACAAATATGTAGTTCATTAGTGCCTTTATTTTAAAGGTCATGAAAATGGTTATTGCCGACATTTTAGTTATCATAATTAGCATTCTTGAGGGTGCAGCTATCCTCTAGTAATACCAAATTCGGAGACTCCTTTTTTATGGGGGACTTTGTTTGAAGTATCTTTTGCTGCATCATGAGATGCAAAAGGAGTCTGGTGAAGGGAAGAGGAAAATTGCATGCTTATTCTAGAAAAAGAGCAGGTGGTGAGAACCAAAAAAAGGTGGTTATTAAAGGTGCAAAATTGATGAAATCAACTGAGTTTCTGAGACATGATTTTGCTTTTCACTGAGATTGGTTTTTGACGTGAAAATGTCTGTCGAGTGGCGATTTTCATCAAACTGTTATTGAACTCCACATGGTTCAAACCTTTCTTGGGAAATACTCTTGAGGTTACCTGTACTGTCTGTTGAATCGACTAAATGGGCATATTAGCATGTATTCGACCATGGAAACGTTCTGCTCTGTAGGCACAGTGGGGACTTGTGTATTTAAATGGAAAGATCTTCATGTCAACTCACTCCAGAGCATTTGTTTATGGTCTCTCACTTGACACTTTGTTACCTGAGTTCAATTTGTTAGTCAATCGTATTACAAGATACAATGCGACTCTCACTAGATACCAGCAAAAAGCAAAGCCATAAGTTCCAACTGCGCTGTTATTTTGTCTAACACACTGTTATATGTTTCTTCCCTACTCATTTTTATCTTTCCAGGGTGTGCGAGTTGCAGGCACTCTGGGACATTTGCAGCTCTGTCAACATGGACCAATTGCCACTTCTGGCACAAAGCGCATATCCACAACCATACGAGGCATAAGTGGCCGTGCTCTTCCACCATGTAGCCGGTGAAAACGAGACACTCGGACAGACATAAGTACAATCTTTTTTTTGAACCCACATGTAAAGTTTTCAAGCAAGACCAAGCAAGAGGACGATGGAAAGCAATACCGATAACAACAAATAGGGGAAAGAGTGAAAGGGGCCTTGGAATAACAACGATGCAAGGGAAGCCACCAAGAGCGAAGCAGCGAGCATCATGAGGATGTGAAATGCTCGGGCACAACAAGCGGGAGCAAATGATAGATGAGCAACAAGTGCCAATGAGCTATAGAACAGAAGACAGAAGATGGCAACAGAGGTGGTAAAAGAGTGGGTGTCAAAAGGGGACTTCGGTTTCCCTTGATATTTCACCTTAATGAAGTTGAGCAGCACGGGAACAATTAAGTTAAGAACCGCATGGTGGGAAGTGGAGGCAGGGAAACCTCGGACATTTCTGTGGGACAACTGCCGAGCGGCATTGGAAACTGGAACAAGTTTCCAGATTATCCTTTATCCTATGTACAGGACGATTATCAAAGTAATCAGATAGAAAGATGGGCTACTAGAACAGGGAAAATACTAATGCATTAGAGTGGGAGCAAATCTTCCTTTTCATAATGGAGTGGTTGAGCACTGCACTAGCAGATTGTCGAGCTATTCTGTTATTGTCTTGCTACTCTTAGGCAATTTGATGAACCTAGACCGAATGAGGGTGACATTATAGTCAAACTGTCGTCTTGCAGTGAATGCAACGGGGTTGGGGACATCACACATAAGATAGCATACTGTGACTTTCATCCCATGTCCACGAAACTTTTACATTCATCTTCTGCTTCACTCATTGGAGGACAAACGAAAGTTGTCTAGTTTTCCTGCTTTATAGAGCGCTTGATGGTCACCGCATATTTATTTCTTTATGGAGACAGAAGCAGACCCTCCAACGAGCCAAAAGAGTTTAGTGCCTCCGAAATGCAAAATTCCAAAGTCAACATTGATGGACCTGACATAAGTACAATAATTTAAAAATAAGTTCCTCTGGAGCATACGGAAGTTTTGGCTCGGCAGCTTGGAAGCTGGTCTCAAGAGCCTCACCCATTCGTGCAAATAAGAATGGAAATAGACGGGTGTTATAAAACCACCGGCCACTGGGCCTCGGAGAGATTTGTTCGGATTATCTGTCCCTGTCCATATCGGTCGAGGCTAACGCCAGCAGATCTGAATCTACAAGGGCCCACCTCAATTCTTAGATTCAGTGCGCAGTGGCTTTTCAGCCATTGTTACTTGCTGCTTGCAGGCTCGAAAATCTCTCCTTCGTGTCTCCTCCCTGGCTCAACGTTGGTTGGTTAATCATGAAACATTGTTTACGGTCACCCCAGGTTTCTGATGGGGTTTGGAAAAGCTCTCCCGGTTAAAGTCGAGAAAAATTAGGTGCGACCAAGCTCACATGCAAGATCCAAACTTGAGCAATCCCATTCGCAGTATGCCCATCTTCTAGAACAGATACACTGTTTATAAGGTCACCTTCTACTGAACAATGGACACCCGTACCTATATTACTAACTTGCTTAGGCTTCGAAAGCATGTCAGTCCTTCCAATCATGTCACTTAACCTGTATTAATAAGAGCGAAAACAAAAGTGTGTACGGCACGTTGATAACAAGTTGTCGTTAATGAAGCCAAATAATGAGAAAGAGAAGTATAAGGCGAGGTCCATAAGAAAATCGTGCGGATCTGAATGTAAAACGTACCGAGGGGAGGGTTTTCAAGTGATTCGTCAACAACGGGGATGAAGAAGACGATCCGGTACTAGAGAATATGATCATTACATCTATGACAAATTTATGAACTTTCTAAGGATCATACAATAGCTGGAGCGAGACTGCTTTGATATATGGCATTCTTTCATCATCTTTTCAGTCTCGTCGTACTAAGGGACAACTACCCCTGGATGTCTGCCTTCTTTAACGGATCGACATGTCTTAACAAAACCGTTACTTTGGTCTGTTTCTTCACTGGTTACCTCTCTGATGCATGTTAAAAAGCAGAGCTTGCAGCTGCGTCCATGACCTCTTTCCTGGTTCTGTACATCACAGTTGAGAGGTGAATCTGACTAGTTGCTATCATCCGAAAGACTTGATGACAATTATGTCATAGTCGCAGTGTAAACACAAAGGGAGCTGTATGAATGATCATTTTCCTCTCCAATCAAGGCGAAAGCTTTAGTCAATACCACGAGAATAAACAAGTTACAGTCCTTTGAAATATAGTGAAAAGGATAATTACGCTTTTATGAAATCACGGTTCTTTCCAAAATGCGTAAAAATAAGGGATAACTACACCAAAAGTTCTAAACCTTTGTTGAAAAATGCAATTCAATTCTAAACCCTCAAAAAAGTACAAGAAGTCATAATACTTGTTGAGTTGATTAATGTCGCCTTTTTTTTATCTTTCACTTTCTTAAATTACAGAGTCTGTCGCTTTTTCTTTTTCTTTTTTCTCTTCATTTCAACTTGTGCTCTACCTGATACTATTCATCTTCTTTACCGCACAAGCTCAACGATAACGCAATCATCATCAGAGTTTGGCCGCCAACCAAGTCTCAGAGCAATGTTACGACAGTTCTCTTCCCTACCGTCAACAGCCAGTGGCGAGGCCAAACAAGATCCTCCAGTTTCAATCACCATTTTTGGAGTTCCAAGCAGCCATTTTTTACTATGACAGTCATCAAGCTGTCCCCAATGTTCATCCCATGCCCCATCGACATCTGAGCAAGGCCCAGAGACAGCTAGAATTTGCTGCCGATGGAGATCTTAGAGCCCCTGTTTTCACTCTCTCCTGGACTTCATGTCCTTGTAACCCAGCTTTTTGCGTGTTCATGGATTGTTATGCATTTACCTGATATTCTACCTCGAAGACGTGATCATGGTACCAGAACATTGTTTCATGTCGACATGGCAAAAATGACTACAGCTTAGTTTCATCCGGGATGCCATGCATCTTAGAGCAATATGGTAGTTCATTAATGACGTTATCATAAAGGTCATGAAACAATTTCTATTGCCAACATTTTATTTATCTACCAAAATCGGTTTTTTTATGAAGAACTTTGGTTGAAGTTATCCTTTGTTGCATCGGAAGACGTGAAGGGAGTCTGGTGGAGGTCTGAAGAGGAAGATTGTATCCCCTATCCAGAAAAAAAGAGTAGGTAGCGGAACAAAGAAGTGGGTTATTAAAGGTGCAAGAATGATGAAATCGATCATCTGAGACCTGATTTTGCTTTTTCGAGTGGTGATTACGAGGCCTCTTGGATTCAGCTGGAATGAATTCAATTTCAACGCCCTCCAAAGCAGTCGTTCATGGTCTCCCTTTGACTTTTTGTCAACCAAGTCCATTTTATTAATCAACCATAGTACAAGATACAAAGCGACTCTTCACTATATACCGAAAAAAGCAAAGCCATAAGATCCAAAATGCGCTGATATTGGTTATCTAACTCGCCATATATATGTTTCTTCCCTGCTCGTGTTTCCCTTCAAAGGGTGTGAGAGTGGCAGGCACCCCATGGGACATTTTGCGGCCGTGTCAACATGGACCAATTGCCTATTCCGGTACAGAGCGCACATCCATGACCGTACAAGGCAAAGTTGGGCGCGCCCTTCCACCGTGTAGTCGGCGAGAACTGGACACACGGAGAGACATAAGTACAATCCTGTGCTGCACCCACGTGTAAAGTTTTTGAGCGAGACCAGGCAAGAGGACCACAAAAAGCCATACGGGTAACAAGAAATAGGGGAAAGAGTGATAAGGGCCTTGGAACAACAAGGACGTAAGAGAAGACACTAGGAGCAAAGCAGTCAGCACCACGAGGATGTGAAACACTCGAGCACAACAAGCGGGGACCAATGATAAATGAGCAACATGTGCCAATGTGCAGTAGAACAGAAGACAGAAGATGGCAACGTAGGTGGAAGACCAGCGGGCGTGAAATAGGGTCTTGGGTTCCGCTTGATATTTTACCTCGATGAAGTTGACCAGAACGGGAACAATAAAGGCGAGGATGGAGTGGACGGAAGCAAAGGCAGAGCGGATGTCCGTGTGGGGACGACGGCCGGGCTGCATTGGAAAAGGTTTCTAAGTTATCCCCAGCCCTATGTAATGGATGATAAACAAAATGATCAGAGAAACAGAGACATAGCAACTAAAACAGAGAAAGTACTTGTGTATTAGAGCGTGAGCAAAGCTTGCTTTTTATAATGAAGTGCTTGGGCACTGCACTTGCAGCTCGTCCGTTTCTTTTATAATTGACTTGCCACTGTTCAGGAGTTAAACGAAGCTTCATCGAAGAGGGTTACATCATTGTCGACCTGTCGTCTTTCAGGTGTGAAATGCAACGAGTGGGGACATTGCACAAAAATGCGTACTAACACTCTACATTAATCTCCCTCTTTACACAGACAAAAGGAAAGTTGTCCAGCTTTTTACTACTTTATATGGCGTCGGATTTTCCCCGCATTTTCTCATGACGTAGCCAGGATAGCAAAACCTTCCAATGAGCCAAAAGAATTTTGAAAGTGTCCATGACGGCGAGATTCCAAGTCAACAATCATGGGATATTTTTCGCGATGGGGTTCGGTAAAGCTCTCTAGGTTAAAGGCAATAATGATTGCCTTAAAAATTGAGGAAAAGTTCCACAAAGCAGAGTCATAAATGTAAGTTAGCGAGCGGGATTGAAAACTGCAACATGTTTCTAAGTTCCACAAAGCAGTCATAAATGAAGTTGGCGAGCGGGATTGGAAACTGTAACAGGTTTCTAGATTATACTTTGTTCTATGCACACGCTGATTATGGATCGGCGAGCGGCCGGCAAGCCGTCAGCAGCCTCCCCTGCAGTCACGCGAAAAGATTAGGGAATTTAGTTTAGAAAAAAGAATTCGTAAAAGTTCTTTACAAAGTGTAATTTTTCTTTTCAAACCATATTTACATCAAGATTGCTTCCCAATTGTTTTTAGATTGTAGTTTACCAAACATCATTTAAATTTTGGAAAACCTCTTTCTATCTAAAGTCCTTTGGAGACTTACCCCAAGCCAAACCAAATGCACCTATGGAGGCCTTAGAACAACAACGATGCAAGAGAAGCCACCGAGAGCGAGGCAACAAGAATCATGAGGATGCGAAACACTTGGGCACAACAAGCAGGATCAAGTGATGGATGAGCAACAAGTGTCAATGAGCAATAGAATAGAAGAAGACGGAAGATGGCAACAGAGGTCGAGAAGGAGTGGGAGACGAAAGGGGACTGAGGCTTCTCTTGATCCGTAATGATATTTTGAAAATGATAAAATAATCAAAGGCTACCAATATGTTTAATAATTGAGTAATCAGGTGAAACATGCATAAGCCGTTATGTAAATAATGTCCTAATCGGGTCATCTAACGATGAGGAATACACTATTCTTTCAGTGGTGAACAAAGCATTGGATGTATAGAAGCTGGAGGTACCCAAGTAAAAGGTAAACAAGTTAGAACAGGACATTTGGTAAAGTTTGGAGGTACCGTGAACGGGTCAACAATAAGGTAGTGTCATGATTGCTAATATGCTTGGAATGATTAGTGGATAGAAGCTAGATTGAAGTTGAATATCAGCAAAAGTTTGATATAACCAGAAATTTACGGAAGGTGGACATCACTAGAATACTACTTGGATATCAGCAACGTACTACATGATTACCAGCAGGGCCTAAACTGGATATTAGCAGAGTATTAAAGGCTAGATATCAGCAGGGCATAGACAGGTTATTAGCAATGCGTTGAAGGCCAGATATCAGTAAAGTACAATACTGAAGGCTGAATATAAGCCAAAGCCTGGCCATAGTCTGATATCATCAAACAACTGGAAAGCTGAATATTACCAAAACTGCTGATATAAGCAATATACAACTTATAACAAACATATCGTCACAAACTTAAGATTATTATTCTCTGATATTTTATTTTATCCCTTTATAGCTTGTGATCATGTATGGATTTTTGTCATCTAGAGATTTTGATCGACCAAGATTATCTACGCGAAATAATTAAATCTCACAAAATATTTTGATTGATCTAAAAGCAACATATTTTCCATAAATGAATTACTCTATTTATGGATATCAACATTTGATTGTATGAGCGATCAAATCAATGGAAATCTCTTATTGATCGACTTCAACGGCTGATTGATCTTCTCAACGATTGCCCAATTACTAGTTTGAGATTGATCCCCTTAAAGAATAACTGATGGGAATATTGGGTGTGGAGGAGTATAAATGGAGACCAAGGCACCAAAGAGAGTGGGGGATCAAGAATTCATAAATCCAAATTTTTGAGTGGCATTGGAAACTGCGGTAGGTTTCTAGACTATCCTTTGTCCTATGTACAGATGATTTTCAAAGTAATTAATAGGGGTGAGCGGTAGGTTTCTAGACTATCCTTTGTCCTATGTACAGATGATTTTCAAAGTAATTAATAGGGGTGAGCATGGTTTCAATATAGAATTTGGAACTTGAGAATCGGACCACTGGAACCTGAGAACCAAACCGATGGAACTTGTCCAATTCTAGGTTTCAAGGTATGAAAAATAAGTTCCAAATTCCAAAAATTAGAGAACTTATTTTGACAAGTAGGTTCTAGGTTACTGGTTCTAGATTGGTAGAACCTAGAACCTAGAATAAGTTTTTATATTTTTCTTAGTCTATGTATTTGCGTGATCCCGTGGTATTTCGTGGTGCGCTCATTGATGAGTATATAATTTGGAACTATAGTTTGAGCTTCCATTTCATGACTAACGCTTTTACTTTTGTGTATCTAAATATAAATTATGGTCAGTACATTATAGTAGCAAGTAGTGGTTTTAAAGGTAATAATTCACTATAATTGTTCAATTAATAATAAAGGCGAAACTTAGGTAGACCCTCAAACCGACACTACAACCTGTAACAAAGTAGATTCCAAGTTATAGAATATGCAGAGTGGGTTTCAGATTCCAAAAAATGAGAAACATGTTCCAATAGGTAGATTTTAGGTGGAACTTATACAAAACTTGTAACTGCTCAATTCTAGTAATTAGAGAGGGAGATGGGTGATTAGAACAGGAAAAATACTAATGCATTAGAGTGGGAGCAAATCTTGCTTTTTCATATCGGAGTGATTGAGCACCGCACTAGCTGACTGTCGATCTAGTCTATAATTGTCTTGCCACTCTTCAGCAGTTTGGTGAAGCGAAGACCGAAGGAGCGTTACATTATAGTCATACTGTCGTCTTGCGACGAATGCAACGGGGGGTGGGGACATCGCACATAAGATAGCATACCATAACTTTCAACCCCTGTCCACGAAACTCTTACATTCATCGTCTACTTCACACACTGGATGACAAAACGAGAGTTTGTCCTGCTTTTCTGCTTTATAGAGCGCTGGATGGTCATCGCATATTTGTTTCTTCATGGAGACAAAGAAGTAGACCCTCCAACAAGCCAAGAGTTTAGTGCCTCCAGAATGCAAGATTCCAAGTCGACATTGATTAATCATGAAATGAGTATAGGAATATAAAAAGAAGTTCCTCTGGAGCATGCGGAGGTTTTGGTTCGGCAGCTTGGCAGCTGGTCTCCGAACCCCCATCCCATTCGCCCAAATAAAAATGGAATGAGACGGGCGTCATGAAATTTACCGGTGGGGCTGGGAGGGATTTGTCCGTATCGGTCGAGGCTAATGCCGGCAGATCTGAATCTTTAAGGGCCCACCTCAATTCTTAGATTCAGTGCGCTACGGTTTTTCAGCCATTGTTACTTGCCGCCTGCAGGCTCGAAAATCCCTGCTTCGCCTCTCCTCTCTGTCTCAACATTGGTCAATCATGAAATATTGTTTATGGTAACCCAGGTTTCTGATGGGGTTCGGTAAAGCTCTCCCGGTTAGAGGCGATAAAAATCGTCTATTAAGTTGAGAGATGTTCCACAAAGCAGAGACGCGGATGAGGTGGAACAGAGAGAAGGAATAATCTCTCTTCCCTGGCTTGCTCTTCGGGCCACTGCCATTATTAGGCTTTGTTTGTACTCTGCACTTCACCTGCAGAAAAATTGCAGGAGCTTCTTACAATTTCCTATCCCATTTTTTCACTTTAGACAAATGATAATTAGGTGCGACCAAGCTCACATGCAAGACGCAAACTTGAGCAATCCCATTCTCAGTATGCCCATCTTCTAGAACAGATACCCTGCTTATATGGTCACCCTCTACTGTATAATGGAAACCTGTACCTATATTACTAGCTTGGTGAGGCTTCGAAACCATGTCAGTCCTTCCAATCATGTCTCTTAGCCCCTATTAGATAGAACGAAAGCAGAAATATGTACGTCACATCGAACAAGTCGTCGTTACTCAAGCCGCATATAGAATTGTCGTGTGGCTTCCCGAGAAAGAGAGGTATAAGGTGATGTCCACAAAATATATCATGGGGATCTGAATGGGAATCACATACCTAGGAGGGGTCTCAAGTGATTCGTCCACAAAGGGGAATGAAGACATTCTGGTACTGGAGAATATGGTCATTATATCTATGCCAAATTTATGAGCTTTCTAAGGATCATACAATAGCTGGAGCAAGACTGCTTTGATATATGGCGTTATTTCATCATCTTTTCAGTCTCATCGTAGTAAGGGACAACTACTCCTGGATGTTTGCCTTCTTTAACAGATCGGCATGTCTTGACAAAACCGTTACTTTGGTCTGTTTCTTCACTGGCTACCTCTCTGATGCATGTTAAAAAGCAGAGCTTGCAAAATGTAGAGCTGACTTGTTATAGAAGCTAGCTGCTGCCCCCCTGACCTTTTTCCAGGTTTTGTACAGAACAGTTGAGAGGTGAATCTGACTAGTTGCTATCATCCAAAAGACTTTATGACAATTATGTCATAGTCACAGGATAAACAACACAAAGGGAGTAGTATGGATGATCATTTTCCTCACCAATCAAGGTGAAAACTTTAGTCAATACCCGTGTGAATAAACAAGTTACAGCCCTTTAAAATATAGTGGATAACTGAAGTTCTACACCTTTGTGGAAAAATGCGATTCAATTCCACAAATCTCAAAGTCATAGTGCTTGTTGAGTCGATTACTATGGCTTTTTAATTACTTTTTTAAAATAGAGTGTGTCTATTGCTTTTTCATTTTCTTTTTCTCTCTTTGTTTCAACATGTCCGCTCATTGTTATTATTCATCTTCTTCACCACACAAGCTCAACTACGACGCAATCATTATCGGTGTTTGCCCGCCAATTGTCTCCGGAGCAATGTCTCCACCGATCTCTTCCCTACTGTCAACGGCCAATGGCAAAGCCAAACAAGATCCCCTAGTTTCAGCTCACCATTTTTGGAGTTTCAAACAGCTTTCTTTTACTTTGACAGTTCTCGAGCTTTCCCCAACGCTCATCACGTACTCTGTCAACATTTGAGTAAGGGCCAGCGACACCTAGAACTGAGACTCAAGAACCCCTATGTTCATGAACTTAGAGGAATATCGTAGTTCATTAATGCCTTTATCCTAAAGGTCATGAGAATTCCATTGAATGCATTTTAGTTATCTACTGAAGTCAGAAAACTCCATTTTTTATGATGAACTTCAGTTGAAGTTATCCTTTGTTGCATCGTAAGATGTAAAAGGAGACTGGCGGAGGTTGGAAGAGGAAGATTTTACCCGCACAGGGGAAGAAGAGTAGGTGGTGGAACAAAGTGGGTCATTAAAAGTGCAAGATTGATGGAATCAATCGATTATCTGGGACCATATTTTGTTATTAAGAGTGGTGATTACGAGGCCTCTTGGATTCAAATGGAAAGAATTCAATGTCGACTCCCTCCAAAGCACTCCAAAGCAGTCGTTCATGGTCTCACTTTTGACTTTTTGTCACCTCAATCCATTCTATTAATCGACCATATTACAACATACAATGCAACTCTTCACTATATACCAACAAAAGCAAAGCCATAAGATCCAAAATGCGCCGTTATTGGTTATCCAACTCGCTGTATACTTCCCTGCTTGTGTTTCCCTTTCCAAGGTGTGCGGGTCGCCAGCACCCCTGGGGACAATTTGCGGCCGTGTCAACGTGGAACAATTGCCTGTTCCGGTACAGAGTGCACATCCATGACCGTACGAGGCAAAAGTGGGCGCGCCCTTCCACCGTGCAGTCGGCAAGAACTGGACGCACGGAGAGACCAAAGTATCATTTTGTGTTGAAACCACATGTAAACTTTTCGAGCGAGTCCAGGCAAGAGGATCACGGAAAGCCATACGGGTAACAAGAAATAGGGGAAAGAGTGCAGGGGGCCTTGGAACAACAACGATGTAAGGGAAGCCACTAAGAGCAAAGCAGCGAGCATCATGACGATGCGCAACACTCGGGCACAAGTGGGAGCCAACGATAGGTGAGCAACATATGCCAATGTGCAATAGAACAGAAGACAGAAGATGGCAATGTAGGCGGTAGAACAGCGGGAGTCAAATGGGGACTCAACTCCCCCTTGATATTTCACCTCGATGAAGTTGACCAGCACGGGAACAATAAAAGCGATAATAGAGTGGAACTCAGTGAAGGCAGGGAAGATGTCCGTGTGGGAACGACGGCCGGGCTGCATTGGAATAGACTTCTAGGTTGTCCCCAGCCCTATGTAATGGATGATTATCAAAATGATCAGAGAAGTACTCATGTACTAGAGTGGGAGCAAAGCTTGCTTTTTATAATGAAGGGGTTACGCATCGCACTTGCAGATTGCCCATCTCTTCTACAATTGTCTCGCCACTGTTCAGGAGTTTGACGAAGCTTCATCAAGGAGGGTTACATCATTGTCAACCTGACGTCTTTTGAGGGGTGTATGCAATAGCGAGTGGGGACATCGCACAAAAAATGCGTACTATAGTTACTGATTCCATGTCGTGTGCTTTACATTAATCTCCCCCTTTACACATAGACAAAAGGAAAGTTGTCTAGCTTTTTGCTCCTTTATATGGCATCGGATTGTCCCCGCATTTTCTCATAACGGAGCCACGATAGCAAAACCTTCCAATGAGCCAGAAGAATTTAAAAGTACCCACGAATGCAAGACTTCAAGTCAACAATCATGGGATATTGTTTCTGATGGGGTTCGGTAAAGCTCTCTGGATTAAAAGGCGATAATAATTCTCTTTAAAATTGGGGAAATGTTCCACAAAGCAGAGTCATAAATGGAGGTGGAAGAGAGAAAACCTCTCTTCTATGGTGCTCTTTGGGCCACTGCTATTGTTCACCTGTCCCTATAATCGGCTTTGTTTATACTGCATACCTCTTTTTTATTTTTATTTTTGGTCAGATTGTACTCCACACTTCACTTGCAGTAAAATCGCCTGAGCTACGTACGATTATCCTCTCCTCCCTTTCATACTCTAGACATATAAGGATTAGCCAAGCTCATGTCCAAGATGCAAACTTGAGCAATCCAGATCACCATATACCCACCTTTTAGAACAAATACACACCTCCTGCTGAACAATGGACACTGTACCTACAGAGCCAATTTGGCAAGGCTTAAATGCGCGTGGTCAAGATATCAAGAGTATGTCTGTCATCTCAATCATGTGGGTTCCTCACTTAACCATGATTAGATGGACCAAAAACAAAAAGTATCTATGGCACGTTAAACACCAAGTCAACAGTTCTCAAGCCAAATGTATAATTGTTGTGTAATACACTGAGAAAAAGAAGTAAAAAAGGTCGGGCCCATAAAAAATCATCGCAAATGTAAAGCATACCTAGGGGACGGGTCCTACAGGGAAGTGAATAGTCACCAAAGGTGAATGAAGAAGACATAGAAGTACTGGAGAATACAGTCATTATAACTATGCCACATTTATGAGCTTCCTAAAGATCACAAAATGGTTACAGCAAGATTGCTTTGACATATCTCACACTATCTTATTAATCTTTTCATTCTCACCTTACTAAGTGACACCACTCGATGTTTGCCTATTAGCAGATCAACATGTCTTGACAATATTGTTAGTTTGGTCTGTTTCTTCACTGGTTACCTCTCTGATACATGTTAAAAAAGCAAAGTTGTACAAATGAAGAACTTAATTGTTGCAGAAGTGAGATACAGCATCCCTGAACTTTTCAAGTTTTTTACAGAACTGTCGAAAGGTAAATCTGATTAGTGCCATCATCTCAAAATATTGATGAAAATTATGTCATGGGCACAAGATAAATGACACAAAGGGAGTGGGAGTGGTCAATGACCACTTTCCTCTCCACCAATCAAGGTAAAAGCTTTAGTTTATACCATGCGAATAAACAATATGATCCTTTACCCAATCACGGGCAGCACAGTTGGTATGCATTCTCCCTTCCACCGTAGAGGTCGGGGGTTTGAGCTCTCTCATTGCTAAAGTGTCTTAAGTGGGAGGTCTTGGTATTGGGGTCCTGGACTAGCCTCCCCCGAGGTTTTACATCTAAATAGTGGCTTGCGACGACGTCTGATGGTGCCACCGAGCATCGGAGGGCAGTGTGACCCCGATTAGCGTAAGCGAAAGGAAGTCTCCGGCGGTTCCTCGGTTACCAAAAAAAAAAAAAAAAACAATATGATCCTTTAATGGAGTGGAAAGGAAAAGTAATGGCTTATCAAATAATCATCCCTTTCCAAATTCTTAAAAGCAATGACTCACAATTGAAACGCATATCCAACTAGTACAAAACTAGAAATTCAGATTTTCTCTTCCTCTTTGACTTCAAGCCCGCTAATTCATTTCTCTAAATAGACATATGAGGATTTCACCCAGTTTGACATGATATACATGGTGACAGTCAGCTCAACAACGATAGACAACACACATGCATTAAATAAGTTAATTTTTTAGTTAACATTTTAAAAGAGAATTGCTCTTGTAGTCCTCATTAAGCCACGCATTTATCCAAGAAAAGTACTTCCATCAAGTAATGTCAAACTTATCGGATAAAGGGGTAATAGGGGCACGAAAACTTTATATTCAACATTCTCTATGTGAAAAACAGACCATCACTGAAAGGACTATTGGACCTCTATTGACTAACCACTAGAGAATATATTATTTCATCCAAAAGATTAATCACAAAATAACACAATGACTATTCGTCCCGAAATAACGTGATTATTATATGCAATATGACCTGACGAAATGAGATGTCCAGAAGATTAATCACAAAATAACACAATGACTATTCACCACCAGGATGACATGATAAATAAACAGATTCATTTTAGTGCCAGTCACGCCTATGCATGTCTGCAATCTCATTAAAATTCTAGTACTTGGTTTTTAACCTTAGACTTGGGGGTTATTTTCCCACAACTTATGAGCCCCGAGTTTGATAACTTGATCTCAGATTGGTGTCACCTTCTCCTTGGGCTCTTAGAAAATTTACGCGAATCCTCGTGTAATTTAACTTGCAGTTACTTCAAATCTTCTGAGCTACCCCTTTCAGCTGTTGATACATTAGAATAACTTTAACACCACTTTTTCTCATCAGACTTTCATCTTCCTTCTTCAAGAAGCTCCCTAGTCTTCAGTTTAAGCTGGTGCCTCTGATTGTTGTGTACTCTCCATTCCATCTCCCCAAAAGGAGCAAGCTTCTTCAAAGAAACATACTGATTTAGTCCTTTGTCATCCATCGTCAGAATTTATGAAGTGCTCAGCCCATATCTGTTCGGTTTGATCTTTGCATACTTAAACCTTGTCATTCAATCTCCAATTGTATCCTCAGAATCTAACTTAATACTCCTCCATCATTGCCTCTTTAGCTCTCTTTAGCAAAGACAGTTTCCGTTTACGCTTTCCATCCTCAGGAGATATAGTTTCTTCATTCTGTGCCTCGACAATGTGATCAGATTCCTCCTCCCCGTCCTCCTCCTTATCTTCATCTTTGGCATAAATTGGGAAGATCAAATATTGTTTTGAAAGCTAGTCATTCGAAATTCAACTAACTATTTAAATGGAATTGCTCAATGACCCCAACACAGTAAAGAAAAGGTTTGCATCCTGTAACTACAAAATCTTCGGCAATCACTGCTAAAATCTTTTACCATTTGGTGAGAACAGCCTTATTATCGCAATACTTTGTCCATAGTGCCCTTTTAAAGTATTTGCTACGCTACATCTCATGTGCTTTGACAATGTGAGAGTAAGATCTGCATAACTAGCTCATCCTTTTTAAAATAGATCAGGTCTTCCATGGCATCAGATTTACCTAGGAGAAGGCTCATTCATGCTAAAAAAGTAACTCTTAAACGGCTTCCATTTCATTATTTCAAAAGCAAGGACAAAGGTAGAAATTAATTCAGAAAAACTTTTTTAATTTTCGCATAGGTTGGCTGCAAAATCATGATTGTTGGAGTACTTGCAATTACACCATTTCTGTTTTCGCACTCTGTTTTGCTCTTGCGTCCATATATACAAATAATTAATAAGATACTAAGTTAAAAAAAAAAATGAAAAATAGAAATTGTTTTAGTTCACAAGACAAAATGTATGCATGGCTACTCCCAAATGGTTGTAGAACCAAACGAGATGTACCTTGTCCAACCCAACCCCAGACTCTTTGTTCCCAATCTATTTGGCTTTCTGACTACCGTTATTTAAGTGGTATCCCTAAATTTAAATGAATTCGCCACTGAAACACGTGAACTGGGTAAATATGAAATAAAGAGATGCTTCCAGTTCATCCAAATCATAAGTTTTTGCTAGATCCATATGATCTACTGAGCAGATCTTGACATAATCCGAAAATATAGTCAGCATTAAAACATTTTGGACATCTATTTTATTTCACCTGCACATAGTTAGTATTGAGAACGGCAAAGATTACTAGTTACTAATTTCAATTGGCGAGGATAAGGGCACGCCCCGGAGAACCATAATTAACGGCCAAGACATTAATACCATCCTGCAATAATATCAGAAAGAACTATTTTACTTGGTGTTCTCCATAGCTCTGATCCACTACGGATGGAAATGAGGTAACTTCTTCAAAAGCACCCACTTAAGTAAAATTTATACCGTATCTTCCGTTTCGAAAATGGAAAGAAGGTAACTTTTTTCAAAGAAGAAGCCATGAATTACAAGGCAAATGCACCTGGCTGTTTGATCCATGCCAAGTAGAAATTTACCGTTTGTATCACAAAAGCTCATCCCGACCATCACATGGAAGACATCTCTGGGAAATAGAATAGGATTGTTAGTCTTGCTTTAATTTTAAAGGGGCAAAGAAAGTTAAGAATAATTATCAATGATAACCAATTTGAACGATATAGTTCTCGTCCATTATGAAAATATCAGCATGCTCCAGATTACTTCATGACCATCCAACATGTGAAACTTGAAGCTTTGTGTGTGGCTTGGGAGAGAGGGCATTCCGGCTACTGAATACTACAAATCAATAGTGCCACATTGTATTTTCCTCTTTACTCTAAACTCTGTTCATGAACAAATAGAGGCTAATCTAAGGATTACATTTCAATCATCATAAAGGGTTCACAACCGAAACTTCAATTCGAGTTAAAACCAGCTAGAAATATGAGAAAGCAAACTTTTTCAATAGAGCACTCTTCCTTAACACAAAACCTGGATAGCAAATTATCATGCTTAAGTGATACATAATAATACGACAAAAAAGTGGAAGGAAAGCAAAAGTTCACTGAGCATGAGATGCTATATCACAACACGGTCTCATGTACTTGAAATAGAGTTAACAATTACTGCATTGATGGAAGAAACAATGTAGTCCCCCCAGGAGGACTCAAAATATTGGATGGCAGTTTTATCCAATAAAAGTCATCTTCTTGCAGCAATTTCCGCGAAAAATAGGACCAAGCCACGGTCAGAACATTAGCAAACCCACATTACATGATTGAAATTGGAAGACCTGGAACTTGTCCTTGTCGACTACAATAAAAGCATTCCTCAAAAACCACAGCTTGGTGAGATTCTAAAATCGAATAGAAAAACAGCTCAATCAGGCAATCAATTTGGAAAAGCAAAAGAGAAAGGAAAGGAATATGAAGAAGAACGGCTAGATGAAGACTGCTTTGACATATCTAGCATTATCTCATCATTATCTTTTCAGTCTCATATTACTAAGTGACAACTACTTCTCGATATTTGCCTTCTTAACAGATCAAAATGTCTTGACAAATCGTCACTTTGATCTGTTTCTTCACCAATTACCTCTTTGATGCATATAGAAAAGCAAAGACTGCAAAATGAAGAACTGCATTGTTGCAGGATTTGTCAAGTTTTTTATAGAGCAGTTGAAAGATGAATCCGATTAGAGCCATCACCCCAAAAAATTGATGACAATCATATCATAGGCACAAGATAAACAACATAAAGGAAGTGCTGTCGATGACCACGTTCCTCTCCAATCAAGGAGAAAGCTTTAGTCAATACACATGCAAATAAACAAACTACGGTCCTTTGAGTGGAAAAGAAAAGTACAGGCTTCATCATCCTTTTCATTACACTTGAAACCAATGACTAACATTTGAAAAACATATTCAACTAGTACACACCTAGAAATTTCGATCTTCTCATCCTCTTTTGAACTCAAGCCCACCAATTTATTTAACTCTATAAACACATGACAAGTGCACCCAGTATGGCATAATAAACACAGCGACAGTCAACAACGATAGGTAACTCCCATGCATAAGATATATAGGCTCTCTAGTTAATGGTAAAAAAGATCAAAAATTAAGCCAGACAGTTGTTGAGACAATTATTTCCAGTAGGTAATGGCAAATTTACCAGATAAAGGGGTCTTAGGCGATTGAGTTTGTGGAGAAACTTTATTGAAAAAGCTTTATAAAAAAAGGGACACCACTAAAAGGATTAACTTAATCAAGATTGACCAACTACTAGAATATGTATTTTATGACTTGACAAAATGAGACGTCCAGCAGATTAATAACAAAATAACACAATGACCGTTCATCACTGAGATCACATGACAACAGATTCATTTTAGTGCCAGCCACCCCAAAACAACTTTTCCACTTGAGCAAAATACAACTTCTAAATAAATTTCTCTAAAAGATGAAAGAACTCAGATACCTCACAAAAATTTAAGCATCTTCCTTAAGATGCAACACATAACATCCTTATGTCTGAACCACAAAAAATGTCTCAAACACATATATATTGACTAGAAAGCTCTAAGACCAGAGCCCTCCCACCTTGGTTTAGTGCTAATCACGTTGGAATTCTAGTTCTTGGTTTTACCCTTAGAGTTGGGGGTTATTTTTCCATAAGCTATGAGCCTCGAATTTGACAACTTAACCTCAGCTTGGCGTCTCCTCCTCCTTGCATTCTTAGACAATTTACCCAAATCCTCATGTAATTCAACTTTTTGTGACTTTCCATCTTCCAAGCTACCCTTTTTAGCAGTTGATGCATTAGAATAATCTTTACGCCTCTTTTTCTTATCAGACCTCCGTTTTCCTTCTTCAAGAAGCTCCTTCGTCTTCAGTTTAAGCTGGTGCCTCTGATTGTTGTGTACTCTCCATTCCTTCTCCCTATAAGGAGCAAGCTTCTTCAAGGAAACATACTGATTTAGTTCGTTGTCATCCATCATCAGAATTTCTGAAGTGTTCAATCCATATCTGTTCGGTTTAATCTTTGCATACTTAAACCTTGTCTTCAAATCTCCAATTGTATCCTCATAATCTAACTTATAATACTCCTCCATCATCGCCTCTTTAGCTCTCTTTAGCAATGATAGTTTCCGCTTCCTTTTATGTTTTCCATCCTCAGAAGATATAGTTTCTTCATTCTGTGCCTTGGGAACGTGATCAGAATCCTCTGCCTCCTCCTCCTCCTCCTCCTCCTCCTCCTCCTTATCCTCATCATCATCATCATCACCGTCATCTTCACCGTCATCTTCACCGTCATCTTCACCTCCATCATTTAACTTGTGTCTTAAGCTTCTTTCTCTAGCTGCTACGAATCCATCCTTCGACTCTGATTCATCCCAGCCAACCGGTAGTCCTAGCAATTCATCTTCCTTCTCGAAGTCTGGTTTTTCAATTTCTCCACCGTCTTCATCTCTGTCACTGCCAAAGTCAGGGTCCACATCATCTGCATTGTAATACTTTTGATTAAAAACTTGCTTCATCATCCTATCATATTCCTCGGGATCAAAGTCATCATCAAGATCAACTCCATCCAATGGGCAGTCTCCATCTTCATCTATCCCAGCAATCTGCTTAAACTTTTCGAGTTTCTGCTTCATCTCCTCCTTTTTTAAATTCTTCAAGTGCTTCAACTCCTCCTTCCTTTCCATCTCAGCAATTTTCATCCTCTCCTCCTTGCTCTCTCTCTGCTTCTTCCTAGCAGTCTCTTTCTTCCTCACTGACCCCTCGATGGTCCTCGAATGACCCAATACCCTGTCACCTGCATTCTCCTCGTACCTGAAATTCGTTTCATAATCCTCTTGCTTCTCAATCTCCTCCTCATCCCTCCACAACTCTTCCAACTCCTCCTCATTAACATGTCCTTTGCTCTTCTTATCCTTATCAACCCACATCTTATTCAGAAAGAACTCCTTCAGAAACATCTCATTCTCACCCAAAGCCTCGCTCCTGCCAAAATATTCATCCAGCTTCTGCTGAAACTCTGCACCATCACCACCTTCAACTGGCTCAGCATCATCTCTCCTCTTCACTGTCAAAAAATCACCACCGTCGCCATCAACCTCTGCAGCTTCTGCAGCCTCCGCAGCTTCCAAGAAAGCCCTTCTCATCTCCTCTTGCTCCTCACTGTAGCTCTTCTTCTTGGTAGCCTCTGTTTGCTCATCATCAAAATCAGGTCCCTCCTCAATCAAGTGCTTGGCCACCACATCTTTCAGGTAAAGCTTATGTTTTCTGTCCTTCGACTCCTTCTCTTCATCTCCATCACTATCTTCAGACTCAAAAAGAGCAACATTCTTCTCTTTAAGACTCGGGTCTCGGCTTCGCACCTTAAGTAGCGCATTAAAGAAGTCCAAGTCCTTCTTAGTAGCCTTACTCACATCAACATCATCATCATCCAAAGACAATGAGGACTCAGAGGACTCGTCACCTGATTCAGAGGATGAGTCATCTCCAACAAGGCCCTTCTTTTTGAGTTCCTGAAGCCGATGGAGGTCCTCGCGCTTCTTGTTATGCTCAAAACGGTGAGCGTATTCTTTGTTGATCTCAATCTTCGACACATTCTCGTCATCAGAATCGCCGCCATCAAACAGCTTCAACCCCATCCCTGAAGCAACAGTTATCAAGCACAAGCCTACTTATTCAACAGACAACAAAGGGAGACAACAATTTGTTCCAGCAAATAGATGGAGCACATTGCAGAACAAAACGAAGAAGAACAAGCACATTGAATTGGAGATGAAAAAATTCGCTTAAACAACGGGAGATGCAACAACAAGGTCACAGCCCTCTGAATTGAGATCAGAAACATCCCTGCCCTGATTAGGGTTTATCCTCTCGTTTTCTACAAGAAAGAAACAAACAAAGATAAAAGAGACCCAAAGGCTGAGCGTGAAACTCGGGCCGACTGAATTGGCAAGCATTCGACAAAGATTTCCTTTACAACCAACCGACCAGCCCCCGTCGAGTTCGATAACTTTAATTCACTAATTACAAATCGTCAGGTAACCCCGTTAAAACTATGCCTTTTACAAACTATTTCCTGTTTCTGTGACAAACACCGAACACTGAATAAAATCAGAAACGCGGCATGTCGCGTCAGAAAATTCCGGGCAAGAACCGACGAAAGACTAGGGGCAATCTTCGGACATTATCCTGGGTTCTTTAGGTAACGCCGATTCCTCCGATTCCAACAGAAGGGGGCAAACAAAAATCATGGGATCTCGCCAAAAACAGCGATGAAACTATGAATCCTTCCGAGAAAATAGTGGCGAATGGTCAAGCACAGAACAAGCAAAAGAAAAAAAGAAACGGATTGGAGCTTGGCCTACCGAGGTGAAAGAAGCAAGAAGAGAGACCGCCGGAATACCGAGAAGGTCAGCCTCTCCGTCCCTCGCCGTCCCTGGCGGAGGTCGTTGCGGCGGCCGGCGTTCGGGCTTGTTGTCTTGCCGGCAGCGGAACGCGAACGCGAGAAACCCTAGAAAGTGAGAATCCGGTCGTTCGATTTGAATCAGGTGAAATGTAGATGGGTTGTGAAAAATAAGGCGGTCGCGGCTTCTCGTTTCGTTAAGTTGTTTTGGGCTCTATATAAAGCCCTAAAAACTTTCATTAGGGAATGATTTAATTCGAGGAGTTAAAAACAAATAATAATAAGAAAAAAAGAACAACTTTAGCCATGATAAGAAATCCAATGATTTTTTCATATCCTATCTCTTATTTGATAGTTACGGATTTAAAGTCAGATATTCCCATATCATATCCTATGCACTGTTTGGTGAATTGTAGATTTAAACTCGGATATTTTCATGAATAATTATATTCTTGAAAAAAAAATTAGGAAAGTACAAATTAACATATTATATTATAGCAAAATCATCCAAAACGAAATATTTTTTTAAGTCCACAGATTCTCACAAAATCGCACAAAATCAATCCATGATTATGCATTATATGCGAAATGCATAAAGAATTAAAAAGTGATATTGCATATGCTAATATGAGCTGAGTCAATTAAGAATGTTGCTTCAAATGTTGACTTGTTAGAATTGGACCATTGCAAATTATTTGGTGATGAGAATTTATTTTCCTTATACCCACTATGAGTAACTCCCATTGTGTTATGTCACGGGCCGATCGATCACTCTCGATCACTCGTAGGCTGACTCATGTGGCCTTAGGATTTTACCCTAAGCAGCGGCCTAAGGATTTTACGGCCTAAGGATTTACCCTAAGAGCAGCGGCCTAAGGATTTTACGGCCTAAAGATTTACCCTAAGCAGCCTTTCCCACACTCAACTCACAATGATCTTTAGAAAGAGAAACTCTGTATTGTATTACTTGTGAATGAAATAATACAATGAGAGGGTGGAGATCCTATTTATACAAAAACAAGGCAAATCATATCCGTAGATCATCGATCTAAGATTGGAAATTGCATCTCCCCAACTACCAACTACCTTAGGAGTATTCTAGAAGACTCGAGAAAATCCTAGCAGTTAATAATACAAGCCGAGGGTCGCTTGATCATAATCGTGTCACGGCCGGCCCATAGGACCTCTTGGATATGCTTTCTTTCGGGCCGTGTGGTTACATTAAGGTAAATAATTTGGCTCTAGAATAGATGAGCAACTGACTGTAGCTAGCCTTGATTGCGGCAGTTTCTATAGTACTTTAGTTAGTTAATTCAATCAAGATCTAAGCTCGTGTAGATGATGCATTCCAGTATACCAACTGCAATTCACAGAAAATTGAGAGTGCCAGGCTTCTAGAATGAATTAATACATACACACGTTCTGATGCCAAGATCTCCCATAGCTTTAATTCTTTACTAAAAGTTCAATCATTATCTTGTTACTTGCATTGTCCATTGAGGAAACATGCTATGCTACAGAAGTCAATGATGGAAACCTAATATTCAATTCAGGCCAACCTGAATAGAAACACTCAAAAGAAAAAAGTATATGTCCTTAAGACTGGCCAAAGCCAAGCAATAGAAATTTAAGACGCTCTTCTTCACAAGAGGTAGAGCATTAGGAAATAAATAAATAAAATTGCAGATATGCAACCACAAGAATACATAAATGAACAAGGTAAAACAACATCGCAATTCTAACATTTACTTCTAATTTATATATGTTTTCCCACGTAGAACTTGTAAATAATACCACACAAGTAATGAATATCTCCTAGATTAGGTATTCACCAATAAATCAATGATGATCCACCACACCAATAAAATTGCAAATAAAAAAACCACAAGAACACATAAACCAACAACAACATAGTTCTAATATTTACTTCTAATTCATATATATTTTTTTCCCACATTGAACTTGTAAAAGATAATACCACACAAGTAATGAATATCTCCTAGTGAGATCGGGTACTTACAAAGCATAACCGTGAAAAGATATAGATAGCTTTAACGCTAGAAACATTATTGATCAAATCTCACTCCAAATAAACATTAGCTCATCCTCACAAAAATAGGGTGTGAAAAGAAACAGTGACCAAGTGATGAAATTTGTGGAAAAACAAAAGTAGGGCACACAGTAAAGTAGGATTTCATGGAGAAAGAGTCGCATTTTCATGAGCCACAATTGACTGCACCTATGAAAGCAAAACCAAGGAAAGAAATCACAAACCTTGTAAATCTTGCGAATATCAATGCATAGAGAAAGACGAAATCTTGCAAGAAAGTAGAATCGCTGTGGCTCCTCGCTAGAGATGGTGCTTGAATTCGTCGGATTAGAGATACCGAGAAAAAGACGTGTTTTTGTGAGAGGAGTCGTGCGTGTGAGAGAAGGAGAAGGAAAAGGAGAGCATAGGGTTTTTTTAATAATAGATCAACAAGATAAATCCTATTTGGGTCTATCTCACCCCTCCCCCTCGGATTTTTTTATTTGGGCTATATCCCCTCTATATCCGACCTTATCCTATCCTAGCTTTCTACCAAACACCGGATAGGATAAAATATATCATATCCAAGCTTTTATCCGGTCGACCAAACACAGCCTAAATGATAACGAAATAAATCCGTCGCTCAAATGAAATTAGGTGAAACTATAACTGCAAATTCAATTTAACTATTTCTCTTTAGAGCGTACGATACCCTTTGAATTTTGGGAGCAGTCTATTGATGAATCTCTCCATCTTGGCCTTTGGAGTTTTGTGTACTTTCAAATGTTGATGTGAATCGTTCGGACTAATACATGATTTCTCCATGCCATTTGTTAAAATGAAGTAAGATTTGCGTTCTCGACGTCTCGTCATATCGTCATTACTCGGCGCATGTTTTGTTAAAGGTCCCATTAAATAGACTTAACATTAGCACATTGAAAAAGGAAAGAGTTTTGTGCATGATTCCATATATAGAAAACTAGAATCTGCTTTCCTAAACAATTGATTCAAAGAAAAACATGGTCTTATTTCGGGAAACAAATGGATTATCAACACCCCATCATTCGGTTTCCCCAGGTTGGAACAGAAGACAAGTACAGGGTTCAACCATTCACCCCAAGTCCCACATCCGCCATGCCATTAAGCTATAAATAACGCAACCAAGCAAGCCTCCTGACAGTGCACGAGTCCTTTTACTTTCGCTGGCAACCAGCTCGCTGCCGTGTTTTACATCGCATGATGAAGTCATTCGAGCCATCTTGACATCCCCTAAATCTGCAACGAAACCTATGCGAGAACAAAACCTAAATCCCCATGAATCCATCCTTCATCTTCTTCTCACAGCTGCTGGACCACGCTGAGCTGCGACTGCACCCTGTGGTTGGGCTGCACCTGCCTGCTCCTCAGGAGGCATATTCATTGCCTGTGTTACGGCGTTCATGACTACGAGTCCAAGAGGGATCGCGTACATCCACTGAAAATCACAGGAATCAATGATGAGAAATTGGAGATTTTAACTTCTGAGGGACTAATATTTCGGAAAGGGAAAAGGCGAACTCACATATTTGGCCCAAAATGATTTTTCTGGTGGCTTCACAACTTCAGCCTCTCCATTCTCTCCAAGGGTTATCTCTTCCACAAATACTGGAGTCCTGCAAAAGGCGAAAAATACGACAAATGAAGCACCTACTTTCCTGTATGAATGCAAACCTACTATATAACACCATTTAGGTACTGGGTATGACAACTTCTTTTACGCACCAGACAGATTGGCTTAGCATTTTATTTCCAAACGCAAATAAGTTACTATCACACCAGATGCCTTAACATTGTCTTCACTCTCCCACCAACTAGACACTCTTCATAAGCACATATGCTGATTTGTTACCACTAATACATCTCCATAGTGAAAACAGAGTGGAAACATGAGTTGACTTTTGAAGTATTCATAGAATGTTCTGCCTGGTCATAAATTAAGGGAAATGCAAGCCTATGAGAGATTACGAAGGAGAAAATGGAAAAATGATATTACTAGATCATGTACCTTGGTGCCTGCTCACTGTTCTTCAAAATAGTATGCGAGTTAAACGACCACTTTGCTGGCTGAAACATAAGAAACATTATCATGAATGGAAAAGTTACAAGGGCATGGCCAAACCTCAAGATTAAGAACAGCTGAACATCAACAGATCATCAATGCTGATTATGCAATTGTTTAAAGGCTCATGCTTTTGCCACTCCAAATATGGCCAAAGACACCGCTCCCACTTTGAATGAAGGTTATTATCCCTTGCGGGTCCTACTTTAGCATGCTGTTGGAACTTAAAAGGCTCATGCTTTTGCCAAACCTCAAGATTAAGAACAGCTGAACATCAACAGATCATCAATGCTGATTATGCAATTGTTTAAAAGGCTCATGCTTTTGCCACTCCAAATATGGCCAAAGACACTGCTCCCACTTTGAATGAAGGTTATTATCCCTTGCGGGTCCTACTTTAGCATGCTGTTGGAACTTAAAAATTTTCAATTGCGAAGACAAATGTGGGGCCCACTCTTGATTTAAACTTATTTCTTACTTCTTCTTTTTTAATTCTTTTTGTTTGGTTTCTTCTTTTTTTGCTTTTCGTTTTTCCATTTGGGACGATATTAATGATCCTCTTTTCCAAGAAAAATAATTTTTTTTTGGAAGATAGCCAACTAATTGTTGGGTTAATGAGTTGCATTTTTTTTTCCATTTTGTACAGGGATATTCAAAAAATAACCTAACTACAAGTAAAAGTGAAAAAATCATCTACTAATATTAACAAATGCCTTTGGTTTAATCAAAATTTCACTATATGTCATTATGCTATAGTCCATGTATTTTATCTGCTCAACTTTCATTTTATTCGGTGAACCTAGCAGTCCATTTTTATTTATTTTTTCATGTCATTACTACACTATTTCTTAACAGATACTTTTAGAAAAAGATTACAACATGACAGAGATAAGTACAATAAAAATCTAAACATCCATTATTACCATGCAAATTCAAAAGAAAAAGCCCCGTAAAACATTATTACATGGAAAAGTCATCACTACATGAATGAAAGTTGAGCAGTTAAACACACAGATTATAGCGTAATAAAGTAGTAAAGTTTAAATTAAACCAAAGACATTTGTTAACACAAGCAAATGGCTCTTTCACTCAACTGTGCTTAGGTTTTTTTTTTGAACAATGGTTTCCTTGTACAAAACAAAGAAAAGTATGCAACTCATTAGCACAATTACTAGCTGGCTATCCACCGAAGAAACTATTTGTGGAAAATAGGACCACCAATTTCATCCCAAGTGGAAAAAGAAAACAAGAAAAATAAGAAGCCAAACAAAAAGAAGAAAAAAAGGCAACAATAAATCAAGATTAGGCCCCACATTTTCCTTAGTCATCACAATTGGAACTTTTTAAGTTCCAGCATTATGCTAAAGTGGAACTCGCAAGGGACAATGTCATCCATTCAATATGGTAGGGGTGTCTCCAACCATATTTAGGGTAGAAAAAGTAAGAGAGAAGATTGTTACTTACTAGTTTCAGTTGGCGAGGATAAGGGCATGCCCCAGGAGGACCATAATTAACAGCCAAGATGTTAACACCATCCTGCAATAATATAACGTAAAATAAAAAAATCAACATTAATCGGAAGATGGAAAGAAGATAAATTTTCCAAAGAAGAAGCCATGAGTTACAAACAAAATGTATCTGGCCATTTGATCCATGCCAAGTAGATATTTACCATGTGTATCACAAAGTGCTCATCCAGACCATCACGTGGAAGACATCTCTGGGGAATAGAATAGGATTGTCAATCTTACTTTAATTTTAGAGAGGCAAACATAGTTAACAAGAATAACTATCATCGATCACCAATTAAAAAAAGTAAAATAGTTCTTAACCCTTATGAAAGATATCAGCATGCTCAAAATAACTTCATCACCCTTCACCTTATGAAAATCGAAGCCACTGTGTGTGTGGTTTGGGCGAGGGGACATTCCATCTACTGAATACTACAAATCAATCATGCCACAACATATTTTCCTGTTCACTCTAAACTCCATTTAAGGAAAAATAAAAGAGCTAATCTAAGGATTACAATTTGATCATCCGAAAGGGTTGACAACCCAAACTTCTTCGGGTTAAAACTAGCTAAGAATATGCGAAATTAAGCAATCTTTTCACATAAAGCACTAATTCCTGAACACAAATCTTGGCTAGCAATGATCATGCTTATGCGAGCAATCAAAACGCAAGTCACAACGGAAGACACAATTCTACATCACAACACAGTCTCATGTGGTTGGAGTAAAGTAAACGATTACCGCTTTGATGGAAGAAACAATGTAGTCCCTTCCAGGAGGACTCAGAACATTGGATGGCAGCCTAATCCTGTAAAAGTCATCATCTTGCAGCAATTTCTGCAACAAAGGGGCCAGGACACGGTCAGAACACAGCAAAACCTTACATCGCACGATTGGAATCGGAAGGAAACGCGACGTCACCTGGAACTTCTTCTTGTCGACTTCCGTGAGAGCATTCCTCGAGAACCGCAGCTTGGTGAGAGTCTACCAACCAAACACACCGAACCACCTCGATCAGGCGATCGATTCGGAAAAGCAAAAGAGAAAGGAAACGAAGAAGAAGAAGAAGGGCTGACCTGGGGGCCGTGGGACCAGGTCTTGAGGCGGGCGGAGAAAGTGCCGGCGGGGGAGAAATCGGAGTCGCCGAAGGCGTGCTCGAGGGGGAACTGGAACTTCGAGTCGGACTCGGCGGCATCCGAGTACCTCTTCCGGGATCGGGGCGGCGTGAGCGGATCGACCCCGACCCCGACCCCGACCCCGGCCCCGGCCCCTGCTCCTCCGATCGCCGCCCCCAGATCGTCCTCCTGCTCGATCAAGAGCTCATCGGACTGGAAGGCGCCGGCGCGGTGGTGATGCGACGCGGCCGCCAGCAGCAACACCGCCGTCGCCGTCAAGATCCTCCACAGCTTCTCGCCCTCCATTGCTGCCGCTGCTGCTGTGCCGTCCTCCAACTCTGCGAACTCCGACTTGACCTTCGAAGGTCGAGAGAGAGAGTATATGGGCCGGAGATGGTTGTGCATCTGGGCCACATTTGGGCCAGGCCCAACTAAACTTATCTTTCCCTTTGCATTTGATATGCGGATAGGCAGCTGGGCCGGTTTAACCCGGAAATAGAACCGAATTTAGCCTTGTCCGACAAGATTGAGGCCGGCTCGCATGTGGACCGGGCCGATTCCCGGGCAACTGACCTTGACCGGTTCGGCTTCCCTAGACCGATCGCTCCTAATTTGATATGCAAGACCAAGAACGAATCTGTCCAATCCGATTGATCTGCGATTTTGCATAAATGAATTTGATTAGATTGCCGTAATAGAGCATGTTCATCCAGCTGGATTAGTCTCGTGTGGACTAGAATGGTCTTGTGTGCTTGTTCTCGACTATATAGGTTAAAGATAAAAAGCCACTTATGTACCGTACCGATTGAAATGATTGGTATCAGCCAAAAAACCAGTGATTCGTATAGGCTCCAAATTTTTTCCATTATTATGATTTCATTCGTTTTGCAAAAAATAATTAATTAAAAAATCTTTAAAATTATCACTTATATCACTTGAAATAGTTAGTTAATGAAAAATATTTTCTTTATGTCTAAATATTTTCCTTGACGACGAAATATTTTTCATTTATTCATTTTTATAAGCAATATAAATCATTTTTTAAATGCTTTTGATTTTTTTTTTTTTTTGGTGAAACAAATGCACTCTCGTGCTTTAAACTATGTACTTGCAAATAAAATTATTTGGCGTGGATTACTCCTCTACGATATTAAGAGCATCTCTAGAGTAGGATTACTTTTTGTTCTTGATAATGTGCGTTGGTAATAGGAACAAAGTTCTTTTTGTACCAAATTCAGAGGAGCTCAAGAGTCGGATTCCTCCCAGTTCTAGTCCGTGTGCATCGGCAATTACAATTGTTAGGAGCGGATCCCTTCTTTCCAAATTTAGAGTATCTTGAGAGTCAGATTCCTTCCGGATCTTGATGGTATGCATTAGCATTGTGATCGTGTCCTTCTATACAACGTTTTGGGTTTTGCATGATGGATATCGACTTGAGGTAGTTTGTATGACCATATGTCAGCCTCGAGTGCTTTTATTACCTTGCTGACTGCACAGCGATAGGTCAACTTTAAACATGAGGCACTCCCCAAAAAAAAAAACCGTCAATGGACAATCATTTAAATCATTTAATTGTTTCTACATTCTAGAAGTGTCAGCAATCAATTCGACCAACCTAAACATCCTAGAAGCGCCCAAAAAGGGCAGTGTCTAGATCTATGTCCCACGATCCAGGAGGGATGGACCTACCGTCAACGCCCCCAACGAAACGTAGACAGTAATAGCAGCGTCTCGAGCACTCACGACATCCTAGAAGAACCTAGCGCCTTGTCCCGAAACGCCATCCACCTGTCTTTTTTCCAAGGGGAACATCCTCGAACGAAGGAGAACATCGGGTTGCTGCAAAGCAACGCTTTCCCGCATTACGACAGAATACGATGCTTCCTTGCCGAATTTTATTCCATCTCCGCGCACACGTGTGTAACGATATGTGCAAAAATGGAAAAAAAGCCCTAAAGGTATAGTTGAAGCAAAATACTTGTAAAATGAGATCTTCAAGTAAAGAAACTAAAGCTTACGCGTTCAGGTTACACCAACTGCATGCAAATTACGTTAGGTCTCAATAACTTGATTAGTTTGTAGCCTTTACAAGATGTTTCATGGATTTTAAGATAGTCAGATCTTTAGATCGATACTTTGAATTGATATATAAAAAAAAGAGCCATTAAGATATTTATTTAAACAATGGTATAATAGAAAAATATGAAATCACATTTACCTTGGAAGGTGAGAGGTTTATGGATTTATATGACTGCTTTCTTGAGAATTCCATATTACTCAGTTTTTTATTAGAAAGAGAGACGCGTTATTATACTATGAATTAAGTATAATGCATGGGCGTTTTTTGTGAAACCTTATAGTAAAGTTACGAGGTTTGAATCCTCTCCTCGTTTGCTCAATCATACGGAGAAGCTACACATAATAAATCGAGGACGTTCTCATGTTATATTTGATAACTCCACTAAACAATTCATCTACAGTAGAACGACCACCAATAATCAAATAAAGCCAAACTTTCATGTCATCAAAAAGAGATTAGTTTTAGTAAAGAAATCCTTAGTGACACAAAGCAATTCCACCAATGCTTTCTAAGCGACTTATAGGACATCGCCACGTGTCGAAGGGCCGGACCCGACACCTGTACTCGGGAGCCTCCACCGTCGTCCTTGTTCTCGTTCTTGCTCCGTGAAGTGGCTCAAGCCATCAAGAACCTTCTCTCTTTCGCACGTTATTATACCCCTCACTCCATTCCTTGCCAAGCCAAGAAGCCAAGCAACAAGCTGCCACGAAAGCTTTCCTTCGATCCGAACGCACCCAGCTGAGGAAGAAGAGCGAAGAGGAAGAGCGGAGCAGAAGATGTGGAACCAGCCTTACAGGAAGAGCGACCCTGAGGCCGGGGACAGGCCGCTGTACCCGGCCATGCTGGAGAACCCGCAGCTCCGGTGGGCCTTCATCCGCAAGGTCTACTCCATCGTGACCTTCCAGTTGCTCGCCACGATCGCCGTCGGCGCCGTCGTCGTCTACGTCCACCCCATCGCCCACTTCTTCACCTCCACCCCAGGCGGCCTCGCCCTCTACATCGTCCTCATCATTGTGCCCTTCATCGGTACGTCCGGCTCCGTGTTCTTGAATTGTGTTCCGGCTTTTGATGGTTTTTTCTAGCTACTTGTTTCGAATGATGGAACACTTTCCCTTTCACTTCATTCGTATGTTCAGTTCACGCATGTTGGTCTTTTTTTTTTCCCTTTTTAAATCAAAACTCCTAGACAGATTTTCATGTCACTCGGATGGCGATAACATATTGACATCCAGGTATAAAATTTATTAGAAATATGATGGAAAGGCAGAAGGTAAATGTTGCTTATATTCAAAGTAAACAAACGCGCGGCTTATTTTCTTCTTTGGGATTGGGGTTATGCTAGAGATGTCAAACTTAACATGTGGAGATAGACTCTGTTGTGAATGATGTGACAGTGCTAGAATTGATGTTGATATGATCATGGCACATCTTTTTCGCATATAGAGCATGAGAATGATGGTTTTAAGATTTGATGCAGTTCTCTGTCCATTGTACTACTATCATCAGCGGCATCCTGTGAACTACCTGCTGCTCGGGATATTCACCATCTCGCTGGCGTTTGTGGTTGGACTGACTTGTGCATTCACGAGTGGTGAGTACAAATCTTGAAGTGGCTTACTGTTGGTTGCTTCTATCACTTTCTGGTGTGATCTTGATGCTTTATGCTTTTCAAGAGATGGTAGATGCATACTGGAAGATGAATGCGGAGAAAGTGTCGACAGAATTATAGTAAAAGTAAAAGACTTATCTTAATGAAGAGATGGTTTTGATACACATTCGGTAAGTCAAACAACGCTAGGTCGAGCTTGTCTCTCTGAGACTTCGGTAGGTTATAATTTGGCTTTACATGTTCCGGCGGGTATAAGAGTAGAACCTCTTGTTCTGGAATGAAATTATGATTTCAATGGTAATAGGAAGTAAATCCAGTTGAATATAGTAAATTCGTGTCTTCAATCGCTAACTAGAATCATTTTTCATGATCACTGCTGAGGATCTGGCATCTTGTCATGTATGCATTTCAGACCTGTTTCTGGAATAAATTTGATGCGTGGCACTTCATTAGTGCAGACCCAGAAACAAACTGAAGATTTTTAACTGTGCCCGAACAGAATTACTAATTGCCGATTTCTTTCCATAATGAGGGACTAGGTTGGGGCCTTGCAATGCAAGTGGTTGTCTACTTGTGTTGTAGGGAGCAAAAATGGTGCAACATTATTATGTAGATTGGGAATGTAAAAGTTGTCACTTTGGCGAGCAACTGACTCTCCTTCGGATAAGTTTCAGAAAATAAGCCATCAATCAGGAATATTTGGCTTGCTTCAGCTATCAGTTTAGTGGCTAATCAACTTCTTATTTATCTTTCTTCTGTTTTCTTAGTTTAGGCATGAAATGCAAAGCTTTCAATCGGTTTCAGGGTTGCCCTGTTGCTGATACATGAATATGCTTGAGGACATGATGACTGAAGCAGCATAAAATGATCAGTTGCACCGTAACTTCACTTGTTTAAATGAACAAAGCCTCTTTGTTTTTGTGTCACGTTTACTTGGGTTGGCTCCAGACTTGCAGATTACAGTCAATATATATTGTAGATGATCAATCCGCTGTCTTGTTCGGCTCTGGCTCGCTTGATGTTTTAAGCTAATACTCGGTTAATTTTACGGGATCGATTTAACTCAATGTCGTGTACATAGTAATTGCCAATGGAAGTTTAATTATTTTTTCCCAAATGCGGGTGCAGGGAAAATCATCCTCGAATCTGTTATCTTGACGACCGCTGTGGTAGTCAGTCTTACCCTCTACACTTTCTGGGCTGCGAGGAGAGGCCATGACTTCAACTTCCTAGGGCCCTTCTTGTTTGGTGCTATCTTCGCGCTTATGATCTTCGCTTTTATACAGGTATGGCTTTTGCTTTTATACAGCTATGACTAGAAAATTGCATTTCGTCGATTTGGATCACCTTGTAATCTCTTGTCAAAACATGAAGAGAGGAAGGGGACAGACATGGGATGATGATTTGTCACTGCTATTTTAATCACAGTATTTTTGTCTCATGTCGGCATCTTGGTATGGTCGGCTTATTTTTTGGTTTCATCTTAATAATTCCAGAGGCGCTATACCAAGTGTTCTTACCAGATGCAAATTTAAAGTTTTTTGCAAACGTTTTGCACTCTCTATCCTCTGTGTATCCCATGTGTTATACATCTCACCGTCATTGATGGCATTGATGCTTTTGCCATATTGGATGCAGTTACTGTTCCCTCTTGGTAGGATCTCGCTCATGGTGTATGGATGTTTGGCGTCGATCATATTCTGTGGGTACATCATATACGACACGGACAACCTGATCAAGCGCTACTCCTATGATGAATACATATGGGCCTCTGTGTCGCTGTATTTGGATGTAATCAATCTCTTCCTGTCCTTGCTCACAATCTTCCGAGCTGCAGATTAGCTGATGGGTCTTCTTCGTACTGCTTGAAAGCTTAAATTCCTCTGTTTTTGACCCAGAAAACATCAAAAGAACATTGGCACATATTGTTTGTCAAATATGATCCGTAGCAATATGTCAACCAATGGATCGATTTGTTGATAGTGTACATTTTTCTTCTGTTGTACTTTTGTTTCCTTAGTGACCAATCTGTATGTGTATAAACATCATCTGTGATCTTTTCTTGGTGCTATATGGAAAATCCTTTCAATTAAACACTAAATGTCTCGTTTCTCTTGTAAAAGATGGCCTTAAAACATGAAACTTCATTACTCTGTTCGAACTCGGAACAAACCGAGCCCAAAACCATGATCTTTGGTTCCCTCCTTGTCCTTGTTTTTACAATTGAACTCGAAAAAGGGCTATTCTTGTAGAGCCTCTCTCGTTGGAGAAGCAAGCTGCCCTTAGGCGAGACCAAGTTTAGGCAACCCGGGCCTTCATGAGTTTCTGGGCTTTGTCTTTCAGACCTTTCATTGCTCGATGCAGACATTGTGTTGCAACACACGGCTTGGTTTGGGTCTGTTATTGTTTTCAGAGATGCAGGTTGTTTGGCATGTTTGCCGTCTTCGCATTTGGCGTTCAAAGATCTTTTCTTTTCGTTTAGCATGCTGGACAATTGATTTATGCCTGTGCCATTCAGAGTCATGGCAGTACCGAGTGTATCACGCTGAATCGCCCGAGTTTGCTCCTGGTACTGTGCGTTTGCTGAACTTCAATTGTTGTATAGTCAGCCTTACTCGATTGCTTGCATAGCTTGTCAGTTTGGGCAAGAATTAATCACGATAGGGACGAGGAACATCGCATGCGAGTCGCTGTGGATTCTTGACAAAGAGATGTGTCCACCACACAGGGTGCCCACGAAAGCAAAGGGCCAGTGCCTTTGTGAACCTTACAAAATGCATAAGGGGGGACCTATTGGCAAAGAAAGGGAGAGAACGAGGATCTAAGATAGTCAATGAAGTGATATTCAGAATCTTCAAAAGGAGACGGCATTCGCTTTTCTTAAGCCGGAGGCGATTGGTGATCTCTGTTTCAATCCTCTGATGCTCTTGTTCTTAGTTGCTGAGGCATTGCTATGCAGTATGTCAAGTTAGTTACATGCAACCCTAGGCTCTGCAAAATGAGAAACTAGAAGTTCTAAAAACAAAAAGGAGCATAAAAGAAAAGTGGAATTCTAGATGATGCCTTTATGTTGGGGGCATGGATGGGTCATCCTGCCTCTTGTCCCTGGTCCTTTGCAGAGGCAGAGATTCTCCTCAAGCGATGGCCATGCTTGCTTTGCACAGGTTCAGACCCACGGTCACGACTTGCCGTTTTAGATCTCGACTTTGCTGTGTCCCTTCCAATTGCCATCTCTCCCATAGCATCGACTGCTGGCAATCTTTGATCGGGAATTCTGGTCACGAGTTTGTCCCGTGACAATGATCAAGCCACGATGGTCGGGCCACACTGAACTGCACGTTTTGATCGGGATAACTCGAAGAGAAACAAATGCGTTACTGACAATAATCTTTCACCATATTTTGCCAACCACGCTTGCCAACATTCATTGACAGAGCTCTTGTCTTGAAAATTGCAAAGTGCAGACTTCAAGCTTTCCGTGAATGCAAGAATCGATAAGTCTAGACATCGAGGAAAGAAGATTATGGATGATCAAACTAGTTATAAAGTCAGCCCAAGGCAATAATCTTTGACCGACTCATTTGCTCTCAATGAAGTACGTCTAGAAGGAAGGAAAGGAAAGGACATAGCCGGATATGCTCTGCGAAGAGCTTTCCATCGATGTCTGAGTTCGCCTCTGTCACGTGTTTAGATCAGAAGATATCACAACTTTCCACCGTGGCTTTCCATTGCTGTCGCCATCAAGAGGAAAACTCGTAATTTAGGTGGACTGGTTTATATATGAACGATTGCATCCTCACAATGGTGTGAGCTTTACAGATCATGTGGATCAACTGGACTTTCAGTTTCTTATCCTCAGTCGATTCTCTATCACATATTGGAGTTAAAGATAGGCATATGATGTATCTTGCATTGTTCTCTAAAAGGAATTGATCTTTTCTGGAACATCCCAAGAAGAAACTCTGTCAAAGCATGAATACTTTGGGGGCGGTAAACATCCAAACGAAGAAATTCTGTCATTTCCAAGGACTCTTTGATTTTCATGTTATGCACAGTTAGTATATCAAAAAGAAAAATATTACTTTATTGAATACAGTTAACAAGTGTCTCGAGATGCTCGTTAACAAAACCTTATCCATAATATATATTTTTTTTTTTTGGCGAATACTAGTTGCTCCAAAAATCAGAAACAAGAAAATCACACCCTACTAAGTAGAAAATGAATGAGAAAATTGTAATGGAAAAATTATCCATCCTCCATCACCTCTCTCAAATTATCCACGGCCAAATCACCTCTTTCTATAGCCATACTCTCACATTTCAATCCAACCCCAAGTTTCTTGCTACTTTCTTTCCTTTTCTTCTCTAGATACAAACAAACAAAGTTAGAGAAAAGCGGACCAAAGAAGAAAGGATCGTCTCCTAGAAGAGAGAGAGAGAGAGAGAGAGAGAGAGAGAATCCCCATTATACAATGTGCTTTGTTTTCTAGCTGTCGTTGAAGGGCGTGATATCCTAATAGGGTCACCGCACTTGGGATTTGAAGTTTACATCAGAAGAGCGATCGCGACCATACGGGCATCTAGAATCCTACGCCCATCACACCTTTTTCATCCCCATAAATACAAAAGAGACAATGTCCAATCTTAAGAGGAGTCAACGTAGGTTGACCTCGAAGATGCAACCGCCGGTAATGGAAGCTGAAAGGGCATGATGGGTCTTGTGGTACCCCAGTTTCTCATCTTTCAACAGCGTTCGCAAGCACATTTGGTCGGGTGGTATGGGTTGAGATATGTGGCATCGATGACTCGATTCAAGATCATCATGGCCCATGTCAACTTCGACGAGGCCATCCATGGCATCCACGACCTCGAGATCTCAACTCCATGGACGACCTAACGTCGAGGTGTTGCAGGCATGTGGATCCTTCCTTAGTGGCGCACGCAGGTCCTTCCATAGTGGCGAGCCCAAGACATGATCTTTGGTCCCCTCCTTGTCCTTATTATTTATTATCGAACTCTGAAAAGGCTATTCTCGTAGAGCCTTTCGCTCGCTGGAGAAGCAAGCTGCTCCTAGGCAAGACCAAGGTTAGGCAGCGGGGGCCTTCATGAGTTTATGGGCTTCGTCTTTCGGACCTTCCATTGCTCGATGCAGACATTGAGCCGCCCCACATGGTTTGGTTTGAATCTGTTCCTGTTTTCAGAGATGCGGGTTGTTTGGCAAGTTTACCGTCTTCGCAATTGGGGTTCAAAGATCTTATCTTTTTGTTTAGCATGCTGGAGAATTGATTTATGCCCGTGCCATTCAGTGTCATCGCCGTTCAGGTGTATCACGCGAATCGCCTGAGTTTGTCCCTAGTACTGTGTTTGCTGAACTTCATTTGTTGTATCGTCAGCCTTACTCAATTGCGTGCATAACATTTCTGTATGGGCAAGAATTGATGATGACGGGGACGAGGAACATCGCATGTGAGTCGCCGTGGGATTCTTGACAAAGAGAAGTGGCCACACGGGGCGCCCACAAGGGCAAAGGGCCGGTGTGCCTTTGTGAACCTTATAATATGCAAAAGGGGGACCTGTTGGCAAAGAAAGGGAGAGAACGAGGATCTAAGATAGTCGATGAAGCGATATTCAGAATCTTCAAAAGGAGACGGCGTTCGCTTTTCTTAAGCCAAACGCGACCGGCGATCTCTGTTTCAATCCTCTGATGTTCTTGTTCTTAGTTGCGGAGCCAGCTATGCAGTGTGTCAAGTTAATTTTCATACAACCCTGGATTCTGCACGATGAGAAACTAAAAGTAGTCCTAAAAACAAGAAGGAGAATAAAAGAAAAGTGAAGCTGTAGATGATAGCTTTATGTTGGGGGCATGGATGCGTCATCCTACTTCTTGTCCTTTGTCTTGCGCAGAGGATTGAGAGATTCTCCTCAAGAGATGGCCATGCTTGCTTTGCACAGGTTCAGTCCCACGGTCGCGGCATGCCGGTCTAGATTTCGACTTTGCTGTGTCCCTTCCAATTGCCATCTCTCCTGTAGCATCGACTACCGGCAATCTCCAGTTGGGAACTCCCGTCACAAATTCGTCGCATGACTATGATCATGCCACATTAGTCCGGCCACACTAAAAGGGAAGTTTTGAACCCTGACCAAACATGCCTAGAACCACCTTAGGACTGAAAATTGCAAAGTGCACTTCAAGCCTGCTTTCCGTGAATGCAAGAATCGATTAGTCTAGATATCGAGGAAAGAAGATTGTGGACAAGGCTATAAACTTTCAATAAAGTGCGTCTAGAAGCAAGGAAAGGACGTAGCCGGATGTGCTTCGCAAAGAGCTTTCCGCTGATGTCGAGTTCGCTCCTGTCGCGTGTCTAGATCAGAAGATATTGCAACTTTTCACCAGGGCTTTTCACTGTCGTCGAGAGGAAAACTAGTAATTTAGGTGAACTGCCTTATATATCAACAATTGCATCCTCACATAGCTTTGAGCTCTACAAATCATGGAGATCAACTGGCCTTTCACTTTCTTATCCTCAGTCGATTCTCTATCATATGTTGGAGTTAAAGATAGGCATATGATATATCTTGCACTATTCTCTGAAACAACTTACTTTTTCGGGAATATCCCAGGAAGAAACTCTATCAAAGCATGAAATACTTTGAGGGCACTCAGTAAGCATCCAAACAAAGAAATTCTGTCATTTTTAAAGATTTCACGATGCTCGTGTCAAGCACAATCAATTTATAAAAAATAAAGATATTACTTTATTAAGCGTAGTTAATAAGTGCCTTGAGAATACTCGTTAATAAGACAAAACTCACAATCACATCTTGATTTTAGCAAACACCGGTTCCACAATAAAATCAAAAGCAAGAAAATCACACCCTTCAAAGTAGAACGATTATCCAACCTCCATCACCTTTCTCATATTATCCACGTCCTGATCCCCTCTTTTCTAGAGCCATACTCTCACGTTTCAGTCCAACCCCGAATTTCTTGCTACTTTCTTTTCCTTTTTTCTCTAGATACAAACAAACCAAAGTTAGAGAAAAGCCAACCAAAGAGGGAAGGATCATCTCCTAGAGAGAGAGAGGAAAAGAGGAATCTCCATCATACAATGTGCTTTGTTTTCTAGCTGTCGTTAAAGGGCGCAATATCCTCGTAGGGTCACCGCACTTGGGATTTGAAGTTTACATCAGAAGAGCAATCGGGACCATATGGGCATCTAGAATTTCTACGCCTATCATACCTTTTTCATCCTCATAAGTACCAAAGATACAATGTCCAAGGACATGAAGAGTCAGCGTAGGTTGACCCCGAAGATGCAACAGCCGATAATGCAAGCTGAAAGGGCGGGATGGGTCTTGTGGTACCCTAGTTTCTAGAAACTTTCAACAGCGTTCTCAAGCACATCTGGTCCCGGTGGTATGGGTTGAAATATGGGGGAGAACCAAGAAATGGCCAGCAGCATATCTGCAAAGGGCTCATGCCCCCACTAAGATAATTCATTTATTAGTCATAAAAATAGAAAATTGGTTAACGTTGCTAAAGAGGATAGATTTATGAAAAAATGTATAGGTATTAAGGCACAAGGTCAGAATAAATAGGTACAATGATGCCTAATCTAGAATATTCTAGGAACATTCTAGCACATGTGGCAAATATGGGAAAAGTGTTAAAAAAAGTCCTAAACTTTTAAATTTGTGCCTATTTAATTCTAAACTTTTTTTGTGCCAATTTAGTCATAAACTTTTTTTCTTAATGCTAATTTAGTCATTTCCAGCTAATTTTGACTAGATTTTGTTGAAAGGCGTCGGGTAGTTGACGTGACGTGATTGCGACCGACGTGAACAATTTTTAAGAATATTTTAATATTTTAATATTTTTGAATTTTTTCTTTTTCTTTTTTCTTTTTTCCTTCTCCTCTTCCTTCCTCCAGCCGATTTGTGGACCTTGGCGACCAGGCCGAGGTGTGGCCGGCAAGGGTCGAGCCTTGCCGCCCAACACAAGGCTGCCCTCATGGCCCTTGTCGCCATTGTCTCTAGTCGGTCGCCAAGGTCCAACGAGCGGCTGGAGGAAGAAGGAGGAGAAGGAAAAAAAGGAAAAATATATATATGTTATTTAAAATTGTCCACGTCGGCACTAATCGTGCCATGTCAGCCAATCGGCGTTCAATAAGCAAAATCAGGCCAAATTAGCCAAAAATGACTGAATTAACACCAAGTAAAAAGGTTTAGGATTAAATTGGTACCAAAAAAATGTTTAAGACTAAATTGATATAAATGCAAAAGTTTTAGGACTTTTTTAACACTTTTCCCTAGTAAATACTAAAGTTGCAATGGCATTGACGACTCGATTTCAAGATCATCATGGCCCATGTCGACCTTGAGCTCGCAACTCCATAGATGACCCCATGTCGAGGTGTTATGGGCATGTGGATCCTTCCTCAGGGCTGCCTGCAGATCCTCCCTTAGTGGCAGTCGCGAGTGGCCCGGGGTCCACGGCGGCAGGCGGCAGCTTCGGGGCATTTGTGGTGGCTAAGTTAAGGATTAGGGTTAACATTTTGCGTGGTCGTTTTACCACCTTCCCATCTCTTTCTTCACTCACTTTTCGCTCGCATATTCCTATAGAGAGCATATCTTCTTGCTTTGGGACCATCACATTCCACATCCACCGCATGCGTGAGGGAACAAAAGGCCACAAATATTCTCATTCGCCCATCAATTATCGCGAAGGGCGACGGATATGTGATCAGTGCTCGATTCAACCACAGAAGAACGGGATCGACAGCTTGGGGACCCGACGTTCACATGCGATGTCCTGTTCGCTAGCAACTCCGAGTCGCCGAAAGACCCATTAACGACAGGGGGTTCTGGATCAATTATTCAGGTGCAAAGATTGGCGAGCTTTTAGCGAGGATTGGTCGAGGCAAGGATGTGCACTCCTCTGTAGCCACCGATGCTGTCAACGGAGTGCACCTTGAAGTGGGTGTTCCCTCAAATGCTCGAAGAATGTGGCATTCGTGAAGGTCAACCAATGATGCAGACATAGAAATCATGATTCCATGAGGAAATCTGTTGTGGGGAAGCGGGTCGTCCTTATCTTCCCAAGTCAATACAGTTTGGTTAAGCGTCATGAACTTGTTTTTACCGTTTTTTAAGGTGATTATCCATTTTGTAGTGCAATTAGTTGAGATGAATGGGGGATATCTTGTCCTAAGAGTACCAAAAGATCTTACTAGGAAAAGGGTGAGAGAAGACTAGAACCACGATTCGATGAATTAGGGCAATCAGATTTAGGAAAATATACAGCTAACTTGAAAGTGAATTTTGGATGAAAAATAGCATCATTTAGTCAGCTCTGGAGATATTCGAGCTCAAAACGAACCATTACAAGATGTATTTTGTAGTGCGAAGGACCATCGTGATGAGAGTACAATGTTGTGGTTACAGAATGGAGTGAACAGCTTGAGCTGTCTGTCAATCATCTTTTGCTAGAAACATTGTCAACGGTCAATGCGCAATGCAAGGAACAGGTGGAGACACTAAAAGATGATGATGGAGGTGATAGAAAAATATCCTTCTCACAATCCACAGCTCAACGTAAGCATAATGCCAGATGATTTTTGGGTACTAGGGAGATGTTTCGTTTTGACTTGTAAGTACTGGTCTTTTTAACTTGAGACCCAAAAGATAGTTCCTAGTGTCTGGTGCCAAATCATCCATGGAATGAGGATTGCAGGTTCTGTTCTCTTCCTGGAATACGTGTGAATTAGTGCGCACTAATAGAAGAGCTGTACAAGCTCTCGCCTCGTCGAAACCGTGTCGCGATATGATCGTCTCTCGAGAAGTTATGGCGTGGGATTAGTCTAATAATTGATTATGCCGATCATATAGGTCAATGACCGATCACGACCTACATTGGTCTCTCTTGAAAAATTTATAAATTTCCAATACAGATTTTGGACCGCGAATGCGTCTCTCTATAGGTCCCGACTTAAAGTGAATACACACATACGAACGCACGTAACATGGTCCCGAGAATTCAGTGGGTGCCTCGAAAATGATATGAACCTCAAATGTCACCGTCCGTAGCCATCCTTGATGCACTAACTTGAATCTTCATATGTATGACATTGATGATATGGATCTACAAATCATGAAGTTCGTATGCTTATGATTTGTGTACCTTTGTGAGTGGAGTTTGGGGTTATCAGGTGAAGAGTTAGTGATACAGAGGGGATGGTACAACTGGTTCGTGAGAGCAATGTTAAGATATTTGGTGCTAGGAGTTTTAGGATAGAACGATTATATCTCGACAGAGTTTTGAAGATGAGATTGGCATCTCGTGCACAAACTAGTTAGGAGCCAATGCCATTCTCTTGGTGAGGTCATAACAGACTGAAACCAGTTATTGTGCCTAAAGTGTTCTACATGTCTTGCTCAATGGACTAAATGCTTGAATTAAGTTGAACATGATAAGATCCGATATGAGAATGTTATTCGTCATATTATTCTTGGGAAGAACTGTTAAAATATGTCTCGAGTTTGAGCCCAATGTAAAAGTCTGAATATTCCAAATTAGATATTTTGCGAACGTTCAAAATTGAGCAATGAATATCCGAAGATCAACTCCCAAAATTCCGAATTTGTATTGGGGAGTTTGGCCTAAAATAGGAAAGTACAACATTCACTTGGACTTGGATTTACTTAAAACATACGGAAATATATTTCAAGCTAAAGTCAGTGAGATTAAAATAGAGGAAAGTCAAACTTTTTATGGTTTGACCGAATCATGCGGATTTCTTTCTGAGTAGATATCGGTTTGTCTTCTCTTGGTGCAATATAAATAATTTTCTGCTCGTGGGACTCTCTTTAGCGAAGCACACATATTGAAGCGCCATTTTACTCCGAGTGCCGTGGCTGTTCTGTTTGTGAGAGACGTCCATAGGTGTTGGGTGCTTGGCATTGGGTCTTCGTGTTGTTCGTGCTGCAAAGCTTACTTGTGAATTACATCCAAGAAGTTTAGTGTTGAAGCTAATCAAATCTTGTGATAAAATTTACGTTTAATTCTTTCATGAGATTGAGAGATTATTTTTTGAGGAATTTCGGAGCTAAATACTGCGTGCGTTATTAGGTGTAATTGGAGCCTGAGAAACGCTGAGGGAGTGTTTGAGTGACTTAAGTGTATAATCTTCTTGTATCACTAGATTTATAGTGAATTCATCGTTGTTTTCCCGTGAACGTAGTCTCTACGATCGAACAACGTAAATCTCTTGTCTGATTTGTTTTTTCTTCCGTCTATATTATTATTCGATCGCTCATTCTTTTTCCAATAAAAACTATAGAAGGAAGGCTGGCATGCTGTTTTTGGCTCACCAGACACCGTGCAGGCTGTTCCGTACCGGCCCGTGACACATACATGCCGCATGTGGGCTTGACCTATGGTTGACTCTTTCGCTGCATCAAGGGGGACTACTTGTTGACTCTTTCGCTGCATCCAAGGGGCGCTACTTGTTGACTCTTTCGCTGCATCCAAAGGGGGCTACTTGCTACCGGAAGAAAGCAAGACACCTCAAGATATCCTGTGGGATACCACATGTCAAAAAGCCTATGAAGCAAAAGGTAGGGGCAATTCAGCCCTCAATTTGCGCAATCGGTCATGTGCATGTACACATCCCTATTGTACAAATCCCATTATCCTATTCATTAGATGTAGCCCGCCGGGGGCTGCACATGTTGACTATAGTTATTGCACAATCGAATCAGCAAGAGCACTTTCCGGAATTATTGGTAGACCCACGCAAGAATATATTAGGTGAAGCAACAACTTAAGATTGTCATGGAACATACAATTGTCAATGCTCACGACCTTTTAGTGTCACGCGTTATCAAGATCTTGAATAGGAGCATGCACTTTAGTCCTTTTTTTTTATAAGTGTGGGGTTTGATTGAGTTTTTGCTCCATGTCGTTTCAATTCTATCGGTTGACTCTCTAGACTCAACAAAAAATATCAATCTTTCAATTTATTTCGAACCTCGATATATGATTGTAACAATGTATCAAACCTTTCTGGTAAGTAAAATTTTCCAAAACCCCGTAACACGTAATTTAAGCTTTTCTATAATTTATGAAAAAAATGTATTATTTTTCGCACATGATTTCCTATTTTCTGATAAATGCCCTAGCATAGGGATTCATGCAGGTTTGCTTCACAAAGTATTGTTCTATGCAAAAATGACTTAGGAGTTGTGGTAGGATCATGAGTTATCCTTTTTTGATTATGATGTTTTAGAGAGTTTTGACTCTGTGAGCACGGAGCAAGGCTCACTATGATAATTTAGCGCACCCCACAACAATTTCTAGCAGCTTGGGGTTGGCCTGTTCCTCCTAATATGCAGCAACCCATGTCCTTAAGATAAGCACATGGCATAATCTTATAATCCCAGCTCTCTTATTATGAAATACTCCATGAGTTCATTCATTCCAGGTTCTCCATGATTGAGCACTATCCCGCTTCTCTCGAGTTCCAGCGACTCACAAGCGACTCAACACTCAGTCATGTGCCGCACGGCATTCGATGTTCACTAAAATCGCCTGCTAGCATCGGTCGAGCTTTGAACCGTGTAGCTAAGGGTTTCCTTGTGTCCCCTGATAGGCACCCAATGGACACAAATCCACACTCGTTATCATTTCGATAGGTCGTGGGGCTTCTTCTCTAAAGGCCTCGTGAGTCAAACGCCTTGACCAATCGGTCTAGAATGATGGCCATGGAAGTAGAAAAACTCGAACATCTTTTTGCACATTTTTCATTATATAGAACGAAGGAAAGTTCGAACTTCTCTTGCTTTGGCGTGGTCGGTGAAAAGGTGAAAAGGGATTCGAACCAGCTGAGCTTACAAAAAACTATGATTTTTCCCACTTTCCTGCCTCCAAAATTGACCCTTTATCTCTCTATGCCCTACCGAAGCATCCCTTTTGCTCCTTTCCCCTATTTCTTCATCTTCCAATTTATTTTTTTAATACGATATTATTGTAACATACATCCGGAATAATTGGTTGTATAATTATTACCTGAATAGATTCTTCAGATGATGAGCCAATGACATTGGGAAGCGTGTGGTCGTGTCAGGACTTAGATCGAGAGGGATCAATAAAACTACTTTTGGACATCTCTCGATAGCTATCGGATGGGATCATGGTTCTCGGCCGTATTTTGAAAAAGCTCTCGATTTATTTCTTTTTAATAAAAAGAAATAATGTTCTATTCCCATTTGCAAATATAAAATGCCATAGAGCGTTATCTCTTTCTTCACCTTACTTTTTTTAAATATAATATAATCTATGTACCTTGGTAAGAGACCCTAATTCCATAGCCAGAACCTCAAGTTATTGTGACTAGGGTGAGTATCAAGCAAGAGGTCTAGAACAAACACGTGGGAGGGTGGAGCGTGGAGAACGGATGAGATTAGGTTTTAGGTCATAAAATGAGGATTAAACATTGACCACATAAAGATGCTCACAATTTATAAACATTGTTTAATTAATGAAAAATATCATTCTCACTCATAAACATTGACTACAACCCATTGTTGGCCACTGAGCAAGGGCTTGTGAGCCCCGCCAACTCCTAGGCCCTCGCCTAGTGGCTAGTTGGGGGTTACTGAGCTTCGGCCAATGGTCAGCAGACCTCTTCAGACCATTAACAAAAAAAATAAAAATAAATAATACTAATAAATATTAATCAAAAAATCAAAAAATTAATATATTAAAAAAAAAAATCTATGTTAGCACTGGCTATATCATGTAGGACTATCAGTATCCATGTCATTAATTTTCTATCAAAATTGACTGGAAAAACTATATTGGGAAATTTTTAGAAGGTTTAGAACTTAATTGGCTAAATTGAAAAGTTTAGGACCGAATCAGCACTAGTATAATATATTTATAACTTTTTTTTGGTAATTTTCTAAAAAAAAAATTAATATAAATATAATAATGGGGTTTCACTTCCATCTAAACTCAATGCCAACCGCTGAGGTCGATGTAGCCATTTCTATATTATAAACATGCCCACATATCTATGGCCGCAAAAAGTTTATTGCACGGTTTCGTTGTCCCTATTTTGTCCTGTGGGAAAGCTTCTCATCCTCCCGTGAGACCATCGTTCAAACTCTCCTTAATTAATTCATATTGAAATCAATAATTGCAATGGAATCTATGTGTTCACGCCTTTCATTGCACTCTCTAAATTCAACATGGACATATAATGTCGAATTGTTTTTGTCTATGATTTGCTAAATCTTAATTATTGCTCGGTGTTCTACTTAACAATTCAATGTAGGATGTGAGGAAGATTTAGAATGATACGAATATGGGTAGGCCCGAGGCTAATATGACTTTGCAAAGGCCCTCCTCCATTCAATTTGTCACAAGTGTTAAATTATAAGAGGGTAATTGTTTGAAAAGACTTACTGTACGGCGATCAATACAGTTTTGAACTTTCTAATTGGCCAATTTAATCATGAACTGTTTGACAATTTTCTAATGTAGTTCCTATCAATTTTGGCTGTAAATTATTAATGCGGACACTAGCTGTCTTATGTGACACATTCAACTAAAGTGGATAACTTTTGCAATTTTAAAAAATAAATTCTAAACTTTTTTTCTTTTTTTCCCTTTTATTTTCTTTTTATAGCTTATCTTACTTTTTTCTTTCACCTATGGGCAATCACTTGGTCTCGACAATGGTTGGCAATTGGCTGCAGGCAAGGGCTATGGGTGGTCGACGAGGGCCTTGAGAACCTCACCAAATCTGAGCAAGAGATGGCTGGCAAGGACCACCATGTCTGCCAATTTGCGAAGGAAGAAGATGAGCAAGGAGTAGAAAGAAAAAGAAGAATAATAATCTATAAAGATTTTAAAAAATTACAAAAATTGTCCAAGTTAATATCAGTGTGCCAAGATGACTAGCAGTGATTGGACCACACATGAGTGATTTCCAACCAAGTTTGGTGAAAAGGATTATAATAAAAAAAATGTCAAAATGTTTAAAACTAAATTGCTAAATTAAAAAGTTTAAGATTGAATTGACTGTTGTATTATAGGTTTCAATTTTTTTGGATAATTTTCTCAATTATTTAATATTAGGGATAACACTAGTAGGTGCTGAAAGTTAATACATCTAAATTTCCATCACACACATCCTAAAGTCAAATGCTGGCGTTTCGACTTGACCCGTCGACCATAGTCAAAATGGGCAAAGAAATCTGCCAAGGGATTCCAAAGTTGATGTTGATGCTAGGATTTAGGTAATGTTGATCACTCACTGGTGTGCATCGTTTCCTATCCGACGCGACCAACCTCCCTTGACCTTGTCGCCCCATGTTGAATGTACATTTAATTAGAACATGATACCTTTCTTCATTGTGTAATAACCTGATCGCAACAATTTTCATTGAACAGGTTACACGACACATTTAAACCGTAATTTCTTATATAGATATGTAAAAATGTCTCTAAGCATGTGTTAATGTATTGAATTATATGTTTGGACATGTGTGACACATTGATTTATTTATTTAAACGAGTTTAGATGCGACGAATGGATAACCTCAGTGTTCAAATCATTCGTCACATTGCTGAGAACTTACAAATAGTCCCTAAACACTTCGGCAAACCTCCAATCTTTTTGTGTTAATGACGGGAGACTGGGAAGAAGAAGAAGAAGAAGAATAAGAAAGGAATACTTGTTCCATAAGAAAGGATTTGTCAAGCAAAATAATTGGCGGCCAATCACTAGATCTCGTAACATCGTTAGTGATGAGCACATGGTATAAATTCCTTTTTTAATAGCTATGGCATTGCTAGTTACCAGTGTGCATCTAGGATTTTCTTTGAATAACTAATTTTTTTGACAAAATGAATGCCTCCCCTTAGCCAAATTCGCTTGTGTTTAGCAAACTCATCGACCACAATTAGAAAAAAGATGAAAAGAAAAGGAAAAACATAATAATAAATTCTAAAAATAAGAAAAAAACAAAGAAAATAATTAAAAAAATCTCTGTCTCAGCTTCGGTTACATTGCGTAGGACAACCGATATTCATATCAGTGATTTTCAGTCAAAATTGATTGGAAGAATTACATTAGCAAATAATTAATAGGTTTAGGATTTAATTATCATAATTAAAAAATTAAGGATCAAATCGGCACAAATGTAATTCCCATTCCCATACCACCAAGCTGGAGGATATTCGAGGTCTACTCACATGCGTAAGCTCCCCCAAACCCCCCACATTTCCACATCTTCGTAGGGTGAAGACCCTAAAAAGTTAAAAACAATGCATCCTCCCCATAAAAATATTATGGAATATTTATGCGGGTCCAATAACGCACTCTAGAAGAAAGGTCCCCTAATGATGTCTCCGCGTTCCTTCTCTATAAAATCCATTGCTCACTTCTATAACTTGACCACCCACCTCTCTCCTTTTAACATTTTCTCATCCTTCTTGCTCTTCCTTCCTTGCTACTGCTGAAAAACAAGGGAAAAAGGAAGAACAAGCAGGACATGGGTAATGCAGATTATGATGAGTTCCCTCCGGTGGAGGGCGGGGTGGCCATCCCGCCGCCCCGGCCGTTCCTCAAGTCCCTGAAGAACTCCCTCATGGAGACTTTCTTCCCGGACGACCCGCTCCGGCAGTTCAAGGGGCAGCCGCGGTCGAGGCAAATCATGCTGGGGCTCCAGTACGTGCTCCCCATCCTCGAGTGGGGGCCGCGGTACACCCTCGAGTTCCTGCGGGCCGACCTCGTGGCCGGCATCACCATCGCCAGCCTCGCCATCCCCCAGGGCATCAGCTACGCCAAGCTCGCCAACCTGCCCCCCATCCTCGGCCTATGTGAGTGCTTTTCTGCTTCTGAATTTGGGTATTTCCGGTTCTTCGCATGAAAAGGAGTTCATTTCTAATGGAAATGATTTCATTAATACCGACGTATCCACTATAGGATGCTATATCTTTTGTTTTTATAGGAATAGGGAAGGTTATTTATATCACTCGTGAATAGTTCTAGGCATGTGCGCAACTTTTCAAACTTATGCCGAATGCTCATCAGACTACCATCCAACAATAAGCGAGCTGAACTCTATCACAAGTCAAGATCAGCCTTTTTATTACCTTAATCTCATCATTGAAGTATCAAATTAGCTGTCGGCTGAAAGCTGATGTCCTTTTGCTTCCTCTTTATTCCCCTCATTTTTGGTCATTATCTGTCCCCGATCTAACCCGAAAAAGAAAAACAAAAAAAAAAACAACATAAAACAACCGGTGCAGATTCGAGCTTTGTGCCGCCGTTGGTGTACGCGATGATGGGGAGCTCGAGAGATCTGGCGGTAGGGACGGTGGCGGTGGCATCGCTGCTCACGGCATCCATGCTGGGGAAAGAAGTGAAAGCGTCTGAGAACCCGACGCTGTATCTCCACCTCGCCTTCACGGCCACCTTCATCGCCGGCGTCTTCCAAGCTTCCTTGGGCCTGTTGAGGTGAGCCAGCTGATGGAAAACGTTTATTATGAGTCATGGCTCCTCCAATATCTTGTCGCTGTTACGTTTTGACCCTCTTTGAATCGCTAAAAAAACAACATAAAACAATTCGCATCTCTCTCTCTCTCTCTCTCTCTCTCTCTCTCTCTCTCTCTCTCTCTCTCTCTCTCTCTTTCTGGCTGTATAGTACGTTGGTTTGTCTCTTTTCTTGTCTGCTTGTTTGTGACAAGGATTCCTGTAACGTAAATGAAGAAACTACAAAGCAACTCAACCTTGTTTTCCCTTTCAATTTTCTCATAAGTAATCGACCAGCGATATCCGTAAGCCATTTTCAAAAAGATCTAACTTGGCGAAAAATTCGACTTGCATGTGGAATTTCGTTCACTTGATGACCATATGCTGTAATCCTGGGTTTCTTTCTTGACGAAGTCCTTCCTAAATTTACGTCAAATTCTTTTCATTTTACTGAGAAGTTTCTTGCTAGTGGAAAATGTGGGGCCTCAGATAAGGTATTCAACTTTATTTACTCCACTTGTTTGAAACTTTACAAAGAGTCTCATGTCCAAGATTGAGTAGATATTTACTTGTACACACCTTTTAGTCAATTTTAGGTTGTATAGAAAAGAAAAAGATTGAAGATTCATTCGACGTGAGTGATGCAATTTGCAGACTAGGGTTTCTGGTGGATTTTCTATCGCACGCGACGATCGTGGGGTTCATGGCCGGAGCGGCGACGGTGGTGTGCCTTCAACAGCTGAAAGGCATTCTCGGCCTCACCCACTTCACTCACGAGACTGACGTCATCTCCGTCATGCACTCCGTCTTCGGCCAGATACACGAGGTCTTTTTCACCGCTTTATACTCATGTCATGTGACATATCGATACGTCATCATTAATACATGTTTCGGTCCGAACTTTTGGCACGAGACCGCAGTATACAATTATTCTACAAAGCACTTATCCGTTTCCTCTATTTGTTTATCCTATGGTCACCGACGAATAGATACTGAAAATAAAGTACCAAAGCAACAAAGTTTGTTCCAACATCTAGGCTAACTTTGAAGGATTTATTTAAGAAGATACAGCTTCCACTTACTGCAGAACCCAATGAAAGTTGCACTTATAGGGTAAGAAAATTATTCAAAAGACGATGAATTGTGCTAAAACAACCAATTTCTCTATGCTGATGTCCTAACAAAGAAGCTTCCTAACCGAAGAAGCTAGTAGATATGCACAATCACGAGAGAATATTGATAAGATTACTTTACATTCACTAGTGTATTAAAACTTGTGGATCACATGTTGGGAATCTGATTTCATCATTTTTGCATGATTATGCTCATTTTAGTTGAACATTATAACTTAGCATAAGTTTTATTTGCGTGAATAAACCCTCTTATTTATTTAGTTCTATCGTTCAGAAAATAATAAACGAATTATGATCAGAAGTGGAGATGATACGAAAAATTGTGTGAGCAGGAGAAATTTTACTTTAATAACGTCACTTTTCTACTTGTAATATGTAGTTTTATATATATATATATACAGACACACACATACATACACATATCTATCTTATCTTTTTGCGATGCTGGCCCCTTTTTGGCAGTGGCGATGGGAAAGTGGTGTCCTGGGGTGTTGTTTCCTTTTCTTCCTCCTTCTCACCAGATACTTTGTAAGTGAATCTGACCCTCTCTGCTCTCAAATCTTTCACTTTGAATTTTTTTTTTTTTGTTGATATTTTCCTCTTTTTCTAGGGCGAAAAAAGGGTAGTATTAAAATATTTGTGGAAAGTGAATTAATCTCACACGACTCTATATTTGCAAATTGTCCTCGATTTGTACATTTTTGGCAGCTTCCTGCTCAACTTGGAACATTTAACCTTTTGATCACGTTCTCTTTACTATCCAAGTCCGTCCTGCTTCCACTCTTGAAGCAATTTATTTAGGAATGCTTAATACCACCAAAAATTTTAAATAATAGTCACCACAAAACTAATATTCCTAACTTTATTTGTGTCGCCAAAACCCTCTGAACATATTATATCATAGTTCGCATAGTTTAAGTTTTTTTGTGGGAATTTTTAAATAGAATATGCAGGATCCGTTCCCTACTTATCTAGAATGGGTATAATGCGACTTTTTCCCTATTTTGAACCCCCCAAAAAAAGAGACATATTGCTAAGAGAATTTATACTACCTCCACTATAATAATATTGTTTTTACGCTCTATACTCAGAAAAAAAGTAGACATAGCTAAGAAGCATATGCAATATTATAATCAATTGCAATAAAAAGAATGCATAAACCCTTCTCCTAAAAATTTTTTAAAAGGGGTATTATAATGTGACTTTTCTCTATTTCGAAAAATAAAAACCTTTGCAAACAGTTGCATGCATATATGTTCTGATAATTAATCTTGGATTGTTTTCTTTTTTATGATGAAGAGCAAGAGGAGGCCCAGGTTCTTCTGGATAGCAGCAATGGCTCCGCTGACGACGGTGATCCTGGGAAGTCTCCTGGTTTACCTAACCCACGCTGAAAAGCATGGCGTTCCAGTGGTAAGTGCCCCAGTCCTCCCTTATATAAAACTGAATAAGTCCATCAGAAATTCAAGAACAAGCCTAGGAGTATAATAGAAAATGATCTGATGTGGGTAGTTAGGAAACAAGTAATTCTAGGTAAGAAGAAAGCGAGCTTGTAAAATTAGTTTAGAATCCGAAAATATGGACTCTTGCAAGGTGCTAGATAAGACCGCGTTGCTTAAATTTTTATTGGCAATTCATCACGTCAATTAAGAGGTTAATTAGGCACTGAGCACGAACTTGAAATGATATTCATAGGCTATATTCGAACGCTCGTCTACAATGTGCTACATCATCAAGTGTTTACTAGGTACAACCGTGGTCGTGATTATTCCCTGAATGAAGCTAGAGACGTTAAGTGCTTGCAACACGCGTCTCTGGTAAGGCCTGTGCTTGGTAAAACATGTTTTCAGAGTTGCACCACTTCAAAACTGGACGACGCAACTTCCTAAAAGCTGCCGTCGGCTATTATAGCCGCCGGGGTGTCGCGGCCGCCACGAGGCGTTTTGCTAAGCATCTTACGAAAGCTAGAGCAGCATCATCTTTTCTTTTCACGCCGTGACTGCTGCGAAAACACTGTACCGACCATGGACCGCCGATAAAGGCAGGGGTGAGGACAGATCAGTCCACAGATGAACAGGCTGGACCACCACCAACCTGTGCATGTGTGTTGTATCGAAAAGAACACGGCCTTTCAAGTTCATGTCCTGGGGCCGGTCCCAAATTGTCAGTGACTTTTACCTCGCCAATCATAACACAAAGCCAGCGAGCCGTAGCGGGACATGGTACTGCTCGCGCATGTTCCTGTGGGGGGAGGCTTTTTTTGGCCCATTTCGATAATGTGCACGGTCTTTCTGATCATGTCAGAGAGCCCAAATGCAGACAAAAAGAACTTAGAAAGATGGTGAAAAAAGTGGGGGGAGAGAGGGAAAAGGGGGAGATTGAGGGAATCTGATTGGCGGGTCACCGAGCTAACCCAATTGTCCTCTGCAATTATTGAAATGGAAAAGTGTTGAATAAAAGAACCAAAATTGAAGTGAATAATGTTGTTTTATGTGTGTTAATTTGTGATTTGTTCTGTCTTCGTGTCAGATTGGTCCATTGAAGAAGGGCCTGAACCCACCATCCGGCATGGATTTGACATTCAGGTCTCCTTATCTTACCACGGCCATCAAAACTGGCATTGTCACGGGCGTTATAGCCCTAGCTGTGAGTCGCTCTCTGCTTCAAACCTCAGCCCCTTTTATAATTTTTTTTGTCTTGTCATCTCTAATTTGGCAAATCTTCACTGCATGACGGTTTGGTCCCGCATAAACTACCCTTATCAAGATATGGAAAACAGGGAATTTCAAAGCTTTAACATATTTAGTGTCCATGTCATTGTGTGACATCTGCAGAAAGATTTGTTCTGGACTATAGTGAGCCCAGTCAATTGTCTACATGCAAGTTATATCCACCTATTATCATTGGTCGATGCAGTTGCAGTAATTGGCTTAACAATAGTTACTGCTATGACCCATCAATCCTGACTCTGCATCAGTATTATTCATTGGACTTGATGCCTTGGGATTCAATGGAAAATGTCAAATTTGGCAAAATGAAAAGAAAAAGAAAGTGCATTCATAAGCAAATAGATTGTCAATTGGTAAAAGAAGCAGCTGTGTTACATGTGTGATGGGTGGTATGAATGCAGGAGGGAATAGCAGTTGGAAGAAGCTTTGCCATGTTCAAGAATTACCACATTGATGGGAACAAAGAGATGATTGCATTTGGGATGATGAACATTGCTGGCTCTTGCACTTCTTGCTATCTCACCACTGGTAATTCCTGTACACTCTTAGGCAGAGCATACATAATCTAATTTATAAGATTACCAAAAGTAATTACCTAATTTTCTCTCAATTTGGCATCGATGAATGATGCATTCCATTGATGTTTAGCGTATTCATTGAAATTTCAGGGCCATTTTCGCGATCGGCGGTGAACTTCAATGCGGGATGCAAGACGGCAGTGTCGAACATCGTCATGGCGATGCCGTCATGTTGACATTGCTGTTCCTAACACCTCTGTTCCACTATACACCCCTCGTGGTGCTGTCGTCCATCATAATCGCTGCCATGCTTGGCCTGATAGACTACGATGCCGCCATCCACTTGTGGAAGGTCGACAAATTCGACTTCGTTGTTTGTATCACCGCCTATGTCGGCGTTGTGTTTGGCAGTGTCGAGACTGGCTTAGTCATAGCGGTATGCATCCGCAGATCTTTTTCTTTGCATCTTCTTTTCAATACATGCGCATGAACTGTATTTGCTGTGTAATTACAGGTAGCAATATCATTGCTCAGGGTATTACTCTTTCATTGCAAGGCCCAAAACTTTTGTTCTAGGAAGGATTCCAAACTGCAATGCCTACAGAAACATTGAGCAGTACCCAACTGCCAAAAATGTGCCCGGAATCCTCATATTGGAGATCGACGCTCCGATTTACTTCGCTAACGCGAGCTACTTAAGAGAAAGGTAGGAGAAAGCCCCTCAATACAGTACCAGTTGATTCCTTTGCTGAGTTTATCGTTTCTCTTCATGTACGCATGAACATATGTTCTTATAGGATCTCGAGGTGGATCGACGAAGAAGAAGACCGGTTGAAAGCTTCGGGAGAGGCCGATCTGCAATATGTTATCCTAGACATGGGAGGTGAGTACCAAAGTGAAGCCATTTGCGACATGCTACGAAACTGCGATACGCAGGTATTGAAATTAGTTTATGTATGATTGTGTCGAACAGCGGTAGGTGGAATTGATACCAGCGGTATAAGCATGTTTGAAGAGATCAAGAAAACCATAGAAAGAAGAGATCTCAAGGTACAGTCTTGCTCATCTTGTCATACAGATTTCCTTATTAGGTCACCACTACTGTCAACAAGAACGCATGCAAGCAGTGCCTGCCTTCATTTCTCATTTCCATCTTTCAATAGCTGGTTTTGGCTAATCCGGGAGGCGACGTGATGAAGAAGCTAAGCAAGTCCAAGTTCGTCGAGAACTTAGGCCAAGAGCGGTTCTTCTTAACCGTCGAACAGGCGGTTGGGGCTTGCGATTTCATGCTTCACAAGTGCAAAGTCGACGCAAAGACTGACGAATCCGATGAGAAGTGGAACAATGTCTGAAGATGGACTACACCACAAGCTATGCAGTTTGCGCAGGCATTACCGTCCTTGGCAACCATGGCAAGAGAGCAATAGTATTTTGTATAAGCTCTCGATAGGGACATGGGATCACTCCACCCGACCAGAGATCTGTCTCTATGAGCAATGATGGGGGCAAAACAATGTGACGAGGGTTGCCGAAAATCTCTATCTCATGTACTTAAACAGCCGCTTTTGACTGCATTTTAAATTGAGATAAGATCAAATGGATTATGTCGAGATTGGACATGGCGGAAATTAACTATGGTCAGATAGATTCTCACATTGACCATGTTTAGTGTCTCTATAAAATTGACCTATGAATGGCTCATGCCGTGTTTCCTAACTCCGGTACCATGAAAAATTTTCTGAGATAACAACCGAGACAACCTAATCCATGCTAAGATTCAAAAGAATGATATGGCTACCCTTCACAAAGTAAAGGATGAAACCATAAATTAATTTGACTTGTAACGTATAATTGATCGTCAAACATAATTCTCATTGAAAATAAAATTCATAGTATGTTCCAAAGTATCATAAATCAATAATTGTAAAGATAAAATTCTCAACCAATTTTTTTTTTCCAAGTCCTTAACTTCATTCTGAAATAATTAAGAGAATCATCTTTCCAAATGATTTCCTGCTTACTTTTCATTCGAAATGCAGCATTCGTGAATATTTAACCTTCCCACCTAAAGGGTCGGAAAAAAAGGGTGAGCAAAATCATAGCTTAGAAAGTGACCAATGCCACTTCTATGGGATCAAGCTACAAATAATGCAATTTTAAGAAAGAATTGCATTCACATCGAATGAGCAATTCTAATAACTCAATATAATATTAAAATCTATATATATACCGGTATAAATCAATCTTGAAAATTATATTGCCTATGATTGTGTCCCGAAAATCATATCGATTGAGGTTATGTGCTGAAAATCTCATATGTTACGATTAAAACTCCGAAGCAAAACCGATCATTGCATATGTTCATATCTCATGATCTCATGAGCAGACAATGAATACAAATCAAATAACATAATCATACAATGCTGGCATATAAACATAGCAATGACAAAATATTTCTAAACATATCTTTTCAACACACTTTCACTACACCACTTAAAATGATTGAAAACTGCAGGAAGACTAATCATTTTCTTCAAAATAGCTGCCGTGAAAACTTCATTGTCATACCTCATCATAAAGTAAGTGCCCATGCCATAATGCACACGTTTAAATTTAGTCGAATGAGCCGTGCATGTTTATAAAAAGCATAGAGGCAACCAAAAAAATCGACTTTCCACCGTAACACTCTACGAAATCGAAACTGAATTGATGGGCTTGGCGAAAGGCCGAAACCCTCACCACCCTCCTGCTCTAATGCGTGAAAACTTCTGCGGCCGGCAACCGCTGAATTAAAATTATTGGAAGAAGACGTGATTTAACTTGTTGGAATTACATTCTAAACGTTAAACCAACGGCGGAATTTTTCCCTTTTCCCTTTTTTCCAATTTTAATTTTCTAGAGCACTCGACTGCTGCTGAGGAATACCAATTTCACAGTTGGTAGTCTTCTTCCTTCTTCAGTCTGCAGCCTCCACTCCCCTTTCAAAGGTGAGCACAGCTCGAGCCGGGATTGCGAAATGGCGCCCGGCAAGAAATCGAGGAGGAGCAAGAAGGAATCGAAGAAGCTGAAGAAGCGGCGGAACGTCTCCTCAGCCGCCGCCGCCGCCGCCGCCGCCGCCCCCGCGGACCCCAACACCAGCGACACCGATTGGTGGGACGTCTTCTGGCGCAAGAACTCCCCGTCCCCAGGTTCCCCTCTCTCGCCTCGCCCGTGTCTTTTGAATTTTCCCTTTGATGGTTCCGGTCGCGTTATTGGCGAAAAGCATGGAGCTTTTGCGGTTTCGCGGATTTGGGTCGGAAAAAAGATCGGATTTTGGTTGCTGGGTTTTGGTGTTGTGATGCGGTGATGGTTGATGAGACGTGTTTCTGCATTGTCGAGTGCATCTAGCTTGCGTTGCCGGTGGAAAATGTGAGCTCCGTGCGATAGAAAGTGAAAAAATGTCTGCTTCTTGGTTTGGTTTTTATTCTGAGTCGGTGATTTTTATTGGCTTTCGTCTTGATATTTTGGGGTGGGAGCTAGATTTCAAATTGGGGTAGGACAAGGTCGAGCTCTTGGCTGCATATGGAGGAGGGGAAACTGGGCATTGAACGGTTTCAGTGGAGTTGGCTTGAATTCAGATGAAGGCATTGGAGTTCTTCGACGTTGGTGTTCTGAAGATGTTTAAAATGTTTGGTTGACGGGAAATTACTTGTAGGACTTTGAAGGGAAGGCAACTCTTGTTAGAATTAAAACAGTTTCCTCCATTGTGTGGGTTCTGGAAAACCCTGAAGCAATTGACCTGCTAGAACTTAGGGAAAATAGCCTCATAAGTTATCTTGCCTAGTGGCTCTCATGGATTTTGATCAAGAGACTTGAGCACATTGCATTAGCTGTTCATTTCACGATACTCTTCTGGCAATCAGGCTAGGCATTTCAAGTGCTGTTTAAGCTGCTAAAGAAATTTTAAACAAAGTCACTTGGGGTGAGAGTAGAGTCATTAGCAGGTCAGGTATGGAGAAGTCACACATCACCATTCTGGGATTTGCTTGTGCATTAAGAGACTAGGTTTCTTCAACCTTTTGCTGTGGAAACCTGTATCTGTTCCTTTCCTGCCAGTGGATGCCCTCGATAAAATCTTTAAAGGGATAAAGTGGAGACTCTGTGGAAGGTTTACAGGGCGGGCATAGGAATGAGGAGATCAGGTACCGTGCCACACTAATGATCTGCTGGTGGTGTTCTGGTGGATATCCCTGTGAGGAGGATATGTACTTTGGTATGGTGTTTGAGGCAATTTTTGATCTGTTTGATATGTAGAAACTCTTACTGTATGGTGGACCGTATAAATGGATGGATTAGATGGGAGCCTATTGGTCAATTTGCTGGGTGCGAAATTTAAGAGTAACCAAAAGTTAGATCGCATTGTGCAGAAGCTTTGGAAAGAAACTAGTGAGGGCTTATCTTTCAGCAGATGTCCGACATCCACAAGTTGGCCCATTTGGAAGAGCTTACCCTTTCCCATGTTCACCACTGCAAATCCCACCTTCTGTGAGAAGAGAAAAGCATGTCCCCATGCCCACACGATCTGCACATGTTGCATCCCATTTTAGGATTAGTTGAAAATTGAGTGTAGGCTTCCTCGGTCTGCTAGATAATGCTGATGGTGACTCCAAATACCATCTGGGGCTGGACCACAGTTAAACATTCACTTTAATGTTGTGTGATTTGCACAAATGAACCTCACATACATACACCCGGGTTTCATAGAAGATTAGGAGATTGATTTTAAATGTGGATTATGCATGAAATTGAATAGCAATCATTTTTTTCAGATCATATAGTTGAATGTTGAGTCTACGAAGGCTTTGTGAGTCTGGTTTCTGGAGGTGGATCTGCTAGAGGGATTTTATCACTTGCATCCTGTTCAAGGTTACTATTTTAGAAAAAGAAAAATTGGGTGCTTGTTTAATTTTCTAGATCACATGATTTTGAACCTTGACTTTGCATTGTCACTCATTTTAGGGTCTCCAGACTACATTTGATTCAAGGCTAGTAACAGGCAAAGGGTTCTTTTGATTAACAGATGGTGCCAGTCCTTCATCTGGACAATTCAATCTGTATAGCATCAAATAGGAGTGAGTTTGTTTGTGGCTTAACATGAATTAGAGCAGAGATCCAGGGGGACTTTATGATGTGGCTGATATCTGTCATTTAAAAGTGCATTTATTGGTTGATTCGGAAAAGAAGTGGAGACTCTGGGGGTAGGTGCTGGTAGGTTGTCCATCATGATGTATAGTTCCATACGTTGAATCAATTGTCTGAAAATTTCTGTTTGATAGTTGTCCTTCATCTAATTGACAACAAATGTTTTTCTTGACCTTTATGTGAGGATTAGTCTCTGCCCTTTAGATAAACTTTCTCTTGGCTAACATGTCCCGAAATAGGAAGGACAATAATTTCCATGAGTTTTGATTCTGAAGTGCATTAAATTTCTGTGGTAGTCGTACACTTGTAATTGTAAAGTCAATCTTAAAATGTGGCTCTACTTTTAGGTTCTGCAGTGCCAGAGGATGAGGCGGAAGGATTCAAGCATTACTTCCGGGTGTCAAAGGAGACTTTTGCCTATATTTGTTCCCTCGTGAGAGAAGATCTTATTTCTAGACCACCTTCAGGACTCATCAATATTGAAGGGAGGTTACTTAGTGTGGAAAAGCAAGTGGCGATCGCCCTAAGAAGGCTAGCATCTGGGGAATCTCAAGTTTCTGTTGGAGCTGCCTTTGGAGTCGGACAGTCGACAGTCTCTCAGGTGACCTGGAGGTTTATTGAAGCACTGGAAGAACGCGGCAGACACCATCTTAAGTGGCCAGATGCCTCTAGGATGGACGAAATAAAGGCCAGATTTGAGGCATTTTGTGGATTACCCAACTGTTGCGGGGCCATTGATGCGACTCACATTATCATGACCCTTCCAGCTGTGCAAACTTCAGACGATTGGTGTGACCCTGCTAATAACTACAGTATGTTATTGCAGGGAATTGTGGACGACGAGTTGAGGTTTCTTGATATTGTTACAGGTTTGCCTGGAGGAATGATAGGGTCCAAACTCCTGAAGTTCTCTGGGTTTTTCAAACTCTGTGAATGTGGAAAACGATTAAACGGAAATACAAAGACTTTGATCGAGAAATGTGAGGCCAGGGAATATATAGTTGGTGGCGCTTCATACCCTCTCCTTCCATGGCTTATAACTCCTTACGAAAGTGATGGAAGTGGGCTTATGGATTCCATGTCTGATTTTAATGCCATGCATGAATCTGCAAGATCACTTGCAGTGAAGGCATTCTCGCAATTAAAGGGAGTTGGAGAATTCTCAGCAAAGTCATGTGGAGGCCTGACAAACAGAAGCTACCTAGTATTATATTAGTTTGCTGTTTACTCCACAATATCATTCTTGACAGTGGGGATAAGTTGCATTCCGATGTTGCTTTACCCGGTCACCATGATTTTGGCTATGTAGAACAGGGTTGCAAGCAAGTTGATCCACTGGGGAGTGCTTTGAGGGAAAACCTTGCTAAAAACTTGCAGTGCCAACGAGAGAGTGTTCCATCAAAGTAAAGAGTCCTTTCATGTATACACCTGGCAATTATTATGAATAGTTCTCACCTAACTTTTCAGTTCAACCGACCTTCCTAATGTGCAGATTCAGTTTCATTTTTCCGTGTGGAGACTAAGAGGTGGTGGACTAAAAGAGTCTGCACTCTTAGTTCACCATCTTTTGGCAGGTGTTCTAAGTACATTATGAGCCTATCACGAATCAGTTCTATCATCTGAAAATGATCAGATAGCTTAACCATCGTATATATTACTTCAACACTTTTTTGGTCCTGTGATGATATTTTTCAGTGAACTAGATTTTATGGCGCAGTGGCTCACTATGACTGAGTAGAGGCAATGACACTTATGACGCTAACTTGAATCAACTTATTACAGAATGCTTCAAGTCCAGATGCATGAATAATAATGTTTGGGGCCAATTTTAGTGGCACTGTGTATTAGCAAACCCCATTTTAATCGATAAGAGTTTATCTGTCTGTCCATGTTTCTACTATCTGGTATTTTGCCCCTAATGTATGTGCTTGTGTGGCTGATGTAATAGAGAATTGTGCTTAAATGTGTCCTACAGTGAGATCAGATTTCTCAGTCTCCATGCAAGCCCATTTCGAGAATTAAAGGATAGGGGTGGTCTGGTTGGCTACTACTCCTAGCATATTCTCTGTTGGCAGTGCATGAAGTATTTTTAAGAACTCGGAGCCAGTGAGGTTACACGGCATAAAGTCATTTCGTTTGTTCCAAATATTCCAAACCGCAGCTTCATTTGCTGGTTGGCTATATTGAATAGGCTCTCTACAGAAGATAGAATGGCTAGATGGTTCAACTCGGTTGATACCGATTTTGTGTTTCAATATGCTTTCCTCAGAGACTGGAAAATTATTTAAAGTGATGCCACACATCTAGGGTTGTGTATGAGGTAACCAACCAATCATATTACTTGCATGCCACGCACCTCATCTTATGTGGTGCTTAAATTTTGTGATCATTCACTTTTGATTGGCATATCACATCACTGCCACGTAACATAATCATCGCACCAAATAACTTAATGGATATGCACTTGCTGGGCAAATATGGCACCGAGTCTATACCGGATGTGGAGTGCAAAGGGCTGCTCATTGCTGGAATACCGAGTTGCAGTAGGTGTCTCGGTGTGCGAAAGGCAAATCACTTTCATCTGTCATTTTTAACATCTCTCGGCAAGCTGCAATTTATCGCATATGGGCTGCCAGGAACTGGAAGATTCACGAAGCTGAATTTCATGTAGACAGCAGTGTTGTTTTTCCAATTGATGTAAAAACTGGCGAATGTGTGGTTTTATCTCAACATGTTGAGCTATGTAGGAGCTGGAAATTGATGCAACTGTTAGTACGTTTGTAATAGTCTTAGGACTTCGAAGTTATGAATGAGATCTCTCGCTTACACAACCACCAAAAAAAAAAAAGTTACTGTGATTATAAATAATGCAACTTAAACAGTACATGCAAGAAGAAATCACTGTGAATTTTCTTACTCTACTTGAATTTAAGAACATGCAGCTCTGGCTGGACTGTGAAACATGAAGCAACTTTCTTAGTCAAAAAACAGTGAGCGATCGAGAAGCCATCAAGAAATTTTGGGCGCTAGGAGCAGCCAATAGTGCATGAGAATTTGAGAAGATTGTGCAGAAGCAAGAAGCAACCATGATAAAGCGGCCTTTGATCTTTATGTTCTAGAGTCTATTCCGAAGCTTACTGCAAATTCTTCAAATCCAATTCCACTTTCAAAGTTACCTAAGATGGAACATGTAGCATTCATTGTACATGCATTGATAATTTGTGTCCGAACATAAAATCGAAAACATGAGTAACAGCTATGACCTTCGACATATTTCTTCATATATCTTCCCAAGACTTCAGAAAGTCTGACATAGAGCTGAAACGAACAAGACGGTGAAACATAAAGGAGCTCTAACTTGTCTCTTCCTAGGATAAGGCCTGAGATATACAATATGATCCCTACAGTAAAGAAGATAATGATCTCAGAGAGTTGACAGAGCTGAAAGTAACAAAACGCTGAAACGTACGGAGCTCTAGTTAGTGTCTCTTCCTAGGATATGGCCTGAGATATACAATATGATCCCTACACTAGAGAAGATAACGCCTTTCTCTGCTAAATACGCCCATTAAACTAACTCTACTTCTGCCATTCCTCACTGCCTTCTGGACGGGAGTTGAACGCACGAGCAAAAGGGAGATTTCTTTCTGCTCTGTGGGTTTCTTGGTCTGCCACTTATTAGATAATCCCTAAGCAAAACTCTTGTCTTTCGGTCGACCACTCTGGTTCTTGTTCTGCACTCTTTTTCGTCATCCATCTTCAGCAAAAGGAATTGTATCTTCTGCACTTCCAACTGAAGCTTCCCGATTTTCTCCGACCCTCTTCGAGCCTGCTCTGAGATCAGCCTCCTCGCGCAACCACGATCATCTGGATCTCTGGTGGATTTGCTGTCACAGGAAGATAGGCGCCTCTCAGCATTTCTAATCAACTTATTATTCGAGTCAGATAATTTGTTGATGTTCGATTGAGCTTCTTCCAGCTGCTCCTTCACATTGCTGTACTCGAGGCCTTTTTCCATTCTGTTCTTCTCTGTGTTCTCCACCTTCCTCCTCAGATCCTGCACTGTTATTTGCAGGTTTGTCAGCTTCTGAGCATTAGTGTTAAGCCTCTCTAATATCTTCCTCTTGATCCTTGCTCGACGAGGTTCTGTCAAGCTCTCGGGTATCTCTAATTTATCAACGCTGAGATCCTTCTCATCAGGTGACTCTCCAGAAGGGTTACAGGACCTCTGTTCCTTATCTGCTTCGACAAAGTAATAGTCATTGGGCATATCAAAGGTCTTGTGAGCTTTCCCGACTTTAAGATCGATAATCCCACTTGAGTCGCTGGTCTCCCACAGCTCAAGCATTCGATCTTCAGCCTCAACTGAGTCAGTCCTACGAGCCCCATAGGGCAAATGTTTGGAAATCTGGTCGAGCATGATGTCTTTAGTCAGAAGGTCATTCTCAGTCACAGATATCTGACGAGTTGCTTTGCGTATCTTCATGTCATTATCAGGTCCATCACCACGTCTTTCCTTTTCTTTTTTTCTTGGGACATGTTTCTGAGATCTGGTAGATTCCAACTCCTCCAATTTGGCATTTGAACTCAAGATTTCCAGAACAGTCGGATCCTCAACTTTCAGCAGCGTATCTCCAATTACCTTGATTCTTAATTGCAGGTCCTGCATTGCAGAAAAACAATCTGGCACCATCAATCTTGTATTTCCAATGGATTCAGAAATCCCAGATTGTTGTTGTGTCATCATGTTGATTTCCTGGTAACAAGGGAATATAAACAAGAACATGAATTTGGAGTCACATGATAATGTACTAGCAAAATAAGCAAACAACAGTTCTCTTGTTTAGCAAGAAGATTTCAAATTAATGTCCACAACAGATTTGGATAGAAAATAAAGGATAGATGATCAAGTTTTAAGGGCAACAATTTCATAAAGATTTCAAGTAATTGCAAAGGGAGTGCAGAAATTTCCCGTGGACTAGGACGACAGACAGACAAGTCAAATTATTTTCAACAAATTTAAAGGGAGATGTAACGAGCAGATCCACTAGCATGTGGTGCATTAAGGGCAGGGGGAAAATTACCTTCACAACTTCTTTCTTGGATTTGTAAAAATCTTTATGGACAGTCGTACCATTTTCCAATGAAGAAATACATTCCGCCAAAGAAAGTACTCCTGAAACATAAGAAGCAAGCTGAGTTTTCAGTCCGCCATTTTCTCCTTCCAAAGCAATGATTGTTTCTTTTAGCTGTTCAATCTCCACACGTCTTGCTTCACTTGCACTTTGATGGGCTTCATTGAGCTCAAGAATTTCCTCCTTGAGAAATGCTTCATCAATCTTTGAGGTTATCAGCTCAGCCTCCAATTTCCATTTTGCTTCCTGAAGAAATCTCGCCTCTCTGGTCCGATGACTCAAATCTTTAGACAGTCTGAGATTCTGCTTCTGTTGATGCTCTCGTCCTATGTTGATATCAGCATACTCTATTTTCAAATCCTCCAGCTTTTTCAGCACCTCTAGCTTCTCATTCTCGATTGCTCTCAATATTTCGGATTTCAGCACCTTTTCGTTGTCGATTCCCTCTGAGAACTTCAGCTTCAATTCTTCATTCGTATCTATAACCTTTTGCAGGCCATAGTTCAACACATCGAAGTTCTCAGATTTGATTTTTAGCTCTTGATGAAGGGCATCTCGTTCTATTGCAAGCTTTGTGGCCTCTAGTTCCACTTGCTTGAGCAGTGAATATAGGACTGATTTTTCAAAAACCACCCGGAGATTTTCCTCTTCTAACTTAGAAAAGGATTCTTGCAGATCTCTAATCTTTGTCAGAGTATTCCGTATAAGATCATGGTCAAAATCCATATGGTCTTCAAACTCTTGACACGAATGGATCTCAAGAGTCTTTGAAATCCGATACAATGCCAATCGTTCTACAGTAATTTCATCAGACAAAAGTTTGAGCTCGGCCAGACGTTCAAGATTTTCACTCTCCAAGTAAGAAATTTGCTTCTGTGAGAATTGCCATGCGTCTACTAGAGTATGATATCTGAGTGAGAGTGAGAAATACTTCTCCCGCAGATCCTCCAGGAATTTCTGCAAAATGAAGATCTGCATGTGAGAGTCCAAAGCTTTTTCCAGTTCCTCTTCACATTCTGTATCTTTGCTCCGAGCTTCTTGCTGCAGGTGAATGATCCGGCACTCCACATCAGCTAACCGGGTCCTACTCAACTGCACAGAATTGTAATGATCCTCAATCTCTCTGTTCAAATCAAGCTGCAGATTCTGGATGCTCAAGATCAAGGATTCTCTCTCCTCCTTCATATCCGAGTAATCACCTTTTAATCCCTTATAACTGCTCACCAGGCTTTCCAGTCTTTGCTGAAAGACATTTAACTGATATTCCAGCTTTTCCTTCTCAAACTTTTCCTGCTCGTGCAACTGCAACACACGCATATCTACTGCATTCCTCACTTTGACCTGTTCTTTTTCAAGATCCACATATTCATCATTAAGCAAATTCTGAGAAGTATCGTTCTTCCCCATGAGTTTGTAAAAGTTGCCAATCATACTCTCTATATAAGAAATCAGACTGGACTTATATGCCAGGAGAGATTCACAGGATTCTTCCATTCCCTTCAATTTAAGCTTATACTCTTCCACCTCAGCATTCAAATCCGAGATTCTATTCTCCAATAAGACAGTCTTCTCCACAAGCTTCTCGGAGACTTCCAGTTTCCTTAGTAGACCGACTTTTTCACTTCGTTCTAAATCGCAGCACTTCTCAAGCTTTGAATTCGTATCCATCAACTCCATGAAAGCTGACCCCAAACGCCCCGGATCGAGACCCACGGAAGCCACCTGCTCCATCACTGAGCAGTGCTTCTTTCTCTGGTCATCTAGTTGCTCTTTCAGGTAGTAAATTTCTTTTTGAAGAGAATCACGTTCACCCACGATGGCTGCAGTCTCCGCTTCAAGTTTGTGCATTATTTCTCGCATGCTCAAGATTTCATCTTCCAAGTTTTTTACCAACAGTGATGAAGCCATATTGACCTCATTTAGATTCTTCTTCTCCTCACGGGCCTTCCGGATGTCATCCTTCAAACCCTTATTGTGCAATTCCATGTCTTCTAGAAGCTGAGTCTTCTCCTGAAGCTTCATGGCTAGGGATCTCACCTGTTCCTGAGTCTCAAAGTGAAGATTCTGTAGATTCTGAAAGGAAGTTTGAACCTCAGAAAACCGTAACCGTTCTTCTTGCACACAAGTCCAGAGCCTTCCCATTTCCTTCTGCTTCTCTGTAGTTTCTTCACTCTGAGCTTCCATTTTCTTTGTCAAAGCCTCCAAAGCAGACTGCAGAGTCTGATTAGATCTCTCCAAAAGAAGACACATTTCTTCAGCTTTCTTTAGCTTTGTCGAATCCTTTTCCCGATCAGGATCCAACATTTGGGCCCGGTTTCGCATAATTTCCTGCTCGAGATTAGAAATTGTCATCAGCAAATTGTTGCAACGTCCAGCAGCAGCTTCCTTAATCTCTCTGTTATTCTCCTCTGCACATTTTAATTCATCTTCCAGATTTGATATCTTCTCGAGGCAGTGGTTGTGCTGAAGAAGTGCAGCTTGTTTTTCAGCTTCCGCCCTTGCAAGATCTTGTTTTAGAGTGTCGGCCTTAGTTTCAGCTTTATCAGCTCGCTGCTTGATTTCATCCACCTCTTCTTGGGCACATGACACAGTGTTCTCAAGAGCTCTTAGTTTTTCTAAAGCCAGGTGGTACTGAATAAGATTGCCTTCCTTTTCGGTTTGTAGATCCGCTAGTGCTGTCTTCATAGATTGAGCTTCTGCCTCAGCTTCATTGGCCCTTCGAGTAAGTTCCACTTCCAATTTTGATAATCTCTCCAGACTCTGATGAAACTGAAGCGCGTAGACTTCTCTCTCAGCCTCCAACTCTGCAAGTGCTTGGTTCAAGTTCTGCATTTCTTTCTCAGTATCACCTGCTCGCTCAAGTTCGCATGTCATCGCATCACGCTTACAAGTACATTGTGCACTGTATTCTTTTTCTCCCGCATCACGACACATGAGGACCACATTTTCACTTCCTCCTCCAGAATCAGAAGTCTCATCGACCTGTTTCGACTCATTTCTACTTCTCATACCCTTGAAATCTTGATGCACGGCTCCATTCTTCTCACAAGCTTGGAAGTATGACAGAGCTTGCTCCAAAATATCCTTGGGAGACTCATCACTGTCAAGAAGCGCTGGCTGGACTTGGTTGGGAAACGCTTCCGCCATAGTTTTATGGGCCTGGCACAGAACTCCTGTGGCGTGATCATATCTCTCAGCTAATCCACGATATGCTCGGTAAAACTCTTCGACCAAATGCAGAAGTTCAGGCCGTCTCTTATAGTACATCTCTGCTCGTCTCGCGAATGAGTCAGCATCTTCCTCAATGATGTTAATCATCTGTTTGACTTTGGCATCCACATCTGTTCAAAGGGAGAAGGATAAGTACATTTAACATCATATGCAGTGTGATATTGCGATGAAATCATAAGAAAAGGTCTGAAGGTAGAATATGCACTACAAACTGCACGATACCTCATGGATTGCATGCATAATTATCAACCTTTTCAAAGAAAGTAACCAGAAATTTCGTTCAAAATATTGAAATTCTAAAGTTTTCAGGCAAACCAGATACTAGAACTAAATTTAACCAGTGCTTGAGACATTGATTAAGATAGTGGCCAGCCTTCTCTCCTAGGTCATTTGAAAACTCACTATCCTGTAATGTGAACTTTACTGCTTAGCTATAACACTGACAATAGTGTTGCAGGACCCCTTTCTCTAATTGATTTTCAAGCAAATTTCCTAGTCCAAGCATACAACACCGAAGGAAACATTAAGTTGAGTTGTCAATACTGTGTCCCAGAAGCCGTGCTGAGCGAAACCATAAGCAACGGAACCATACCTGTAAGATTTTCCACGAGCCATTTGGAATTCTTCGGGGTAACGTGACTACCCCACCACCAAGAATACATCCCTTTAGAATCTTCATTTGCAGTGGTGGCCATAACGCCAACCAACAATGATAAATTTTCAGCACACTTATCTTGTAGTCCCACTGCAGTTTTGGTACCAACTGCTACGTGATCCTGTAGAGAACGAAAAAGATCTCTCTTTATCTTGAGATGCAGATCTACCAAAATGACACAAAATAAGACAACTTTGCTTCATTTTGCTACGAACACAATGCCCACCAAAAATCATTGTCGGAATTATAAATCAAGGGGCAGTAAGCAAAGTACCGGATCAACCGCATCAAGTTCCAGGAATCAGCACTTCTTCATCAAGTGATAACAGGTTTACCTGATCAAAAGAGAGTTCATAGGATCAGAACCAACAAAGAGAGAAAAGATTTGACAAGTAAGGATTTTAGCTAGGGATGCATAAATTCCTCATTCACCATGACGTAATCAAATCGCATACCATAAAGAAAAACAAATGCTTAGATGAATACGCAAAAAGAAGCCCCATTGTCGTCCTCACATCACAAGACCGTAGGGGTTGAGAAACCCAAAGCAGAAAAGCAGGAGAAAACGAAAGCTTTCTTGATTAGTGCAGAGAAATCGATCAACCAACAGAGAAACATTGAACCATCAAACGAATAACCGTACCAGCTCCTTACCACGAAAGAAGAGAGTTCAAACGCTGAGCGAGCTCTCAAGGAGACTCCTCAGCTCCTTCCCTCGAAACCCAACGTTCAAGAACCAACATGACCCAACACCCAAAAAAAGAAGAGAAAGGAAGAGAAAGAGTAAAGCCTGCCGCACAAGGAGGAGCGAAAAACAGAGCTCACCAAAGCTAACAAAAGATTCCAATTCTTGAGGTCCGTAAGAAAAAAAGCAAAACTATAGCGCAGCTACTTTCACTGTTCGTGGTCGCAAATCTCAACCCACTGCTGGGTCAGATTTCTCTCTCTCTCTCTCTCTCTCTCTCTCTCTAAAGCACACTCACACTCCCTCGCTCTACTCATTACTGCTCGCTGCTCGCTCTTAAAGCTGCAGTCTTTTTTTATGGGGATTTTTATATTGGGCGAGATAAAGAAAATTCGTTCTGGGTTTGCCGAGAAAACAAGGGAATGTCCGAGTGATGCGCCATGACTGTCGTTTTGCGAGTTCTCGGGAGGGAGAGGGCGAAATGACGAGCCTCGCCATGTCGAGAAAGGGGCCTTCGACCCTTGCTGTCTTTTGTCGTGTCTCTGTCCGACGAATGTTTGACCGCCTTCGTCGTAAATGCGCAGATCACGATATTGCACGGGAATCGCCAAAATCGAAAAGAACAGGGAATTTGGACAACACAGACAACGAAATAATATATTTTTGCATTATTGATTTGCCGAAAAAAAAATTTATGAGAATCTTTGTATTCCCATTTGGGGATGTACAAAACAGATCATATGGCTGCATAGAACTAGTCGATTGGGTCTAGTTCTAGAGAACGTCGATCCAGTTCCAAATTCCTAAAAGTGAAATCAATGTACAAACAGTTCGGTTCCATGTTCAAAGAGAGAATTTGATCGAACGGCTTTCATATATTTTTAATTATTTCTTTAAAAATAAAAGGAATCATTTTTATTTCTTTATAAGATATATCATTAAATAGTGGGAAAAAAAGTGATTGATTCCATTGAATCAGACCAAAAACCAATCACTCTTATCCCTATTCCTATATTACAAAGCAAAATTTTGACCAAAAATAATATTATAAAGCAAATTCTCTATTACTTTCAACTTCAAGCTTTCTTCTAAAAAAATTTCAATAAGTGAAAATGATTGGTTAAAAGCATTCATATAAAAGTCGCATAATCAAATAAACATGGTAAATGTGAAATTTAAATTCAGTCGCCATCAATCTCGTTAATTTATGTTAATTTCCTAAAACAGTCAAGTTTATTTCTTTATTAATTGATCTTTTGCATTTTTTGTAACGCTCATCTGTGCTTGCCTATTTTGCTTTCTCTTATGTATTATCTCACTTCTAATTATGTAAAGGAAAAGGAAGTTCCTTTTTTTTTTAAAAATGAAACCTTCCTTTTATTTTCCTCAACGCTCTCACTTCCCATATAAATTGTAAAAATAGAAAAAAGATTCACAGATAGCTAAGTCAAATCTGCACCTGACTAGCACTAATTTAATTAGTGTAACGTTAATGACTACCGAGGATAAAAGTGAAGAAAACAATTAAGGAAAAATTTACGATTTTCCAATGTTTTCATTGCTAAAAAAAGAAAGGAAAAAAAGGAAAAAAAACTATTTTATTGCCTCATGTTATGCACAACAGTGCCTCAAAAATCGAATTATTCCAAATAAAATACAAAATGACTCGTTCCATGGCAAAAAAATAACACTAATTTGGTTATGAATGCATCAATTTATGATGTGCGAGGAACCTTTTTTTACAACCAAACAAAACCTACATCTTGAATTTTCACGCAATTTATCGATCAAAGTTAGACAAAATCACTCGGTATAAAAAAGGTCACGAGGATCGATCCAACCATCAACCACATGACTACAACCGATCAATCCTCCTAAAACAAGAATGTAGAAAAAAAGAGTATAAAAGAGAAAGAATAGAAAATACTAATCGCGCTTAAAGAGCACGGAATGAATTATTTAATCCTCCTGAATAAGAAATAAGAATCATTAAGGGACAAAAAGGGAAAAGGAAGAAGAAGAGGAAGGATCGCCCATCATTTCAAAGCTGAAAAAGGTCATAAAGGCGTAGTTTTCGATTGCTTCCACTATAATTCAATCTTTTTTTTTAGTTTCATCTCATCAATAAACAGTAGAAAGAAGGGAATGTAGGACAAGATTAGGGACAGAGACAATCACCTTCGTTCCCGAGCATCAACTTCGCACTCTCATTGCTCGTCGAGCACTTGATACACTAAAAAAAAAAGAAGAAGATATTTCGTGAGTGTATTATCAAAATCGATAATGATGTGTGATTTATAAATAGACAATCTCTCGATTTTTTTTTTAATTTTCAATAAATGCCATATATCTGGCCGAAATCTCTCCCTTTTTATAGCCGTTGTGGGGGAGGGGGATACATGGAAATGTGTTGTTTTTGCAAATCACGAGAGTTGTCGCTAATGATTGATGATTTTCGATGGCTTCCGAGTAAATGTTCCTGCGCAAATCTTGGCGCTGACATTGAAGGGGCGGTAAGGTCAAATTGCGTCGAGAATGACGTGACAGGTGTCGCCATCGTGGAACAGAAGGATTCTGGTGGGGCCCCATTAGGGTATGATGGACGGACGGACGGACGGTCTTCGGTTTCTTGATTGCGTCCACGGCCAATTGGGGGAGGTTTCTCCGTACAACTCGGACCGCGTAAATCATGCTTTCACTGACTGTTTGGAATTTTTTTTTTTTCTTTTTATAACAGTTGAGCTTCATGACTTATTATTGAAATTGAGTTGGGTGCCACTCTCGTAGCTTATTTATTTATTTATTTATTATTTTTTATGCAATTTAATTATGTGACCTTCCCAATTTATGCATCCTAATATGTTCCCAACCAATGTAACACTGATAGAGGGAATAATGGATTGGGAACAACCCCTACGGTTCTTAAGTAAAGGTCATCTAAAAGAGAGATCAATGAGCATGCCGTGATTAATATTGACAATATTAGGTGCGGGTAGCTTGTTCTTGCCTAAGGGCAGGCGACACCTCGACAAAGGTTACAACTCCTAGTCATTAACAATGGCAAGTGAAGTGAAGGTTGCCTGCCACCAGTGAGGACCTCCAACCCTATCATTAGATATCGGATTATTCCTCGTGAGGGTCCTTAAGCCCTTCTTGATGTTTGGATAGGGTTGGCATGCTAGCCCATGTGCTCTCGCCATTTTTCCTAGGATGGCACCTCATATCCAAATTTCATCAAGTGAGCGACATTATCTCGATGATTTGAAGGTAATGATGAAAGGATTTGCTTGAGCAAATTAGGATAGTTGAAGGGTTACATTGCATAAAGTAGTAAGAAGGCCAAATTGTACTACTTAGGGGTTAAAAATTATAATTGACCTTTCTATAATGGGCCATATGTTCCTTGTTAATTATGAACATTACTCTCATACAAATTAATTAAATATAAATGTGAGTGATATTTATGTTCGTAATTCACCAATCATAATGGTGGTTGAAAGTTAGTCTCCTTTAACTAAAGCTAAGGAAAACGTAACCCTTTTCTACGACCATCTACACCTGTTTTTCCTAGATTAAAACTGCCCTTATCGTGCAATATGAGTAGACATAACATTTTTACCACTCAACGTTGAAACATAATTGGATACAAAAAGTTTTTGCTTCTTACACCCACACATGTGAGGGACTCTAATCGCACTTTATGTAAGGGGTGAAACTTCCAACATGTCCAATAAAGTATTGACTTATATGGTAATCAAGTTTGCTCCTAAGTAAAATTCTGAATGCACTTGTCTTGAGATCGGCCAAGATGGTGGACCAATTAAGGTGTGCGAAATTGACTTGGGTACCACCTGACTACTATACTAAAAAGGAACTCACAACATGTTCGGTTTGATTGGCTTGGCTCCCCACCATTATCGCCCTCCGCCTCATGCGATCAAGCCAAACCTCCAAAATACTTTATTTAAGATTACATTGTTGCAAGTCAGGAAAAAAACTGTGTAGTTAAGGGGTGCATTTGTTTTGTTGAAAAATAATGTTTTAGAAAATTTCTTCTTAACATTGATCTTTTATATTGCTTTTGGAAATTGAGTGAATAAAACAACTTGTCCATTGGTAACGAATTATGTTTATATATTTATTGATTGCAAATATTTTTTCTTAATTATCTTTTTAGTAATATAAACAATTAAAGTGAGGAAAATATTTTCCAAATTGTCACAAACATAAGCAATTTTTTTTCAATGGTAATCCTATAAACCCGGAACTTCCAAGTGGAAGTAATAATCCAAGAGAGAATGCAGCAACTCCAAGGCCAGACCAAAGTCAAGGGGGATGGTCTAACCTAAAGGCATAAAGGCTGATTTTCCTGACACATTTACATTCTTTATCTTAATTAAAGAACTTACTTTACCCTTTTTCTTGATTAAAAACTTAGTGACTCAGATAAATAACATATTATAATTATCGGCGTGGTGGTGCAGGTTGGTCACTGACCAAAACACTGTCATGCCGCACACCATCATTTTCTTTATTTTATTTTACGGTGGAGATTAAGGACTATTTTACATAATACTCGTTTAGAATATAGTTTGAAAACAGATTCCGAAAATAGGGGGATAAATAAGAAGATGCAAATTTTTGGGGGTAATCAGTTGGGGACCTATTTAGTTATCGACGGAAGAAAAGGCCAAAAAAGAGAAGGAGCGAAATTAATAGTTTTGGCTTCTGTCTACATTAACAAAAATCTTTTAGTAACAATAATACTGATAATGTTGATGATGATAATAACAAAAAGGATAAGTGTATTGAAAGTTCTAAAATTTATCGCAAAAGTACAATTCAATTTTTAATTTTTTGAAAAATCAAAATCGAATTCTAAAACTAGTCACACAATTCCAATTGAATCTTAAAATTTTCAAAAAGCGAACTCAAGTCCTAAAATTTATTGACATTTTTCATTTTATAAAGTAAGACAGAGTTAAAAAAAAGATTTTATTGCATGAACTTGATAAGATTTAGGATTTGATTACATTTTCTGAAAATTTTAAGATTTAATTGTACTTTAGTGATAAGTTTTAGGACTTGATTATATTTTTGAAAATCATAAGATTTAATTGTACTTTTATGATAATTTTTGTAATTTTCAATATACTTATTCATAATAAAGAAAGAAGCATTATGGGCAAAATGTAGATAAGACGGGGCTGGAAATTCCGGTTGGGGATGAAATGATGATGTCAGGTGAAAGGCAGTGCAACCTTGAGACAAAGAATAGTCGGTCAAGCCACATGTTGCACGAGAGCCATCGCCAAGTTCACAGCTCAAGAATGCTAGTCTAATCATTCTCCTCGCCAGGCCTCTTTCTTATGTCATTCTTCCCTCTTATAACGAATTCCTGTAATGGTATGCTAAATCAATCCATTCAAGCTTAACGCTCCATTTATTTGGTTAAAAATAAATTATTTTTTTTAAATGATCGCTTTGATAGCTTGAAATTATTAATAAATGAAAAATATTTTCATAATTGACAACAATTTATGTTTAAACATCTTCGTAAACGATGTAAAATTTTTTTGTTTATTCATTTTTGTAAAGCATGCAAAATGATCATTTTTAGGGAAAATTTTCCAAATAATTTATTTTCCATCAAATAAAAACATTTTCCTTAAAGTAAATGTTTGTATCGCTTAAAATAATTAATCAATGAAAAATATTTTCATTATTATCACGATTTGCGTCTAAATATTTTCGTGAGCGATGAACATATTTTTTCGTTCATTCATTTTTGTAAGCGATACAAGAAATTATTTTTATGAATTTTTATTCAAGTCATTCATTTTTTGTAAAATAAACGGAGTTACTGCGATTATCAATTACTTTTACTGAAATGACTTTTGCACTCGAACACATGTTCCTACACCATCTGATCAAAACACATATGAATATATTCTCTCATCATTGAAATTGTTTGGAGATGTATTACAAAATTATCTCCCCCTTTTATGAAAACAAAAACCTTAGCATTAACTCATTTATCCTTGAGGTACCCGCGTGTATCAAAAATACATAGAGCCGCTTGCGTTCATGACAAAGAAAGTCAATAGAAAGCAGATTTAAGCATGAAAGCAAATACACTCGTACAAGATTTGCTAAGCACTGAAATTTGTAAAGGCAACTTTACAACACCCGACCGCACGAGCAGCGACCTGACGCACCGCGCCAACCCTAAAGTTTCCGTTAATAGTTCTCGCGAGAAGTTCTGATGTTATGCTCAATCAACTAGTCATTGTGTCCATCTGTCTTCCCTTGGAAATCTCGTGAAAATTCCACGAAAATCACATGTGTAAACTCTCTCGAACCTAGCCAGTCAATTGGATTTTTTTGTATGAGGTCAGTTTGGATCGCATCTTTTCCATCGATTTCAGGACGGCTCCAGTCCACGAATTGCTGTTGCAAGATACTTGGATGTCCTTATGTACATGAGCAGGGACTTCAAATATGGAATTCCAGCAGTCGCGAAATCTATTTATGGAAAGTCCAGGTCGATCCTGTACGCGTCGGTTCGCTACTTCTATCACATGTTTCTACAAGTTGCCCATACAAAATTCGGAACTTGGCGAATCCTTCCTTGTATAAGTGTAGAACCGACGGCCAATACTTGTTTCTGCAGAGTAACTTCCGTTCGTCTTATGACATTCTTAAACATAAGTTTCTACCACACATTCACGTTAGATACGTAATAAATCTCGTAATCGTCAGGATATTTTAAGGATGTTTTTCCATCGATCTCCCTCTACGTTATGATGACAAAATACGTACGTGCCCTTCATAGATAAGTGAATTATCTTCGTGCGCAGGTTTCAAGTTTGCTGACCCATGAAAGACAGAACCAGAATCCTATAGAATCAAGATGAATGCTTGCTTTCACATGCTTTTAACAACCAAAAATTTATCTAAGGACTTGAAAACAAACTCCCCACTTGCTTCATGATTTATCCCTTGTTTGTCACGTGGAGAATGAATTAAACGCAAAAAGCAGAAAGAGACAGCATATAAGTGAGATTCATCAGAGGCATATACAATCGCCACTTTAAGGTTGAATGGAACTTCTCTCGCTCGTGCGCATTCCTCCTGTTGTCTCTGAATCCTGGACCTATATTGCATCAGCTGGTGGTTCAAAGCGGCAGATTCAGAGCTGAAAAATCTCTTTCGGTTATTCATCTGCTTCCCTTTAGGGTAGATGAAATCCCCATAGGTTCCAACACCAACTTCTACTTTATTCTGAAGCATCTTAGGCTTCTCATTCGAAGTTTCCCATGATCTCTAACACGGTTTCCATCGTGCCTATAAGTTACCTTGATCTCATCCGTAGTTTCAGCGGGTCCAACAAGTGTGAAGAAGCACCAAGAACCTACTTCTGCATTTCAGCTCCTACTTCATCTTTCTTTAATTCTTCCCACAGTTTAGTCATATAATTCAGCCCAAAATTCTCCTTTAGTGAGGGGTCATCTTCCTGCCTTCTTCCCTTTTCTCTCACTCTAATTTTTTGAGTTTCTCAGCCATGTTTTTCATACTAGTTTGCATAGAGACTCCCTTACTGAAAGTCTAAAAGCTGTATCCTCATCTTTATCAAAAACAATTAAAGACACTGCTTTATCTTTCCATCTGTCTTGCATCAAGACAAACTCTACCTCGTTTAAAGTATCTTTCAAACTTCTTTTGTGCCAAAAAGCCATCGTCACGCGTTTTCTTCAATGCTCTTACTCCTTTTAGCTTCAAATTCTCGAGATAAGGGATCCATGAAGGGAAGATCCCTCTATGCCTTCTTTCTAGCTTCATGAGATTGTGAGTGAGATCCAAACGGGATAGACTGATAATATTTCGTAATCCCTGAATCAAATTGAGCCAATAGAGCCAACCCTCTTAATCGCTCTTTCTTGTTTTTGTCCTAAGTTCTTGATATATGGCCTCTTCCAAAAGGAATTACCATGTGCTCCTGGGTTTCAAAGGCATGGACGTCCGCAACAATTTCCTTAGTCATCTCTATGTAGCTTTGGATCAGAAAGGGATATACACTTTTATGGATAGCGAAGAGCTTAGGAAAAGAGAGCAAATATCGCCGGTGCTTATGAGGGCGATTGAGGAATTGCACATTGCGATCATCATTTTCTCCAAAGGCTACGCTTTCTCTGGTGGTGTCTGGAAGAGGTAGCGATGATCATGGAGTGCAAGGCACAGAAGGAGCTGATTGTGTTGCCGGTGTTTTATAAAGTGAAATCAAGAGAAATGAGAGAGGGGAGAGAGGCTTATGGGAGAGCTATGGCTAAGCATGAGTCCAATTTTGGGAAGGATCCGGAGAAAGTGAAAAGATGGAAGAAACTCTTTTCCACGCCGGTGACTTGTCTGGGTGGGAATTCAATGATGGGTAAGTAAATAGTTGACTTGACGCACTGCTTTGCCATAGTCAGCTGGTTATTGTATGTTCGTAAGTCAAATCCTATGCATATAAATTACCGCTAAAAAACTGTGAGATATTGTTAAATCGGTCTTTTTAATTGAAGATACAAAGCGGATATATGCTAGATAGTAGACACAAAAGTGGAATAACCAAAATTTCGAGTTAGTAGATTGTATAAACTCGATTCTTGCTGTGTTGATAATGAAATTTTTTTGTCTTAGATAAATAGTCTAGTTTCATGATACCCGAGTCATTTTTGTCTTCAGGCGCAGGTTCACCCAAATGTGTTAGTTTCTTTTCATTTTATTATTTGCTAACCTTCTTGTGTTATTTTCCTTATGACGTTAGAGGTTGAATTCCTGCCATGGCTTTGAAACTGTAAAACACGTTTCTCTTTCTTTTGATTGCTCATCAGAGATGAAGCAGAATTCATACGATGCATCGTAAAGCAATTATCAATTCATCTAGAGCAAACACGCTTATATTTTGCTGTGAAGCAGAGCTCATACAATGCATCGTAAAGCAATTATCAATTCATCTAGAGCGAACACCCTTATATTTTGCTAAGTATCCGGCTGGGATAGATTCTTGAGTTGAAGAACTGATATCATTGTCACAAAAAGACTCAGATGATGATGTTCTCATGATAGGCATATGGAGACCTGGAGGCATAGGGAAGACGACGGTTGCTAAAGCGACAGATAATGCTATTGAGAGACATTTTCAGTGATCTAGTTTTTTGGAGTGAGTGAGAGAAACTTTGAACAAAAGCAATGGTCTAGTTAATTTGCAAGAAAAACTTCTATCTCAGATCTTATACCCTAGACATCTAACAGTCTATAGTGTCTACAGAGGAATTAGTGTGATAAGGGGAAGACTTTGTTGTAAGAAGGTTCTATTGGTTCTTGATGATATTGACCAGTTGCATCAATTGAATGCATTAGCTGGAGAAGGCAATTGGTTTGGCAAAGGAAATAGGATCTTTGTAACATCAAGGGATTAATATTTGCTAACTTCTCATGACATAAATTGTGTGTATGAAGTTAAAACTTTAGACAACGATGAGGCACTAGACTTTTTTTTTCTTTTTTTCGGCATGCCTTTCCAAACTGTAAAAAATCTGAAGCAAGAAAGGATCTCGTAGATAGAGCACTGCATACACTAGTAGCCTTCCATTAGCCCTCGAAGGGTGGTTGGGCTCCTTCTTGTGTGGAAGAAAGGAACCGGCATGGGAAAGTTCACTGCATAAACTCACCAAAACTCCCGACCAAAGTATCAATCGAGTTTTGAAGACAATCTTCGATAGATTGGAGGATAATGAAAGAGACAATTTCCTCAACATTGCTTGTTACTTTAAAGGAAAAAGTATAAAATACATCAACGAAGTTCTCCATAGCTGTGACTTTGACACAACTATAGGAATAGGAATTCTCATCGAGAGGACCATGAAAAGAAACGAGCATGGGACCCCGCAAATGCATGATTTGGTTTAGTTGATGGGTAAGGATATTGTCTATCAAAAATGTCCCGATGATTCTAGGAAATGCGGTAGATTATGGCTTTTTGAAGATGTTCACGACATCCTATGTGAAGATACGGTAAAAGTTGTTTATGCAAATATCGTTATATTTCATTTTTATGTTACTTTGATTTAGACATTATAATGTAAATCACAATGGAAAGTTTGCGTGACAATTGAATTTGCTCTATTTTGGATAGGGAACGAATGTAGTAAAAGGCAAAGTATTGGACTTGTCCACACCAAAAGAGAGAACTATGAGTCTTAAAGAGATAACCATAAAGCCTGATGCTTTCACAATCATGAAAATATTGAGAATGCTCATTTTGCTTGAAGTGCATATCTCTTCACAAGGTCCTGTTCGGCTCCCTAACAATCTAAGATGGCTTATATGGCCCAATGCCCTGTTTCTAGAATTTGGCTCTGGTCTAAGGAAACTTATTAGATTTGATGTTTAGAAAAGTCATATCAAACAATTTGAAGGCAAGTTCAAGGTTAGTACTTGTGATGATTAGCTTTTCCCTATTATAACTAAAAATATTTACGGAGCTTAATGATGGTTATGGTATTTTCGTTTTTCTACAGAATTTTAGAAAGTTGAAGTACATCAATTTCAGTCAATGCAAGTCCCTGGTTAGTGTTCCTAACCTTTCGTCGGTTCCAAATCTGGAGAGAATGAATCTTGAAGGGTGCAACAGCTTGGTGCAGGTTCACCAATTTGTCACATATCTCGACAAGTTATAATTTTCGTCACTACAGTTTTGCTCCAACCTCAGTATCTTACCTAACGCACTTGAGACAAAATCTGTTCAAACCCTTGATCTCTTTGGTTGTTCTAAACTCGAGAAGTTCCCTGATATATGAGGAAAAATGGAACATCTAGAAGAGCTTGATTTAGGAAGGAGGGGTATTAAAGAACTCCTAGCGGCATCAATTGAAAATCTCATATCTGTGAAGAGCTTTTTTTTTTTTTTTCTAAGATATTGTAAAATCTCACAAGGCTTCCTTTAAACATTTATTAATTGCAAAATCTTGAGCATATGAGTCTTTAAGGCTGCCTGAATTTTGTCATGTTTTCAAAAAAATTTAAGGATGTAATTGATTCTAATGGCAACCCAAGATTCTCAAATTTATACTGGCTAGAATTTAGTGGGTGCAATCTATCAAAAGTAGAGTTCCTTGATAGTTCTTCCAATTTTCCCAAATTGGCATACTTGGATCTTTCCAATGACAAGTTTACTCATCTGTCGACATGCATCAACAAATACCGTAATTTGGGAGAGTTGTATGTGGATCACTGCAGGCAGCTTCAAGAGATTCCTCAGCTTCCACCACATGTGCATATCCTATTGACATAGAGATGCAAATCTCTACAAAGATTCCCAGATTCATCAAGTCTCTCCTCCAATGAACTTCTAGTTGACTTAACTTGCTGTGAATTATTCCACAAAGGGGCAAATACGATTGATATGTTATTATCACTCAATGTGGGGCGAATACAACCAATATGTTATTATCACTCAAGGTTACTCTCTCTCTCTCTCTAGCTATGAATGCTTGATAGCTCCCGAAGATGAGAAAAGTGAAAATTGTCTTGATGGGAAGAGAGATGCTAGAATGGTTTCTCCACTATCAAGATGGTTATATATCGTTTATGGTTCCCTAGGACTTGTACAACAAGTTCTTAGGACTAGCGCTTAGTGTTGTTCTTGGCCGAAGGAAGGAAAAGCGATTGATGTCATATGTCTTATCGTAATTCTTGTTAATAGCCGAGCGGTATTTAACGAAGTGAAACATTTTGATTCGATGGAATCCGATCATGTGTGGATAGAGTCTCTGTTGTGCAGTATGCTGCATATGAAAAGGGAGCTTTTGCAAGACGATTGGAGCCAATTCCAAATTGGCCTCTGATTATTTGGAGGAAGATTGAAGAAGTGTGGATTCCGTCAAATATGCAAGCAAAAGAGGATGATGTGAGGGTTGTGATCCCACACTAAGCGCAGATAGAAACATATTGGTTGGTCTTCACAGGAAAATGATCGGATAGACGTCGAGGAAGAAGATAGTTCAAGTGAAACAGATGATGAACTTTTCGAAGCAGACGGGTGGGGCCCGCCCAACCAAAGAAATCGGCGGTGGATAGAAACAAACCGTCGAGTTGGTCTCCACTTGGCTTTGATTCTTGGGAGGCTATATCTTGATTCCGATGCCTCTTGGTCTTCCCGTCAAATCAAATTCAAAATCATTATGAAATACAAGTTTCGCATCATGGTGTTGAAATGGTTGAAGAAACTTTCTTTTTTCCCTCTCTTTCTTTCTTTTATGATTTGTGATGCAGAGTGCATTAATACAAAATTCAGTGGATTCCATGTCGCTTCGTGAAACTCATGACATAAATCTTTGTCACCTTTCTTCATCTAATCAATGATGCCAATACTTCACACTGGAAAATTCTGAGATAATAAGTTTTGCTCAATCTAATGTATGATTCTTGTCTTTAGGAAAGTGTTGATCTCATCATATCAAAAGATCAAAAGGTCTCCATGGGGAAGAGTAGTTGATTCCTATGTTGTTGCTGGCCAAGTTGCACTTTCTCCCACTTCCTTCAACATTAATTAGACATGTTAACTTCATGTGATCCTCGCGTCACAGCATCTTATTGTGTCCATGTAAATTCTCAAGCTTCAATAGCAGTTTGGAGCAGGTGAAAACTTGTACACCGAAAGACAACTTCAAACAAATGAAGCGCAACGTCACGCACTAATCCCTCTAGTGAAACAGTTTCTTGTCCGACCGGACCAACATTGGTATGATTATCTCAGTTCTTGTATGATCTCTCACATTGTTCTCTCTACCTCTTCAGCAATGCCAGGATTCAATCTTCTCCAATCCCGTCGAAATCGAAGAGCTAGAGAGATGCGGATGATCATGAAATATAGCCACCGACTAGCATGAAGATAGCAGAATAATCTTGTAAGAGGAGTATATTCATAAGGCCAAAAAGTTTTTGATTCAGTTCAGTCTTTTCTAGTTAATATTGACTTTGGTAGCAATAAAATATGTTGAATTACCAAAAATAAGAAAATATACAAACTTGATAGGTTTTTTTTATTTGATGGGCCAAATCAAATCCATTCGCCCATGTTGGGCTAAAATCCGTCCTGTAAATAAAGGGCCATAAGAGAGTGCAATTACTGTTGTATAAATATAAAAAAAGGGGGAAAACATTAAGAATATACAGTGAAAAACACATAACGTATTTTTTTCTCCTTGAATAACAGTGTTTTCTCCCTTGACAAATAGAATTCTAGGGTGTCAATTCATTCTTCTGAGACTACAATGGTATTTAATCTGTGGCAAACAAGGTATGTCCGTTTTTGTGATATATCTTTTGATTGGTATTACATGTTTTCCCGACCACATTTTCGCGTTCGTTTTCGATATTTGTTCGTTCGAGTATTGGTTCGTTTTCAGGAATCTATTTCCAACAAAACCAAAAGAAGAAGAAGAAGAAGAAGAAGAAGAAAGTAGTTGGCTATCGACTTGGAGAAAATATTGGGTGGGGCAAGTACACTATCCGGACAAAATTGCAATGCCAGGTCATCTTTACATCAGATGCAAATCTAAACTCTTCTGTCCTCTTGAACAATGCCGCATAAAAGCATCATCCTCATTGCTACTAGGGGTGTGCAACCGGACCGGGTATACCCGGTTCCTGGACCGGCCCACCCTGAAAATAGGGTCGAGAACCGGTTCCCATTGAAATTGGTCCGGGAACAGGTTCCCAAAATTCGAAATCGGTTTAAACGGTGCGGGGAAAAAGGGTCCAAGTGATTACCCACCCGGAACTGGTTGGACCGGTTCCCGAACCGGTTTTGTAAGTAGAGGTACAAAACTTTTTTTTCCTCTCAATATCTATTCTTACTCTTGCAATCACTCGATGTTTTTCCTCTTGGCTCACTCAAACACGCACGGCACTCCTCCTTTGTCATTCCTCTTCCTCACTTGCTTCCCTTCCTCACCGGCTCCCTCTCACACCATCGATGGACGAACGGTGTTCGTGCCGCCAAATTCTTGTGTATCACATAGATTGACTTGCCTAATTTCTCTTTTGTATAAAGAGTTATGTTTGCATAAACGAGTAGCTTCATATAGTAGTTGTGGGAATAAGACTAATATTAGACCCATGTTTGTTACTAATTTTTTGCCTTATGATTTTATTTATTATAATTAGCCATATGGATCCTTAATTTTCCGTTTAGTAAAAAAATTCATGTATTAATTTATTATCAGTGCTTAATGTTTCAATATAAATTAGGAGGATTACGTTATTTTCTCGCTTATTAATATAAAATTCGAAGTTGCATAGGATATGAAGAGATTGCAAAACAGGTTCCAATGGAAACAGGGTTGACTCTGGAACCAGATCGGAAAAACAGGGTGGGTCGGGTACATGGTCCAATACAAACATGGTCGGGTATAGAGTTCAGAAAATGGGAACCGGTTATAATAGGGTCGGGTACAGGGTCCAGGTCTAGACCCTACCCACCCTGGACCCGATCACCCCTAATTGCTACCGGTCCCAAGCCAAGACGCCATTGACTCATCGGTCTCTCCCTCCCCCGCCCCCTCTCTCCCCAACTAACAATGCCTTCTTCAATGGCGTTGCTGATCCTCCATCGCAAATTCCATTGTCGAGCCTCCTCACCCCGGTGAGACTCTTGTCCCATTTGCCGAAGGAGGCGGGGGCTCCAAAGTGTCAAACTTTAGAGCCGGAGCCCATGAGAAAATACTAGTGGCGAATCGAGGCTGGAATGACGACTACTAAAGAATTTCCTGCATTAGTTGAAGGTCTTCCCTCTATAAAGCAAATACATTTGGAGAAACCTCACAAAGCTCCCTCAAGGGTTTATAAGTTGCAAAATCTCAAGCATTTGAGTCTTCAAGGCAGCTCCAATTTTTTCATGTTTCTAAAGAACTTGGAGGATTCAACTGATCCTAATGAAAATTCGGGGTTCTCAAATCTAAAGAACTTAATGACTGCAATCTCTCAGAAGTAGAGTTCCTCGAGAGTTCTTCTAATTTTCTCAAATTAGTGCATCTAAATCTTTCCAAAAACAAGTTTACTCATCTTCCAACATGCATCAACAGATACCATGATTTGGAACACTTGTATGTGGATGGATGTAAGCAACTAGAAGACATTCCTTAGCTTCCGCCAAACGTGCATATCCTAATGGCAAAGAGTCGTAGATCTCTACAAGAATTCGCTGATTTGCTCATCGAATTCCTTTTATTTTGATCCAATTAATGAAGAAGTTATCAAATCCAATTTTTAAGCAAAATAAAGCTTGGTTGTAATTAAATGAGAGAAGAAAGACGATTGATACCACCTTCTGTAGTTGGATCAATTCTTCAATCGGGCATGAAATAACATTTCATGCTATCTTAAATAATGTCATGTGTACCGCAAGTTCTATGAAGAGCCACGAGTTTAAGCATGTACTTGACAATTCTTTTCCAAAAAAAAAATCCTATCTGTCAACTTTTTTCGCAATAAAAAAGAAAAAGAAATTAAAGTAGAATTGTGAAGAGGCACAACTACTTTATATAAGATTGTTTGCTTTTGAAATATTTTATGATATCATTAACAGATTATATGTGATTATATTTTGATATGATTATTCCATTAATTTTGTAACTTATTAATTTTTAATATATTTTGAATTACTAATCCAGCCTAAAGCATTGGAAGTCATGCCAATTGATTACACATTCTTTTTTTCTTTTTTTTGAGCATTTACACGATTTAACATATTATTCATGTGCTCCCAATCATTGTGATCCATCCTTTGAAAACATCACACTTCATTAGTCCAAGTCACTGAAATTCAGACTACAACCTCATTAGCCATTGTTTTGGTCATGCTGTTGTCGGCCACATTGCTGGGTCATCGATGCCCTGCTGAGACGGTTGTTGATTGAACCTTATGTAGGCTTGCTTCACATAGGCCCCATAAACTTATCACAATTAATTTTGCTGAAATATGGTGCACCTGTTATTATAGTGAGGAGGCGCTATTACTATAGCTAAAATTAAGTCGCCACTTCCACAAATATATAGTATAACAACATGTACTCTTCAAACAAGCAATTAATTTCTATAATTATTGCATTAAAAAAAATCAAGACAAAAATCATAGGCATACCTTAAAGTCAAAAATCAAACGTTGTAAGGCATCTTCTATCTGCACGGGCTCGTCATTGGCAAGACATAATCGTTTATTGATAGTTCCTTCTTCTCATCGTCATCAAGTAAATTTGACTTTAAAGATTATTTTGATCATTACATTTTACTAATTTTTGTTGTGTGACGTTATCTTTATTCATTAAGGTTTCCTCCATATCATAAGTAATACATCCATTTCAACTCAGGAAAAACTATTTGTGAAAGCTCATTGACTTTTCCATTGTTAAGGTTTGAAGTTAATATTCTAAACATCGGTGTACCTTGAAATAGTTGAATATGAAATTAGAAAGTTCTTTGAAAAAAGTAATCCTCTACAAGTTAAAATAAAAAATGTAGTGATTTGGTCAATTCATCAATAATATCTTCTAATTATTACATGTATAATGAGTTTGATTAGGTGGTGTAGAAACATTTGTTTTAGTTTTGCGTCAAAAGAAAATCGTATTCTTTTCTCAAAGTGGGTAGAAGCACCAAGAACCTACTTCTACATTTGCGTTCATATTTCATCTTTCTTTAATTATTCCTACATACTACAGTCTAGGCAAATAATTGAGCCCAAAATCCTCCTTTAATGAGGGGGTCATCTTCTTCCTGCCTTCTTCCCTCTCATTTTCTCTCTAAACTTTTTGAGTTTCTCAGCCGTCTTTTTCGTACTGGTTGGCATAGAGATTTTTTACCAGAAGTCTACAAGGTGTTTCCTCATCTTTATCACGAACAATCGGTGACACCGCTTTATCTTTACATCTCGTAGTCGTCACGGGTTTGCTTTAGTGCTCTTACTCCTTTTGGCGTCCACATTCTCGAGATAAAGGATCCACAAGGGAAAGTCCATCTGTGCCTTCTTTCTACCCTCATGAATGAGAGTGGGATCCAACGAAAAAGACCAATAATATTTCGTAATCCTTGACTCAGATCGAGCCAATGGAGCCACCCTCCTTGATCTCTCTCTCTATTTTTTTTTTTTCCAGTTTTCTTCTTCCTTTTGTCGGTGGTTGGCCACCAACCACAATTGAGTTGACTGGCTTTGATTGAGGGAAGCCCTCCCCTAAGTGAGGGTTGGCCTTGCCCAAGCTAGATTTGGTGAGGGTTGGCCTCGTCAAGTGGGTCGCCCAGGTGAAGGTGACGTCAAGCGCCAGATTTGGCTTGGGTGAGGCCAACCCTTGCCGAGCCTTGCTTGGGTAAGGGCTCCACTAGCTGAGGCTCGCCCTCGCCTATGGCGGATGAGGCTAGCTCACTTGGCCATCGATAATGGGAAGAAGAATGGAAAAAAAAAAAAAAAACAATTCGAAAAAAAAATCAAAATATTATTAAAAATTATCAATGTCAGTACTGGTCGTACTACTTAGGATAGCTGGCATTCATGTCGGCGAATTCAACCAAAATCCCCTGTGGTCGACCATCGTTGTTTTGGTCATGCTGTTGTCGAGGTTGAGCCATCACCACAATCCTAAGCCACTGATGCTGTGCCACTATTGTCGTTGATCGAGCCCTATGTAGGCTTGCTTCGCATAGGCCCTGCGAGCTTATTGCAATTAATTTTGCTAAAATATGGTGCAGCTGTTTTTATAGTGACAAGGCACTATTGCATTAGCTAAAATTAAATCCCCACTACCCCAGATATATGGTGTAACAATATATACTGCTCAAACGAGCAATATTTTTATGGCTCAAAAACAAGCAATTGATTTCTATAAGTACTATATCCAAAAAAGAAGAAGATGTTGAGACAAAATCATAGGTATACCTTATGGTAAAAAATCGAACGTTGTAAGAAGTCTTCTATCTGCACGGCTTCGTTTATTGATAGTTCCTTTTTATTATTTCCATTAAGTAAATTTGACTTTAAATTTTATGTAATTATTGATCGAATTATTTTAATCATTACATTTTACTTTTGTTGTTATGTGAATTTCCTTATTTGACGATATTATCTTTGTTCATTAAGGTTTCCTTCACATTATAAGAAATCTATCTATTTCAACTCAAGAAAAACTATTTGTGAAACCTCATTGACCTCTCTATTGTCAAGGTTTTGAGCTAAGTTTCTAAATATTGATGTACCTTAAATAACTTAATATCGAAATAGAAAGTCCTTGAAAAAAGTAATCTACTCAAAAGCTAAAAATAAAAACAATACGCAGCAATTTGATTAATTCATAACAATATCTTCTAATGATTATATGTACAATGAGTTTGATCAGGTGGTGTAGAAACGTGTGCTTGAGTGCAGAAGCTGTTTCAGTAGATGTGACTAATAGCAATGAGGGTTCTCCACTTGCTATTCCATCTTTCTTGGAAATATCGTGGGGAACTTCCACGAAAGTCACGTTGTATGATCAGCGTGTCCAGCAATGCGGGTAGAATTACCAAGAATCTACTTCTACATTTCAGCTCCTGTTTCATCTTGCTTTTAATTCTTTCTACACTATAGTCAAATAATTCATCTCCTTCAATGAGGGGGTCATCTTCCTGCCTTCTTCCCCCTTTTCCCTTGCTCTAACTTTTTTGAGTTTCTCAGCCATCTTTTTCGCACCAGTTTACATAAAGATTCCCTCACCAAAAGTCTACAAGGTGTAGGAACGACACTCCCATCAACTAGGGGTACTACCTTGCCCTCTAGTCGATAGGAGTGCTATTAGGCAGGACTGTAGCAACTTTCGTTACAACCATTGATATATATATATTTTTTTTTTGGTCTGATACAACCATTGATATTGGCTAGGCTTATTTAGGCCTAGCCTTACCGAACCGGTTAACTTGGTGGTTTCCAACCAAGCCCCAAGGGTTATACTTTTACTTCACAGTCCCCCAATTTCCAGCCAAACTTTTCTTCTCGACCAAGTGAGACTATAGAGTGACATTATAGGGTCTTAAGGTTCTCACTTGCTTTTTCATCTTTCTTTGAAATATTGTGGGGAACCTCCACGAAAGTCACATTGTATGATCTCATCAATGGTTTCCGCGGGTCCAACAAAGTGGGTAAAATTACCAAGAACCTTCTTCTGCATTTCAACTTCCTATTTCATCTTTTTTTTATTCTTCCTACAGTTTAGTCAAATAATTCACCACAAAATTGTCTTTCAGTGGGCCCACCCAGGGGGGAGGGGTTGTCATCTTCCCGCCTTCTTCCCTCTCATCTAACTTTTTGAGTTTCTCAGCCATTTTTTTCATACCAGTTTGCAGGGAGATTCCCTTACTGAGTTTACAAGGTGTACCCTCATCCTTATCAAGAACAAGTAGAGATTCCGCTTTATCTTTCCGTCCTTCTTCCATCGACACAAACTTCACCTCGTCTAAAGTAGTCTTCACATGTCCTTTGGGGCAAAAAGCCATCATCACGCGTTTTCTTCAACATTCTCGAGATAAGGAATTTATTAAGGTAAGATCTCTCTATGCCTTCTTTCTAGCCTTGTGAATGTAGGCTTGCTTCGCATAGGTCGCCAATGCCCTGCCGCAATCATCGTTGATTGAACCCTATGTAGGCTTGCTTTGCACAGCCCTCACAAGCTTATCGCAATTAATTTTACTAAAATATGGTGCACCTGTTATTATAGTGACAAGGCATTATTACTTTAGCCAAAATTAAGTCCCCTCTACCCCAGATGCATGGTACAACAATATATAATGTTCCACGCTTGAAAACAAGCAATTAATTTCTATAAATACTACATCAGTAAAAAAATAAGAAGAGATTTTGAGACAAAATCGTAGGTATTAACTTAAAGTCAGAAATCAAATGTTGTAAGATGCCTTCTATTTGCACGAGCTTGTCATTGGCAATATATAGTTGTTTATTGATAGTTCCTTTTTATCGTTGCCATTAAGTAAATTTGACTCTTAAATTTTATGTATTTATGAATCGAATTACACACTTTACTTATTTTTGTTATGTAAATTTCCCTATTTGGCGACAGTATCTTTGTTTATTATGGTTTCCTCCGCATTATAAGTAATCCATTTATTTCAATTCATGAAAAACTATTGTGAAAGCTCATTGACTTCTCATCCATCAAATATTGATGTACCTCGAAGTAACTTAATATCGAACTAGAAAATCCTTCAAAAAAAGTAGTCTACTCACAAGTAAAAACAGAAAATAATATGTAGTGATTTGGTTAATTCATCAACAATATCTTCTAATCATTATACCTATAACGAGTTTGATTAGGTGGGTAGAAATGTGTGTCGGAGCGCCGAAGCTATTTCACTAGATTTGACTAATAGCAGTCAGGGTTCTCCACTTGCTATTGCATAGTTCTTGGAAATATCTTGGGCAACTTCCACGAAAGTCACATTGTATGATCAGCGGGTCCAGCATGGCGAGTAGAATTACCAAGAACGTACTTTTGCATTTCAGCTCCTATTTCATCTTTCTTTTAATTTTTCCTACAGTTCGTTCAGTCAAATAATTCACCGCCAAATTGTCCTTTAGCGAGGGGGTCATCTTCCCGCCTTCTTCCCTCTCATTTTCCCTCGCTCTTAACTTTTTGGGTTTCTCAGCCATCTTTTTCGTACCAGTTTGCATAGAGATTCCCTCACCGAAAGTCTGCAAGGTGTTTCCTCATCTTTATCAAGAACAGTAAGAGATCCTGCTTTCATCTTTCCATCCCTCTTCCATTGACGCAAGCTCCACCTCGTCTAAAGTAAGTCTTCACGCGTCTTTTTGGGGCAAAAAGTCATCGCCCGTTACGCGTTTTCTTCAGTGCTCTTACTCCTTTTAAGCTTCAACATTCTAGATATAAGGGATCCATTAAGGGAAGATCCCTCTATGCCTTCTTTCTAGCCTCCTGAAATTGCGAGTGTGATCCAACGGGATAGACTGATCATATTTCGTAATCCTTGAATCGAATCGAGCCCACAGAGCCAACCTTCTTGATCTGTCTTTCTAGTTTTTGTCCCCAAAGTCCTGATATATGGCCTCTTCCAAAAAGAATTACCATGTGTTCGTGAGTTTCAGAGGCACGGATGTCCGCAACAACTTCCTCAGTCATCTATACACAGCTCTGGATCAGAACGGAATATTCACTTTTGTGGACAGTGAGGAGCTCAGGAAAGGAAAGCAAATATCGCCGTCGCTTATGAGGGCGATCCAGGAATCGCGCCTCGCGATCATCATTTTCTCTGAAGACTATGCTTCCTCGCAGTGGTGTTTGGACGAGTTGGTGAAGATCATGGAGTGCAAGGCACAGAAGGAGCTGATTGTGTTGCCAGTATTTTACAAAGTGGAACCAAGAGAAGTTAGACGGGGGAGAGAGGCTTATAGGAGAGCTATTGCTAAGCATGAGATCAAGTTCGGGAAGGATTCGGAGAAAGTGAAGAGATGGAAGAAGGCTCTCCTTAACGCTGGTAGCTTGTCTGGGTGGCATATTAATGATGGGTAAGTAAATTGATGTGACGCACTGCTTGGCCATTGTTAGCTGGTGATTTTTTGTTATATTTCAAACCGTATGCAATAGACTACCACTGAAAGCTGATTGATATTGTCAAGTCGGTCTTTTGAAATTCGATTGAAGATACAAAGCGGAGATATACTGAACAGCAGACTCAAAATTCGAAGAACCAAAACTTCAAGCTAGTAGATTCTTTGAATTCGATTCTTGTTGTGTGGATAATGAGAACTTTTTGTCTTCGATGAAAGTGTGGTTTAACAGTTCCTTAGTCATTATTGTCTTCAGGCGCAGGTTCTTAATTTTTCCCTTGAGCAGATGTTGGGCAGGTTCACCAGATGTGTTAATTTCTTTTTCTCTTATTATTTGCTAACCTTGTTATGTTATTTTCCTCACGACGTTTGAGGTTGAATTCCTGCCGCGTTGAAATGCTAAAGCATGTTTATCTTTCTTTTGAGTGCTCATCAGAAATGAAGCGGAGCTCATACAATGCATCATAAAGGATTTATCAATTCATCTAAAGCGAACACCCTTACATGTTGCTAAGTATCCGGTCGGGATAGAGTCCCAAGTTAAAGAAGTGATATCACTGTCACAAGAAAGGTTGGATGGTGATGATGTTCTCATGATAGGTATATGGGGACCTGGAGGCATAGGGAAGACAACGATCGCTAAAGCCATATATAATGCTATGGAAATACAGTTTCAGGGATCTATTTTTTTGGAGCAAGTTAGAGAAAATTCAACCAAAATCAACGGTTTAGTTGATTTGCAAGAAAAATTTCTATCTCGGATCTTATCTCCTAGACATCTACCGGTTTGTAGTGTCGATGAAGGAATTAGTTTGATAAGAGAAAGACTTTGTTGCAAGAAGGTTCTCCAAGTTCTTGATGATGTTGACCAGCGGCGTCAACTAAATGCATTAGCTGGAGAAGGCAATTGGTTTGGCAAAGGAAGTAGAATCTTTGTAACATCAAGGGATAAACATTTGTTAACTTCTCATGGCATAAATCTTGTGTATGAAGTTAAACCTTTAGACCATGACAAGGCACTAGACCTTTTTAATCAGCATGCATTTTCAAATTGCAAAAAACATGAAATAAAAGAGGATCTCATAGGTAGAGCACTGCATTACGCTGGTGGCTTTCCATTAGCCCTTGAAGTGTTGGGCTCATTCTTATGTGGAAGAGAGGAACCTGCATGGAAAAGTGCACTGCATAACCTCTCCAAATGTCCTGACCAAACTATCAATAAAGTTCTGAAGATAAGCTTCGAAGGATTGGAAAACAATGAGAGGGAGGTTTTCCTCGACATTGCTTGTTTCTTTAAGGGAAAAAGTATAGCATACATCAAGAAAGTTATCGACAGCAGCCGTGACTTTGACACAACTATAGTAATAGATATTCTCATCGAGAGGTCTTTGATAAGAAATGATTATGGGACCCTGCAAATGCATGATTTGGTTCAGTTGATGGGTCAGAATATTGTTAATCAGGAATGTACTGATGATCCTAGGAAACGCAGTAGATTATGGCTTTTGAAAGATGTCCAAGACATTCGATGCGAAGACACGGTAAGAGTAGTTTATGTAAACATCATTATTTCTCATTTTTTATGTTACTTTTATTTGGACAGTCTATGTAAATCTTAATGAAATTGTTGTGTGAGAACTGAATTTGCTTTGTCATGGATAGAGAGTGAATGTAGTAAAGGCCATAGTATTGGACTTGCCTGCGCCAAAAGAGAGAAGAACAATGATTCCTGGAGGGAGAACCATAGATCCCAATGCTTTCGGAAAGATGAAAAAGTTGAACATGCTCATTTTGAAAGAAGTGCATAGCTCATCGCAAGGTCCAATTTATCTCTCCAACAATCCGAGATGGCTTGAATGGTCCAATGCCCCGTTTCTAGAATTTGGCTCGGGTCGAAAGAAACTTGTTGGAATTGATATCCAGAAAAGTCACTTCAGACAAGTAGACGGCAAATTTAAGGTTAGCACTAGTGATAACTAGCTTTTCCCTATTTATAACTACAAATATTTTCAGAGCTTAATGATTGTATTGGTATTTTTTTTTTCCCCAGAATTTTGAATGTTTAAAGTACATCAAATTCAGTCAATGCAAGTCCCTGGTTAGTGTTCCTGACCTTTCATCAATTCCAAATATGGAGAGCTTGAATCTTGATGGGTGCGAAGCTTGGTGAAGGTTCACCAACTGGCCGCATATCACGACAAGTTAAAATTTTTGTCACTAAAGTTTTGCTCTAACCTCGGTATCTTTCCTCACACACTCAAGACAAAATCTCTTCAAGCCCTCGATCTCTTTGGTTGCTCTAAACTCAAGAAGTTCTCCGATATACCGGAAAAGATGGAACATCTAGAAGAGCTTGATTTAGGATGGACGGCTATTAAAGAACCGCCGCATCAGTTGAAAATCTTCTCTCCGTGAAGTTAATAAATTTAGCATTTTGCAAAAACTCACAACGCTCCCATCAAGTGTTTATAAATTGCAAAATCTAGAGTGTTTGACACTTAAAGGCTGCTCCAATTTTGTTGTGTTTCCAAAGAACTCGGAGGATCCAACTCGATCCTAATGGCAATCCGGATTCAGAAATTTATATCGGCTAGAACTCAATGGCTGCAATCTCTCAAAAATAGAGTTCCTCGAGAGTTCTTCCAGCTTTTCCCAAATTGGCGCACCTAGATCTTTACGGCAACAAGTTTACTCATCTACCGACATCCATCAACAAATATGATGATTTGGAACACTTGATTTTGTCTAATTGCAAGCAGCTACAAAGATTCCTCAGCTTCGCCAAATATGCATATGCTATGGGCAAAAGGTTGCAGATCTCTACAAGAATTTCCAAATTTGTCGGGTCTCTCCTCCAAATGCCTTCTGGTTAACTTATCTTCATGTCCTGAATTATTCCGCAAAGGGGCAAACACGACTGATGTGTTATCACTCAAGGTCAGTCTCTCTCTCTCTCTCTCTCTCTCTCTCTCTCTCTCTCTCTCTCTCTCTCTCTCTCTCTCTCTCTCCGTCCCTTCCCGCACTCACTAACTTTGAATGCTTGATATGCAAACCATTTGTATGACAGGAGCTCCCGAAGATGAGAGAAGTTGACATTATGCTGAATGGAACAGAGATACCAGAATGGTTTCTCCACTGTAAAGACGGTTCCATATCTTTTATGGTTCCCAGGGACTCGTATGACAAATTCGTAGGACTAGCACTCTGTTTAGTTCTTGGCCCGGAGGAAGGAGAAGTGGAATGTAACATCGAAATTCTTGTCAATGGCCAAACAGTGTTTTGCCAGGCAAGAGGCATCTATTTTCTGAAATCCGATCTTGTGTGGGTTACATATCTCCCAAGGAGTAAGCTGTATCAGATGCGTAAAGAAAGGGAGGTTCCGCGAGACGATCAGAACCATTTCCAAGTTCACCTCAAAGCACACAAAGGAAGATTGAAGAAGGGTGGATTCCGTCTAATATGCGAGCAAGAGGAGGATGAGCTGAGGATTGAGCTCCAACACCATCAGCCGACGGAAACAAATTGGCCTTTGGAGGAAAGAGACTCGGACGAAGACAATTGGATAGACGCCGAGGAAGAAGAAAGTTCAAGTGAATCAGATGATGAACTTATCAAAGCAATCGACCCAGAAAATGAAAGACGCTCACTTATCTCAGCAGGTAAGTTCATCGAGCATGGACGAACAGATGGTTGTAACGCTTGGGAAAGTGGCTGTCGAAGTCGTGGGCACTGGCTTACGAAGCAATTCTTGAGGGAGCGAGGTATGAGATTCTGAGTCCAGTGCCTTTTGCTTTTCCCTTGTTCATTTTTCAGTGTCTACTGTAAGTTTTTGGATGTGTGCTCCTTCAATTCAAGTGCAAAAATCATTATGAAATACAGGATTCATATAATGCTACTGACAAGGTTGAGGTTGAGGAGCTTCCCTTTTCCCCTTCTCTCTTTACTTCATGTGGACGTAATATTACTGGATAAATGGACATACTACTGCTCACGAAAGTGCATTCATGTCGCATGGTTTTATCTTTTCATTCCTTAAAACCCAATCCTCTCCCTCATTTCTCTTCATTTTTATATTAATTATTGGAAGAATATTGTTCAGCGAGTGCTCTGGAAATTCTTATTTAGCGCCCAGTCGAAATTTTATGATTTTTAATGCACGGATTGTTCTCGTGTTTTGCAAAGTCAATATTAATTAGATTATTACGAGCGACATATGCAGAACCAATAGATTGAATCCCACGGGCGCTTTTCAGGAACACTACTACTACCACCATCAGAAGTACTTTCGCTGTTTTTTCGACGAGAGGCGATGGGATGGAATCCTCCATATCCGGGCGAAATGAGATATATTCAATCCTCTCAGACGACGTCGCATAAAACCATTATCCTCATTTTTACTCATATATGTCAATAGCGTAGCGGCGCTACCCGTACCGACTCCCAAGACGAGACGCCGTTGACTCATCACTCACTCTATCGTCAAGGTTTTAAGCTAATATTCTAATTATCAAACTAAAAAATCCTTTCACTGCTATTAGACACTTATGAGGGCGATCGAGGAATCGCGCATCGCCATCATCACTGAGGACTATGCTTCCTCATGGAGGTGTTTGGAAGAGTCGTCGAAGATCATGGAGTGCAAGTCACAGAAGAAGCTGATTGTGTTGCTGGTGTTTTACAAAGTGGAACCAAGAGAAGTGAGAGGGGGAAGAGAGGCGTGTGAGAGAGCTATGGCTAAGCACGAGCCCAAGTTTGAGAAGGATTCGGAGACAATGAAGAGATGGAAGAAGGCTCTTTTCGATACCAGTAACTTGTCTAGGTGAGATCTTAATGATGGATAAGCAAGTACACACTGCTGTGCCATTGTTAGCCAGTGATTTTTGGTTTTATTTCAAACTGTATGCAATAAATTACCACTGAAAGCTTATTTACATTGTCAAATCGCTCTTTTTAATTGATATTGTCAAACTTGCTGAGGAAGCAACACTATGGGAAGGAGACTAGGTCATCCTACAGACCATATATAAAATCAGAAGTGGGTCCTCCTAATATCCGTCCCTTTCGCTTCATATTATTCCCCTGACATGGTTGGGGTTGAGGAGCTTCCTTTTTCCCTCTCTTTCTTTATGATTTGTGATGGAGATTGCATTAATACAGAGTTAAGCGGATGCTTGTTGACATTAGATTGATATAATCGTATAGGTAAAGACATGAGGCTTCTAAGATGTAAATTATTAATGGATTCAAAAAAATATGAACAAAAAAAAAAGGAGAGAAAGTGGTAATGTAGGAATCTGCTTCTAAGATGGTCACATGTAACAGACAATCGAAAATCGGTTTATTGGTTTTTATCCTGCTTTTATTCCAATTAAATTCTGTGTTTTTTCTCTCTAGGATTCCATATTTTGATTCACTCCATGACCTTTAAATTCAAAATTCTTCTCGGTCCTCATGGCTTTTTCTCTTCTCTGCCTTTTCTTGCTCCTTCTGGCTTTAGGTTTCTGTGCATGGCCAGCTGCTCACATTACTTCTCAAAGCAAGATTGACAGGAATCCTATATTAACAACGCTAATCTCAGTTTGAGATTGCAAAAGTTTCTTTTTCCTTTTGTGTTTCTTCGTTGATTTTCTTGGGGAGTTATGGTTTGGAGAAAAGCTCGTGCTTACTGCAATCAAAAGTTGCTCAAAGGAGCTGTACTTTTGTTGGGCGTTTCTCTAGTTGTGTTTTTCCTGGCATCATCAGTACCATATGACTACAGGCGCTCGAGTTATGGTTCATGCATGCCAGCTTCTTGCGGTTCATGCTCTTGCATTTGCCCTTTGAAGCAACGAATATTTCCCTTGGCTTCAGGTAAGTCTAACGGTAGAGATTGAGTTAGTATATCGCAGAGGCTTCTCAGTTGGCAATCTGAATAACATGTTTTCATGATGGTTGGAGTCAGTTTTGTATTGTTCTTCTTCCATGGTTTTTTTTTTCAGTAGAAGTATTGGAACTTTAGTGTTGAGTAAATCCAGACTAACTGGTTGAATTTTTGTTTGTTGAGAACAATTAATGATGAACAAGTTTGAGTCTTTGATGGCTTATAGGCAAGTTAGTAATGTTTGTATTTCTCCTTATTGGAGTGTTGCTGGTAAGGCTTGGTATCTTGTCCCGGGTAATCTTGCGTCTGATGTGGTCAATTTGTCAATCTATGTCTCTTTTCTACACAGATTGCGGTGAAAATGATATGAAGGAGAGCAGATGGGATATGTTGAAGGCGCAACTGAGCTTCCTAGAAACCGTAGCAAAGGAAACAGTGGCGCGCACCGAGGCATTAAGAGAGGATGCTAAGAAGACCTCGCTGAGATTCAGGGTTGAGGCCAACAAGTGCAATGCCAGGGTGGCGGCTCGCGAGCTAAGCAGAGAAAGGGCTGAAGCATGGCTGGTTGAGGAGCGTAAGCTCGCGGCATTGTGGGAGAAACGAGCCCGTGACAGAGGGTGGAAGGACAGTGATAAAGTATACTTGTTCAGAAAAACGGAATATGACGATAGCTGCTAGGTTCTTGATTATAAGGCAATTTTATAGAGGATTCATGAAGTCTCGTGTAAAGTATCACACATTTGAACAGCTTTTGCCAGGTGAATATGAGTTGGAAAGAGGGTGCACTCTTCATAAGAGATTAGATTAATGTGTAAGCCTACTCTTTTGTGCAGTCCTCGCAACTACAAGTTATCTACTAGCTGCTCTCTTTTGAGGACTGCATATATATTGAAGTTGAATTGCTGATTCATGACATACAGGTTGTTCCGAGTTTTTGGTGCAATTTCTTCAGTAGCAATACTCTCTTTTTAAGGAACAACTGCAGCATGCAATTTCTTCGTCGGAATTTGATTTTGCTACATCATGTTGTCTTCGACACAATGTAAAGCTCTATAAGTAGTTTCCCATCCAACCTAGGCCGGGACAAGAACCTAAAGCCGCTTAAAAATATTTTTTGCATCCTCTTCCCGATCATCTCCCTACCATAAAAAGGGTAAACAAGCATGAACAAATCCAAAGGAAGAAGAAGAAAATCCAGTCAAAGCTGTAATGCCAGGTCATCTCCACGTCAGATGCAAATCCGAACTCTTCTATCCTCTCAGACGACGTCGCATAAAGGCATCACCCTCACCACTACCCGTCCCGACTCCCAAGACAAGACGCCGTCGACTCATCACTCTCTCTCTTTCTCTCTCCGACGACTGATCATGCCTTCTTCGATGACGCTGTTGATCCTCCGTCGCAACCTCCATGGTCGAACATCCTCGCTCCTCCACGCGAGGCTCTTCTCCCGTTCGCCGGAGCCGGCAGTGGCGGCGGCTGCTGCAGCGAAGCGACGGGCCTCGGAGCCGAAGCCCGTCGAGAAGATACTGGTGGCGAACCGAGGCGAGACAGCTTGCAGGATCATGAGGACGGCGAGGAGGCTCGGCGTTCGAACCGTCGCCGTCTACAGCGACGCCGACGCCGGGGCTCCCCACGTCAGGTCCGCCGACGAGGCCGTCCGCATCGGCCCCGCTCCGGCTCGCCTCAGTTACCTCAGTGGAGCATCCATCATCGACGCCGCGCTTCGCACCGGTGCTCAGGTGAGGGGTTGAGAACTGACCATCTGCCGTTTGAAATGCGTGTAATCGCTGCGGTTGGAGGATGCGGGATTTCGCATGTGCCATGGCGGCATGTTTGGTTCTGGTTGTTAGAAATGGTTGTGTCCGTTGGAGCAATGGTTGTTAGCTTGGAGTGAACGGATTTGGTGACGGTGGAGGAAACTTGTGAGATTGCGAGTTTTAATTAATTGATAGCAGAAAGATAGTTGATACCACCTTCTCTGATTGAATCAATTCTTCAATCGGGCACGAAATAACATTTTGCGCAATCAAAGCGTACGTCAGGTCTGTTGACGAGGCCGTCCACATCCGTCCCGCTCCTGCTCGCTTCAGTTACCCCGGTGGAGCGTCCATCATCGATGCCGCGCTTCGTGCTGGTGCTCAGGTGAGGGTTGAGAACTAACTATCTGCTGTTTTTTCCTCTCTTTTTTTGGGGTCATAAACTACCTGCTGTTTGAACTGCGTGTGATCGCTGCGATTCGGAAGATGCGGGATCTCCTAGGTCATTTGAAAACTCACTATCCTGTAATGTGAACTCTACCACTTAGCTATAACATTGACGATTGTGTTGCAGGACCCCTTTCTCTCTTTGATTTTCAAGCAAATTTCCTAGTCCAAGCATCCAACACCGAAGGAAACATTAAGTTGAGATGTTAATTCTGTGTCCCAGAAGCCGTGCCGAGCAAAACCATAAGCAACGGAACCATACCTGTAAGATTTTCCACGAGCCATTTGGAATTCTTTGGGGTAACGTGACTACCCCACCACCAAGAATACATCCCTTTAGAATCTTCATTTGCAGTGGCGGCCATAACTCCAACCAACAATGATAAATTTTCGTCACACTTATCTTGTAGTCCCACTGCTGTTTTGGTACCAACTGCTACGTGATCCTGTAGAGAACGAAAAAGATCTCTCTTCATCTTGAGATGCAGATCTACCAAAATGACACAAAATAAGACAACTTTGCTTCATTTTGCTACGAACACAACGCCCACCAAAAATTATTGTCAAAATTATAAATCAAGGGGCAGTAAGCAAAGTACCGGATCAACCGCATCAAGTTCCAGGAATCAGCACTTCTTCATCATTTGATAACAGGTTTACCTGATCAAAAGAGAGTTCATAGGATCAGAACCAACAAAGAGAGAAAAGATTTGACAAGTAAGGATTTTAACTAGGGATGCATAAATTCCTCATTCACCATGACGTAACCAAATCGCATACCATAAAGAAAAACAAATGCTTAGATGAATACGCAAAAAGAAGCCCACATTGGCGTCCTCACATCACAAGACCGAAGGGGTTGAGAAACCCAAAACAGAAAAGGAGGAGAAAACGAAAGCTTTCTTGATTAGTGCAGAGAAATCGATCAACCAACAGAGAAACATTGAACCATCAAACGAATAACCGTACCAGCTCCTTACCACGAAAGAAGAGAGTTCAAACGCTGAGCGAGCTCTCAAGGAGACTCCTCAGCTCCTTCCCACGAAACCCAACGTTCAAGAACCAACATGACCCAACACCCAAAAAGAAGAGAAAGGAAGAGAAGGAGTAAAGCCTGCCGCACAAGGAGGAGCGAAAAACAGAGCTCACCAAAGCTAACAAAAGATTCCAATTCCTGAGGCCCGTAAGAAAAAAAGCAAAACTATAGCACAGCTACTTTCACTGTTCGTGGTCGCAAATCTCAACCCACTGCTGGGTCAGATTTCTCTCTCTCTCTCTCTCTCTCTCTCTCTTTCTAAAGCACACTCACACTCCCTCGCTCTACTCATTACTGCTCGCTGCTCGCTCTTAAAGCTGCAGTCTTTTTTTTATGGGGATTTTTATATTGGGCGAGATAAAGAAAATTCGTTCTGGGTTTGCCGAGAAAACAAGGGAATGTCCGAGTGATGCGCCATGACTGTCGTTTTGCGAGTTCTCGGGAGAGAGAGGGCGAAATGACGAGCCTCGCCATGTCGAGAAAGGGGCCTTCCACCCTTGCTGTCTTTTGTCGTGTCTCTGTCCGACGAATGTTTGACCGCCTTCGTCTTAAATGCGCAGATCACGATATTGCACGGGAATCGCCAAAATCGAAAAGAACAGGGAATTTGGACAACATATACAACGAAATAAAATATTTTGGATTATTGATTTGCCGAAAAAAAAATTATGAGATTCTCCGCATCCCCATTTGAGGATGTACAAAATAGATCACTCGAATCGAAAACCACCCGAACCAGACAGAACTAGTTGAGCGGGTCTAGTTCTCAAAAATGTTGATCCGTTCCAAATTCCAGACCGTTCGGTTTCTAGTTCAAAGAGGAAACTTAATTGAACCACTTTCATATATTTTTATTATTTTCTTAAAAAATAAAAGTAATCATTTTTTATTTCTTTATAAGATATAGCATTAAATAGTGGGAAAAAAAGTGATTGATTCCATTGAATCAGACCAAAAACCAATCACTCTTATCCCTAATCCTATATTACAAAGCAAAATTTTGACCAAAAATAATATTATAAAGCAAATTCTCTATTACTTTCAACTTCAAGCTTTCATCTAAAAAATTCAATAAGTGAAAATGATTGGTTAAAAGCGTTCATATAAAAGTTGCATAATCAAATCAACATGGTAAATGTGAAATTTAAATTCAGTCGCCATCAATATCGTTAATTTATGTTAATTTCCTAAAACAGTCAAGTTTATTTCTTTATTAATTGATCTTTTGCATTTTTTCGTAACGCTCATCTGTGCTTGCCTATTTTGCTTTCTCTTATGTATTATCTCACTTCTACTTATATAAAGGAAAAGGAAGTTCCTTTTTTTTAATGATACCTTCCTTTTATTTTCCTCAATACTCTTACTTCCCATATAAACTGTAAAAATAGAAAAAAGATTCACAGATAGCAAAGTCAAATCTGCACCTGACTAGCACTAATTTAATTAGTGTAACGTTAATGACTACCGAGGAGAAAAGTGAAGAAAACAATTAAGGAAAAATTTACGATTTTCCAATGTTTTTATTGCTAGAAAAAAAGGAAAAAAAGGAAAAAAATCTATTTTATTGGTTCATGTTATGCACAACAGTGCCTAAAAAATTGAATTATTCCAAATAAAATACAAAATGACTCGTTTCATGGCAAAAAAATAACACTGATTTGGTTATGGATGCACCAATTTGTGATGTGCAAGGAACCTTTTTTTACAACCAGACAAAACCTGCATCTTGAATTTTATGCAATTTATCGATCAAAGTTAGACAAAATCACTCGGTATAAAAAAGGTCATGAGGATCGATCCAACCATCGACCACATGACTACAACCAATCAATCCTCCTAAAACAAGAATGTAGAAAAAAAGAGAATATAAAAGAGAGAATAGAAAATACTAATCGAACGGAATGAATTAGTTAATCCTCCTGAATAAGAAATAAGAATCATTAAGGGACAAAAAGGGAAAAGGAAGAAGAAGAGGAAACATGACCCATCATTTCAAAGCTGAAAAAGGTCATAAAGGCGTAGTTGTCAATTGCTTCCACCATAATTCATCTTTTTTTTAGTTTCATCTCATCAATCAACAGTAGAAAGAAAGGAAGGAAGGGACAAGATTAGGGACAGAGACAATCACCTCCGTTCCCGAGCATCAGCTTCACACTCTCATTGCTCGTCGAGCACTTGATGCCCTAAAAAAAAGAAGAAGAATATTTCGTGAGTGTATTATCAAAATCGATAACGATGTGCAATTTATAAATATACAATCTCTCGATTTTTTTTTTTTTCAATAAATGCCATATATCTGGCTGAAATCTCTCTCTTTTTATAGCCGTTGTGGGGGAGGGGGATACATGGATATGTGTTGTTTTTGCAAATCACGAGAGTTGTCGCTAATGATTGATGATTTTCGATGGCTTCCGAGTAAATGTTCCTGCGCAAATCTTGGCGCTGACATTGAAGGGGCGGTAAGATCAAATTGCGTCGAGACTGACGTGACAGGTGTCGCCATCGTGGAACAGAAGGATTCTGGTGGGGCCCCATTAGGGCATGATGGACGGTCTTCGGTTTCTTGATTTCGCCCACGGCCAATTGGGGGACGTCTCTCCGTACAACTCGGACCGCGTAACATCATTCTTTCACTGACTGTTTGGAATTATTATTTTTTTTCTTTTTATGACAGTTGAGCTTCGTGACGCATAATTGAAATTGAGTTGGGTGCCACTCTCGTAGCTTATTTATTTATTTATTTTTGCTTCTTTCTTCTTATTTTTTATGCAATTTAATTATGTGACCTTCCCAATTTATGCATCCTAATATGTTCCCAACCAACGTAACACCGATAGAGGGAATAATGGATTGGGAACAACCCCTACGGTTCTCAAGTAAAGGCCATCCAAAAGAGATATTAATGAGCATGACGTGATTAATATTGACAATAATAAGTGCGGGTAGCTTGTTCCTGCCTAAGGGCAGGCGACACCTTGACAAAGATTATAGCTCCTAGTCATTAACGGTGGCAAGTGAAGCGAAGGTTGCCTGCCACCAGTGAGGACCTCTAACCCTATCATTAGATATCGGATTATTCCTCGCGAGGGTCTTTAAGCCCTTCTTGGTGTTTGGATAGGGTTGGCATGCTAGCCCATGTGCTCTCGCCATTTTTCCTAGGATGGCGCCTCATATCCAAATTTCATCAAGTGAGTGACATTATGTCGATGATTTGAAGGTAATGATGAAAGGATTTGCTTGAGCAAATTAGGATAGTTGAAGGGTTACATTGCATAAAGTAGTAAGAAGGCCAAATTGCACTACTTAGAGGTTTATAATTATAATTGACCTTTCTATAACAGGCCATATGTTCCTTGTAAATTATGAACATTACTCTCATACAAAACTAATTAAATATAAATGTGAGTGATATTTATGTTCGTAATGCACCAATCATAATGGTGGTTAAAAGTTAGTCTCCTTTAACTAAAGCTAAGGAAAACGTAACCCTTTTCTACGACCATCTACACCTGCTTTTCCTAGATTAAAACTGCCCTTATCGTGCAATATGAGTAGACATAACATTTTTACCACTCAACGTTGAAACATAATTGGAAACAAAAACTTTTTGCTTCTTACACCCACACATGTGAGGGACTCTAATCGCACTTTATGTAAGGGGCGAAACTTCCAACATGTCCAATACAGTATTGACTTATATGGTAAGCAAGTTTGCTTCTAAGTAAAATTTTGAATGCACTTGTCTTGAGATCGGCCAAGATGGTGGACCAATTAAGGTGTGCGAAATTGACTTGGGTACCACCTGACTACTATACTAAAAAGGAACTCACAACATGTTCGGTTTGGTTTGGCTTGGCTCCCCATCATTATCGCCCTCCGCCTCATGCAATCAAGCCAAACCTCCAAAATACTTTATTTAAGATTACATTGTTGCAGGTTAGGAAAAAAACTGTATAGTTAAGGGGTACATTTGTTTTGTTGAAAAATAATGTTTTAGAAAATATCTTCTTAACATTGATCTTTTCTATTGATTTTGGAAATTGAGTGAATAAAACAAATTGTCCATTGGTAACGACTTATGTTTATATATTTATTGATAGCAAATATTTTTCTTAATTATCTTTTTAGTAATATAAAAAATTAAAGTGAGAAAAATATCTTCCAAATTGTCACAAACATAAGCAATTTTTTTTCATTGGGTAATCCTATAAACCCGGAACTTCCAAGTGGAAATAATAATCCAAGAGAAAATGCAGCAACTCCAAGGCCAGACCAAAGTCAAGGGGGATGGTCTAACCTAAAGGCATAGAGGCTGATTTTCCTGACACATTTACATTCTTTATCTTAATTAAAGAACTTACTTTACCCTTTATCTTGATTAAACAACTTCGTAATTCAGATAAATAATATATTATAATTATCGGCGTGGTGGTGCAGGTTGGTCACTGACCAAAACACTGTCATGCCGCACACCATCATTTTCTTTATTTTATTTTACGGTGGAGATTAAGGACTATTTTACATAATACTCGTTTATAATATAGTTCGAAAACAGATTCCGAAAATAGGGGGATAAATAAGAAAATGAAAATTTTTGGGGGTAATCAGTTGGGGACCTATTTAGTTATCGACGGAAGAAAAGGCCAAAAAAGAGAAGGAGCGGAATTAATAGTTTTGACTTCTGTCTACATTAACAAAAATCTTTTAGTAACAATAATACTGATAATGTTGATGATGATAATAATAAAAAGGATAAGCGTATTGAAAGTTCTAAAATTTGTCGTGAAAGTACAACTAAGTTTAAATTTTTTTGAAAAATTGAAATCAAATTCTAAAACTAGTCACACAAGTCCAATTGAATCTTAAAATTTTCAAAAAGCGAACTCAAGTCCTAAAATTTATTAACATTTTTCATTTTATAAAGTAAGAAAGGGTTAAAAAAAAAAGATTTTATTGCATGAACTTGATAAGATTTAGGATTTGATTATATTTTTTAAAATTTTTAAGTTTTAATTGTACTTTAGTGATAATTTTTAAGATATGATTATATTTTTAAAAAATTGTAAGATTTAATTGTACTTTTGTGATAAGTTTTGTAATTTTCAATATACTTATTCATAATAAAGAAAGAAGCATCGCGGGCAAAATGTAGATAAGAGAGGGGAGATGGAAATTCCAGTTGGGGGTGAAATGATGATGTCAGGTGGAAGGCGTTGCAACCTTGAGACAAAGAATAGTGGGTCAAGCCACATGTTGCACGAGAGCCATCACCAAGTTCACAGCTCAAGAATGCTACTCTAATCATTCTCCTCGCCACTCGCCAGGCCTCTTTATTATGTCATTCTTCCCTCTGATAACGAATTCCTGTTATGGTATGCTAAATCAATCCATTCAAGCTTAACGCTCCATTTATTTCGTTAAAAATAAATTATTATTATTTTTTTAAAATGATCGCTTTGATCGCTTGAAATTATTAATAAATGGAAAATATTTTCATAATTGCCAACAATTTATATTTAAACATCTTCGTAAACGATGTAAAATTTTTTGTTTATTCATTTTTGTAAAGCATGCAAAACGATCATTTTTAGGGAAAATTTTCCAAATAATTTATTTTCCATGAAATAAAAACATTTTCCTTAAAGTGAATGTTTGTATCGCTTAAAATAATTAATCAATGAAAAATATTTTCATTATTAATAACGATTTACGTCTTTTCGTGAGCGATGCACATATTTTTTCGTTTATTCATTTTTATAAGTGATACAAGAAATCATTTTTATGAAATTTTTTCAAGTCATTCGTTTTTGTAAAACAAACGGAGTTACTACGACTATTGATTACTTTTACTGAAATGGCTTTTGCACTCAAACACATGTTCCTACACCATTTGATCAAAACACATGAATATATTCTCTCATCATTGAAATTGTTTGGAGATGTATTCCAAAATCATCTCCCCTTTTTATGAAAACAAAAACCTTAGCATTAACTCATTTATCCTTGAGGTACCCGCGGGTATCAAAAATACATAGAGCCGCTTGCGTTTATGACAAAGAAAGTCAATAGAAAGCAGATTTAAGCATGAAAGCAAATACACTTGTACAAGATTTGCTAAGCACTGAAATTTGTAAAGGCAACTTTACAACACCCGACCGCACGAGCAGCGACCTGACGCACCGCGCCAACCCTAGAGTTTCCGTTAATAGTTCTCGCGAGAAGTTCTGATATTATGCTCAATCAACTAGTCATTGTGTCCATCTGTCTTCCCTTGGAAGTCTCGTGAAAATTCCACGAAAATCACATGTGTAAACTCTCCCAAACCTAGCCAGTCAATTGGATTTTTCTGTATGGGGTCAGTTTGGATCGCATCTTTTCCATCGATTTCAGGACGGCTCCAGTCCAAGAATTGCTGTTGCAAGATACTTGGATGTCCTTATGTACATGAGCAGGGACTTCAAATATGGAATTCCAGCAGTCGCGAAATCTATTTATGGAAAGTCCAGGTTGATCCCGTACGCGTCGGTTCGCTACTTCTATCACATGTTTCTACAAGTTGCCCATACAAAATTCGGAACTTGGCGAATCCTTCCTTGCATAAGTGTAGAACCGACGGCCAGTACTTGTTTCTGCAGAGTAACTTCCGTTCGTCTTGTGACATTCTTAAACGTAAGTTTCTACCACACATTCACGTTAGATACATAATGAATCTCGTAATCGTCAGGATATTTTAAGGATGTTTTTCCATCGATCTCCCTCTTCGTTATGATGACAAAATACGTACGTGCCCTTCATAGATGAGTGAATTATCTTCGTGCGCAGGTTTCCAGTTTGCTGACCCATGAAAGACAGAACCAGAATCCTATAGAATCAAGATGAATGCTTGCTTTCACATGCTTTTAACAACAAAAAATTTATCTAGGGACTTGAAAACAAACTCCCCACTTGCTTCATGATTTATCCCTTGTTTGTCACGTGGAGAATGAATTAAACGCCAAAAGCAGAAAGAGACGGCATATAAGTGAGATTCATCAAAGGCATATACAACCGCCACTTTAAGGTTGAATGGAACTTCTCTCGCTCGCGCACATTCCTCCTGTTGTCTCTGAATCCTGGAACTATATTGCATCAGCTGGTGGTTCAAAGCGGCAGATTCAGAGCTGAAAAATCTCTTTCGGTTATTCATCTGCTTCCCTCTAGGGTAAATCCCCATAGGTTCCAACACCAACTTCTACTTTATTCTGAAGCATCTTAGTCCTCCAGAGTTACCTTCTCAAGAGCTTCAAGCTTCTCATTCGAAGTTTCCCATGATCTCTAACACGGTTTCCATCGTGCCTATGAGTTCCCTTGATCTCATCCGTAGTTTCAGCGGGTCCAACAAGTGTGAAGAAGCACCGAGAACCTACTTCTGCATTTCAGCTCCTACTTCATCTTTCTTTAATTCTTCCTGCCTTCTTCCCTTTTCTCTCACTCTAATTTTTTAAGTTTCTCAGCCATCTTTTTCATACTAGTTTGCACAGAGACTCCCTTACTGAAAGCCTAAAAGCTGTATCCTCATCTTTATCAAAAACAATTAAAGACACTGCTTTATCTTTCCATCTGTCTTGCATCAAGACAAACTCTACCTCGTTTAAAGTATCCTCCACACTTCTTTTGGGCCAAAAAGCCATCGTCACGCGTTTTCTTCAGTGCTCTTACTCCTTTTAGCTTCAAATTCTCGAGATAAGGGATCCATGAAGGGAAGATCCCTCTATGCCTTCTTTCTAGCCTCATGAGATTGTGAGTGAGATCCAAACGGGATAGACTGATAATATTTCATAATCCCTGAATCAAATTGAGCCAACAGAGCCAACCCTCTTAATCTCTCTTTCTTGTTTTTGTCCTGAGTTGTTGATATATGGCCTCTTCCAAAAGGAATTACCATGTGCTCCTGAGTTTTAGAGGCATGGACGTCCGCAAGAATTTCCTCAGTCATCTCTACGTAGCTTTGGATCAGAAAGGGATATACACTTTTTATGGATAGTGAAGAGCATAAAAAAAGAGAGCAAATATCACCAGCGCTTACGAGGGCGATTGAGGAATTTGCGCATTGCGATCATCATTTTCTCCAAAGGCTGCGCTTCCTCCTGGTGGTCTCTGGAAGAGTTGGCAACGATCATGGAGTGCAAGGCACAGAAGGAGCTGATTGTGTTGCCGGTGTTTTACAAAGTGGAATCAAGAGAAATGAGAGAGCGGAGAGAGGCTTGTGGGAGAGCTATGGCTAAGCATGAGTCCAATTTTGGGAAGGATTCGGAGAAAGTGAAAAGATGGAAGAAACTCTTTTTTGATGCCGGTAACTTGTCTGGGTGGGAATTCAATGATGGGTAAGTAAATAGTTGACTTGACGCACTGCTTTGCCATGGTCAGCTGGTTATTGTTTGTTCGTACGTCAAATCCTATGCAGATAAATTACCGCTAAAAAACTGAGAGATATTGTTAAATCGGTCTTTTTAATTGAAGATACAAAGCGGATATATGCTAGATAGCAGACACAAAAGTGGAATAACCAAAATTTCGAGTCAGTAGATTGTATAAACTCGATTCTTGCTGTGTTGATAATGAAAATTTTTTGTCTTAGATAAATAGTCTAGTTTCATGATACCCGAGTCATTTTTGTCTTCAGGCGTAGGTTCACCCAAATGTGTTAATTTCTTTTCATTTTATTATTTGCTAACCTTATTATGTTATTTTCCTTATGACGTTAGAGGTTGAATTCCTGCCATGGCTTTGAAACTGTAAAACACGTTTCTCTTTCTTTTGATTGCTCATCGAGATGAAGAACTCATACGATGCATCGTAAAGCAATTATCAATTCATCTAGAGCGAACACGCTTATATTTTGCTGTGAAGCAGAGCTCATACAATGCATCGTAAAGCAATTATCAATTCATCTAGAGCGAACACCCCTATATTTTGCTAAGTATCCGGCTGGAATAGATTCTTGAGTTGAAGAACTGATATCATTGTCGCAAAAAGACTTAGATGATGATGTTCTCATGATAGGCATATGGAGACCTGGAGGCACAGGGAAGACGATGGTTGCTAAAGTGATAGATAATGCTATTGAGAGACATTTTCAGTGATCTAGTTTTTTGGAGTGAGTGAGAGAAACTTTGAACAAAAGCATTGCAAGAAAAACTTCTATCTCAGATCTTATATCCTAGACATCTAACGGTCTATAGTGTCTGCAGAGGAATTAGTGTGATAAGCGGAAGACTTTGTTGCAAGAAGGTTCTATTGGTTATTGATGATGTTGACCAGTTGGAATGCATTAGCTGGAGAAGGCAATTGGTTTGGCAAAGGAAATAAAATCTTTGTAACATCAAGGGATTAATATTTGCTAATTTCTCATGACATAAATTGTGTGTATGAAGTTAAAACTTTAGACAACGATGAGGCACTAGACTTTTTTTTTTTGGACATGCCTTTCCAAACTGTAAAAAATCTGAAATAAGAAAGGATATCATAGATAGAGCACTGCATTACGCTAGTAGCCTTTCATTAGCCCTCGAAGGGTTGGGCTCCTTCTTGTGCGGAAGAAAGGAACCGGCATGGGAAAGTTCACTGCATAAACTCACCAAAACTCCCGAACAAAGTATCAATCGAGTTTTGAAGACAATCTTCGGTGGATTGGAGGATAATGAGAGGGAGATTTTCCTTGACATTGCTTGTTACTTTAAAGGAAAAAGTATAAAATACATCAACGAAGTTCTTGACAGCTATGACTTTGAGACAACTATAGGAATAGGAATTCTCATCGAAAGGACCATGATAAGAAATGAGCATGGGACCCCGCAAATGCATGATTTGGTTTAGTTGATGGGTAAGGATTTTGTCTATCAAGAATGTCCCAATGATCCTAGGAAATGCAGTAGATTATGCCTTTTTGAAGATGTTCATGACATCCTATGTGAAGATACGGTAAAAGTTGTTTATGCAAACATTGTTATATTTCATTTTTATGGTACTTTGATTTGGACATTATAATGTAAATCTCAATGGAAAGTTTGCGTGACAACTGAATTTGCTCTGTTTTGGATAGGGAACGAATGCAGTAAAAGGCAGAGTATTGGACTTGGCCACACCAAAAGAGAGAACTATGAGTCTTAAAGAGATAACCATAAGGCCCGATGCTTTCACAAGCATGAAAATATTGAGAATGCTCATTTTGCTTGAAGTGCATATCTCTTCACGAGGTCTTGCTCGGCTCCCTAACAATCTAAGATGGCTTATATGGCCCAATGCCTCGTTTCTAGAATTTGGCTCTGGTCTAAGGAAACTTATTAGACTTGATGTTTAGAAAAGTCATACCAAACAATTTGAAGGCAAGTTCAAGGTTAGTGCTTGTGATGATTAGCTTTTCCCTATTTATAACTATAAATATTTACGACGCTTAATGATGGTTTTGGTATTTTTGTTTTTCTACAGAATTTTAGAAAGTTGAAGTACATCAATTTCAGTCAATGCAAGTCCCTAGTTAGTGTTCCTGACCTTTCGTCGGTTCCAAATTTGGAGAGAATGATCTTGAAGGGTGCAAAAACTTGGTGGAGGTTCACCAATTTGTTGCATATCTCGACAAGTTAGAATTTTCGTCACTACAGTTTTGCTCCAACCTCAGTATCTTTCCTAACACACTCGAGACAAAATCTATTCAAACCCTTGATCTCTTTGGTTGCTCTAAACTTGAGAAGTTCCCTGATATATAGGAAAAATGGAACATCTAGAAGAGCTTGATTTAGGAAGGAGGGGTATTAAAGAACTCCTAGTGGCATCAATTGAAAATCTCATCTTTGTGAAGAGTTTTTTTTTTTTTAAAGATATTGTAAAATCTCACAAGGCTTCCTTTAAACATTTATTAATTGCAAAATCTTGAGCATATGAGTCTTTAAGGCTCCTCGAATTTTGTCATGTTTTCAAAAAAATTAAAGGATGTAATTGATTCTAATGGCAATCCAAGATTCTCAAATTTATACTGGCTAGAATTTAGTGGGTGCAATCTATCAAAAGTAGAGTTCCTTGAGAGTTCTTCAAATTTTCCCAAATTGGCATACTTGGATCTTTCCAATGTCAAGTTTACTCATCTGCCGACATGCATAAAAAATACCGTAATTTGAGAGAGTTGTATGTGGATCACTGCAGGCAGCTTCAAGAGATTCCTTAGCTTCCACCACATGTGCATGTCCTATCGACTCAGAGATGCAAATCTCTACAAAGATTCTCAGATTCGTCGAGGCTCTCCTCCAATGCATCTAGTTGACTTAACTTGCTGTGAAAATACGACTGATATGTTATTATCCCTCAAGGTTTCTCTCTCCTCTCTCTGGCTATGAATGCTTGATAGCTCTCGAAGATGAGAAAAGTGAAAATTGTCTTGATGGGAAGAGAGATGCTAGAATGGTTTCTCCACTATCAAGATGGTTATATATCGTTTATGGTTCCCCAGGACTTGTACAACAAGTTCTTAGGACTAGCACTCTGTGTTGTTCTTGGCCAGAAGGAACGAAAAGCGATTGATGTCATATGTCTTATCGTAATTCTTGTTAATAGCCAAGCAGTATTTAACGAAGTGAAACATTTTGATTCGATGGAATCCGATCATGTCTGGATTGAGTATCTGTTGTGTAGTATGCTGCATATGAAAAGGGAGCTTCTGCAAGACGATTTGAGCCAATTCCAAATTGGCCTCTGATTATTTGGAGGAAGATTGAAGAATTGTGGATTCCATCTAATATGCAAGCAAAAGAGGATGATCTGAGGGTTGTGATCCCACACTAACCGCAGATAGAAACATATTGGTCTTCAGAGGAAAATGATCGGATAGACGCCGAAGAAGATAGTTCAAGTGAAACAAATGATGAACTTTTCGAAGCAGACGGGTGGGACCCGCCCAACCAAGAAATCGGCGGTGGATAGAAGCAAACTATCGAGTTGGTCTCCACTTGGCTTTGATTCTTGGGGAGGCAATATCTTGATTCCGATGCCTCTTGGTCTTCCCCTCAAATCAAATTCAAAATCATTACGAAATACAGGTTTCGCATCATGCTGTTGAAATGGTTGAAGAAACTTCCTTTTTTTCCCTCTCTTTCTTTCTTTTATGATTTGTGATGCAAAGTGCATTAATACAAAATTCAGTGGATGCTTGTTGAATGGCCATGGTCTTCCATGTTGCTTCGTGAAACTTATGACATAAATCTTTGTCACCTTTCTTCATCCAATCAATGATGCCGATACTTCACACTGAAAAATTCTGAGATAGTAAGTTTTGCTCAATCTAATGTATGATCCTTGTCTTTAGGAAAGTGTTGATCTCATCATATCAAAAGATCAAAAGGTCTCCATGGGGAAGAGTAGTTGATTCCTCTGTTGTTACTGGCCAAGTTGCACTTTCTCCCACTTCCTTCACCATTAATTAGACATGTTAACTTCATGTGATCGTTGCAGCACAACATCTTACCGTGCCCGTGTCAATTCTCAAGTTTCAATACCAGTTTGGAGTAGCTGAAAACTTGTACACTGAAAGACAACTTCAAACAAATCTGAAGCAGCAATGTCACGCACTAATCCCTCTAGTGAAACAGTTTTCCGTCCGACCGAACCAACATTGGTATGATTATCTCAATTATTGTATGATCTCTAGCATCATTCTCTCTACCTCTTCAGCAATGCCACGGATTCAATCATCTCCAATCCCGTCGGAATCGAAGAGCTAGAGAGATGCGGATGATCATGAAATATAGCCACCGACTAGCATGAAGATAGCAGCATAATCTTGTAAGAGGAGTATATTCATAAGGCCAAAAAGTTTCTGATTCAGTTCAGTCTTTTCTAGCTAATATTGACTTTGGTAGCAATAAAATCTATCGAATTACCAAAAATAAGAAAATATACAAACCTGATGGGTTTTTTATTTGATAGACCAAGTCAAGCTTGTCCGTCCATGTTGGGCTAAAATCCAGCCCGTAAATAAAGGGCCCATAAGAGAGAGCATTTACTGTTGTATAAATAAATAAATAAATATATATATATATATATATAAGGGAGAACGTTGAGAATATACAGTTGAAAAACACATAACGTATTTTTCTCTCTCCTTGTCCGTCCATGTTGGGCTAAAATCCAGCCCGTAAATAAAGGGCCCATAAGAGAGAGCATTTACTGTTGTATAAATAAATAAATATATATATATATATAAGGGAGAACGTTGAGAATATACAGTTGAAAAACACATAACGTATTTTTCTCTCTCCTTGAACAATAGTGTACGAACGGAATTTCTAGGATCTCAATTCATTCTTTTGAGATTGCAACGGTACTTAATTTGTAACAAACAAGGTATGTCCGTTTTGGTGATATATCTTTTGATTGGTATTACATGTTTTCCCGGGCACATTTTTGCTTTTGTTTTCGATATTTGTTCGTTCGAGTATGGTTCGTTTTCAGGAATCTGTTTCCAACAAAACCAAAAGAAGAAGAAGAAGAAGAAGAAAGTAGTTGGCTATCGACTTGGAGAAAATACCGGGTGGGGCAAGTACACTATCCAGACAAAATTGCAATGCCAGATCATCTCCACATCATATGCAAATCTGAACTCTTCTGTCCTCTTGAACGATGCCGCATAAAAGCATCATCCTCACTGCTACCGGTCCCAAGCCAAGACGCCCTTGAATCATTAGTCTCTCTCTCTCTCTCTCCTCCACCCCCCTTCGCTCTGTCCCTGACTAACCATGCCTTCTTCAATGGCGCTGATGATCCTCCGTCGCAACTTCCATTGTCAAGCCTCCTCGCTCCTCCAGGTGAGACTCTTGTCCCATTCGCCGAAGGAGGCGGGGGCTCCAAAGCGACAGACTTTAGAGCCGGAGCCCACAAGAAAATACTAGTGGCAAATCGAGGCCAGAATGATGACTATTAAAGAATTTCCTGCATCAGTTGAAAATCTTCACTCTATAAAGCAAATACACTTGCAGAAACCTCGCAAAGGGTTTATAAGTTGCAAAATCTCAAGCAATTGAGTCTTCGAGGCTGCTCCAATTTTGTCATGTTTCTAAAGAACTTGGAGGATTCAACTAATCCTAATGAAAAATTTGGGTTCTCAAATCTAAAGAACTTAATGACTACAATCTCTCAGAAGTAGAGTTTCTCGAGAGTTCTTTTAATTTTCCCAAATTAGCGCATCTAAATCTTTCCAAAAACAAGTTTGCTCATCTTCCAACATGCATCAGTAGATACCGTGATTTGGAACACTTGTACGTGGATGGATGCAAGCAACCAGAAGACGTTCCTCAGCTTCCGCCAAACGTGCATATCCTAATGGCAAAGAGTCGCAGATCTCTACAAGAATTCGCTGATTTGCTCATCGAATCCCTTTTTATTTTGATCCAATCAATGAAGAAGTTATCAAATCCAATTGTTAAGCAAAATAAAGCTTGGTCATAATTAAATGAGAGAAGAAAGATGGTCGATACCATCTTTCGTAGTTGGATCAATTCTTCGATCGGGCATGAAATAACATTTCATGCTATCTCAAATAATGTCATGTGTACTTGGCAAGTTCCATGAAGAGCCACGAGTTTAAGCATGTACTTGACAATTCTTAAAAAAAAAAAAAAAAAAAAAAAAAAAAAAAAAAAAAAAAAAAAAACCTATCTATCAACTTTTTTCACAATAAAAAGGAAAAGAAATTAAAGTAGAATTGTGAAGAGGCACAACTACTTTATATGAAATTGTTTGCATTTTTGAATAATTTTATGATATCATTAACAGATTATATGTGATTATATTTTGATATAATTATTCCATTAATTTTGTAACTCATTAATTTTTAATATATTTTGAATTACTAATCCAGCCTAAAGCATAGGAATTCATGCCAATTGATTACACAATTTTTTTTTTTGGGAGCATTTACGTGATTTAACATATTATCAATGTGCTTCCAATCATTGTGATCCATCCTCTGAAAACATCACGTTTCATTAGTCCTAGTCACTGAAATTCAGACTACAACCTCGTTAGCCATTGTTTTGGTCATGCTGGTGTCGTCCACATTGCCGGGTCATCGATGCCCTGTTGAGACAGTTGTTGATTGAACCTTATGTAGGCTTGCTTCGCATAGACCCCATAAGCTTATCACAATTAATTTTGCTAATATATGGTGCACCTGTTATTATAGCGAGGAGGCACTATTACTATAGCTAAAATTAAGTCGCCGCTTACACAAATTTATGGTATAACAACATGTACTGTTCAAACAAGCAATTAATTTCTATAATTACTGCATTAAAAAAAAATCGAGACAAAATCATAGGCATACCTTAAAGTCAAAAATCAAACGTTGTAAGACATCTTCTATCTGCACGGGCTCATCGTTGGCAAGAGATAATCGTTTATTGATAGTTCCTTCTTCTCATTGCCATTAAGTAAATTCGACTTTAAAGATTATTTTGATCATTACATTTTACTAATTTTTGTTGTGTGACGTTATCTCTGTTCATTAAGATTTCCCCCATATCATAAGTTATCCATCTATTTCAACTCAGGAAAAACTATTTGTGAAAGCTCATTGACTTTTTCATTGTTAAGGTTTTAAGCTAATATTCTAAACATCAATGTACCTTGAAATAATTGAATATGAAATTAGAAAGTTCTTTGAAAAAAGTATTCCACTAACAAGTTAAAATAAATAAATAAAATATAGTGATTTGGTCAATTCATCAACAATATCTTCTAATTATTACATGTATAATGAGTTTGATTAGGTGGTGTAGAAACATTTGTTTTAGTTTTGTGTCAAAAGAAAATTGTAGTCTTTACTCAAGTGGGTAGAAGCGCCAAGAACCTACTTCTACATTTCCGCTCATATTTCATCTTTCTTTAATTATTCCTACAGTTTAGTCAAATAATTGGGCCCAAATCCTCCTTTAATAAGGGGGTCATCTTCTTCTTGCCTTCTTCCCTCTCATTTTCTCTCTAAACGTTTTGAGTTTCTCAACCGTCTTTTTCATACTGGTTTGCATAGAGATTCCTTACCAGAAGTCTACAAGTTGTTTCCTCATCTTTGTCAAGAACAATCGGTGACACCGCTTTATCTTTCCATCTTGTAGTCGTCACGCGTTTGCTTTAGTGCTGTTACTCCTTTTGGCGTCAACATTCTCGACATAAGGGATCCACAAGGGAAAATTCATTTGTGCCTTCTTTCTACCCTCATGAACAAGAGTGAGATCCAACGAAAAAGACTGATAATATTTCGTAATCCTTGACTCAAATTGAGCCAATGGAGCCAACCTCCTTGATCTCTCTCTCTATTTTTTTTCTTCTTCTTCCTTTTGTCGATGGCTAGCCACTAATCACGGTTGAGTCGACTGGCTCACCTGGTTGAGGGAAGCCCTCCCTTAAGCGAGGGTTAGCCTTGCCCAAGCTAGATTTGGCAAGGGTTGGCCTCATGGGGTGGGTCGCTCGGGTGAAGGTGACATCGGGCGCTAGATTTGGCTCAAGTGAGGCGAACCCTTGCTGAGCCTTGCTTGGGTGAGGGCTCCACTAACTAAGGCTTGCCCTCACCTGTGGTGGGTGAGGCTAGCTCACTTGGCCATTGCCGTGGCCGACCATCGATAATAGGAAGAAGAAAGGGAAAAAAAAATAATTCGAAAAAATATTAAAATATTATTAAAAATTATCAATGTCAGCACTAATTGTGTCATTTAAGATGGCTAGCATCTACGTTAGCGAATTTCGACCAAAATCCCCCGTGGTCAGTCATCACCGTTGTGGTCACGCTGTTGTCAAGGCTGAGCCATCACCACAATCCTAGGTCACGGATGCCCTACCACTATTGTCGTTGATTGAACCCTACGTAGGCTTGCTTCGCATAGGCCCTATGAGCTTATTACAATTAATTTTGCTAAAATATGGTGCAGCTGTTTTTATAGTGACAAGGCACTATTACAATTGCTAAAATCAAATCCCCACTACCCCAGATATATGGTGTAACAATATATACTGTTCAAACGAGCAATTTTTTTATGGCTCGAAAACAAGCAATTAATTTCTAGAAGTACTATATCCAAAAAAAAAAAAGCAAAAAGATTTTGAGACAAAATCATAGGTATACCTTATAGTCGAAAATCGAACATCGTAAGACGTCTTCTATCTGCACGACCTCGTCATTGGCGAGAGATAGTCATTTATTGATAGTTCCTTTTTATTATTGCCATTAAGTAAATTTGACTTTAAATTCTATGTAATTATTGATCGAATTATTTTAATCATTACATTTTACTTTTTTTGTTATGTAAATTTCCTTATTTGGTGACATTATCGGTTTCCTCCACATTATAAGAAATCTATCTATTTCAACTCAGGAAAAACTATTTGTGAAACCTCATTGACTTCTCTATTGCCAAGGTTTTGAGCTAATATTCTAAATATCGATGTACCTTAAAATAACTTAATATCGAAATAGAAAGTCCTTGAAAAAAGTAATATACTCAAAAGCTATAAATAAAAACAATACACAGCGTTTTGATTAATTCATAACAATATCATCTAATGATTATATGTACAATGAGTTTGATCAGGTGGTGTAGAAACGCGTGCTTGAGTGCAGAAGCTATTTCAGTAGATGTGACTATTAGCAGTCAGGTTCTCCACTTGCTATTCCATCTTTCTTGGAAATATCATGGTGAACTTCCACGAAAGCCACATTGTATGATCAACGGGTCCAACAATGCAGGTAGAATTACCAAGAATCTTCTTCTACATTTCAGCTCCTATTCCATCTTGCTTTTGATTCTTTCTACAATTTAGTCAAATTATTCACCCCAAAATCTCCTTTAATGAGGGGGTCATCTTTGTGCCTTCTTCCCCCTCATTTTCCCTTGCTCTAACTTTTTTGAGTTTCTCAGCAATCTTTTTCGCACCGATTTGCATAAAGATTCCCTTACCGAAAGTCCACAAGGTATAGGAACGACACTCCCATCGGCTAGGGGTACTGCCCTGCCCTCTAGTTGATAGGAGTGCTGTCAGGCAGGACTGTAGCAACTTTCGTTACAACCATCGATACTGGCTAGGCTTATTTAAGCTTAGGGAAAATGTCACAAATGATCCTTATACTATTATTTAATGTGCAATTTGGTCCATGAACTTTCGATTGGCTCAATTTGCTCCATAAATTATTGATAAATGTCCGATTTGGTCCTTGAACTTTTGATCGGCTCAATTTGGTCCCCGAACTATTAATAAATGTCCGATTTAGTCATTCGTTCTTGTTTTCCTTTTTTTTTTTTTTTTTTTTTTTGTCTTCTTCTCTCTTCCCTCCGCCGGCCGGGCGGGAGGGAAGCCGGCGTTCGGCAAGGGAGCCACTCGCCCGACGCCGGGGTGCTCCTCGCCTGAGGAGCCCCTCGCAGATCTGGCGATGGAGCCCCTTGCCAGACACTGGCTTCCCTCCGCCGGAGCCGGCGGAGGGAAGAGAGAAAAAGCAAAAAAAAAAAAAAAAAGAAAAGGAAAACAAGAACGAATGACTAAATCGGACATTTACCAATAGTTCATTGACCAAATTGAGCCGATCGAAAGTTCAGGGACCAAATCAGACATTTATCAATAGTTCAGATACTAAATTGAGCCGATCGAAAGTTTATGGACCAAATTGCACATTAAATAATAGTATAGGGACCATCTGTGATATTTTCCCTTAGGCTTACACTTACAGAACCGATTAACTTGGTTGTTTCCAGCCAAGCCCCAAGGGTTATACTTTTACTTCACGGGCCCCACAATTTCCATCTTCCCGACCAAGTGAAACTACAGAGTGACATTATAGGGTCTTAAGGTTCTCACTTGCTTTTTCATCTTTCTTTGAAATATTGTGGGGAACCTCCACGAAAGTCACATTGTATGATCTCATCAATAGTTTCTGCGGGTCCAACAAAGTGGGTAAAATTACCAAGAACCTACTTCTGCATTTCAACTCCTATTTCATCTTTCTTTTTATTCTTCCTACAGGTTAGTCAAATAATTCACCACAAAATTGTCCTTCAGTGCCCCCACCAGGGGGAGGGGTTGTCATCTTCCCGCCTTCTTCCCTCTCATCTAACTTTTTGAGTTTTTTTTTTTTTTTAACTTTTTGAGTTTCTCAGCCATCTTTTTCGTACCAGTTTATCTTTCCATCGACACAAACTTCACCTCGTCTAAAGTAGTCTTCACATGTCCTTTGGGGCAAAAAGCCATCATCACGCGTTTTCTTCAGTGCTCTCACTCCTTTTAAAAACTTCAACATTCTCGAGATAAGGAATTTATTAAGGTAAGATCTCTCTATGCCTTCTTTCTAGCCTCGTGAATGTAGGCTTGCTTTGCATAGGTCGTCAATGCCCTGCCGCAATCATCGTTGATTGAACCCTATGTAGGCTTGCTTTGCACAGGCCCCCACAAGCTTATCGCAATTAATTTTACTAAAATATGGTGCACCTGTTATTATAGTGACAAGGTGTTATTACTTTAGCCAAAATTAAGTCCCCTCTACCCCCAGATGCATGGTACAACAACATATAATGTTCGACGCTCGAAAACAAGCAATTAATTTCTATAAATACTACATCAGTAAAAAAAAAAAAAAAGAAGATTTTGAGACAAAATCGTAGGTATACCTTAAAGTCAGAAATCAAATGTTGTAAAATGCCTTCTATTTGCACAAGCTCGTCATTGGCAATATATAGTCGTTTATTGATAGTTCCTTTTTATCGTTGCCATTATTTGACTCTTAAATTTTATGTATCTATCGATTGAATTATTTTAATCATTACACTTTACTTATTTTTGTTATGTGAATTTCCTTATTCGGCGACATTATCTTTGTTCATTATGGTTTCCTCCAAATTATAAGTAATCTATTCATAAACTATTTGTGAAAGCTCATTGATTTCTCATCTATCAAATATTGATGTACTTTGAAGTAACTTAATATCGAACTAGAAAATCCTTCAAAAAAAAGTAGTCTACTCACAAGTAAAAACAGAAAATAATATGTAGTGATTTGGTTAATTCATCGACAATATCTTCTAATCATTATACCTATAACGAGTTTGATTAGGTGGGTAGAAATGTGTGTCGGAGCGCCGAAGCTATTTCACTAGATTTGACTAATAGCAGTCAGGGTTCTCCACTTGCTATTGCATAGTTCTTGGAAATATCTTGGGCAACTTCCGTGAAAGTCACATTGTATGATCAGCGGGTCCAGCACGGCGAGTAGAATTACCAAGAACGTACTTTTGCACTTCAGCTCCTATTTCATCTTTCTTTCAATTTTTCCTACAGTTCGTTCAGTCAAATAATTCACCGCCAAATTGTCCTTTAGCGAGGGGGTCATCTTCCCGCCTTCTCCCTCTCTTTCCCTCGCTCTTAACTTTTTGAGTACCTCAGCCATCTTTTTGTACCAGTTTCGCGTAGGCGTAGGGATTCCCTCACCGAAAGTCTCCGGGTCCTGCTTCATCTTTCCATCCCTCTTCCATCGACGTAGGCTCCACCTCGTCTGAAGTAAGTCTTCACGCGTCTTTTCGGGGCAAAAAGCCATCGTCCGTCACGCGTTTTCTTCAATGCTCTTACTCCTCTTAAGCTTCAACATTCTCTATATAAGGGATCCATTAAGGGAAGATCCCTCTATGCCTTCTTTCTAGCCTCCTGAAATTGTGAGTGTGATCCAACGGGATAGACTGATCATATATCGTAATCCTTGAATCGAATCGAGTCCACAGAGCCAACCTTCTTGATATCTCTTTCTTGTTTTTGTCCCAAGTTCCTGATATATGGCCTCTTCCGAAAAGAATTACCATGTGTTCGTGAGTTTTAGAGGCACGGACATCCGCAACACCTTCCTCCGTGATCTCTATGCAGCTCTGAATCAGAAAGGGATATACACTTTTGTGGATAACGAGGAGCTTAGGAAAGGAGAGCAAATATCGCCGGCGCTTATGAGGGCGATCGAGGAATCGCGCCTCGCGATCATCATTTTCTCTGAGGATTACGCTTCCTCACGGTGGTGTTTGGAAGAGTTGGCGAAGATCATGGAGTGCAAGGCACAGAAGGAGCTGATTGTGTTGCCGGTGTTTTACAAAGTGGAACCAAGGGAACTGAGACGGCGGATAAAGACGTATGGGAGAGCTATGACTAAGCATGAGGAGGATCCCAAGAAGGATCAGAAGACAGTGGAGACATGGAAGAAGGCTCTCTCCGATGCTGGTAGCTTGTCTGGGTGGGTTTGCAATGATGGGTAAGTAAGTAATTGATGTGATGCATTGCTCTGCCATTGTTAGCTGGTGATTGTTTGTTATATGTCAAATTGTATGCAGAGAACCTACAGCTGAAAAACTGATAGATATTGTTAATTCGGTCTTTTTAATTGAAGATACAAAGCGGAGATATGCTAGACAGTAGACACGATAGTTGAATATCAAAACTTCAAGCTAGCATATTGTTTGAAGTCGATTCTTTCTGTGTTGACAATGATAAATTTTTGTTTTAGGTAAATCGTGCATCTCATAGTATCCGACTCATTTTGTCTTTAGGTGCAGGTTCACCCTAATGTGTTACTTCTTTTCATCTTATTATTTGCTAATCTTGTTATGTAATTTTCCTTATGACGCTAGAGGTTGAATTCCTGCCATGGCTTTGAAATGCTTAAACATGTTTCTCTTTCGATTGCTTATCAGAGATGAAGCAGAGGTCATACAAAGCATCGTAAGGGAATTACCAATTCATCTAGAGCGAACACCCTTGTATGTTGCTGAGTATCCGGTTGGAATAGATTCTCGAGTTAAAAAACTAATATCATTGTTGCGAAAAGAGTCGGATGGTGATGATGTTCTCATGATAGGTCTATGGGGACCTGGAGGAATAGGGAAGACGACAATTGCCAAAGCGATATATAATGCTATTGAAACACAGTTTCAGGTAGCTATTTTTTTGGACCAAATTAGAGAAACTTCAAACAAATGCAATGGTCTAGTTGAGTTGCAAAAAAGACTTCTTTCTCAAACATCTCCTGGACATATTACGGTCTATAGTGAAGGTGAAGGAAGTAGTTTGATAAGAAAAAAACTTTGTCACAAGAAGGTTCTCCTGGTTCTCGATGATGTTGATGATCGGCGTCAACTGGCTACATTAGCTGGAGGAGGCGATTGGTTTGGCAAAGGAAGTAGAATCTTTGTAACAACAAGGGATCAACAATTGGTTATTTCTTCTCAATGCAAGAGTCGTGTGTATCCAGTTAAAACTTTAAACGATCGTGAGGCACAGAAACTTTTCGTTTGGCACGCCTTTCAAAAAAGGAAAAAATCTGAAATAAGAAAGGATCTCATAAATGGAGCACTACATTACGCTAGTGGCCTTCCATTAGCCCTCGAAGTGTTGGGCTCAGACTTACGTGAAAAAGACGAACCAGTATGGGAAAGTAAGTTGCGTGATCTCTCCAATGGTCCTAGCGAATATATCGATCGGATTCTGAAGATAAGCTTCGATGGATTGGACAACAATAAGAAGGAGATTTTCCTTGACATTGCTTGTTTCTTTAAGGGAAAAAGTATAGATTACATCAAAGAAGTTCTCGATGGCTGTGACTTTGAGACGACCGCAAGAATAGACATTCTCATCGACAAGTCCTTGATAAGAAAGGAGCATGGGACCCTGCAAATGCATGATTTGGTTCAATCGATGGGTCAAAATATTGTTATTCAAGAATGTCCTAATGACCCTGGGAAACGCAGTAGATTATGGTTTTGTGAAGATGTTCAAGACATTCTATGCGAAGACACGGTAAGAGTTGTTTATGTAAACATTGTTACATCTCATTTTTATGTTACTTTGATTTGGACCATACCTTTTAAATCTCAATGGAAATTTTGAGTGAGAACTGAATTTGCTCTGCTATGGATAGGGAACAAATGCAGTAAAGGCCATAGTACTAGACATGCTCAAGCCAGAAGATAAAACTATGAGTCTTGTAGAGATGACCATAAAGGCTGATGTTTTCAGAAACATGAGAATGTTGAGAATGCTCATTTTGCCTGAATTGCATATCTCTTCAGAAGGTCCGGTCCGTCTCCCTAATAATTTGAGATGGCTTGAATGGCCCAATGCCCCATCACTAGAATTTGGCTCTAAAATTACTCATATTGGTGTCCCAAAAAGTCATATCAGAGATTTCGGAGGCAAAATTAAGGTTAGTGCTTTTGATGATTAGTTTTTCCCTTTAGATCTACAAATTTTTACAGAGCTTAATGACTATACTGATATATATATATATATATATATATATATATATATATATATTTTGTGCAGCATTTTACAAAGTTGAAGTACATCAATTTCAGTCGATGCAAGTCCCTGGTTAGCATTCCTGACATTTCATCGGCTCCAAATCTGGAGAGATTGAATCTTGATGGGTGCAGAAGCTTGGTGGAGGTTCACCGGTCTGTCATATATCACAACAAGTTAAAATTTTTGTCACTAAAGTTTTGCTCTAACCTCAGTATCTTTCCTCACACACTCAAGACAAAATCTCTTCAAGCCCTCGATCTCTTTGGTTGCTCTAAACTCAAGAAGTTCTCCGATATACCGGAAAAGATGGAACATCTAGAAGAGCTTGATTTAGGATGGACGGCTATTAAAGAACTGCCTGCATCAGTTGAAAATCTTCTCTCCGTGAAGTTAATAAATTTAGCATTTTGCAAAAAACTCACAACGCTCCCATCAAGTGTTTATAAGTTGCAAAATCTAGAGTGTTTGACACTTAAAGGCTGCTCCAATTTTGTTGTGTTTCCAAAGAACTCGGAGGATCCAACTGATCCTAATGGCAATCCGGGATTCCGAAATTTATATTGGCTAGAACTCAATGGCTGCAATCTCTCAAAAATAGAGTTCCTTGAGAGTTCTTCCAGTTTTCCCAAATTGGCGCACCTAGATCTTTACGGCAACAAGTTTACTCATCTGCCGACATCCATCAACAAATATGATGATTTGGAACACTTGATTTTGTCTAATTGCAAGCAGCTACAAAAGATTCCTCAGCTTCCGCCAAATATGCATATGCTATGGGCAAAAGGTTGCAGATCTCTACAAGAATTTCCAAATTTGTCGGGTCTCTCCTCCAAATGCCTTCAGGTTGACTTATCTTCGTGTCGTGAATTATTCCGCAAAGGGGCAAACACGACTGATGTGTTATCACTCAAGGTCAGACTCTCTCTCTCTCTCTCTCCCTCCCTCCCTCCCTTCCCGCACTCACTAACTTTGAATGCTTGATATGCAAACTATTTGTATGACAGGAGCTCCCGAAGATGAGAGATGCTGACATTATGCTGAATGGAACAGAGATGCCAGAATGGTTTCTCCACTGTAAAGACGGTTCCATATCTTTTATGGTTCCCAGGGACTCGTATGACAAATTCGTAGGACTAGCACTCTGTCTAGTTCTTGGCCCGGAGGAAGGAGAAGTGGAATGTAACATCGAAATTCTTGTCAATGGCCAAAGAGTGTTTTGCCAGGCAAGAGTAATCTATTTTCTGAAATCCGATCTTGTGTGGGTTACATATCTCCCAAGGAGTGAGCTGTATCAGATGCGTAAAGAAAGGGAGGTTCTGCAAGACGATCGGAACCATTTCCAAGTTCACCTCAAAGCAGACAAAGGAAGATTGAAGAAGGGTGGATTCCGTCTAATATGCGAGCAACAGGAGGATGAGCTGAGGATTGAGCTCCAACACCATCAGCCGACGGAAACAAATTGGCCTTTGGAGGAAAGAGACTCGGACGAAGACAATTGGATAGACACCGAGGAAGAAGAAAGTTCAAGTGAAACAGATGATGAACTTATCAAAGCAATCGACCCAGAAAATGAAGAACGCTCACTTATCTTAGCAGGTAAGCTCTTCGACAGTCACGCAGATCGTTGTAGCGCTCGGAAAGGTGGCTGTCGAAGTGATATGCACTGGTTTACGAAGCGATTCTTGAGGGAGGAAGGTATGAGATTCTGATTCCAGTGCCTTTTGCTTTTCCCTGGTTCTTTTTTCAGTGTCTACTGTAAGTTTTTGGATGTGAGCTCCTTCAATTCAAGTGCAAAAATCATTATGAAATACAGGATTCATATCATGCTACTGACAAGGTTGAGGTTGAGGAGCTTCCCTTTTCCCCTTCTCTCTTTACTTCATGTGGACGTAATATTGCTGGATAAATGGACATACTACTGCTCACGAAAGTGCATTCATGTCGCATGGTTTTATCTTTTCATTCCTTAAAACCCAATCCTCTCCCTCATTTCTCTTCATTTTTATATTAATTATTGGAAGAATATTGTTCAGCGAGTGCTCTGGAAATTCTTATTTAGCGCCCAGTCGAAATTTTATGATTTTTAATGCACGGATTGTTCTCGTGTTTTGCAAAGTCAATATTAATTAGATTATTACGAGCGACGTATGCTGAACCAATAGATTGAAGCCCTCGGGCCCCTTTCAGGAGGAGATCTACCATCAGAAGTAATTTCGCTGTTGCGTCGACGAGAGGCGATGGGATGGGATCCTCCATTTCCGTGGCGAATCCGTTATCTTCAATCCTCTCAGACGACGTCGCATAAAACCATTGTCCTCATCCTTATTCTCTCCTCTTTCTCTCTCTGACTAATCATGCCTTCTTCAATGGCGCTGTTGATCCTCCGTCGCAACCTCCATGGTCGAACCTCCTCGCTCCTCCAGGCAAGGCTCTTCTCCCGTTCGCCGGAGTCGGCGGCGGCTGTGGCTCCGAAGCGGCGAACCTCGGAGCAGAAGCCCATCGAGAAGATACTGGCGGCGAACCGAGGCGAGATAGCTTGCAGGATCATGAGGACGGCGGGGAGGCTCGGGATTCGGACCGTCGCCTTCTACAGCGACGCCGACGCCGGCGCTCTCCACGTCAGGTCCCCCAACGAGGCCGTCGGCATCGGTCCCGCTCCAGCTCGCCTCAGCTACCTCAGTGGAGCGTCCATCGTCGAGGCCGCTCTTCTCGCCGGTGCTCAGGTGAGGGGTTGAGAACTAACTATCTGCCGTTTGAAGTGCGTGTAATCGCTGCGATTGGAGGATGCGGGATTTGGCATGTGGCATGGCGGAATGTTTGATTCTGGTTGGGAGAAATAGTCGTGTTCGTTAGAGCAAAGGTCGTTAGCATGGAGTGAACGGGATTTGGTGACGGTGGAGGAAACTCGTGAGATTGTGAGTTTCAAGTATTGGAGCTCAATTCCTATTTGTTCATTAAGGTTTCCTCCACATCACTCAGGAAAAACTCTCTGTTGAAGCTCATTCACTGCTCTATCGTCAAGGTTTTAAGCTAATATTCTAATTATCGATGTACCTTGAAATAACTTAATATCAAACTAGAAAATCCTTTCACTGCTATTAGACACTTATGAGGGCGGTCAAGGAATCGCGCATCGCCTTCATCATTTTTTCTGAGGACTATGCTTCCTTGTGGAGGTGTTTGGAAGAGTTGGCGAAGATCATGGAGTGCAAGGCACAGAAGAAGCTGATTGTGTTGCTGATGTTTTACAAAGTGGAACCAAGAGAAGTGAGGGGGAAGAGAGGCGTGTGGGAGAGCTATGACTAAGCATGAGCCCAAGTTTGGGAAGGATTCGGAGACAGTGAAGAGATGGAAGAAGGCTCTTTTCGATGTCAGTAACTTGTCTGGGTGGGATTTTAATGATGGATAAGTAAGTAATTGATGCGACACACTGCTTTGCCATTGTTAGCCAGTGATTTTTTGTTATATTTCAAACTGTATGCAATAAATTACCACTGAAAGCTTATTGATATTATCAAATCGCTCTTTTTAATTGATATTGTCAAACTTGCTGAGGAAGCAACGCTATGGGAAGGAGACTAGGTCATCCTACACACCATATATAAAATCAGAAGTGGGTCCTCCTGATACCCGTCCCTTTCGCTTCACATTATTCCCCTGACATGGTTGGGGTTGAGGAGCTTCCTTTTTCCCTCTCTTTCTTTTATGATTTGTGATGGAGATTGCATTAATACAGAGTTAAGTGGATGCTTGTCGACATTAGATTGATATAATCGTATAGGTAAAGACATGAGGCTTGGCCTATTTGATGTAAATTATTAATGGATTCAAAAAAATATGAACAAAAAAAAAAAAAACGAGAGAAAGGGGTAATGTAGGAATCTGCTTCTAAGATGGTCACATGTAACAGACAATCGAAAATCGGTTTATTGGTTTTTATCCTGCTTTTATTCCAATTAAATTCTGTGTTTTTTCTCTCTAGGATTCCATATTTTGATTCACTCCATGTCCTTTAAATTCAATATTCTTCTCGGTCCTCTTGGCTTTTTCTCTTCTCTGCCTTTTCTTGCTCCTTCTGGCTTTAGGTTTCTGTGCATGGCCAGCTGCTCACATTACTTCTCAAAGCAAGATTGACAGGAATCCTATATTAACAACGCTAATCTCAGTTTGAGATTGCAAAAGTTTCTTTTTCCTTTTGTGTTTCTTCGTTGATTTTCTTGGGGAGTTATGGTTTGGAGAAAAGCTCGTGCTTACTGCAATCAAAAGTTGCTCAAAGGAGCTGTACTTTTGTTGGGCGTTTCTCTAGTTGTGTTTTTCCTGGCATCATCAGTACCATATGACTACAGGCGCTCGAATTATGGTTCACGCACGCCAGCTTCTTGCGGTTCATGCTCTTGCGTTTGCCCTTTGAAGCGACGAATATTTCCCTTGGCTTCAGGTAAGTCTAACGGTAGAGATTGAGTTAGTATATCGCAGAGGCTTCTCAGTTCGCAATCAGAAGAACATGTTTTCATGATGGTTGGAGTCAGTTTTGTATTTTTCTTCTTCCATGCTTTTTTTTTTTTTCAGTAGAAGTATTGGAACTTTAGTGTTGAGTAAATCCAGACTAACTGGTTGAATTTTTGTTTGTTGAGAACAATTAATGATGAACAAGTTTGAGTCTTTGATGGCTTATAGGCAAGTTAGTAATGTTTGTATTTCTCCTTATTGGAGTGTTGCTGGTAAGGCTTGGTATCTTGTCCCGGGTTATCTTGCGTCTGATGTGGTCAATTCGTCAATCTATGTCTCTTTTCTACACAGATTGCGGTGAAAATGATATGAAGGAGAGCAGATGGGATATGTTGAAGGAGCAACTGAGCTTACAAGAAACCGTAGCAAAGGAAACAGTGGCGCGCACCAAGGCATTAAGAGAGGATGCTAAGAAGACCTCGCTGAGATTCAGGGTTGAGGCCGACAAGTGCAATGCCGGGGTGGCGGCTTGCGAGCTAAGCAGAGAAAGGGCTGAAGCATGGCTGGTTGAGGAGCATAAGCTCGCAGCGTTGTGGGAGAAACGAGTCCGTGACAGAGGGTGGAAGGACAGTGATAAAGTATACTTGTACAGATAAAAGGGAATATGATGATAGCAGCTAGGTTCTTGATTATAAGGCAATTTTATAGAGGATTCATGAAGTCTTGTGTAAAGTACCACAGCTTTTGCCAGGTGATATGAGTTGGAAAGAGGGTGCACTCCTCATAGAGATTAGATTAATGTGTGAGTCTACTCTTTTGTGCAGTCCTCGCAACTAGAAGTTATCTACTAGCTGCTCTCTTTTGAGGGCTGCATGTATATTGAAGTTGAATTGCTGATTCATGACATACAGGTTGTTACGAGTTTTTGGTGCAATTTCTTCAGTAGCAATACTCTCTTTTTAAGGAACAACTGCAGCATGAAATTTCTTCGTCAGAATTTGATTTTGCGACATCATGTTGTCTCTGACACAATGTAAAGCACTAGAAGTAGTTTCCCATCCGACCTAGGCCAGGACAAGAACCTAAAGCCGCTTAAAAATATTTTTCATATCCCCTTCCTGACCATCTCCCTACCATAAAAAGGTAAACAGGCATAAACCAATCCAAAGGAAGAAGAAGAAAATCCAGTCAAAGCTGTAATGCCAGGTCATCTCCACGTCAGATGCAAATCCGAACTCCTCTATCCTCTCAGACGACGTCGCATAAAAGCATCATTCTCGTCATGTCCTTGAGCCCAAGTGGTCTCTTGTTTATCTGAATTTTTATATCCAGGGCAATATATCAATCTGTTCGAACTTGCCTGATCGATGCTTATGAATATGTCGTGACCAGCTAAATTGTTTCTCTTATTGTTTTAGATATTTGGAGACAAGTATGGAAACGTACTCTACTTAAATGAGGGAGATTGCAGTGTACAAAGAAGAAATCAGAAGATTATTGAAGAAGCTCCTGCTGTAAGAACTGCATTTTGATTCTAGTCTTTGTTTTCACGATTTGGAACTGCTAGACTATAATGAGAGTGCCACTGGTGCAGCCAAATGTTACTAGCGACTTCCGCACCCACTCGGGTCAAGCTGCTGTTTCCTCAGCCAAGGTACCGTATCCAAATTGATTAGAAGCTGTATTATATTGTAAAACGCGCACCATTAGATTGACTATATTAGCTTAGCAAGCTGTTTTCTCTCAATGCCCTTTTGCAAGCAAAGGACTACAATTGAGATAACTATTCAGTTCAGAATATAGTCTATAAAATATCTAATATATATGGTCAGAAGAATCGCAAGTTGAATGAATTGGCAAGATATAGTGTATATGTGTCACCGACAACATATTTACTTGCAAAATAGGCATACATTAGACAATGAGGTAGTAGAACAAAGAAGAGGACCATGTGCCAATATGGACCTGGGCACCAGAATCTGCATTGTAATGAGAAATTCTGTCTTTATGGCTTTGTTGTCTGCTCAGTATAAAAGTGGTCTTAGATAGACTTAGGGGATTAACCTTTGCAGTCTTTCTTTATTTCAGTACCATTGCCTTTTGTCTAGGCGCCAGTACAACAGTTCTTGCCTTATCTCTTGCCATTCATGTGTATGCCATGAGCTTCGAGGAAGTATCCTAACCTTAGCAGCAAATTTCACTGTTGTTATCACTTCATTTCTCCTTTGATCGGACTTGAAATTGGCTTTGCCCAAGTCTAGGGATAATCGTTGGCTTTCATGACAGTACAGACTAGCTGCTGCTGAAATTCAGGGTCCAACTAAATGATTCCGGATAAATAGATTCCATTTTGACAAATGTTTCCTACCACAAGTTATTGATGTTTGGTGTAAATGAGATTTGTCCCTCCTATCATTTTGAGTCCTGCATGTAAGTCAATAGTTTTGATTTCTTGTGTTTGTGTGGACAAGGAACTGTTCTTTTCTGAGTGCATGAGTTTATTGATGAACTTTTGGTCTTGGATCCACCAAAGCGAAAGTTCCATTTTCTTGTTTAGCTCACCATACCAAGATCATGTGCCTAATGGATTACATATATGGTTGCTGAATGTTGATCTTGGTTAGTTATCTGTCTTCTTTCGTCATGATTCTGATGAACTGCTTAATAGATTTATGTTTCCTCTTGGAATATTGAGGCAAAGTTCCTCTACAATATGTGAACGCAGTAAATTATCACAATGCTGGCACTGTGGAGTTCATAGTTGATACTGCTTCTGGCCAATTTTACTTCATGGAGATGAATACCCGTCTACAGGTGCTTTGCTGATTCTATCTGTCTAATTTTTGAACTTACGGCACAGATGGAATCTTTCTAAAGTTTGTTTTGTATTCTCTGCCAGGTTGAGCATCCTGTGACTGAGATGATTGTCGGTCAAGACCTTGTTGAGTGGCAAATTCATGTTGCCATGGTGAACCCCTTCCCATCAATCAGTCAGAGGTTCCATTGTTAGGTCTGATTTTTCCCGTGAAGTCATAGCAAAGTACTTCCTACATGTTCTCTGGATATGTGTTCATTATCAACTTGTGATGATGTAGTTGAACACTAGATGACCTGTGCAATGCACTTTTGATAATGGGCCTGTGCATGTGTGTGAGCGCGTGCAGGCACATGTGTTCAGAGATTTAATTATGGAGATATATATATATATAAAATACGTCCCTCTTCTGCTTTATCATTTGGAGGGTTTGCAAGTAGGTAAGGGTTGCAGGGAAGAAAAAGTAGTTTATTTCTAAGTGAAATGTTCATTATGTTTTTCTTTTGAGTGGCCTATTATATGGCAGCATTTTGCCATTTGGTTGTTGGCAAGTAGAAGTACAACTGGCTTAGGTAAATGGTTTAGATGTTCTCTATAAACAGTTGTCCTTCTTTTTATAAAATTTGACAACGGAATATATATTCAGAATAATAATACATGCTATCTTCTTATTCATATTCTTGATGACAGGTCATGCATTTGAAGCCAGAATATATGCTGAAAATGTTCCTAAAGGATTTCTTCCAGTGACTGGAGTCCTTCATCACTATCGTCCTGTTCCAGGCACATCAAGTGGTCAGTTACATCAGCGATCTAGCTGAATTTCCATCAGATAATTTGACATTGTTTGAAGATCCATCTTCTTCTTTTGGAATGAAGAATAGTAATGCTTATAATGATTTTCCTTTAAGAAACTCTTCCCTGTCTTGTGCTTTTGAAAAGCTTTGATAGTGCTGAGTTGGCCATAATTTGCTGGATATGTCATCTGGCAGTGAGGGTCGATACTGGAGTTGAGGAAGGAGACACTGTTAGCATGCATTATGATCCTATGATTGCGAAGCTTGTTGTATGGGGAGAAAGCCGGAGTGCAGCACTGGTTAAACTGAAGGATAGCTTGTCAAAGTTTCAGGTATCTTTTATGAAGATATCAGTTCTTCGATGAGAGCAAAGCACTTATAATGATTCTTTTGAACTATCAAATTTATGTACATGGATCGCTAGTTTGATAGGTCTTCGGGCTTGACTAAACTTTCCTTCTTGAGTTGTCCTATGGCATTGCAAAATTAAATGAAGCGCAATAATGAAACACATCCATGACACGACGAGTGCTATCCTTCTGATGATGACTACTTCAAAAATTTAATTCGACTTAATTGTTTGAAATTTCTTATCGCTTCCTCCTTTAGAAGTTTCTTTTGCTTTAGTCTCAGATGATCAACTTTGACAGGTTGCAGGCCTTCCAACCAATATAAATTTTCTCAGAAAGTTTGCTAATCATTTGGCATTTGAGGATGGGGATGTGGAAACTCATTTTATTGAGCACTTTAAAGATGACCTCTTTGATGATTCCTGTCATGAAAACGAGGCATACAAGGAGGCTATATATAGTGCAGCCCGGGTTGCTGCAAGCATTTGCAATAAGGAAAATTCAAATTTTAGAGAAGGTTTTCCTGGTGAATTCAATGTGCTATGTGATTGTATTGTCTTCCATTCTTTGTAAAAATTCCTTGTAACGTGAAATTTCTCTTTGCTCAGGAGGCAATGGATTAAACTCCATATGGTACGCTAATCCCCCTTTCCGAGTCAATCACTGTGCGAAGCGTGTCTTTGAATTTAAGTGGGATAACGATTATGATAGCACTGGCTCAAAACCGCTGGTGCTTTCTCTTACTTATCAGGCTGATGGGCAATATGATATCGAGGTACTTTCCCATCTGCAGTAAGTTAAATATTATAATTAACTGTAAAACCACTCCAAAAAAATATTGCAGTTCTTTGTTCCAGCATTATATTTATTATGAATTTCCAATTGTTACCAACAATTCGAGCATCATTTGCATAGATGAAACTCATAATGCTCTTCATCTTCTCACAGGTAGAAGGAGAAGGCACTTCCTTGGGCTTTCATGTCAAAAGTGACATACCTAGGCAACCATGATTTTAGAGTCGAAGTCGATGGTGTCAGTGTTCAAGTTAGTTTAGCAACCTACGAGAAGGTATAATTCTGTTCTGACTGTACTGTCTTTTTATCTGCGCTATCTTGTGTAGTTGCATATCAAAATTCTTATTGGGGAGAAAAATCATATGCCCCAAATTAGATGGTTGTGGTGTGGTCCTGCGAGTACTTTATCTGTAAAGATTGCCGTAAACCCATCATTTAAGTCTGCACCCACGATAATTGGTTCACCATGCTTTTCTTAACCATAATTTCCAAATTTCACATTTAGTTTTCTTTTTCTTTTTCTGATACGAGCCAATTGGGAGGGCCACGTTATCAATCCTCTGTTGCCAAAGGAAGTACAAGAGTAAAAGAAAATAACAAACAACACTAAGCAAGAAAATGCCATTCACTTGCAAACGAAATTATGAATGCCTCAAATAATTTGAATATAGTATAGATGAAGAATATTCTTAATTAATCTTAGGAAGTTTTCTGAGTTTAGTTCTATCAGCATGGTCAGTAAAGTTAGTCCCAATTGTTTTCGGCATTTTAGACCATCATTAAATGCTTAAATACATGTCTGGTGAGTATATATTTCATTAAGAAAGATTGAGTTGAGTCATACTTACTCGTACTCGACAAAACCATAAAACTCAGGGTGTTGCATCTTCGTCTTCGGGGATGTACAGTTAGGCGTAATTTTTAGTCAGCTAGTCATGACACAGTATTCCATGTAAACAAGATTGAGCTCAAATTCTTGTTGATTATCTACGCTCTACTTTGGTTTATATGACTTAAGCTCCAAATCATGATCAAAGTCTGAAACTTTGTTGAGGGATGGTCAATGTCCTGTCTTACCTGTAAGTTTGAGAGTAATTGATTAGATGCTCCATCCTCTTCTGTTAATGAAGAATTTTCGTTTTGTCAGGATTTGGATAAGCATATTCATATCTGGCATGGGTCTAAACATCATCATTTCAGACAGAAACTGGGACAGCCATTGTTTGACGACGACGACAGCCAGCACAAGCCCAGTTTTGAGATGGCATCACATCCACAGGGAACGGTATTGGCACCAATGGCAGGTTTAGTGGTTAAGGTCCTGGCGAAGGATGGGATGCGAGTGGAGGAAGGTCAACCTATATTGGTTTTAGAAGCAATGAAAATGGAGGTATGCGGTAGTGCTAGATTCACCTGGTACATTTCACCTTTATGTTCCCCCGTATGGAAGAACTGAAAGTTTCCGTCGGTCACAGCATGTTGTCAAAGCACCGTCTGCTGGGCATGTTCATGGGCTTGCCGTAAATGCTGGTCAACAGGTTCCTGACAGTAGTGTTCTCTTCAGCATCAAGGTTAGCAATTTCTTTACAACGAACTTTTTCAACGAATCAACAAATCTAAATGAAGATTGGTTGACTATTTCTCCTGATATTACTCGCAGGAATAGTATCCAGACCAGAAAGAATAATTCAAAATAAAACAAATCAGTGGGCGTGACAAATTGTTTGGGGCCTAGTGGCATCGCTGCTGGTTAAACTTGAGATGGTGCTCATTTGCGAGGAGGAGTGGAAGTTCACTCAATGCCGGCGAGGAAAGGCAGTCACTAAAATGTATCAAATGTTCTTTGTTAAATTGTATATTTACACAGCCAAATGCGCAATTTCTGCTCGTCTATTAGCGGAGTCGATCGGACCTGTAAAACATTCATCGGCAGATGTTCCATATATTGGTTGGCTTTCGTCCTATAAACTTTTGTCCTAGTTTTCTCTGCTACTCCTAGGGGATGGACGTATCGTAGTAGTTCTAAGGGTAGTTCTCTTGCAGGTTGGTTAATCTAAATGTAGCTACTTTATGCAAGGGTTAAGCTACATCGCTAATCAGAGTGGTATAATGAATACGTCATCGCTTTTATCTAAGTAAGAATCAAATGGATAAAACAAAGATAAAAGGGAGAGGCTTGTAAGGCTAATCGGTTCTTGGTTCGGTCTAATTCAACGGAATCGGTCAAACACGAAGTGAAAGAAAAAAGGTTCTTGAAGAAAATCTTATTATTCACTTTGCTTTGATATGTATTCTTTACTTGTATTTATATTCCAAAGTGTAAACAATACAAGGAAAATGCAAAGATACAAAATCATTTTGAATCACTAATAGTTATCAATCTAAATCTTAGATTGATTTAAGTATCTTCAATCAAATCAATTGCACAAATAATTTCTCCAACACGATTACTTTTTTTTTCTCACTACTTGAAACTAGACTAAGATAGTATTTAATTCATAATTTTTATAATTTTTAAAGAATAAAAAAAAAAGTATAAATAGTCAATCCAGTGACTGGACACTAGTTCCGCTTTTAGGAATTAGGGACTAGATTAACATAATCTAGAGTAGGAACCAATCACCCGCTTTTAGGAATTAGTCCAATCTGGGCAGTTCTTCGCGCGGGTAAATCCATTCTTGGAGGCTCGTCCCACTTCCACTTCAAATCAAACGGGCCTGTCAAGAGCAACCCACGTAGATCTCTTCAAAGAGTGATCGCCGGTCGTCATCCATGGACGCCTTCCCCAATCTTTCCAATGGACAAATCACTATCCCTCGTCCACGTCAAGCTCCTAGCCTTCGACCTCCTCTCCCTGGCCCAATCCCCGCCCGAAACCCCAACCTTCTCCCGCGATGGCGTCTCCCTTTCGAGCGCCGAGGTGCTCGGCGTCGTCGTCTACCGCGAGCACAAACCCGGCCGCTTCCTCAAGTTTGCGGTTGACGACGGCACCGGCTGCGTCCCCTGCATCCTCTGGCTCAACCACGCCACCTCTCCCTACTTCGCCCGCCAACGCCCCCAAGGTGTTCGACTGATTGCCGATGTGGCGAACAGCCAGGCTTCGCTGGTGAAGCTGGGCGCGGTCACTCGTGTGCGCGGCAGGATCACGAGCTACCGGGGCGCGGTGCAGATCACGGCGTCAAGCGTCGCAGTCGAGAGGGACCCGAACGCCGAGGTCCTGCACTGCCTGGATTGCTTGAAGCTGGCTCGAAGGGTCTACGGTCGCCCACGATCGTGAGAAATGCTTGCACAGACGGAGCCCATGGAGGGGATCCGATTGATATATATGATGGTTTTCCGCAATGTCGATTTGATTTGATTGTTCGAGACACTCATAAATACGCTATTCATTTCCATATATATCAAGCAAACGTTTCACTGCACTTGCTGTCGAATAGTAGGTAACTACCATGCATTTATTAGCAGACGTAAGAAATCATGTCAAATCCATGGAAGCCACCACGCGATAATCGGGATTATTCCGTGAAATTGTAATTCTCATATCTGATCCTACAATCTTGAAGCTGAACCTGCGCTCCAATGTTCCAAGTACACTCGTCTCCTTGCGACAATCAAGCGTGACTTGCAATCCAAAGGCACGAGAACGCGCTGTTGCAGGCCCCGTGTGCATAACAATCATCCGGCACTCCATAGTGGTTTTTGGATTTGTTGTAGTGGTTATAACTGTTGTCGGCCATATGCTCCACTACATTGGCGAGGGCCAAGTCTATGGCATTGTCGAAGAGACTGGATGGATCGTTGGTGTCGCTGTTACATATCTTGTACACTTGATTAACGTTCGGAGTGGCACTAACCACATGGTAGATGAAAAAGAGCTCAATCACAAGAAATGCAAGGTTTGTGCAAAGCAACCATGGAAAATTGTGTTTGGTTGCTCCCTCCGTGTATGTCCCTATTTGCATTATGTATTGTAGTGTTTCTTCGGTGTTGGTGAAGTGCCGATAGAATTAGCCTTTTTCTACAATTTATCTCCATTGTTTATCACTTGGTACGACCTAACCTATGGAGGACGATCTCTCTCACTATTTTCCAATGGACACTATATTGTCTTAGGTACTCAAACCTAAGAAACAAGTATAGTTTATCATTTTGTATTGAGATCGATTATAGCAAGTAAGAAACAAGTAGACCTTAGTAAATGGCCAAGCCATTGGAAACAAGTTTACTCACTAAGTTTCGTTAAAGGGGGAGAGGTCAGTCCTCTGTTTCTCATTTCTTTTGTTTCCTCAAATGTCAACCCTTCTGCAACATTCTTCGCAAGCTTCGGGTATATTGGTGCATAAGGCTTCCACAGCATGAGAGGTATAACTGGTTTTTGCTTTGGATCATAATGTCGACCTCGATACAAGAGGAGGATATTGATATTGCGGTAAATTATCTTCCCACCAGATTTGTCCTTTGAGAAAACTGGTACCCCGTCAAACAAGAGACCGTGAAAAGGCAAAAAGGGTCTCACCATATTCTCAATCAGTTCATTCAGTTAATACCTCATGGTGAAAGCACACACATTGTCCATGTCAAGCGTCGGCACTCCCAGGCACTTAATCCTAACTGCTTCGGCCCTTTTCCAGTGATTGTGGATGTCATCCAACATGTTGTGAGTAACTCCTCCTTTGCCTGTGCGAAAATAATGACATCAATCAGAGTGCAATCAGAGGTAAAAGACAATTCCACGAAGGGCGAAAAGGAGATAACAACAAAGCGTAGCAAAATCTCTCATTGACTCTTCTCGACAAAACTTCCATGTTCTGCCCACATACCATAATCGAGTATCTCAAACTAAGTCTCTATTTTCAATTCCACCGAAGAAGATAGCTTGCACCCAAATCACACTAGTTAGAATGTCAGTCTGGTGCTGACTTCGCCGAAGGATTCGCAAAATTCCTCATCTCGCCCAAATGCATTCATATCATTACCAGAATATTCAGAAGCAGCATTGGTACAGGTATCAAGTACAGCAACTATACTAATGAGCAGCCAAGCCAATCAAGAAAAATCAAAACTTACAAAAAGAGATCCAAAAACAGGTTAATTTCATTCATCATCAACAGAAATTTTCACAAAGATTCTACAATCTACACTAGGCAGTAGCTCATCTAATCATTTGAGGCCTCGGGGATCATCAGAATTATCGCTACAAAGAAAGGACGAAAAACGCACACTTACCCAGATTAATCTGGCGATTGCAATCGCTGTGCCGATACTGCTCCAAGAGCTCCGCCAGTTCCTCCTCTGAAAGCGGAGCTCCCAGGACCCGTTCCCTCTCCCCCGCCGCCTTCTCCAGGTCCGGCGCCTCGCCGGCCGGGCTTGATCCCGGGGGTTCCTTCCGGGCCTTGCTACTCCAGGTCACCGTTGACTCATTAGTCTCGCTCCCTTCCTCTCTGACTAACAATGCCATTGAAATGCCTTCTTCAATGGCATTGTTGATCCTCTGTCGCAACTTCCATGGTCGAGCCCCCTCGCTCCTCCAGGTGAGACTCTTTCCCATTCGCCAAAGGAGGCGGGGGCTCCACAGTGACAGACCTTAGAGCCGGAGCCCACGAGAACATACTAGTGGCGAACCGAGGCTGGATTTCCTGCATCAGTTGAAAATCTTCCCTCTGTAAAGCAAATAAATTTGCAGAAACCTCGCAAAGCTCCCTCAAGGGTTTATAAGTTTGCAAAATCTCGAGCATTTGAATCTTCGAGGCTGCTCCCATTTTGTCATGTTCCTAAAGAACTTGGAGGATTCAACTGATCCTAATGAAAATTCAGGATTCTCAAATCCAAAGAACTTAATGACGGCAATCTCTCCGAAGTAGAGTTCCTTGAGAGTTCTTCTAATTTTCCCAAATTAGCGCATCTAAATCTTTCCGAAAACAAGTTTACTTTATCTTCCAACATGCATCAATAGATATCATGATTTGGAACACTTGTACATGGATGAATGCAAGCAACCAGAAGACATTCCTCAGCTTCCGCCAACGGGTATATCCTAATGGCAAAGAGTTGCATATCTCTACAATAATTCCCTGATTTGCTCATCGAATCCCTTTTTATTTTGATCCAATTAATGAAGAAGTTATCAAATCCAATTTTTAAGCAAAATGAAGCTTGGTCGTAATTAAATGAGAGAAGAAAGATAGTCGATACCACCTTCTGTAGTTGGATCAATTCTTTGACCGGGTATGAAATAACATTTTGTGCTATCTCAAATAATGTTATGTGTACTTGGCAAGTTCCATGAAGAGCCACAAGTTTAAGCATGTACTTGACAATTCAAAAAAAAAAAAGAAAAAAAAGCCTATCTGTCAACTTTTTTCTCAATAAAAAAGAAAAAGAAATTAAAGTAGAATTGTGAACAGGCACAATTACTTTAATAAAATTGTTTGATTTTGCAAAATTTTATGATATCATTAACAAATTATTTGTGATTATATTTTGATATGATTATTCCATTAATTTTGTAACTTATTAATTTTTAATATATTTTGAATTACTAATCCAGCCTAAAGCATAGGAATTTATGCCAATTGATTACACAAATTTTTTTGAGCATTTACACTATTTAACATATTATCAATGTGCTCCCAATCATTGTGATCCATCCTCTGAAAACATCACGCTTCATTAGTCCAAGTCACTAAAATTTGTACTACAACCTCGTTAGCCATTGTTTTGGTCATGCTGTTGTCGGCCACATTGCCGAATCACCGATGCCCGTTGAGACGGTTGTTGATTGAACCTTATGTAGGCTTGCTTCGCATAGGCCCCATAAGCTTATCACAATTAATTTTGCTAAAATATGGTGCACCTGTTATTATAGCGACGAGGCACTATTACTATAGCTAAAATTAAGTCGCCGCTTCCACAAACTTATGGTATAACAAGATGTACTGTTCAAACAAGCAATTAACTTCTATAAGTACTGCATTAAAATAAAATTGAGACAAAATCATAGACATACCTTAAAGTCAAAAATCAAACGTTGTAAGACATCTTCTATCTGCACGGGCTCGTCGTTGGCAATACATAATCGTTTATTGATAGTTCCTTCTTCTCATAGCCATTAAGTAAATTTGACTTTAAAGATTATTTTGATCATTACATTTTACTAATTTTGGTTGTGTGACGTTATCTTTATTCATTAAGGTTTCCTCCATATCATAAGTAATCCATCTATTTCAACTCAGGAAAAACTATTTGTGAAAGCTCATTGACTTTTGCATTGTTAAGGTTTTAAGTCAATATTCTAAACATTGATGTACCTTGAAATAGTTGAATATGAAATTAGAAAGTTATTTGAAAAAAGCAATCCCCTGACAAGTTAAAATAAAAAATATAGTGATTTGGTCAATTCATCAACAATATCTTCTAATTATTACATGTATAGTGAGTTTGATTAGGTGGTGTAGAAACATTTGCTTTAGTTTTGCGTCATAAGAAAATTGTATTCTTTTCTCAAAGTGGGTAGAAGCACCAAGAACCTACTTCTACATTTGCGCTCATATTTCATCTTTCTTTAATTATTCCTACATACTACAGTCTAGGCAAATAATTGAGCCCAAAATCCTCCTTTAATGAGGGGGTCATCTTCTTCCTGCCTTCTTCCCTCTCATTTTCTCTCTAAACGTTTTGAGTTTTTCAACCGTCTTTTTCATACTGGTTTGCATAGATAGAGATTCCTTACCAGAAGTCTACAAGGTGTTTCCTCATCTTTGTCAAGAACAATCGGTGACACTGCTTTATCTTTCCATCTTGTAGTCGTCACGCGTTTGCTTTAGTGCTCTTACTCCTTTTGGCGTCAACATTCTCGAGATAAGGGATCCACAAAGGAAAATTCATCTGTGCCTTCTTTCTACCCTCATGAACAAGAGTGAGATCCAACAAAAAAGACCGATAATATTTCGTAATCCTTGACTCAAATCGAGCCAATGGAGCCAACCTCCTTGATCTCTCTCTCTATATATTTTTTTTCTGTTTCCTTTTGTCGGTGGCTGGCCACCAACCATAGTTGAGTCGATTGGCTCACCTGGTTGAGGGAAGCCCTCCCCTAAGCGAGGGTCGGCCTTGCCCAAGCTAGATTTGGCAAGGGTTGGCCTCATTGGGTGAGTCGCTTGGGTGAAGTTGACGTCGGGCGCCAGATCTAGCTCAAGTGAGGCGAACTCTTGCTGAGCCTTGCTTGGGTGAGGGCTCCACTAACTGAGGCTTGCCCTCACCTGTGGCAGGTGAGGCTAGCTCGCTTGGCCATCGCCCGTGGCCGGCCATTGATAATAGGAAGAAGAAAGAGAAAAAGAAGAAGAAGAAGAAACAATTCAAAAAAATATTAAAAATTATCAATATCAACAATGATTGTGTCATTTAGCAAGCATCTACGTTAGCGAATTTCAACCAAAATCCCCTGTGGTCGGCCATCGCTATTTTGGTCATGCCGTTGTCAAGGTTGAGCCATCACCACAATCCTAGGCCACGGATGTCCTACCACTATCGTCGTTGATTGAACCCTACGTAGGCTTGCTTCGCATAGGCCCTACGAGCTTATTACAATTAATTTTGCTAAAATATGGTGCAGCTGTTTTTATAGTGACAAGGCACTATTACAATAGCTAAAATTAAATCCCCACTACCCCAGATATATGGTGTAACAATATATACTGTTCAAACGAGCAATTTTTTTATGGCTCGAAAACAAGTAATTAATTTCTAGAAGTACTATATCAAAAAAAAAAAGATTTTGAGACAAAATCATAGGTATGCCTTATAGTCGAAAATTGAACATCGTAAGACGTCTTGTATCTACACGGCCTTGTCATTGGCAAGAGATAGTCGTTTATTGATAGTTCCTTTTTATTATTGCCATTAAGTAAATTTGACTTTAAATTCTATGTAATTATTGATCGAATTATTTTAATCATTGCATTTAACTTTTTTTGTTATGTGAATTTCCTTATTTGGTGACATTATCTTTGTTCATTAAGGTTTCGTTCTCATTATAAGAAATTTATCTATTTCAACTCAGGAAAAATTATTTGTAAAACCTCATCGACTTCTCTATTGCCAAGGTTTTGAGCTAATATTCTAAATATCAATGTACCTTAAAATAACTTAATATCGAAATAGAAAGTCCTTGAAAAAAGTGATATACTCAAAAGCTATAAATAAAAACAATACGCAGTGTTTTGGTTAATTCATAACGATATCATCTATATGTACAATGAGTTTGAGCAGGTGGTGTAGAAACGCGTGCTTGAGTGCAGAAGCTATTTCAGTAGATGTGACTATCAGCAGTCAGGTTCTCCACTTGCTATTCCATCTTTCTTGGAAATATCATGGGGAACTTCCACGAAAGTCACATTGTATGATCAACGGGTCCAACAATGCAGGTAGAATTACCAAGAATCTTCTTCTACATTTCAGCTCCTATTTCATCTTGCTTTTGGTTCTTTTTACAGTTTAGTCAAATAATTCACCCCAAAATTCTCCTTTAATGAGGGGGTCATCTTCGTGCCTTCTTCCCCTCATTTTCCCTCGCTCTAACTTTTTTGAGTTTCTCAGCCATCTTTTTTGCAACAGTTTGCATAAAGATTCCCTTACCGAAAGTGCAGACGGTATAGGAACGACACTCCCATCAGCTAGGGGTACTGCCCTGCCCTCTAGTTGATAGGAGTGCTGTCAAGCAGGACTGTAGCAACTTTTGTTACAACCACCGATACTGGCTAGGTTTATTTAGGCTTAGGCTTACCGAACCGGTTAACTTGGTTGTTTCCACTTTCCAATCAAGCCCCGAGGGTTATACTTTTACTTCACGGTCCCCCAATTTCCAGCCAAACTTTTCTTCTCGACCAAGTGAGACTATAGAGTGACATTATAGGGTCTTAAGGTTCTCACTTGCTTTTTCATCTTTCTTTGAAATATTGTGGGGAACCTCCACGAAAGTCACATTGTATGATCTCATCAATAGTTTCCGCTGGTCCAACAAAGTGGGTAAAATTACCAAGAACCTACTTCTGCATTTCAACTCCTATTTCATCTCTTTTTATTCTTCCTACAGTTTAGTCAATTGTCATCTTTTATTCTTCCTTTTTGAGTTTTTTTTTTAACTTTTTGAGTTTCTCAGCCATCTTTTTCGTACCAGTTTATCTTTCCATCGACACAAACTTCACCTCGTCTAAAGTAGTCTTCACATGTCCTTTGGGGCAAAAAGCCATCATCCCGCATTTTCTTCAGTGCTCTCGCTCCTTTTAAAAACTTCAACATTCTCGAGATAAGGAATTTATTAAGGTAAGATCTCTCTATGCCTTCTTTCTAGCCTCGTGAATGTAGGCTTCCTTCGCATAGGTCGCCAATGCCCTGCCGCAATCATCGTTGATTGAACCCTATGTAGGCTTGCTTTGCACAGGCCCCCACAAGCTTATCGCAATTAATTTTACTAAAATATGGTGCACCTGTTATTATAGTGACAAGGCGTTATTACTTTAGCCAAAATTAAGTCCCCTCTACCCCAGATGCATGGTACAACAACATATAATGTTCCTCGCTCGAAAACAAGCAATTAATTTCTATAAATACTACATCAGCAAAAAAAAAAAAAAAAAATTTTGAGACAGAATCGTAGGTATACCTTAAAGTCAGAAATCAAATGTTGTAAGATGCCTTCTATTTGCACGAGCTCGTCATTGACAATATATAGTCATTTATTGATAGTTCCTTTTTATCGTTGCCATTAAGTAAATTTGACTCTTAAATTTTATGTATCTATCGATTGAATTATTTTAATCATTACACTTGACTTATTTTTGTTATGTGAATTTCCTTATTTGGCGACATTATCTTTGTTCATTATGGTATCCTCTGCATTATAAGTAATCTATTCATAAACTATTTGTTAAAGCTCATTGACTTCTCATCTATCAAATATTGATGTACCTTGAAGTAACTCAATATCGAACTAGAAAATCCTTAAAAAAAAAAAGAAGTCTACTCACAAGTAAAAACAGAAAATAATATGTAGTAATTTGGTTAATTCATCAACAATATCTTCTAATCATTGTACCTATAACGAGTTTGATTAGGTGGGTAGAAATGTGTGTCGGAGCGCCGAAGCTATTTCACTAGATTTGACTAATAGCAGTCAGGGTTCTCCACTTGCTATTGCATAGTTCTTGGAAATATCTTGGGCAACTTCCACGAAAGTCACATTGTATGATCAGCGCGTCCAGCAAGGCGGGTAGAATTACCAAGAACCTACTTTTGCATTTCAGCTCCTATTTCATCTTTCTTTTAATTCTTCCGACTGTTCAATCAAATAATTCACCCCAAAATTGTCCTTCAGCGAGGGGTCATCTTCCCGCCTTCTTCCCTCTCAATTTCCCTCGCTCTTAACTTTTTGAGTACCTCAGCCATCTTTTTGTACCAGTTTGCACATTTTTAGGCGACACCTCTCATTTAGGCTTTAATTTTTGAGTTCCTTGCCACCTTTTTGGGTCACCTTTCACGAAAGTCGAAAGTTTCTGAAGGGTGTTTCTCTTTATCCGAACAGTTAGAGGTCCTGCTTCATCTTTCCATCCCTCTTCCATCGACGTAGGCTCCACCTCGTCTGAAGTAAGTCTTCACGCGTCTTTTCGGGGCAAAAAGCCATCGTCCGTCACGCGTTTTCTTCAATGCTCTTACTCCTTTTAAGCTTCAACATTCTGTATATAAGGGATCCATTAAGGGAAGATCCCTCTATGCCCTCTTTCTAGCCTCCTGAAATTGTGAGTGTGATCCAACGGGATAGACTGACCATATTTCGTAATCCTTGAATAGAATCGAGTCCACAGAGCCAACCTTCTTGATCTCTCTTTCTTGTTTTTGTCCCAAGTTCCTGATCTATGGCCTCTTCCGAAAAGAATTACCATGTGTTCGTGAGTTTTAGAGGCACGGACGTCCGCAACACCTTCCTCCGTGATCTCTATGCAGCTCTGAATCAGAAAGGGATATACACTTTTGTGGATAACGAGGAGCTTAGGAAAGGAGAGCAAATATCGCCGGCGCTTATGAGGGCAATCGAGGAATCGCGCCTCGCGATCATCATTTTCTCTGAGGATTACGCTTCCTCACGGTGGTGTTTGGAAGAGTTGGCGAAGATCATGGAGTGCAAGGCACAGAAGGAGCTGATTGTGTTGCCGGTGTTTTACAAAGTGGAACCAAGGGAACTGAGACGGCGGATAAAGACGTATGGGAGAGCTATGACTAAGCATGAGGAGGATCCCAAGAAGGATCAGAAGACAGTGGAGACATGGAAGAAGGCTCTCTCCGATGCTGGTAGCTTGTCTGGGTGGGTTTGCAATGATGGGTAAGTAAGTAATTGATGTGATGCATTGCTCTGCCATTGTTAGCTGGTGATTGTTTGTTATATGTCAAATTGTATGCAGAGAACCTACAGCTGAAAAACTGATAGATATTGTTAATTCGGTCTTTTTAATTGAAGATACAAAGCGGAGATATGCTAGACAGTAAGACACGATAGTTGAATATCAAAATTTCAAGCTAGCAGATTGTTTGAAGTCGATTCTTTCTGTGTTGACAATGAGAAATTTTTGTTTTAGGTAAATCGTGCATCTCATAGTATCCAAGTCATTTTGTCTTTAGGTGCAGGTTCACCCTAATGTGTTACTTCTTTTATCTTATTATTTGCTAATCTTGTTATGTAATTTTCCTTATGACACTAGAGGTTGAATTCTGCCATGGCTTTGAAATGCTTAAACATGTTTCTCTTTCTTTTGAGTGCTTATCAGAGATGAAGCAGAGGTCATACAAAGCATCGTAAAGGAATTACCGATTCATCTAGAGCGAACACCCTTGCATGTTGCTGAGTATCTGGTTGGGATAGATTCCCGAGTTGAAGAACTAATATCATTGTCGCAAAAAGAGTCGGATGGTGATGATGTTCTCATGATAGGTATATGGGGACCTGGAGGTATAGGGAAGACGACGATTGCTAAAGCCACATATAATGCTATTGAAAGACACTTTGAGGGATCTATATTTTTGGAGCGAGTTAGAGAAACTTCAAACAAATGCAATGGTCTAGTTGAGTTGCAAAAAGGACTTCTTTCTCAAATCTTACCTCCTAAACATCTAACGGTCCATAGTGAAGGTGAAGGAGTTAGTTTGATAAAGGAAAGACTTTATTGCAAGAAGGTTCTCTGGTTCTTGATGATGTTGACCATCCGTGTCAATTGAATGCAATAGCTGGAGGAGGCAATTGGTTTGGCAAAGGAAGTAGAATCTTTGTAACAACAAGGGATAAACATTTGGTTACTTCTTCTCATTGCATGAATTGTGTGTATCCAGTTAAAACTTTAGACAGGCATGAGGCATTAGACCTTTTTGTTTGGCATGCCTTTCAAAACAGCAAAAAAACTGAAATAAGAGAGGATCTCGTATATAGAGCACTACATTGCGCTAGTGGCCTCCCATTAGCCCTCCAAGTGTTGGGCTCATTCTTACGTGGAAGAAACGAAGCAGCATGGGAAAGTGAACTGCTGAAAACTCTCCAAGAGTCCCGACAAAGATATCAATCAAGTTCTAAAGATAAGCTTCGATGGACTGGAGAATGACGAAAAGGAGATTTTCCTCGACATTGCTTGTTTCTTTAAGGGAAAAAGGATAGAATACATCAAAGAAGTTCTTGATGGCTGTGACTTTGAGACGACTATAGGAATAGACATTCTCATCGACAGGTCCTTGATAAGAAAGCAGCATGGGACCCTGCAAATGCATGATTTGGTTCAATTGATGGGTCAAAATATTGTTATTCAAGAATGTCCTGATGACCCTGGGAAACGCAGTAGATTATGGTTTTGTGAAGATGTTCAAGACATTCTATGTGAAGACACGGTAAGAGTTGTTTATGTAAACATTGTTACATCTCATTTTTATGTTACTTTGATTTGGACCATATCTTTTAAATCTCAATGGAAATTTTGTGTGAAAATTGAATTTGTTTTGTTATAAATAGGGAACAAATGCAGTAAAGGCCATAGTACTAGACATGCTCAAGCTAGAAGATAAAACTATGAGTCTTGTAGAGATGACCATAAAGGCTGATGTTTTCAGAAACATGAGAATGTTGAGAATGCTCATTCTGCCTGAACTGCATATCTCTTCGAAGGTCTGTCCGTCTCCCTAATAATTTGAGATGGCTTGAATGGCCCAATGCCCCATCACTAGAATTTGGCTCTAAAATTACTCATATTGATGTCCCAAAAAGTCATATCAGAGATTTCGGAGGCAAAATTAAGGTTAGTGCTTTTGATGATTAGTTTTTCCCTTTAGATCTACAAATTTTTATAGAGCTTAATGATTGTACTGATATATATATTATATTTTGTGCAGCATTTTACAAAGTTGAAGTACATCAATTTCAGTCAATGCAAGTCCCTGGTTAGCGTTCCTGACATTTCATCGGCTCCAAATCTGGAGAGATTGAATCTTGATGGGTGCAGAAGCTTGGTGGAGGTTCACCAATCTGTCGCATATCACGACAAGTTAAAATTTTTGTCACTAAAGTTTTGCTCTAACCTCAGTATCTTTCCTCACACACTCAAGACAAAATCTCTTCAAGCCCTCGATCTCTTTGGTTGCTCTAAACTCAAGAAGTTCTCCGATATACCGGAAAAGATGGAACATCTAGAAGAGCTTGATTTAGGATGGACAGCTATTAAAGAACCGCCCGCATCAGTTGAAAATCTTCTCTCCGTGAAGTTAATAAATTTAGCATTTTGCAAAAACTCACAACGCTCCCATCAAGTGTTTATAAGTTGCAAAATCTAGAGCATCTGATACTTAGAGGCTGCTCCAATTTTGTCGTGTTTCCAAAGAACTCGGAGGATCCAACTGATCCTAATGGCAATCCGGGATTCCGAAATTTATATTGGCTAGAACTCAATGGCTGCAATCTCTCAAAAATAGAGTTCCTTGAGAGTTCTTCCAGTTTTCCCAAATTGGCGCACCTAGATCTTTACGGCAACAAGTTTACTCATCTGCCGACATCCATCAACAAATATGATGATTTGGAACACTTGATTTTGTCTAATTGCAAGCAGCTACAAAAGATTCCTCAGCTTCCGCCAAATATGCATATGCTACAGGCAAATGGTTGTAGATCTCTACAAGAATTTCCAAATTTGTCGGGTCTCTCCTCCGAATGCCTTCAGGTTGACTTATCTTCATGTCGTGAATTATTCCGCAAAGGGACAAGCAAGACTGATGTGTTATCACTCAAGGTCAGACTCTCTCTCTCCCTCCCTTCCCGCACTCACTAACTTTGAATGCTTGATATGCAAACTATTTGTATGACAGGAGCTCCCGAAGATGAGAGATGCTGACATTATGCTGAGTGGAAGAGAGATGCCAGAATGGTTTCTCCACTGTAACGACGGTTCCATATCTTTTATGGTTCCCAGGGACTCGTATGACAAATTCGTAGGACTAGCACTCTGTTTAGTTCTTGGGCCGGAGGAAGGAGAAGTGGCCTGTGGCATCGAAATTCTTGTCAATGGCCAAAGAGTGTTTTGCCAGGCAAGAGGCATCTATTTTCTGAAATCCGATCTTGTGTGGGTTACATATCTCCCAAGGAGTAAGCTGTATCGGATGAGTAAAGAAAGGGAGGTTCTGCAAGACGATCGGAACCATTTCCAAGTTCACCTCAAAGCACACAAAGGAAGATTGAAGAAGGGTGGATTCCGTCTAATATGCGAGCAACAGGAGGATGAGCTGAGGATTGAGCTCCAACACCATCAGCCGACGGAAACAAATTGGCCTTTGGAGGAAAGAGACTCGGACGAAGACAATTGGATAGACACCGAGGAAGAAGAAAGTTCAAGTGAAACAGATGATGAACTTATCAAAGCAATCGACCCAGAAAATGAAAGACGCTCACTTTTCTCAGCAGGTAAGTTCATCGAGAGTCGATCAGATGGTTGTAGCGCTTGGGAAAGTGGCTGTCGAAGTGTTGAGCACTTGTATTCGAAGCGATTCTTGAGGGAGGGAGGTATGAGATTCTGATTCCAGTGCCTTTTGCTTTTCCCTGGTTCTTTTTTCAGTGTCTACTGTAAGTTTTTGGATGTGTGCTCCTTCAATTCAAGTGCAAAAATCATTATGAAATACAGGATTCATATCATGCTACTGACAAGGTTGAGGTTGAGGAGCTTCCCTTTTCCCCTTCTCTCTTTACTTCATGTGGACGTAATATTGCTGGATAAATGGACATACTACTGCTCACGAAAGTGCATTCATGTCGCATGGTTTTATCTTTTCATTCCTTAAAACCCAATCCTCTCCCTCATTTCTCTTCATTTTTATATTAATTATTGGAAGAATATTGTTCAGCGAGTGCTCTGGAAATTCTTATTTAGCGCCCAGTCGAAATTTTATGATTTTTAATGCACGGATTGTTCTCGTGTTTTGCAAAGTCAATATTAATTAGATTATTACGAGCGACGTATGCTGAACCAATAGATTGAAGCCCACGGGCGCTTTTCAGGAGAATATCTACCATTAGAAGTATCCTCTCAGACAACGTGTCGCTGTTTCGAATCGACCAGAGGCGATGGGATGGGATCCTCCATATCGGTGGCGATCCCTCTTCTCCGATATCTTCAATCAATCTGCTCAGACGACGTCGTTCATCTTCTTAAAAGCACTTTTACATTGAGTTTTATAAACTCTCTTTCAAATCGACTTAACAACTTCAGTTACGATTGAATAACCGAATGATTCTTCGTGGATTGCCAGTCAGCTTCTTCACGGATTGCCAGCTCAGCTTTTCGTAGCTTCTGGCTTGTTTATGACTTTGCTTCAGCTTGTTCAGGCGCTACTTTCATCAGCGTACAATCCGACTCCCAAGACGAGACGCCGTTGACTCATCACTCACTCTGTCTCTCTCTCTCCTCTCTCTCTCTCTCTCTCTCTCTCTCTCTCTCTCTGTGACTAATCATGCCTTCTTCAATGGCGCTGTTGATCCTCCGTCGCAACCTCCATGGTCGAACCTCCTCACTCCTCCAGGCAAGGCTCTTCTCCCGTTCGCCGGAGTCGGCGGCGGCTGTGGCTCCGAAGCGGCGAACCTCGGAGCCGAAGCCCATCGAGAAGATACTGGCGGCGAACCGAGGCGAGATAGCTTGCAGGATCATGAGGACGGCAGGGAGGCTCGGGATTCGGACCGTCGCCTTCTACAGCGACGCCGACGCCGGCGCTCTCCACGTCAGGTCCCCCAACGAGGCCGTCGGCATCGGTCCCGCTCCAGCTCGCCTCAGCTACCTCAGTGGAGCGTCCATTGTCGAGGCCGCCCCTCTCGCCCGTGCTCAGGGGAGGCGTTGAGAACTAACTATTGCCGTTTGAAGTGCGTGTAATCGCTGCGATTGGAGGATGCGCGATTTCGCATGTGGCATGGTGGAATGTTTGATTCTGGTTGGGAGAAATAGTCGTGTTCGTTAGAGCAATGGTTGTTAGCATGGAGTGAACGGGATTTGGTGACGGTGGAGGAAACTCGTGAGATTGTGAATTTCAAGTATTGGAGCTCAATTCCTATTTGTTCATTAAGGTTTCCTCCACATTACTCAGGAAAAACTATCTGTTGAAGCTCATTCACTTCTCTATCGTCAAGGTTTTAAGCTAATATTCTAATTATCGATGTACCTTGAAATAACTTAATATCAAACTAGAAAATCCTTTCACTGCTATTAGACACTTATGAGGGCGATGCGAGGAATCGCGCATCGCCATCATCATTTTTTCTGAGGACTATGCTTCCTTGTGGAGGTGTTTGGAAGAGTTGGCGAAGATCATGGAGTGCAAGGCACAGAAGAAGCTGATTGTGTTGCTGATGTTTTACAAAGTGGAACCAAGAGAAGTGAGGGGGAAGAGAGGCGTGAGGGAGAGCTATGACTAAGCACGAGCCCAAGTTTGGGAAGGATTCGGAGACAGTGAAGAGATGGAAGAAGGCTCTTTTCGATGCCAAGAAGGCTCTTTTCGATGCCAAGAAGGCTCTTTTCAATGCCAGTAACTTATCTCTGGGTGGGATTTTAATGATGGATAAGTAAGTAATTGATGCGACACACTGCTTTGCTATTGTTAGCCAGTGATTTTTTGTTATATTTCAAACCGTATGCAATAAATTACCACTGAAAGCTTATTGATATCATCAAATCGCTCTTTTTTTATTGATATTGTCAAACTTGCTGAGGAAGCAACACTATGGGAAGGAGACTTAGGTCATCCTACAGACCATATATAAAATCAGAAGTGGGTCCTCTTGATACCCGTCCCTTTCGCTTCATATTATTCCCCTGACATGGTTGGGGTTGAGGAGCTTCTTTTTTCCCTCTCTTTCTTTTATGATTTGTGACGGAGATTGCATTAATACAGAGTTAAGTGGATGCTTGTTGACATTAGATTGATATACTCGTATAGGTAAAGACATGAGGCTTAGCCTATTCGATGTAAATTATTAACGGATTCAAGAAAATATGAACAAAAAAAAAAGGAGAGAAAAGGATAATGTAGGAATCTGCTTCTAAGATGGTCACATTTAACAGACAATCGAAAATCGGTTTATTGGTTTTTATCCTGCTTTTATTCCAATTAAATTCCGTGTTTTTTCTCTCTAGGATTCCATATTTTGATTCACTTTATGACCTTTAAATTTAAAATTCTTCTGGGTCTTCTTGGCTTTTTCTCTTCTTTGCCTTTTCTTGCTCCTTCTGGCTTTAGGTTTCTGTGCATGGCCAGCTGCTCACATTACTTCTTCTCAAAGCAAGAGTGACAGGAATCCTATATTAACGACGCTAATCTCAGTTTGAGATTGCAAAAGTTTCTTTTTCCTTTTGTGTTTCTTCGTTGATTTTCTTGGGGAGTTATGGTTTGGAGAAGAGCTCGTGCTTACTGCAATCAAAAGTTGCTCAAAGGAGCTGTACTTTTGTTGGGCGTTTCTCTAGTTGTGTTTTTCCTGGCATCATCAGTACCATATGACTACAGGTGCTCGAATTATGGTTCACGCACGCCAGCTTCTTGCGGTTCATGCTCTTGCGTTTGCCCTTTGAAGCGACGAATATTTCCCTTGGCTTCAGGTAAGTCTAACGGTAGAGATGAGTTAGTATATCGCAGAGGCTTCTTGGTTGCAATCAGAAGAACATGTTTTCATGATGGTTGGAGTCAGTTTTGTATTTTTCTTCTTCCATGCTTTTTTTTTTTCAGTAGAAGTATTGGAACTTTAGTGTTGAGTAAATCCAGACTAACTGGTTGAATTTTTGTTTGTTGAGAACAATTAATGATGAACAAGTTTGAGTCTTTGATGGCTTATAGGCAAGTTAGTAATGTTTGTATTTCTCCTTATTGGAGTGTTGCTGGTAAGGCTTGGTATCTTGTCCCGGGTAATCTTGCGTCTGATGTGGTCAATTCGTCAATCTATGTCTCTTTTCTACACAGATTGCGGTGAAAATGATATGAAGGAGAGCAGATGGGATATGTTGAAGGAGCAACTGAGCTTACAAGAAACCGTAGCAAAGGAAACAGTGGCGCGCACCAAGGCATTAAGAGAGGATGCTAAGAAGACCTCGCTGAGATTCAGGGTCGAGGCCGAGAAGTGCAATGCCGGGGTGGCGGCTTGTGAGCTAAGCAAGAAAGGGCTGAAGCATGGCTGGTTGAGGAGCGTAAGCTCACGGTGTTGTGGGAGAAACGAGCCCGTGACAGAGGGTGGAAGGACAGTGATAAAGTATACTTGCACAGATAAAGGGAATGTGACCATAGCAGCTAAGTTCTTGATTATAAGGCAATTTTATAGAGGATTCATGAAGTCTTGTCAAAAGTATCACACATTTGAACAGCTTTTGCCAGGTCAATATGAGTTGGAAAGAGGGTGCACTCTTCATAAGAGATTAGATTAATGTGTAAGTCTACTCTTTTGTGCAGTCCTCGCAACTACAAGTTATCTACTAGCTGCTCTCTTTTGAGGGCTGCATATATATTGAAGTTGAATTGCTGATTCATGACATACAGGTTGTTCCGAGTTTTTGGTGCAATTTCTTCAGTAGCAATACTCTCTTTTTAGGGAACAACTGTAGCATGCAATTTTTTCGTCGGAATTTGATTTTGCTACATCATGTTGTCTTCGACACACTGTAAAGCTCTCTATAAGTAGTTTTCCATCCTGCCAGGGCCGGGACAAGAACTGAAGCCGCTTAAAAATATTTTTTGTATCCTCTTTCTGACCATCTCCCTACCAAAAAAAGGTAAACTGGCGTAAACAAACCCAAAAGAAGAAGAAGAAAATCCAGTCAAAGCTGTAATGCCAGGTCATCTCCACGCCAGATGCAAATCCGAACTCCTCTATCCTCTCAGACGACGTCGCATAAAGGCATCACCCTCAGCACTACGCATCCCGACTCCCAAGACAAGACGCCGTTGACTCATCACTCTCTCTTTCTCTCTCCGACGACTGATCATGCCTTCTTCGATGGCGCTGTTGATCCTCCGTCGCAACCTCCATGGTCGTACCTCCTCGCTCCTCCAGGCGAGGCTCTTCTCCCGTTCGCCGGAGGGGACAGTGGCGGCGGCTGCTGCTGCTGCGAAGCGACGGGCGTCGGAACCGAAGCCCATCGAGAAGATACTGGCGGCGAACCGAGGCGAGATAGCTTGCAGGATCATGAGGACGGCAGGGAGGCTCGGGTTCGGACCGTCGCCTTCTACAGCGACGCCGACGCCGGCGCTCTCCACGTCAGGTCCCCAACGAGGCCGTCGGCATCGGTCCCGCTCCAGCTCGCCTCAGCTACCTCAGTGGAGCGTCCATCGTCGAGGCTGCTCTTCTCGCCGGTGCTCAGGGGAGGCGTTGAGAACTGACCATCTGCTGTTTGAAATGCGTGTAATCGCTGTGGTTGGAGGATGGGGGATTTCGCATGCGGCATGGCGGCATGTTTGATTCTGGTTGTGAGAAATGGTCGTGTTCGTTAGAGCAGTGGTTGTTAGCTTGGAGTGAATGGATTTGGTGACGGCGGAGGAAACTCGTGAGATTGTGAGTTTCAAGTATTGGAGCTTACTAGTTCCCATTTAGTGTTGCCTCCGTGAACTTACTGCTACTCTACAAATTTTGGATGGATGATGATATTATATACGCTATGCTGATGAATGCTGAGGTAGCATCTCTCTGTGTCGAATTGTTTCCAAGTCTCTGGACGAATTAACATTTCCAATTGTTTCTTGTCTTTATGGGTGTTGCTTTAAATCCCAAATTAGGTGGCCTTCTGTTGGGTGAAAGAGCGGTCGAAGGGTTATGGATATCTGCTCTATAATTCAGTAGATTGCAATTGCCTAATTTGTTAGTACGTGTGGGGCATGCTTTCAGCATGGCTATCTTTTTTGATAACTAGGCCATCCACCCAGGATACGGTTTTCTGTCAGAGTCAGCTGAATTTGCTCAGCTCTGTGAAGAAAATGGCCTCACTTTCGTTGGTCCTCCTGCGTCAGCTATTAGAGACATGGGTGACAAAAGGTATGAAAGAGGAACCTTCTGCCGTCGTATGTTCACTGTTTCTATACTAATTGGGTCTGCTTAATTGGTTCCGTGTGGGAGACAAGACTTCTGTATCTTTATTCTTCGAATGATAATATATGTTTATCCAGTGCATCAAAAAAGATAATGGGTTCTGCTGGGTTCTGCTTGTGCCTGGGTTTCATGGTGATGAACAGGACATGGACTTTATGAGGTCGGAAGCAGAGAAGATTGGCTATCCCATTTTGATAAAATCAACACAGGACATCGTATGTTTTTTTCTCTGTCGAAAAGATCACCGATACATCTAATGTTCTTAGAGATCTAGAGTTTGACATCATATTCAAATGCATTTAACTTTCCTTTTCTTTTCGTTTTCCTTGAGGCTGTTACTATCTCACAACTTATTCTTCATACATATAGGGTATGAGGATTGTTCAAAGTGCAAATGAATTCGTCGATTCCTTCTTAGGAGCACAACGTGAGGCTGCTGCTTCTTTTGGTGTAGACAAGATCTTACTGGAGAAATATATTACAAGACCGAGACATATAAAAGTCCAGGTACCTATAATGCTGATAAAACAAAAAGTATTTAAACAGAATGCACTTGTTCTCTTTGTCAGTCATGATCCTGTCCTTGAGCCCAAGTGGTCTCTTGTTTATCTGAATTTTTATATCCAGCGCAACATATCAATCTCTTTGAACTTGCCTGATCAATGTTTATGAATATGTCGTGACCAGTTAAATTGTTTCTCTTATTGTTTTAAATATTTGGAGACAAGTATGGAAACGTACTCTGCTTAAATGAGAGAGATTGCAGAGTACAAAGAAGACATCAGAAGATTATTGAAGAAGCTCCTGCTGTAAGAAATGCATTTTGATTCTAATCTGGGCAGTTCTTGGCATGGGTAATCCGCCCAACACCCTGACCTTCTCCCGCGACGGCATCTCCCTTTCGCGGGCCGAGGTGCTCGGCATCGTCGTCTACCACGAGCACAAGCCCGGCCACTTCCTCAAGTTTGCGGTCGACGATGGCACCGGCTGCATCCCCTGCATCCTCTGGCTCAACCACGCCACCTCTCCCTACTTCCCCCGCCAGCACCCACAAGGTGTCCGACTGATTGCCGATGTGGCGAATGGCCAGGCTTCCCTGGTGAAGTTGGGCACAGTCACTCGAGTGCACGGCAGGATCACGAGGTACCGGGGCTTGGCGTAGATCATGGCGTCGAGTGTTGCGGTCAAGCGGGACCCGAATGCGGAGGTCCTGCATTGGCTGGATTGCTTGAAGCTGGCTCGAAGGGTCTATGATCGCCCAGGATCGTGAGAAATGCTTGCACGGACGGTGCTCATGGACAGGACCCGATTGCTATAGATGACGGTTTTCCGCAATATCAATTTGATCTGATCATTCGAGACGCTTATGAATACGCTATTCATTTCCATATATATCAAGTAAACGTTTCACTGCACTTGCTGTCGAATGGTAAGATGTAAAAACCATGCATTTATTAGCAGACGTAAGAAATCATGTCAAATTCATGGAAGCCGCCGCGCGATCACCGGGATTGTTCCGTGAATTTGTAATTCTTGTATCTGATCCTGCAGTCTTGAAGCTGAACCTGCGCTCCAATGTTCCAAGTACACTCATCTCGTATACATTTCCACGCGACAATCAAGCACGACTTGCAATCCAAAGGCACGAGCACACTGTTGCAGGCCCCAGGTGCATAATCATCCGGCGCTCCATAGTGGTTTTCAGATTTGTCGTAGTAGTTATAACCGTTGTTGGATGTATCCTCCACGACGTTAGGGAGGGCCAAGTCTATGGCATTGTGGAAGAGACTAGATGGATCGTACGTGTCGCCGTTACCTATCTTATACACTTGATTAACGTTTGGAGTGGCACTAACCACATGGTAGATGAAAAAGAGCTCAATCACGAGAAATGTAAAGGTTTGTGCAAAGCAGCCGTGGAAAATTGTGTTTGGTTGCTCCCCGTGTTGGTCCCTATTTGCACTATTTATTGTAGTGTTTTTTCGGTGTTGGTGAAGTGTTGATCGAATTATTTTCTTTTTCTATACTTACGATCTCTCTCGCTCTCTCTCTATTTTCCAATGCACCCTATATTGTCTTAGGTACTCAAACCTCCACTAGAACTGTAGTCTTTGAGCAAACTCAAATGAAGTTGAGAGAAAATGAAAAGACCAACGACAATGCAAAATATATAAGTAGATGATGTATCTATCTTGCAAGATCTTATATGAATTCCATTATTATTATTTTTTTTCTATCGACATAGGCTCTTTCTTGAAAAGTAATAAGTACGTTTCAAAAATAGCATACTCCAATTGCACAAGCATGGTTTAAATGGTAACGGCCATATCCGATTTTACATATCACAACTTTCGCAAGCTAAAGATACAAGGGCTTAAAGCATGACAATGAATAAACGACTTCTGTACTTACCATCCAAGATTCCTTTTCATCAGAATCTATATACTAATTCGTATGATCGATTTACATATCACAGCCCAATCAGATGAAAGAGAAGGGCTTGGAAAAAAGGATGAAGTGAAATATAGATGCTACACCAAAACTAGGTGCAAAGAACAAAATAGCAAAACCTGGGATGTAAGTCCCAACTACTTCAAGAAACAAGAGTGTCCATAAAAAAAGGGTATAGAGTACATTATTGTCATGTAGCATTCCCATTTTCTAAACTCAAATTGAGATAGAGAGGGTCCCAAAAGACAGGATGTCGCGTTTCTTTGAGGCCCAGGGCCTTCTTGCACAATGTCTTCGTCCAAGCAACAGCGTCTCAATCTATGGTACCCCACAATATCTGCACAAGGCTTGAGAAATTAAAAATGTGTATGAGCAAAAAAGCATGTGTTGCTAATGCAGCATGCTTCATCTGAAACATCCGATACCAAAGATGAAGCAATAGTTTCTTTAACAGGCACTGTACATATGGATGCGTCGATTGGCTTACCTAGAGTCTCCACTCTAAAAATGCTCCAGTGAAATTGCAACCAATTTTCCTGGCAGGTCTCGCGGCATATCTAATTTATGGTCATGCATGTGAAGTGGAGGTTGACTCAGTATCTCTCTTCCCCCTCCAGAGGATGATCTGCTCATCCTTAAATAATATAG